>CM028129.1:1012057500-1014457500 GCA_016271365.2 Neoceratodus forsteri | reverse complement strand
AAGGCCGAAACTGAGGAAAAAATAGCCAACTCAGTTAAGAAGGGGGATAAAACCTTTTATAGGTACATTAGGGAGCATAGAAAGTTTAAGGGAGGAATAGTGAAGATTAACAAATGAGAGGGGAGGTGGGCAGAGGGAGACAGTGAAAAGGCAGAGATACTGAATGAATACTTTTACGCAGTATTCACAAAAGAGGATGAGGAGGAGTTACCTAAACCTGACAATAGAAGCATTCTGGGTAGGGGGGTTGACACCAGTCCATTTACAGAAGAAAGAATCCTGAAAGAACTCCTAAAACTCAAGGTGGACAAAGCAATGGGGCCTGATGGGATTCACCCCAGAATCCTCAAAGAACTAAGGGAGGACCTAGTGACACCACGGACCACACTTTTTAACAAATCATGGGAGGATGGGGTGGTACCTGAGGACTGGAGGAGGGCAGATGTGATTCCCCTTCACAAAAGTGGGAGCAAGGCAGAAGCAGGAAACTACAGACCTGTAGTTTGACCTCAGTGGTAGGGAAAATGATGGAATCACTTCTGAAAGAAAAGAATTGTTGAGTACCTAGAGGCCAGCAGGCACAGGACCCAAAGCAGCATGGATTTACAGCAGGAAGGTCATGTCGGAAGCAAAACTAATTGATTTCTTTGACTGGGTGACCAAAGTAATAACAAGGAAGGGCTGTGGATATTGCCTACCTAGACTTTAGCAAGGCATTTGACACAGTCCCGCACAAAAGACTAATAATCAAGTTAGCCAGCCTGGGAGTGGGTTCCTGGGTGGTAGCCTGGGTAGCAAACTGGCTGCACAACAGGACACAGAAGGTAATAGTGAATGGAACACATTCTGAAGAAAGGGGGGTTACTAGTGGAGTACCTCAGTGCTCAGTACTGGGTCCAGTCCTCTTTAGCATCTTTATAGGTGACATTGCAGAGGGTCTGGAGGGAAAGGTATGCCTCTTTGTAGATGACACAAAGATCTGTATCAGAGCTGATACACAAGGGGCGGGTAGAAAGGATGAGAACAGACTTGTCAAGGTTGGAGGAATGGTCAGACATATGGCAACTTAGATTCAATGCAAAGAAGTGCAAAGTAATGCACCTGGGAAACAAAAACCCAGGAGAAGAGTACACAATAGCAGGGGAGGTACTAACAACAACAAAAATAGAAAGGGACTTGGAGGTAGTCATATCAAATGACTTAAAGGTGGGTAAGCAATGTGAGAAGTCAGTAAGGAGAGCCAGGGGGATACTGGGAGGCATAAGAAGGGGCATCACAAGTAGAAAAAGGGAAGTGGTTATCCCTCTGTACAGACAGTTGGTGAGACCCCATCTGGAATACTGTGTGCAGTTTTGGAGACCCCATCTATGCAAGGACATAGACAGGATGGAAGCAATCCAGAGGAGGACAACTAAAATGGTGCAGGGTCTGCATCAGAAACCATATGAAGAGAGACTGAGAGAGCTAATATGTATACCCTTGATGAAAGGAGGACGGGGGACATGATAGAAGCTTTCAAGTACCTCAAGGGAATCAACAAAGTCCAGGAGGGTAGCATCTTTCAGAAAAGAGATGTGTAAGAACAAGGGGCACAATTTAAAAGATGGGGTGGCTCAGGGTAATGTGAGGAAATGTTTTTCACGGTGAGTGGTGGATGCATGGAACCGCCTTCTTGGGAGGTTGTTGGGTCTAAAACAGTGGGGGAATTCAAACATGCATGGGACAGACATAAAGCAATTGTAGTGGGGGGTTGCAGGAAGTAGGTTGTTGGTTAACTAGAATTTGCAGCTTATCCAACAGGAAGGGAAATGGGCTGACTGGGTGGGCCAAGTGGTCCTTATCTGCTGTCAAAGTCTATGTTTCTATGTTTCTATGTTTCTATATCCATGACTGTCAGTTGGCTAAAGGTGAACCAAGCCAAATGGGTATCAGTACCACCTGAATGACCCATGCAAGGCCCAATGGGAGGATGCTGGCTGATCTCATCCCTGATGGCAGACACCTTATCAGTGAAGAATTGTGCAGACTCCTCATACTGTACTTGTGACAAAGCTCGACCAGTCAGAAGGCAGGCTAGATTACACAGTCTGTCCACAGTCCAGAAGAGCTGGGCTGGCCTATTCCTCACTGTAGCAATTTCTCTGGACAGGAATTCTGCCTTCTTATGGGAAATTGCTGATTGGTAGATCTTATAATGATCCAATAATCTAAGCCTATCCACCTTCAGACGAGTTTTCCACCAGGATCTTTCCAATCTTCGCCCCCCTCTCTTCAGCTCACGGATCTCACCGGTAAACCAGGGAGCCCCAGAGCGCAGAGTAAGGGGGCAAACTCAGGTTGGAGCAATGACATCCAGGGTCCCTACAACAGCCCTATTATAGGCCAGCACAAGGGGCCCAGGTCAGTGTTATTCATTGGTAATCCCAAGAAGTCCAGCTCCGTCATTTGGCCTTCCGAGGTAACTCCTCTCGAAGGACAGAACTGTACTAACTCCTTAGGAGCAGGCATCTTTTGGGGGGCTTCGAAACTGAATCTTAAGGTGTGGTGGTCAGACCAACCGATTGGCTCCACCTCCACATCAGAGACCTCCATCCCCAGATGGAATATCAAGTCCAATGAGTATCCCCCCTCATGGGTTGCAGAGGTAATAGCCCATTTCAGGCCCAATGAATCCATCAATTGGAGGAAGTTTTGTCCAAAAGACGGGAGTTCATCGTCGACCCAGGCATTGAAGTCCCCGAGAGTTAACCATCTGGGAGATTACAATACCATCTCAGCGATGAAGTCTGCAACCTTCCTCAGGAACTCCCTCCCATCACCTGGTGGATGGTAAATAAGAAGTATCCTATAGCTGGCATCTGCACCTACTATACACTCAAAGGAGTTGGTACATCCAGCTGGCATCTCCCTAAGATCCATTTCCTGTCTAAAACAGACTACAACCCCCCTGCCCCTATGATCCATTCTTAGGCGGTGAATCACCGAAAACCCAGCCAGGACTGCGGACTCCAAAATGGGGTCCGCATTCTCATTAAGCAAGGTCTCGGTGATGCAAGCCAGGTCAACAGAAACAATAAGATCCGCAACTACTGCGGTCTTATTCCTGATAGATCTGGCATAACTTAACACCACCCGAAAGGGACAAGAGTCCAATGATGACTCCACTTCCTGCCTGACTAAGTCAGAACCCTTGGGTATGGGCACAAGACATGGAGAACCTCTTTCCTGCACCTATTTTGCCCCAGGGCATCTCCCGGTTCTCACTGTCTCTATCTGCCCATTCCTTTCCCATTCCCCCCAAGAGTTCCAGGATCTCCGACTCCTAGCACTCCTCCGTCTCAAGATGCCAAAAACTTGACATCTATTAAACACTTCCAGAAGGAGTTCCAGAAATTCAAAAGGGCAGAGATCCTTCAGTCTTGAGGGGAAGTACCACCGGACTGCATCTCTAATACCTCAACACATCCTAGAACCCAATAACACTTCTCCCCCCCTACACAAAGTTATATAAAAAACCCTTAGCAGTTTAACACATTTAACCTCCCTCCCCCACAAACTTAAAATCTCCTCCCCTCTTTCTCTCACAGAGATGATTGGATTAAACAAAAAATAATTTAAACTAAACAGCAATCATCAAAATTAATAATAAAATAACCCATCAATTCCCCCACCAAATCTCACAATATCCTTCATGCAAAGATAATAGTAATCCTACTGTAGGTAGTACTTAAAATACTTAAACTAATATACTGAAAAAAACAGTCATTAAAAGTATTTTTGTTGTATTTGTACCAGTTCTATCCAAGAAAGACTTATGACTCCATATAAAGGAGCCTATATATAATTTAAATGCACCACCTCACACATGAAAAACCGAGAGGGTCCATACAGAGGCTCAAGTGCACCACCTCTCATGTATTTGCACTTGAATATCCGTAAGTAAATGTTAATGTTAATCAGGCACTCTCACTGTCTGAAATTTACCCAGATGAAAAGAGAATCTGACTGTATCTGATATATATGTGTATATATATATATATATATAATATATATATATATATATATATATATGCATAATAGTTGCACGGTAGTGTAGATATAGTTAGGGTTGGTGGGCCACTTCTGTGTTAAACCCCAAAGTCTGCACCTTAATAACTCTACAACCATTTGTCAGATTTGCCTGACATTTTGCATGCACAGCGTCCAACCACAGACCTCTGGATCTGGAACGTTTTGTTTTGGTCAGATGTATAGTTGCAGAACTGCAGAGTGTCAAACGTGAAAAATCCTCAACTTTTGTACATTTTTTCATCAGACTTAGACTGAAAGATGCATCTGTTTGGATTCAAATGTGCATGTGTATATGTGGCATGGGTCAAAGTGGTGCCTGTTAAAGGTTTGGTGAAAAAACATTAATCTGTTCAAAAGTTATGTAAGTTTTTCGTGTCCCATTTAAGCCTATGGGAAAATGTATATGTGCACTGCAAAAACTTTTGCAAAAACTTTCAAAAAAACCTTTTTTTGTACACCAAAATATTTCATTATATGGTATTATGGTGTTGTTTTCATGAAAATAGTTTTATTTTCACGAAAACGATGCTCAAAAACCTGGGGGTGATTTTTGACGATGGGCTGACACTGCGATCATAGGTGACGGCAGTCATCAAATCCTCCTTTTGCCATCTGAGGAACATCTCCAGGGTTAAGCGCCTAGTTCCATCTGGCGATCTTCCTATGCTGGTTCAAGCCTTTGTGACCTCACACCTTGATTATTGCAACTTCCTTTATCTAGGGCTACCTGGGGTTGAAATCTGCCGCTTGCAGCTGGTGCAGCCCAGTTGTTGATGGGAACTCCACGGACTTGTCACATCTCTCTCTGGTGCTGCGCGAACTACACTGGCTGCTGGTACAGTGGTGGATCACCTTTAAAGTTGGACTTCTGACTTATAAAGCCCTACATGGACAGGGTCCGAACCACCTGAAAAAGCTTCTGGTTCCTTACTGCCAGGGACAATCGCTCCGCTCGGCTGTCGAGGGATTGCTAGAGATTCCAAGTGTATCCATAAAATCTTCAGGGGCCCATGCATTCATGTACATGGCCCCAGCTCTTTGGAATTCTCTACCCCATCAGCTTCAGAAGTGCGTGACCGTGGAGGGGTTTTAAAAGGCCTTAAAAACCTATCTGTGGCACCTAGCCTACTTTATTTGATTTTATCGAAGTCTGAATTTTATGAGATTCTGTATTTAACTGTGTTTTATATTATTCTTGTTTTATTTTACTGTTTAGGTGCCTTGATAATTTGAAAGGCACGATATAAATAAAGGTATTATTATTATGATTATTATTATTATTAAAAACATTGTCCCATGTGTTGTTTTCTTTGTCACTTAATTATGCCAAGGTAGATTTTGCTTTCGGCTGAAATTTGCAGGGTGGCAAGCCCTGATCCCACCAATGTGCCTTTTGGTGGTTCAGTCCCAAAACATTCAACTGGCCCATAGTTACAGCATTCCAAAGTTGAGAAATTTCCCATAAGATAACATTGCAGCGCCCATCTCTCGAAAGTGATTCAAGATACGGATTTTTTGCTACCCGCATCTGGACTTGGTGGACTAAGCACACGTGGAGGTTTCAAAGTCATAATTACAACTGCAGTGGAATGTTTTTCATAGTTGCTATGGTTACTGAGATATTGCCATATAAGTGTTATGAGGGTTCCTTTTCAGTACTATGGGGCTACTGCAGGGGTTCAGTTAACTCCATTTTTGGAGTATTTGACTTCCAAAAATAAGGCAAAAATTTCCAAAATAAAGGGTAAGGAAGTCATTGACTTCCAGATGTAAAAAAGAAAATGTGATGACTTTCAAAATTGTAGGAATGGAAGGAGAAATTATGGATTTTTCTGAAAGAAATTGTATTTTACCACTAATATATCCAATTAACATCCATAAACTGGTCCTTTCTAGAATGTTGACTTCCACAAGTGAGATCCTGGAAGTATTTTGACTTCCAAAAAATTGGAATGACTTCCAGAATTTGACTAATGGAAGATTTAGACTTGCATTAAAAATAAATTAACTGAACCCCTGGGCTGCTGTATGGCTCTGTACTTATGTGTAAGGGGGAGCGCAGGGCACAGACACATACCATTATGCAGAAAATTGGCAACGAGAAGAGAGCGCAGAGCCCCAAGGGCCCGTACTCCCACAAACACATGCCAGTTACCTGTTACATTACATTTTCTCAAAAAGAAGGGAAATTCATTGCAAAAAAACTTTATTAATATACCAGTTAGGGTTGATAGTGCAGTGACAAAAGTATGGAAATGTGATTAGGGTTACACCCCCCACCCTCCACACACCAACAGATGTCAAGGTGTGCTATGGGGTTGTCGGACCTAACTCTCACCCAGTTCTCCCATACTATAACATGTCAGCTTGCTTTCACATGAAGTGGGGTGCGAGTTGGGCCTGACGACCCATGGTATACCCCGACGTCTGTTGGTGTGTGGAGGGTGGGAGGTTGCAATGAATATATATATATATATATATATATATTTGAGATCTATAGTTTCCTTTCTTTCTTTCTTTCTTTCTTTCTTTCTTTCTTTCTTTCTTTCTTTCTTTCTTTCTTTCTTTCTTTCTTTCTTCTTTCCATCTTTTTAATTTCTTTCTATCTCTCCTTTCTTTCTTTCTTCATTCCTTCAAGTCAATTTATAGTGTCAACAACACCCTGTGGTCCTTCCAAACAACAGTTTATGTTTATAATAATTTGGCAGAAGACTAAAATGATCTATAAAACAAAGATAGCAGTAGAATATATTTTTTATACAATGTTCCTCTTTCAAAACCGAGATCGCTTTCCAGTTCAAACTAAACAGCATAAATAAATAACAAATACATAAATTACAATTAAATGGTTGAAACAGAGACTTCGAAAATAACCAATTCTCCAGAAGTGTAAAGAAATTATTTGATGGGGCCATGGTTGGAGGAATAATGGAGCTGCTTAAAGTGACCCCATCCTATAATCATTCTGACAGCGGCAGGAAGGGAGTTCACTGGATTGGGCCAGCACAGGGAATGCCCTTCCTCACACAGATTTTAGTCTCCATTGGGGGATTCTTAGTGGAATCTGTTTCCTGCAGTGAATAGCTCTTCCTGTCTTTAGGGTGTCAACATGTCATTAAGGAAGAGTGAACCCAGATTGTTTATGGCTGTTAATAATGGTATAATAACATTATATGCTGAAATAAGAACTTTCAAACAAAACAAAATGAAGGAAAAAAACCACTATGGTTCTCAAAAGAGGTGAAAGGGATGGTTAAGGAGAAAAGGATAGCATTCAGGAAATATAAGGAAGCACAGAAGAAGCAGGACAGAGAACTTTATCAGTTAAAGCAGAAGGAGGCAGGGAAGGCAGTCAGAATAGCAAAGGCACAAACTGAGGAAAAAATAGCCAACTCTGCTAAGAAGGGGGATAAAACCTTTTATATGTACATTAGGCAGTGAAGAAAGACTAAGGGAGGGATACAGAGACTTAATAAAGGGGAGGGAATGTGGGCAGAGGGTGACAGTGAAAAAGCAGGGATACTGAACGAATATTTCTGCTCAGTATTCACAGCGGAAGAGGAAGAGGAGTTACCTAAACCAAACAATGGAGATACACTGAATAGGGGGGTTGATACCAGTCCATTCACAGAAGAAAGGGTTTTGAAAGAACTCTTGAAACTGAGGGTGGACAAAGCAATGGGGCCTGATGGGATTCACCCAAGAATTCTAAAAGAACTAAGGGTAGAACTAGTAACATCACTGACTACTCTCTTTAACAAATCATGGAAGGATGGGGCGGTACCTGAGGACTGGAGGAGGGAAAATGTGATCCCACTTCTCAAAAGTGGGAGCAGGGCAGAGGCAGGAAACTACAGACCTGTTAGTTTGACTTCAGTGGTAGGGAAAATGATGGAATCACTTCTGAAGGAAATAATTGTTGAGTACCTAGAGGTCAGTGGGGCACAGGACCCAATGCAGCATGGTTTCACAGCAGGAAGGTCATGTCAGATGAACCTAATAGATTTCTTTGACTGGGTGACTAAAGTAGTAGACCAGGGAGGGGCTGTGGATATGGCCTACCTAGATTTTAGAAAGGCATTTGACACAGTCTTACACAAAAGATTAATATACAAGTTAGCCAGCCTTGGAGTGGGTCCCAAGGTGGTAGCCTGGATAAAAAAACTGGCTGGACAACAGGACACAAAGGGTAATAGTAAATGGATTCCACAGTGAAGAAAAGATGGTAACTAGCGGGGTACCACAGAGTTCGGTACTGGGACTGGTCCTCTTTAATGCCTTTATAAGTGACATTGAAGAGCACCTGGAAGGAAAGGTATGTCTCTTTGCAGAATACACAAAGATCTGCTAGAGGGTTGATACACAAGGTGGAGTGGAAAGAATGAAAAGGGACTTGGCAAGGCTGGAGGAATGGTCAAATATGTGGCAGCTCAGATTCAATGCAAAGAAGTGCAAGGTAATGCATCTGGGAAACAAAAACCCAGGGGAAGAGTACACAATGTGGGGTGAGTTAATAACAACAACGAAAATCGAAAGAGACCTAGGAGTGATTATATCAGATGACCTAAGAGTGGGCAAGCAATGTGAGAAGGCAGTAAGGAGGGGATGCATAGGGAGAGGCATCAACAGTAGAAAACAGGAATTTATTATCCCTCTGTACAGACAGTTAGTGAGACCCCATCTGGAGTACTGCGTGGAATTCTGGAGACCCCATCTCTGCAAAGATATAGACAGAGTGAAGGCTGTTCAGAGGAGGGCAACCAAAATGGTGCAGGGTCTGCACCAGAAGACATACAAGGAAAGACTAAAGCAGCTTAATATGTATATCCTTGAGGAAAGGAGGAAGAGGGGGGACATGATAGAAACTTTCAAGTTTCTCAAGGGAATTAAGTACAAGAGGGTAGTATCTTTCAGAAGAAGAGATGTGCAAGAACAAGGGGACACAATTTGAAGATAGAGGGGGGATGGCTCAGAGGTAATGTTAGAAAGTATTTTTTCACAGAGAGGGTTGTGGATGCATGGAACAGCCTTCCTGAGGAGGTTGTGGAGTCAGAAACAGTGGGAGAATTCAAGAATGCACGGGACAGGCATAAGGCAATTCTAGTGGGGGGTAGGAGGAAGTAAGCTGTTGATTAACTAGAATCTGCAGCTTACCCATCAGGTAGGGAAATGGGCAGACTAGATGGGCCAAGTGGGTCCTTATCTGCCATCAAATTCTATGTTTCTATGTTTCAAAGTCAACTCAGGCATCTTTGGTCTCATGCATGAAAACTGAATCCAATGGTTAATCTCAGCACCACACACATTAAGGCAACTCTGTCAGCTGAAATCTAACTTTAACTATTAATTATTTTTGAGCAGAAGGGTCTATGATATGTTGAGTTAGATGTCAGCTGCTAAAGTTGCTGTGGCATAACTGAGCTTAAGCATTTAATTCAGTTGTAATCTATGGGATCAAAGACTCCTGCGATGACCTTGAGATTTGCTTTGGTGAGACAGTGAAAGTGTGCTGCCATACTTTCTTGTGTTTCTACTTTGGGCCTAATCCACAAAAATATGCCCAGGCACGGATTCCCTGGTCCAGCAGATGTCCACACCAGTGGCAACATCCAAAATCCTTCCCTAGCCAGTATGTGTGTGGACCAGAGCACAGAGGAACCAGTGGCATGTTAGGGAGCAGCAAGGCCAGGCAAAGGACATGCAGTAGGATACCTAGCCAACATCTGAATGGATCCCCTGCTCCAACAGAAGCAGGGGGTTGTGTGATACTGCAACAACAGAAATCAACATTTCTGAGTATGATGGGGCCTCATAAAACCAATACACAAGTGCAGTGAAATCTATGCTCACAACATCACAACAACCAGCACAAAAGAAATTAAGTGGTGACTCTTTTTATTGCAGTAGAATAACAACTTTAAATGCCTTGATTAAGCAAACACTCATGACTAAACATTGGCATCTCTTTCAATTGCTACTGCTTATACGTATGTTCTCAGTGTTTTTACATGCTATATGCAGTGAAAGAATTAGCATGTAATCTCTTATTTGCTGGCTGTGGTGTGGCGTGTTTGGCTCAAATGTTTTGCATTTGTTGATTTAGTCCTCCAAGGTCTGCTGTATTCCTTAAAGAGAGCCATAAATATTTACAAATGTATGAGAACATCAGGCCATGGCCCAAGCCCTTTATGTCTGCTTGGATGGTGAGGGCATCTGGTGGTGTGCCAGATTTGACTTAACAGGTCCATGGAGAGCAGGGAGACATACTGTATGTGTGGAGGGCAAGCAGGCATCATAGTTGTCCTCTTCATCATGTAACAGTAACTACATTCCACACCCACTCTCCAGAATGCAAAAGCATTTGGAGTGTGTGCTAATAACATTTGTCACCCCCAAAGTCTGGCATTTACTCAGTCATGTATGTGGTGGTATGGATTGTGTCAGAGCAGCCATCTGTGGGAGATGCCTAGAGGGCTATGAATGTGTGGAGGTCTCTGCTTGTGTGTATTGAGACCTGAGAACACCAACAGCCTCCCAACACACCTCTACAATGGTAAGCAAGTACTCTGAGGACTTCTGTGAATTGAATCTCTACTTAGTATCAGCATTTGTTGTTCAAACATAAAGTCCAACGCAACCTTTTATTCAACTGTTTTCTGATAACTGTCACTTAGCCATGGTCCAGGTTATTTTAATCTGTTTATTTTAGTCACACTTTTAAAGAATATACACATTATTTTAGTATATTTGACCAGAACTATGAGAGAGTTTTTCCATTGCCTGATGGGTATGTTTTAATCAGCTTGGCCTACTCCTTTGTTTCATAATCACCTTCTAAGAATTTGCATAGTAATGCTAATGCCCTGAAGAAGCCTAGTCCTCTGTTTTAGCAGGTACTGTCTGGTAGAAAGAGTTTCTGGCGGTTGATTTTTGCAGAAGAATCATAGATAGACAGAGATATGTCTCCAGCTGCTAAAGTTACATTGATATGGTGTTAACATTAAGTAAAACCTCAGCCAGTCAGATTTAACTATAGACAAGAACAGCACTCATTTATTCAATCATTCATCTGATACTTAAACCAAATTGAGAGGACATCTCTCTCTTTTTTTACAGGTAGATATAGGATTTTGTGAGGGTGCTTGGGGGAGAGTATGCTGGGAGCCACAAGGAGGTTGGAAGGATGGAGCTAACTAACTCTTGGGGGTTGAGTTGGCTGGGGAAAGGGGCATAGTTGGGTTTTAATGTGCAGATAGGGGAAAGGTTATTATCACTAGGAAAACAGCTGATTGATTACTGGGTGGTGAACTTCACCAGGGGGAGGTTTGTACAGCAGAAGGTGGTCTGGTGAGCATGATAATGAAGTTCTGGGTGGTGGGAGTGGGGTGGGTACTAGCAAACTGAGTGGATGGTGTGGATTTTTTTTTACTTTTGGAATTAATCATTTTTTGAAACACACTGCATAACTTTAAGCTGGAAAAGTGTTGTATTGCCTGGCCAAAAACTACACAAAATGCCACCTCGCTTGTACTTTGCTAGTAGTTTATCCAGGTGACGTTTGGCACTTTACCAGGTAAAGATCTTTGCCATGTGCTGTGCAAAGTCAGGAAACTTTGCCAAGTTCAGGTGAAGAGAAAGTTCCCTGGCTTCACACATCTCTAGTCATAGTGATTAAGGTCACAGTGCTAATGAGGTACAGAAGGAAGGGGCATAGCACCAGGTAACCTTGCTGATAATTGGGATGTCACTGTCAATCACATGGCATACTGAGCTGCATTGGTCCCAACAGTGATACACCACTGAAATGTCATTCTTGTAACAAAAGCATGGCTCCCATTCCATTACCTGATCCCTATTGGCATTACAAAATATTCCCTGGTGTCCGGTGGTCCCCGGCCCCTCCTAATAGCCTCCTGCTTCCTAGTGCCAAGACCTCCAAAATGGTGACTAGCACTTACCCTCTACTAACCTCCCTTGCTATCTGACAGCTGCACAGCACAAATCCTGTATCAATATACAGAACTGTATACTGATACAGGACTTGCAGTCTAAAACTAAACTAAGTCTGTATAAAAAGTAACACACATGCACACAGACTTAGTTTATTTTCAACAAAATGTTTCTTTCACTTCTAACTTGGGCAATCCAAACTTCTTTCACTGAACATGGATGCAAGCATATGGACCCCCTGCCCCCAACCCCCACAACCAACGTAGTGGTGACATGTAATTCCCTCATCAGTTGGGTGTTCAGCGGTTGTATACTGATCACTAGTTTGGAGTTGAGGTAATGTTTAGCCATTAATGTGGTTATTGGGGGGGGTCTGTAAACCTCCACCCCAGTTTCGTGTACAAAAGCTTGGAATTTGCCCATGTTCAAAGAAAAATCTTTTTAAGTAAACTAAATCCTCATGGTTGCTTGGTACCACTTATAAGGAATTAGTTCATATTCAGACTACAAATCCTGTTTTAATATTCAGCTTTGTATGTCAGTACAGGACTTATATGGGGCTGATGGTAGCTGGCCAGGAAGATTAGGATAGAGTTAGCTCAGGCCACTGTCTCAAGATGGGGGATTGGCATTCTGTGGTAGAAGGCTACCAGAAAAGGGGAGGGACCACTGCAAATATGATTTTATGTGCCAATGAGGAATGCACAAGGGTAAATAGCTTATCTCTGGACTCTGAGAAATACTCTTTAACTCTGAATGAGAATCAGGTGGGGGAGAGGGAATATTTTGTTTTATTTTAAAGATGGCATCACTGCTGCCTTTGGGAAGGCGTGTTTGTACTCTACTGTGCATATTAACAACAAGAACTGAATCAGGTATTAATAGGTCCCCTCATTTTATTTTTTAATATTTCTCTGAAAGAAGGGAAAACATTTCGATCTGTAATGAGGCTATAGTGACCCCCATTTATAAAGCTGGTAACAAAAAGGACGTTAACAATTATAGGCCTATAAGCCTAACTTCTGTCATGTGCAAAATACTAGAGAGTCTTATTCAAAAATGGACAGAGATACATATCTTTCAAAATAGCTTAACAGATGTTAACCAACATGGTTTTCAACCAGGGAGATCTTGTATGACTAATCAATCTAATGCATTTTTTCGAATCAGTGACTGCAGTCCTTGATGTAGGTTTGCCAGTGGATGTCATATACCTTGATTATTCTAAGGCATTCAATACAGTTTCACATAAAATCTTGATCGAACAGCTTCTTAAAATTAAATTGCAAAATAATATAGTGAACTGGATTTCCTCATGGCTTACTAGCCGGAGGTAGAGAGTAGCTCTAAGAAGATACCACTCCGAATGGGGACCTGTTACGAGTGGGGTACCTCAGGGTTCAGTATTAGGGCTGACATTATTTAAAATATTTATCTCATCCATGCAAACTACTGGTGATACCTGGACAGTCAAGTATGCAGATGATTGTAAATTGGGCTGCATAGTTAATAATGCATCATCTGCAGTTAATCTGCAAAACGACCTAAATCACCTAGTACTTTGGGCAAAAAATAACTAAATGAGCTTCAATATTATGCATTTAGGGCACAATAATACTAAAAAAACTTACAAGATAAATAATATACAACTACAAGAAACCAATAATGAAACTGATTTGGGAGAAATAATTAATAAAAAAACTAACCTTCGGCATGCATAATACAACAGCTGTTAAAACATGTCATAAAATTATTAACTGCATACTTAAAAATATCAAAAGTAGAGATCATAAGGTCATGATACCTCTTTATTCAACATTAGTTCACCCTCACCTTGAATACTGTGCCCCATTATGTGCTCTAACCACGGTCAAATGTAAATAATTAGTGGAGGGAATACAAAGAAGAATTACAAGACACATTACTACTGTAAAAATATTGAGTTATGAACAAAGATTGGAACATTTGATTATATTCATTACAATATAGACAAACCAGGGGAGATCTCTGCTTTACTTACAAAGCTATCAAATATGATTATCTAATGGAAACCCTAGGGTTAGTTAGATATACTGACATTCTTAGCACAAGATCTCACAACTTAAAATTAAAAGGGAATACTAATAGGACAAATAAGCGAAACAACTGGTTCACTCTGAGAATGATTCCAGCTTGGAATACATTACCTTCCAATGTTGTAAACAGTGATAGCATGGTTATCTTTAAAAATAGACTTGACTATTATATGGGTAAAGGGAAAATATCATTTATTAAATAGTTGCCTGTGATTTCTTTCCTCCACCTATACAGGTGGCGAGTTTCTCACGGACCATCGGTCCCCTTAACCCGTAACATCCTTTGAACCTATGAACCTGTAAACAGTATGATTTTGAAAGCATTATACAGTGCTGCTATAGCAGCCTTTTATCACTTCCAAAATCCTTTCAATTTTTGACTATGCCCTTGATGCAACAAGTTTCACTCATTTGCATGGGCACAGTGGTATTTTGCAATTGCACAAACCACACAGGACCATGTTACATGCCACTTTGAAAATAGTAGTAACTGTATGAACAGGCTGCTGGCAACAATACATCAACTTAGCAGTGCAATCATTTCATCAGCACCACAGTAAGCATTTGAGTATAGGACTCTCTGACATTGCTGACTACTATAAACAGTTTCTCTTCACAAGAATTACTTTAATAATAACTGGTGACCCTTATAATGATTGGATTTCCACTCCTGATAAAATGCCATTATAACCCATTTAATTTTGTAATAAGTCAAGAGCAGGTTGTTATGGCATTTTCCTCCATGTGCTCTCGCTTCACTGTATTCGTGCTAGTACAGCGGCTGCTCAGGGACACACTTAGTTGTACAAATCTAGCTTACAGTTTTTCTCTCTGTTGAAACCTTGCACCAGTTATTATAAAAAATAATGTCAGTGCAGATTTTCTTTTATGAGGATTTTTCACACACCATCGGTGTGTGATAATCTCTCAAACCCTTAAAGCTTCACTCTAAGTTTTTTTAAAATGTTTGATTACTTCTGTATTTTATATTGAAATTTGTGTTTTTATGATATGACTTATTGTAAATTAACTATTTACTCAATGATTTCATCCCAAAGAAACACACCTCAAACTTCAACTTCAAACACATCTCAAGTGTGTGAAAAATCCTCATAATATATAGCTGCACAGCCATTTTTCTCTGTCTCTTTGCTGAGCACATGCTATGCTTGATCATACTAGACATAATCCCCCATATTCTAAGATGGTGGTTAGCACCATGCAGCTAGCAGTGCTGTGTGGCATATAGCCCATTGCCAGCTCTAAGCTATATTCAGATAGTTGAGGCATGCTAACGCTCTGAATTTCAGACTGTGCCAGCACAAAGTAAATGCATTGTGCTGACATAGCCCAATGCTGAATCTGGCCCAGAGGGAAGCCCACTGGAGATATCACTGACCACAATTGGATAGTACGAGAGCTCTTATGGTCCATATTAGTCTAAGCATGCAAATGAGGGCATTGGGCATGCAGGGTAGTAAGGGACCATTTGTATGGCACACTGTTGCTCCTTAGTTCCCATGTTTTACAAGTATATTGACATCCCAGGTGTCTAATGGCCCCTTCCCCCTGATCATCCTGAATGTACTGTATAAACAATTCCCTAATAGTCTAACCAACCCCCTTCCCCGATCACCCCACTATGAACTGTGTAAATATTTCCCTGGTCGTTTAGCAGTCCCTACCACCTACCAGGGAAATGTTAATACAGTACAAATGGTAGCTCAGTGAGGATGGACCACTAGTCCACCAGGGAGGTAAGCCTGCAGTACACCTGCTCAGCAGTCAGAGGTAGGACCACAGTCTTAGTACTCAGTTAAGGCCAATGTTTCAAAATGCATGGAATTCATTGATAACAGGTTTACAGATTAGAAAATGAATGAAATGTTTATGCAATTCACTGAAGAGATTATGACAACACCTTGTAAATGTGTTGCTGAGAGAGGGATGAAATAAAACTGCCCATACAACTTATGGCAAGTTGATTTGGAGTTCAGCCCTCAATAAACTCCTGTGTCAATGAATGTCTTTTGCATTGTTATGGTTGCAGCGTGAGTGCTATGCTGATGTCTTGCTATTATGTTGCAGAAAAAGGGGACTCTGCATGCATGTGACTGGATTCCAAATAGCACAAAATAATGGCATTGAAACCCTTAACTCCACTAGCTGCACAATTGCTCTGCTGTCTCTATTCAGAACTGCCTCTCTCCCCCACCATGCTATTTTCTTGCTGATGACCCTGCTGCCTGCCCTCTCTGTTCACTTGTTAGTCCGACATTTAGTCCTGCCAGCCAAAGCTTCTGAGTGTTCCTGATGAGATAAGGCATCGATCTACTGGGTGCACTCATTCATGAACAAGTCTGCACAAACTTCCTCCTTAGCAGTAAAACACCCTCCTCATTTCTACATTTTTTGTGGAAGATGGAAAAGTGAAGCCCATTTCAAACTGTGTGCTGTACCCATTGCAATTTTGCATATGAAAATTCATGCTGTGACTCTGGGCATGCACAGTAATAGCGTGAATTTTCAAGCACAAGATTAAACAATGGATAGAGCACTCGGTTTCAAACAGGCTTCTCTTTCCCAATGTCAGCAAACAATGTAGAAATGAGGAGGGTATTTTACTGCTAAGGAGAATATGTTTGCAGACTCATTCATGAGTGAGTGTGCCCTGCAGGTCAGTGCTGTATTTCATAGGGGACATGCAGAAACTTTGGACAGTGGGACTAATGGTTGGACCAAGAACAATGTATTTTAGCTAAATGAATGAATAATTCTTACATTTCTACAAATGTATGGTCCCCTTAAGCTATCTTCTGTTGCTCTTAAAGCATTATATCAGCTGTGTTGGCTCTGACAAGAAGTTTTTTTTTTGTTTTTTTTTAATCTTGGCAATGCAATAACAACTCGCATTGTATTGTTTTGTAGTCCATAGCCAGTTGAAGAATAATATTTATGAAATGTTTTTACAATTTAGATAAGAAGCATCTGTAGCGTTGTCATAATATAATGCAACATTTTCTTATTTGTTAAAGCAGCAGTGCAATGAAAATGGGTTAAAATTTGACCCCACCTTTTCTTCTTCCTAATTGATGCCAGATGTCTTCCAGTTTATTTTGATGGTGAAATGTTCAGTTTTCATTATCATTTAAGAATGTTATGAAAGTATTAAAGTAATTATTTCTCAAGAAAAAAACATGGCCACCTCATTTTCCCATAGAAATAATACTGAGGACCCAAGGAGGATAAGAGTCCAAACAAAAATGAAAATGTACAGTACACAGCATAGGAAGCATCCAGAAAATCCAAATCAACAGTTCTGCTAATATTTTTAATAACCATAGTAGAAAATTGGCTTTTTTGAATAACTTTTTTCGTTGCACTGCTGCTTTAGTATTATTTATAAAAATTTTTACACTGTGGAATACTTTTAAGGGGTAAAAATATCTTGCATAAGAAAGCTACATCTTAGATGCAATTCTTAGGCAACAGTTTTGCAAAGCATTGTGCTATGTCCGGGAACTCCTAAGCAGCTTGTTGGGTAATGCAAAAGCAATAACAGCAATTGATGTAGTTTAATGAGGACTCTGCTTGTGTTAACAACTTCCAGTGCATCACAACAACCATGTATCAAAAAGAAAGTTAAATGTAACTTGTAGCGTACCTCATTAATTAAATGGGGCTTACATTGTATGTTGCACACTCATTTTTTCCAGTATACATACAAGAACTGTAATACTTGAAATGACTGCACAAATTCCATACTATTAAGATTTACTATGTGCAATTCCATCAATGCAATGATCATCAAGCATGTGAAAATAAAATGTAGATACCATGCTAGTCAAATGATTTGCAAAATACCTTCAAATGAATAACACATGCAATTTAAATTACATTTTATGTATTGATTACCATTAAAAAAAAGTATATCCAGGGCTTTTGATTCTGCATGCTTTTGACACTGTGGACCTTGGGGTCCTTTTGGAGACCCTGCAGGTCCTTTCTGGTCTGTCAGGTACAGTCCTCAAATGGTTTCAATCTTTCCTAACAGGCAGGTCTCAGAGAGTGATCACTGGAATTTATTCCTCTGATGCCCTCCCCCTGTCCTGTGGGGTACCACAGAGATCCATATTGGCTCCCATGTTGTTCGCAGTGTATATGCTGCCTTTAGGAGATATCATTAGGTGATACAGCTTGAGTTTTCATTGCTATGCAGATGATACTCAGCTGTATATGCCCTTTATGCCCGGACAGGTTGATGCAGTTTCCGTGCTAAATAGTTGCCTCTCTAAGATCAAACACTGGATGAGTTTGAGCTGGCTGAGATTAAATCCAGATAAGACTGAGGTGTTGGTCTTGGAACTGGGTCACTCAGGGGTAGGATTTGGTGATGGGCACACATCGGGCCTTTGGCTTGATGGTGTCCAGCTCATTACCTCAGATCTGGTGCGTAACCTGGGTGTAGTTCTTGATGATGGCTTGACCTTGAAGTGTTAAGTGTCAGCTGTGGTCAAATCATCATTTTACCTCCTGAGGAACATTGCCTGGGTGAAACACCTGATCCTTCCGGATGATCTTCCAACACTGGTCCACGCCTTCATTACTACCCATCTAGACTACTGCAATGCCCTCTACCTAGGGCTATCTGGGGTTGATATCTGCCACTTGCAGCCGGTGCAAAACGCTGCAGCTAGACTATTGACTGGTACCCTTAGATCTAGTCATGTTACTTCAGTTCTGCAAGAATTGCACTGGTTGCCAGTTCAGTGGCAGATCACCTGTAAGGTAGGCTTGCTTACTTTTAAAGCCCTACATGAACAGGAACCCAACTACCTAAAAGATCTCCTTGTTCCCTACTCCTCAAATCACTCTGATCTGCTGACGAGGGATTGCTAAAAATTCCAAGGGTTCATCTTAAAACATCTGGCACACGTGCTTTTTCATTTGCGGCACCGACCATGTGGAATTCTCTACCTCATCAGTTAAGAGAATGCCTGACCATTATAAATTTTTAAACAATGTTGAAAACTTATTTGTTCTCATTAGCCTTTCCTGATTAATAATATTACATGACGTTCATTTTAATATTTTTATATTGTGTTTTAATGTATTTATGGTCTGTGAAGTGCCTTGGTTTTGAAAGGCACTATATAAATAAAGACTGATTTGATTTGACTTGATTTGATTCAAGCATACAATACTTGATGGTCTGGATAAGAGATACTGTACATGTGACCATACTGTGAGAATGATGTAGTACTTTTTTTGGAAAGACTCATCTTCTTAAGACACCTGCTTCTCAAACTCTAAAACCCAAGTAGCAGAAGTATCTGCTGTGGTCCAGTTGTAGAAAGACCGATCTTCTTAAGTCCCCTGTTCCCAAACTCTGAAACCCAAGTAGCAGAAATATTTGCCATATTTCAGTTGTGAATAGAAACACTATATAGCTGGCCATGCTCATCTTTAGTAGTAGTGTGGTAGCTCAATATTCTGTTGATTTTTATGGAAACTCTTTTATCTCCATCAAAAATAGGCAGTTCAGTATAAGGTACTCAAGAGAAACAATAGACCCCAAATGCACAAATAAAAATGAATTAAGCAGGAGTGTCACTATTTCCCAAAATTCAGACAAACTCTAATTGATTTAAACAAACACAGTCAATGTTATGTGTAAATGTCTCTACTTACAGCACAAATGGCAGGGGTGAGAAACATCCAGCACCATTTAGTAAGTGGGAATGGTCTGTATCCAATCATGTCTTCGATGTTATCATAGAAACGTTCACTTCCTGTAATAAGGGTAAGAAAACAATCTAAAATGATGTCATTTCTTTTTTGTGTATGTTTCATAGCAGCTCATTTGCTATTCTTTGGGACTCAGCCTCTCTCTTTACCTCTCTGCCTCTCTCCTTTATGCTCACTCTCCAGTTACCAGTTGTGTCCATGGGACATCCACACTCAACATAAAAGATTGTATATGTGGAAACAGATGAATAAATCAAGTCAACATGTTCAAAGGCTCTTACAAAATTCTCAGACTGATTTTTTTTCAAGTTCAAAAATGTGCAGACATATTTCAGCTAAAAATGTACATATTTTCTGGATTTTGTTTTTCATTACTTTTTTTTCATTTTTTGCATAAATGTTCCCATTAAGGTGCAAACAGGGCACTGTCAAAGAGACCTCATCTGCTCTGGATAATCAACTTGTCTATACCTGCTTTCATACTCCCCTCTTTATGTGTGGTGATATACTCCGTGGCTGTATTGTTGTCAATATAGGTGTGGTTTCATTGGTATGAAAAAAAGTGAAGTGAAGCTGAGCTGTAACACCTGAATCATTTTAAATATTACATGTACAGTTGGTTTCTACTCCAAGGTATTTCAGGAGCTCTGGCTTAAACTAAAACTTGGACAATGACATTTCCAGAGAAACAGGTAGACCTTTTCTTTTTCAGTCCCATATATCATATTATAGAGTTTTATTTGGTACCTGTTGATACTGGAGTATCTTAAGATGAATGTATAGAGAGAGTCTTACAGTTTATTCATTAAATGCATAGACTGCTGTTCCTAACTATTCTGTGTATTAGACAAATGGTGTTAAATTTGATTATTGTGTCAAATGTAATTCCTTGTAGAGGTGACACCAGTGTATCATATATGGTAGACCCAGTGCAAACCTGCATATATTATTATATACCATTTCAGATCCACAGAAGGTGTTTTGGAGTACATTATATTGCATTTAGGAACTTTGCATCCATATTCAAGCATTGGTCAGAAAACATAGCAATCATGATTTTTTGCTTCTTGGTCACTATTAAATCCCCCTCCCCTTTTTATCATACAATTACAGCAATAATGATGGAATGAAAAACAAAAGTAAAATACAAAGAAAAGGAAGAAACTACAACTAAATCAACCTGAAATAGTATATTGTGGCCAGCAAGAAACAGTTCATATAAAGCTCTCCCAAAATGCCACACTTTCATACTAAGTCAATCTTCTCAATTAAAATACTAATTCTTCTACAATTTCATTCATAGGTGACAAAATCAATTTATAATAAGGAATACATATATTTTTTCATGTCTGTTGCAATCCAATAGTTGATTTTTCCAAAGTTCTAGAAGTGGAGGTCTTGGATCTTTTCTTTTTTTCTAGCAGTGTATATGCTTGCAACGACATGCATCAAATTCAGCAATTTACTCATACGGACTTTCAGAATCACTTGCTTAGAAGTTTAACAAAGTGAACATAACTCTGGCTCAGTAAAGAGGGGCACGCCTTCAGTCTTGTTAATAATTTTAGAAATCTTATTCCAAAATAATCTGATGTCTTTACATAATGTGAAATTATGAACTATGAGAGCATCTTTGATTTTGACATCTATTACATCAGTATGAAACTATTTGATACATCTTATTTAATAAATGTGGGGTGTAGAAAATCGTGTGAAGAATGTTTTACTGTATCTTATTTAACTTGCTACTGATAATCTACATAATGACTTTAGCTTAGCTCATTTTTCTTCCTCTATAAATATGTATACATCTTTATCACAACTATCTTTACTTTCAATACATTTTGCATTATAACACTATCATACAGTTATGAAGTGATTGTTTAAAGCATTTGACCTGAAATTGAATTAAAACATGTGTGTGCTTGTGTAAATCCCTGTTTCTGCACAAGATTCCCAGCTTTTGATTAATGACATACTTATCTCATAATACATGTACCATTGATATGACATCAGAAAGTCATAATGCCATATTGTTTTGACATCAGATCAAGATTATTATTGGGTGGAATATATGGGGAAGAGAAGCCACAGATGATTAGAACTCTGTAGGAGAGGTACAGTACTGTACATCTGTTTCAATAAATAACAAACAAGAAACCATAAAGTAAAATGACTTGTAATTCCTTGCTGGAATATGGAGCAATAAACCATTATCATGTACCTTTTCTGGTTTATGATGTCACCATAATCTATTGATAGAATTACAGCCTTGTTACTGAAGATTTCCTACCCATCATTGTATTTTTACTTTACTTGTTTGCGTTGCCATTTAGCCTCACCATGCATCACTTGAATGGTAGCTGTGATGACGATACACTCAACATAACACATGCTCTTTACCATATAAGTAATTTTCAATGCCAACACTCACTAGCCCAACAACAGGAAGCTCGAAATGAAGATCCCAACACCAAAAATCCTGACAGCAGTATTTTGCCCACAGTGGAGTTAGTAATAGGAAATATGGGGGGCGGGGTTCTTGGGGTGAAGCCCCCAGAAACATATAAAAACAATCTGCCACAGACAAAATCCCACTGTCAGGATTTCAGTGTCAGGATGTTTGTCTCAGGCTTCTGGGTGTGCAGCTAGTGAGTGTCGACATTACATAGTATATGCGTTTGTTGTATGTGTCATTCTGTATGGTGATTTTTTATATTTCAACCTGCATGTCAGTATTTCTGCTGGACTATGTTAACCTGTTGACTGCTACTGTCCTCCATGGGACCTCATGAAAATTAGATGCTACATCCCATGGGGTTTTCCCCAGTCTGAGAAATTCCAAATGAGTACACAAATTATTAATTTACAGTAACATTTACTGATACCTGTATTTATACTTTCTGCCCTTTAGATACGTTTCATCTCACTCTGACTGGAAACTTGGAATTGTATGTTTTGCATGAATTCTCGTATGACTGGTCCCAACATGGTGGGAGCTCATTCCCTCGTAATTGCATTAATCATTAGTTGAGAACTTTTGATATTGTAGTTACCGCCTTTCAGGTGATCCTGTTGCTTTCTTTCCAATGTCTTTTGTTTATGTATTTTTGCCAGTGATGGCACTGTTTATTAGTATGTGAATTTTGCCATTTTTTGTATTTCATTTTGATATGACATTTTCCTTTGCAATTTTACTCTTTTTTTTCTTGTTGGTGACCCTACCTTTCATCAATTCTATGTATCACACAGCTGTGTCATGTTTTGGTTTTGCTGTGTTCCACCACATGAATATTTTTAATACTTTGTAAATCTGACTTGATAAAAAATATTCCTATTGGGCCCTAAGCACTACTGGAGCAGAGTGGCTATGTGCATGTATCTGGGACATGCAGCGACTCTGCACCCTACGTGCCCCCCACATGGGATGCACTAAGGGAGGGTGCACAGCACCCATGTGCCCAATCCCAAGGATGCACAAAGAGCAACATGCCAGGGGTGGGCTAGGGGTGGGTCAGCACTATGCATCATGCACTAAGGTGCATAATGCTGGCCACAGGGGTATGGAGGAGGACACAGGGTATGACAGGGAGAACACTGCCGTAAGACCTCTATGCACATCACTGGGCACCACCCAGATGGGGTGGATAGCCTACTATGCCAACAGAACCACTACTGCAGGACCACCCCATGGCTGCCCAGTGCCTCCCGGCACACATCAGTGCATGGCTTCTACCTGGTGCTCCCCCACCATACCAAAAAACTGGGCAACTCCACCCTGGGCCACCAAGGCATGTTGTGGGGTACTATGCCCCTCACACTGGCAATGGACCCCCCCACCCTGTCCTTGCAACCTACTCCAGAGCTGAAATATAGGAGGGCCTGCAGCATTGCCCTCCTCTCACTGCCTCAGCCACCAGCAGTTGGTCTTCTGCAGGGTGAGCTGCCAATGTGCACCCTGCCATGGAGGTGATCCACTCTGTACCCCATCGAGTCTGTGTCCCCACCCCCAGATGCCCTGCAGAGTCCTGTGCACTGGGGGAGGGCAGGGCCACAGACAGGTGGCTGGTGGTCTTGAATGCCACTGGTGCACACCTGTCTGGGGGTGTGCTGCTACATGGGAGGGGTACTCGCAGATTCCATGTACCCCAGCCCCAATAGTGCATAGGGGTCTTTGTGTTTGTCCTCTGTTTCACTGGGTACTATTTTGTAGTCAGTACAACAGCCATAGTATTTAAATGGTTGCTGAAGTGGGTTAGCAGTGAATTTGGTTTGGCATCAAGTTGTACCCCATGAATTTGATCTGACTTTAAAAATTCAGTTGAAACACTTCAGCTCCTGATCCAGTAATTGGCAAAGTGTAATGCAAATTAAAATTCTGGGAGGGGTTAAAAAAGTCTTGAACTCATCAATTAAGCAATTAAGCAATAATACACAACAGGGTGTGTGTCATGTCTGGATAACATCACAGCTCAGCTGAATGCATCCAACACCTGAGAAGTGAAATTATCCCATTCAGACACATACCTTGGAGTGCATTAGTGTTTGTATGCAATGGCTATATTGTAAATAAAAATTAAAAAATGAAATATATTTTAAATATGCCTTTTCAGCTTGTACATGTCTAAAATGAATTTCTGAGTTCCTGCTTTTGGCCAGTAGGTGATTGTATCTGTGATCTCACTGCACTCTTACACTCTCTTCTTCCTTTCTCTGTAGGTTGGGGTTTTGTGTCTCTCTCATGCAGTTTCATGTCTATCTCTTGTTAGCTCATTCTCCCAGTATGGTCACCCATTCTTGCTGTTTGTACCAGGAGAATATAAGTGTTCACACAGTCACACAGCTAAACTAAATGGGAAACTGCCAACTCACAGAGCATTAAGTGTAGTGCTCTTCGTGGGTTTGAAAAGAGCATGCACTGTTTTTAGTCTTGCTGCTATTCATGGACTTTGAAACTGATCAAATAATGGTTTCACTATTGTTTTTTAATTTGGGACAAAAAATAGGCAGCAAATTATAAGGAAGTGAGACTGGAGAGGGGATTCTGTGTGACACTGTGAGAGTGTGTGATGAACTGAGAGAAGTTCCATGGTTTGTTGGGCCGTCACAGGTCATGTGTAGTGATGTTGTACTGGGCTCACATTACTGCTGAAGGAGGGCAATGACCTGTCAGAGCCCAGGAAATGTTCTAGCCATTGTATACATTATTATTTATTGTAGCTGACTCATGGCAGGTGGTGCTGGCATAGCACTGTTGTGGACTGGTGTGTTTATGGTGATGCAGCAGAGTCTGCAACCCATTAAGACTGCTGTAGCCCAGTGCTGAGTCACAAAAACAACTAATATTCCTTGCTGAGTTCAAGATTTATATCCCCCAATATACTTTTCTTTATATCATTACAAATTACCATATTCTCCCTCATGGCCCCATAGATTTTCCCGTTATATTTTATGTTAATACTATTATTTATCTTGTTTATATTATGTTATGTGGTATATATGCTATTATTAATAATAATTATACTATCTATCTATCTATCTGGGTGCTACCCCTAATTTTGCACCTTGGTAACTTTGCCCCCTTCAACAGAATTGTATGAAAGTTTTCATGCACGGTCTCAGGGCAAGGTTTCTTGATTTAGCAAGATTCATGATGGTCAGATATCCAGATTCTGAGATTTAGAAAGTGCAAATAGTGGAAAAATCTGGGAATTGGGCTTTTTTTTGCCTTTACTTATAGCCCAAATGGTTTGGAATTTTGTTCTGAAATTTTCAAAGTAGAACGGGTTGCCCTGGAAAGAGGCATTGTTTGGTTTGGTGAAAACATGTTAACTGATTCCTGAATTACAAGGATTTGAAATTTTGGTTCTGAATATTCTCAGTAGGGTATTTATTTTATATGCCTGATGTGAAAGAACGTCAGGCTCACAAAAGAAGAATCTTCTTTTGTAATCTGGAATTCTTCATTCATGAGAAAATAATCTCCTTTTGAATGGTACCCATCTTGTTTTTTATTTTGAAAAAATTTCTGGAGGTGTTTCTGGAGATAGATTTTTGAAAAAAGACTGAAATATGGTTTGGGGACATTTCTTCAGTCCTAGAAGGAAGGCTGAGTGAGGGCTTACTGAGGGCTCAGTGAAGGCTCATACAAAAGAACTTGATCTTTCATGGGAACAATTGGACTTTCTTGAATTGTGAAGCTGGAGCTGGAGTCATGCTGCCATCTTTAATTGGAGCAGAGAGCCAGTGAGCTTAGTGAAGGCTCATATGAAAGAACAATATAAAAGAACTACAGTTATAGGGTTTTTTTGTACTGTTCTTTCATATGAATCCTTGTTAAGACTGATGGCTCACTACTCCAACTGAAGCCACCAGTGGAACTCCATTTGCAACTTCACAATTCAACAACGTCCTGCTTTTCTCTGAAAGAACAATCTGGAAGAACTATAATTCTGTCATATCATTCTTCTATGAGAACAGTGAGACTTTTAATTTGGAAGTTGCAGCTGGAGCAGTGAACTGGCCATCCCCTGATCCTTCTCTCTTTCATGCTGTCTATCTTGTACTTAAATTATTATTTTTTATTCCCTTCCCCTCCCAGCTGAGCCAGCTCTTCCTCATTCTTCCCCAATCAATTGGGTAGAATTTAATAAAAGTGGAATGGGATAACCAGCCCCGGCACCACTTGAGTGCCCCCTTCCAGGTCAATTGCTCCATCATATCAATGTTTTTAATATTATAAATATTATAATATTTTATATAATAAGTGGACTGGTGTGCCCCCCAGGTGCCACTTTCTACTACTCCCCATGCCCTCCAGGTCACCTCCATATACTGTATAGGTGGTGGCACCAGGTGCCCACCCATGGTACCATTGAACAGTATCCCAACACAGGGGTGCCAGATTCCTAGTGTTGGCAATGTCCTCCTGCTAAATAAGAAAACCATCCCTTGTTATTTTAATTTTTTTTTAACTTTAAAGAAGAAAATGGTCCATCAACAATCTGGTCCCCAGACCCCTACCCAATCCACCATGACCTCCCACTCAGCACCCACCACAGCACGCACCCTCACTCTCCTAAATAAGTCTCACAATGTAGATCTACTCTTCAGTCAAAGACATGTCTTGTTGCTGGAACCAGCAACTGCAGTATGAGAAAATAAGGTAAGTTCTGTTTAATGTATTTCAGTGGGATTTTAAATTTTATTCATAGAGTAACGCTGTTACTTTTTAATATTTTTACACCAAATTTTAAACAAGGCTTGTTTGGGACCCTATCTCATTAACCAGGATGGTGACATTTTTCAAATCTGGCCCAAAAGGGGATTTTGTTGTCGCTGTATGAAATCACCTTTTAAGTGGAATTTGAAGATTTTCACCACCCTTGTTCATGTGTCGGGGTCATAAGAAGGCTATGTTGAAATTTTAGGGTAAAAGTATTTAAGAAAAATCAACCAAGTTATGTGTGTACTTTGACATTTTTCAACACTCATGCATACCGTTGGTAATTTTCTTTTTTGCAGTTACATTTTTTATTGAGTATACATTTTTCAGATCAGCAGTCATTACACCTTTCTCTCTGCCATGGACACTGAGCAAACCACTACTGCCATTTTCATTGACCTGGCAAAAGCCTTTGATTCAGTCTCCCACCCTCTATTGCTAGGCAATTTGAGCTCCTTAGGCCTTGCCCAGCCATCCATAAACTGATTCCACTCCTACCTCCAAAACAGGATGCAGCAAGTACAAATAGGAGACACCCTCTCCAACCCTCAACCCATCCTCATGGGTGTCCCCCAAGGCTCCATCCTTGGCCCCATCCTTTTCTCCCTATTTATAAATGACCTCCCCTCAGCCTGTCTCACCTCCGACATGCACCTATATGCTGATGATACCATTATCTATGCCTCAGGCCCCTCCCATGACAGTGTTCACCCAAACCTCCAAAACGATTTCAACCGAGTACAAGCCTGGCTCCTAAAAAAACAGCTACAAAAAAAAACAGTCTCCATGGTATTCGGCACCAGATAAAAACTCGCCTCCCTGCCTGTCCCCCACTGATCTCCACCCTGGATGAAATACCCCTTGAGTCTGTACCCACTTTCAAGTACCTGGGAGTCTGGATGGATACAAACCTCAACTTCTCCACCCACGTCGACACCATCTGCACCAAACTCCAGCCCAAACTTGCCATCCTCTACTGCCACAAAGCCTGCCTCCCCCTCCCTACTCGGAGGGAACTCATACGTAAAACCATCTTACCAGCACTGGACTACATGGACGTCATTTATGGCACAGCCCCTTCCTCCTCCCTTGCAAAACTCGACGTCCTGCTAAACTCCTTTATGTGCTTCGCCACTGCCTCCCCCCCACTCACTCATCACTGCCAACTATTCTCAACTCTATCTCTGATGCCACTCTCGCATAGGCGGACCACTCATAGTGCTTCACTCATAGCTAAATATTGGCTTGGCTCCTTTCCCCTCTACCTCTCCTCCCACCTCTCTCAAGCCATCTCCCCTGGCTACTCACTTCGCCATAGACACGCACGTACCTTTCACCTCTCATGCCCCCTCTCTGCCTCTGGGCAAGCTGCCTTTTCCTACCGGCTCCCACTCCTATGGAACAACCTCCCACCCAACCTCCATTAGGCCCCTCCCTATCAGCCTTTAAACAGCTACTCAGGCTTCTCCCTTCCACTCCCTGCCGAAGCTGTGCACCCAATCCCTCCTTACCCAGACCTAGTACTACCCTCGGTGGCCACGCCAGGTAAAATTTAATTCCACATGTCAGTTCTTACTGCTAAACCACCACCCCCACCACCAGTACCCTCTCCCTGCTAGTCCACTTTTTGGACAAACCACTACTGTAAACATGTCAAGACACACACTTGTAATTTACAGTAAAACAGTCTAGAAATGTAATGGGATGTTTTTTTCCACTCGGCTGTTCAAACAAAAAGTGTAACCTCACAGCCTAACTCTATGTAATGTACTATACTGTATTATTTGTCTGTTACTTGATATTTGCTTGTATTTCTCTGTCTCCCACCTTGTACTACTTTTACCCAGGTCGCACCTGGAAATGAGCCTCAGCTCAGTGTGCCTTTCCCGCCAATTTTAAATAAATAAATAAATATACAATACAGAAATCCGTACATGAGAGCAGTATATATGGGCATACATTTCACTGGCAACACAGGCAGACAGTGCAGATGCAAGACATATTATTACTGTAGAGGTAAGCAAAGGGAAATGGGCTCAGACATTTTGGCATGGCCTAGCTAGTACCAGAACCATTCAGAATGAGGTGCTACATATCCCCAGAAGGCTTACATAGCTGATAAAACATTTATACCAGGGTACTTCAAAGGGGTACCCTCCAAGCAGCTGAACCGCGAACACTCCAATAGGTGGGGGTGCTTAACGATGGGCAGCCAGCCCTGCTTGAAAATATCAAAATCCAGTTGTAATGCGAATAAATACGACTCGCAAAATGATGCAGGTAAAACAGCATTATTGTTGAAAATCTAGTGCATCTCCTAAACACACCACACTCCACTTGCCCCGGCGCTTCAGGTGAAGACCCTTTGTCAAAGGGGTTTCAACAGATCCTTGGGTGAAGAGATGATGTTATCTGCTGCCCTTTTTTGTATATAAAGTACATAATGGTTCCATTCCTCCAGGAACTTGTGTTGAGAGTTTGATGCATGATGCTGCATTCTGGTGTGAGAGGGCAGAGTTTCTACAGCTTGTTGCTATTCTGTGTATGTGGGAATGGTGGGTGTATGCCACCTCCTGAGCAGCTACCTCTTAGCCTCTACCATTACCTGCGTCAGTCATCTGCTCTGATCGTCAGGTTAGGTACCCCTCCCCTGTCGCAATCCCAGCAAACAAAATGCAGCAGAGCTGTTTGAAGGATCAGTCAGCACCCCTGTACTATACTTCCCAAGTAGGGTCTGACTTGAGGGCAAACCCAGAGAATGTGTAAGAGGTCTGCCCCTGGGGAGTTGTATCTCCAGCAATTGTCCTGTTGAAGAATACCCGCAGTCTTAAGCTTAGCAGGGGTCCTGTACCACAGGTGTAGAATTTTATTCTGAATCAGGAGGGTGCATTGGTATTTATAAGCCCTATGTGCTATTTCCCAGCAGTGTTGCCATTCCTTTTCTGAAATTTGCCTCTGCAGTAATTCATGCCATTTTAGCTTAGCCTGGGTGGTGGCGTCAGTAGCTGAGTCTCTTAGCAACTTCTGTATGTGCCCTGCTCTCCCTTTACTGTGCTTGACCCAGTTATACAGGGGGAGCCTGAGGGGGTTGGTCTAAGGGTGGGGTTCGCAGAGATTACACATACAAGCTTCCCTGGCCCATGTGCTGTAAAGGCTTTGCAGATGCAAGTATTTACAAAAGTCTGATTTATTTAGGCCAGACTTTCTCTGGAGTCCCTCAAATGAGTCAAGGGTCAAGTTGTCTGTGAGAAGTATGTCCTTTATTAGTTTAACACCCTTGTCCTCCCAGTTTTTCTATCTAACGGGGCATTGGCCTACAAAAAAATGAGGGTTGTTCCATATTGGGGTGTATCCTCCTAGCCTGTGACATCTATGGGCTGTCTTCCCAATGTTCTGCAAGGCTGTGTTCGCAGCCCTTATAACCACCCACTTTTTAACTCTGGGGGCAGTTGGTGGCCCAAGTGTGCCATCAGAGGAGAGTCCTGGAGACGTTGTTCCTCCTCCTCCATCCCTTGTCTTCTGTAGCAACCTGCTAGTTTTGGCTGCCTGAAATGCCAGGCATAGTGCGGAAAGTTTGATAGGTTCCACCCGCCTCTTCCCCAGTGGGCTCTGAGTTTTGTCCTGCTGTATTTGGGCGGAGAGTTACCCCAGAGAAAGCTACCTATCATGGTGTTAATTTTTTGGAACCAGCTCTCTGGAATTTCCGGAGGAATGTGAGATAGCAGGTAGTACAGTATATCCTCGGTGCCATCATCATCTTATTGCCAATCGTTTTTCCTACTAATGTTAGTTTTAATGACTTCCATCTTTCTATCTCTCCTTTAAGGCTCTGCAACAGGGTTTGGAAGTTTTGAGAGACTAGGTTTTGTAAGTCTGGTGTGGGGTGGATCCCCAAGTATTTAATTGCATGCAGATCCCACGTCAGCCTTATGCCCTTGGCTATGTCTAGGGTGGCTGATTTGTTCAGAGGCAGTATTTCTGACTTGCTATAGTTAATCCTTAGTCCTGAAATGCCTGTAAACTTCTGTAGTACATCTAAAATGTGTGGGATACTGAATCTTGGGTTACTGGTTAGGATTAGGCAGTCATCTGCGTAAAGTTTTATGTGGAATACTTTGATTCCCGCCTGAATACCGTCAATCGCTGGGTGCTCCCCTAATAGCTGCCCGCCAGGGGCTCTATTGCCAGGAAAATTAAGAGGTGAGAGATTGGGCAGCCCTGCCTGGTCCACCAGTATAGCCAGAAAGGTTCCGAAGGGGAGTTGTTGGTGAGCAGTTTGGCCACTGGGTGGGAGTATTTATTTAAAATTTTGTTACTTGGAAAAGCACCATGAGCAGAAGCTCATTTCCTGGTGTGACCCAGGGCAGGGGTACAAAACTGAGGATAAACAAGACATAAGTTACATGGTAAATAAAATGTACATAGAAGCAGTTTGTTCAAAAACAAGTACATGTGAAGAAGAATTAATAATTTAAATTATATACACTATAATACAAAATATATAGATACACACACAATCAGGGGTTGCATAGATAAACCAGCAGGTGAACAGGAGGAGATTTGCTATACAGGGTAAAAACAGAAGGAAGTCTGCTGATGCAGAGGGAGCGTACAGCCTGCTCATGCAGAGATGGAGTAAAGGAGAGCAGGGGGCAGAGTGAGATGAAGGAATTAAGAGGGGAGACAGGTGCAGTAAGTGGAAGGGGAAGGTCTGAATAAGCGCTTAAGGGCAGTAAAGGAGGGAGGGAGTGAGGCAGGTTTGGGGAGGAATGCTGTTCCAAAGGGATGGAAGCCCATAGGAAAAGTTCAGTTTGCCGGCTGAGGTGCGGGCATGTGGGAATGCAAAGGAACGGGCACTGACCGACCGCGTGTTATATGGGGAGGAAGTGTCAGGTATGAGGAGAGAGGCAAGGTATGTAGGGAAGGTCCCGAACCAGTGTTCAGATATGAAACATAGAAACATAGAAGTTGACAGCAGATAAGGACCACAAGACCCATCCAGTCTGCTCATTTTTTCTACTTTATGAATGTGCCATAGGCCTTTACTCTGTCAAAGGCCTATTTATTCATACTCATCTGTATTTGTCCCTTATGCCTATCCCATGCTTGTTTGAAGCCTTCACTGTATTAATATCCACCACTTCCTGAGGTAGGCTGTCCCCTGCATCCACCACCCATTCTGTGAAAAAGAACTTCCTCACATTACCCCATAATCTGCCTCCCTCTAATCTCATACTGTGTTCTCTTGTCCTCCTATTTTTCTTATATTGAAACATGTTAGACTTTTTCACCTTGTTAATGCCCTTAAGATGTTTGAATGTTTCGATCATATTACCTCTCTCCCACCTTTTCTCTAGGGTATACATATTGAGCTCCATTAATCTGTCCTCATATGTTTTCTGATGCAGTCCCTGCACCATTTTGGTTGCCCTTCTCTGGACTGCCTCCATTTTGTTAATGTCATTGTGCAGGTGCGGCCTCCAGTACTGCACGCAGTACTTCAGATGGGGCCTAACCAGTATCTTGTAAAGAGGGATTATTACCTCCCTCTTATGAAGGTGGCACAGTGAGGAAAAGCGTCTCTGGGAGAGGGATTGGAGGGATAGAGTGAAGCAGAGGTCACAGTAGTGAGTCAGACTGGGGAGTTTGAAGTAAACCTGCAGAAGGCATGGTAGAGCACATCAAGTTTAGAGATGGAGGTTGCAGGGGCAGCACTGAAAACAACGTCAGCATAATCGAAGGCAGGGAGGATCCATTTAACCAGTAGGTCGTGTCTAATGGAGAGGGGAAGGCTAGCCTTATGCCAGTAGAGTAGTCCTATTTTAGGATGCAGTTTCAAGTGGAGAGCACTGAAGTGGGAGGAGAAGTCGAGTGAGGGATCGAGCCAAATGCCAAAGTACTTGTAGTTGAGGACATTTTCATGGGGAGTGGACACTGCAGAGAGGATGGAGGGTATGTCATGAAGTTTAACCAATTTTTGCTTAGTACCAAAAGTCATCACAGCAGTTTTCTTCACATTTAGCACAATGTCTGGATCCAGGAACAGAGCCCCTCCCCAAAGTTTAATTTTCAAAATACTGCTAGCAAGTATTCCCATTCTACAGAGTCAAACGCTTTTTTGAAATCTAGGATGATGGCTATTGCTGAGGAGTGAAATTCTGCTGCCACCTGGAACAGGGATAGCAGAACCCTGAGATTGTCTGAGCTGACCCTGCGCAGAATGAATCCATCTTGGGATGGATGCACTTTAGAAGGGAGCAGGTCTTGCATTCGGGTTGCCAGAATTTTGGCCACTGTTTTGGCATCAGTACCTTGATGATTGCTTCTGAGATTGTACCTGGGAGTTGCTGGGTATGGCAGGAGTTATGCAGCATAGCCAACATACTGTAGGCCCAGCCACTATTTGGGTCAAAAGATTGAAAATTACTAAAGTTTCGACTTCTACCAACTAATACCAAACTTAGATAATTTTCAATATTTTGACCCCACATTTTCAACATAGCCATTTTTTCATGCCATCTCATGCACATGACTGCTGCAGTTTTTCAAGTCCTAGCCTAGCCGAAACTTGGTTTTACACATGTAAAATTTGAAAATTTACACCTGCAGGGTTCATGAGGCAGGGTCCTAGGAAGGCCATGTTGAACATTTTGGATCAAACTATCAAAAAAAAAGAACAACAATAGTGAGAATACAGTGAACCTGTTCTATGCTCATTCATAACTTTGTTATGTGTGCTGTGTACTCCAGGCAAGATGGCTGCCATGCTGGGTTGACATCTGCTTGGGCTCTAATGATAGAGCTGTGAAAACTGCTATATAACGCTAAAGCGCTAAACATTAACACTAAAAAGCTTGAGAGCTTTACTTAAACTGCTACAACTCTGAAAAAATTTCATGCTGTGTTTTTCAACTATTTTTAGCTAGTTTTAGTGTGTAGGGATGAAGAGCTAGGTAGAGCACACAGTGAGTGAGTATAGGAGCGCTAGATTTTCTTTTTAGTTAGGGTCAACTATGATGAGAAAAGTGTGATGCAATTAGATATCCTATCTGTTTTGAACTGTGAAGGGACAACTCAAAGTCTGTTTGGCACTCATCTGAAGAGGTTTCTTTGGAAGTGGAAAAGTAGAGGTTGCCGCTAGATGACTGGAGCTCTGGTCTTCCAAAGCCTCTGCAGTAGGGCTGATGGAGGTCTAAAGGAGCGGTCCCAGAAAGGAGAAGACTCTGTGAGCTGTCCCTTTGATGGCTGCCTCAAAGGCATGTGGGGCTCACTGTGTAAGAACGGTGGTTGAGCGGTGGGGATAACTGATGTGACAGGAGGTGGGAGCTCCACTGCCTCTCAGAAAAAAAAAAACTTTTTTCCGATGCTCTGGTCAAGCTAAGGAACAGTCTCAGGGCCTGTGTGAGGCAGCCCCTTTGGTTTCATCTTTTTGGGTCAAGGACTTACAGTATCTGTCTAATGGGACACTTTCTTGTATTCATCACTATCTGATTTTCCCCCTACGATATGTTGCCTCCTCTTCGGACTATTGCTTGTGATAACTGTGCTTCCTCTTGAAAGTTGGTCTGAGAGGAGGAAACCTTGCTGAAAACATTCTTTTCCCTGGTTTAGATTTTCATGTACTTTGTGGGGGTGAGTGCCCTATCATTTTTGTTATGGAGGGGTGCTGCTCTAGTAAGAGGAGTATTGCCTCTTAACTGCCCTCTTCGAGGGGTTCCTTGTTATGTCTAAGACTTTCTATCTTTGCTTTTGGATTAGCAATAATAATAATAATAATAATAATAATAAAACTTTATTTGTATCGTGCCTTTCTTAAATTCAAGGCACCTTACAATACTTTACAATATAATGAATAAAACATAATCCATAATAATTTGAGCTCCTAAAATCACAATAATTAATTAAAATAAATCTCTGACCACAAATAGATCTTCAAGGCCTTTTTAAATTCCTCCACGAACGCACACTGATGAAGCGGACAGGGTAGAGAATTCCAGAGGGTCAGAGCAGCATACATAAAGGCACGAGCACCTGAAGATTTTAAAGAAACCCTTGGAATCTCTAGCAACCCCTAACCTGCCAAGCGGAGAGATCACTTAGGGCAGTAGGGAACCAAAAGCCCTTTCAAGTAGTCCGGACCCTGCCCATGTAGGGCTTTGTAAGTCAAAAGACCAACTTTAAAGGTAATCCACCACTGAATTGGCAGCCAGTGCAGATCACGCAGCACCAGCGAAATATGACAGGCACAAGACGTACGTCAGTACCCGTGGCACAACATTCTGCACCAGCTGCAAGCGGCAGATATCAACCCCAGGAAGCTCTAGATAAAGGGAGTTGCAATAATCAAGGCGTGAGGTCACGAAAGTGTGGACCAGCATAGGCAGATCTGTGGGCGGAACAAGGTGATTAATCTTGGTGATGTTCCTAAGATGGTAAAAGGAAAGTTTGACAACTGCCGACACCTGCGAATGCAGTGTCAGCTCATTGTCAAAAATCACCCCCACGTTCCACACCTGTTCAGAGGTAGGGAGCTGGACACCTCCCAGAAATAAACCTGAGGGTAAACCAACTCCCATCCCCTCTACCCTATGATCCAGGTCCACAACCATTACCTCCATCTTCTCCGAGTTCAACTTCAGCCAGCTTGAACTCATCCAGCACTGGATTTTGGTGAGGCAGCTATTAAAGACCGAGAGAGCTCTATCCTGGTTGGGTGCAAAAGATAGGTAGAGCTGGGTATCATCTGCATAGCAGTGAAACCTCAGCCCATACCTTCTTACAATGTCTCCGAGGGGCAGCATATACACTGCCAACAATATAGGGGACTACACCAAGCCCTGGGGAACCCCACATGACAGAGAGACTGGGCGGGAAGAATTTATCCCCGACACTACTCTCATTTCTGTCAGTGAGGAAAGGTCTAAACCAACTGAGGACTGTACCCGACAGGCCACAGATGAACTCCAGGCACGCGAGAAGTACCCCATGGTCCACAGTGTCAAAGGCTGATGTGCGATCAAGAAGAACGAGAATGGAGCAGTTCTTCTGATCTCTAGCCCTCAAGAGATCATTGAGCACCCAAACCAGCGCTGTCTCAGTACTATGCCTCTTTCGAAAACCAGACTGGAGCGGTTCATAGATGTCATGGATGGTTAAATGGTTTTCCAATTGTGCAGCCACCACTTTCTCAATAATCTTCCCAGCAAAGGGAAGAGTAGAGATCGGCCTGTAGTTAAGAAGGCAGTTGGGGTCCAAGGAAGTTTTCTTCAGGAGGGGTGTCACCACCGCCTCCTTCAGGGAGCTAGGAAACTTACCCGTATCCAAGGAGCACCAGACTATCCATGCTAGGACTAGGCCAATGATGTCAAGACAACCCTTTATCAGGGAAGTCGGGCCCGGATCCAGACTACAGCAAGTAGGGTGCATACTATGGACAATCCTCATGACATCAATGAACTCAGGCCGGTCAAACGAACTCCAGGAGAGACCAGGGGATATGACCAAATGCCGATCTGTAGCTTCTCCCATAGAGGGAGCAGGCCAGAGTGCTGCCCTGATGTCAGCCACCTTATCTGCAAAGCAGCAAGCAAGCTCACCACACTCTATTTGTGAAAAAGCTTTCCAAACCTGGAGACTGGCTGGGTTGCACAGTCTGTCAACAGTTCAAAAAAGCTGAGCTGGTCGGTTCAGTGCAGCCGCAATCTCCCTGGACAGGAACTCTGCCTTCTTATGAGAAATTGCGGAATGATAGAGTTGGTAATGTTCCATCAGTCTAAGATGGTCGGCATCAGGGGGCAGTTCTCTGCCAACAACGCTCTAATCTTTATCCTTGTCGCCGCATCTCCCTCAAGGTCCCATTAAACCATGGGGACTGAGGTCGAAGGGGGAGAGGACAAACACGGACAGGAGCAATTCGATTGAGAGCCGAGGAGATGGCCCTATTATAGGCCAGCACCAAGGCATCAGGATCATTGCTCACTCCAGGAAACTCCGATAGGTCAAGCACCGCTGCCAAGCCTGTAGAGCTAATATCTCACAAAGAGTGGTACCTAACCATCTCCACAGAGGTAGGCCTACAAGGGGGGGGTGCAAAAACTGAACCCAACAGTGTAATGATCAGACCAACTGATGAGTTCCACCCCCACATCAAAGGCCTCAAACCCCAGGAGGAAAACTAAGTCCAGGGAGTGACGCTCTTATGAGTGGCAGAAGTAACCACTTGTGCAAGGCCCAAAGATGTTATTAATTGGAGGTGGTGTTGTCCAAACTGTGAAAGTTCATCATCGACCCAGGCATTGAAGTCACCCAGGACCATCAGCCTGGGTGACTCAAATGCTGTGTCAATGACGAAGTCGGCTACTTCCTGTAGAAAATGTTTCTCATCACCTGGTGGACGACAGATGAGAACAATTCTACAACCCACACCTGCCACTACAGTACACTCGAAGGACTCATCTCCCTCAACTGGTACACTTGCGAGGCCCAGTTCGGTCTTGAAACAGACCGCAACACCACCCCCCCCGCGGTCCAACCTCAGTCGGCGTAACACCGAGTACCCAGCTGGAACTGCTGCCTCCAAAACTGGACCAGCATTTTCATCCAGCCAGGTCTTGGTAATGCAAGCCTGATCCAGAGACTCAACAAGATCTGCAATGACTGCAGTCTTGTTTCTTATGGATCTGGCATTGCACAACACCGCTCGGGTTGGATGAACTTCTGGAGCAGTACAGACCACTTGCCCAGTACCATTAATAGTAGTGGTGCCCTTGGGAATGGAAACCAGACAAGAATGACCTCGCTCCAGAGTCCATATCGCCCCAGGGCGTCTCCTTGTTTCCACTACCACAGTACGATGTTCCTGCTCATTTGGCCTCCACTGTTCGCACCCCCCAAAACCCCTCCTCCCCCTCTACACAATCCCCAGTGCTCTACAGCACTGGTAAGTTAACTAACTGTAATGATGGGGGGGAAGAGACAAGAAGAGCAGGAGGGCAGAATACACTCGTGGTGGCAGGCCTTCTACACATATTAAAAACCCCACACCCACACACCTAAACTCAACAAAACAAAATATAAACTACCCAAATTAAACCAAATAAAATATAAAAAAAAACACAAAACAAGTTAAATCAAACAAACAAAATAAAAATGTCCAGATAAATAATGTCCAGATAACCAAATTTCCAAAAATTACTGAATATTTGAAACAAGAGAGGCCCTCATCCTCCCTCAGTTCTAAAGCAGAATAAAAAAAAATGCAAGTCTTGCAGTGATCTTGATAAATCAGTGTCTAAGAACAAATGAAGACTTTCAAGATCAAACAAGAATTCCTTTTAAAGGTAGCAAGAAGGGCTCTCACTCCTCTTAATCTAGTCACGAAAAGATTCCTCCCGAAGACCAGTTCTTCTCCGATACTTTCCAGAATACACTCCAAAACTCAGGCCAAGACACCAGAGTCAGGATTAAGCTGAAGGGCTGTGGTCAGAAATAGGGCCGTGAGAGGGAAGCAATAGCTCCTGCAACAGAGAAACCTTAGGAACCCCCAAAAGGGACCCCCACCACCATTTAGCCCCCGAAGTTCCCTCTAAAACACAACCCAAAATTCATCCACAATCCCCCACTCTGGAGCCATGGCCCTAAAGGTAGAATGCAATTCCCCCCACTCTACAGGAGTGGAAAACCTACAGTAGTAGCAGGCTGCTCTAGGAGGGGAATCTGCAACCCCAGCCGCCCACCAGCTGCTGAAGTCCCCTCATCAACAATCACAGGAGAAAGAGCCCTTCGGTTCAGATCCCTGCAGTTCCTCCCCAAACAGCCAAAAACCCTGCAAGTCATCCACACCAAGAGGAAAGGAGCATGTACCTAAAAGTCCAGGGGAAGAAGATGCTTCTTCCCATCCTTGGAACACCAAAAAAGTGATCTCATCCCATCCAAATGGGAATAAAAAATCCTCCGTTTGCTGCCCCTGGATTCCGGGCACTCTCACCACCCTGACAGTAATTCACAGGCAAGCAGCAAAACCCACTTCTAGTGTCGATACTTCATGCACTCCCACCACAATATATCAGCACTGATACAATAAAGCAGGTAAAAGAAGGATTCCACTCACAGACCAGAGTCCACAGTCCCAGGGATATGTTTCCAGAAATCACAAGGCTCCGAGGTCGCAGACTCCCCCTCTGAATTCCAGGGCTGCCACACAGTATCCACGGTTTCCTTAAGGAGTGCACTGAAAACGCTGAAAGCTAACCCCAAAAATCACAGGGCGCTCCGAGGTCGCAAACTCCCCCTCAAAAGTCCACTGAATTCCAGGGCTACCCCCACAGTATCCGCGGTTTTCTTGAAGAAGTGTGCTGGGCTCCAAGGTCACAAACTCCCCCTCAAAAGTTCACTGAATTCCAGGGCTGCCCCACAGTACCCACGGTTTTCTTGGAGGAATGTACTTAGAAAACCGAAAGCTGATCCCGGTCACTATCAAGACCGCAACTTTTAATGTTTGCTCCAACACAGAACACAGCAGTAACAAATAAATAAATAAAACAAACAAAATCAAATTGAAAATGATTTAAAAACACAATTCAGAGCTCAGAAAAACCGACGCAGCTCAGGCAGCTCACACACACTGCCGCCATCTTGCATATTTATATCATGACTGTGGTGGTGTAAGCACCTCTGTCCTTGTGCCGAAAGTGAGCTGCTAGCCTGAAAAAGGCTTTTTGGACTGGGTAGCTGCTGCTACCTGACTGTGGCATTTGCATTCTGCTGAATTACTGCTCTCATCTTGCTGAAATTGTTTTTGCAGCACAGTTGTTCCTCTGTGGTCTCTCACTTTTGTTGTTCATTTTTATTTTATTTTAATGACAGAGTGACTTGGATGGGGGGGTGGATTGCTCTGTGAGGGGGATGGGTTTGGGTTTGTAAGGGGTGTTTGATGAGGTTGTGTCTATGGCTAATTAATAACTTTGTATAGTGAGTGAGTCAGTGTGTGAATGGTGTGATTGGGCTAGTATATTAGTATTTTGTGTTATTTCTGTGTTTGTTGTGTGTGTGGTGGCATGAGTGGTGAGTGTGACTGCTGATACAAGTGTTTTTTCTTGTCATTGCACTCTTGTATTGACATCTAGTGCTCTCTTGGGACTGGTCCTGCAAGTCAGGAGATGTGCTGGTGCTGCAGCCTTCTCTGTATCACCTATGTTGCCTCTCGGCTCCACGACCTTCGCCCCTTTACTGACCTCCCAGTTCCTCATACTGCAGTGAGGCACTGCAGGAAGGTTGGTATTTCTAGGAGGCATGGGGTTCATTGAGTGCTGAGGGCAGCTGAGGAGGGGGTGGTGAGCAGCATTTATGTTGTCCAGTGCAGGAGATGTCCTGGATGAAATCGGAGCCTGGGGAGGGGCCCGACATGTTTGGTCTCCGTACCAAGGGTTCCCATTGGACCGAGTGGGTAGGCAGCTAGAGGACCAGCTGTGTCCTCTAATCCTCTTCGGGCAGTGCTTTGCAATGCCAGGTCAATGAGGAACAAGACCGTGATTTTTGCTGACTTGAATTCTTCTGTTGACCTGGCTTGCATCACGGAGACTTGGCTGGGTGACAATGCAGGCCCAGTTTTTAAGGCTGGTGTCCACTCTGGATATACTGTGGCACACTGTCCAAGGAAAGATCGCAGGACTGAGGGAGTGGGCATAATTTTTCAATCAAGTTTGGGCTTCTCGTTGCACCCAGTTGGTGGCACCTGATCTTTTGAGTGCATTGGCATGCATGGGGGTACAGGTTCAGGTAGCAGGATTCTCCTCATTTACCACCCCCCAAATTCCTGCAGGAGGTAGTGGACTTCGTAGTCGACCAGGTGTTGGAGTCCCCCAGATGTTTGATCCTAGGGAATGTCAATGTATGGGTCAATGACCAATCCTCGCATTTCGGTTATGACCTCCTCCAGTTGATGCAATCACTAGGCCCGTCACAAGTGGTTGCTGCTGCTACCCACAAGCATGGCCACGCATTCAGTCTGGTATTCCAGCTGGGTCTTGAGAGTAATATCCTCAAGATTGATCAGGTTGTTTGGTCTGATCACTGCACTGTGGAGTTCAACTTTGGGGTCTCCCCTGAAAGTCCCTCCCCTGTGGAGATGGTCAGCTATCACCCCTTAAAGGGTGTTGTCCCAGAAGGACTTGACTGTTAGCATTAGCTGACCTATCTAGGGTGGATACTGCATGTGCAATTGGCACTGGAGAGGTGGAGGCAACCTATAACAGGGTGGTTACCAAAGCTCTAGATACTATCGCACCAGTTCATATATGACCCAGATCCTCACACTTGAGATCCCCTTGGTTTGATGGGGATCTCAAGGTGATGAAGATCAGGGTTTGGAAGTTGGAGCATTGCTGGTGAAAGACCCAGCTGGAGGCTGCCAGACTGGCCCTACATGCTCACTATGTTGAGTACCAGGGGGTGATTTCCCATAAGAAGGCAGAATTTCTGTCCTGTGAAATTGTTACGGGGAGAAACAGACCATCTCAGCTGTTTCAGACCGTCGACAGGCTTTTACATCCTGCCTGTCTTCAGATGAAAAAAGCTTTTTCAACCACTTTATGTGAAGAATTTGCTCTGTTTTTCTCCGACAGAGTGTCAGCCATCTGGTAAGGGATTCTGCCAGGAGGGCTTTCACCTCGCAGTGATCGAGCTGGGAGTTTTAGAGGCACTCAGTCTGTCTGGGAAGAGTTTAGGCCAGTGGAGGTGTCTGAAGTGACTAAGGTGATCTTATAGCTGAAGTACACCTTTTGTGAACTGGAACCGGCACCAACACGTTTCTTAATAGGATGTGTCAATGCCATTGGCCCAGTGTTCGTCAGGATTGCCAGGTGCTTGATGGCAGTGGGGATCTTCCCAGTTGCTTTGAAAGAAGCACTGGCGAAGTTCCTTCTAAAGAAATCTTCCATTGACCCAGACATCCTGGCGAATTACCGTCCGATCTCCAACTAGCCTTATTTGAGCAAGGTGGTTGAAAAATTGGTGGCACAACAGTTCGAGGATCACCTGGTGTCCTCAAATATCTATGAGCCTTTTCAGTCAGGTTTTAGGGCCACACATAGCACAGTAACTGTTATAGTGAGAGTGCATAATGATCTGCTCACGGCTAGAGATAGAGGAGATAGGTCAGTTCTTGTGCTCCTTGATGTCTCCTCAACTTTTGACACTGTGGATCATGTTGTGCTTCTTGCCTGGCTCTGTGAGTTTTGTGGACTCACTGGTACCATCATCAAATGGTTTGAGTCCTGTCTCTCAGACAGTGTGAAGCAGGTGGTAATAGGGAATTTCTCCTCCTCCCCACTGCCTCTGTCCTGTAGAGTGCTTTGTGGTTCTAGCTTGTCACTGATGTTGTTCACAGTGTATATGCTGCCCCTGGACAAGATCATTTGACAATACAGTGTGGAGTTTCACTGCTATGCAGATGACACCCAACTATATTTGTTCTTTGCACCTGGCACATCGGGGGCTGTTGATGTGCTCAACAGCTGTCTGGCTAAAATCAATGATTGGATGTCTTCCAGCTGGCTGAGACTCAACCCGGCTAAGACTGAGGTGCTGGTGATTGAGCCTGGTCATGGGCATGATGGGCTGCCACCAGGAGTGGACTCAGGACTTGGTCTGGGGTCTGTGACACTGGTGGTTCCTCCAAGGGTGCGAAATCTGGTTGTGATCCTTGATTGCAGATTGACCTTTGAAAATCAGGTGTCATCAATAGTCAGCAGTGGTTTTTACCACTTGCAGAACATTGCTTGGATTAAGTCCCTCGATACACCCAAGGACCTGGCGACACTAGTGCATGCTTTTGTGACCTCAGGCTCGACTACTGCACATACTCTGTACTTTGAGGTCATGGGAGGACCATACAGACTGCTGCTAGTCACAGACACAATGCCAAGCTGTTGTCGGGCCTTTCGAAGTCCAACCATGTGACTCTGGTCCTGCGTCGTCTGCACTGGCTGCCGGTCAGGTGGAGGGTCCTTTTCAAGGTGGGTCTTCTCACCTTTAAGGCCCTATATGGGCTGGGTCCTGGTTACCTATCTGAGCTCCTGACACTGGTGTCCTCTGCTCGCTCCCTCCACTCCTCCTCGTGGGGCCTCCTGGATGTTCCCAGGGTCTGGCTCTAGACCTTGGGAGATCGTGCTTTTAGTGTCTCTGGGCCAACCCTTTGGAGGCTCTGGGAGGCTCTCTTGATAGAGGTGTTTAAGGGGAGGCTAAAGGCCCACCTTTTCAGTCTGGCCTTTGAATGTTGATGTCATCTTTAGTTCTGGCCAGTCCCTTGAAGTATGACCTCTGGGAACCTTTTATTTCTACAGAATATTAATTTCATTATGGTTTTAATGAGGTTTTATTATATGTCTTAATTTATTGCTGTCTTTTGTATTCATGTTCAGTGCTCAGAGCCTCTGGATGCCTTATAAATAAAATTGCCTTGCCTTTCTATGTTTTGACCCCAAATTTTCAAGAAAACCATTTTGTTCAAACCACCTCACAAACTTGAAAGCTGTCTTTTTTTCAATCCTGGCCCCTGTGGTGTGAAATGACTTTTCAACAGGGATTTGAATATTTTCCCTTTTTCACCTACTGGGTTTATGAGTTGGGTCATAAGAAGACTATGTTGAAAATGTGTTAAGGTGGGTGTCATAAGAAGGCTATGCTGAAAATGTTGTATAAAAACATGGTAAAATGACCAAGTCATGAGTGAATGATAAAAAATGTCAATGTTCTCACATAATTTCACTAATTTTCATAGTTTTACTGCAAACCTCCAACATAAGCATTTTTACACCACCTGATAAACATGACAGGTGTAGTTTTTGAAATCCTGGATGATATGTCTTTTCACAATTGTGGTGCAAAATGATGTTTCTGCCAATATATTATAAATGCCACATATCTTGTTTATAAGAGGAGTCATAAAATGGCTATCTTGAAAATTTGGGCACAAAATGAAAAAAAATATATATTAAGAAACATTGTACGCAGTACCAGACTTTACCTCAGTGGGTAGTGCTTTTGTGACTTTGTGTTTGTGAGCAGAGCTCTGAGACAAGCTGAGTGACCCAGCTGGATAGGTTGAGGTTTGGGGGGGTGGCATTGTTATGCATCCCCCCCAGCCAGGGAAGGAAAGGTGGTGGGTTGCTCACTTTGGCCCAGGTACCATATGGGGAAGACAACTCTTCTCTTGAAATAGACTCTGAACCTTAGCACCCATCAGTGAATGAGGGCCCTGTGCATTGGATGAGAGGTGAAGGTTTTTTTCTGTGTGCCTTTATATTTGGCCACGTGGACATACAGAACCCAGAGGGCCCTGTGCTTCAGCAGCCCACTGGACAGGCCCATAAATTCTTGACATCTGCCACTGCACAAAAGTGAAGGATCAGCAGGGCCCTGCACTTCAGTAGGCAGACAGCCTTCTCTTGGCGCCCTGTGCATCTCCATCCCAAAGGGACCTGTGTGAACAAGGATACAATTCACAAAATGAATGGAAGTGCTTTGCAAAGAACTGCATTAATTTGCCAGTTAGGGTTTACCTTAACACAACTGAGGTAGAGAAATTTTGCGTTTGGGTTTCCCACAGTAACCCCACCCCAGCAGCAAAAGGACAGCACCAAACAAGGGACCACAGACAGCCATCATCAGGTAAGACAAACATACAACTATTTCCAGATGACACAACTGCAGTAGCACTGATGTGATACCTTCATGGATTTGTATATGTGCCTGCATAAGCACAGGCCCTGTACTGTAGGTGTTGTTGTCCTTTTGCTGCTTTGTGGGGGTGAGTAATTGGTGTTGGAAACCATTACACCTATTTCCCTACTTTTGTTGCATTAAGCTCCTGCGTTCTTTGTCGGGAGCTGCTGTGGGGGAGATTGGGCAGGAGATCCAGGTGCCACATTGGCAGCGGGAAGCAAAGGGACAAGGAACCACATCGGTGGTCGGAGGAGGATTGGGAGGCCATAGGAACTGCATCAGCGTTGAAAGGAGAGTCAGAGAGCTGCAGCTGCTCAGGAGCAAGGAGCAGTGGGGCCAATCAGCACTGAGCGTGCAAACTTTTGGTTGAGCGACTGGGCCATAAAGGCCATTAGCCCAGTTGCGAGTGCTGCTGCTGCGTTCTTTGGTGGGAGCTGCCATGGGGGAGACTGGGCAGGAGATCCAGGGGCCGCATCGGCAGTGGGAAGCAAAGGGACCACATTGGTGGTCAGAGGAGGATTGGGGGGCCATAGGAACCGCATCGGTGGTGAAAGGAGAGTCGGAGAGCCACCGCCGCTCAGAAGCAATGAGCAGTGGGGCCAATCAGCACCGAGCGAACAAACTTTGGGTTGAGTGACTGGGCTATAAAGGCCATTAGCCCAGTCGCGAGTGCTGCTGCTGCTTTTTTTGTCCCACACCACCCACCCCAGCCCTGACCTCTATTAAACAGTCAGTGGGGGTGGAGCCTTGAAGGGGGGAAGGCTGTGAGTAGGTGTCCTAGACTGCTGTGGGTGTCCTGGCCTGCTGCTGACTGGATCCAGGATCAAGGGAGTTGTACGCTGTGCCTGCGCGGGCAACACTGATCATCTGTGAAGATCAAGCTGAGTGAGTGGGACTGGACTTTGGATATTTAAATGAAAGGGCGACTGTATGCTGTGCCTGCTTGGGCGCCATTGACTACCTGCTATATACAGCTGTGAGATATGATGAATGGGAACTGATTTTGGGATGAACTGTTTACTGCTGCTGAACTTTGGGGGGTAGGCAAAAACGGAGCTGGTTCTGGTTTGTGGCAGGTTGCAGGAAAGGGGAACTGTATGCTGTGTCTGCTTGGGCACCATTGAATACATGCTCTCTCTCTCTCTCTCTCTATATATATATATATATGGCTGCGGGATTTGATAATTGTGAATTGTGATATCTGCTGAATTGTATATTGCTGTCTGATCTCATGAGGTGGGCAAGAACTAAATTGGGCTGTAAGTGGTTGGTACTGCTCACACCAAAATGAGGGTGGATTTGGGGTTGGCTAGAACAGGCATCTTCGGCAGGGTGATTGGGTGTATGGGGTGCGGGGCAGCAATAATCCTAAATTGGGCATGGAAGAACAGAGGGTGTCCAGTGTGTTTCCAGCTGGCAGGACTTAGGGAGGCGGTAGAGGGGATCAGAAGAGAACTGGAAGGCATGGGGGGAGGTGGGAGGGGGAAAGGAGTGGAAATGGTCCCATGGAGGGAGGCGAGGCCACTACAGCACACCCAAGGGAGCGGGTAGGCATGGGCCCTATGGAAACTCTGGAGGGGCAGGGCGTAATACGAGCAACAGATGGAAAACACCTCACAGGAAGGGGCCAACCAGGGGGGCAAGGGAGGGAGGAGGGGTAGGAGAAAATGTGCCAGGGCAGGCATCACACTTAACAACAGATACACCATGCTGTACCAAGGAGAGGAGGTGGATGAGGCTGGCGGGGGGAGCAGACAGTCAGAGAAGGTTTGGTCAGCAAGCCAGTGGGTGGGAGTAGGAGGGTAGTGAAACTGGAGGGGCAGACAGGCAGTGAGGTGTGACTAGTAAGCCGGGGGTTGGAGGCAAGAGAGGTCATGGGGACAGAGGGGGAGAGGGGAACTGGGGGCGAGTAGGCACCCAGGCTGGGGAAGTCAGTCAAGGGGAGGGGGCTAGTAGGTGGCACTCTAGGAGGGCCAGTGTCGGGGAGGAAGAAATCTGCTGAGGATGGGAGGGGGGACAAGGAGGGTAGGGTAGGGAGAAATATGCCAGAAGGGAAGGGAGAGACAAGACAGGAGGGAGGGTTGGAGGCAGGGAGGGAAGCAGTAGAAGGGTGTAGGGGAGGGGGACCTGTGGATTCTGACCCAAAAAGGGAGTCCGGGGGGGATCGGGGGGCCAGTAGTGCTGACCAGGAGGTGGGGGCAGGTGAAGAGTAAATTGGGAACCTCATGCAGAAGGAAGAGCGTGGTAGGACACTCACAGACTAGTGATCCCCAGACTGAAGGGGGTGGGAGGAGTAAGCTGGGGGCCGATGATAGAAGGAAGAGCCTGGAAGGGGTCTTAAGGGCCAGTAAGGTGGGGGTGAAGGTGATCCTGCTGGGGACTTCATGACCAAGGGCATCCAGTGGGAAGGAGTAGGGGAGGGTAAAAGCAGCCCAGTCAGGGCTAAATGTATTCCGGGCCTATCTGTTCACAAGGCCAAATTCCAGCCATATTCATTAGCATTGTAATGCGGGAGATCCCCAGATTTTCTGGTATATCTCGGCACAAATGATTTGGAAGGGAACAGCGATCTGGAAATCCAGGTGAGGTTTCGGGAACTGGCCAGAGTCTGCCATTCTATAGGGAGTTCAATTTCCTTCTCGGAAATCCTGCCAATACCTAGGGCATCTGGGGAGACCAAGCACAAACTCAGAGGTGTGAATCAGTGGCTCAGGGATTGGTGCAGGGCAGAAGGGTATGGGCTGGTGGGGGACTGGGAGGACACATGGGATGATAAGGGGTTATATGCTAGGGATAGGATACATCTTCATTAGAGGGGAAGAAGATCTTAAAACTGAAACTCGCTGAATTCATATATGAGAAGTGGGGTTTAAACTTGTAAAGAGGGGAGAGACGAGTGAAGGAATGGAGACAGGAGGAGTGATCGAGGTCCCTGGTCTAGGGCGGCAAATGAGGGCAGGTGACTGCGATGTACACAAAGCAAGAGCTGTGCAGGAAAGGGCAAATAGGGAATGCGAAGGGCAGAGTCAATTGTGTAGGGGAGGGGGGATGGGATGGAGGACGGTCCTGATCAATGTTAGGAGTATGGGCAACAAAATGCCCGAGCTCCAGGTGATGCTGGCAGAGGGATCAGCAGATGTGGCAATTACGGAAACATGGGCCACACAGAAGAATGATTGGGACCTAAACTTGGAGGGCTAAACAATATTCAGGAGGGATAGAGAAGAAGGTAGAGGAGGGGGTGTAGCACTGATAGTCAAGAATGGCATATTGGTGAGTGGAGTGGAGGAAGCAGAAGGGGGAGTGGAAGTGATTTGCATAACCCTACAATCGGGGGGAGGCAAAAGATTGAAAGTAGGGGTGGTGTACAGACCCCCCGCAATGGATGAGGAACTGGAAGGAAAATTGGTTGAGAACATCAAGGGGCACTGTGACCATAGAAAGGGTAGGGTGGTGGTCATGGGGCACCTAAATATGCCGGGGGAAGACTGGGACACCATGACATTAGCTGTGGCCAGAGAGCAGAGGCTGATGGATGTGTTTCAGGATGCCTTTCTGGTCTAACAGGTGGGGGAACCTACTTGGGGGGAGGATACTGGACATTGTCCTTGTAGACAGTGACCAGATAAGGGGTCTGGAGGTGTGTAACCCACTGGCAGGAGGAGATCATGCCACGGTCTGGTTTCTGCTGTCTGTAGGAAGGGAGGGAGGACAACCACTCAAACACAGTAGTGGTGGACTTCAAGGGGACAGACTTCGTGGGCATGGGCAGGATTCTGAGGGGGAGCTTGAGCCAGATTAGGCCAGACATGGATGTTGGTAGCTTGTGGGAGACCGTTAAAAAAGGGGTACAGGAGGCTACTAGCTTGTGTGCAAGGGTAAGGCGTAAAAATGGTAGGGGCCAACAAGCCATGCTGGTGGACCAGGGAGGTGCAAAAGCCGGTGAGGGATAAGAAAGCTGCATACACATGTTTTAAGTGCTCCAGGGGGGAAAAGGAGAGAGGTGAGTACGAGTTGTCAGCTAAAAGGGTCACAAGAGTGGTGAGGGGAACCAAGGCGAGGATGGAGCAAAACCTGGCTAAGGATATCCGAAGGGGTGGAAAGGGATTTTATAGATGCATGGGAAAAAGAGGAAAGGGAGAGCACAGATCTCCAGGATTAGGACTGGGGAAGGATGGGCTCAGGAGGCAGGGGAGCAGGCAGAGTTACTAAACAAGTACTTTGCCTCGATATTTAGGGAAGGAGATATGGGATCCATTCAACTGGAAGTCAGGGGTGGGACAGCTGAGAGGAGAGAACAGATGGAGATGAGAGGACAAGATGAGGCTGGGGTACCGGGTGGGCCAGGCCTAGAAGGGATGGGTGCCTTTTTGAGGGGGGGGGTTAGGAAGGGAGAAATCACAGAGGACAGCGTGAAGGAGGCCCTATGGGCACTGAAAACTGACAAGGCACCAGGACCGGATGGGCTACATCTAAGAGTGCTGAAGGAACTGGCAGATGAACTGGCAGCTCCACTAGTTGCGCTGTTCAATGCCTCTCTCCAGACAAGAAGGGTGCCCCAGGATTGGAGGGTGGATCATGTGGTGCCTATCCACAAAGGGGGGGTCTAGGGAGGAGATGGGAAATTACAGGACTGTCAGCCTAATGTCGGTGTTAGGCAAACTAATGGAGGGCTTCATAAAGAGAAGATCAGGAGGCAACTGGAAAGGCTGGGGCACATGGATGATGAACAGTGTGGTTTCATCCCGGGGAGATCATGCCAGACTAACCTCATAGATTTTTATGACTGGGTGATAGGGACCCTGGACAGACAAAGACTGGTAGACATCTTATATCTGGATTTCAGTAAGGCGTTTGACTCGGTACCCCACATTGGGTTATTGATGAAGTTGGGGGGGGGATGGGGGTGGGAAGACAGTTGTTTAGATGGGTAGAAAACTGGCTTACAGATAGAACACAGAGGGTAGTGGTTGGTGGGATAGTCTCCTCCCCCTATGAAGGTCTTCAGTGGGGTGCCCCAAGGTTCAGTACTGGGACCACTCCTGTTCAATGCCTATGTCTCTGATATAGGAGCAGGGGTTAGGAGTAGGATGAGCCTCTTCGCTGATGACTCAAAACTGGGAGCACTGGCTGATGGGGAGGAAGCAAGGGTGGCAGTCCAGAGTGATCAGGATACCCTGGAGGGTTGGTCAAGGAGGTGGGGGCTGAGGTTTAATCCGGGGAAGTGTAGGGTGTTGCATCTGGGGGTCAGAAACCCAGGTCATGTATACACCCTGGGAGGTGTCTCACTGCAAGCCACATCGAGTGAAAGGGACCTGAGGGTGGTGGTAGACACCAGAATGAACAACACTGAAAGCTGCAGAAGATCGGCGGCAAAGGCAAACAGGATACTGGGCTGCATAGCCTGGGGAATAACGTCCAGGAGGAGCGAGGTGATCCTACCTCTGTATAATGCCTTGGTCAGGCCGCATCTTAAGTATTGCATGCAGTTCTGGAGACCTCACCTTAGGAAGGACATAGCACTGTTGGAGAGGGTCCAGAGGAAGGCAACCAGGATGATCCGGGGCATGAGTGATATTACCTATGAGGAAAGGCTGGAAGCCCTTGGGCTGTACTCGCTGGAAGAGAGGAGAGACAGGGGGGACATGATTGCGGTATTCAAATATGTGAAAGGGATTAACAGGGGCAGAGCCAAAGAAATTTTCAGGCTAAAGAAAGGAGGCACAGCCAGGGGGCATGAATGGAAATTGGAGGGGCGAACCTACACGGGAGAACATAGAAGGCATTACTTCACTGAGAGGGTGGTTGAGCCATGGAATGCATTGCCAGGGAGTCTAGTCAAACAAGGCACTGTGGATGGCTTCAAGAGGGGGTGGGACAGATGCATGGGTGTACTGAAGCCAAGGTTGACCCTCTCGGGGGCCGTGGAGGAGGAGAAGCTAGATCCCAATAGGGGCTGGCTACCAAGCAGACACAAAAGACCGTTATGTCTATTCTGCTGGCTTTTAATATGTCAGTATGTAAGCTAAACCCTAACTGGTGCATTAACACAGTTTTTTGCAAAGAATATGTCTGTCTGTCTGTCTGTCTGTCTGTCTATCTATCTATCTATCTATCTATCTATCTATCTATCTATCTATCTATCTATCTATCATCTATCTATCTGTCTATCTATCTGTCATTAAACATAACCTAATTACAGATACCTACTGTACATATAACCTGACAATAAACAGCTACAGGAAAGGAGGCGGAGAAGAAAAGGAAGCTGGAGAGGTGAAGCTGTAGTAAACCAGTGACATGAGGAACTGTGAAACATTGCTCAACCCCTTTCCTTTAGTGGTGGAGTAAAAATTTGTGTGAGTGGCACAACATATTGAACACCATGAAATGACAGTTGATGAAGAGGAGTATGACCTGGTGTTATGCACATTCCTGCATTTAACAATGTTCTTTAGCAGATGAAGCTTTTTAAGTGTGACCATGACAAGGTAATAGTGCTAAGGTGATACTAATATATTTTTTATTATCTTTATTATTGATTTATTTCGTTTTTGTTGACCCCTGATAAAGGGTTGTTTAACCACAAGTGCTGGAGCATTGAGTGACCAGTGAGCATGTCTACTGATACTGCTTACACTGGTGTGGTATTACACCACTCAAAATAAAACTATTGGGATTATTAAGAAGCTGGTGTGGACCTTACTTTTTGGAGTGCATGCTTAACATTTGACTTTGCTTTATTTGGGGCTAGCGACCTTCCTGCATGCACCCCCTCCCCAAGAGCTCACAGCACACCTTCTGGACTTTTCTACATCCTAAGTACAACTGAAAAAAAAGAATACAAAAGGTACATGCTATTAATGGTACAACAAACTAGTTGTATGAACAATTATCAGAAGACAATAGAAACTTACAAAGCTCACTATTGGAAACTAGATGGGCTTGATTCTCAAAGCCCTGACAATGACACAAGGCACAAGGCACAAGTGGCACCTTGCCTCAAAAACTGTCCCCTGAGCTATTCACAAAAGCAGATTGTGTCAGCGGTGGGCTGCCTGCCCCAAACCTGGTTTGTGCTGCCCACATGCCCAAAAATGGACTGCGACCTAGTGCTAGGGGGCATGTGGCAGATGTAAGCTGCCACATCCCTCAATGTGGGATTCTCAGAACTCTCCCTGAGGGAGAAATTCTAAGTACCCTTAGACCAGCCAGGTCTGGTCTAAGGGTACGTAGAAAATTCTCCTCTGGGAGAGTAGCCTGTTTGCGACAATGTGCAGCAGCACCTCCTCCCCAATCCCTAATGTCCCTGTTAATAAAACATTTCAAACAGCCCCTTTCATTGGTGGTCCAGTGGCCCTCCCTCCCCTATCCCCCCGCTAAAAAAAACATTTCAAACAGTGCCCTGAATGTCCCCATTAATATCACGTCAAACAGTCACTTTCTCTGGTTGCTCAGTCCCCCCCCTCCGATCCCCAATGTCCCTGTTAATAAAACTTTTCATAGAACCCCTTTCATTGAGGGTTGAATGTGCAGCAGTACCTCCTCCCCAATCCCTAATGTCCCTGTTAATAAAACATGTCAAACAGCCCCTTTCATTGGTGGTCCAGTGGCCCCCCATCCCTCCACCCCTGCAGGTAGTGCCCACCTCCACGTTCCCCCATCCTGAGACAGAGCCGGTGAACGGCATGGCCGCTCCTCACACATCCGCAACCAGCCACCAATGAGTGAACTGTCACTGAGTGAGTGCATAACTTTACAGTACGTGCTCAGCGACAGTTCAGTCAGTGGCTGGCTGTTATTTACCAATGATGAACTTTAGCATTTTCCATTATTTTCACAGTTGAAAAGGACTATTCTGCCTTAGGTGGAATTCTGCAGAACTCAGGCAGAAGCAGAATTTTGCAATTCTGGTCAGCATTAATTGATGTTTTTATTACATACAAGACAAAATTGTGGAAAAATTCTGCAGTTTACATTTGGTTAACACGCTGCAGTTTTCATAGATGTCTAATTTACTGAGGGTTTTTAATGCAATAGTTTTCTTTTTTTAAGTGTAATAAAAAAACAGGAAACATCTTGTTTTATTTTCATTTTGATTTTAAACTGGTAAGCAGAAATAGAGAATAATGGATGGGCAACTATGCACAACCAATGTGCTGTGCCACAGAGGGGTTCTGATTACCTGTGACCTCGAGAGTGAAGCTCAAGTGATCCATGAGAATCAGAACCCTGAGGAAGCACAACGTACTGGTTGAGCATAGGGTTGCTTATCCACTATTTTTATAGTGTATGGTGCCACTAATAATTGTAGGAAACTAGTCTGATTTTATGTTTTTGTTTTTTTTAAATAGGAAAATAAATTTTAGCTGCGTTGTGTTTTCCCGGGTTTTATGGTTGGTTGCTATGGTCAGTGGTATAGTTGGTGGGGTCCAGACCTCATACATCTGTAGCCTGGGCTTCCATTGGTAGTTTCATGTGGGAGGGATTTTCAGAAAAAAAACATGGCGTGCACATTTCTTGCTAAGCGAGAGGACTGTGACAGTTATGAATCGGCTTTGATTTTGTGAGTAGGCATAAATATCTGGTTGATGCTGCTGTTGTTTCTGTTTTTTTTGTTTGTTTAATAAGTTAAACTGTTGATCCTGCTTTTTGTTTCGCATCTGGTTGATCCTGGTCGAGTTGCAGGTTTGATGATCATGCTGCCACTGTTGCGAGTGTCTGTCTGGTTAATCCCAGCATTTCTGTGACTCAAGCACTTCTAAAATGACCTGAAATGTTGTTGTACCACAGTAGGGTAAAATCACGATCCATGACCATTGAATTGTGGTACAATAACATTTCAGCTAGTATGACTTTCTATGTAGTGCAAGCCTTCACCATACACTATTAAGCATTATAATACAAGGGTAGAGAGAGGGAGCTCGCTGATTTGTGGAGTTCTGTTAGGTGGTATTGCATTAATGCCTACATATCGGCACAGTTGGAGTGATGTGGTCGGCTCCATACAGTATCAGTGGCAGAACAGCTCTTGTATTATGTTGTATGGCAGCAACGTCAATGGCAGACATTTGTCAGAGGCAGCTTAGTGAGCGCTACACTGGGACAGGTGTCAGCGAGCACTACATGTCATTTTCCCCATGGGGCTCTATGGCTCCTGATCCACCCAGCTTGCGGATTTCCTTACATCAACAGCACAGTGCAGTCCCCACTATTTAGGATCACAGTGCTTTGGTGAATGTCATTTTCTCTGCAGTGTTGTATGCCTCCCCACCTATCTGCCCCACGGATCTCCGTACACTGACCACACAGTGTGGTCTCCACTGTATAGGATGCCAGTACTTTGCTGCATGTCATGTTCTCCACAGTGCTGAATTGTTCCCCATCCACCCGAGCCACAGACCTCCATGCACTGACTTCATGGTGTGGCCCGCACTGTGTAAGATCCCAGTGGTTTGCTGTATGTCATTTTCTCTGCAACTCTGTATTCCTTCCCACCCATCAGCCCTGCAGATATCTGTGCACACACCACACATTGCAGTCCCCACTGTGTCTGCAGTGCTTTGCCAAATCTGTAGCGCCAAGAGCAAGTGACACTGTAAATCTGGAGCATGAGTGCAGACTTGTCAGACTACGTATCCAGTAGTGCGGCATCCTCTGCACATGAGACACTACATTGTTTTCCTGCCTCCCACCTCCTCTCAATGAGTACAACTCTGTGGCAGCTGTCTTCTGAGCCATACCTTGCAACACGCAGATACAATTCTGTTAAGCACAGTAAGAAAAGTGCAACAGGTGAACACACACCCAAAAAACAAAGAAGCACAACAGTGACCCATCTCTAACCAGTACACGTGTGTGAGCCACAGGCAATTACATGAGTATTACAGTCAATCCTGTTAACACACTGCTGTGTCCCATCATATCCTGGTGCTGATATACACAGCACAGTGGCAAGAAACAGTTCTTATGTGGTGTATTAGCAAACGTCCTACAAACTGCAGTGTGTGTGTGTGTGTGTGCCTGTATGTAGCAGCACCTACATAGCAGTCAGTGTTTTCAAGTGTCAGTATAGCCCCTACCCACAGGAAGACAATGAGTCATACAGCAAGAGATAGTGGAAGTATCACAGGGCAGAGTTCTCCTAGTAACAGAGGAGGTCCATATTCCCCACACTCCATCACCCTCACCCTCACCCCTACTGCAGAGCAATACATCTTACTGTGTAAACAGAAGCAATATCAGAATAGCATAGCAGAAAGCATATCCCAACTGAGTGGACATGTCTTTTCGCCTATTTGGAAACCTAACAGTAAACCAATGGCTCACCTGTCATTTTCCTGGAGGTGATGCCGCCAAAGAGCAGAGTGAATCAGGGGAGAGCAATATACTGCAATCCTCAGAAGCCATGACCAAGAATGAAGCATCTGCAGTGTATGGGACACCAGAGAGGCTCGCTGACTACACACCACTAGATGTGCTTAAAAAGAAAGGAAAAGTCAAACAAGACAGTGCAGTACATGATAAACTCTTGGCTGCATCCAATCAGCAGGTGTACTCAGGCACCACAGTGGTGCGAGCACATGACCTCCAGAGTGTCCTTACTGTCAGTGGAAGCATGCAAGAGTCACAGAGCATACCAAATGCAGTGGTGACAGAGCTGTCAAACAGTGGTGGTGAAGGACAACAGGAACGCATGCCACATAAGGCAGCAGTATTAGTTCAGTACTACTAGTAGTGGGGCAGCAGGAAAACCCACTTCTTGCAGCACTTCACAGCAGTTAAGTAATTGTGCCAGTACAAACAGAGTAGAGAGATAAAGCGCAGGTGCATCTGCATGAAAGGTCGAGGTTTTTGGCTCGTGTTTTGCTGAGAGGGTATGCTACACTTAGAATAAAGACAATCTGCCTTTTTTTTTAATGTGTCTGTCTTGGTGTCAGTGTGTGCCAGAGTTTATGTTTTTCTAAGTTTAAGAAATTGTTGGAGTTCATCCACCAGTGATCATCAGAAGTGGAGCAACCTGTTGTCATCCTTTATGCAGCCACCTTCTACCAGTGTTAGTACTACCAGTACGGCAACAGCAACACATGACAATGGCACTATGCAAGCAGTAGTGCAGATGGGGGCATACCAGGAAGACATAAACGGTTGTCGAGCAAGTCACATCAGCAGGATACCTGTCAGAGTCAAGCAGTGTGCCATTACGCAGCATGATCTCTGCGCAGCTCAGTCAAGGGACTGTTATAAAGCAACCAGCATAACAGTGGGTGACACCTGAGGGCAGCAACAATGAGCAGCATGAAACTCGCAGTCCAGTTGTATGAAATGTGAAGGTAGATGGCATCGCATCAACTGTTAGTGCAATGAATGTGGATGGTGAAATGCTGATTTTCGGATTCCACGTGACCCATTTTACAAACCATGGCACAGTGAATGTGTACTATCACAGCATGTAATTATGTGACTGTAGTGATAGTAGGGCCATGTCATAATCAACATTTTGGATTTTGCTTCATGTACACTGCATCTCATATGTGTTCTAAAGTTCTTTGGTGAGTTATCAGATTTGTGTTATAATATTTCCAAGTGTATCTACAATGACTATTGTTCTGTTCTAGTTAGCACTGTTCACTGACCTCTTGTGGCATGGCATACTTGCTGGGAAATGTCAGCCATAGCAGAGGTGATATTACCAGTTTGTTTTTCACAGTTACAGCACAGAGCAGTACACCTCCTGAATGCATGTGTGTTACTACATTCTCACAGAGCATGACTGGATGTCATATGTGTGACACATGTTCAGTATGTGGGAGGTATTAGTCAGTGCACTGTTCATTAGTAGACAGAAGTACCACACACAGACATAGTATGTATGTCTAGATGAGTCCTGTTCACTGAGTAGCATAGAAGTTGTGAAGAACATGAATCTAGATGTTCTGTATTTCAATGAGTAATGTGTGTTTTATGTGTTCACATCTGTAGCACAGCAGAAGTTTCTAGTTGCATTTTGTAGGCCTGTCATGCATACGATATTGCAGAGACATGTAACGACATTGTTCCATGATCAAAGTGTTGTCATTTATAAAACTGTGAGAGAAGCACATGTGAGCAGTGGATTCAGTGTCTGATATTCGGAAGCGGCTTGTCCATGTCTGCGTACAAGCAGCCCTGTGCCACCCCAAGTACTGAACAGCTCATTGTTGCTCATTGCACAGTGGCACTGCCCTGCAACAGTCACTGTGTCTCCATCTGTGCAAACACTGGGACAGTGGCAGTCTATTGTGCATTTGCGGAGGAGGGGAGTTTTGGGTGGTGTGGGGCCGGACGCAGTGGCTGAAGTCCGCACTCTTGCACTTCCTGTCAAAACATTGCTACTGCAACCTTCTGTAACTGAATTTTGGGGGGTTTGGGGGGACACAGTGCACAGGCAGAGGTGAGTTATGCTTGCAGTATTAAAAGGTAGACAAAAGTGCCTCAGGTTCCATAACACTTGCTTCAAGTGTGAAACAGTCCTGCTGCAACCATAGGTGTCCCCTTCCATAATTGTGTTGAGGGGAAGGGCCCGGGGCAAGGTGCAGATGCACAGCACAAGTCATTGTTACTCCTCGAATAATGGCAGTGGTGTGCAACAGTCAATGTCAATGTGTCACCCCTTCACTGGAGCAGGCAGCAGCAGCAGCACAGCAGAGCCCTGAGCAGAAGGTACAGTATTTGCCTGAATAGCACACTCCTCCTTGGGGGAGCTTGCAGTGTGAACTGTGTTTGCCCATTGACACTGCCCGTAGACTGCCCTGCCCATCCCTCCACCCACCCAGGGCCATCCCTAATCAGAATTACGACTAAGTATTGTAGTATTTTAGTTGTTCTAGTGTTTCTTATCATTTTAAGGTATTATAGTTTTTTGTAACATTTAGAGAAAGCCAGAAAATATTTTTTTCTACTAAAAGGTCAGAACATGTAGTATTTTTCATGTTTTTTGCAAGACACGGCTGTGCAAATCAGGACTGTCCTACAAAAATCAGGACAGGTGGTAATCCTAGTTGTACTCCCTGTCAAAACATTACTGCTGCAACCTTCTGTAACTGGATTTGGGGATAGGGCAGGCCACGGTGCACACAGAGAGGTGACATCTGTGTGCAGTACCTGTTGGGGGAGGGGGACCAGGCAAGGTGCAGATGCACAGCACAAGTCGCCATTACTCCTTGCAGAGTGGCACTAGCATGCAACACTCACTGTAACTGTGTTGCCATCTGTGGAAACAGTGGCACAGTAGCAGCACATTGTGCATTTGGGGGAGGGTTTCAAGTGGGCAGATGCAGTCACTAAAGTACACAGAGTTGCACTCCCTCTCAAAATATTTCTTTTCCACCTTCTGTAACTAGCTTTGGAGGAGGAAGATGCTGGGCCATGGTGCACATGCACAGGTGATTTCTGTGTGCAGTACTGAAAGGTGGCATGGGGTCATAATGTCGCAAGCCATTATGCCGCATGTACATACTGCGTTGCTAATACAGCATGATATATGCCATGCAGCGTAAGTCTTTTTTTTTTGCAGGGGACTCCTCCCCCGCCGCCCTGATTAGGGGAGGGCTGCGCTTCTGAACCCCCCCCAACTAAAATAACTAACTCCGGGGGGGGATTGGCAGTAACATTGCACAAACTGTGATAAATATTGAATATGTTTTATGTTTGCTTTTGATGTACAGTGCTTTGAAATTTTGAAAGGCGCTTAATTAAATAAATTTTATTATTATAAAAAATAACATTTCCATGCGTCTGGGACCAGGAATCAAACCCAGTTCCAAATGCAGTGCCTGGCTCTCTTGCAGCCAGCAGCTCACTCCATTGAGCTATGGCAGCTGCTTGGCTCAACCCTGTTCCAGCAGAGGTCTTATCCTCTGCCTAGGACAATGAGAGGGTGCAATACCACGCACAGACCCATTCGCGGTATTGCACCCTCTCGCTCTCTTATACTGCGCTATTGCAGTTTCGGGGAAATGTTGTACGCTATTAAGCATATAACATTTTGACCCGGTAGGTAAAAGGCACAGTAAAGTGCCACAGGTTATGTTGCACTCATGTCAGCGTCAAACAGTTGTGCTGCAACTATAGCTATCCCCTCCTGTAACTGTGTTGGGGGGGAAGGTGCAGACACACAGGTGAGTACTCTGTGTAGGACAGAAAGGTAGAGAACAGTGCCACAGGTTGTGTAGCACTCACTCTAGCAGAGAGAGCCACAGTGACAGCCCATACCAGAAAGCACCCTCCGTGTCATGGTATTTGTGAAAGTTGTGCAACATTGGCAACTCATGGTGTTTCTGTGTGGGTTAGGGAGGGGTAGGGTCTGGGGGTCATGACATCTCTTTGGCCTCTCCACATTGCTACAGTGTGCGGCATGGAGTGCTTCTCTGCACAGGACATACACAGAGCCAATGGTGCAGCACTTTGTGCCACACAGCAAGCGACGGACAATAACAGAAAACCAAGGGACACAGCTGAAAATGGTGTCACTGTTTGTATGTGCAACACAGCTGCTAGGTGCATGCACAGAGAAGTGCAGCATTGCAAATAGTTGTGTTCTGTGCGACTCATGACCCTAAGACAAATCTGTGTTTTCTGTTGGGGGGCCTCACTGTCCTATATTATGCATCATTACACAGGATGTTGTGAAGTAAAACTGTGACAGATCATGTCAGGCATGTCTCTGTCACATTTCTATGTGTAGAAGTAGCATGATATGTGTTTTTTAAAGGGACTAGTTTACAAGGTGGCAGGATACATGAGCTTTTTAGCTATTTTAAAATGGAAAAAAACATGTTTTCAAGGATTGGTCATGTCTTTTGCATACCCTATATTATAAGTGTAATAACCCACTCCAGGGTGTGCTGTTATTGGGGATTAATGCACACCCTGGTGCTGTGAGGACACTCGGCCTGCAGCCTCATGCCTGACAACACATCCAGGTGTGCGTCAATCCCCAATAACAACACACCCTGTGGTGGGTTATTGCATACATAATGTATTTTTCATATGAGACCAGCTACATTAAACAATTAAAGGGGCAGAAATAAGAATCATACAAATACAAATCAAATGAGTCATAACGTGTACTACAAGAGCATCTGGTCCTGGAACAACTCTCCTCCTTCCTCAACTCATCCTCCTTTTTTACCCCTTTCCTTTCATAAAGACCACTCCACCACCACCTCCATCCTATGGCTCACTGATTCCATTCTCTCAAGCACGGATCAGGGGCGCATCACCTCAGATATTTTTGTCGACTTGGCCAAAGCCTTTGACACTGTCCACCACTCCTTCCTCCTTAGCAAGCTTCCTGCTGCTGATCTGTCTGACTCTGTCACAAGCTGGTTCCACTTCTACCTCACAGGTTACTCCCAATCCATCAGAATTGGCAACTCCCTTTTTTCCACACCTTCAAATCACCTCAGGGATCCCCCAAGGCTCAGTACTTGGACCTATTTTATTTTCCATATTCCTGAATGATCTCCCAAAAGCCTGCATATCCTCATACATACACAAGTATGCTGATGATACAGTGCTATTTTCCTGTGGACACTCCCCCTCTGAGATGACCACCGGCCTTCAGTTGGACTTTAACGATGTCCAGTGCTGGTTTACTGCTAACCAACTCTCCATGAATGTCCAAAAAACGGTATCTATGACATTCAGCTCCAGACAAATACTGGAAAAGCTTGACTCTCCCCTACCTTTCACACTCTCACTGGCTCCACATTGCACGATGTTGCCACATTCAAATACCTTGTGCTATGGCTGGACAAGAATCTTGACTTTGGGATCCACATTGAAGCCATCCATAAAAACCTTCTCCCTAGGCCAGGCACCCTCTATCAGCATCGCAGATGCCTCCCAAAACATGCCAGGCATGAAATCTTCCAAAAGATGATTCTCCCTGTTTTTGAGTTCGGAGACATAGTCTATAACTCTACTCGGAAAACCACCCTTGCCAGACTGGACACTCTCTATAACTCCTGCCGCTTCATTCTTGGTTGCTTCCCTCGTACTCACCACTGTGACCTTTACTCTTCACTCTGCCTTCCCTTTCTCCATGACAGACACCTCTCACACATCGCAAATCTAGTTGGCAAGTTCTGGCTTGGTTCTCCACCACCTTACCTGTCTTCCTTCCTGTCAACCCCCCCCCTCCTATCCTGCTATTCCCTTCACACCTCCACCCACAGGACTCTCGCCCTCCCTCATCAGCGCACACCGTCTGGCCACACCACCTTCTCCTACAATGTTCCTGTAATCTGGAACTTCCTCCCCCTAGAATCCGCTTTGCCCATTCTCGTCCCCCTCTCTTCTACCTCCTCTATAAGCACTTTGTCCATCACTGTATCTGCACCTAACTCCTCTCTCCCATAATACCCCATCTGCCACACCCACCTTATCCCCTCAACCCCCTTCACCCACTCCTCCCCACTGCTTCTCCTGCCACCTCTAACTAATGCTCCCCTTACCCTTATCCACCCCCGCTCCTGCCTCCCCTCCTCGCTTCTCCCCATTACACTCTCCAAGTCATGTCCCCTTGCAGGGTTCTCAGCATCCTGAAGAGGACTCAGTTCCTGGGGTTTAGTTCCTGACCTACCCAACCTCTCTCCCTCCTAGCCTCCCCCCCTTCTCACAGTACTTTCAACATCGTAGGGTGGTCATTCTTGCTTCTCCCTCTCCCCTCCCTCCCCCCACCTCTCATGCAGTAACTCCTCTCTCCTATCCAGCCCTTCTCCCCTACCTCCATGCATTACTCCCCCATAGAAATTCTTTGAACACTTAGTTACTCTTACTCTTAAATACTGACTTTTCTGACCTTGACCTACACTTACTCACCATCTTATTGCCGCTACCCTTCCCTCTGCTCGATATCTACACCTAACACCTCCTCTAGTCCTACTCCTCACATACCATCCTTACATCTAAATCCTTAATGCTATGATTGGTACCTAATATAGTCATCTCTCCCTAGCAATTCTTCATCAACCTGACCCACTATACACTCCTGCCTTCCTCACCTCTCCCCTCAGCCCTCTACCTTCCCTGTATCTACACTATAACTACGACTGCATAAAGTTACCCATGCTATCTACGCTATGACTATGACTACCTAATGCTTTCAGTGCTATCTGCCTACTGTCCATTGCCACCCTCCCCCTCAATGACTATGTCTTTCTCTCTCCCCCCTATATCTTGGCCTCACAATGTGTATACCACTCCAATGTTTATATGAACTTCAGTGTCTCATACTGATTAGCACTGCATTGCATTAGCCCAACACTGTATGCATCTGATTTGCACTTATGTTGTTGATTGGTAATTGTTTTCCATTGTAATTGCACAACACTGTATGTATTTGTTCTAAACTGTATGTATTATTATCATTTTGACTTGCTCAGTCCTCCCATTTATGTACCCCCTCCCCCAGGATGCTTCTGGAAATGAGATGTTTACATCTCATGTTGCCTATCCTGGTGAAACCTTTCCAAATAAAAATAAATGTACAGACAGTATGCTGTACAAATGTGATTTTCAAAGTATGTAAGTCTGCAGTTTATGTTCATTTCAGTAAACCTGTTCCACTGTTTGCATAAAAAAAACAGCTTAACTGATTTGTGAAATATAGTGGATAGAGGAACATCATTGTGTATGGAGAGCCATACACTGTAAAAAGTTGTTCTTCTGCAGTAGTGACATAGCTATTAACTCAGAACAGCTGTTATTTCTGCGTTAGTAACAACTACTGCATTGCACAAGTATAAACTGGAGCCCCAGAGTGAGTGGGGCAAGTGCACGCAGAGACATGTGCTGAGAGAAGCGCGTGTCTGCCGTGTCAGCCATTGCAGACAGAGTAGAGGGGGTCTGAAGTTATGTATCCACTTAGGAGGGTAAGACTATATTAATCAAGTATTGCCTTGTATTTAATATTCAGATACATCTGTAGGCAGAGTGTGCTGTGGGTTTAGAGTGTGAGGAGAACTAGGTTTTACAAACTCTAGTAGGTTACTCTCTGTAAAAATACTAGACAACACATTTGTTTGTTTTACAAAGTAAGGTTCTAGTGTAATATAATTTTCCATTCTTGGCTGGGATTCATAATCTATCAAGGTTTGGGTTCAATCACTTATATTACTCCAGACAGAAAGTGGGGAATTCATGTCTGACTTAAACATAATAAAACATACTTCTCCCATCCCCCCACACTTAAGTAAGTTACACAGTTGGAAGCTACTGGGTATACTAGTTGGTATACTAGTGCATCAACCAAGTAAATCTCACATTATGGATACTATAATTACCTTGGATGGGGTTATTGGGCAAAAATGCAATAGCTGATGTATAATCACTGGCAGACTAACAAGTGGGAGCTACACATGTGATAAATGCAAAACAACATAGAACTTCCAATGAAAATTAATTCATTTACCAGTAAATTGGCTGAGCTGATAAAGAGCCAACTTGATATGGCTCATAGATTTAAAGCACCCAACAACCAAGTACTACAAGAGGATAACCAAAACACGCAAGCAGACAACAAAGGAGAAACCAGTGGAACTATGAACTATCCATCAAAAGCAGTTAAAACGGCAAACCCTACCAAAGTTACCCAAAACAAAACACATAAAGTTATACATTCTCAAGTGTGCACACTTGCTGCTACCTCCAGGAAAAGAGACAGAGAGATGTATGAGGATGACTCCAGTGAAGTAGGAGATTGGGCCACAATACCAAACAAACACAATCACAAAAAGGGTAGGAGGGTCATGAGTTTTAAGGTTGAAACCTAAAATAGATTTGCCCCCCTTGCCAATGATCCTGATGAACCCCTTTTAGCATCTGCTGACATAATTAAACATCCTCAGACAATATTACTTGAGTCACATAAATCTATAGGCATAGACCCTGTGCCCCCTCCCATTGTAGTTCCACATAATAATGAAACCCCTCTTCTAAATTTGAATGACACAGTGGTTATAACTAATATATCTAGGCAAGATACAATAACTGTACCCCAGGACATAAATACCTAGAATCAAAAGATGTTAACATCAGACCATGAGCCTTTAAACATCCACCCTAGGTAAACTTACATTCTTGGAGACTCCATGACAAAACATATGAACAGAATTATTCTGCAATCCAGTCAAAACAAACAGGACCTGCAGAAGTATTCAGGGTGCAATAATATCAGATATAACTGAAATGGCAGGTAATATCTGGACAAATGCATGTGAAAATCCCCTTGTCATAATAAAAGCTGGTACCAACAATATCAACAGGCAAAGCATACAGGAGAGCAAGCAAGAATATATAATGCTCAATTCCAAACTTAAAGATAGGACATAAAAGACATGTTTTTCAGAAATCTTGCCAGTTCCAAGGGCCAGTATTACCAAACACAAAAAAAATTAAAACCTTGTATGAATGGCTTCACAAATAGTCACTGCACATTGGTATTTCTTGCATTACACACTGGCAATCCTTTGAAAATAATAACCATCTGTTTAGTTGGTACAGGCTTCACCTGAGCAGGTAAGAAAATATCATGTTGGGAAAAAGACTGGAAAAATGTATTGCCTTGACTTTAAACTGACTAAGATGGGAACAAGGGAAGCCTACTCTACCCTTACCAAAAGATCTGAGTCTACAACTAGGATATATAATAGCTATAAGATGATGTTAACCTATGTTAGGAGCCTAAACATTGCAACAAAGAAAGGGAACTCGAGGCTATAATGCAAAGAGATAAATTAGACATTGTTGGAGTCACTGAGACATGGCTGGATCAGTGATTGGTCCACTGATATTCCAGGATACAATTTATTTATGAATAACAGACTCGGTAAAAAGGGGGTTTTCCTATATGTTAAAAGGGATATCACTTGTCATCAACAACTAACAACCAAGGAAGCATTAACCCAAGTAGAAAGTCTATAGATAAAGGTCCAGGTCCCACAATGATCCATGTCACTAGTTGGAATCTGTTACAGACCACCAAACTCATCCAAGGAGTATACTGAAAGCCTCATCACAGAAACTGAAAATGAAGTTACAAGGAGGATGTTACAGTAATGGAAGACTTTAATCTCCCAGGTATTACTTGGGAGTCACTATCCACCTCCAATGAGGCTGAAGGGACATTTTTAAACTCTAGATTGGTACACAGATTGGTACAAATGGTCATGGAGCCAACACAAGGTAGTAATATACTTGACCTAATCTTAACAAACATGGATAATGAACTATCTGAAGTGGCCTATTTCAACCCATAGATAATAGCAACCACCTTACTGTAACATGCAATTTGATGTCTAGTAAAGGCAGGCAAATTAGTGCACACATATCTAGGGATTACAACAGAGCAAAAGTCAACAATATAAGGAGGTACCTTGAATTTGTAGACTGGGAAAATGATATACACAATCTATCCATGGAGGACTATTTGTTACTGATGAGAGACACTATTCTAGACTTAGAAAACAGATTTGTTCCCATAAAAAAAACATTTAACAAGAAAGGTAAAATCCCTATATGGTTTACTCCTGGTATAAAAACAAGGCAAGGCAAATTAAAACAAAGAAAAAGGCATTATTTGTACTTAAAAAGAAACAATCAAAATCCTCAACAACTAAATACAGGAACTGAAAAAGCTAAAGTGCATGAACAAAATGGAGAAATCAAAAACTGAATACCACATCGCGCACACTAAAGGGAGTCAAAAATCAGTATTTGCTTATGAAAACAAACTTAAAAACAAAACTAAGAGCATTGGTCCACTAATAGAAAATGTGATAGTAACACATGACAAAGAATTAACAGCCAATACTTTAACAACTACTTTAGCTCTATATGTGGAGATAAGGTGTGTTCTACCCTAATATAAACATACACCAACCCACAGGCAACTATCGAGTGACCAAGGATGAAGTTTGTTCAGCTTTAGGCCAAATTAAAGAAAACTCTGCTGCAGAACTAGATAATTTACATCCAAAGGTACTAAAAGAACTGTCAATTACTCTATCAACCCCATTGACTATTGTGTTTTATAAGTCCTTAGAGTAGGGGGAAGTGCCACTCAACTGAAGAAGGGCTACAGTGGTGCCAATTTATAAAAAGGGTAGCAAGGGCCAGGTCTCCAACTACAGATCAATAAGTTTGACATCTATCTGTAGCAAAACTTTGGCACTCTTAATTAAGCAGAAATTGGAATCTGAAGTATTATCTAAGGGCTTGATAGACACATACCAGCACAGATTTACAAGTGGCCAATCCTGTAGTATGAACCTTATTACCTTTTATAATAAGATAAGTAATAGCATGGATCAGAACAGCCCTGTAGTCGTAATATTATTATACTTCGTAAGGTATTTGGCACCATCCCCTACTATGAACTTCTACAAAAAATGGTCAATATGGGACTGGATAGCAAGCTAATCATTTGGACCAAGAACTGGCTTTGTGATAGGTCCCAGTGAGTATGTATAAATGGCCACCTTTCTAAGCATACTGGCATGGGTAGTGGGGTGCCACAGGGATCGGTCATTGGACTGGTTCTGTTTGGGCTTTTCATCAGTGATCTTAATAAAGATATAAGCAACCATTTAACCAAGTTTGCAGATGACACCAAACTTGGGGGAGAAGTTAACTCTGTCACAGGCTATTACTCACTTGTAAAAAATGTTTTAAAAGTATTGAATTATGGGCCAAAAGGAACAGAATGCATTTAAATCAAGAAAAGTGTATGGTTCTGCACATAGGATGGAAACACCCAATATATTTGTATACACTGAATTATAAAACTCTCCAGGCGGTGGGAAAAGAATGTGACTGGGGTCATAATTAATAATACGTTATCATCACAAGATCATTGCTACAAAATAACACAAAGTGTGAGTAGACTACTCACTTGTGTCCAGAGAGCTTTTGTAAATCATAGCGAGCAGTATATACTGTACTTCTGCTTTATAGAACCAATATCTGTCCCTATCTGGACTATGCATCTCCCTTCTTGAGCCCTTATCTTAGGAGAGACATAGATATAGTTGAGAAGTCCAACAGAGAACTACCAAGCTTATCCTTCATTTAAGTAGATTAACATACACAGACAGATTGCATGCAACAGTTTTACCAGACTTGAGTAGAGATGTTGCAAAGTTTTAATCTGCCAGTGAAGTTGACACAAATCTGCCAAATTCACAGCATGAAAAATTTCATGGAGCCATCAGCAGAACTGCCAGCTTTGCTGGGGGTTTGTAAAAAATATCCCCGATTCAAAAAAAGCTACTCTACCCACTGTGCTGTCAATGCAGCCTGACCACACACCCAAGAACACAGTTACATGCCCCCCCAATACTCACACACACACACACACACACACACACACACACACACACACACACACACAATCATCCGGCTTGTGTGGGCTAGTGGTGATAAATCATACCCCTTCCCCCCACCCTTGCAGCACCCTCCTCCCACATAGTCTTGTCCACCATGGCACAGCCAGCATTTCACCCACCCACTCTCTGGTCCCCACTCCCCACCAGTCCCATTGCCACACAATAAAAATAAAATGGTCCACTTCAGCCCCAGCCCCCAACAGTAGAGCAGCTGATGCTGCTGAGCCAACTGCCTCCAACTCCAGTGTAATGGCGCATGAATGAATAGTGACGTTTTCGCTTCCTAGTGGAAACCTGATTGGTTGAGGTTTCAACCAATCAGGTGTTTACTAAGAATTATACATCACCATTCATTCACAAAATCCATACAAAGATGGGACAGGGAGTCTCAAACTAAAAGAGGCAGATGCTCTGCACGGGGGTTCTACAGGTACCTGTTTTGTGTTGTGTGGGCATTGCTGAGAGGAGGAGACAGACAGAAGGTACTCAGTAGGACAATACGGAGAGTCTCCTAGGCATAATTCACCTTGTTATTCACCAGTTGAATTGGCCATTCTGCAGGCAAATTTGGTCAACCCATTTGTCCAATAACAAGGTGAAGTCAAGTCCCCAGCTCTGCGAAATTGCGGAAATTCGGGAATTATTTTGCTGACCGAATTTCAGCAACATCGCACATCTCTAGACTTGAGAACAGAAGTAAAAAGGGGGACTTGTTGCAATTATACAAAAATTCTTAATGACCAAGGCTTAAAAACATTTTGTGGAGTTGAATACAATAACAGAATCCTGACACTACGATCCCATGATGAACAACTACTAATCCCCAAGGCCAATACAAACAAAAGATATAACTTTTTCACATGAAGGGCATCTGCAGCCTGAAACAAGTTACACAGAGAGGTGATGAATTCAGAAACATTCAATACGTTTAATAACAGACTGGACAAACACTTAACAAGGGCTAATTCACCCACTTAGAGTGGAGGACATTCTAAATGGGCATATAGCCTTCTTTTGTCCAATAAATACAAGTAATGCCAAGTAATACCAGGTCACAACGCAACCACCCCATCAGAACTGTTCATAGGACAGGGGGCTGTTGAAACGCCATGTGCGCCAGCTGGCTGGCACATGGGTGGCTGAGAAGTTGAGGTCATGGATGGCAGAGCTGACTGCTTGAAAAAGAAAAAGTAAGCAATTGTGTTTTTTGGGTCCATACACTATATAAAATAGTGTATGATAGCCCAAATATATGAGATTGCTCTTCTCACACCTCATTGTAACTATGACATCAAAGGAACCTCTTCAGCTTCGCTTTCAAGGTCTTTGACATCATAGTAACCACTCAGTGTAAGAATAGTGTTGTTGTGTATGGGCTACAAAGCACTATCCTATATTCTGTGGAGTCTTTCACAAACTTTTGTGGAAAATTTCAGAAACATAATGGCAATTCAGCAGGAACTCAACTGACAGAATTTCAGATTTCAGACACTTCTAGTCCCTGCAAGTAGCACACAAGCAAATGGCACTCAGAAAAGGGACCACGTTGCTGTTTCTGCTGCCACTGCTATTTATGCGTATATGTGAAAGTGCTTGTTGCACTAGGTAATCCAGGAGTGAAGACTCACTTTCACCTTGTAAAGATTTGGGGCAGGATTTTCGAAGTGTGGCACAGGGCTTGTGGCAAGCCCTTGCATCATGACACTTAGGTTCTGGCAGTGCGCCAACCCATTCGCTGCAACCGTACCTGATGTTACAATCTCAGGCAAAGCTGCAACGCTTTTCAGGATTTGTGGCAGCTTGCACCAAATACCTAGCGCAAGTTCCACAAGAAAGACCCCTAGGATTGCCACAAGTTAGACTAGAAAAAGTTGGTCTAACTTGTGGCAGTTGTCAGATGGGATAGAAACTCCCATTAGATTGCCGCTTGCTCCGTGCACAATATTGGTGGTGCACCTAAGACTTGCGGCAATCTAAGCCTTTTGAAATCTTTCCCTTGATTTTGTTGCTTACCTTGATACCCCCTTTGCTGCTTATATTTTGACTTTAAAGATACCAGGCTAATGTATGTTTGAGTTGACAGAAAAATATGCAAACCAGTTACTTACAAACAGATATTTGACACTTACCATAAACCCAGCCTATACATACAGATTCAAAAATGGCAACAAACAGAAGACACATTCCACTAGCAGCATAGGAATCCATGAGCTGGAACACATACATTCCACCCTTTAAAAGCAAAAAGGACAATGTTAAAATGACTGTTTCTTTTAGATGAATGCAGAAAACAAAGAATAAGTGTTTCTGTTAAATGCTGAATTAGCTTAGCACTGTATGTTATGAATGCCAGCATTGTTAGAATTAAACATACATTTCTTCACTATAGTTTCAACAACTAGATACTGAGGTGCAGTCTTTAGTAAAGTTTTCAGCATCAGCCAACATTATGCAATCAACATTTACTTGTTATCTACTCTAGGCTTTCTTCTCAATGTTAATGACTCAAAATGCTGAATTTAGCACCCAGCAGTGGCTTTAACATGTTTCTGAATCTAATCATGTGCAACAGGTAACTTAATAAAACTTGATACGGTACCTTACACCATTTACACTTGTTTGTAGTACTACCCTTTTTTCAGACAGAATAATTTTTGCACAGGCTTTTGATACTTCCATGATCTCTTCAACAGGTGTACAGGAAACAGCATTCAGAATGTATGCAAGAGTTTGTGAATCTCGATCTGTTTAATGGTAGGTGTTTTACCTTATATTACAACTTCATCATACTTTATGTACTGCGTATCTTGTTTACAGTGTCCTTAAGAGCCTCTGTGCTCCTACAGTACATGTGGGATCAGTTTGTGTTTTTATCCACTGGTCACTGGAGCTGCTCCACTGCTGTCTTGTGACCACCAAGCCCCATCCTGTATCTTTGGCACTTACATGCTGTCATGGGGTTCACAGGGAATTTAGTACCATGGTGAATTCCATTACTGGCTTAGCAGAAAAGTACCCCCCTGCCACCTGCAAGAGCAGAAGACAGAGGCCAGTCAGAGTACCAAGACCAAGTGTGCTGGGGTTATGCTGCAATGCACAAAAGGTTTCAACTTTTTTTCTCCCAGGCCCAAGGATGCAGCTGACAAGGAATATGGTGCACTTGTACACATAATTCCATGGTTGCACTCCAGAGTCGAGCTGCATCTTTCCCTCCCTCCCTCAAACCGAGCCACAAGGCTCACCCCTTTAGCCATCAATCAGTTGGTGGTACTGTAGTGGGGAATATTGTCCTCCCTCCCCAACTGGCACCATTAAATCCCAGGCTTATTCCCAAACCCTGGTTCCCATTGGCATCAGTAGTTTTTTCAGAGAAAGATACCATGTCACTACAGTCCTCCACAGTTCCATACATTTTTTGTGTAGGATCCTGAAACAAAATCAGCCTATCTAGGTAGGATTAGAGCACATTTATATCACCCCAGTTTTAGCCACTGGTGGAATCTTGGGAGGTGAAATCTGCCCTGGCCTTGCCAGGGAGAAGTACAACCTTCTATGGGCCCCACAATAGTGGTCATGGCACCAATATTCACTGTAAGTAATCGAGACCCTTAAAGGTGGAGGAGTAAGGGAGCCCCTGCTAGGGGTTGGGAGGCAGAATGTCTGAAGATGAGGATATGTCCTTTGGATTATGGGTCTGAGAGGCTGGTCAGAAGAGGGTAGGTCAGCCATGGTGACAAAAACCTCTATAAAAAAAAAACAATCTTGTAGCCCTTCCCAAGTGGCAAGGATATTCTCATGGTCACCCTTCACACACTCCAGTTATTTTCCACCTTTTTACTCACTCCTTGAACATTTGTTAAGCAAAAAGGCAAGACTATCATTATGATAATGTTTTATTAATCACCTTCTAGAAGTGTAATTTGACACAAGGCATAGCCGAGTACTACATGCACCAAAGGGTAATTAGCTGAACATTAACATAACACACAGATTGGATAATACCAGCAGGAACATCTGCCAGAACTAGACACATGGTAGATTCCCTGTGGGGGGGGGCTCAAACAACTGGTACAATAACCCACAAGAGACAGGGCTATCCTAGATCTAGTACTGACTAACAGGGAAGGGCCCACAGATCTCCAGGTAGAAGGTCACCTGGGGGCCACCGACCATCACATGTTATGGTTCAATTTGGCCACTACATCTAAATCATCCCATTCCAAGGCAAAAATATGGGACTTCAGAGGAGCTGACTTTGATAAGATGGTCTACAGAGTTAAGCTAGCCCTGGCAAAAAGAAACACAAGTGAGGGGGTACAGGCAAAGTGGGCAAGCATTAAGGATGCAATACTTGAAGCAACATCCCATTGTGTTAGAGAGAAAAGGAATTGCAAAAGAAGAAGGAAACCACTTTGGTTCTCAAATACAGTAGCAGAAAAGGTCAGAGCCAAAAGGCTGGCCTTCAGGAAATATAAGGGAACACAGTGGGATGAAGATAGGGAGGCATGCCAAACTGCCCTAAGGGAAGCAGGGAAGGCAGTAAGGCAGGCAAAGTCAGCCGTAGGGGTAGTTCTCTCCTAGGTCGACAATTTCTATCATTTATTAACAACAATTTAAACTGAAATCGAAGTGGGAGACTGGAATCCATAAACCATCTCTAAATAATACATATAAGTTGAATATCTTGACTTGTAATGCGAGAGCACTTAGCATTTCTAAAATGGTGGAAATGGAAATAAAAATTCAGGAATCTAACATCGGCCTGGTTGCTATAACAGAAACATGGGGTAACCAAGATAAACAATGGATGGTAAATATTTCAGGATTTAAACACTATTTCAAAAACAGACCTGATAATCAAATGGGAGGAGGGGTTAGTCTTTATGTAACAACTGATATTCCCTCATTTGAGGTTTCAACAACAGTATCTACTGAGAGTGTTTGGGTATACTTGCAGCCCAAAGGGCATCCCCAAATCTTGGTTGGGAACTGCTATCGGCCACCTTCTTCAGACCTTGCTTATCTACACCAATTAACTTCAGAAATGGCCCAAATAGCAGATAATGGTTTAGTCATAATTTAGGATTTTAATCTCCATCAATAAATTGGGATACTCTCTGGACATAACTCATATGATTTACAGTTGATTTCTGCTATTACTGATCTTGGACTTACACAACATGTAAGAGATCCTACTAGAGGGAGCAATATTCTTGATTTAGTTTTTACTAACATGAACACAGCTTTATCAAGCTTACGGGTGTTGGATCCCCTGGGTAACAGTGACCATCTGACTATTCAATTTTCCATGGCCTTAACTCATACAAGTCACCTTAATAACAGCTGCATGATCAAACAATATGGGAAAGCTAATTTTACTAAGATTAATGAACATCTGGCAGCTCTATCTTGGGACTCATTATTGGCACCCCTTAATGCAAATGATGCTTGGAACACCTTTGGAAAAATTATACATAATTTAGAAGAAAAATATGTACCTGTGAGAAGGAGATATAATAATAAAGGGAAGGTCCCTGCTTGGTATAGTAACAATATCAGAAAACTTAGTAATCATAAACAGAAATTATTTAGTTTGCTAAAAAAGAGCAAACCGGAGGATAAGAAGGATATTTATACTAAGTACAAGGATGCTTTAAAAAACTTAAAAACATCTATTATCTTGGCTAAAAGGAACCTAGAATTCAGGATTGCCCACACCAAGGATTCACATAAAAGTCTCTACTCATATTTAAACAATAAAAAGGGTACTGTCAATAAAGTTGGTCCAATAATTATCAATAACTCAACTATTCTCTCAGATATGGTGACGGCGTCTGAATTCAATAAGTACTTTTGTTCTGTCTTCGAACAAAACAAAGAACCTAGAACGACCTTTCATAATCTCTTTTTTTTCAGAATTATACTATTACTGCTTCTGACACTTACAAACTTTTGGGAACTTTAAAACCAACTACGAGCCCAGGCCCCGATGGTATTACTTCCAAATTTCTTATGGGAACCATAAACAATATCGTCACTCCACTTACAATCATATTTAACAAGTCACTTACTGAACTAATTGTGCCTAGTATTTGGAGAACAGCTATTGTTACCCCAATTTTTAAATCAGGAGTGCATTCTAAAACTGAGAATTATAGACCTATCAGTTTAACTTCCATACCTTGTAAACTATTAGAAAAGTATATCAAATGTCTAATAGATAAAGAAATGCTCGAACTTAATATATATGATCACACGCAACATGGATTCAAACCAGGGTACTCATGCACTACAAACTTGTTGTCTTTTTTATAACTCTATAAGTAATAAGCTTGACCAAAATATTCCAGTGGACGTTGTCCTGCTGGATTATAGTAAGGCATTCGACAAGGTTTCACACTCAATATTAATTAATAAACTGGTTACATTAGGATTCTCTAAGTGTATTGTAACTTGGGTGAATAATTGGCTATAAGAACGAACTCAAACAGTTAGAATTAATGGGGTGTTATCAGAGGATAGACCTGTAACGAGTGGGGTCCCCCAGGGATCTGTGTTGGGCCCCACCCTGTTTGGCATTTTTATAAGTGATCTAAAGATCGAATCACAGAATAAGTTATCGAAATTGTGATGACACCAAACTGGGGGGACCTGTGCATAACGATTACAGTAGGAACACTATATTGAAAGACTTAAAAGTCATTGAAACATGGGCTACCACCAATAGGATGTCTTTTAATGTATCCAAATGTTCTGTGCTGCATTTCGGTAAAAATAACCCTGTACAACCATATTATCTCAATGGAACCAAAATACGAGACTCGGTTGTTGAAAAAGATCTGGGTATCATGATCGACGATCGCTTGTCCTTTTCAAATCACTATAATATAGTAACAAACAAAGCCAATGCTTTGTTATGAGGATAAAAATACCTCGTTTCTAAGACCGAAGAATGTATCATGACACTATATAAGTCTCATGTCAGGCCTTATTTGGATTTCGGCTTTCCCTTGTGGAGCCCATATCTGATAAAGGATATTGCAAAAGTTGAGAGGGTACAAAGAAGGGCAACCAAAATCATACCCCACCTCTCTCGTCACGATTATGCAACCAGGCTTCAGAGAACGGGATTATATTCACTAGAAAACAGAAGATTAAGAGGTGACATGTTACAATTATTTAAAATTATCTCATCTTCTATATTAATGGAATCTTGTGGCTTGTCTTTTGCATCCAGGAGAATTGTTCCCCGACTCCATAATAAACAAATTATAATTGAAAACAAGAACAAATAAGAGACAGCAATTTTTCAATATAAGAGCTCCAAGATTATGGAATTCCCTGCCGCAGGAAATTGTTGACTGTGAGAACATTAATACCTTCAAGATTAAATTAGATAGATGGCTTTTTGAATAAATAACAAACTTATTAATGGTCCACGTGTGTGGAGGACGTTCTCGATGGGCTTCGGCCTTTTTATGTCCAAATCACCAAGTCAAGCCAAGTCAAGTCCCAAACTGAGGAAACACTAGCACGAACAGTAAAAGAAGGTGACAAGACTTTCTGTAGATACATTAGTGAAAGGAGAAAGTCCAGAGGGGGTATTGCTAAGCTTAAAGGAGAAAAGGGGGCATGTGAGGAGGAGGACCCTGTAAAAGCATCTATCCTAAACAGATACTTTTGCTCAGTATTTATTGAACAGAAGGTAGGGCAGGGCCCACAGCTCAGCACCATGGACACAGGGGGGAGGGAGGTGAGCACTACTCCCTTCACAAAAGAAATGGTCCTACAAGAGCTCGCTAAGCTCAGGGTGGACAAGGCAATGGGACCTGATGGCATACATCCCAGGGTACTTAAGGAGCTAAGGGTGGAACTAGCAGAGCTATTAGCAGAACTGTTTAGTGAGTCTCTGAGCACAGGAGAGGTCCCAGAAGACTGGAGAAGGGCTCATTTGATCCTGCTCCACAAGAGTGGTAGCAGGGAGGAGGAAGGGAACTACAGACCAGTCAGTCTTACCTCAGTAGTGGGCAAGATTATAGAGGCACTCCTTTCGGAAAGGGTAGTGCAACACCTGGAATCCATAGGGGCACAGGATCCAAGACAGCATGGGTTTACAAAAGGAAGGTCCTGTCAAACTAATCTCATAGATTTCTTTGACTGGGTAACCAGAGTGGTGGACCAAGTGAGAGCAGTTGATGTCGCCTACCTTGACTTCAGCAAAGCTTTCAACACTGCTCCACATAGAAGATTGATAAATAAGCTGGGTAGGCTCAGGGCGGGTCAGAAGTTGGTCAACTGGGTGGCAAACTGGTTGATGGGCAGAAAACAGAGAGTGGTGGTAAATGGTATACAGTCAGAAGAGATGCAAGTCACAAGTGGAGTACCTCAGAGATCAATCCTGGGGCCAGTCCTCTTCAATATCTTCATCAGTGACATTGCAGATGGACTAGAGGGTAAGGCTTGTCTGTTTGCAGATGACACCAAGATCTGCATCAGAGTAGATGCTCCAGATGGGGTGGGCAGAATGAGAAGAGAGCTGGATAAATTAGCAAAATGGTCAGAAGAGTGGCAACTGGGATTTAATGCAAAGAAGTGCAAGATCATGCACATAGGGAAAAGAAACCCTGAAGCCACCTATAGGCCGGGATGGGAGTTGCTGGCGGTCACAAAGGAAGAAAAAGTCTTGGGCATCATCATCACCGATGACCTGAAATCATCCAAGCAGACCTCTAAAGCAGTAGGTAAGGCTAGGGGGATGTTAGGGTGTATTAGTAGGGGTATCACAAGTTATAAGAGGGAGGTAATAATCCCTCTTTACAAGACACTGGTTAGGCCCCATCTGGAGTACTGCATGCAGTATTGAGGCCACACCTTCAAAAGGACATTAACCAAATTGAGGCAGTCCAGAGAAGGCAACCAAAATGGTGCAGGGACTGCATCAGAAGACATATGAGGACAGATTAACGGAGCTCAATATGTATACCCTTGAACAAAGGAGGAGAGAGGTGATGTGATCAAAACATTCAAACACCTTAAGGGCATTAACAAGGTGAAAGAGTCTAACATGTTTAAATATAAGAAAAATAGCAGGACAAGAGGACACAGCGTGAGATTAGAGGAGGTCGATTAAGGGGAAATGAGGACATTCTTTTCACAGAAAGAGTGGTGGATGCATGGAACAGCCTACCTCAGGAAGTGGTGGCTATGAATACAGTGCAGGGCTTCAAACAGGCATGGGATAGGCATAAGGGAGCAATACAGATGAGTATGAATAGATAGGCCACTGACAGAGCAAAGGCCGATGGCACATTTATAAGGTAGAAAAAGAAATGGGCAGACTGGATGGACCTTGCGGTCCTTATCTACCATCAACCTCTATGTTTCTATGTTTCTATAACCCTTGAGAATGCCTTATTGCTATTATAACAAGCACTTGTCAATGCTGAAAGTTCGCTGATGGCATTGCTGTTGTACATGCCTCCCATATTTTCTGCATATATTCCTCTGCCTTACATTTAAGGCATCACTTGCAATACAAATTTCTTATTTTCTTCTAGCACTGGTTTATGTCATTAGATACCTGTCAGTCTTTACAGGGATGGCGTTATGGTTGAAACCCTAACACCCTGGGTTTTTGTCAGTATTTTTGCTCCAAATTTTCAACATGAGTTTTTTGGGACCCCACCTCATAAACAGTGGCAGTATCATTCCATTACTCAATCCCAAAAGGTGATTTCACACAGCTAGTGTGCCATTCAGTGCCACAGGTGCGAAAACACATTTTGGACAGGATGTGAAAAATGACAGCTATTCTGTTCATGAGGAGGTGTAAAGAAATGGCAATGTTGAAAATATGGGGTGAAAATATGAAATAGTGGTGAAGTTACGAGTGTGCGTAGAAACTGTGCAATGCATGCTTGTAACACAGTCATTTTTTGGAATGTTTTTACCAAATTTTTAACATGGACTTTTTGGGACCTCTCCTCATGAACAGTCATGCTGGAATTTTGTTAATCTGTCCCAAAAGTTGACTTCACACAGCGATCATGCCATTCTATGCCACAGGTGCAAAAACATATTTCAGGAAGGATGCAAAAAATGACAACTATACTCTTCATAAGGGGGTGTGAAAAAATGGCAATGTTGGAAATTTAGAGTGAAAATCTTAAAAATTGATAATATTATGAGCATGTGTAGAAACTGCGCAATGGATGCTCATAACGCAGTCATTTTTGGGAGTTTTTTCATCAAATATGCAACAATGGCTTTTTTGGACCCCACCTCATGAACAGTGGCAGTGTTGTTTTGTTAATTGGTCCCAAAAGGTGATTCCGTGCAGCGACCACGAAATCACCTTTCAGGACTGAGAAATTGTATGATAGTGACTGAGTTCATGAGGTGGGGTCCCAAGAACCCCTTGTTGAAAATTTGGGACCAAAACTCCTAAAAGTGGCTGAGATATGAACTTCAGTTGAAACTTCTCCATTGATTGACATAGGGCTTACAGTGATTTTCTTCAGTTTGCAGTTGGCTTTTGAAGAGTGCAGACGTGTTCCCAGTCCACAGAAGATCGCTGCTTCTGACCTCTGGAGGTAAGTATAGGTGAGGGGGTGCAGGGAGATGGGGTGCACAGAAGGAGGGTGCGGGTTGGGGGAGGGGGGCTGGTGGGAATGATGAGGGACTGTTTTCTTTTTTTTTCAGGTTTTAAAAAAAATATGCAGTGGGACAGTTTTTTTGTTTTTTTGTTTACAGGTAAACTATTCCTAACATAGATTTTGGCACACTGGGGTTGGGCTCCCAGTGCACCAGTGTACTGGGGGGAATACATGCTGACATGGGGATTGAGCACCCTGATGTCAGCAAGTGGGGGGGCTCCACTAGTGCGACATGCTTAGAATGAAAGTGCCGTTGGGCACTGTATACTCCCAACCCATACAGAGCTTAGGCTGTGGCCTACTCTGCACAGGTGGGATAAAAAAAGTAAAAGGAGTCAGCGGGAAGTGGAGGAGGCAGGCAAGGAAAATGCCTCCTCTCACCTTTCAGGAAGGGACCGGTGGGGTGATGAGGGGGGGCAGAGACAACAGTCAGGTTGATCACGACGCAAACAGCTGTTTGCTGTGCAGTGACCTACAGATGAAAGGGAAAAGCTGCCACATGATTGGTTCGGCTTTTTCTTTTCAAGTACAGACCACTTCAGGCAAAACAGCATCATGACCAATCTGGCTGATGAGTGGTGTAATACTTTCGAGCCCCTTGCAGAGCACTCTGCACTAGACAGGCAGTGTCACACCCCTCAAAAGTCACTATCCCAAGTAGTTTGACACACATGCGCAAACTCAAAAATGGGTATTTGAAAATAGAGTTGTACCTAGAGTTATGTGGAAATTTAAAATTCTGATGCAACAAAAAGGTTGTGAAATATTTGAAATTCTTCAAAAATTTAGCTTAATTCCACCGGATATGGAATGGCAGAATTCCGCAGCAGAAATATTTTTCTGCAACATTTCTGCATAATTCTATTCTGCAGATCTCAATATTTTCTGCAGAAATGGTTACGGAATGATTTTCCATGGAAACAAAATGCTGTTCTGCAGAATATTATTCTACAGATCGCAGTATTTTCTGTGGAAATGGATGCAGAATGATTTTCCATGGAAAAAATGTTGCACAGAATATTGTTCCACAGATCACAGTGGTCAGAATTTCACAGAAGAACCAGTGAAATTCCAGCGGAAATTCTGTTGGCAGAATGATCCTTCTGCACTAATTTCACTGGCAGAATTCTGCATTCTGCACAGCACTAGTTGTACCATGTTTAGGATTTGATTAGACACAACATATATGTTTACTTAAGCTTAACATAGGCCTACTAAAATGTTCACAGCTAATTAGGAAGCTTTATTTCACCAACCCTTTTATAACTATAAAGAAAAAGAATTCTGGCTTCTGGCACCATGTTGGTGCTGACTTTTTTTTTAATTTTTGACTGCAGGACCAGGGAGGAAGGAAAAGTTAAGATTGACTGGAGTGGGTGTGGGGTGGTAGATGGAAACCACTTACCCTATCTTCGTATCCTGCTAAACTCCAGTATCAAGGACTCTAAGTACCTTTGATCAAAGTGTTGAAGTCAATATAAAGACAGGATGTCTGACTGAAACTGAACTTAATTTTCCAACTGCCTCCTTTGCTTACCCTTACTGCCATGCAGCAGAAGGGATAGACAAGATGAACCTTAAAGGATACCTAAACAACATTTTGACAACAAACTATTCAACAATCTGACTCTGTAGGTGACTAAAAGAAAGGCTGCTGTATTCATTAATGCTAAAACTACATTTATATAATTTACCTAAATGTGCTTCCAGAGCACTTGAAAATTGTAAAATCAGCCTTCTAATTTAAAAAAAAAAACTGCCTTACCTGCTTCCTAAAATGGCCGCCAAAAGTGCTATGTGATGACATCATTGGAGCCAAAGTCAGAGAGATATATGGCACTCTCTATAGTGCTAACTAGTTCTTTTTTCCCTTTGTATAGAATTGTTTCACCCAAATGGTCAAAACAACGTGCAATATTTTGTATAATACACATGTTAGGCTATGGTTCTGTTCATTTTGTTTACTTTAACATGCTGAAATTGTGTTTTAATCCAACCATCTTTCTCTGTGGCAAACCACAGTGCAGTACAAATCTTGAATAACCTGGTGGTCTAGTGGTTATGGTGGATCCATGATGCTACAATGGCGGTGCTGGGGTTGTGTGCATACTTAATATGCATTTTTAACATTTTTATTAAACCTTAATATTTTCTGCTATTATTCTTTTCTAGTACAATTTTGACAGAACCTACAAGTGTAATCCATAGTTTGAATGTAAACATTTGTACATCAATAAATCAGACTTCTTCAACAAAGTGAAATGTAGCAGCAGCAAGCAAGTACATTACAATGTGGGGTGGGGGGGTTGCAGCCACACCCTTCACCACCCCCTAGATCCACCACTTTCTTTGTAGCAAAGTTCTTGTGCAGTCCAATGTTAGAGTTCATACTTTCTCAAAAAATCAAATATATGCTTGTCTTGTCTTCTGTTTCCATGGGAAATAATAATAATAAGAATCCACATTTATATAGTGGTTTTCATATACACACGCTGTATCCCAAAGTGCTTTACAAGTGACTGTAAGTGTAGTGGCAGCCAATTCATACATTAATATCTACACACAGCTGCATGAACTGATTTTATGGGAAGGGGGATGTTGACCACGACAGAGGGGTCAGGTAGTGATCTTGGTGCTGGCATCCCCACATCTTATTTCTCACAGTTATCTGCTCATATTTCTCTACTTCTGTCTTTCCCTTTCCCTGAATATAGCAGTACCTTGCCGGAGTGGCCTTCTCAGTCCCCTTCTGGTATTCATTCTTCACTACTCCTCCTCACACCAAAAACTGTTGAGCTCATCACCCTTCTGCATCATGAATGCAAGTAGTACAGTCCCACTTTCTTTTTTTGACATATTAAATATAAACATATCTTTCCAGTAAGTCAGGCAGATAGTAGCAGGGAACAAAGGGAATGATGGGCTTTCCTATCCTTAAAAGATCTAGGCTATCTTTGATTAGGCACTATTAAATGATGGGTGTGCACATCATTATGCACGTCATTTAATAGTGCCTAATCATAGATGGCTTAGATCTTAAACATGGGTAGGAAAGCCTATTTTTCCACTTGTGCCATGCTGCTATCAGCCTGGCTTACCAGAAGATCATGTTTATTATTAATATGTAAAAATAATACGGGAGACTGTACAAACCACATTCATGATGCAGAAGGGTAGTGAACTCATCGGTTTTGGTGTGGGAAGCAGGTGAGAAGAATGAATGCCAGAGAGGGACTGAAGAGGCCATTCCCACAAGGTACAGCTATATTCAGGTTAGCTGAAGACAGAAAGGGGTGTACGTTGAACAGATCACTGTGAGATCTGAAATGTGGGGCTGCCAGCATCGTGATCATTACCTGACTGTGGGTGAGAGTAGCCAGGGATGACAAATACTCAGAGTGGCAGGGCTGCACTAAAACTGTTACTTGAATTCAGTGTAGAGAGATTACCCTTGGGTGGGGGGGATGTTGACATTTGTTAGGACAGTATTGAGGGAGTTGTGTACAGCTCATCCAAGATTTGGAAGGGTGGTAGCCAGCCAACTCGCATTGTGAAGAAGAGCACAGAAAAGTACTGGAAAAAGAATTGCTGGGAACTGTCCTGCGGCATTTTGCAGATGACAGGTGAAGGAGTAGACTGACACTGGAAGTTGGGCGGATTCGCTCAAGGTATTAGTATGACTCTCCTACTAATAATATTGTTAGTCATTGTAATGGCAACCATTATGAGGGCATGAACAGCAGTTTTTCTGGTGGGTCATGATGCTTATTGCTTGGCCCTCCAGGAAGACCTAGTTGTTGGTTAATGAGGCAGGAAAAATACAACAGGGGAACTGTACATACTACCTTCACTGTGCAGAAGGCTGGTGATTCACTCAGTGTTTACTGTGGGAGCAGAAGTCAAACATTGAGAAAGTGTACTGGAGAGTGATTTGGGAGGCATTTTTTAACAGTGCCAGCTGATGATGTGTATCAATATAGGTGTGCACAACTCTCTGAGGTTCAAGATTACAATGTGAAATGTGATAATTCTCTTCATGAGACCGTAAGCACATATGTGGCACCAGGCAGTACTGAGGACAGGGTATGGATGGTGGGGCATTCAAACAGAAGGCAGGTTAGGTGCAGGGGGTTCACGTGGAAAAAGAAAGCCTTATTTGTGGATTATCAAGAGAACATGAGCTTTGGAATTGAACCGGACCAGTACTTTCCTGTGTGACCCTAAGCAAGTCACTAAACGTCCTTGTGCTCCCAGGCCACACCTGTAAACAAGCTTTCAGTTTAGTGTGTTTCTCCTGGTTAACAAAAAAACAAAATTCAGTGCATCACATAACCACTAGATCATCAGGTATGTGATGTGTTGTACTGTACTGTGGTTTGCCAAAGAGAAAGTCAGCTGGATTGCAAAATAATCTTAGCAAGTTAAAGTAAACAAAAATGAACAAAACATGTGACTGATCAAAATAATCCATGAGTTAACACATGGTGTTGATCATTCTGGTGCTACAATTTAAAACAAAGAGGGAAAGAAGAACTAGTTAGCACTATAGGAATATATGTGGGTCCCTGGCTCTGGCTCTGATGATGTCATCATGACTTATCACTTAACATATTTGGCAGACATCTTAGGGATATACCAAGGCTGTTTTTTTGAAAGCGATAGGCTGATGTTTACATTTTTCAAATGCTATGCAACTGCATTTATGTTATTTATGTAAATGCAATTTTAGCATAAATGTAAACATCAGCCTTTACTTTACCTCACAATGAAGCCAGATTTTGGAGTTTGCAGTTTTAAAAAACTGCTTGTTTAGGTACCCTTTAAAGGAGAACTGTGTTGAACCTCAAAGTAATTTCACCCAGTATATGCTTTTAAATACTGGTTCCAGTTCTGTTATTATTCCATCTAAAAAGGTATATAAGTAACGAAGTGGATGTTTCTGATTTACCTGCTGATGGTAGATGCCATTTTAGAACTGTGTGATATCGTTTATGCCCCTCTCAAATATAGAGTTCTATAGCAGAACATGGATGTATTGTACCAACAATTGAAGGGCTCAGCCAGGGACATAAACTGTATCACACAGTTCTGAAATGGTTCTCACTACCAGTGTATAAATCGAAAACATCCACTAGGATAACTAAAAATCCCATAGATATGGGACAGTAAGAGAATTGGAACCAATATTTTAAAATCAGTTTCTACAGGGAAAATGACATACAGTACATGTTCAGTACAGTTCTCCTTTAAGTCCCTTCTGTCATCACAATACTACGTTAGTATAATACTATGATCAACACTGCTGAGTACAATACACTTTTTTTTTTGCTTTATTTCTTTATGCTCCCTGTGCCCCAGAACGGCCACTCCTTTGGGTTGCTTAGAGACCCCCTTTGCCCACCAAGCCATCCCTCTTCACCATCGTCACCATGCCCCACGTGCCATACCCCAAGCAGCCCTATTTATCCCTTCACTGGGGGGCCATAGGAGGAGAGTCTTGAGCTTCACACTAGACCAGGCACATGGCAAGGGATTAATTTAGAAGGCACTCACCCAGGCTGCATGGCATGAGGGGACCCATCGACCACCATCTGGTTGGCCAAGTGGGGCAATTTTTCCTTTTTCTCCCTCAACCCACTCACCTCCCATGCAATGGCCACATGCACACAATGGCATGGGAGGATGCACTGTGGTGCATGGTCACTCATGCCACAAATGCAGCACAACTATGGGGCTCCAGGAGCCACTATCAAAGCAGTACAGGCTCATTCCTTCCCCCCAGGGAGGAGAGCATCCAACAGATGCTGCAAGCCCTCCCCACCAGCCTCTGTTCCTGCTGTCCCGGGCCCGTGCACGAACCCAGGTAACCAGTGTGCCAAGTGATCCCCTATCATTTGGCATCAGACAATACACTTTTGATGCATTAATACACAGGGAAATGGGTCAATATACATCTGATTTAAGAAAAATGGCTAAATGTTTACAAATATGGGTGGCCAGTCTGCAGTGGTAATGCTACCACTTCTGATGCCAGTGACATGGCTTTAGGAGAGAGCTCAGGTCACTGAGGGACAGCCAGGAAGGAGGATTGCGTATCCCAGGGACAGCTTTACTCTAACAGGGTGGAAGGGACAGGTATCCCTAGGAGCAATCTTTATCTAGTGGAGACTATGATGGAAATCAGTCAGGGCCACCTGAAGGGCAAGGAACACCACCAGATGCCTGCATGCTGGTGCATCCATGTGCATCTCATTGCACAGTTGGCATCCATATGGTGTAAAAACCCAGAGGGGAAACCCCCCAGTACTCCCTGCAAACCCACACATTGCTAACATGGTGCACCATCCACCACACAATGATCCTGGCATAACAGTGTGTACTGTATGCTTAAGTCCACAAGAAGGCAAGTGACAAGACTGGAGAGTCTGCAATCAGGAGGGGAGTGAACTGGGGGTTGGGAGAAACACCTTGATTAAAAAATGTATGGTGACATATTTCAAAGGTGAACTCATTGCACCCCAGCTTCTCTTCTGCAGTACCTACACATCCCAATTAAGCAAACCACCTGAAATAATATATCTTTTCATAACACCATTTATGCTGATTGTTTTTTCAAAACAGCATTTATCTGGTTAACTGCATCCCTCTGCCCACCATGCTACTGAAATATGGTATATATACCAGAGTCCCCCACAGCTGTACCTCTGGTGACACAACTGAGGGGCTAAACTATACGGAGTATCAGTGTATCGGTACAGTTCTAGTGACATAAACATTGTATAATTACTGGTGACCCCCTTTAATGCATGGAGTCACTCTGTGTTTCAAACACCATAATAACCAGCTTACCTGGTTATTACAGCATTTTCTGTCACACCCAGATAGCATGCTACCTCATTAGTTCTTTGTGTTGGCGGGCTGAATACCTAAATAAACATGACGGTTTTGTTTTCTCCATTACCGAGAAACTGCACAGATCGTTTGCCTCTCACTCTAAGAACAGGTAATTTTTTTAGTATTTATCTGGTTGATCCTGTCTTCATAACATAAAAATCTGTCTGGTTGATCCTGCTCTTCATACACTTTGGGTGGGGTTACTTGAGACGGCTACTGAGATCGAGAACAGACCATGGCTGACTACTCTCATCATTTCTTATTGCGATTCTACAGCCTAACTTAAAAAAAAGAAAAAGAAAAAATGAACTGGATGTCTGTGGCAGAGGGGAGAGACAGACAGACAAAGTGTGTGTGTCTGAGTGTGTGTGTGTGTGTCTGTGTGTATGTCTGTCTCTATCTGTGTGCATATGACAGAAATGCTTCACTAACTTCAGCACTCACTCCCTGCTCCAGTAATTATGAAAAAAAGGACAGACAACTGTGCTCTTATGCACTTTTTTACACATCCTCAGTGTGCGATGACCTCATAAACCTCTCAAGCATCACTCTTGAGGTTTATGGGTCACAGGGATATGTTTGTCATGGCAGTCATACACGTCATTGATTCCATGATGTTTGATCTTTATTCAGGACTTCCATGACTTTCACTAGTGTCATCAGAATGTAGCAATGATGACAGTGCCACAACATTTATTACTGTTTACTAATGGTTTCATGAACAAACAATGAGTCATTAAAACCTCATCCATGAAAGACTTACATCCCTAGACTCATCACATACCCTGAGTGTGTAAGAAAATCCATAACACACAACTGCCTATCCATTATTTTCTATAAAACAATGCATTGTTGTGCTTACACTACTGTTACAGATTGCATTTTTTGTTTTAGCAAATTATCTTTAAAAATGGTAATATTAGGACTAGGAATTTAATTTGTCAAGCACTTTCTATTTTTGTACACTCAGTATATATCAATATTCTTTTTACCATAATGTGTTTTTAGAAAACCTGTTTTTTAAATAAATGACATTAGCATGTTTAGATTCTTGGGTTCACTGTTAGTATTAACAAATAAGATTTTCACAGTTTTGCATATTTCTATATGTCTGCCTGGAGGTGTACAACAACTGATATAATATTGGCTACAGAATTAAAATTACAGTGACTACTGATATCACTGTTCTCTAAAGAAGGACCACACGCTTCATCTAGTTTATTAAAATCATTTACCAGGAAAATTCATCTTGAAATGAAGCATCTCATTTACAGTGGTGCCCTGGCAGTAGCTAAGCATTAATAAACTTTGACTTGATTTGCCCTTCGTCGGAGAGCAGCAGTTACAATAAAAAAGAAAACAATAGAAATCAATACTTAATACATTAAGACCCATTAAAACAAACAATAAATGCCTGCAAGTTCTGATATATCTGATGCCATTTCATTCTTTCTACAAAAACACTGTTCAATAACTACTGAAAAAGTAGTTTTATTAAATCTTTATAACAATACTTAATCCATTTTATACAATACCAGTGGTGATAAATGTTCCCTGCTAACATTGTTTACCATGCTGTCTGACCTCCAGATAAACATTTTTATAGAGGTTACACATGTCACAATCACTTTCCTTGACTTTTGCGCAGAACAGAGTCAATCAAAGAGCTTCTCTCACAATCCTGATGACGCCACACTAGGTCTGTGTAGCACTGATGTCAGCAGTTCAAATCATATTAAACAGTCAGATCTTGATGCAAAAAGCTGATCTAAACAGTTATATCAGTTAAATTGATGTTGTATAAACATAATGCACAATGCCTTGACTCAAAATACACAGTTTGGGATGGATTTTGGAAGGGTAAAGCCCTGTATCAACCCCAAAGTTTGGTGCAAGTGCACGGAATGCATCTTCCACAACTGCACCCTATTTTAGTACATTGAGCACAGCTGTGACATGTTGTACAATTTATGACAGCTTGCACCAAAGCTTTGGCATAAGCCCTGTAAATTGGCTCCCCCAATGGCATAAGGGTAGACCAGAGGGAGCTGGTCTATCTGGCTGCATTGGACACAAGGGACTTGCTTCGGGGTTTACAGCATCTTCCTTTGAAAATAGTGTTTGCTGCACCATCTGACAAAAGTCACCACTTGCGTCAAACCGCCTGTGGCAAGTCCCTTCTGTCCATCCAGGGATGTTTGAAAATTGAGCCCATTTGTCTCCAGTCTTGTGGGAACAAGACTTTCATAACTCATTCAGACTTTGTCACTACTGAATTATGGTTTTGCACCCTCGTACCTGGGGATATATACTTCTAGTCAGGCCATTGTGTCCCCCATATTTATTGTAATATATGTGTGGAATATCATCAGCTTCTGTAGGTAAAAGGAATTGATCCTTATGGATGTTTCTTACTTTTAATGTCCAGGTTAAATGCACAGTCTCTTGTGTACAACACCACAACTCATCCTCAAAGGGGGTTGCAGTCTTTCCCTGGGCAGTCTCAAACTGCACAGTCATGAGGGCATCAATCGCCATGCAAGTGGCCTATAGGGCCATCTAGAAAGTATGGTGTTCTTCACACAGTGTGTTGCATCTTTTGCCACACTCCTAAACTTAGAACTGTTGCAGGCAAACTGGAATGCAAGAGTTGACAGAAGGCAGAGATTGGCATGGAAGCACTGACACTTTGGAACCAAGTGTGGGGGGGGGGCAGGGCTAAGGAACAGTTCCACTGTGTAGTAAAGTGAGTAGAAAGAGTTAAAGGGGAACCGGCATCACAAAGGGCCTCACACTTAAGTGCAGGACTGATCCAAATGTGCACTAAGTTTGCATAAACATTTTGGTTTACTTTCTGTTTACTTTAGTATAGTAGAACAGCCAAATTTTGTTTACTGTTAGGCAGACAGCTTCTGTTACAAATGCCAGAATCTCCTTCAGCTGGCATCATAGCAATAGGCAGCAGTGGGAGGTTCAATAGCCTTCAGTGTATATTAGAGTTTATATCAGTTCTGTACAGTCACAGAGGACTATACTTAACCCCTGGTGAAAAGCAGAACCGGAAAACATCTGATTGAGGAGTATAAAAGCTCTAAGATGAACTGCGGGCTATTAAATCTCCCACTGCTGCTTACTGCTCTGATATCAGCTGTAGGGGAATCTGGGATTTGTAATAACAGAAAATGTCTGCCTACAAGGAAGCAAAATGAGTATGATACAATCTACTATACTTCAGTAAACAGAAAAAAAGTCAAAATATTTTTACACGTAAAGTGCACACTAGGACCAGACCCACAGCTGGGTATGAGGTCCTTTGTGATAACTGTTCCCCTTTAAATGATGTTAATGTCCACTGACCTTAATGTTGTGAAGTATCATATCATACCATAAAGTATCAGGGACAAACAGAACTCCAGGAGGAAGGAGCTACTGGTATAACTAAAACTTCTCTACTGGGACTAAGAACTAGATCTCTTGTACTGGGACCTTCAATTAAGGTTAAAAAAACACACACACAAAAAAAAGGAGTTGGTGTGTTTGTCAGAGGTAGTTGAAGTAAATTGTTATCTGTTATCTGTGTACTTATCTAGGTGCTTGTCACAGATGTCAGAAGGGAATTGTTATCTGTGAAATTAACTAAATGTAGAAAGATTTGCAAAGTGGGGGGAGTGGCTTAGCTAGAAGGAGCCAGGTTAAGACCAGATATAAATACTGCCCTAGATAGTTTCTGCCAGAGGGCAGACAGAACTCCAGGAGGAAGGAGCTACTGGTATAACTAAAACTTCTCTACTGGGACTATATTGCCCTCCTTCCCTCCACCCCCCCCACCCTAAACCAGTTCTACTTTTATAGGCACAGGATTTAACTGACAACAGGAACTTCCTGTTTGGGAGCAGGAAGTGAGTGATCACAGAGCCACCAAAGACTCACCATCCTAGAAGTTCAAGAGTAGCTCTCCATTCCCCCTAGCTGCTGGAGGTCTGACTCTGAGCAAGTAAGGAGACTACTGAGAAATATAGGAACTTCTTGTCTCAGAATAGGAAGATCAGGTGATAAAAGGGTGCAGAGGCAGTAAGTAAGTAGGGAGAGAAAAAAAGAAATAAACAAACAGAGGAAAGAGTAAGTATTCCAAATAACAATTAGGGGTCCAGAAAAAATACATGATTGGAGTGGTTCAGTGCAGTGGCTGTGGAGCAGCAGTCTTCCGGGAGATGTTTTGGAGGATGTAGTGTTGTCCCATCTGCAGACACCTCTCTGGGCTGAGGGAGGAGGTTGCTCATCTCCAGGCTGAGTTAGCCAGGATTTGTGGGACCTCCTCTCCCACCCAGGGATCACCAGGGTCACTGCCGTTGCCTCAGAGGTTGCCAAGAAAGAGGAGTGGTTGGACCACAGTGGGCTCAGGGAGGGTGAGGGTGGTGGAACAGAGGCTCATCCCTCCAGTTGTACCTCTCCACAATTTCTATGCCATTCTGAGAAGTGGGGTCCCTCATGGAGGCACCCACAGTGGAGACCAAGAAGGATGCTGGGAACCTCCACAAGGAGACCCAAAGGAGGGTGGCATGGGACCCCACAGGAGAAGGAAACAACTCCTGGTGGGGGGGACTCCATTGTTAGGAAGGTAGAACTGGGGGAGGAAGGGGAGAGGGAGGTAAGGTGCCTGCCTGGTGCCATGGCTTGGAGATACAGGGAGCGAATCCTCAGGATCGCAGGAGCAGCTGCACAGGGGAGGGAGCTGGATGTCATTGTCCACCTAGGGACAAATGACCTGGCTAATAAAGGGATCAGAGAAGTGCAAGAAGCATTTGTGGAGATGGGGAGGGGACTTAGACAAATAGCACACACGGTAACCTTCTCAGAGTCACTGCCTGTCTATGGCACGGGTGAGGCTAGGGTGCTCCACACCATGGGATTCAATCAGTGGTTGAAAAACTGGTGCAGAGTTGAGGGATTTGGCTTCACTGGAGACTGGGGGTCCACCTGGAGGGATGCAGGCCTATACTGGCATGATGGCCTGCATCTGTCCAGGAGGGGGAACCAGGATCCTAGGTGAAAGGTTTAAATACTTCATTAACAAGTATTTAAACTAGCCAAGGGGGGAGGCACTGGAAAGGAGCAGGGAAATCCTAGCCCCCCCCCCAAAATATCAAGGTACTAAGTGAGGTAGACACCAACATAGAGATGTCAATAGGAAGAAGCGCAGGGGTAAATGGAGAAAGTGACAAATGCAATAAGGACAGGGATGGGACAAAAAGGGGTAAGGCCATCAAGAAATGGAGGGTAATGAGTACCAATGCCTGTAGTCTGGGCAACAAGCTCCCTAAACTGGTGGTTTTGATGGAAGATGGATGCCTGGATATTGTAGCAGTCACAGAAACATGGTACACAGAGAACCATGACTGGGATGTTAACATACCAGGGTACACAACCTACAGGAGAGACAGGGAGGGCAGAAGAGGGGGGGTAGCTCTCTATGTAAGGGAAGGGATAAAAGCAACTGAACAAAAGAGTAAATAGGGAGGAGAGGAGGCACTGTGGGTCACCTTAGAGACTGGAAATGGCACCACAATCTGCATAGGGGTTGTATATAGACCCTCATGTCAGGGGAGGGAATGGACAAGGATATGATAGAAGGCATACTTAGGATGGCAGAGAAAGGGGAGATACTGTTGACGGAAGACCTTAACATGCCAGATGTTAACTGGAGCACCTTTGCAGCAGCCACATCCAAAAGCAGGGCCATTCTTGAGGTCCTTCAGGTGGCATGCCTCAAACAGCTAGTTTTGGAACCCACTCGTGAGGGAGCAATTTTAGACCTCATGATCTCAAATGGGGACAGTGAGAGGATCTCAGATCTAGAAATGGGTAGCCATTTGGGAACAAGTGACCACCAAACAGTGTGGTTCACGATAAACTCTGCTACAGAGTCAAGCCATACAAAAGTGAGGGTTCTGGACTTCAGGAGGGCTGACTTTGGCAAGATTGGAGAGTGCCTTAAAAAAGCACTAGCAAACAGACTAGAAGGAGGGGTGGAGCAACAATGGGCAAATATCAAAACTGCCATCATAGAGGCAACAAGCCTTTGTGTGAAGCAAATAAACAAATCAAAATGAAAGAAAAAGCCACTATGGTTCTCAAAAGAGGTGGCAGTGAAGGTTAGGGAGAAAAAGATAACATTTAGGAAGTATAAGGAAACACAGAAGAAGCAGGACAGAGAACTGTACCAGTTAAGGCAGAAGGAAGCGGGGGAGTAGTCAGAACAGCAAAGGCACAAACTGAGGAAAAGATAGCTAACTCGGGTAAGAAGGGGGATAAAACCTTTTATAGGTATATCAGGGAGCGTAGAAAGACAAAGGGAGGGATAGTGAGGCTGAATAGAATGGATGGTGGCTGGGCAGAGAGCGACAGTGATAAAGCAGGGATACTGAATGAATACTTCTGTTCAGTATTCACAAAAGAGGAAGTGGGGGAGGTGCCCAATCCAATTAACAGAAGCACTGTGGAGAGGGGGAGTTGATCCCAGTCCTTTCACGGAAGAAAGGGTTCTGAAAGAACTCCTAAAACTGAAGGTGGACAAAGCAATGGGGCCAGATGGAATTCACCCCAGAATTCTAAAAGAATTAAGCAGAGAACTAGTGACACCACTGACTATGCTTTTTAGCAAATCATGGGAGGATGGCATGGTACCTGAGGACTGGAAGAAGGCGGATGTGATTCCCCTTCACAAAAGTGGGACCAAGACGGAGGCAAGAAACTATAGACCAGTCAGTTTGACCTCTGTGGTAGGGAAAGTGATGGAATCACTTCTGAAGGAAAGAATTGTTGAGTACCTAGAGGCCAGTGGGGCACAAGACCCAAGGCAGCATGGGTTCACAGTGGGAGGGTCATGTCAGATGAATCTAATTGATTTCTTTGACTGGGTGACCAAAGTAGTAGACCAGGGAGGGGCTGTGGACATGGCCTACCTAGACTTTAACAAGGCATTTGACACAGTCCCACACAAAAGATTAGTAGTCAAATTAACCAGCCTGGGAGTGGGTCCCAAGGTGGAAGCCTGGGTAAAACATTGGCTGAACAACAGGACACAGAAGGTAATTGTAAATGGAGTCCACTCTGAAGAAAGAGGGGTTACTAGTTGGGTACCACAGGGTTCAGTACTGGGTCCAGTCCTTTTTAATGTCTTTATAAGTGACATTGCAGAGGGACTGGAAGGAAAAGTATGCCTCTTTGCAGATGACACAAAGATCTGCAACAGGGTTGATACGCAGGAGGCGTGGAAAGGATGAGAAGGGACTTAGCAAGGTTGGAGGAATGGTCAGAAGTATGGCAGCTTGGATTCAATGCAAATAAGTGCAAAGTAATGCACCTGGGAAACAAAAACCCAGGGGAAGATTACACAATGGGGGGGGAGGTAGTAACAACAACAAAAATGGAAAGAGACCTGGGGTAATCACATCAGATGACCTTAAGGTTGGCAAGCAATGCGAGAAGGCAGTAGGGAGGGCTGGGGTGATGCTGGGATGTATAGGGAGAGGTATCACTAGCAGAAAACAGGAAGTTGTTATCCCCCTGTACAGACAGTTGGTGAGACCCCATCTGGAGTACTGTGTCCAGTTCTGGAGACCCCATCTCCGCAAGGACATAGACAGGAGGAGGCAGTTCAGAGAGGGGCAACTAAAATGGTGCAGGGTCTGCAAGAGAAGCCAAACGAGGAGAGACTAAAGGAGCTTTATATGTATACCCTTGAGGAAAGGAGGAAGAGGGGGGACATGATAGAAATGTTTAAGTACCTCAGTGGAATCAACAAAGTCCAAGAGGGTATCATCTTTCAGAAAAAGAGATGTGCAAGAACAAGGGGACACAATTTGAAGATAGAGGGGGGATGGCTCTGAGGCAATGTGAGGAAGTATTTTTTCACAGAGAGGGTGGTGGACGCATGGAACAGCCTTCTTGAGGAGGTTGTGGGGTCTAAAACTGTGGGAGAATTCAAGAATGCATGGGGCAGACATAAGGCAATTTTTATGGGTGGTAGGAATAATTAGGCTGTTGGTTAAATAGGATCTGCAGCTTATCCTCTATGTAGGGAAATGGGCAGACTAGGTGGGCCAAGCAGTCCTTATCTGCCGTCAAAGTCTATGTTTCTATGTTTCACTTCCTAGAAGAGGGTTTCCTTTTCCAGTTGCACTGTAGAAACAGTCTTAATGTTTTAATTAGGGAAAGAGGAAATTGTTTAACCAAGAAAGGCACACTAAGCTGAAGCCTGTTTCCAGGCGCGACCTTTGACCACATGGAAATTAAGTGACTTGTTCAGTGTCACATAGTATGTAAGTGGGGCTGATGGGATTCCAACCCAGGTCTCCAGGTTTGCAGCTCAGTGCCCTTAACCACTGCACTATACTGTTTCCTTAGGTACATTTATTCTGATTATTACTATATGTTCTGATTTGAGTGTAGATTTATTATTGTTTTGTGTATGTGTGCTGTGAGAAACATGCCTAGCTTTTCATTTATTTATTTATTTGTTTTTGATAACTGAGTAGGTGTGCTATTCATAGTAAATGCCTATTTTCATGCATTACCCGTGAGAGTACAAAATAGGTACAGCCAGTACAGAGAATAAGCAGTACAAAAAATTACAGGATACATGATCAGGACATAATGGAATAAAACAACAACATCATAGACAGTATATACATCTGTAAGGTACATTACATTGGGATAAGTATTAAACAGCAGTAACATACAGTATAAAATGCTAGCAATGCTTTATGACTAAATACATGTCAAAAAATACACTGGAAAGAGCTTATAAAATACAATTGGGAGAGTTCAAGTGCTAAGCAATAATCAGAAAATGCCCCAAGAAGGAGGAAGGAATAGGTCAGAAAAATAGTGGGTGGGAGAGAGGCAAGGCAGCAAGAAGTAAGTGCTAGTAGGAAGGATAGTTAGGGAGCTAGATAAGTAATAAGACATAAGGTGTTGAGTGTCAAGAAATAATGCATGACCAGGTACATGATGAGGCAAAAGGTGCGTGCGCAGAGTAACTTTAGCACCTAGAAGTGTGTTAACCCCTGAAAACCAATGACCTGGAGTGTGTTGTGCTTACAAAATGGGTAAACAGAATCTATCTGAACGCAAAAAAATGCTACTTTTTTAAAATAAAAACAGGTATTTTCTTCTGTTAACTGTAACTAATAAAAAGAAGTTCCTCCCCACCCTGTCAATTGTTTGTCTTTCCATGCATTCAATAGAAGGAATGTTTGTTTATTATGAAACACACAAATTCAAAGTGCTGCAGAATTTCTCTGTCAGGCCGTTCACTCTCACACAACAGAAGACCTAGTATAGAGCCAAGATCTCAATTGTTTTTGAAGCAGTGTAAGTAGTATAGATTGCACTGGCAAGCTAGTAAGAATAGAAGAGGATCTCTCATGGTTACTAAAAAAACACCAGGAACTGAACTATGAATAGTACTTAATTTTTTTTATTATTTTGGTTTGCTTATGTGTATAAGGAGGGTATCATGAGAGGAAAGAATGTTTAATTATTAATGAATTTTTTGAGATGTAAGGGAGTTTTACTTTGTAGGGCCTTTTTAAAGGTTTTCCGTGAATAAAGGGGTTTTATGTGATAAAGGTGAGTTTTTTACAGCGCCAACCACAAGCGCGAAGGAAATAGCACCCGACGTGAAAAGAGCTGCCAGTGTTACAGCGACCATTGCAAAAAGTGACAGTCACTTACTTTCTCAAGAAACTATTATAGCTAACTCCAGGGGGGTAGACACAGAGGAAAGAAGAAACACAGCAAAAATAATATTCCTCCACAGCCAGACCCGAACCCAAATCCACAAGCTCCAGGGCTCAAGCCACTACACCAAATGGCCAGTTCAGCAGTGTTTGGCCGAACACACCCCCATATCCTGCTTCAGCGAGTATAACTCACTGCTACACTCGCTATACACTACTCCTCACTAGACTTTGCACTTCACTGTTCCCATGGGCAGTCAAATTGAATCGCTCAAATTGAGTGGCTCAGTTTAACTTGCCCACATCACATGCTACCAAGACGGTGGTAGCCATGTGTGTAATGGCAGACAGGGATGAGTAAAGAGGTTCATGAGTACCATATGTGATTGACCCAAATTCCAAATCCCACTACCTAAGCTTATTTCAATCTGTGCATTTCTGGGGAATTATCTTATGGGTCTCAGAATTTATTTAGCCAGTCAGATTTGTAGGAAATTTAAACCAATTTCATAAATAAAACTAAAACATTTCCTTACTTTGCTAATCACCCAACCTGCAGTTATGTTGACCTGATTGTGTGGTTCAAATTGACTGGTTGGATTATCTATAAGAAGTGTTTATCGTTACTTCTTCAACCGTGAATACAATACTAATGGCATGGCAAAGTATTTTTTATTCAAACACATTTTGCCAGCTAAACAAGCAGAGCACAGAAGGTTTGTTTCCAGTTCTGATCGGCGGGGGTGGTGGGGGGGGGTAGGAAGGTGGTAGGGAGAAATACATTTACAATACCAGCAAGGGTCTTGCAAGTAACAAAGTAAGGTAATAATACTACATAAATACAGGCATGCATTTTCACACATGGGACCTTATAAAACAGCAACAGTACATAATATAACATACAATGCAGTTACATACAATAATTGGTAGGTACAGTTGGAGTCTGTACAATAGAGACTCACTTTGTCTATGGAGCATTTTTGGGGGCCTGGTACCTCACCCCTGCCAATACCAGGCAGAGGCTTCTGCATTCTGCCCCCATGCTGCCCCCCATACACGGGCTTACCCCCCTGGGTGGGGCCACCGGGCACAAGGAATATAGCCATTACCTCTGGCTTGCCCTAGGGCCACAGGAGTGGACCCCCCAGTGGACATGAGTCTTCAGTGGGAGTGGCGGAGGCAGGGGTGTCATCTGCGGTGCCGGATATTTATATGCTGCTTATCCCCTGGGGGCAGGATGTGTAGTGAAGTCAATGGGCATGCCTGACATCTGCCCCACCTCCCGTCTTGTGTGGCGCCAGTCTCAGCAAATAGATACCCCAGTTTCCACCAAGGGCTGCTGATGTACCAGGCATGTCCCCCCTCCCCCCCAGCATAGGAGAGCCATCCCTCAGGCACTCAATCCTTCTCTGCCTGGCTGGCCCTCTGACTCCTGGGTCCATTCCCGAACCTGGGATGTCGGTGTTGCAAGCGGACACCTTGCCACTGTGCCGGTGGGCTGGCAGTATCTTTATAGCATGTTACCAATGTATCATACATCAGGCAGTGTGCCAAGTAGGCTTGGACTGCAGAACAGGAAGTTTTCTTTGACTGGGTAACCAGAGTGGTGGACCAAGGGGGAGCAGTTGATGTCACCTACCTTGACTTCAGCAAAGCTTTCGATACTGTTCCACATAGAAGATTGATTAATAAGCTTGGAAGGCTCGGGTGGGTCAGAAGTTGATTAACTGAGTGGAAAACTGGTTGATGGGCAGAAAACAGAGAGTGGTGGTAAACGGTATACAGTCATAAGAGATGCAAGTCACAAGTGGGGTATCGCAGGGATCAGTGCTGTGGCCAGTCCTGTTCAATATCTTCTTCAGTGACATTGCAGATGGACTGGAGGGTAAGGTTTGTCTGTTTTCAGATGTCACCAAGATCTGCAACAGAGTAGATGATCCAGATGGGGCGGGCAGAATGAGAAGAGATCTGGATAAACTGGTCTGAAGAGTGACAACTGAGGTTTAATGCAAAGAACTGCAAGATCATGTACATAGGGAAGCGAAACCCTAAAGCCACCTATAGGTTGGGAGGGGAGTTGCTGGCAGTCACAAGGGAAGAAAGAGACTTGGGCACCATCATCAGAGATGGCCTGAAATCATCCAAGCAGACCACTAAAGCAGTAGGTAAGGCTAGGGGGATGTTGGGTGTATTAGTAGGGGTATCACAAGTCAGAAGAGATAGGTAATAATCCATATTTACATGACACTGGTTAGGCCCCATCTGGAGTACTGCATGCAGTACTGGAGGCCACACCTTCACAAGGACATTAACCAAATTGAGGCAGTCCAGAGAAGGGCAACCAACATGGGGCAGGGGCTACATCAGAAAACATATGAGGACAGATTAATGGAGCTCAATCTGTATACTCTAGAGCAAAGGAGGGAGAGAGGTGATAAGATTGAAACATTCAGACACCTTAACAAGGTGAAAGAGTCTAACATGTTTTGATATAAGAAAAATAGCAGGACGAGAGAACACAGCATTAGATTAGAGGGAGGCCGATTTAGGGGTAAAGTGAGGAAGTCCTTTTTCACAGAAAGGGTGGTGAATGCATGGAACGGCCTACCTCAGGAAGTGGTGGATATGAATACAGTGCAGTGCTTCAAACAGGCATGGGATAGGCATAAGGGAGCAATACAGATAAGTATGAATAGATAGGCCATTGACAGAGCAAAAGCTGATGGCACATTCTTAAGGTAGAAAAAGAAATGGGCAGACTGGATAGGCCTTGCGGTCCTTATCTGCTATCAACTTCTACGTTTCTATGTTTCAATGGTCCCACTAACTAAGTAGTGTCAGGCCTCTGGCAGGTACTACCAGAGTAAGTGATACGAAGGTAGCTGGGGTATGAAGTCAGACAGACATGGTGAGCTTTGATTTGCTGCTTGTGTGAAAAGGAAGTTACTGAGGTTATTTTGGTAGGCAACTGTTCCAAATGGAGGGAAGCCTACAGGTGACCGAGGCTTGCCCTAGATTTCTCCTGTAGTGTGGGATCTGGAAGTGACATCCGTCCTCGGACCCAAGAGAGTAAAAGAGATTTGTAGCCAGTGAGAAGAGGCCTGGGAGGTAACTAGGGAGTTTTCCTGTCCATTACCCAGCCACCACTTGAGCAGTGTGCAGAGAGTGCCTCTTCAGGGGGGGCAGTAGCCACCCAAGTTCACTGTACATTGTACACTGGTATGTTTTGAGGGGACACATGGCACTGATTGAAAATATAAAGAAATAAATAATGGCAACTAAGGGAGGCAGTATAGCGCAGTGGTTTAAGGCTCTGAGCTGCAAATCTGGAGACCTGGGTTTGAATCTCACAGCCCCCACTTGCATATACTGTGTGAGCCTGAGCAAGTCACTTCACTTTCCTGTGCTCCCAGGTTGCACCTGTAAAAAAGCTTTCAGCTTAGTGTGGTTAAACCTTTAACCTGGTTAAAACAATTGGAAAAACTTATTGGAACATTGATGAATTTAATTCAGAAACTGAAGATGAATATGTTGAGAGACTTGCACACTATTTCATTGCTAATGATATCACAAATAAAGACAAACAGCAATTTTCCTCTGCTTGCAATAGCAAGACACACTAACTGAAGGTGTTTGCTTTAGCCTCAGAAGCCAGGGAACAGGAATTTCTGGATCTGCAAAATATCTTGCCAGAGCACTACAGTACCAGTCTGGGCATGATAGTGGAACACTTCTGGTTTCACATCAGCGCAAGGAAAAAAGGAGAAACATTGGCAGCATGTACCACTGAGCTGAAGTGACTAACAGAGCATTGTTCACTTGGCAATGTTCTTGAAGACATGCTATGGGTAAGATTAGTCCAGTGGCATCAATAATGATCAAATTCATCAAAGACTGCTCACAGAGACAGATCTGCCTTTTGAAAAGTGGCTGTATTGGCAGTACCAACGGAAACTGCTGCAATAAAGATGACAGACTTGAAATCAGAGAGCCATGCAAAACAGACTGAATCTGTCAATCAAGTGCAAAAATAGCAGAGGGTACAAAAGCTCATACAGAAGATTTCACTATGTTTAGGAATACAGAGTGCCCAAATGCCACTAAATGGGACACCTGGCATCGAAAAGCAAAACACATTTCTGACTGGATACTAGACACATGCTATGGAATTACACAATGGCCAGGATATTCAAAGGGGTTGCACCTGGTGCAACAGAGTTGCACTGGCACAACCCCACATTGCACCCCGGCGGGATATTGAAAAGGCTGCCCAGCACAGTGCAAATCCCGATGTGCTGGGGTGCAATGTAATCCTATGCAGTGCAGATGCAGGGATGTGCCCGTGCATATGCAGCACATCACGATATTCAGCCCGGGATGTGCAGCGTATATGCTGGTGCAGCCTCTACATGCGCCACACACTGGTGCTCAAAGTTGAGCTGAAATTAAAAGGCTCAAATGCTGGCACACACAGGCGGGCGGCTGTATTGTAAGGAGCAACACAACAACCACCAGCTGTGCGTGGGCACCCGACCATCAGAAACACCGTCCACAAGCACCCGACACTCCTTGGTAGTCCAGTGGACCCCTCTCCCTCCTCCCTCCCTCCCCGTATGCCCGATCGTGGGCTGTTGTAATAATAAAGTTTAACCTGGTGGTCTAGTGGTTCCCTCCCTGTATGCCCGAATACAGGCTTGCATACTAACATACTAACGTACTAATTGCCAGCAGATTAGGCCTTACGGTCTATCGAGTCTGCTCGAACCTCAGATCCCTAGTTGGGTGCTGAGGCTCCCCCCCTTGTGTTCCAGAAACCCCTATCATCCATTCCCCCCCCCCCCGGGCCACACCATCATCTGATACATCCGCTTTCTGTGTCTGTCCCACCCTTTCTTGAAGCCCTCCACTGTGGATCTCTGAACCAGCTCACCAGGCAGCGCATTCCAAGGGTTCACCACCCTCTCAGTGAAAAACCTCCTCCTCTTTTCCACCCTCACCCTTCCACCTTCCAACTTCAAACCATGCCCTCTGGTGATATCTCCCTGCTTTTGTCTACAGATTCCCTCCATGTTTACCCTATTTATTCCCTTGAGGTACTTGAAGACCTCAATCATGTACCCCCTGTCTCTCCTCTCCTCTCCTCTCCTCCAGTGAAAGCAGGCAGAGCTGTTCAAGTCTGTCCTCATACGTCCCCTAGTCCTCATATCATCTTAGTTCCCTCCTCTGTACCCTCTCCAGGAGCTGTATGTCCCTCATCAAGTGTGATCTCCAGTACTGTACACAGTACTCAAGGTGTGGTCTAACCAGTCCATTGTACAGCAGCAGAATCACTTCCCTGCTCCTAGAGGTGACCCACCCCTTACGATGCATCCCAACATCCTGTTTGCCTTGCTAGCCGCTCTCCTGCACTGCTCAGAGTTATTCATACATGCATCCACCATGACCCCTAGGTCTTTTTTCCCTGTTGAGGCCTCCAGCGCCTCCTCTCCCAGGGCATACCTGTGTTTAGGGTTTCCCCGCTCAAGATGTAACACCTTGCACTGGGTGATATTGAAATTTAATTTCCATGTGTGATCCCAGCTTTCCAGGGTGTCCAGGTCCCCTTGCAGGCTTCTGTAATATTAATTTCTAACCTGGTGGTCTAGTGGTCCCCTCCCCGTATGCCCAATTGCAGGCTGTTGTAATGTTCAATATTAGCCTGGTGGTACAGTGGTACCCCCTCCCCACCCACCCACAGAGGACCCGGGCTCCAGCACCCCCATCATTGGCGGGCATCAGCACCCACCTGTATACCACCCGGCCACCAGCCGAATGACAGCGTACAGTATGATCTGTACGCCTATTGGTTCACAGTGTTGACCAATGGGTTTGCAGTCCATACTGTAATACACAAGACCAGATATGTTCATTCACATATCTGGTCCTGTGTAGTACAGTATGGTCTACAAGCCCATTGGTCCACACTGTGGACCAATAGGCATACAGATCAAACTGTACACTGTCATTCAACGGGTGGCCAGGCGGTATGCGGTTGGGGTGCTGCCGCCCGCTGATGACCAGGGGGTGCTGGGTGGCCTGGGGTCCTCTGTGGGTGGGGGGGGTACCACTGGACCACCAGGCTAATATTGAACATTACAACAGCCCATGATCAGACATACGCGGAGGACACCACTAGACCACCAGGTTAGAAATTAATATTTCAGAAGCCCACGATCGGGCATACGGGGAGGGGACCACTAGACCACCAGGTTAATCTTTCATAGTACAGAAGCCAGTGATTGGGTGTATGGGAGGGGAAGGGGTTACAATAGCCCACCAGGGCCCCAACACCCAACGACAGCAGCTAGACAGGGTGGCAGGTGCATTTCACTGGGATGCCCGTGCAACACATGCAAATGGGGCCATAATGACATGCAAATGGCCCCATTTATGCCATGCATATCGTATGGCCTCATTTGCATGCCGCCAGCTGAATATCATGGGTGATGTGCATAGCGCAACTGCACTTGCACTGGTGCATCCCCATGCTCCCTCTCTGTGGCTTGCACTGGTGCAGTGCCACTGCAACATGCTCAGTATGTGTGCTGACCTTGCCATATTCAATGGTGCTGCACCATGGCGCATCACCGTTGAATATCGCCAGGTCCTGGCCCTGGCGCAGCCCAGTTGCACTGCCCCAGGCTTGCGCCATTGCCCGGCTCAGTCTGAATATCCAGCCCAATGAGCCAAACATGAACAAGCAGAGGGTACGTTACATGGAAAGGGAAGAGAACCCAGATGAAGAAGTATATACAATGCCCAGTATAAATGTGAAGAAAGTGGGACCTTGTAAAGTAACACTGAAGTTAAATAATCAGCCTGTACAGATGGATGTGAACACAGGGGCTTCTGAAACATTGATAAAATGCATACTAACAGTGCCAAATAGGACAGGGTCCACTAGAGAAAATGGGAATGAAACTGTGTACTTATATAGTACAGGTGAGTCAATTTATGTAATAAGCTTAAGCATTTCAGTTTAATATGAAAGCCAAGAGAAAATCAAAGTACCAATGGTACTGAGTGGTGCCAAGGTATGAAACTGTCATTTCTGTATAGTAAAAGGCAGATATATTGTACATGTTAAACAATCTACATGCAGATGCTGCACAATACAGACACATAGTGCAAGTACACACATACACCTCAAAAAATAAGCAAGCATAGCCAACACAATACACTGACTCAGAACTTGTAAACTATCCAGCTCCTACACTAGGACCTTTGCAGGTGGTGTGATCATTTCTTAGTCTGGAGTAATGTTTCCAAGTTGCATTCATACCTCAAAGTATCAGCAGGAGCTTTTCAAGTTATCAACAATATAGAACTTCAAACTTTGCTGAAACTCTATCACTAGCATCAGCAATGACATCTAACAATCTCTCATATTACAGAAATTTAACAAGAATAGAAAAAGTCTCACAGTGGGGATCAAACACAGGTCCCTACCCACTACTGCTTGGTAGTGTGTAGCTTTACCATTGTACAAAGGCTCCTTGACAGGAAATGATTGCTGTGGCAAAGGACATTCTTCACTGAGTGCAGACATCCCCCCATACACAGACACACAGCTATAGTGGATTTAGTAGTGAACCTGTCAGTCACTTTGAAGTAATGTTCCCAAGCTGCACTCAGTCCTGAAAGTCTCAGCTAGAAATGTTCACGTTATCAGTAATATAGAACTTCACATCTTGCTGAAGCTCTGTCACTAAAACCAGCAATGACATCAAACAATTTCTATCATACTACAATAACTGAGTAAGACACACAAAAAAAAGGATGTCCCACATTGGGGATCAAGCCCAGGCACCCTACCCACTACTGCTTGGTATTCAATAGCTTTACTGCTGTACTAAAGCTCACTGACAGGAAATGCATGCTGTGGCAAAGGATATCCACCACCGAGTACTTGTGCATGAGCATGTGCTTGCACACACGCACACACACACAACAACACACACACTAACAGTTGCAATGGATTTAGTAATGCACAATTCTGTCAATTTTAACTAATATTTCCCAAGTTACATCCAAACCTGAAAGTCTCAGCAGGAACTTTTCAAGTTATCAGCAATATAGAACTTCAGACTTTGCTGACACGGTATTATTGACATCAGCAGGGGCATCTAACATCTAACAATTTTCCTCATGCTACAGAAATTGTAGTGAGAATTTGAGTACATAAGGGAGTTGGATCACTACAGGCCTACACAGCCAAACATTACATTGCAGAGGACATAAAGCAAAAGTACTTTAAAGCAAGATTAGTTCTATATGACAGCAAAGACAAAACTGAAGCAGAGTTACTGTAGATACTGTAGGCTGGGAAATAATGCCATTATTACAGTAGTACCTTTTTTGGAATGGCCAACACCTATTGTGTGTGTACTAAAAGCACAGATCCATTTGGATCTGTAAGGACTATAAAATAACTGTGAACCAAGTCTAAAAGTTGGACCACTATCCCATTCTCAGGACAGAAAATATGTTGGCAGTTCTGGGAGGACGTTTCACAGTCAGTAAGCATGCCATGCTCCAGAATAACCAGCAGATGGAGCTAGAACACACAGAAATTTACTACAATCAGCATACATAATGCTACACCATATTGCAGTATCGGATATCATCAGCACACTGAGCTTTCTAGAGAACCATGGCTGGTCCTGGCATTCATTGGTACCACACCCTTCTCATTTAGTAACATGCAGTCCTTTACATCCAACAGCACCCCTTTTCTGACTCCATCTGATGTCAAGCAGTGCCTGGCATCCAGTGGCACACCCACCTTGATCCCATCTCTGAGGGAAAGCAGCCCCTGTCATCCTGTGGCACCATATCCCTCACACTGTCCCTGTGTTAAACAGTCTTTGACAGGACGGTCAGGTGGGAGATTAATGAAGCTGGTTGCCTAGTTCCTCAACTCCCCCGGGCCTCTCATTAATTTGTTATAATCTGCAGTCCTGGTGACGCTGTAACCTTGACTGCATCCTGCTAGTAAAGGAACCTAATGATGCCTAACTCTGGGGACAAGAAATTATGGTGAACAAATACCTTCTACCCATTGGTCTGAAACAGATTAAGCTTGCTGCAGCTACCCCTTACTTGTTCTTTCTGTTTAGGTTTTACATTACCCAAGGCTGTTTCTTATTCCTGACCTTGTGGCCCTGGGGTAGTTCCATTTTGGCCATTATACCCGACTCCTTCTCTGTTGTCCACATAGTTGGTTGTGTACTTTGTATTGCTAAGCATCATTTTAAGGTATGGTGCTAATTACCCATCTGAGAACCAGCTTGGGGACATGACAGGCCTGAACAAATAGAACACATGACACATTCAATGATGGTACCTAAGTTGCAAGCACACTGACATTTCTGATTCATGTTTCCCAGCTGATCCCTAGTAATGGTATTGAACCCAGACTTCCCTGAGGTGAGTTCAGCTCTTTGCATATTGTGAATTGTGGAGACAGTTCCTGCTTGTCCCTATGTCTTAGGACTGTGTTTTGCTCTCTTAAGCTGCTCCCCTAATTCCATATATGGCTGCAAATTTGAAAATGTTGCTTCCCCTTTTCTTTGGAACTTGTGCTCAGGTGTTTTCATGTAGGCTCGCCTGTGGATTCCTGACCCATTCCCCCAAGGTAAGTGACATGTGACTAAGTGCACCATCAAAATATTGAGCTATAGACTTTACCCCGTTTATTATTTACAGCCCCCCCCTCCCCACCTCCCAGCTGATGTGCTTCAAACTGTGCATCACACAGAACCAGGGATGTCCAATTAGGGTCACTCAGTTGATCATTCTCTTTTGCAGGTACTGTATCTACCTTATGGAGGTGGTTCCTGACAGGTGGAACGACATGAGGGAGTGAGTGATGTGGGGAAGGGTAAAGCACAATGTATGGTTATGATTCTATACGTGGGACAAGTAGAAAATAGTTGTCCTATTTATTTTACCTCCCTTTCTATTTACTAAAATATTTGTGTACTTCTTGTTATGTATCCTAAGCTTCTTCTATGGCACATTCGGCATCCCCTGATATGCACCCTGCACAGTGCATTCTCTTTCTTTTGTAAGGTGGGTATGGAGGGAGTTGCCCCTGGAAATATCATTGAACTTCAGCAACCACAATTCACCTTCTTGCATCTCCGTTGAGTTGGGGCCTTCCCCGAGATGGGGGCCTATCAACCTTCAAGTATATGTACTTGACTCGAGGACATGAATTACATGCCTCCCTAACAGACAGGATGACCAGTACCCCCCGGTGCTGTTCCTGATACTACAGACCTTGCTAGCTGGTATTCCCATGTACAGCAAATTTTCCATTACAAAAATTTTTGTGTCCTCTTATAACAAAGACTGGCTTGTTGCCTCCATCAAATATTTGGGATGAGCTGTAGATAAAAATTTATTACTGCTTATGCTAATTCCAATGTGTTCTATGGTATGTTGAATTAGTTTTTATTATTTGTCGTTTTTCAGGGAAACTAGACACAGTATTTTCAGTTATACTGTTGCACATACTCCTCCAAGGGTGGTGGTAAGACACTTTCCCCTATTCAGCATCGCATCCTTTTTCTACCTTAGAACTGTTACTTGGAATATTAAGTGCCTCAGTTTTCCTATAAAAATACATCAAATTCTTACTAAATTGCAAGAGATGTGGCATGATATTGCCCTTCTGCAGGAGGCCCATTTAGAGCTGGTGGGTGCCAAAAGACCCCATTGTCTATGGGTTGGAAAAGTCTATCACAGTACACACATCGCTAACAAGGGTGGGGTGTAAATGCTCTGTTCCCATAATAAGGCTTAGTCTGTCAAATTGGGATTGATCTGTTTTTTTGTTTTGTTTGAGATTGTGAAGGATGGCTTGTTCTTATTTCAGTGATGCTTCAGGGGAGCTCATCACGTTAAACAGGCAGCATATATCCACCTAAAGATCCCTCCCTCTCTCATTTTATTGGACAAGGCCTTTATTAAGTGTCTGTTGGACACATAGACTTGTGGATGAAGATATTAGCGTACAGTAGCTTTGAACCTTTCTCTGGAATGGACAGGGAAGAGCTCTCCTCAGGACCATACTATTCCAACCCAGCTCCAGCATCTGTGGCTCTCAGCTTAGTTGAAGTGAGGAAGGCAGCCTATACACCTAATAAAGATTTGAAGTGTGGTGTGCATATTTATGGAACACATGTAAACAAAAGAGAGAGAATGAAATAAGTGCCGCAGTGGGGACTTGAAGCCAGGCCACACAGAATACCATTCCAGTTATGCTACCAGCTGCGCCAGCAAGGCAACTGGAACCTGGGCCATCCTGGAGAGCACATTATTAATTTTCCAGTGCACAACCTGGTGCTGCACAGATAATTATGTTTTCAATCTCAAGAGTGTAGTGTGCATATTTATGGAGCTGAGGTACTTATTGCTTTCTGTCTTCTGTCTGTGTGTGTTTCATTAAATATGCACACTGTCCTCTTGTGACAGAATATTTAATTATCTATGCAGCACCAGGTTATGTATTGAGGAAAGTGTAATGTGCTCCGGGATGACCCAGATTCCAGTTGCCTTGCTGGCACAGCTGATAGCACAAGCAGAATGGTATTTCGGGTGGCCGGAGTTCAAATCCCAGCTGAGGCACTTATTTCTTTCTCTCTTCTGTTTGTATAGATTTCTAATTTCATTCCCCAGGACATGGGTCATATAGTAGATTAGATGTACATTGGATAGCACAGGAATTGCCTGAAGTGTGGAAATTTGCATTATGTTAATTAATGACCATGCCACAGTTCTAATAGTGCTAGCTGTGGTTAGAGCATGTATGTAACAAAATATCGCACCTGGAAGCTTAACACCTAATTGACTCATATATAGTGCCCTCTTTCTGTGGTTGTCTGCATAATGAGTTGGATGTATAATTCAGGAAAATGAAACACCTGACATGACCCTTCCCACAGTATGTGATGTCATGAAAACTATCCTCCATGTAAAATGACTGCATATGTCTCTAAATATAAGCATGACAAACTTATGGTCATGTGGATCAGGAAGGGCACCTTCCCAGACCTAGAATAATGATCTTCACAAGGAACTCCTCCATCATGCCTAACTGAAGAATATAAAATACTTAAATGGGAGATGGAGGAGGGCCTTCACTCACAGATTAAATAAGCCTTATTTAGGTTAAACCATAGATACTGGGAGACAGGAGAATTGACTAGAAGTTATTGACACAGAGACACTGTACCCTAGAGGCAGATAGGTACATTCCTATGATCCAGACCTTGAGCAGGGACACAGTTACCTCTCCCTAGGACATCAGTACTCAAATAGTGTTTTTTTTTACCTTGCCCTTTATACCAGCTCCCCTCCTCCTCTGTCCTAAGTAGAACCATTTTACAGCGACAGAGAAATGCCACAAATCCCATACCATTGTGCTATTGTAAGCATGTTCAGGGGCAAAATACCTAATAAGGATGGTATTCTCAGCAAATTCAGTGTTACCTGATGCAGCTTTCTAGCACCCAGGTTAACTGCAGTACTGACAGAGGCACAGACATGGGTACCTTGCCCACTTCTTTCTCACAGGCCATAGCATCTCTTTTCCATAAAAATGGCACGGACAGTATTCAGTGAGGACACTTTCACCCTATTCTCCTTATCAGTGAGGATGGGAAAATTCTGGCCAAGGTCCTCGCCACATGCCTCAGCTCTGTCCTTCTCTCTCTCTAATGCATACAGCCACAGTCAGGATTGCCCTAGGTAGGTTGCGAACCAACAAAATCCAAAGAATGCTAGCCACCGTATGGAAATGTCAGTACCTGGAAGCACCTACCACTACCATGTTGTTGAATGCAGTTAAGGCCTTCAATGAGGAGGAGGAATGGCTCTTCATGTTTGATGCATTGAAGAGATGTGGCTTTGACAAGAATTTCATTAACTGGGTTAGGCTCCTTTACCATCACCCTACCGCAGCAATTCCTATGAATGGGTTCCGCGTTTCACAGTTTGCTGTGGGCATGGGAACTAGACAAGGCTGCCACCTGTTCCTTGCACACTTATTGCTATCAACTGAATCACTTGCATTTAAAATTCAGTTGGCTCCAAACTTCAATGGTCTGCAGATCAGCCATATACTGCATTGCAAATTGCTCTTCTCAGACAACGTCTCCTTAATTCTCATTAAACCACCTGAAACACTACCATGCTTGCTCAAGTTCTCGGGTACTATGACCAGCTTTCAGGCTATAAACTGAGCAGCAGTCAGTCTCTTACTCTTCCTCTCACTAGTGCCTGTATTGTGGACATGTTTATACTCTTCCCATATAAGTGGAGTCTGGGAGAGGAAACAAGTCTGGAGATACAGCTTTGATTCACTATGCAAGACACCATATCAACAAACTTTAATTCCTTACTTGAAGTTGTTAGGTAGGACACCCAGAGATGGGGAAGTCTAGTGCTTTCCATTTGGGGATGGGTATACACACTCAAGATTATGTCGATTCCCAAGATTCCACAGTTTTTAGGAAATTTCCCTCTCCAACTCCCAGTGGCCTTTTTTAGTTCACCTAACTGGTTACCGTGATTCCTCTGGGAGGGCATATGACCAAGACAGAGACTCTGAACACTGATGTGTATCTGGGAAACTGGAGAACTTAATCTCCCTGACCTGAAAAAATTTAATCTCTAACACATGCTATGACAGATAACCATTCCAGTCTCTAGTCTGATCCAACTGTCACTGTACCACACTGGATGGATTTAGAATGCTCTCATGCCTGACTGCCTATTCTTCAGCAGTGCTGACCTGGAAATCTAACTAACACAGAGATCATCCATCAAGAGACTTGTAAGTGCCCTTTATTATTGCATGGGAGAATTGGACACCCCCTCTCACATGCAGAAGCGCTGGGAGGAGGACATTCACACCCACCCATATCACACCAAAAGAGTGTGTGAAGGTTAAAAGGCTTGCTACCGTGGCAAAATGAGAACTGGGTGTAAAAAGCTATGCACATAAATATTCTCCACAGGGTATAATACACTCCGTGTATGCTCTGTGCACCAGAGCATACGCTCCCGTGTATGCTCTGGTGCACAGGCCTCTTCCTGCCCATTGATTGTTGGAGGTGTTTCCATACAGACATTAATTGGGTCATATACTGTGGGGCTGTATGGAGATTTAACAGTTCAGGGATATTTGGGACTAGTGTGTTTTCTTTCTTCCCATGGCCCCAAGGCACTTCCCCAAGCAATCACTGTTGGTCATCTTCCCTGAGAACTCTGGCTTGTTCCCATCAAGAAATATGGCTGGCAGACATATTTTCAGAGGCAATAAGAGTATTTCTTCAACACAGATGAGACTCCAACCCACCTTCAGTCACAGAGAGGTTCACACTTCTTCTAGAAATAGCTTACTATGAGACATTGGCCCATACAGCAGTTGGGAAACTGGGCAGGCACCAGTCCATCAGTGGGCCATTTTTGCCTATGTGCTGTAGCTATAGTAATAACCTTGTACAACTGTTCCATAGTAGAAGTCTCATTATGGATGGGATAGACAGGGATTTTACGTTATACTTGTACTTGTTTTGGTTCAGTGCTACCCTGAATGAACTGAAATATAAACATTTTACGAGGTGCACACAATATGTACGCTTCAACTGTACCTTATACAGACCTCACAAACACTGGGTGCACCTCAGCAATGGCTGCAGTAAGTCCCATGGCAGGGCTGTGTGCCTGCTTTCATCAACCAGGAGGATCACCTTAGAAACTTATTCTTTTACTAATGTAAACCTGATCTGCACTTTACAATGTTGCATTTAGCATCATCCATCCCATCTACTATAGATGTGAAAAATTAACCTTTAGCAGGGTGCACTTCATGTGCACTTCACAAACTTATTTTTTTATTTATTTAGTTAGTTTTTGTTTACTGGGTAAGGGCACTCTACAATACAGTGCCCATTTTCAGGCACAACCCAGCAGCATAGTGAAAGAACCATAGCAGTGTTACATGATGGAGAATTCTCACCTTGACTTCTGCCTTGTGTTTCAGAACATTTTTGACCCTATGGGGACATCATTAACAGGTTTGATTTCTGCACTCCCTTGCAGCACTTCCTGGTTACTGGCAGTTTGATCTCAGGCAGCAACTAGAGCCCTATGTTTTGCAAGGCAGCACTTGCAAAATAACCATTTTTTTCAGAGTAAGACAATTCCTTATTTATAATAACATTGTGTTTATGCTGCAGAAAGTGACAAGATTCTACTAAGGTATGCATTTTTTTTTATATGGGTGTGTCTCATCTGTATATGTAATAGAAGCAGTGACAAGGGCCTGTAACTCCATAATACTGTTAATGTGCTTTTTGTAAGGTTTACTATTTACTGTGACAGATGCATAAAAGAAATGTCTTTTGAATGCTGTTCCTGCAGACACTGCTCCATTTATGTATTTAATGTAGGAATTCCTCAGTGTTTTTGTTTATTCCTGTAATGAGGATGGTGTGGTGAAAAGGTAGAGAAGTGCTGCCTTGTTAATACTTTCTTAAAATTCAATTTAAAGCAGCGGTGCAACAAAAATGGGCTAAAATTTGACCCCACCTTTTTTCTTCCTAATGGATACCAGATGTCTTCCAGTTTATTTTGATGGTGGCATTTTCAGTTTCCATTATCAGTTAAGTATTTTATGAAAGTTTTTAAATAATTCTTTCTCAAGAAAAAAATATGGCCACTTTATTTTTGCATAGAAATGACACTCATGACATGAGAAGGGTAAGAATCCAGACAAAAATGCACATGTAAAGCATACAGCATAGGAAGCATCCAGAAAACCCAAATCAACAGTTATGTGAATATTTTTCATAACTGTAGAAGAAAATTAGCTTTTTGGAATAACTTTTGTTTGTTGCACTGCTGCTTTAAAATTAGTTAATTAAACAAATAATATTTAATTTTTGTTATGGATAAGAATTCTACCTGTATTTAAGGTTGACTTTTTGCAGCTACACTGGCCATAATGATGTGTGCACCTCAAAAATACCTCTTGACTACACCTCAGGTCCAAGTGTGCACTTCAGCAATATGTTCCTAATTAGTAGGACTGCTTAACAACCTTTTTCTGTATTTTGACAAAATATTCTGTATTAGGCTTATAGTTATTTAGGGTGATAAGAAAAAGTAAAAAATAACCCCTTCCCCACCAATATGATGTCTCAGAAACCCACCATCCTCTCCTAGCCTAAACCCAGTAAATAATGCAACCACTATTCTACCACCCTTGGTAAGCATTCCTTTTCTTGTTACTGTATTTTCTTTATATACATTTTATGTAAGAACAAACCACAGACCACATAAAGAAATACATTGTCATCAAAAATGATACATTGAGGATAACTGTACATTGAAGGTTCTAATAAATATTGAAGGATACCTAAACAACATTTTGACATCAAACTATTCAAAAATCTGACTCCGTAAGTAACTAAAGGAAAAGCTGCTGTATTCATTAATGCTAAAACTACATTTACATAATTTACCCAAGATGTGGTTCCAGAGCATTTGAAAATTGTAAAATTAGCCTTCCAATTTCAAAAAAAACTGTCTTACCTGCTTCCTAAAATGGCCGTCAAATCTGTTATGTGATGACATCATTGGAGTCAAAGTCAGAGGCTCTCTATAGCGCTAACCAGTTCTTGTTTCTCTTTGTATAGAATTGTTTCACCCAAATGGTCAATACCATGTGCATTATTTTGTATAATGCACATGTTAGGCTATGGTTCTATTCATTTTGTTTACTTTAACATGCTGAAAATGTGTTTTAATCCAACCAACTTTCTCTGTGGCAAACCACAGTGCAGTACAAATCTTGAATAACCTGCTGGTCTAGTGGTTATGGTGGATCCAGGTTGTTACAATGGGGGTGCTGGGGTGGTGTGCATGCTTAATATGTACTTTTTAACATTTTCGTTAAACCTTTATATTTTCCGCTATTATTCTTTTCTAGTACGTTTTTGACAGAACCTACAAATGTAATCCATAGTTTGAATGTAAACATTTGTACAATCAATAAATCAGACTTCTTCAACAAAGTGAAATACAGCAGCAGCAAGCAAGTACATTACTATGGGGGGGGGGGTTGCAACCACACCGTTCACCACCCCCTAGAGCCACCACTTTTTTGTAGCAAAGTTCTTGTGCAGTCCAGTGTTAGAATTCATACTTTCTTGAAACTCAAATATATGCTTGTCTTGTTGTCTTTTTCCATGGGAAATAATAATAATAAGAAGAATCAGCATTTATATAGTGGTTTTCATACACATTGCATCTCAAAGTGCTTTACAGGCAATACTAGACTGGTAGTGAAGTGACCGATTGTGTAGTGGCAGCCAATTCATACCTTAATATCCACACACAGCCTTGGACAATTGCATGAACTGGTTTTATGGGAAGGGGGATGTTGGCCAGGACAATGGGGTCAGGTAGTGATCAAGGTGCTGGCAGCCCAACATCTTATTTCTCACAGTAATCTGCTCATATTTCTCTCCTTCTGTCTTCCTCCTTCCCTGAATATAGCAGTGCCTTGCAAGAGTGGCCTTCTCATTCCCCCTCTGGTATTCATTCTTCACTATTCCTCCTCATACTGAAAACTGGTGAGCTCATCATCCTTCTGCATCATGAATGCAAGTAGTACAGTCCTGGTTTTATTTTGACATATCAAATATAAACATATCTTTCCAGTAAGTCAGGCTCATAGCAAGAGGGAACAAGGGGAATGATGGGCTTTCCTATCCTTAAAAGATCTAGGCTATCTTTGATTAGGCACTATTAAATGATGGGTGTGCACATCATTATGCACATCATTTAATAGTGCCTAATCATAGGTGGCTTAGATCTTATATGGGTAGGAAAGCCTATTTTTCCACTTGTGCCATATCAGCCTGGCTTACCAGAAGATCATGTTTATTATTAATATGTAAATATAACACAGGAGACTGTACTAAACACATTAATAATCCAGAAGGGTAGTGAACTCACCAGTTTTTGGTGTGGGAAGCAGGTGAGAAGAATGAATGCCAAAGAGGGACTGAAAAGGCCATTCCAGCAGGGTACAGCTATATTCAGGTTAGTTGAAGACATGAAGAATGCTGAGCAGATCACTGTCAGATCTGAAATGTGGGGCTGTCAGCATCATGATCACTACCTGACTGTGGATGAGAGTAGCCAACGATGACAAATACTCAGATGGCAGGGCTGCACCTAAACTGTTACTTGAATTTAGTGTAGGGAGATTACCCTCGGGTGGGGGGATGTTGATGTTTGTTAGGACAATATTGAGGGAGTTGTGTATAGCTCATTCAAGATCTGGAAGGATGGTAGCCAGCCAACTCACATTGTGGAGTAGAGCACAGAAAAGTACTAGAGAAGAATTGCTGGGAACTGTCTTGCAGGGTTCTGCAGATCACAGGTAAGGAGTAGACTGACACTGGAGGTCAGGTGGATTCACTCAAGGTTTTAGTATTCCTCTCCTGCTAATAATATATTGTTATCCATTCTAAGGGCAGCTCTTATGAGGGTATGAGCAGCAGTTTTTCTGGTGGGTCATGATGCTTATTGCTTGCCCCTCCAGGAAGACCTAGTTGTTGGTTAATGAAGTGGGAAAAAAACACAACAGGGAACTGTACATACTACCTTTACTGCGCAGAAGGGTGGTGATCCACTCAATGTTTACTGTGGGAGCAAAAGTCAAACATTGAGAATGTGGACTGGAGGGTGATTTGGGAAGCATTTTTAACAGTGCCAGCTGATGATGCGCATCAGTATAGGTGTGCACAACTCTCTGAGGTACAAGTTTACAATCTGAGGTGTGATAATTCTCTTCATGAGACTGCAAGCTCATATGCGGCCCCAGTCAGTACTAAGGACAGGGTATGGATGGTGGGGTGTGCAACAGAAGGCAGGCTAGGCGCAGGGGGTTCACATGGAAAACGAAAGTCTTATTTGTGGATTAACAAGACAGCATGAGCTTTGGAACTGAACAAGACAGGTACTTTGCTGTGTGACCCTGAGCAAGTCACTAAACTTCCTTGTGCTCCCAGGCCACACCTGTAAACAAGCGTTCAGCTTAGTGCATCTCTCTTGGTTAACAAAACACAAAATTCAGTACATCATATAACTACTAGATCATCAGGTATTTGAAGTGGTGTACTGTAATGCAGTTTGCCAAAGAAAAAGTCAGCTGGATTGCAAACCATTTTCTGCAAGTTAAAGTAAACAAAATGAACAAAATCATAGCCTAACATGTGTACTGATCAAAATAATCCACGAGTTAATACATGGTGTTGATCATTCTGGTACAACTATTCAAAATAAAGAGGGAAAGAAGAACTAGTTAACATTATAGATACAGTATATATGTGGATCTCTGTCTCTGGCTCCTATGATGTCATCATGACTCATGACTTAACACACTTGGCAGACATCTTAGGGAGAAACCAAGGCTGTTTTTGTAAGTGAAAGGCTGATGTTTACATTTTTCAAACGCTATGAAACTGCATTTATGTCATTTGCATAAATACAGTTTTATCATGAATGTAAACAGCAGCCTTTACTTTACCTTGATATAAAGCCAGATTTTGAAGTTTGCAGTTTTAAAAAACTGCTTGTTTAGATACCCTTTAAACCATGCTACTCTCTCCCCCCCATCCTCCCAGCCTCCCATCTAACCTTTCCCTTACTATAGTGTATAGAAAAATCCCTATATCATGTTAGATACAGTTGTTAGAGTCTATACAGATACAAGAACCATCTTGGATAAATGTGATACCAAAAGAAAAAAGTAAATGAAGATTTTGACTCAGAGCCATCAAATATTTGTTATAGTATAACTGAGATAGCCTTAATTCAAGGAATGAGCTCATAGATCTTCTCCCATTTGTCATAAAATGTTGAGATATTGTTATGAAACCAATATATCATTCTAGTAATCTGGAAGTTGTATAACGTGTGACCATATCATTCTTTTAAACTTATTTCCTCTTTGTCCAACCAGTGTTTTATTAATAGTTGCTTAGTGGTGATTGTTAATATTGAAATGATTGTTTTGTTCTTCCTTCCTTTAACTAAGTTTAAATTTCCCAAGATACACATTTCAAAGTTAATAAAACACTATAAAATCTAACTATCTGCCTATATCATTTTTGACCAAGTCCCGTTATATGTTGTGCCATGGGACAAAGCCAGAGTATATAGCTATGTGAACCTTCAGCTGTTTTGCATTTAATACATGTCCCTGATTCCAGTAGACCAAACCTAAATAATTTTTGTGGAGTCATACTGTATATGCATTATCCAATATTTTGAATTGCATTAGTCTTAGATTATCCAGCTGAGTGAATTTATAAATATTGCTCCATAAATTCAACCAATTTTGTGGAATACCTTTTGTTTCTTTTTCCCGGAATGATAAAATAATTGGATCCACAGAATTTTTAGATATCAAGATCTACTGGTATAGATTAGATATGGGATGTAACTTAGAAATCCTTTGTTTTAGATCTGACAAAATGTCCTGGTACTCCAAATTTTTGAAATTGCCTCCAAAGTGTGCCTTTATACCTATCTTGGTTAATAATAATCTATATGAAAGTTTTTTATTTAGGTTTTTGCTTGTCAAAATCTCATTAAGAGGAGGAATCTGGCCATCTTTTAAAAATGAAATCACCAAAAGCTTTTTAAGTTCTGGGAACAATGACGATGAAATAGGTTTACCATTTATTCAAAAATTTGGGTTATCTAAAATAGGTTGATAACAGTTCTAATGGGATTTTAAGCCTAAAAGGGAGACAATTTCATGGCGTACCATTACTGACATTCCTATTACTGAAAGTTTAAGTTTTGGGGGAATACGACTGGGTTTGGTATAGAATAAAGCTTCTGGAGATATTCCATGTGACATCATTAAACTCAGTTCAAAATCTAGCCAAACAGGAACATAACCTCAGACTACTGGTAGACATTGAAACCATTTAATATATTTATTCATATTTGATGCCATGTAATAAAAAGCACAGTTTGGTAATCTTGTTCCTCCTTGAGCTCTGGGTAGAAATAATTTGTTCATAGCTATTCTTGGGGTTTTCCACACCAAACAAATTTAGAGATTTCTGAATTAAGCTTTCTAAACCAACTTAAAGGGATAATAATATTTAGCATGTTTAAAGGGTGAAATAGTCTTGGAAAAATGTTCATTTTGATAATGCTAGCCCTTCCCCAAAGGGAAAGTGGAAGATTTTGCCAACGCCTCACATCTTGTTTCATTCTTACAAATAAATCATCTAGATTTAGGTTTATCATTTGTGTCTTATCAGAAGTTAGGTAAATATCTAAATATTTTAGCTTATTAGGAGCCCATGTCAAATCCAAGCTAGTAACCTCTTGTTTAATACTGTGACTGTTAACAGGAAATACCTCAGTCTTATCAATGTTCAGCTTATAATTGGAAAAATAGCTATATTCTTGAATAGTATCTAAGGCAGCTTTAATCAAAACAGTAAGATTGGATATGTGCAATAAAATATCATCTGCAAAGGCAGAGATCTTAATTGTAGTTTTACCCAACCTAATGCCAGATATTAAAGGGTATGAATAAAAAAATAATAATAATGGTTCTAGGTAGAAATTAAAAAGCAAAGGAGATAAAGGACAAGATTGCCCTGTTCCGCAATGAAGTAATATTGGGTTAGAAAGTATATCATTACAGAATCTTTTAGCTGAAGGGGAAGAATATAAAACTTTTAATCAATTAATAAAGTTTTCAGAGAATTCAAATCTTGACAATGTGAGATAAAGGAAATCAAGGTGTACTCTATCAAATGCCTTCTCGGCATCCAGGGACATCAAAGCCATACTGGAAGTAACCTCCCTGGACACAGAGAAGACATGAGAAAGTTTTCTGATGTGGTATGAGGCCTGTCTTTGGGAGATAAAACCTACCTGTTCCCTCAATATTAGTGGGTGCCAAACATTGTTGATTCTTTGCACTAAAATTGAAGCAAGAAATTTAATATCATGATTTATTAATGAGATAGATCTATAATTTCCAATTCCATTTATCAGTTTTCCTGGTTTGGGGAGCAAAATTAAAATGGCCTCTAAAAGAGAAGACTCCTTAATACCTTTAATCAATATATAAGTCCTGTAACAAAGGAACCAGAGCTTGCTTGAAGGTTTTATAAAAATGTGAAGTGAACCCATCCGGGCCTTGTGATTTATTTAATGTTAGATTGTCTGTGGCTGATTTTATTTCTATTTGCTCAATGTTCTTGATCATCTCCTTTATATAAACCTCAGATAAAGTCGTGTATTTAAATTTCCCAAGATATTCCTGAAAATTTTCTAGGAGGGGAGGAGTCTGCATTTTCCCATACAGTGTTGAATAATATTTGTGAAATTCTAATATTATTTCTTTTGGGTTTGTTTTGACTTCTTGTGTATCTTCTGTGAAAATGGAATCAATGATTTTTGATTGTTTTTGATTCTTGATTTTATTCACCAATAGCTTACTTGGTTCATCCCCTAGATCAATAAATTTGGCCTTGCATTTAATGATAGTATAATCAGCTTTTTCTTTAGTGATAGAAAATAACTATTTTTACAGGCTTGCAATTCTTTTTTTTTTCCTTGTGCTGAAAGGTTATTATAGTCTTTATTATCTAATAGTCTATCTGTGAAGAAAGTGATTTTATTTTTTGCAGTGTCTGAACTTTTTGTTTTGTGGCAAACCAAATAAATTCTTCCCTAATTAAACACTTAAAGGTTGCCCAAATAACATCTAAACTATCTATAGTGTTAGAGTTTTCATTCCAGAAGTTACTAATAGAAGTTTTAATATAGTTTATAATGTAATCCTGTCTCAACAAGGTGTTATTTAGCCTCCAAATAGATTGCCTGACATGACTCTGTGGAACTGTAATTTATAAGTCCACCAGAGAATGATTAGACAAGGATCTCCCTAGTATCTGTGCCTTCTTTACATCTCTTATCCAGAATTTTGAAATTAAGAAAAAAACTGTCCTTGAATATGATTTATGCACTGCAGAATAAAAAGAATAAGATTTTGTTTCTGGGTTTAGTACTCTCCATGAGTCAGCCAGGTTGATTAAATTTAATAGCTCTATAAGGGCTTGTGTATCTGCTCTGTCAGCATTCCTATGCAACCCTCCCCCCAGTCCCTGCAATTTTTAGTATTATATAATCCCTTCATTGGTGACAGGCACAACCCACCTGCCTTCATGACCCGTCACCATTGGGAATGAAAACAATTGGTTTGCACTAAATAAATCCCTTATATCCCCCCATCCACCCCACTTTGGCAGCAGCCTGATACCCATCCTCCAACCCAGCACCTAATTTTGATTTTCGAAGGCACCCGCCTTCCTCCACATCTGGCTGCCTGAAGAATAAATCTAGCACTTGCATGCTTTCTCAGTCTCTAGTAAAGCCAGCTGATCAAAAATGACACAAGATAATGCGGTGTGGTACCATAAAATTAGCGCTTTGTGTTGTATAAGAAGGCTGTGGCTATTCCTGCATGCTTAATGCCTGTACACCCAACATTGAGCCCATTCCTCCTCAGTGACCTGGATACCAAACCCTAGCTTCCACTGTTGCTTGGCCTTCAGAACTGACATAAATGTGACACCCAGATCTGCTTATATATACACCCATACTTCCTTTTACCCAAGGATATGCATCCAGTGAGAGGAGAGGAACTGTGACCAAGGGGATCATGCTTTAAAGTTGCTGGAAAATGAGACCTAACCATGTTCTGCAGTTAAACATACCTCCAGAAATTCTGTCTGGGGAGTTTGTACTTGTGAGAGAGATTCTCAAAGAAGTTTTCCTTTCCGTATCCTTGGACTGTGTGGTCCTTGATCAAGAACATCCCTTTTTGCTGCCAGATGTATCAGTGTACTGTGGCATGACCAACAAAGAAATAGAGATTCTCCTGAAATGGGGCAGTCTTCACTGGAGTCAGTTCTGCCTTTAGAATATTGACCAATATCTCCCAGGCTGCCACCACTATCAAAATAGCTGGGTGGAAGCGAACTTCACAAAGAGGTGAGAACTAAAGATAACTGTTCAGCAAGCAACCTGCTGATGCCTTTTCCCCCACCAGACCCACAAGGGGAAACTAGCATCCAAGGCAGGGTACCGCTTGGTTGTCCGAGTGCTCAGGTATGCCAAATAGCAAACATAAAATCATGGAAGCCCCCAGCTCTGTGGCTCCAGTGAAGCTTGAGCTTGGTGCAACTGTGTCTTGGCTGTTTACCTTTAAACAAATTGTTACCCACCAAGCAGTCTAGTTTGGAAAACTGCTGCACAGGGATACACAGAATGAGTCTTTACTGCATATTGTTAATAACATTAAGTGCTTGCATTCATAAAACTACAAAGCTACCATCTTAAAATTTGTGGATTTTACCGTTTGACCCCCATGTTACTTAAAAACAAATACATGATTTTCTAACAAATGTAGCAAATTTTGAGATCCTGCCACAAAGAGTGGGCATGCCTATTTTCAGGTCCCTAACTTGATAAACAATTGTGCTACAAATGATTGAAAATCAGGATTCACACAGAAGTGCCTCCTCTGCCCTAACTAAAGTGGTGCTGCAGTTCCACTACAATGGGCTTTTGCTGTGTATCTAATGTGAACCCCTTCTCAAAAGTGACACAGTATACTTGTTTATTTTACAATTCATTTACCCAGAAAAGCCCAACAACATCCCATTTTCAGTGGAGTTCTGCTTTTTCCCATTTCCCCAGCTGGGAAGACTGAAGCACTCAAAGGCTAAATGACTCCCACAAGATCATACTATGTGTATTTGGTTTTGTTGAGGTTTGAACTTGTGATCTCCAGGTTTCCAAGCCAGTACTTTAACCACTAGGCCACAGTGCTTCATAGGTATGTTAAGGTATATCTATTGACATACAATATCAATGGCTCCACACATTTTTTCTAGGGATGGTGGCACAAAATATGTGGATACTGGCTGCCTCATTACACCACCACATAATAGCACAGGCAATAGGTGCTTGCTGCAGGTAGTTGTGAGTCTGTAGCACTATTGCCACTATGGGCATACTAAAGAAAAGCTACCCCCTTCATACTCCCTCATTGCTTGGTGGGCCCAAGTGGGCTATTAATTTCCTCAATTGTCTGACTTTCACTAGTCATCACAGTTCCAACCACAGTCTATTGGTAATTTTCCCTAAAAGCCCCCCTTGTCCCAAACACCTCTGGGTTTAAGGTATGGCTCGGAAGTTTGTTCGCCAATTAATCCATTATAAAGATATACACTGCACACCCTTTAACCCTCTGATGTTTACAGGTGATGACCAAGAGGAGGTGCAGATGGCTAGGAAAAATTTTGTGAGGGCAATTTTTCCTTTGTGAATGGCCCTGAGAGCCAATTGCATGGTGGACCCTGCCCCCTTTCCTGTATTGTCACAGTGATATTTCTGATCACGCGTGAAGGTGTTGTGATGAAAGTTGAGCTTAGTTTGACATGGTTACAAAGTCGTTAGTGGTGCAACTATAAATGATTGCACAGATCACATACTGCCAGTAATGATGGCTGTGAATGGGGTTCCAAATGTCTTTTATTAATATATTGAAAAGATTTTAACTCATTTGTGTACTTTACTTTCACATATCAGGTGAACTTTGTATTGAGATTTGTTACTGCTTTAACCAACCTTAATATTAAATCTGGTTTCAAACTATCTCCAAGTCAGTCAGATGCTACCTTTACTAAGTTTATTATGGCCACATCACGTATTAGTGTGCTGGTGTACTAAAATTCAGATATCTTTAGGTATTACAAATCTAGAGGCAGCAGTGACACAGAATGAACAGTTAATATTTTTCTTACCTCTGTTAACATGACAAGTCCAATTAAAAATGACACAATGGAAAGAGCAAGAATCAACAGCTCCCGTCTGTATCCCCTTCGGAAAACGTTAGGATACATGTCCACAACAGCTGTCACCAAACTTTCAACACACACAAACTGTAATTAAAAGGCAGATAGTTAGATCTATAAAACACAAGTAAAAACATTATAACTAACATTTGGGAATTCTTTCCTGTATTGTATGTTTTCCTTTTTTTGTGTTTCCAATTCCTTAATATATATTTATAGAGGACAACTTTTTCAGTGTGTAGGCTTCTTTACAAAGAGGACTGAAGAGCAATGGAATTGCAATGAGAATTTCTTTGGGCATCTGTTAAGACACCAACTCATGTACCCTGCTTTATATTGACAAGTGTAACCCAGGGATGTGTAGAAACAGAAATGTAGAATTTGATGGCAGATAAGGCCCACTTGGCCCACTCAGTCTGCCGATTTTCCCTACCTACATGGGCACCACAGATTTTACTTGATTTACAGCTCTTTCTCCCTCCATCCCTCCCTCCCCCTTCCTTTCTTCTTATGCCCATCCCATGAATTCTTAAACCCCTCCACTGTTTTCATCACCACCACCTCTGCTGGAAGACTGAACCAGGAATCTACCACTCTTTCTGTGAAGAAACACTTCCTCACATCTCGAGTCCTGAATCTACCCCCCCCAGCTTCATAGCATGCCCTCTTGTTCTTCAGCACCTTTTCTTTGGATAAATACTTCTGTCCTATACTTTATGTACCCCCACAAGGTATTCAAAGGTCTCCATCATATCTCTCCTCTACCTCCTCTCATCAAGGGTGCAAATATTGATGTCCTTTAGTCTCATTGTAGTGCTTTTGATGCAGACCCTACCCCATTTTAGTTGCCTTCCTCTGGACCGCCTCCACTCTGTCTATGTTCTTCTGGAGATGTGGTTTGCAGAACTTGACACACTACTTCAGGTGGAGTCTTACCAGTGATCTATACAGAAGCAACACCACCTCCCTCTTTTTGCAGGTGACACCCTCCCTGTGCACCCCAGCATTGCACTTACCCCCCTGACTGCCTTGTTGCACAGCTGGGCCACCATTTTACCACTTATTAAAAAAATGTAATAAACGCTGATCCAGTGGTGTGGCAGTAGCACTACTACCCGCCACAATGGTGACCCTGATTCGGGCATGTACTCAGATTGCTGAGGGTCAGCTAGTGGGTGGGGGTAAGAGAATCGAGCATAGCAGGGACTGTTCTCCTTTCCAAAGGAGGGAGGGTTTGCCAGTCTGTTTGTTGACCACTGCCAAGTGGAGGACTGGTGGCTGTGCAGTAGGAGCAACACAGAGGGGAGGGGCAGCCTCCCAATGTGTGGCCCATGCAAACCTTCACATGCATGTGTACTGACATCCTAAAATGGCTTGATGATGAGGTCAGTAGACAAAAAAGGGAGGAAAACACACTGACCTGACCATCCAAAGGCCCTGCACCCTCTGTCTGGGCAGATCCTCCTTGTTCTGGTTTGTGCTCTAGGGGTCTAGCCACCCCGCCCCCCCATCCCTCACAAGGAACATTTCCAATTTAGTATTGAATGAGTCAGGAAGAGCTAGGTAGGGTGAAGGTGACAAGGCCATGGGACCAGATGGACTGCATCTGAGGGTGATCATGGAGCTAAGGGAGGAGTTAGCCGCCCCACCAGCAAGCTTATTCAACCTGTCCTTGGACTCTGGGAAAGTGTTGGAGGACTGGAGAAGAGCCACAGTCATGCCAATACACAAAGGAAGGGGGAAGTGAGGCAAAGGAGAACTATAGTTTGTCCAGTCAGCCTTAGAAGCAGTGGTGGGGAGGGTCATGGAGGCACTCATCAGGGAGAGGGTGGTGCAGGACCTAGATGGGAATGGATTGCTGAACAGCCAGCATGGATTCACTAGGGGGAGGTCATGCCAGTCCATTTTTACTGAATTATTTGACTGGGTGATGCAAGATATAGACCAAAGGGGGGGTGGACATAGCCTACTTTTGCATATGCAGGCCATGATGCTTTGCATTGTGGGGGCATGTGTGATTTTGTATAGCCTACCTGGACTTCAGTAAGGCCTTTGACACCACCTCCCACAGAACATTGGTCAGTAAACTGGAAGGTATGGGGTGGGGGATGAAATAACTAGATGGGTTCAAAGCTGGCTATCTGACAGGACCCAAAGGGTGGTGGTGAAGAGAGACTACTCTAGCGAGGGGCAAGTGATGAGCAGGGTACCCCAGGGGTTGGTGCTGGGGCCGCTCCTCTTCAGTGTCTAAATATGCGACATTATGGATGGACTGAAAGGACTGGTGGTGTTCTTTGTGGATGACATGAAAATCTGCAATAGGGTGGACACTGAGGGAGTGGTGGAGGACATGCAGCAGGACCTGAGGGCACTAGAAGGGTGGGCGGAGACCTGGCAACTGAAATTTAACATCAGGAAGTGTGCCGTTATGCACCTGGGACATGGTAACCCAAGGACAGAGTACAAAATGGAAGGGGAGGGAATCAGGGCAACAGAGCAGGAGAAGGATCTGTTCATAGTAGTCTCTAGTGACCTTAAGGTGTGGAAACAGTGTACAAAGGCATTGAAGAAGGCCTATGGAATGCTGCCTAGTATTGGCAGGGGAATCACCAGCAGGAGGAGGGAAGTCCTAGTACCCCTGTTCCAGGCTATGGTGAGACCGCACCTGGAGTACAGAGTCCAGTTCTGGAGGCCTTACTTGCAGAAGGACATAGACCAGGTTGAAAGGGTTCAACGAAGAGCAATCAAGATAGTGCTAGGGATGAAGGGCAAGCCACATGAGCAGAGATGCTGTGAGTGGGGGTTATACACCCTGGAGACTAGAAAGAAGAGAAGAGACATGATAGAGACCTTCAAATACGTGAAGGGGTTAAACAAAGGGGGCCCAAGGGGCTTATTCAAAATAAAGAAGGACACCACTACTAGAGGGAATAGCCTGAGACTACAATGGGGAAGCTACAGGGGGAACATGAGGGAGAGATTCTTTACGGAGAGGGTGGTGGATGCCTGGAACATGCTTCCGGAGGAGGTTGCGGGGGTGGAGACTGTGCTGGGATTCAAAAGGGCTTGGGATGGGCATAAAGGGCTATGGTGGATGGGGTGGGTTCCCAGGAGGGAGGAGGTAGGCTGGGGGGGGGAGGGCAGACTGGATGCACCATGGGGTCTTTTTCTGCTGTCAAGTTCTATGATTCTATGATTTCATGGGAGACGTATAGGAACAACAGGTAAAGTTCATAGATGGTGGGGTGACAGGGCTGGGCAGTCCGAGGCAGGATGGGGGTCAGTCAGCCATAGGAGGATAAACAGTTGTATAAAAAAATTTAGAGCCGATTCTAAAGACAAAGCAAGTGCTCATCTCAGAGCAAGTCAGCCAGACTAAGATGTCATTGTGCGAAAGTTAGGAACACTCTATGTCTGTAACCAAGGGCTCTTGTGGATGATGCAGTGTTTTTTAAGCACAAGACAGGAGTTAATTCAAAAAGTAAATAATTGCTAATTTGTTTTCCTTTTTGTATGGGCTTGGAGGTTTTCACATACTTTGTGTGCAGTGTCGCTTCTGGTCTGGAGCAGTGTTTGGAGGCTTGGCAGGGCTTGGCCCCCATATCTCTGAAGTGAGCCCTTGGAGCTCACATATCACTGAAATGACTAATAATGGTATGAGGGCTCAATTTAAAGATAGGACTATCATGGGCCCCATATCCCCAAAGCTGGTAAAATACAATTCCCACCCTGGTTTAAATCCAGCCCATGGGAGCCACTGTATAAAAGCACTCCTGTTGCAAGCAAAGGTGAGCTGGAACAGAGACAAACATAGCAGAGGTGGAATCTGCCAGTAACCTGTTACAGATGTAATGTTTTGACAAGCCTAATCATTTTATTTTTGGCTATTTTTCTTCAGTTCTAATTGCTGTGGATGCAGCAGATTTTGAAACATAAACATAGAAACATAGAACTTGTCGACAGATAAGGATCGCCTGGCCCATCAAGTCTGCCCGTAAGCCCACGTACTGGATTACTGCTTCTGATTTTTGCTTCAGAGAGAAGCACTGGTAGGTTTCCAGGGACAGCATTTTATGGACTGTAGCACAGGTGGTACTAGGTATTGTGGGGGCTGTAGTCCCTCTGGCCAGGGCCCAATAGGAAGTAGATAGGGTATCTGGGAGTCATAACCAAAAGGTAGGGAAGCCAGGAATTGTGCAGAGAGGAGGTATTCAAAGGCAGTAACAAGTTGAGCAAGGGATTCAAATGAGGAATGGACAGTAGAGAACAGACATTGAGTCTGACAGAAGTTGAACACATATCAAAGACTTTGAGAAGCGTGTCTACACTAAAATCGAGTGCTCAGGATGGAGTAGATCAGTGCCAATGTCACGTCCAGTCAATGGAACCCAGGTGTTATTACTTGGGTATTAAGATGATTTGGTTCTGTATCAAGGGCTCTTGTGGATATTGAGAGGGGGCAAGCATAAGGGAGGAGTTAATCAAAAGATAAATAATCACCTACTGCTTTCCGTTTATGCAGGTGTTTGACGTTTTTTGCACGCTTCGCATGCAACCTCACTTCTGGTCAGGAGCCAGACAGCACCAGAAATGCATAGAGGGTACATACGAACATACATATGGACATACGAAGAAGCCAGCAGAAGAAGATCATTTGGTCTATCAAGTCTGCTCGTATTGCAGGGTCCACTGCTTGAGCTTAAGTCCCTGCTCTTCCTCCCCACTCCTCCCATCCTTCCTACCCATGATCCTTACCTTCCCCCATGCCTATCCCAGCATCTCTTAAAGCTGCCCACTGTCTTCGATGAGATGACCTCTTCCGGCAATGCATTCCAAGTGTCCACCACCCTCTCTGTGAAGAAGTGCTTTCTGACCTCCCTCCTAAATCTCCCACCCTCTAGCTTAAGACTGTGCCCCATCATGTTATGGCTGCCACTCAGCTTAAAGAGACTCTCTTTATCAACCTTATTTATCCCTTTCAAGTACTTAAGGTCCCAATAATGTCCCTTCTCTCTCTCTCTCCTGTCTTTCAGAAAGTAGATGTTCAGTGCCCTCAGCCTCTCCTCATATGCCTTGCCCTGCACACCGGCTATCATCTTTGTATCCCTCCTCTGGACCTTCTCTAGCAGGTTAATGTCCTTTTTGAGGTGTGGGCACCAGTACTGAACATAATACTCTAGATGCAGCCTTACCAGTGACCTGTGTAAGGGCAATATAACCTCCTCTCTCCTACTATTGATCCCCCTAGCTATGCATCCCAGCATCTTGTTTGCCTTTGCTGCTGCTTTTTTGCACTGCATGAGGTCACTAGTAATCATCACTCCCAGGTACTTCTCCACCTCTGATGCAGATACTCAGACTCCACCCAGGTAGTACTCTGTCCTGAGATTCTTGGTTCCAATATGCATAAATTTACATTTCTTGGTATTGAAGCCAAGCTGCCAGATCCTGGACCACCTCCCCAGCTTTTCCAGATCTTCCTGTAGGTCCTGTATCCCTTCAGCTGTGTCCACTCTCCCACAGAGCTTGGTGCCATCTGTGAATAGGCACATTTTGCCTTTAATACCATCCCCAATGTCACTGATGAAGACATTGAGCAACACCAGCCCCAGCACGGAGCTCTGTGGCACACCCCGGTTACCTCTCTGGTGCCAGATAATTCTCCCCCCACAACCACCCTCTGGGTTCTGTCCCTCAGCCAGTTTTCTACCCATCTGGCCATCTTTTCCCCAACTCTAAGATCCACCAACTTCCTGTTCAACCTTTTGTGGGACACAGAGTCAAAGGCTTTGCTGAAATCAAGATAGAGGATGTCTACTGCTTGGCCTCTGTCTACTGTCTTAGTGACACAGTCAAAGAAGTCAATCAGATTTGTTTGACACAATCTCCCCCACATGAATCCATGCTGCCTCTCATCCTGGAGACCGTTCTGCTCTGGATATTCCACCAACCTTTCCTTTGGAGGCAGTATAGCGCAGTGGTCTAAGGCTCTGAGCTGCAAATTTGGTGACATCCAGCAGACCAGACCTGGGTTTGAATCCCACAGCTTCCACTTGCATACTGTGTGACCCTGAGCAAGTCACTTAACCTCCTTGTGCTCCCAGGTCGCTCCTGTAAAAAAGCTTTCAGCTTAGTGTGCTATACCTGGTTAAACTAAATAAATAAAAAAAAATTTAGTATGGTCTCCATAAGCTTGCCCACAATGGAGGTCAGACTGACTGGTCTGTAATATTCCCTGGATCATCCATAAGCTGCAGTAAGAGAGGTACCCCACTGTGAGTGAAACTCAGTTGCAGCAGAGGCAAACGAGACAGAGATGGATCTTCCACTGAAGAGGGTAACAGCTGTAAAGGTGTTTTGGCAAATCTAATAATTTATTTTTCCTACTATTTTGGGGTTATGATTACTGTACTTTGGAGGCATTGGTCTATACCTGAGAGTAGAGCACTGTCAGGTAGGTGAATAAGGCAGATGTGTAATCCACCTGTAGAGTTAGCTAAAGAGGAGAGCAGAGACCAGGAACCGTGGTTATAGAAATATAGAAGCTATTGGCAGAAAAAGGCCTTGTGGTCCATCAAGTACTGTATGCCCAAACCTGCCTGTCTGAGATTGTGAAGGCCTTAGTAGCCCTTCACTCCTCCTCCTTACCCTCTCCCCTTCTCCCACAATCATTACCAGCCACATGTCTCTGCCCCATTTATATCTGAACATCCCCCTACTGATTTAGCACAGACCACTGCCTATTCTATCCCTTTAGCACCCTCTCTGTGGTGAAATCCTTTCTGACATCCCTCTTAACTTTCCAACCCACCAGCTTCGAGTGTCCTCTGGTGCACGCGTTCCCACTTACCATAAAATCCTCTCAGATATCTAATTTATTTGGAGGTAGTTATACATCTCTATCATGTTCCTGCCCCCATTCTAGCCTGCATTTTCTCATGGTTGCCATCTTTCAACTGCTTCATGTAAATCTTTCCCTGCTGACCCTGGAACATTTTGGTTACTCTCCTTAATGCTGTATCTAAACTGCCCCGCCCTTCAAGTGCAGGCTACAGAGCTGCACACAGTACTCCAGGTGAGAACAAACCAGGGGTCTGTACAGTGGCAGAATCACCTCACTCCTTCAGCTACTGACTGCTAACTTTCTTATACATACCAGCCTACGATTCACCCCGCACACTGCCCATTTGTACTGTGCTGCTGATTTTAAATTGTCTGATATCATTACTCCCAGGTTCCTCTCCTCTGTTGTACTTTCCACTGTTTCCCCCCTTTTTTACTTTATTTTGGGATTTTTTTTTACCCCGACTATAGGTGTATTACCTTGCATGTCTTAGTGCTGAAGTTCAATTGCTAAATTTTTGACCATGTTTGCAGACCTTCTAGGTCCTTCTTCTTATTTCTTATTCCTTCCAAGCTAGCAGCACATCCTCAGATCTTAATATCATCCCCAAAGATGCAGCCCTGCCCCTGAATTCCTTCTCTGATATCATAGATAAAGATTTTGAAGAGAACCAAACTCAAGACTGATGCCTGTGATACACCACTGGTAACCAGCTGTATCCACATTTTCCCGACTCGACCCTACAGCAATGGATTTATGTCGACTGCAATTTGTGGTTGACATAAATCCATCACAGAACCTTTTTGTGTTTATTGGGGGCTATGCTCTCGAACCCCCCATGAGTGGAACTCTGTCCCACGCACCCCATAGACTTAGGGATTATCAACTCTGAGTTGGAGTTGATTTGGAGAGGGGGTGCAGGACTGGGAGAAAGAGAGCTGGGGCACGGGCGGACTTTACAGCAAACTATTGATGTTGTCGGCATTAGCGTGTTCGCTGTAAAGGTTTTGCTGTGGGATTGGTATATGCTGGTGACCTCCCTGACCTCTGAGTGTTTCCCATTAAGGAAACCTTGTGGTTTCTGTCACTTCACCAATTTTCTACCCATCTAGTGATCTATTCACCCACTTCTAGGTTACCCACTTTTTCCTTTTAATTCATATCTTATCCCCCTTCCTGCAGCTGCCCCAATCTGCACACTGACCTAGCTCCCAGCCCCATCCTCACCATCTCTGTCTCTTACCCTGCCAACTCTTACCTATGAACCTAACTCTGTGATTTCTCTATTCACGCCTACAGTTGCTTCTGATATTGGGGTAGACTCCTATTCACCAGCTTCCCAACCCACACTGACACCAGCACTGCCCCACTCTGTTAGTGTCAATCATTTCTCCCTGTTACTCATGTTCTGTTGTGTTGTATCTGTTTAATGTTCTTTTCCCCATTACATAATTTACAGTATGGCAATTTTATTCTTTAAGTGATCTTAGACTGTATGTTTTATTATACTTATTTGCATATTATTGTATTATTTTTATACTTGGTACTTTTTATCTGTTCTCTTCTCTTCTTCTCCCCCCCTAGAATGTATCTGGAAACAAGCTGCTACCAGCTCAGTATAACTTTCCTAGTAAAACTTTTGAAATAAATAAAGAAATAAAATATGGACTCCCCCTCTGAGAAAGGGTGGCGGGGACTTAACCAGGCTCCTAACTAACTATATAGTTCTATTGGGCTAGCGGGTAGTCAGCATGCCTGGGTCCCAGATGTTATTGGCAAATCATCCCACATTGCTGCAGGCTCCTTTTTCCTCTTTTTTTCTGTCTCTGCCAACTGGAAGATGTCAGGGAGCCTACATGAGGGCATGTGCATCCTGAGTATGGGCATGCACCACACCAGCCAATTGGCATTTCCCCCCACCCAAGTGGTGCATCAACCTGCACTGCCATCTGGAGTCCCCCAGGGGTGGTCGCATGGCAGCAGCAGATTTCTTCTCTCCCCAAGGAGGAGCATGCCCACTGGGATGCTCAATCCTTATCCTCTGGCTTGCTCTCCAATGACTCAGGCTCATTTCCAAACCCAGTTGGCTGGTGTTGGGAGGGGTAGTGCTACTGCTGCACTGACAGGCCAGCCACCACCCAGAGTCAAAGGCTTTCCTGAAGTCAAAGGACAGGATGTCCACTGCTTAACCCTTGTCCACCACCTTTGTCACCCGATCAAAGAAGGTTCATCAGGTTCAACTGACATGACCTCCCTACTGTGAATCCATGCTGTCTGATACTCTGAAGTCTATTTTCTTCCAAGAAACCCATTAGCCTCTCCATTATTAAGACTTCCAGTCAGTTTTGCACTATGGCTGTCAGACTATCATGGAAAAGCTTTAGATATCTCAAAAAGGTCCAGAAACACAAATACTGGTCTTGTTTAACAGTGATGTTAGGAGGGCTGTCAGGGCAAGGACAGTAACATTCAGAATATTCAAAAGGGAACAGGCAGAGGAAACAGGGAGGAATTTATTAAACAGCTTAAAATTGCCAAACAACTGATTAGGAAGGTAAACGTGGACACATGAATGAAGATAGTAAAGGGGGACTGGAAGTAAAAGCAGAAGATGACACTGAGAAAGCAAATGCCCTTAATGACTTTTTTAGCTTGGTATTCACAGTGCAAGCAGGGGGTCCACTACCTGAGAGTGGGATCACGTTCAAGAGGAAAATGGGGGAACATTTGGGGCAGGAGAGGTCATCAGGCTATAGTCCTCAGAGGGCTACAGGAACTGGATGGAAATCAATTCCTCAGACTGGGTTTGCATTTCAGGGTATTAAAGTAAACAGTCCCTGTTCTGGCAAGCCACTGCTGCACCTAATCGGTCCCTCACTGTAGTTAGGAGGTGTGCCTGGGGATTGGAGATTTGCAGATATCATGCCACTACATAGGAGTGAAGAGAGGAAAGGCCCTGGAACTATAGGCCAGTAAGAGTGAGACCTCCGCAGTGGGGAAGCTACTGGAGACCATTATCAAGAAGCAAATGGATTTCCCTGATATGCATGGACTGAGGACAAAAAGCAATATGGTTTTGTAAGGGAAAGGTCATGTCAAACATATTTGATGGTGCAATTCATTGACACATGCGATGCACAAGAGGCATGCTGTGGATATCTTCAATCTGGATTTCAGTAAGGCTTTTGTCTCCCTGTTGCATCAGAGACTGGTTAGGAATTTAAGAAACCCGAAAAATGGCCAGCCCACTGGTGCAGTGGTAGTGCTACTGCTTGTGACACTGACAGCCTGGGTTCAAAGTGAGCCTGGGCATCAGAGGGCTGGCTGAGGGGGAGGAGGATTGAATGTCCTATGGACTGCTCTCCTCCACTGGGGAGGAGGGTGGGGAAGTTTCTGGTGCTCACCAGACCCCTGGAGGAAGCCAGGGGTCCAACTGCCAGTGCACACAGTTGATGGAGGCAGGGTAGACATTGGGGCATGAGCCCCTGATGTCATTGCATGTTCTGGCTTCTGGGGAGAAAAAGGAAAACATGGGAAAAGCAGGATGCCATCCGTCTCACACCACAGGTCCGGCACCACTGAACCATGACATCACCGCAGCCGTATGCTATCATCCGGTGGGAGAAAGGGCCCCCTTCTGATGGCCCCCACCCTAGGGGGTTTGCAATACAGAGCATAACTCCAGATCGGGTAATTAAGGAAGTGGATGATGGGGCTGGGCCTGGGGTAGGGCTGTTCAAAGCCTGCTCCTTGGGGATAAAAGTACTGCAAATTTAAAAAAAACTAGAAATAAGGCAATGATTGGCAGGCTAGCTGGATGAGGAGTTGGCTAGAGAGGAGGATCCAGAGGGTAATCTTGAATGGCATATGCTCAGGTGCCACGAAGGACACTAGTGGGATTCCCCAAGCCTCAGTTCTGCACTTTTCAGCCTGTAAATCTGAGATATAGGGGGAGAGGGGTCAAGGGTTAAGTGGGTCTGTCTGAAGATGACACAAAATGCTGCAGGAGGAAAGAAAGTGCAGTGGGAGTCAAGGATAGAGTCAGGGATGTGGAGAGGCTGGAAAGCTATTTGAACACGTGTCAACTCATATTTTTGCCAAGAAGTGAGAGGCTGTGAATGTATGGAACAAGAACTCAGAAGTGGAGTACTCAATAGATGGGGTAAGGTTGACACAATCAACAGAGGTGAGAGATTTGGAGGTTATCATCAGTGAAAACCTGAAATCAAACACTCAGTGCAGTAAAGCATATGGGACAGACAGTGGTATGATTTGATGCACATGGAGGGGCATCACTAGCTAAAAACAAAACGGTGCTATCCTTTGTTTTCATAGGTCAACAGTAAGACCACACCTGGAGCACCACATTCAGTTCTGGTCCCCTTAGCTGAAAAAAACAGAAAAAAGGCTGCAATCAGCCCAGAGGAGGGCAACAAATATGAACAGCAGTCTTCAGGATAGTGCATATGAAGATAGGTTAAAGAGTCTGAGCATGTATTTTTTAGAGGTTGGGGGGGGTCATGATTGAAACATAAGTTTCTATGCGCAATTAACAAGGTGAACACAGAAGAGCTGTTTACAATAAAAGGGACCACCATCACTAGAGGGCACAGCTATAAGTTGACAGGGAATAAGTTCAAAAAAGATGTGAGGATGTTTTTCTTCACAAAGTGGGTGGTGGAGCAAGGCAGTGAGTGCTAACAGTATATTGGGGTTTAAGGCAGGTGGAATAGGTTTAAAGGGGTGTTGGGTGGTGAAATAGCGAGCTAGTGTTCTAAGGGCCAGATTGTAGGGTCAGGACAGACTGGATGGGTTATTGTGCCTTTTACTGTGTTTAGCCTTTTATGTTTATATGATTGACTTCTGCAAGTTGCACTATGGAATAAAGCTCTTTAAACCTACAGTACAAGAAATGTCCTTATCAGCCTGTGTGTGGTGAGTGCATTGTTGTTTGTTACTGCTGGCATCATCTCTTACCCAGAGTCATCATTTCAGCTGATATACAGTATGTACAAAGGTTGATGAGGACCTGTGGCTAATTAGAGGGATTGTAAGGAATTGGGATCTGAGATATTGCTTGTCACATGGGTTGATCCAGCTATAATAAGAGCAATCAAACTGATGAATTCCTAGTTGTGAAATTGGGCCAAGAACAAATATACTGTTTTCCTCAGGAACAGGGATAGCTTCTGGATCAGACAACACTGTATACTGTGGGCCAGATATTCAAACTGCGCTATTTTGTGGCGCAAGCCCTTGCGCTGCACAAAATAGTTGCGCAGGGGTGTGTCCAGAGCTATATTCAAAGGAGTTGCGCCCTTGAGCAACTCCTTTGAATATCACCCCCTGGCCACAGCCACTGTGCATGACGCAGTGGAACTTGCACCACCGCAAGTTGTCAGAGTGGAGCATTCAACTTGCGGTGGTGCAAGTACCATTGCGCCATGCGCAAAATCCCGATATTCAAAAGGTGACATGCAAATGGGGCCATAATTCATGCAAGGTGCGGGGGCCATTTGCATCTGATTATGGCCCCATTTGCATGCCATTAGCATGCAGGTGCCGCCCGATCCGAGGACTTGGCGCCTGGCGCCTGCCAGGCAGCAGCCGTCGGGACCGACGCCCCTGCAGCCCGGAACAAGGGCAAAACAGTGTAGAATCCCCCACCACCCCCCACTGGCCCAATCGCAGGCATAGTTTAAAACCCCACCAGCCCGATCGGGCAGCAATGTGCCCGAATACATCCCTGGTGGTCCAGTGGACCGTGAATCCTGATCGGGATGGAAGTATAACCTCCCCAACACATCCCTGGTGGTCCAGTGGACTGGAGATCCCGATCGCGGGATGGAAGTAAGAAACCCCCAACACATCCCTGGTGGTCCAGTGGACCGGAGATCCCGATCACGGGATGGAAGTAAGAAAACACTCCCGAACATCCCTGGTGCTCAGTGTCCCCACCCCACCCACCTGCGAAGCCTCACCCCGCCCCCCTAGCAGCCGGAGGGTGGCATCCCACCCACCTGCCGCCTGCCACCCGCTGACTGACTGCCTGGTAGGGCTGCACGCCCATTGGTGCAGAGCAAGAGCCAATGGGTGTGCAGCCCATATTGTAAGATAGTTCAGTTTTGTGAATGAACAGCATTCATTCACAAAACTGGACTGTTCGAGTGGGCTGCATGCCCATTGGCTCTTGCTCTGCACCAATGGGCATGCAGCCCTACTCGGGCAGTCAGTCGGGTGGGCGCAGGCGGTGAGATGCTGCCACCCGCCAGCCGCCGGGGGGGGGGAGGCTTCGTGGGTGGGTGGGGTGGGGACACTAGGCACCATGTGTTTCGGGGTCTCTACCCATCCCGCAGTAGGGATCTATGGTCCACTGGACCACCAGGGATGTGTCTGGGGTTCTACTTCCATCCCGCAATCGGGATTTACGGTCCACTGGACCACCAGGGATGTGTTCGGGGGGAGACATACTGTTGCCCGCGACGGGCTGGTGGGGTTAAACTATGCCCGCGATCGGGCCAGTGGGGGTGGTGGTGATTTACACTGTGTTGCCCGCGATCGGGCTGCAGGGGGGGCATACCTCTCAACCTCTCATCTCATAAATCAGGGACAAGACTTTAAAATATCAGGGACAAAGACCCCAAATCAGGGACACATCTTAAAATTTGGAAGTATTCACTCAGAAAGCTGATAGAATTAGGGGATTTATGTACGATGCATTTTCTGAATAGGAAGAAATCTATAACTTTAATATTTAACATTATTTTGTGCTTACAATCCCCAGTGTTCTGTCACAAAAATACAAATTTTATGAGGGACAGAGACAAATTCTGAGGCAAAATCAGGGATGTCCCTGAAAATCAGGGACAGTTGAGAGGTATGAGGGGGGGCACAGGGAGTGGGTTGGGGCCAGCCACAGGTGGCAGCTACTGTGTTGCGCCTGCAATGCAGCAGCTCACCTGTGGGTGGCCCTCGACTTAAGCCTTTTTTTTTTCAAAGTTGTGCAGGCGCAGGTTGGGGGTTGCGCCTGCACAACTCTGCACAGCCCGGCTAAATATCGTGCTGTGCAGTTTATGCATGGTTCCTCCCCCTCCAGTTCACCATGCATTCATTTGCATTGCGCTGTTGCTCAGCCTGTTTTCAGTGGCACAACTGCCTCCTGCTGAATATCGCAGAATGGAGCAAGTTCGGACTTGCGCAGGCGCAACCCTATTGCGCATGGCGCAACCCTTTTGAATATCTGGCCCAGTATGTTTAGGTATGATGGGCTTAACTTTAAAAGGAAGGGGCAGAATCCTGGCAGAGAAAATAAAAAAGAGCAGTTTTTTTTTTTGTAAACTTTATTTAATTTCAGGATAGAGCAGAAAGCAAATATAAACATCTTTACACATTTCCTTTAAGCAGTAGTATAGATTAATATAAGCTAAAAGTTTCTTAGCACATTGGAACAAGTGGTACAAGGTAAAATTGATCACTCTTGCACATTTCTTCATAAAACAGAATCTCAGTTCATACTGTATTCTCATTCTGTAAATTTTCGATGGAGCGTCAACCATTTACAGCAGATACCATTTTCTATCTGAAAGGGAAAAGAAGATAAGGAAAGGGATCCCAATGGGACCTGGTCTGGGTTAAATAGATTTTAAAAGGTTGGGAACCAGGAATCCTGCAGTGCCGCCTCTAGGGTTGACCAAATCCCTCTATATTTCTCTAACTGCCTTCTTGCTGAATATTGTGTGTGCTCTAGTTTCATGCACATTAGCAGGGAGCTGACCCACTGAGAGACCATTAGGGGAGAGCTCGCCCACCATTGCTGGGCCAAAACCCTTTTACCACCACTAACCCCAAATTCCACAGTGGTAACTCCCCTCTAGGTCCTGAGAGGCTACCCTCAGGAAGGCCCAAGAGGAAATCCAGCACATCAGGGGGTCTATGTATGTTCAAGACTCTAGCCAGAATAATGATTCTTTCTTGCCAAAAGGCATGCACCCTAGGGCAGCTCCAGGCCAAATGAATGAAAGTTCCTGTATGGGATTGACATTTTGGGCATAAAACGGATTGCGTTGGATCTATTTTATGAGCCTTTTCAGGCATATAGTAGGTTCTTTGGATAAAGTTATAATGCATAGCCTGCAGTCTATTATTTACAGAACAATTCATTTCTTTCTTAAAAATATCACCCTTTGTTATGGAAAGAGGCTGTAGATCTACTATCCATTTTTTCTTCAGCCTTCTAAGTGTTAGGGAGGCCACCTAGAAGTGTCCTGTAAAATTAAGATGAGGGGGATGATTGCTGGCCATGGGGATTCCTTAATAAGATCTCTTCCAAGGGAGAGCGGGTAAGCAATGGTGGGGCTGCATCTCCATCTCCCTTACTTCCCAGTATAGATCTAATCTGGAGATATGTAAAAAAATGTGATGCTTGAAGATTGAACTGTCTGGACAACTGTTTATAAGACATGAAAGACCCATCTTTGTATAATTGGAATAACCGGCACAGGCTCCTCTCCCTCCATTCTGCCAGGGCCTCTCGGGTCAGAGACGGTATTGAGTTCACATCTCAAATGGCAGATTCTATCGGGCCTCCAGTGAAAAGGCTGAGGTACATTTCAGAATGTTATGGGCTGCCATCCACGCCCTGAGGGATGCCCTGGCAAAGGGGTTCTTAATAACCTCAGTCATCTCCCTACCTAAAGAGACAGCAAAGGGAAATTCACATAAATTGGCATCCCCTTTTAGCTTCTTCTTTGCTACCCAGGTTCTAAGTACTGGTGCATGAGGAACAGCATCTAAGAGTGAGGCCAATTGGGCCAATAGTTAATATAGGTAATGTGGTAGCCCTAGGCCTTCCTTCGCAACAGATTGCCTCAAGATGTCTTTATTAATTCTGGGTATCTTGTTTGCCATAATAGTGAAGTGATAGCCCCCTCCAAGGCTCTGAAGAAAGTCTGTAGTACGTGAGCTGTTAGGGTTTGAAACAAAGACACTGGGGTAAAATACACATTTTAACTAGGTTTACTCTTCCCAGGAGAGTGAGAGGTTATGGAGCTCCATCTAGCACAATCTTCTCTTATTTTATGCAGGAGAGGTTTGTAAATTAATTTCCCATAGTTTGGATATTTTCTTTGGGAGTGTAATACCTAAATATTTAATGATAGAAACTGGGGTTATATGAGTACCTGCTATGATTATCGGATCGGTCTCTTTCTCAAAAGGCATCTACTCACATTTGGCCCAATTAATTTTATGGCCAGACAGGGGACCATAAATATCAAACAGTGAGAAAGGGGCTGGCAACACCTTTGAGGGGTTGGCAACAAACAACAGAACGTTGTCCAAAACAGGGATATAACATGTCTATGGTGCACCAAGTTTCTATGGCCCCTTGTATAGAGGTTTGAGCACCACTACCACCTTCTTCTTTTTTTTGCTTCTAATTAGGGATATAACATGTTCTATAGTCCCCTATTTGTAACCTTTGATGTGGGGGTTGGTTCAGACGGCCACTGCTAGGACCCCTATGTGAGAACGTAAATCAGCAGGGAGAGGGAGCAACCCTGTCTAGTGCCCCTGGATAGTGCTAACAGCTTGGAGATGTTGTCATTGGTTAGGACCTGTGCCCTCGGAGCCTGGTATAATGAGACTATCCAAGACCTAAAGCGGGTGCCAAACCTGTACCTACCCAGGGCTGTGAATAAAAAGGTCCACTCGACGCGGTCAAAAGCTTTTTCCGCGTTGAGTGTCAAGAGACTGCAGGGCTCCCCCTCCACTCTTTCTCCACTGGTATATTATGTTAAATGCTCATCTGATGTTGTGTTTGGCCTACTGCACCTTAACAACCCCCCCTGGTCTGGGTGCACCAAGCCTGGGAGAACCCCTTCCAATCTGGCCACCAGAATTTTTGTAATTATTTCATAATCTGCATTTAATAGGGAAATGGGCCAATAAGAACTACATTTGGTGGGGTCCTTCCCAGGCTTAGGCAGCACCAAAATGGAAGCCAAAGTCTGAGACTGGGCCAAGCTTCCCCCTGCAGCACCTCGTGCACCATGTAGTACATAAGGGACCAGATATCTTTCCAAAACACTCTAGAATTCGGAAGGAATTACATCAAGTCCTGGTGACTTGCCAGCCTTTGAGGCCAAGATTGCCTGTTTAAGTTCCTTCAGGGTTATCAGAAGTTCCAAACTCTCCTTCATTGGGTAGTCCAGAGAGGGCAGTGGTACATGATCCAGGACGTCCTCTGGAGAGGAGTTTTAAGGGATCTGGGATGTATAAAGTGTTTTATAAAAGTTGTAGAAGGTTTCATTAATCAAGGCTGGATTGTTCATCAAGGAACCATCAGGCCCCCTCTAGTTCTAATATTGTTGTTTCCATTTGTTTTGTTTTCTTACCAGCAATGCCAGCCACTTTCCGGATTTGTCCCATTCAAAATATGTGTTAGAACCAGTTAAAACCAAATTTCTTTCAATTCTACCTATTACCCTCTGGTTAAGTTCTCCCTTCAGTCTTTTTAGTTCACTCATGCTTACCCCTTGGTCACCCACAATTGCTCTTCTCCCCAGTGCCCCAACCCTCTCCTCCAGGGCCCTCTCCTCTCCTATATCTGTTTTCTGTTAGTATGCAGCATAAGAGATGGTGTTTCCTCTAATGTAGGCCTTTAAAGTTTCCCATGTATTATTCAGAGAGGTAGTTTCTATTATATTTATGGCCAGAAATTCTTTAATGGAAGAAGACATTTGGGCAATGTACTTGGGGTTCCTGAGCAGGGTCAGGTCCAGTCTCCATTGCCTGGATTGGGGGCAGCCCTGTCCTGCTGACAGCATCACTCCCAGGGGGGCATGATCAGAGACTGCTATGTGGTTATACTTTGCCATCATCCCATCCTGAATCAACTTGTACGACAAGAACATATAATCTAATCAGGTATAGACCTTATGTGCATGTGAATAAAAGGAGTATTCACTTTCATTAGGATGGAGGTGACGCCAGGCCTCCAACAATGATCTCTCCTTTGCCAAAGTTTGTAGGGCCCAGACACTCCTGGGTGGAGGGTGTTTTCTGGTGCCTGAGTGATCCAAAAGTGGGTCCCAAAAAGTGTTGTAGTCCCCTCCCATAACAATGTTGTCAGGGAATGGGGCTAAAGTCAAGGACAGGTTATGATAGAAATCTGAGAAATCTAAATTAGGCCCATACACTGATACCAATGTAAACTGACTTTCCCCCATGGTGGCATCTGCAATAACAAAATGTTCCTGTGGATCGCCGAGGGAGGAATGAATCCTCACCCTCGGCATTAGCCTGAACCATATTGCTACTCCCCCTGGCCTTCAAGGAAAAGGGCGCTACCACCCATGTGCCCCCCCATGAACTCTGCAATTTGTCTGCTTCTTTTTGTGTTATATGTAGTTCTTACAGAAAGACTATATCCCCCTTTTCCTTTCAGAGATAAACCCAAACATTCTTTCTTTTTACTACTGTTTTTAAACCATTGACGTTCCATGTGACAAATTTTAAGTCATCCATGGTATCTTCTTATTTATGTGGTTGGTCCACTATATATATATATATATATATATATATATATAGATAGATAGATATATATATATATATATACACACACACACACACACACACCACATGTATCAATGTTTTGTACAACTGATGTATTTTTGCTCTTCCTGTGATTTTTAAACCTTGAAACAAATTACCTCAACTTCCCCATATGGAGATCCCACCCCCATCTCCAGTCAGAAACATTCATTACCATACTGTCAATGTTAGTTCTTCCCTTCCCCCCTTTTTCACCAAGCCATAGAGAACTGAAACGTAATAAAGTCCAAACATAACCTTCATCCTTCCTATGGGCATAGTCCACAAAACTCACATTCCCTTGTGGAGGATCTACTAACATAAGTGCCGCTAACCCACCCCTCCACCCACCCACCACCACACTAATACGAACTCCTAGCAGACGCAGAAGAAAGTTCATCATTCTGGTGTCCATACCCCCCTTTTGTTTATCCTCTGATTCACTGGGGATACCACACTTCCCCATTAATTTTCGTGAAAGATCCTTGGACACTCTCCTCAATCCCAGTACTCATATGAAAATTATTAATGATAAATTTATAGCCTTAGTCAAACTTGTTTGGTGCATGTAGTGCCAAATTGGCAATCAAACTTGAGTATTTCTGGCCCACACCGAGTGAGGAAACCCGGCCACCCCCAGCCGACCGAGTGGGGCTGGGTCCACCCCTGAGAATGTAGGACGCTCACCCGCCACCACCAAATAAGTTGCTGCCAAGTATAAACTTATGTGTGCACTGGAGGTGTGCAGCCGTTCCTGCTGTGTTGTACTGCAAAATGTCACCTGGAATGGTGTACCGCAGCACACCCACAGCTCATAAATGCAAATTTCAGTTTAATCGTCAGTACTTTTTCATCCTCATGTTCTACCACCCCCAACACCACTTCAACCTCCTGGCAGCGCATGCCCCACCCCACCCCCAGCTGGTCCACACCTACCCCCCAGCTCTCGGGCAGGCAGCCATTCCCCAGTTCAGCTCAAACACCACATGCACCCACATTGAAATATTTTTACCTGAAACTGCAATTTCTGAAGGGCAGTGAAACGTAGGAATAACTCTTAGAACGCTAATATACTGAAGCTGCTATCATCACCATTAGATGCAGTTCTACAAAGTTTCTGCAACATCCCTAAGTCTCTAGGCTGGCCGTCCTTCCAGCCCAAAATAGACTTCCCTGTGTTATGTGCCACTTTTTAACTTACACACCTCCCTTCCCCACCCATCCTTTCCAGCCTGCTCAGTCTGAAATCCTTCCCCAGGACCCTCTGTCACTCCCACCTCCCGTTGCTGAACCTTCCCAAAGTTCGCCTAGCCATTGGCAAGCAGTGTTTTACTTTCTCTGCACTGCAAAAATGGAATACTCTCCCACGTACTTTACTCTCATGTTCATCTCTTCCCTTGTTTAAGAGAAGTTTCAAAGAAATCATCTTTCCCCCTCCAGTCTGTAGTGGTAATTGTTTATAACCCCTTCTGCTTCTCCTGTGTACCCTCCTTCTCTCACCTGCCATCTCTGGCAGTCCAATCTTCTCACAAACCCCTTCTCTTACCCCTGTGCTCCCTTTATCTCTCTCATGCCCTCTCTGACTTTCCAATCTACCCCTAAACACCTTCCCTCCCTCACTTTCACTCTTTCCCCACTCTTATATTTTGTACATATGTAATATATGGTACTATTGATTTGTATTGTGCTGTAACTTCTATTGGACAAGCTCACCTGTCCAAGTACAACAGTCTCAAACCTAATCTAAGGATCTTGGAAGCAAGACCCAACACAAGCCTAATCTATGGATTATCGACGCAGGACTCCTCCAGACCAACACTGGAATCATTATCCTGCTACTGAAGGAACTGACTTTCTGCTCACAGCACACCTTTGTACATATATATATATTGTCTCTGGCCTCTGATAGTACTCATTCTCCTTATGTTTTACCTCCTGCATCCAAATGTATAGTGTACCAACTCATGGAGTTGTCTTTATTTCCTGGGTCACCCCTGAAAAAGGGACATGTCTGTCTCAGTGGGCCTACCTGGTTATCAAAATTCCAATACATAAATAAATAAATAAACTAGAGACAACATGTCTTCTGTAACTGAAACTTTTACTAGTGAAACCCCTCAAACTTTCCATTATAAACAGAGACATTAGGAAAACTACTGAGGGTGTCATCTCATATAGGTCTACAATTAATAATAAATTCAGCTTAGCAGGACTTGTTTTGTCTGAACTGGAGCAGTCAAAGTAACATTTGTCCAATTGCTAGAACACTGGAGTCAAGATGAGTTTCCAGAATAAGATGACAAAGACCAGAGTGTCCAGTTCTAGTTCATGGATGTTTGTTCAGACCAGAAATGTATAGCTTTAATGAAAGAGTCATGGAGAACATAAAACGGAGGCCCAGCAGCTTGGGCTACCTAATAACACCAGTGGAGCCACTCGACCAGCCAACCATGGACTGGACTAAATCCATTGTGGATCGGAGCTAGCTTCCCAACAGACTCAGGCTGCTCAGCTGACTTGCTGGCCGCCAAACTGCATTTAGAAAACAGTACCTTTTATTCAAAAATTTTCAAGTGACCCATATTCCCTCACTGTGCCCAGACTCCTGCTGTAGCTCTTGCTAAATGTAGGCTAGGGCCACCTCTCAGTCAGTAAAGGCTTTAGTGTCCTTACCCTGTGGGCGGATTAGTAGTCGAGCTGGGTAGATCTTTGTGAACTGGCAGTTTATTGAATGCAACAATTTCTTTACCAGGTTGAAAGTCTGTTGCTCCAGTTGCAGACAGTGGGAAAAATCGGGGAAGATGCTGATTTGCTCACCATTATGAATGAGAGGGCTCTCTTTTCTGGCCACCCCCAGCACCAATTGCCAGTCCTGGTACCTCAAGAATTTGATGATGACGTGGCGTGGATGCTCTCCCAGTCCCAGTTTTTGTCCAGTGAATGATGAGCACATTGGATCTCCAGGTTAGTAAATGGTGGAAGTTTTAATATTTCAACCAGCCAGGGATCCACAAATGAATCACAGCTCTGCCCCTCGATGCCTTCCGACAGTCCCACATTTCGCACATTACACCTTCGTTCTCATTTCTCATGATCATCGAGTATTGCTCTGAGGTACTTTATTTCTTTTAGAGCCTTTTGCAGTTTTGGATGGTGTTGGTTACATGAGTCTTCTTGGGTGCTGATTCTGGTTTCCAACTCCTCCAGGTGTTTATTATGCCCATCCAATGTATCATTCATACTGTTCATCGACTGTTGAAGATGTGCCAGTTCAGCATTCATATTAATGAAGCCTGCCTGCATTTGGGTAGTTAGATTGTAACAAAGGCTCTTAATTAGATTCTCTAGTGAAGAAATAGCCTCTGGATTTGAAAGGTCTTTGCTAGCTTCCATGGTCAGTTCAGCCTCAGCAGTCCACGAGATATTGCTTGTGTCTTCAGAGGCTTCAAGCCCGAGGAATCTGTTGTCAATAAAGTGGACTTAAAGTTTAGCTGAGACTGTTTTTTCACTGATTTGTTGCCTAATGCCATCAATTCTATTTTGCTGTGCAGCATTAGGCAAATAATGGCTCTCAACAGCAGTGATGGCCAAGGATTATGCTGGATTCTTCTGGAGCTAGCAGATCATGCGTCCATATTGCTAGACAGCTTGGCCATGCCCCACCAATAAAAAGTGCAGTAGAAATGGCTTTACATTAAACAGGGATGAATATAAGGGAGGAAAATTGAAAATTCAGAAAATAAAAATAATACACTAGATGGTAAACAGGGAAGGAGAAATTTGCAACTATGCAATAGCAATAGGAGCAATGAGAACAGTAGAACATGATGGTTGGACTCCCATACTTTTCATGTAAAGTCACACACCTTTTGGTTTTTTTGTTTAAAAGAAACAACAACAAAAGTATTTATGAAGCACAATACAGTATGCATGTGTAATTAATGCCAAAAGTATACTACACATTTTTTAAGTGACGACAATACAATCAAATTTAGACAACATGAGCTCAAAACCCACTGGACAATACCCTTCCCATTGATATGATTTATCTTGATTACGTCAAGGCCTTTGACAGGGTCCCTCACAAGCAGCTAATTGATGAAGTTAAAAAACTCAACATCTGTAATAACATTATCAGATGGATTCATTCCTGGTTGTCAAACAGGAAACAAAAAGTTAGGATCAGAGACCATTCATCTGATTGGGGAGATGTCACTAGTGGGGTGCCACAGGGATCTTTCCTGGGCCCCATACTCTTCAATCTTTATGTGTCATTGATGCAGATATCTAAAAGTTATTGGATCTGTAAGTTTGCAAATTATACAAAATTGGAAGTAATAGTTGACAACTTGACCGCTTGTAACAAACTCCAGAGTGACTCGGATACTAAAGCAAATTGGCCACAAACATATAAACACATAAGTACATAAAATATAGAAAAAAATGTGGGTCTGGGTGTGTAACGAGAATTTACACACACCCAAGGGGTTTATGTGAAGCATCTAACCTCGAGGGTGTGTGTAAATTTGAGTTTACACACACCCAGACCCATATTTTTTTTTATATAATTGTTGGGTTTCTCTTTTTTGCCTCAGCAATTATATAAAATAAAAAATGCTGCTGTGCCACAGCAGTTCGATTCCGTCATGGCGAGCGGTCGGCTTTCTCTTATTTAAAGCATTTTTTCCCCACAGTATTGTGAGGGAGGATCGATCCGGTAGCGATGTGATAAATGTAATTTACATTGTATTTTACTTACTGCCAAGTGTCCATGGCAGTTTCTCTTCATGTTTGGGTTTGCTGTTTGGGAAGGACAGCAATTGAGAAGTTCGAGCAGGCGCATGCGCAGAGAGGGGGAAACCGTGTTTGTGTTTGCTGTTGTAATGCTCCTTTATAACGGCAAATTATGCCATTGTTTCCTTATGGAAAAAAGAGGAAGCCATTAATTATCTATCATTTAATATCGATAAGTGTGTGGTTATGCATCTGGGCCATGAAAACAATATGACAACCTATTTTTTTAAATGGAGAACCTCTTAGAGTATGTGATAAATAGAAGAATCTTGGAGTAATGACAACAAATAAGCTTTTCTTCTCTGAAGATACCAAGGATATTGTAGCTAGAGGAAATAAAATGTTGAATTGCATACTGGGTAATATAAAAAGTAGTGGCAAATCAGTCATCTTGCCTCTGTACGGTTCCATTGTCAGGCCCCAGCTGGAGTACTGTGCCCAGTTTGGGGCACCTCATAAAAACAAGGATATCCACGCTCTAGAGAGGGTACAAAGAAGAGCCACATGTAGTATCTCTGAAGTGTCACATCTAAATTATTTATTTTATTTATTTAGTGATTTGGAAAAGACCTTTGAGCGCAAGCTCTTTTACAAAGGTTCCACATCATAGATTGCAAAACAAAGAACAATAGGAGAAACCAAAGGTACATTACGATGAATGATGCTACAGCTAGAATTCAGAACTTACAGAATAACTCAAAATGTAGGTACAAGTTAAAATAACAAGAAAAACACTTAATGGGGGGGGGATAAGCAGCCACAGAGTGCCTAGTCAGTAGTTCAGAGGGATGGGGATAGCTGGCAGTGGAGTAAAGAAAGGAGGTATAAGAGAGAGGTATATAATTCAGTGGAGGTGAAGGGTGGGGAAAGAAGGGCGATAAGGCATAGGGATAAATGGTGGGGTGAGGGGAGGCTGAGTGGAGAAGACATGCAAAAGCAAATGGTGGGGAGTGAGGGGGGCATGGTCAGGCAGCCTGCATTAGTAGTGACTGTTAAGGAAACTCACAGGACTGTGAGTTGGAGGAGGGGGGAGGGTGGGGTGGTGGGTGCCGAAGCAGCATAATGCAGACTGATTGCTAAGGCAAGCCATGAGAAGGGACAGAGGAAGGGGGTACTGGAGGCCTGCCTAGTGCTTGCTGGGGGGCAGAGAAAGCAGGTGTGGCTGGATTCAGGGGCAGGTGCACTTAGACAGTGTTATTAGGTGCTGTTTGAGGTCAGTTTTGAATTGTGCCACACAATTGGTGGCCAAGAGGTGCCCAGGGAGTTCATTCATCCACATGGGGGCCCGGTAGGCAAATGTACATTGCCCAAGTGAGGTGCAAAGGAAGGGGATAGCCAAGGCCCCTCTAGTCCTCCCTCTGGTGACCTGTAATGAGTTGGCCACCTTGATCAAATTGCCTACACAAGGTGGTGTTTTACCCAATAGAGCCTTCTTCCCTAGGATGCAAGTCTGGAATTTGACCCTGTTTCTTAATGACAGCCAATTTGCGTGTTTGTACAGAGTACAGTGTGAGTGCCATGCTCAGCATCCAGGGTGAGTCTACAGGCTTTGTTGAGTGAAGTCTGAACCCTCTTGAGCACTGTATCCATTGCCGCCCCAAGGACCACTAGTCCATGTCAATAGCAGATATAATTGAACTGTGGACTGAGAGGCGGAAGGCCCCTGGAGAGAGAGGTATTGCCTGTGCCTGTACAGGACACCAATCTTGGTATTGACTGTCTTGACCAAAGAGTCAATATGGTGCACAAATGTGTGGGTATCATCTATTATGACCCCCAGATACTTGAACAAGTGAACTTGTTTCAGCGGCTCACTGCATGAGTTGGAGGTGATGATGGGGTGGTGCTTATTTTTGTTGTGGGGGCTGGAAATAAGCATGGCCTTGGTATTCTTGTAATTTAGTAGCAACTTGTGACTACAGAACCATCCTCAAGTTTGGAGAAGACGTTCTGCAGCTCAGATTGTAGGGCAGCCTGAGATGTGCTGCTGTTCAGGAGCATGGCATCATCTGCATATAGTATGAGTTTGGTGTCGCAGGCTGTGGGAAGGTCATTAAAGAAGAGTTTGAAGGGTAGGAGCCCCAGTATTGATCCCTGGGGTACCCCTAATGATACCTCTCTTGCACTGGATACTGTTTGCCCAATTTTGACACATTGATTTCTCCGTAACAGGTAGTCTTGGAACCAGCAAAGGGCATTGGATGCCACACCCATGTTTTGCAGTTGGGTCAGTAACACGGGGTGGTTGACAGTACTGAAGGCTTTGGTGAGGTCAATAAAGACAGACCCCACCAGTTTGCATTCATCCAGGGCCTTATGTGCATAGTTTGTTTAGACCAGCAGGGCAGTGGTAGTACTGTGATTTTGTCTGAAGCCGTGCTGGTTGGGGCATAGTAGATTATACTTATTGAGGTAGTTAATGAGTTGATCCACCACAATCTTTTCCAATGCCTTGGACAAGGGGGAGAGGATCGAGATGGGTCTGTAGTTGGCTACCAGAGACTTGCCGCCTCCTTCATGCATTAGCGTAACTAGGGCATGCTTCCAAACAGCCAGGAATTGGGCCAGGGCCAGGGACTTATTGTATAGCATGGTAATGGGTACTATAAGAATGTCCAGGGTGAGGGATAGAAGTTTCTTGTTTTTCCCATCACTGCCCAGTCTGCTCTTACCTAGTATTTTCTTGACCATAGTAAGGGCCTCCTTCACCATCACCCTTTTAAAGTAGAAGGTCGGGTGAGAACACTCGGTAGATACATCATTAGAATGGTTCAAATCAGGTTGAAAATAGGCAGGTGGTAGCACTGGAGTAAGATCGATGAAGGCCTTATTGAAGTCTTCTGCAATAGCTAGATGGTCTGTAGTGGGGGGTGTTACTTGTACTTAGCAGCTAAGAGTGCTTCTTGTCCTCCTTTCCAAGGGTGCTTTTGATGTTATCCCAGAATCTTTTCCCATCACCCCAAGAATTGCAAAGCTGGGCCTTATGATAATTGGCTTTGGTGAGCTGGATCAACTTGGTGCAGTGGTTCCTGGCTGTTCTGTAGCACTGGTAGTCATGCTTGCTACCTGTGTTTCTGGCCTTCTCCCAGAGAATGTCCCTCTCTTTCAGGTGGGAGAGGAACTTCCCATCAATCCAGCCATTTACCTGTCCCCAAATTTTTCTTCTGATGAGCGGGGCATAGATGTCACAGATGGAGCTAAAGCCCTTAATGAAGTAACTGAGGGCCTGATCAAGGGTAGGCACCAGGTCGATAGGAGCAATTATCAGCAGCAACTTAAAGATCCTGATTTTTTTCCTTGAATTATAGACATTTAAGAGGTGACATACCTAGGTACAGAGCTTTCAAAAACCAAGACTTATGGAAATGTCTGGGGGTCGAGATCAAGGTAGCAAACATAAGCCTAAGGGGACATGATAGGCAGCTAAGGAGTGAATTATATAACACCACTACCAGAGATAGCTGGTTTAACCAGCAAATAGTTAATATCTGGAATTACTTTCCAGAACATATAGTTAAAAGTCCTACACTGGAATCTTTTAAGACAAATATTGATACTCACTGGCACAGCCAGAGAGGAGTTCGGTTATGGAATTCCCTCCCAGAAGCAGCTGTAATGAGTAAATCAATGTACTCGTTTAAAAAAGGATTAGCTAACTTTTTTTTTGAATAAATATAAATTTATGTAAAGTTTATTGGCATGCACCAAGGACGCAAGTCTGTGCAGCTTGGATTATCTATGAAATCTATGAAACCTTCATTATCAATAAATATTGATCGAGTCCATAGGGCTATCGCTTCTAACTCATATTATTCCTATGATTCCTATGATTTGTGATACTTAAATGTTACAATAATCACTAGCAGCTCTTCAATAATACAATATAGGTGTCACCCAATGGCACAAAAGCAGTATGTCATGCTACAGCAATGGCCAGTGATAAGCTATATTACTGTGTATCTCTAGGTATATCCCAGGAAATCTTATTGAAATCAGTGGGGATTTCAAAGCGTTTTATCTAGCTATATCTAAATATTATACAAATATTGACCAGTGTTGAGTGTAATAGTAGAAAACCAGAGCCCCCAATGGATATACTGTTGATCTCCATTTGGTAAATTACCCAAAGCCGAAGGCTGAGGGCAATATGACTGTTGCAGGTCACTAGTCCGTCCCTAGGGATATCTGATTTTCTACTATTCCACGAACCAAAATGGTCAATATATGTTTTATTAAACCTTACCTCCAAAGATCATCTTCCCTGGTAGTCTAGTGGCCCTCCCTCTCTATGATCATGTTAAACAATTCACTTCATCTCCCCTCACCATCCCCTCTCCACCTAATTGATACAGTGGCTGGTATCACCCTCCACTCACCTCCACTTCCAACTGCCATCTCAAGCAAGTGCAGTAACTTGTATTACCTGATTTTATCAATAAAGTCAGTTACATACCGCAAGCCATTGCACTTCCATGAGATGGCAACTGGGAGCGGACCTGAGCAGAGGGTAATAGTGGCCGTCATCTCAAGGTCGGCTTGGGGGGAGTGGAGTGCTGAAGTGAACAGTTTCTTATAATCAGATGGGAAGAGGGGCAATAGACTACAGGGGAAATGTAAAAAAAAATAAATTATTGAAATAGAGACCTTTAGATATAAGGTGCCATGCCATGTTTTTGTTTCTGTTTTTAGATTTTTTGCATGGGCCAATGTAGCAGGCAATAGCCTTTGAACTATTGTCTGTTACAACGTATTACTGACCATTGTTAGAGACAGCAGTGGTCAACAGCACATAATCTATCTAGATCACCTGATAGGTACTTGACCATCACAGAGGTCTATTTTATTCCAAGGTTAAAAAATCACTATGTACCACTAGTGTACTTATCACTGACAGTCACTGTATTATTTGGATGACTCAGGATTGGGAGTTCAGGAGTGAATCCATATTCTCTGTGGACAAGCAACCTATGATCAGGAAATATAATAATGGCACGCACTTCCTGGCCAGGAAAGGGAAGTGCTGCATTTATCTACCAAAGTAACCCCTATGGAGGGTCACAGAGATCAGTTTCCTCCACAGGGGCACTTGGGAGGATACATCATTGCAGTGCCACTGGGAGAGCAGGGACAAAAAGGGGCAGAATATCAACCATGGCCATCAGTACTCTCAGAAGAACCCCTGTTTCAAGTAAAATTGTGTGGTGGTTTGTGAGCTGGATGGTAGTTAGTTTTCCTGATCGGGGAGCAAACGTGGGGAACATAATCTATAAAGGAAAAAAAAACATACTGTAGACTCACACATTTTACATTAAAACTGTTTCTGCAAATAACGTGCAATTCAATAAACTGGAATGGCACTTGGTGACACACAAGGAGCTAGAACCCTCACCTTCTACCTTGACTGCTCTCCTAACCCCTTTGGCTTGATTTCCCCTTATCTCTTTTTCTACTTACTGCCCTGTCTGTCACTCTGGGGCCACTATGGCACATATGTATTTGTCTTCTCAGACCTATCTCAAATTTCTTTCCACTTTATTGTATTTTGCTCATTTGGCCATGTATTAATTTTATTACTTTCATACCCTGTTTTCTCTGTTTGCACTTTATCACTTGCTATTGCCATGTACCGTACATTATTTTATCACTGTTTATGCACCATGACTTATGTTATTGTTTTTGCCTTATTTCTTTGTTTTTGCTGTGCTCTCATCTCCTCTTTAACTCCTCCTCCTCCTCTCCACTGCGTTGCACCTGGAAATGTGCCTCAATTCAGTGTGCTGGCATGTCTTTCTCTATCAACAGATTTTAAATAAATGAAGTCCCACAGGGAGGTTCTTTTTATTTTGAATAATAACATTTCTCTTTTTTTGCAGCTACCTCTGTTTATATCCCATACTCGCCAGCTGGCCCTTCTGCTCAAGTCACACCAGCCCCATCATCCTAGCATCTCACAGGTCTTAATTTCACCTCCTGTTTGTTCCCCAGAGCTTAAGCCCCTTTTGCAAGGGTGACAGAGACCCCCCAACTTCCACTGCAGAGCAGATCTGGAGCATATGGAGGCAATGCCTGAGTTGCCAGGTGCCCGGGCAGCTTGCATCATCCTATTGGCTAGGGTATTTCCACTTTCCTTACAGCAATTGTGACCTCAAAGGATGTTGGTAGTGAGGCTGCACAAGCACACGCAAGCATGTGCTGTGCAGCACCAGCTGACATCCTCCCACCCACAGTCTGCTCCCAACTGCACTGCTACCCATGGTCACCATAAGAAATAATATCCAACAGGGTGGGTGGTATTGAGCAATACCGGACCACTCAAGAGCATGGCATTGGGCCCTACAGCCCCCAGAAGGTCCAGTATTGGCTATACCACCCACCCTAGAGGGTATTATTGTGCTTAGAAAATGGGCTACATATTTCATTTTTCATAGATTTGCCAAAAAAAAAAAATTAATTCTAAAAAAAATGACTAAAAATGCATTTTTGTCATTTGTTTGGTAAAGTAGTCCCTGTTCTTACTGCATTAGGCAGTGAGGGTTCTGTAGTGTTTGTTGCATATTTATGTCTGGTGCCCCCCCCAACACACACACATATACAAACTTTTACATCATGATCAGTTCAAACCTCGGAAATAAGGAAATGAGAAGTGGCAAGGTTACTTTATTACTTTCTTTCTGTCTTTTTTTTTTTTAACGCAGAGATTTTATGTATTCTGTTCTGCACCAGGAGAGCATTGTAGTGGTTGGTTGGAGGATTAGAAAGTAAGTGTGGTTGGTGTTACAGTGAGAGGTTACAGAGCTGTAGCGCTGTTTTCTTAGTGTAAGAGTATTTTTTTTCATTTAAATCTTGAAGTCATAGCCAGAGGATGACAGGATTAAGGGACAGCTGGGCAAATGGTTTTAGAAGGGCAGAGATTGTGACACAGTGCGAGAGTGTGGTCAGGAGAGTGCTATCTTTGGAAATGATTGCGGCTATGAGAAATGATGAATCGTCTGTCTCCCAGGCTGTAAAAATAAATAGTATATTGTGTTTTTTTTTACATATACAGCAGCCAGCTTTGACAGGTCAGTGTAGCAAGCAGGTATATGAGGTTACTGTCGTAAGTGGGAGACAACAATGTGGAGGCAATTATAAGTTTAAAATTATATGGGATATAAGGATATCTGAGTGGCAAAGTGGAGGGCCATGGGAGAAAGGAGTTATGTAAATAAAAAAAAAAAATAAAAAAATACTGCAAAACATCTTCATGCTGGGACAATCCCTCTGCTGACCCCTTTGCTGTCACAAACGGAGTGGTGCAGGATGGGGGGTATGACGAGAATGATGACTTTTTACCTGAGTTTCATTTGTTTGTTTTTTTAACCTCCCCAGTCCACTACTAGTAAAAGAACCCATTTGAGAACAGCTGCTGTTTTACCCAGAGAGCGATTTGATGAGTTGCACTCTCTGGAGGTGGTTGGGGTGAGTAGGGGCTCTATCTCACGTGAAGTGTAAACTGTTATTTGGTGGCAGTGGGATGTGGTAACAAGTGCATTATTTAAAAAATAGAATGGACCCTACTGGTCTTTGGCTGTTGTGCACAGTGGATGATCAAAGCTTTAAGGTATTTTTTTGTGTGACAGAACTTAAGACAAACTGGTAATGAGCGCTACTAGGCCTGGTTGTTACGATAAGGCAGAGTGCGTCCTGGTAGCTGGTGGGGTTCACAGAGCAACTGCTGTCATGAAGATGGATTTTATTACAGTACTGTGTAAAGGAAGGTTTAACAAAAAATAAATAAAATAAAAGGTTAAGTTTAACAGATGACCTGAGAGGTGGGGGATTGTGAAATCTCATTTGAGTGTGGGGAATCTCTCGCTAAGCGAGACAACAACATGGTAGAAAATTACTTCTAAACATTCTATGAGCACAAGGATTTAAGAACGGAATAAGGCAACAGAGACTGGAACCCATTATTTCCCGGTCTCTTTTGCCTGATACCAGACCGGCTGATCTGTTACCTCAGCCAATCAAAATCAAGATTACTCCCTGCTATTTTCTAACAGGTAACAGTATAGTAGCAGAGCTGGCTGACTTCCCTCCTCGGGAGAGGAAAGCATCCCCTGGGAGGCGTGATCCTCCCCCCACCCCTCTGTCCCCCAGCGATCTGAGCTCGTTCACAAACTCAGGTCACTGGTGCTGCAATCAGTAGCACTACTACTGTGCAGATGGGCCAGCTGAATAATAACATTTCTGTTGCAAGGCTGATACAGCAGTAAAGTTTGTACTGCAGTATTAAAAACACATGCCTTTAGAACCTTTTAAGAAACTGCATCCAGAAGGCTTTTGATCAGTATACAGTATCTTCAGGTATGGTTCAGTTTTTATTTTAATGCATTGAATTCTTTGCTTTCTTACCTGACTGTCTAATCCAAGGAATATAAGCATCAAGAAGAACAAAGCTGCCCATAACGGGGAAATAGGCATCATTGTGACAGCTTTAGGATAGGCAATAAATGCAAGTCCAGGTCCTGCAAGTGAAGCAGAAATATAGTAATGGAATAATCAAGTTTCCTGTATTTTCCAAAATCTTATTTCTATCATATTTATTAGAAGCAAGTGAAAAAAGGATCAATGTGGTGTATACAGCTTGTGTTCTTTAAAACAAATGTACAGTATCTACACTGTCTCAGTTAATCACGCATATGATTAAAATCAAATACTGTACATTGTTTTTACAATATCTGTAAAGTGCAAGTACCATTGGCCTATTGCCTATATCTGTTTACTTGAATCCACTCAAAAACATCCAGGGCTAGATTCTCAAAGCATCATGGGACTAAGTCTCACACTGCAACTCCATTTGCTGACTGAAATCTCCGCAGCTGTGGAGATTGCTATGCACAACCACAGCAGTTGAGGAACATGTTATGGCTGGTCCCACTGACCAGAACAGTTTTCTGCAGCTGTGGTGATTCCACTGGCAACACCAACCCCAAGACGCTGTAAATCGTGGAGCTGGCCATAATCCTGCTCCACCAATTTAAATACCTGTTGCTGCAGAAAAACTGTGTAAACCTGTGGATCCGCAAGTGGCAACCCACTTGTGCAGGGTTTTTGCCACAGCTGCGGGAATTTCAGATGTTTTGTGAATCCTGTCCCCTACCTATTCAACATGTGCCTTCATATGATATGGACAGTAAAACATACTTTTTCCTCAAAAGGGACACATACTGTACCACGGAGAGAAACTTTTCTTAACTTGGTAAAATAAAATAATGTGAAAAGGCATACTACATGAATTAGTTAGTGGGCATTAGCTCATGAAACCATATCCTTTACATCTTTTTGGCTTGTTATGAAGACCAGGGTGACTGCAATATGATGGACTAGAACCCAAAGGGTGGGATAAGACCACTTCGCATAAGCTATTCATACTGCCATTAGCTGCATAAACCTGATAAGTGCAGTACAGAAGATAACTAAAAAATGGCACAAATACAAGAGAACCAACAGATGGCAGGATTGGAAATCTACTCGAGGCTCAGATAGCAGTCCTTTCGAGATTTAGCCTGCTATTTATATGCCAGCCAGGTTTTTATTTGCAGTTGTGTGTCTACATATGGTTTGCTAATTGTGGTGCTTATGGACGAACGGGCTGAAAATACACACCAGAGGGTCATACCCTGCCCGCGTAGCTCTACGCCTGTAGACAGATGCAAACATGCTGGTATGCAAAAATGCTGGCCACCTGTCTGTGCCCCCCCCCCTTTACAGGAATGTGCAGGGCAGACAGTAGCAGAGTAGCAGACCCAGTCAGTCAGCTAATTGGTTGCCTGTCCTGGGACACAGAGTGGATCCCCTGCGTGGGACAGCGTGGGTCTGGGTGCATACATAGCAGACACAGGTACCTGGGCAATGCACAGTAGAAACTCATTGTCCAGTGGTCCCCCCTGCCTGTTACCCAGTTCTGTGGCACATTGGCCCACCCAGTGCACAGCAGTCATCCCCAACACCAGAGCACTTGCCCGGTCCTTGTATCAGGGTGCAAACCCCCCCACCCCAACTGAACTGCTGCACCTGTCCCATGTGGCAGCCCATCCCCCCACACACACCAGTGCCCCATATGTCTGCACAGCCCCACACACATCTCTGCCCCTGCCTGGTCCTGACACTAATGTGCAGCCCCCTCATCACATTTGATTCCCTCCCAGTCCTGGCATCAATAAGCCCCCACATAGTCCCTGGCACCAGTCCACAATTCCAGGATGACCTCCCTAACCATAGCCCTTTTCTGGTGGGCTCTTTAGTGTGATGCCCAACAGTTCCCCCCAACTCCTGATCACTGCCTCCAGCATTGGTGGTTAGTGGACCCCCCCTAGTGGCACCAACAAAATCATCCCCCATCTCCTGTACCTGCCAGTTGATGCCGTGGCTATGGATGGCTAGCGGCACATCCCTCCACAAACCACATTGCCTGCCAGCCATCCAAGTGATGCTGAGAGCGTTCCACTATAAATAGGCAATGTGCTGCCAGCATCACTTGGACAGCCAGTGGCCGAGGAGCTCTGCAGAGAGATATGCCACTGGCCATCCATAGCCGCAGCATGGACTGGCAGATACGAGGGACAGGGGATGGTGTTCTCGGTGCCAGTGGGGTGAGGGGAGCCACTAACCACCAATGAGGAAGCAGTGATTGGGGGTCAGGGTGGGGGACTGATGGGGATCACAGTAAAGGGGCTGTTGGAACAGGGTTAAGGTTGAGGAGGGGAATTCGTCAATGAATACCGGACCGAGGAACTATGGGGGGGCTGGGCATATTGATGCTGGGACCATGCGTGGGATCAGATGTGATGGGAGGACTTACATATTAGTGATGGGAAAGGTTAGGGGCAGAGATGTGTGTAGGGGGTGGATGTGTAGACATCTGCTGGTGGGGCATAAAAGTGTGCAGGGGGTGAAGACACATGGTGATGGGGCATAGATGTGTCTGGGGGTGCATGCAGACATATGGTGATGAAACACAGATGTGTGTGGGGGGTGTGCAGACATACAGTGATGGGGCATAGATGTGTCTGGGGTGTGAGTGGACTGGCATATGGGATAGGTGCTGGGGTTCTTTTCAGTAGGGGGTACGATTCTGGCTGCCTGGAACAGATGGGAATTCTGTGTGATGTGCAGCCTGTACAGCAGTTATGGCAGAGTTCCCCCTGCCATATCTAGCACCCTCCTGTGCCCCCCCCCACTGTGCATTGCATAATGAGCCTTTGTGCATGGCGCATAGTGTAGGCATGCCCCAGTCCCTCCCCCAGCCCACCTTGGTGTGTAGCTGCCTGAACAGCTGGGGAATCGGGTGAGCATCTGTCCATTGCACCTGCAGTGAATGCTACCAGGGATCCGTGAGAACTCTTCGGCATGGCATTCCTGTGTATCTATGTCTACATGCTCAGTGTATGCAGCTCATTGGCATAGTGCACAGGACCCTGTATTTGTGTACTGCTGTATCCTGCGTGGTTTTGAAAGGAATTGCAAAATTCTGCTCCCATCAGAATTCTATGGACTATGGCAATATTCATGGAATTCTGCCCAGTTTTAGGTGAAAATTAAAATTCCACAGTTCAGATTGATGTCAGTTCTATATGTGAGGAAAACACTGTAGGGGAAAAATGTGCAATTCACACTAACTTTAGTTACAATTTTGCATTTTACATTGCTGTCTATCCTATGCACAAATAAATTTAGGAAAAAACTTAGTTGACGTCACCTTTAGTTAAATATCCCAGCAGCATACATAAAACTCCTGTAGTTTACTTGTTGGCAGAATTTTGGAAGCAGAACGGCAATTCCACCCAAATTTTGCTGACATAATTTATCATTTCACACACCTCTAGTCCTGACTATCAGGCTCAGTGTTAGAATTCATCTATTTTGTCTGATTGGTACTAGACTGAAAAATTATCCTGCTATTGGAGCAGTGATTAGAATATGATATTAGTATTGCAAATATGCTAGCAACCTTATAAACCAAAACTCTAACTAAAGAACAACTTTGCACTGCAGCATGTACTTTCAAAAATGTAACATTTCAGCTATTACAATTTAAAACAAAATGTATTTTATTTTTTATTTGTTGATTTCATTTCCAGTGTTCATCACACAATAGTGCAGTTTGTAAAAAGAAATGTCTCTCCCCAACAAACCTCATAGGGCCTCATATTCAAAAGGCACTTAGCATGGGTCTGAGTTAGTGCTTGCACTAACTCAGATTAGCACCACTGCTCTCTGTGTGGCCTTATTCAGACGTCACTGGAGCGCTGTCCAAACCTGATGCAAATTAAGGAGTCTGTCATGCATAATGGCATGGCAGTACATTCAAAAGTGGTCATCAGCATTAAACAGCCCCCATAGCGGTGCTGTTTACAGACAGCAAAAAAACCCATCTTGATGCAGTGGTAAGACTATGCTCCCACCCACCATAGGCAGGGCAGCTGTACTGCAGCCACCCATCCATGTCCAGTGGACTCACTGATTGCCTTTGTCATTGATTTCATTATATCCCCTGGTGTTAAGAGGACCCCTCCCCTGATCATCCCTGTCATTCATTTATTATATTCAAATCCTTGGTGTTCAGTGGACCCCCAGTCATGCCGGCTCCCAATTATATAAAAATCCCTGGCATGCTAGTGTCCCCATTTACTTGTGATTGCAATTTGTGACTGTCAAATGGAGGGCCTGTCAAGGAGGTTGGCAGAGGGCTGTGCTGGCCACCAATTCATCTGACCACAACATTTGTGATGAGTGGTAACCAGGCTGATAGAGGTGTGGAGCAAGGGGTCTTCAGCGGGTGGGCAGGTGGGGTGTGTCATGGGGAAGGGAGGGTCAGTGGCACTCAATGAGTGGCACTAGCCTGTCAGAGATTTCAATATACCTCTGGGAACCAGGGTGATTTGAGAGGGAGTGGTTCATTAGACACCAAGAAATAGAATATACAGTAGACGATGACAGGTGTAATCAAGGGGGTCCACTAGACACCTGGGAATGGAAGTTTATAATATGGGTGTGACTGGTCTGCGTGCTTGCAAATGAGCTTATAATGTGCATGCAGATGGCCACTTAGCCCCTTGCATACCCAAAGAGCTCATTTTGCATAACTGGGGCTGAGTATGGCCCACATGAATCCTGGCGCTATCTGTTTTGAGCAACATTATCTTCTGTGGGTCATATGCAACATTGGGCCAGGCCAGTGCAGCTCATAGCCACTTAGCACTGTGCCAACATGACCAGATTGCCAGTTAGCGCATTCCATTAGTGTGTGTTTATTTATTTTATTTATGTTTTATTATTTTTTTTATTCTTGGAATTACAAGTACCTTTGAGTCAGCGGCTTTTTTTCAAAGGTTCCAAGTCAGGTGGGTCAAATATTTGACAGCAGGGATAGGTGCTAAACAAGGCAGAACTTGAAAAATAGCATTACAGACAGTAACAAATAACATAAATGTGGAGCAGGTACTGTAGGTTTAGCACATGTATACTGTAGCAACAATAGTGCAGTCAATAAGATGACTGTCAGTAACTGAAAAGTAGGTAGAGTTACAACTGATGAATACAAAGCAGCAGTAATTTTAACATACATCAGAGAACAGAGAGAACAGGTTTCAAGTGGGTGCAACAAATGTGTATTGTAGCTCACAAATGCAGTCAACAAGTTGACTCTGTACAAGTTTAAAGGGTAGGGTGAACCAGGTGGGGGTGGAGGGAGAGGAGCTGAGATACACAAAGTGGCTCCATAATCAAGAGAGGGGTAACAATAGAGGGGCAGCTGAAGGGAGGAGGGGCATGTATAGTAGGAGTGTGGGGAGGAGGTACTTAGTGAGGCAGTAAAAGGCACAATGGGAGGCAGAGGTCAGTATAGAGAGGGGGTAGCTAGGTGGGGCACTCACAGCTGCTAAGAGGTGTTGGCAGAGTTTGGACTTAAATGAACCAAGTTTTGTTTCATTCAGGATGTCCGAGGGGAGACCATTTATCCAGTTAGGTGTTCTGAACATAAAGGACCATTGCGCCTGTGTAGTGCGACAAAACAGAACCTGGTAGGAGTGCTTAGATGCATTTCTCATACTGGGGAGGTTGGGTGCACATGTGAGAAGACTCTGGATGGTCTGAGTGGTGAGACCAAGGCTGATTCTTTTTGCAAGCAGACAGGTCTGGTAAGTGATCCTGCCCATGAGGTGCAGCCAATTGGTCTGGGCATATAAGTCACTCATACGGGTGTGCCTGTATGCGCAGGAGACCAGTCTACAAGATTTAAGTGCAATGCATATTCTTTTAAGGGCTAAGCCTGCTGCAGCCTCATAGATAATTAACCCATAATCAATAATAGTGAGGATCGAACTGGTGACAGCTAATCGGAGTGCTTCAGGGGGCATGCAGTGCCTATGCCTGTACAGAGGCCAGTTCTCATGTTTACTATCTTGGAGATAAGACTGACATGTTCAGAATAAGGTAGACTGCAATCAAGAGTTATTCCTAAGTATTTAAAGTTATGGACCTGTTGGAGTGGCAGATTACAGCTGTTTAGAATTGAAAGTTGAGTAGTTTTATGCTTCTTGTGTGAACTGGCAAAATGCATCATTTTTTTTTTGTAGTTCTATAACAGCTTGTGTTGGGCAAACCAGGCCTCAACCACAGAAAAGCTGCACTGTAGGTGCATAGAAACATAGAAACATAGACTTTGACGGCAGATAAGGACCGTTTGGCCCACCTAGTCTGCCCATTTCCCTATCTAGAGGATAAGCTGCAGATCCTATTTAACTAAAAGCCTATTTCTTCCTACCACCCACAAAAATTGCCTTATGTCTGTCCCAAGCATTCTTGAATTCTCCCACAGTTTTAGACCCCACAAACTCCTCAGAAAGGCTGTTCCATGCATCCACCACTCTCTCTGTGAAAAAATACTTCCTCATATTGCCCCTGAGCCATCCCCCCTCTATCTTCAAATTGTGTCCCCTTGTTCTTGCACATCTCTTTTTCTGAAAGATGCTACCCTCTTGGACTTTGTTGATTCCACTGAGGTACTTAAATGTTTCTATCATGCCCCCCTCACCCTCCTTTCCTCAAGGGTATACATATTAAGCTCCTTTAGTCTCTCCTCGTATGGCTTCTCTTGCAGACCTGGCACCATTTTAGTTGCCCTCCTCTGAATTGCCTCCATCCTGTCTATGTCCTTGCAGAGATGTGGTCTCCAGAACTAGTTGCAGTACTCTAGATGGGGTCTCACCAGCTGTCTGTACAGGGGGATAACAACTTCCTGTTTTCTGCTGGCGATGCCTTTCCCTATACATCCCAGTATCCCCCCGGCCCTCCCTACCACCTTCTCACATTGCTTGCCAACCTTAAGGTCATCTGATATGATTACCCCCAGGTCCCTTTCCATTTTTGTTGTTGTTACTACCTTCCCCCCATTGTGTAATCTTCCCCTGGGTTTTTGTTTCCCAGGTGCATTATTTTGCACTTGTTTGCTTTGAATCCAAGCTGCCATACTTCTGACCATTCCTCCAACCTTGCCAAGTCCCTTCTCATCCTTTCCACGCCTCCTTGTGTATCAACCCTATTGCATATCTTTGTGACATCTGCGAAGAGGCATACTTTTCCTTCCAATCCCTCTGCAATGTCACTTATAAAGACATTAAAAAGGACTGAACCCAGTACTGAACCCTGCGGTACCCCATTCGTAAGCCCTCTTTCTTTAGATTGGACTCCATTTACAGTTACCTTCTGTGTCTTGTTGTCCAGTCAATGTTTTACCCAGGCTATCAATCTGGGACCAACTCCCAGGCCGGTTAATTTGACTATTAATCTTTTGTGTGGGACTGTATCAAATGCCTTGCTAAAGTCTAGATAGGCCATGTCCATAGCCCCTTCCTGGTCTACTACTTTGGTCACCCAGTCAAAGAAATCAATTAGATCCATCTGACATGACCTTCCCACTGTGAATCCATGCTGCCTTGGGACCTGTGCCCAACTGGCCTCAAGGTACTCAACAATTCTTTCCTTCAGACGTGATTCCATCACTTTCCCTACCACAGAGGTCAAACTGACAGGTCTGTAGTTTCCTGCCTCTGTCTTGGTCCCACTTTTGTGAAGGGGAATCACATCTGCCTTCAACCAGTCCTCAGGTACCACACCATCCTCCCATGATTTGTTAAAAAGGGTAGGCAGTGGTGTCACTAGTTCTCTGCTTAATTATTTTAGAATTCTGGGGTGAATTCCATTGCTTTGTCCACCTTCAGTTTTAAGAGTTCTTTCAGAACCCTTTCTTCTGTGAAAGGACTGGGATCGACTCCCCCCCCAGAGTGCTTCTGCTAATTGGATAAGGCACCTCCTCTTTTGTGAATACTGAACAGAAGTATTCATTCAGTATCCCTGCTTTATCACTGTCCCTCTCTGCCCACCCACCGTCCATTCTATTCAGCCTCAATATCCCTCCCTTTGTCTTTCTAAGCTCTCTGATATACCTATAAAAGGTTTTATCCCCCTTCTTAACTGAGTTAGCTATCTTTTCCTCAGTTTGTGCCTTTGCTATTCTGACTTCCCTCCCTGCTTCCTTCTGCCTTAACTGGTACAGTTCTCTGTCCTGCTCCTTCTGTGTTTCCTTATACTTCCTAAATGCTATCTTTTTCTCCCTAACCTTCACCGCCACCTCTTTTGAGAACTATAGTGGCTTTTTCTTTCATTTTGATTTGTTTATTTGCTTCACACAAAGGCTTGTTGCCTCTGTGATGGCAGTTTTGATATTTCCCCATTGTTGCTCCACCCCTCCTTCTAGCCTGTTTGCTAGTGCTTTTCTAAGGCACTCTCCCATCTTGCCAAAGTCAGCCCTCCTGAAGTCCAGAACTCTCACTTTTGTATGGTTTGACTCTGTAGCTGAGTTTATCGTGAACCACACTGTTTGGTGGTTACTTGCTCCCAAATGGCTACCCACTTCTAGATTTGAGATCCTCTCACTGTCCTCATTTGAGTGTATGAGGTCTAAGATTGCTCCCTCATGAGTAGGTTATAAAACTAGCTGCCTGAGGCATGCCACCTGGAGGGCATCGAGAATGGCCCTGCTTTTGGATGTGGCTGCAGCAAAGGTGCTCTAGTTAACATCTGGAATATTAAGGTCCCCCATCGACAGTATCTCCCCTTTCCCTGCCATTCTAAGTATGCCTTCTATCATATCCTTGTCCATTCTCTCCCCCTGACATGGGGGTCTGTATACAACCCCTTTGTGAATTGTGGCGTAATAGATCAAGGCTCTGAGCTGCAGATCTGGAGACCTGGGTTTGAATCCCGCAGCTGCCTAGGTGCATACTGTGTGATCCTGAGCAAGTCACTTAACTTTCTTGTGCTGCCTGGTCACATCTGGAAACAAGCTTCGACTTAGTGTGCTACTCCTGGTTAAACAATGTTCCCTTTAACAAGAGGGAGTGGGTCAGGCTGACTAATGAATGACATGGCATTGTCCACATAGAGAAGAATATTGTTGGAGCAGACTTAGGGAAAAGTATTAAGAAAGAGGTGGAAAAGTAATGGCCTCAGGATGGAGCCTTGGGGGATTCCTAAGTGAACAGGATAGCTAATAGATAGAGTGTCCCAGATTTTGACCTGCTCAGATCTCTCTTCTGGGTAGTTTTAAACCAAGTCATTACTACTTTTGAGAGACCTAGGTCAGGGAGTGACTCAAGCAAGAGGGTATGGTTGACCATGTTGAATGCTTTAGTGAGATCAGATATATTGACCCCACTAGGTGTCCCTAGTGCAGCACCTTGTGGAGGAAGTCAGTATATTCAGGGAGGGCAGAGGTGGTACTGTGACCCTTTCAGAAGTCTTGTTGCTGTGGGCATTGGATGTCATACTTAGCCAAGTGTTCGGATAACTGGTCAGTTATGATACGCTCCAGGGCTTTCGGGGGGGGGGTAGACATCAGGAGGCAGGTTGAGTGCAACACCCTGTCACCACTCTTATATACTGGTGTCACTACTGATTCTTTCCACCATAGAGGGAACTACCTAAGGCAGAGGGACAGATTAAGCAATTTAGTGAGAGGAGATAAGACCGCATCCAGGGTGAGCTGTAGTAATTTAACGTCAAGAGTGTTGCTGCTGTATCTGGATTTGCCTAGCACCCTTTGTAAGAGTTTTTTGGCTTCCTTCAGGATGATTCTCTTGAAATAGAAAGGGGGAGGGTTTGGGAGGACAGCCTACCTAAAGTTGTCCATAATGACTAAATTGAATAAACATAGCTCAGAACTTGTCACGTTCTAGTTTTATTGCAGTGCTGCACTTCCTGCTGGCTCTGAATATGGGGGACATGACATCTTTGATTACGGCATCATAGTGTTAATAGAAACAAACTTTGATAAAACAAACAGTAATTGGGAGGTCAGCTAGGTACAGTCAAAGGCTTTTTTCTGGCTATCTTTTTCTTCCCAGTGGTTTCCTAGTTGGCTGACATCCCCACCGACCTCCTGGCCCGCACCCCTGACATCAAGCCAACTTCCTCAATTCCCCCATGGTTTGCCCTGGGGTGGTGAGGAGCCTCTTTCCCTTAACCTCAACTCATCCATATGGATCCAGATGAGGAGGTGCCATTCAGGGTCGGGCCGTGGAGATCGGGAGCTCATGCTGCCTGACCAGGAGCCAGTTTTTCTGCTTTTATGCCCTGGAATTGTGGCGTGCAATGACGCCAGTGGAGGGAGTGTGCATGCATCTGCATGCACTCCCCCAGGCATCTGCCATAACTTCGCCCATTGGTTACTGCAGCATCAGCGCACTGCCCCCTAGCCTCCTATAGGGGCCAGTCAGGAGCCGACCACTGACATCCCCCCTCCCTGGAGAAGGAGAGCAGTCTGTCAGATGCTTGATCCTTCTCCTCCCCTGCCAACCCCCAGTGGCCTGTGCTCATTCCCGAACATGGGTCACCAACCTAGCGTGAGGTAAGGTGTCCAGTGCCTCAGCCTTAAGCACCACCGGGCCAGCAAGTCAAAGGCTTTTTGAAAGTCACAGTGAATTAGTGCTGAATTGTCTGAAATATGTAGAAGACCAATAATAAGAATAAAAAAAAATACAGTTAAATGTAAATTTTATAAAGATCATAATTTTTAGTTTTTTATTTTAGTAGCTACTTTCTCTTTTGGAGCCCTATTCCCTTAGAAGCTCAGTATCCATCAGTAGTGGCTCATAATGGGCCGCACAATTGTGTGCCTTGTAGCCAACCCCCATAGGATGCATGGGGCTTGTATGCATGACTCTCTTGGTGGCCCAAGCACAGCCACATAGCTCTGCACAAGGGGTAAAACCAGCAGGGGGCTGTATGTGGCTGGAATGGGGGCATCCACTGGCACTGGAATCATGGGACATGGTGGCCACATAAGGGGTTCAATGTCAATAACTGTCCCTAAACCATAATATTGATTTAAGGAAGTCAGTTTGCTCACTGTTATCTATATACACTCTAATACCCAGGTCTTGCAGTCATTTGTGTAATGCTCCAACAGCTTCTGTGGGAATACACAGGTGTTCCCCTTCCTTTTTGCCTTGGGCCTTTTACTATGGGCCTCTCATAGTGTATATACTCCTCTAATGATGCCTCCACTCTTGTTCAAAACTTATGGCCACCCTAAATTTTGAGTTTTGGAATGTCTGAGCTCTGAATTCACCTTTCAAGAGAAAGCGTGTCCTCGCCCAGCTTAAGTGTTTAACGGCCAACATAGATCTACAGGAATTCAAGCTGCATTTCAGTGAAGCTGAGAAACTTCAAAGGGATAGGGTGGGCCTGAATATACATAGCTATACCCCTACCTCTAATGCGGGGCATTCATCCCCATTCCCAAATAGCTCCAATGGTCCCCAGCCTCTCAGAAATCAGATACAAAAAGGAGTTGAGTTTGAGCCAAGCCGGAGATCCTTGAGGGCCTGTTATCATAGCAAATGTCTATAGTCACAATCATGACAGCCCTTCCCTTTTCAACTCCCTCAGTAAATCCTTGATGGATGGGGTTACCCAAAAACCCCATTCTACTTGGAGTCAGTTTCTACCTCAACTTGGACCACTACCTTGACCTGAACCCCATTCTAGAGACGTCTTAGTGGTCCAGGACTTCAAGAGGGTAAACACCCTGTTGTATGTTTTGCACTTCAGCAACACCCCACATATTTAGATTATGCTTGCTTCTCTGCATCTTACTCTACCACTTGTTGCATTGACTTCTGGCTAACCTCTCCCTGCACTAATCTGAAGGTACATGCCTTTCACATCGCCCCCTCCCCCATACATGTGTGACCATGCACCAGTGATGATGTCTGTGCTTTGGGACCCCTCTCCTCCAAGTCTGAATCCTAACATTTGGACCCTTGCTGCTGAAGGACCCAGTTTTTACACCATGCATCAAGGAAGAAGCTGCATCCTACTTCAAGCTGAATCATACAGGAGACATCTTCAAGGCCACCTTATGGGTGGCATTTAAGGTGTACCTGTGTGGCGGTTTAATTTGTTATGCTGCTACCCACCACAGGGCTAGAGAGCAAGAACAGAAAACATTGCAGGCCATGTTACCAGACAAACAAAGAGAACTTAATAATAAACCCCTCCCAGCTGCCTCCCTCCCTCCTAAGAGATATCAGATCTCTTTGCATGCACTTTAGTGCTCTGACCACCAGGAAGGTAGAGCTGGTAGTACTGTGTTTGAAGCACAGGTACTGGGATGGTGGTAAAGAGGCCAGTATACATGTGTTCCACAGGCTGCATAAAACAGATACATACACGGTCTGCAAGATGCAGTGGGAACCATGCACTCCCTGCCTCAGCAAATTAACAGAACTCTGTTTTCCTTTTACAAAAAGATTTATGCTTCACAGGGTCCACTAGATGAAGGCAAACTGAATGCATTCTTGCATGATCTGCCCATAACCAAACTGTATGAAGATGACAGCAATACTCTGGAGGCCCTCTTGTTCACCCAGCAGATTTGAGCAGCATTGCTGCCCTATCCCTACACAAAGCCCCTGGCAATGATATCATTTGCATAGGCCTATATCAGATAATCCCAGAGATAGTTGTGCCTGTTCTACAGTCAGTTTTTCAAGAAACCCATAACAATTCCCTCCTTTCACTCTCTATGAGAGAGGGACTATTTATAGTTCTCTCCAATGAAGGAAAAGATCCCACACAACTGAACAACTATCGTACAGATACAACTCACTTATAAATGCAATGCTATTAGGTCCTGGTCAAAGCATTAGCCTCAAGATTAGAATCCATTCTACCTCAACTGATCCCTCCTCTCAAGATGGGTTTATGTAGGGCTGTCTCAGTTTAGACCACCATAAGGCACAGTTTTCCCTGTCTATGGCTGATATCGCATCTCCAGTTGCTGCCACATCCAATGATTTTGAGAATACTTTCAGTTCATTGGAGTGGGTATACCTTAATGCTATACTTAGCAAAATAAGCTTTGTCCCACACTTTGGGACTTGGGCTCACATTCTGTATACTCATCCAACTGCCAGATCTGTCTAATGAACTCTACTCTAGCAAACCTTTTTCTCAGTAATGGAGCACCAGACAGAGATGCCACTATTCTCCATTGCTTTTTGTCCTGGGCATTGAGTCTTTGGCCATAGCCATCAGACAGCACCCCAAGCTGCATGAATCTGTGTGGGCAAATTAAACCTCTGAATTTTGCTTAATTCAAATGACTTTCTGGTGATTCTGCAGAATGTGCCAGCAGGTATCGCTGTACTCCTGGACCTCCTGAGCCAGTTCCAGGAAGTTTCCAACCTAAACACAAACCCTACCAAAACAAAGGTCCTCCCACTCAACAGTTCCTGCATGCAGACCCTGGTGGTTCATTTCAATTTTCTGTTGTCTCCTAAATGTATTAAATACCTAGGCATCTGGATCTTGTAAAGCCCAAATGCAACAAGGGTAATCTCAGAAAACCTGTCCCCATCCTGAAACAACTTAAGGATGATTGTGAATGGGGAAAATGCTTTCATCCACCACTGCCTTGGAATGTCACTGCTGTAAAGATAACTGTAGCTCCCATAGTGATTAATTGTTGTAATCATCAAGCACTCCACATCCCGATCCTACCACCATACTGTAGTTTGTGAAACTGGACGCCCTAGTGGGTGATTTTCTCTGGGAAGGTAAATACCCTGTAATAGTTGGGCCAGACTTGGAGCTTCATGAAAGCCAAGGGACTAAGGTCTCACATGGTTTTATAGCTACTATGTGGCTTTCAGATGTGCCCAGACCCTTTAGTTACTCTCCCCCTACCCCTTTTTTGAACCGCCTTTTGGGTCACTATTGAGAGGCATATGGTCTATCGGCAGATCCAGCTGCCGATCTCCAACTGTCTCCACCCCTTCCCTAAGAAGAAAAGTACTACCATTCCTTCTTCCCTCAAAGCATGAAAGAAGCTGGAGACCTGGCTAAAGCGACAACAACTTATATGGTCCATGCTGCCTCTCTGGATAAATTCATTCTTAAAAGTAGTTGGCTCCACAGTGCTTTGGGAGACCTGGAGTAACAAAATCATACACCAGCTAGCTAACCTCTGGCAACCCAACACTACTCACCTGGAGTCCTATGGGGGCATCATATAATGCTATGGACTCCTAAAGACAGGTTTTTGGAAGTATCTCCAAATCCACAGTGCTATACAGTCTTGCCTCATGAAACTCTCTCCATTGCCCCCCAACTAGCCTACTTCATTGACTCAGTCCTGGTTTGCAGCTCCCAGGAATAAGGCTGGCATGATCTATAAGCAAATCCTCCATGATCTCCCAGATCCATCAGATGTAGCAATGGGTAAGTGAGCCCTCACGCTGGGTATAGACATCTCATCTGCTCACTGGACCCACCTGTTTGTTTGTTTGTTATTTATTTTTAACCAGGAGGTGACTGGGCCCAGCCCTTTTCAGTTACACCTGACAATAAAATACATCACAATATACAGACATACAAATATCCATTAACTACATATATAGAATAAAATAAACCAGCTTACATCAGACAAGACAGTTACAGTTGATATTTTTGGTGCAATAATTAAGCAGCAAATGCTTAAATTGCTTAACATTCTTTGCAGTTTTAGCTATATTGGAAAATCTGTTTAATAATGTTGGAGCATACTGGGTAAAAGACCAATTACAAATCTCCAGTTTTGTCAAAGATAGAGAAAAAAAGGGTATCTGACTGTTTCCTAGTTTGATATAAACCATTGGACTGAATCAATTTGTTGTATATACTGTATGGTGTAGAGTTTTTGTAGACAGAAAAAGCAAACACACAGCCAGCAAGCAAGGAACCCACACTGGGGACAGTTTAGATCAAGGGGCATTAAGAGGTCTCCCAGGACCCCCACCCCAAGCAGACACACAGCCATCAAGCAAGGAACACACACTGGGGACAGCATGTACCTAAGGGCATTAAGAGGTACTTCCTCCAGCCTCACATGCACAGCCTGTTTGTTGAGGGTGTTAGTTGCAGGATTTTGTTCCCTCCGAGGATGGCTGATTGACTCTGTAGTGCTGGACTTTCATTACACTACACAGTGTTTCTGTATGGTTCTCTAGGGTGCCTTAAGACTCAGCGTTACCTACCCTGCATGCATACTTTGTTTTCTGTTAAGGCGTTTGGGATTGCTTTGGTGGGACTGGGTATTGTCTGAGTCCTCAGGCCTCCTCCGCAGCATTTCCTGCCATCCTAACACCGTGGGTTTGTAGACTAAGTCTACTAGCACAATTAGTTCTGACCATTTCTCTGCGGCATTGCATCTCCAGTACTGATTTAGTCTTTATTACTGCTACTATGTTCCTCGCCTGTTTACAGCAGTTTTACTGTCACCTCTGATGTTTGCCTAATTACAGCATTGTAGATGGATGTATATCTGGTGTCTCTGCTTACCACTGGTATTGGGGGCTGGTAGGCTGTTTGCAGCTGTGATGGCTGCCTAAAGGCTCTCCACTCTGAAGCAGCATTTCCCTGCAGAGCACCATCTCAGTCTGTTACCGGACAACTAGCTGGTGCCTGAGCAGTAGCGAGGTGGCTCTCAACAGTAGTACAACAGCTTGCACATGCACAGTAGAGCCCAGGGAACAGCAGTACACCTAACAACCCTCCCGCTGCATACTAATCAACCTATTGTTCTCCTTCTATTACAGGTTTCCCGGGACCCCTACCCCCAGCAGACACACAGCCAGCAAGCAGGGAACACACACTGGGGACAGCGTGGATGGAGGGGCATTAAGAGGTAAGTCTTCCAGCCTCTCATGCACAGTTTGTTGAGTGTGTTAGCCCTTCAACGCTACGTGTTGACTGTCCCACCTGCCCCAGCCACCCTCCCACCCAGGGGCATCCCTTAATTTAAGGATTGACCCATCACATGACTTCCTGCTGCTCTGATTACTAAGTCTCCACTGTTTCATTAGCAGCTTATACTGACCTAACACTAGAAGGCGCCTGTTCCTCTTCCTGCTTCTCCCTCCCAGCCCTTTTGGCTACCTGCCTGTCCTCCACTTCACTGTCTGACTCTCTACACTAGGCCCATACTCTCTGATCCCCACTGGTTAACACTGCTCTCTCCTGTCACTAGCCCACTATCCACAACCGCTCATCCCCACACCTCCCTCCTCCACCCCTGCTCATCCACTGTCCTCTCCCCTGAGTGGCTACTAGGAGTCACTGTTGTGCCCCCTTTTCTGCCTTTGGCACCCTTGCCTGACTAGGCCCTTCCACTGCCTCCCAGCCCCCTGGACTAGGCATTTCAAGCATTCCTTCCCAGGATTCGAACCTTGTACCTTCTGCGCCAAAGTCCGCAGCCCTACCACTGTACAATCATGGCTGCTTCATGTCTGGTAGACATCTTGTCAGCCTTATACTTGTCTCAAGTCCAGTGCCCACTGCCAACCATGGACACCGCCCTATGTCCATACAGTCTGGCTTCACTGTTGCTACTGTCACTCTTTATTCCCCACTTATACCCATCACCAACCCCCCTTATTAACACGTCTGAGGAACCCTCCACCCCTTTCCACTTGCTTTCCCCTACCCTGACCACCCCCACATCCCCTTGACTCACCCCAGCTCACCTCCCCCTGACACTGTTCACCCCTAACCCCTGCGGCCCTCATTCTGCATCACTATCCCAGCCCTCCTTGCCCTGCCTATCCTGTGCTCCCTACCTACAAAGTCCACCTACTGCCATCACTCAGTGAACTATAGATGCTTTACCTCCCTCTTCAGGGTAGTCTCCTTGCTACTCCTGCTGTCTGATAACAGCCAACCCAACCCCGGACCCTCTACTACCAGCCAGCCCCAGACCCCCCCACCTTGGGATTACACATAGCCTCCATGAACATCTGCAGCCTCCTGAAGAAATCCGTAGTCCTCCAGTGCTAGTGGGTGCAGCATCAACCAGATGTATTGGCACTTGAGGAAACTTCACTCTTAAAATTGACTCCTGACTCCTTCATTACTTTCCCTGGATACTCCCTCTTCAGGGAGGATAGTGTGGTAAGCATTGTAGTGGCTGTGCCTTCTATATGCATGACTCTTTGCATGGCCATGCCCTCCCAGACCCTAAACTGGACCATGGTGCCCAAGCCATCTCTCTTAAAATCACTCCAGACCCCTCCAGGGCCCCACTTATTATCACTGTGGCCTACATTCCTCCACAGAAACAAACCCCAGCGATCCTCTCGCTCTCTATCCAACCTCCCGCATAAGGTTGAGCAGATACTGGTGGGTGATCTCAACATTAACTGGCTTGCCAGCTCAGCAGCCCATGTAACCCAACTGGTAACTCTCCACCAATAGCACTTACACCCTGTTGGACATTCTCGTCACCAACTGCCCCCATAGAATTGTGGACATCCCTGTCCATCCTAACTCCCTGAGTGACTATTCACCAGTACTCTTCACTTGGTCCTGTCTGCTACCCAAGCTGGTGCCCTGCGTGGTTGTCCATCACCGCCTATGCCCTGGTAATCTCAGTAAACTCAAGCAGTACCTAGCCACTAGGATTGGTCACCTATAAAACTGGCTCCAAATATTGATGGGGCACTTGGCTAATTTACCAGCTCCTTTAACAATGCATGCTACATCTTTACCCCATTTGTCAAAACTGATACTAAGAAAAATAACTCGCCATGGGTCACACCACCGCTTCTCCAACAACTACGACTCAGAGATAATCTCTGGCATAGAGCCTCTACTTCTGGTAAGCCGGTGGATAGACAAGCCTAAAACGCTGAGTGCAACAGATGTACCTGGACCATTCATAAGGCCAAGGCTGAATACTACAGATCTACTCTGGCCTCCTCATGGGGAACCGCTCGTAAGTTCTGGGACAACGTAAAAGAACTAAACGGTAAGTCATGCTCCCCTCCCCCATCCCTACTTAACTTGAATGGCAACATCTCCACTAACCCACTAAGCATTGTAGACTGCCTCAACACTGCCTTTTCTGACCTCAGTAAAGTCCTCCCTAACAACGTCTTTAATCCGATTCCCCCCTCTCAGCCACCAGCTCTCATCTGCACAACCTTCTACCTGCATGCCATTATGCCTTAAGAAGAAAGTCTTACCTGACTAAAGCCCTCAGTGGCACCAGCCCCTGTAATGACCCCCTAGACACTAGGCTTCTTTGACTGATTCTTGATGTAGCCCTTGCTCCACTCACAGACCTTCTAAACTGCTTTCTGTGTCTTGGTCAGTTTCCTCTTGTCTGGAAAATGGTGGTCATCACACCCATACTTAAAGGCAGGAATAGCTCCTCTCTCAGCAACTATCGGCTGATTTCTTTTCTTCCTCTGCTCTCCAAAGTTCTGGATAAAATAGTGGCAGACCAACTTACCAAATACCTGGCCACCCATGACCTGCTATGCAGAGAGCAGCATATCTTCTGATAGGGCCATAGCATGACCACAGCTCTCATGGAGTTCTCCAACATCCTACACACAACCCTTGACAATGGCCACCTAGCTGGAGCTGTCTTTATCGACCTCTCCAAGGCCTTTGACATGGTCTGTCACTCCCTCCTACTTGACTCGCTCCTACAACTCATTTTCTTCCAAGGACCTCTTTCCTGGCTTTCCAGCTACCTCTCTTCTAGGTCTCAATGCATTAAAGTACATAACATCCTCTCTAGCACCCATTCTATCCACTCAGGAGTCCCCCAGGGCTCCTTTCTGGGCTCAGTTATATTTAGTCTTTATCTGAATGCCCTACCCAGCTCTTGCTCCGGCAAGATTCTTCCTTATGCATATGATGCTGTCCTCTTCACCTCTCACCTGAACCTCTCCTCACTTCAGATCTCCCTCCAGCACTCTTCCAATCAGATTGGGAGCTGGCTTGCAGACTTCAGACTGGTCATTAATATTAAAAAGAACAAAGCTATATTATTTGCCCATCATCAAAGCAAGGCCAAAGACTCACCCCTCCAGATACTTTCTGGCTTGTTTCATCCACTGGAGCCGGTCCCCTCATATAAATACCTGGGCATCACATTTGACCCTGCCCTCACATTTCACTCACACGTCAACATTCTCTCGTCAGGCACTAACACTTGAATTGGTCTCCTTTACTGTCATAAGGACTGCCTGCCACCAGAAGCTCTCCGTCTGGCTGTCACATCTTCAGTCCCGTCCCTAGCTGATTACAGCTTCCCTGTTTTTGCAGCTGCCAATGCTACCACTCTCAATAAAATCCAAATATCCATTAACAAGGACTGCCAGCTCATGACTGGTGCAGATAGGTGGACCCATATGTGCACACTATACTCCTTGGCCAATGTGCTCAATCTTGAGGAGAGTCTACAATATCAATCCTGCATGCTGGCAAAAAAAATACTCCTTGGTCTCTCCCCCAGGGGTGTCCACTTCCCTCCACCCTGCTACCCCCTCAGTCTCCACTCGTAGTGCCTCTAAAACTGCTGTTCAGGTCCCTTGGGTTAGGACTTCACTCACCCAAAGATCTTTATGCCCCTTCCTGGTTCAACACCCTCCCCACCTCAATTGCCACCATCTCTAAAATAGGTCATTTTAAGGTTGCATTCAGGAACCACATTTTCTCCACCCACAGATACACGTGTGCTCAATCACTGAGGTCCTAGTCCCACCTGAGCCTCCCACTCCAACTGTGGGTGCAAAGTTAAGTTTCTCCTGTGACAATGTCTCTCGTAGGCAGCATCTTATGTAACTCATCTGTATATTGTACCTGCACTATGATAAACTGCCTTGCCACCACCATGTATAGGACTACAGCGTCATCTGTGTATGATAATGTTTTCTTGTTTAATTTTTATTCTGTACATTACAATTGCCTGTAATTAAGTCTCTGTCATGTAAATGTCTGTTATTTTTTATAGCCTGTATATTCAGTACATGTCCTGTTAACTGACATGGAGCCTTTGGAAATGAGTACTTGACCCAAAGAGTTGTAATTCTGATGTGAATATAAATAAATAAAAATAAATAAATAAAAGTAGCAGCAAAATAATCAATACGTTGAGAATGAGGCAAAATATTCAACTTGTAGTACAGAAGGCAGTGGTGCATCCATGTTGGAGCTCTCAAACCAAATCTACAGATGCTCTTTTGAATAAGATGATATATTTTAAGAAACAAATTACCCTGATTTACAAAAAGTACCACCCCATAATCCAATGTTGGTAACAGCACTTGTTTTGCTATAATCATGCAGACCTCATCTGTCAGAGCATTGATATTACTGTATAAGAAATCTAACTTCTGGTGAAACTTTTTGTCTACGTTTCCCAGATGGTCCATAAAACTTAACGTTGGATCTAAATTGATGCCTAAGTATTTGACCAACTGTACTCTTAACATTTCTACTCCTTCACTCCCTCTAATGGACAGGTCTCCTCCAGCCCGGACCAACCTCTGAGATGTCCCAACTAATATCACATTTGTTTTCTTCTCATTCAGCCTCAGTTTGTTTTGAGTTATCCACTTTGTAAGTTTATTATAATCTTCTTGTAGGGACCTTTAAATCTCGGTAGTTGATTGGCCCGAGATGAAAAAGAGTGTGTCATCTGCATACTTTATACATTCTATTTCAATGAGTGCCTTTGACAGGTCATTTATGAAAACAGAAAACAACAGAGGTCCTAATACTGATCCTTGCAGGACACCTGACCTCCTCTGCAGAGATTCTGACAAAAAGCTTCCCCAATATCCAACAGAAGCACCTTGACTGTAGAGGGTAGTTGGTCCAGGAGGTTGGCAGGTGGTTAGGAGGGGCAAATTGGGTGCCCCATCACTTGGTGCTCTCCAACACATCACCTCCACAAATGATATAAAAACTACAAACAGGTATCTACTTCTATCTCTGAAATCAAACAAAGGGGCAGAGAACACTGAAGAGCTGGACACTGCAGCACAGGAGCTAACACATTAAAACTCACCCAAAACAGGAACCAAAACAAAAAAAGCAAAAAGGAATCCAAAAACCTTCTGATCATAGGAGACTCCATGGTTAGGGGATTTGATACCTATCTCCTGCCAGAGGTAATGGTCAGATGTCTCCCAGGTACATCAGTGTGGAGAGACAGTGACTGCATTGTTAAAACTGTTCAGGAAGCAGGAGAAAACATTGACGTCCTCGTACACTTAGGGACTAACAATCAAACCAGCCAGTCAGTTGTGGACACCAAGGAACACCTGACCAGGCTGGGTGACAAACTATTATCCATTTCATCCGGCATCTCCTTCTCTGAGATCCTGCCAGTCTGGGAGAAGGGGGCAGATGGATGGAAGGTCAGAGAAGGGGAGATAGGGGCATTAAACATGTGGCTCAAGGGCTGGTGCCAGGAAAAAGGACACCGATTTGTAGGGAACTGGCAACAGTTTGGGGAACAAAAGTTCTTTAAATTTGATAGACTGCTTCTGACTAAGGAGGGAGTCAGTGCATTGGAGCAGAGGTTTGACGTATTTGCAGAATATTTAAACTAGCAAATGGGGAGAGGGGTGCAGCACCCCATACATTGAATGGGAAGAACACACCCCCCCCCAGCTAGTGGCCAAACAGGAGTTCAGCATGTTTGTAGTTCATTTGCATCACCAGGTAAGGAAAAAGGTCTGGCTCCCCATCTGATGCACAGGGGAAATGCCAGACCTCACCCAACAACTAACACATTGAAATCTGGCCAATGGAAAATCATGTACGCAAATTCTCACAGTCTGGGAAACAGGATCCCAGACCTGCAGGCAATAATGACAGAGGCTAAACTGGACATAGTAGCCATTAGCGAGACATGGTTTACCAGTAACCACACTTGGGAGACTCTCAGTACCTTGCTATGTACTGTTCAGAAGAGACCGAGGTGCAAAAGGTGGTGGAGTGGCCCTTTATGTCAATGAAAATATAAAAGCTACAGAAATTCAGAATACACATAAGGAGCCAGAAGAACTGTGAGTCACCCTGGATACAGGAAATGGGACAGCCATACGAACTGGGGTTGTGTACAGGCCTCCAGGCCAGGGGGAGGACATAGACACATTACTGTTAGAAGATATACAAAACATGACAGCTAAAGGGGAGGTTCTGATAATGGGAGGCTTCAAGATGCCAGATACAGATTGGTCAATACCAGCAGGGACATCTACCAGAACTAGAAGCCTGGTGGATTCCCTGCAGGGGGAGGGCCTCAAACAACTGGTAAAACAACCCACAAGAGACAGGGCTATCCTAGGTCTAGTACTGACTAACAGGGAAAGGATCACAGATTTCCAGGTAGAAGGCCACCTGTGGGCCAGTCACCATCACATGGTATGGTTCAATATGGCCACTAGAACTAAATCATCCCATTCCAAGGTAAACATATGGAACTTCAGAGGAGCTGACTTTGATAAGATGGCCAACAGAGTTAAGCTAGCCCTGGCAAGAAGAAATACAGGTGAGGGGGTACAGGCAAAGTAGGCAAACATTAAGGATGCAATACTTGAAGCAACATCCCATTGTGTTAGAGAGAAAGGAAGTGCAAAAGAAGGAAACCACTTTGGTTCTCAAAAACAGTAGCAGAAAAGGTCAGAGCCAAAAGGCAGGCTTTCAGGAAATGTTAGGGGACGCAGCGGGTTGACGATAGGTAGGCATACCAAACTTCTCTAAGGGAGGCAGGGAAGGCAGTAAGCCAAGCAAAGGCCCAAACTGAGGAAATACTAGCACAAACAGTAAAAGAAGGTGACACAACTTTCTATAGATACATTAGTGAAAGGAGAAAGTCCAGAGGGGATATTGCTAAGATCAAAGGAGATAAGGGGGCATTTGAGAAGGAGGACCATGTAAAAGGATCTATCCTAAATAGATACTTCTGCTCAGTATTTACTGAAGAGAAGGTAGGGCAGGGCCCACAGCTCTGCACCATGTACACGGGGGGAGGGAGGTGTGCACTAGTCCCTTCACAAAAGAAAGGGTCCTACAAGAGCTTGATAAGCTCAGGGTGGACAAGGCAATGGTACCTGATGGCATACATCCCAGGGTACTAAAGGAGTGAGGGTGGAACTAGCAGAGCCATTATCAGAACTGTTTAGTGAGTCTCTGAGCACAGGAGAGGTCCCAGAAGACTGGAGAAGGGCTCACGTGATCTCACTGCACAAGAGTGGTAGCAGGGAGGAGGCAGGGAACTACAGACCAGTCAGTCTTACCTCAGTAGTGAGAAAGATTATGGAGGCACTCCTTAAGGAAAGGATAGTACAACACCTAGAATACATAGGAGCACAGGATCCAAGAAAGATTTCTTTGACTGGGTAACCAGAGTGGTGGATCAAGGGGGGAGCAATTGAAGTCACATACCTTGACTTCAGCAAAGCTTTCCATACTGTTCCACATAGAAGATTGATTAATAAGCTGGGTAGGCTCATGTTGGGTCAGAAGTTGGTCAACTGAGTGGCAAACTGGTTGATGGGCAGAAAACAGAGAGTGGTGGTAAACGGTATACAGTCAGAAGAGATGCAAGTCGCAAGTGGGGTACCTCAGGGATCAGTCCTTGGGCCAGTCATTTTCAATATCTTCATCGGTGACATTGCAGATGGACTAGAGGGTAAGGTTTGTCTGTTTGTAGATGACACCAAGCTCTGCAACAGAGTAGATGATCCAGATGGGGTGGGCAGAATGGGAAGAGATCTGGATAAACTGGCAAAATGGTTGGAAGAGTGGCAACTGCAGTTTAATGCAAAGAAGTGAAAGATCATGCACATAGGAAAGAGAAACCCTGAAGCCACCTATATGCTGGGAGGGGAGTTACTGGCAGTCACAAGGGAAGAAAGAGACTTGGGCATCATCATCACCGATTACCAGAAATCATCCAAGCAGGCCACTAAAGCAGTAGGTAAGGCAAGGGGGATATTGGGGTGCATTAGTAGGGGTATCACAAGTCAGAAGAGGGAGTTAATAATCCTTCTTTACAGGACACTGGTTAGGCCCCATCTGGAGTACTGCTTGCAGTACTGGAGGCCACACCTTCACCAGAACAGTAACCAAATTGAGGCAGTCCAGAGATGGGCAACCAAAATGGTGCAGGGACTGTATCAGAAAACATATGAGTAAAGATTAATGGAGCTCCATATGTATACCCTAGAGCAAAGGCGGGAGAGAGGTGATATGATCGAAACATTCAAACACCTTAAGGGCATTAACAAGGTGAAAGAGTCTAACATGTTTCAATATAAGAAAAATAGCAGGATGAGAGGACACGGCATTAGATTAGAGGGAGGCCAATTAAGGGGTAATGTGAGGAAGTTATATTTCACAGAAAGGGCGGTGGATGCATGGAATGGCCTATCTCAGGAAGTGGTGGATACGAATATAGTGCAGGGCTTCAAACAGGCATGGGATATGTATAAGGGAGCAATACATATGAGTATAAATAAATAAGCCATTGACAGAGCAAAGGCCAATGGCAGATTCATAAGGCAGAAAAAGAAATGGGCAGGCTGGATGGGCCTTGCAGTCCTTATCTGCCATCAACTTCTATGTTTCTATGAGTTTCCTATCCTAACCTTTTGCACTCTGCCACCTAAGTAACTCCTAAACCAAGCCAGACCAGTACCTGTTATTCCATAGAAGTGAAGTTTCCATAGTAATATTCCATGACTGACAATGTCAAAGGCCCTGATCAGGTTGACGAACACTGCACTCGTCACCTATATCATGTGACCCATTTTTCCTGGCTTGACTCTAGAAGTCCTCTCATTCACAACAAAGTTCTCCATATGTAGCATCATTCCCCAGTGAAGCTTCACTCCTTAGGGCTCATGGATCACGACACATGGTGGCACTGACAGGCCCCAAGTGCTGACCCTCTGTGCATCTTATGGGGCTGCTCAAAAGTTCAGAGCTTCTGGTCCTGGGTCCATAGATGCTGTGCCACCATCCTAATGCCCCCCTTCTTGCCAAGGTGTACCTCTTAGGGTTGCTTCCCAGCTTATTAAGTCTCCCATAACACCAGTTATCTTGGCTTCTGATAGCAAATGTGGAAGAAAAGAGGTTACTGTTGCAAAGTTGGAGAATGGTAAAGATATCTTCTGTAGCTTAATGTTTGGCAGGAGTCAGAAACCTAGTCACTCTGGACAGAATGTCACAGTTTGCATGGAAATCACTCTCCAAATACCAGTAGATGTGGGCACCCTCCCTATCATCTAAATATGCCATACTGACCCCACCCAGACACTCCCCAGGTATGTCCCTTCTCTGGTTAGGCCCTCCATGCTGTCCAATGCTACCTATATCCCCATGGTTGGTCTGTGGATATTCCCTAAGAGGATGCTAAAAGGATGCAGAAAAGGTAGATTTTTGTTGAATAGCTTTAGCAACCGCTGCTCAGAATGTGTGACACACTTAAATTTCAGAGGTGAAGCAAAAAAGGTTAACATGCTGGAACACCTGCCTAAATGTGGAGCATATCCAAGGATAGACTGATTGACTTTCCCAGTGCTTTGCCCCTTTTTGGCCTTGCCCAAAGCAGGAGATCAATCATAACTTTCTTCACACAGGGCCCCAGACCAGTAGCTTGAAGCAGCAGACCAGTGGGGCATGGACCTGTTCATGCAGCTTGGCACTGGGTAAGGAGACTAGGCGCCGTGGGAGGAGGTGGGAGTTAGGATTCAAAAAACCCTAATGCCACATTTCTCTCATTTGTGCCTCTGAAACCCTAATAATGCATTAATATAGTACACAAATGTGCTTTAAAGGAACAAAGTTCATCATCACTGAGGTAAAACAGTTACAAAAGGTTTGAGTTACCTCTGTTGGTACTTAATCAAACTGTTGTGAAAAGAGTTCATGTGGAGAAAATATTGAAATAATCCACATACCAAAGAACAGAGTATAAACCACTGGTCTCATTTTCTGATCAAAAAGCAAGGAAATCCTTATAAGTGTAGGAGATATTGGTGTGGGGGTTGATATTGGGGTTCCTATTTAGACATTTTTAAAAATGTTTGCCCTGTAGGACATATCAGACTTATTGATGCATGGCCTTATACCTGTAGCTTGATCTTGGCTCCTAAGGGTAGGGGATGAAGAGAGGGAAAGAAAGAAGATAGGCTGGACAAGTCTAACATCATATGTCCAAGCTTTGTGGGGTTTAGATTGACAATCTTAATAGCACAGTTCCAAATTTGTGGGCATTGAGTTAAGAAACCTAATAGTACATTTCCAAGCTTTGTGGTACATTTGGTTAACAGCCATAACAGCACGTTCCCAAAGATGTCTTGTTCAAGTTTTCTGCTGTAGCAACCACAATCTGTGTTAACCTAGTTTTATGCAACAAATTTCTTTAGTATTTATGAAAAGAAGGAAAAGTATTTCTGAAAGTAATGAAAGTCATTGCAGTAAATTGCAATAATATACATTGATCCTTGAAGCCTTGCATGAAGCCAGAGATGACTCCTAACTTACTTTGTGCAGGGCCCTCTGGGCCCTGTGAAAAACAAGATGTGTAAGTCAGGCCCACTGCATGACTGCTAACATTCTTACTATTTTGTTCATGTAGGACTTTAACTGGAGTACAAATTGCATTCATTTTTTTTACTGGAATACAAATTGCACTCATTTTTTTTTCTTTTTTTTTTCTTGTGTGTTCAACTGTTTGGGAGTTTCTCACTTTTAAACATTTTGTTCATGTTGGGCTTAATTCATTTTTCACATCAGTTCTGGGGCTATATACATTTTGTTCATGTATGCCTTTTCTCAAAAGTGGCTTTGTGATTAAAATATTTTATTTGTGTAGCACACAATGCATTTTTCACAGCACTTCTAATTCTCTTAAACCATCAAGCAGCTTGACTGTTTTAAAGTCACAGTGTAGCTCAACTGTTTTAAAATCATCAAGCAGCTTGACTATTTTAAAATTGGCACTGCTTGACGGCTTTAACATCTTTCTGATGTTTTGTTGTCCTTGACAATTTTCTAAGTCCTTCGCAACATATTTCAAAAAATGCAAATGAGTTTTTACAAAACATTTCACACTAGTAAACCCTAAGACCAAGATAATGCATGGAGAATCTTATTGTCCTAGGGTTTAAGACAGCCAAGTTATAAGCAGCTGAATACTGGGATGTAAACAGAAAACCCCAGCACAACCAATAATATAGGAGCACTACTATGCCGCTTACATATATAATACATATAATTATTTTCAAATCAGATGTATATTTTCTGTTTACCTTTTAACAAAAGTATCTAGTAATAGTCTCTTTTAAGAATATTAGTGTCAATATATTTAAATTATTTAAATATAGCATTGAAATTAGAGATTTATTGTAATCTCCAGGACAAAATAAAGAGAATGTTCTGCCTTTTACGCCCAAGTTTGATTTTAGGGCTGCAGCGGGCAGAGCCTTGCAAACCTCTTGCTGTCACCTGGGAAAAAAGAGCAGTTCAGACTCCTTCCGAAGCACAGTTTCAGAGTTGAACCACGATCCTTCCACTACCTGAAATCACCACACTTGGGAGGGGGAGGGAGAGTTCCTTTCCTATATGCAGCATTCTTATGCTAGTTTAAATCACAATCAGTGGACACGCTCAGTGTAGACAGCACAGGCAGCTTGTTTTAGTCTTAAAGGACACCAAAACCCTCTTTTTATACATTTATATCTAAACAGTTGTAAGGGAACTTTGTTTGATAGCTTCTCTGCTGAATTCCTTCAGAGTGGGGTCACTAGGCTGGAACAGGCAGACTGTCACTGTGATGATCCTCCAATTGAGTACAGCAGACAGTCTCATTTTTTAGTAAATCTGTTTGTTTGCCAAGTTAAAATTACTTTCCTTACTAAGTTAAATAAAGATCATGTAACCCTCTGTCCAGTTTTTGTATTACAATCATGTGGAAAAATGTGGGTGATTACACTTTATTTGCATTTGTAAGGAGTGTATTTGGAAATACTGCTTTATTGTTTATAACGTGGTAGTTTTATTGGTGCCTGTGTCTAATTGCTATCTTCCCTCTGGGATCTGCAAGTTACTGTAAGCAAGAGTCTCCTCTATTTAGTACTATAATAAAACATGTAAACAGTAAGATAGAGTAACTATGACATTAAACTGGGATTATACTTTGCTGATACCTGCCCAATAGTAGTGCCTAATTATGCACATATGATAGCATGGACCCTGGAATTGAATGCACTCCTCTGCTTTGACTTGTCATATTATCTTCTACATATGCTATGCATATGCTACACATAGTATGACCATGTCAGTATTTGGCTGACATGGTAATGCTATGTATATTTTACTACCCAAACAAATAAGCACAAGTCAGTGACAAACACATTTGATTTCATGCTATTACAAGTTTGAACAAAAGTATCTTGAGGCTATAGGCAGGCCTTTCTTACCCCCATGAACCATTTTTTTCTTGGACTTTGAATTCCACTGGGCTAAGGAGTATAGGCCCCCATATTCAGAGCTGGCCATGTGCAGTTTGTGGACAGCCTGCCTGAGGTGCAATATTCAGACACTTAGCTAACTGTGACTGGGGTGTGTAAACTATCTAAATATGGGGCCATGTTGGTACAGTGCATGGTGACTATGTGGAGTTCTGCACACCTCTTGCTATCAGAAACAAGATATGGTCAGAGCCGATATGGCTGTGGAGAGTTATTGGGATGCTTTTATCCATTATTTCTAATAAATTTTCACAATGCAGATCTGCTGAGAGGCAGTTTCAATGTGGTCTTCCTTTTACACATTTTTATAATGTGTTTTCATTGAATATGCCTGTTGATTGCTATATATTTAGCCTGGATAGTTCACAGAAGACATGGCATCTTTTTTTCAGTGGGGCTCTACAGCTACACAATATTATGCTGCATTGTGTAAAATCAGAACACACTGAAAACAATATTTGACATCTAATCTGGGATATCCTAACTAAACACAGTGCAAAAATGTGTAAAATGAAGATCCCTATGACAATAGAGAAGCTGCAAGGCATCACAGCAGCTGGTCATTTGTCTAGGGCCCTCCATCCCTGGATCTGGAAGAAGGGTAGGGGACATCCCCTTGGGATAGGCACAGAACATGGCAAGACTATGAGGGGAGGTTCCACAAGGCTGTCATGGGGTGGTGGCATTTGATGGAGGGTGGAGAAAGAAGGGTAAAATGAGCAAGGGCTAACAGCTCTCCTTTCTTTCTCCTTCATCTGATGAACTGAAAACACCTCCAGTGACCAGCAGGCAGAGAAAGGTAAGAGCCTGCTCTTGACCTGGCAGTCAGGGGAGAGGAATGGTACTTGCAGACTGCCGGCCTATCTCTGTGCAGCAACTTAGAATTGGTGCCATATTCACTCAGGGGTGGATAGAATAACTGGATTAGGGTAAAATGCATTACTTCAGAGACTAGGACTGTACGTTTAAATGCTTGGCATTATTTTGGGTGTGTAATCAACTGGAGCATGGCTCTGAGGGGTAGGCACAAGACCCTGATGTAGAGGGCCTGGGGTTTTGCCCCTGAGTGCAACGTTAAATTATCCTGCTATTTTTCTGTCAAAATAGTAATCCCCCTCCTCAAACAAAAAAATAAATAATGCTGGAGCAAAATCAGAGGCATCCCTGGAATCTTGTACACAGTAGAGGTAGGCCACTGCCCATTCAGTCTTATCACACTGCCCATCGGTGCCAGATTAAGGGGAAGAACTGGGCCCATGGCTGGAGGAGCAGGGTCAGGACAGCCAGACAGGCCTTGGGCTCATCCCTCCTGACCAGTGCTGGGGTTCGTTTTCCCTCTCCCTTCCCCTTCCCTCCTGGCATGGCTCCCCCACTGCTGTCCCTGGCAAAAGCCATTGGCTCCTACCTCAGAGCCACTTCGGTGGCTGCAGGAGTGCCAGTGCTTGGCACGGCAGTTGAGTAAGGCCGGCATTTTCTCTAGTGCCCTGTATTCTCAGTGAGCAGCTCCGAATCACTGTTGGAGTTGGATAATAGGCAGAGCTGCACCCTCTAGCTAGGAGATTCGACCACACTGTCAGGCAGGGGGAAGCCTGGGGGACAGTGTCTTGGACATCCTTGTTGATAGTCCGCATGGCTGTAAGAGTATGGGGAGGCATCTGTGGTTTGCTTTCCAGTTAAAATCCATGGATCGGATTCTGGGGCCATGTCACATGCCTTCTTATTAGGGTGAGGCCCAGACCATTTTTCATACCTCAGCAGTCAGCCTGATCAGGGTGGCTCCACCATGGGCTATGGTCGGGAGGTCCTTGGTGAGGAATTGCTTTGTGGGTGCAGCACCCTGCAGGTCAACCCATGTCTTTCCCAGGGGCATGGCCCCATCTTCTGTCCTGGCCTCCAGGGCAGCAGCAGGAGGTCAGTTAGGGGGATCTCTCAGCATGGCTGGGGCCTCATGGAACTGCCATCCAGTGGGTAGCAAGGGGAGGAGTTTTTCTCAGGAGGCACCATCAGCTGCAGGGGACACTCAGGGCAGGGTTGGTCTGCTGGAGGCTACCTGCTCCCCCAATTTGTTGTGTGACTTTGGGGTCCATCAGAAATGACTCTGCCAAGTCCCTTACCCAACCCAGTGCTCCCGGGTGACCCCTGATATGTTAGTGCTGCAATTGCACAGGAGGCGGGAATCTAGGGGTGGTCTACACTTAAGTGCTCTACATTTGGTGAGGATTTGCATCCCACCCAGGGATGATACCCAAAAAAAGGTGTTGCTACCTGTCCGCGGCACAGGAAAAAAAAAAAAAGAGGATCGTCTGAGTCCAGACATTCTGGACAGCATTCCACTATGTGGTTAAGGTGTCCCCACTACTTTGGCATCAATATGCTGTACCCGTGGTAGTCCAGCATCAAAGAGATGGCACCAGGTTGGCTTGGGCAATAAGTAGTAATAGCCCCCATGTTGGCTAATAGTGGGATCCACGCCTGCGGGTGCTGACATGTAATGCTCAGCAATACACTGAGTCACAGTCTCTCCTGTTGTAACAGTGGCAAAGTTACCACTTATTTTAGACATATGAACCTGTTTACTATCAGGGAGAGTTAGCCAGATTCCCTAGGGAATTACAGTTTAAGACAGGTTAAACTGTTGTTCTCACACCTAGTAAAGAATGGCGTGCTTGCCTCAGTGTTGTGCAGGTTGCATCCAGGCAGTAAGGCTGCGGTTTTCAGGGGCCAAGTTTCCCTATGGAGGGAATGGTTTCAATAGTCGAGAGTTATGACTAGGATGCTATATGTCAGAAAAGAAGCCACCCAATAGTATAGTATAACAGGGGGTCACTGAGCATAATGCAGGAATACTTTTGGTTGCGATTAGATCCCGTTTAGGCACAGCTACTCCAGATAAGTCAGGTACCGATCAGATTGTATTAGTCTGCCCATATGAATTGGTAGGCATTCATACCCTGTAACAGCATGGTTCTTCATAAAAAAAAAATCAGGATAGGCACCCTGATGGCCTAGGAGCACTGGGAGAACAAGGGGCATGCGCAGGGCAGTGCAGTGGATGGTTGGGGATCCTGGTCTCTAGGTTGTGACCCGGTGCTATCGATGCAGAGCTATGGCCTAATTAATTAAAAAAAAAAAAGGCATATTGGTAGCAGAAAATGTTAGTAACGGGAAGGTGTCCAGTTGAGAAGCACTTCATCTTTTTTGGATTCTGACTTTTCACACTGTTAGGCCAACTAATGGTCGGTCTGATAGGTAGGGATGCATTTCTGAATAATAGAAAAAAGGTGCAATGGATGCATCATGGGCTCATCCATTTGGGCATCTGGTCAACTGAGCCTTTCAAGTCTACCTGCTGTTCTTGACAGTGACACAACTGGCTTGACAATGCCATGCTTCTATGATGTATGGTTAATGTTGTCCCGCAGGGTATTAAGGAGCAATCAGGTGGAAAGGGATTACAAATTTGGGCTCAGGAGACTGGGCACCAGCCTGTGAGGGCTGGAGAGATCCCCAGCAGGTCAGGGATTGAATCTTCTGAAATTTTTGGTGGAGTCACCACAGGGCAAAAACTAGGGAAAGGGGAAGGAGTTCTCTTCCCTAGATGCCTCTCTGTAACCTCTGGAGAGCAGGCAACTAGGCCGTGGTGAGGTAGGATGTGGGTGCACTGCCAGAGGACAGCAGCATCCCATTGGGTGGGCTAACAGGTGACAAGACTGATCTAGTAATCCCCTTTTGTCAGTGGGTGGGAATAATTACTAGGGGTGCTCTCCACTGTGGGCATGTCATGGCTTCCGAGGGCACATGAACAAGCATGTCCTAGGGAGACATTGGTCAAAAAAAGTGCTCAGTTGAATGTTCCTTGGGAAACATTCAGCCACAGATTCTGTAAGACAGATGGGAGTATGATGGGTTGAACACCTCAGGCATTTTCGGGCAAGTAGCGTGGGGTTACATACCTAAGACAGTTTCAAATGAACCAGTGGTGGACAGGTTGGCTGTGGGTGTGGAGGAGCCCGCTAGCCTACAATGATGTCATCTATCCACACTTGCATCATGCACACACACACATTCACACCTACACAGAAAGTGGGTGAGATTCCTGCCCTCAGGAACAACGAATGAAAATGAAAGTGTTTTAAGGAAATACTATATCAGTTGGGCACACCTGACTACTGGGGGATGGCAGACCCCTGCTGTGGTCCGAAGGAACACTATTCCTTATACTAGCTTTCTTGCCTGAGTTCTTGCAGGCAGTTCCAGGCATATGGGGTATAGTAGCATTGGCCAGCTACAAGGGGTTTGCTCCATGACTAGGGGCCAAGACATGAAAAGTGGAAAAAAGGGTGGTCAGTAGATACCCTGGGGGACTCACAGTGATGGGTGAATGGGGATTGCTAGCAGGTGGGTCAACCTGGCCACCTTCAGGGGGTTGGGGGAAGATCTCAGGGAGCAGTGGTACCTGAGGACATGGACCAATCTCTTCCCCCACAAAACCGGTCCAGGCTAACCACTTGGGTAATACACGCTGAGAAGCCAGGTAATGGGTAGAAGATCAGTACAAGGAGCCACACCACAGGACTGGGATCACGGTGACTGCAATGAGAGCCACAGGCTGGAAGAATAGGCCTCAAGTCAGGGTGGGACAGCATAGAAGGGGCTAAGGGCCTGAACAACACCAGTGGCAGGCACAGACATGTTCAGGAGGCAAGGGTCCTTACCTATATTCCAGAGGGGAATAGTACATGGCATGGCCTGCACATGTGGGTTACACAGCTGGAATGGCCTCCTAGGTGGTAGTGGTTGGAAGAGGACTGGGGCCCCTTGCAGGTCTGGTTAGGGCAGCTCATAGGGTAGGCACTGACACAGCAGTGGTGCACCACAGTCCAGAGGGCCTATTCTGGGTGGTTGGATTAGGTTTACCAAAGGATGGGGGATGCCTGCTGTCAGGGACATCAGGGCTGGTAGGGAGATGGGCTCCCAATATCCCCAGAGCTAACCAAGTGGATGACCAGGTAGGGTGGGATAGGTCCCATGGCACCCTAATGGAATGATGGCATTTCAGCAGGCAAGAGAGAAAGCCCAGGCATCCTCATACTACCAGTCTGCAGTTGCATTAACTTTCTGTTCTTTCTTGCAGGTCCCTCAGAAGGCACCTAAGGCAGTAGATTGTGGGAATCTGGTCACTTCTGGGCAGCAGCAGGTGCAGCCAGCTGGACTGGTGGATGGCCATAAGTATACCATTGGGGCAGCACAACTTCGCTTGTAGGGAGTGAGAGAGTGTGCACCAGAGGAAAGCTCCCAGGGCTGAACAAAGGTCCAGCACATGGAAGCATCCAGACATTTAGCGGCTCCTCCATGGAAAAGGGTTCTCAATTGTTCACCAATGGTGCAGCAGGAATGCCAACTACATGGGTGGAGGCATTGGAGTGGCAAACTGCATGCAAAGGGGTCATTGTGAGTTGGGTACAATAAGTCGCCCAAAGGGGGCTAAAGGGAGAGACTCCCCACAGGGCCTGTAGGAGGCTAGAATGGGATGTTGCAGCACAGAGGAAAGGAAAGGGAACATTGTTTAATAAGGAGTAGCACACTAAGCTAAAGCTTGTTTCCAGATGCGACCTGGGAGCACAAGAAAGTTAAGTGACATGCTCAGGATCACACAGTATGCACCTAGACAGCTGTGGGATTTAAACCCAGGTCTCCAGATCTGCAGCTCAGAGCCTTAACTCGCTGTGCTATACTATCTCCTTAGAGAAATAGGATGGAATGTGTAGGTGGGTCTGGGAGGCACAATTGGAGCAAGCAGATTGGGGGGGGTCTGACTGCATCTGTTTTGTGCTGGCTCAGGAGGATCACAGACCAAGGGTACAAGGGGAAGAAGGGGGAGACATGCTGAATTCTTCTGAAGGACTCATCACTTCCCGTTGGACTAATGCCGGAGAACTGCAGGACCTGGACCCGGATGGGTAGGGTTGTGGTCCACCCATATCAGGTTTATCCTACAGGGACAGCGGCAAGGAATGGGGGAGGCCACAGGGTGCTTGGCCCCTATAATCTCCCATGCTCCTGTCAGTGGGGTTCCAATCCAGGAGGTACATCAGTCATTAGGCCCGCACTAGGGTGGCCCAAGAATTGGGGGACTAGAGTGTGGGAGGCCTAAATGAAGGTTATGTATCCTCCTGGCAGTGCACGCTGCTCCCAAATAGGGGTGAATTGCTTCAATAAATGCATGGCTGTGGCCATTTCCTCCAAGAAGTGTGTTGTGTGGTTATTTCAGGGAAAAGGAAAGGTGGAAGGGTACCAGACAATAGAGAAGCTGCAAGGCATCACATCAAATGGCCATTTGTCTGGGACCCTCTCTCCCTGGACTTGGAAGTAGGGTAGGGGACCTCCCATTTGGGCAGGCACAGAATATGGCAAGGACATGAGGGAAGGTTCCACAAGACTGCCTGGGGGCAGTGGCATTTGATGGAGGGCAGAAAAAGAAGGGTAAAATGAGCAAGGACTAACAGCTCTCCCTTCTTTCTCCTATGCTTATTGAATTCCCATCCACCGACCCTCATAAAAGCAGGGCAAGGGGCCAGAGAGGCAGGGCCCCATTTGACCCATTAAGGGTGACTGCACAAGGGGTCAGGGAGTGAGTTTTCCCAGTTTTCCTATTAAGCAGGGTTTTTCTGTGTTTTTCGCCTCCTCAAAAGAGTTGCAAACTTATTAAGTAAATAAAGAATAAATTGCCAAAAGGAAGATAGATGACAGGGTAAATGGGCTGTTAGGTCTTGATAATAAACCTTCATACAACTGTTGCAGCCATGTGTAGTGGCTTGGGAGGATCACAGACCAAGGGTACAAGGAGAAGAAGGGGGAGACAAAGTGAATTCTTCTGAAGGACTCATCACTTCCGGTCAGCATGAGGCAGAGGACTGCAGGACCCGGACCCCGGATGAGAAGGGTTGTGGTCTACCCTCATCAGGTTTATCCTGCAGGGATAGTGATGCCAGACAGGGGCAGCTGCAGGGTGCTTGGCCCATATGACCTCCCCCACTCCTGTCAGTGAGGTTCTGACCCAGGAGGCACATCAGTCATTAGGACCACACTAGGGTGGCCCAAGAAATTGGGAGCTGGAGTGTGGGAAGCCTAAACAAAGGTTTTGTATCCTCCTGGCAGCACACACCACACCACTAAATGCATGGTTGCAGCCATTTCCTCCAAGACATGTGTTGTGTGGTTATTTCAGGGAAAGGGAAAGGTGAGCGGTACCAGACAGTGAGATGCAGCATCTCTGCTGCACTGTCCAGGATACAAAATATAGGATATGAAATATTTAAAGGAAATGTACTGTAAACTGAACTTCACTGTGTTCACTCACATAAACTGTTACATTATTGTTTTATAACATATTAGATTACAGTATTTATTTCAAATGTTGTGGCTATGAGGATGGTGTGTGTGTGTGTGTGTGTGTGTGTGTGTGTTTTTGCTGTAGTTTATATTTTTTCCCAAAAAGCACAGCAAAAAAATGCCTACTGATTGTTATATATTTTGCTGGATAGTTCACAGAAGATCTGGCGTATGACTGAGACAGTGCTTATCAGATAGTGTCTTAAGAAGTTAAAAAAACAGTGTAAATCTTTCTTTGCTGGGAAAGGGTGACATTTATGAGGTATAAATCTTTCTTGAAAGGCAAAACTGTTCAACTGAAGCTAGTAGCAAGAAAATGTTTAAATGCTAAGTATTTTAAATGTGCAAGTTGTTGAATTTTGAAGGGGGTAAATAAATCTCCAGTTTAATAGGCAACCAGTATTTAAGAAACTGTTTCAGTTTCCTAATAGCCTGCTGATAAGCAGCTTGTAGTTCTGTCTACAATATTCTAAACAGAAAGAAGAGAGTGTTTTATTTCAAGTGGCATAGTGATTTGTAGGTATGGATGGATACATTAAAAACTACTAAAATGTGTTCTACAGCATTCCATTTTTCCAGCTTTAGACAGCAAGATTGCTGTAGGCTCAGCCCACAGCTATAAAAAAGGGATATTTTTCTGACTGAACAACAGAGAGGGAAATGCTTCACAATCACCTCCTCATCCATGAAATGTTCCACTCTGTTCATTACTAGTACACTGCACTATTCTCCGGTGGTTACAGTGGAACATGGCACACTCTGCCATATCCAAGATGGCCAACCATCTGTACTGCGAATGCACGACTATTAGTACATGCACAGTGGTGTACAGCATCCATCTTGAACATGGCGGAGTGTTTCCGCTCTTTAATTGCACTGACATTAGGCAAATCTGTACTGAAAGGTGACTTTGCAGTCCCTGCATGAAATCACCTTTTGGGCATCAGCTGAAAATTTTCTCTGCCCTTGTTCATGAGTCGAGGTAATAAGAAGGCTATGTTGAAAATGTGGTATAAAAATATTAAAAAACAGGAAAGCTATGAGCCTATGTTGAATTTTGCAAATGCAGGCTCATAACTTTGGCAATTTTCAATATTCGTACCCCAAATTCACAACATAGACATATCTTTACAGAACCTCATGAATGTGATAGCTGTCATTTTTCAAATCCTGGCCAAAATGTTTTACATCCCAAAACATGATTTTTCAGTCCCTGCATGACCTCACTTTTCAGGCATGAGTTGAAAATGTTCTCTGCCCTTGTTCATGAGGTGGGGTTATAAGAAGGTTATGTTGAAAATTAGGTGAAAAAATATTAAAAACAACAGCTATGAGGCTACACTGAATTTTGCAAATGCAGGCTCTATGGGTGGGCTAAAGGGTGGATTTCCATCGTCGCAGAAGTTCCATGGAATTTCTAAAATTTTGCTGAATTTTCTGCTCTTTAGCCTGTGGCAGAATTCTAAACTTTTGCCACATAACTGCGGATTTCCACCTAGTACAGCAGCATTTGATTACGAACTGCAGACTTTTTACATGACATGCAGAAATAAAGTCTCTTGCATTACTTCTGTGGGGTTTTTTCCCGCAGTTTAATACATAAGCCACAGAACTGAACACTAACACTGATCAGATCTGTGGAGTTTTTTTCCACAGTTTAGTTCATGAACCTGTATTCTTACATTTATTCTGCAGTTTTGGGTGGAACTTCAATGAAAGTTGGTGAAAGGATTTCAGAACTTTCACAGAAGTGAAAATCCGACTATCATGGACATTCTTTTTTTCTTTGCACACCCCTAGTAGGCTCATAACTTTGGTAACTTTCAATATTTTCTCCCAAATTCACAGCCTAGCCATTTTTTACAGTGCCTCCTGAATGTGACAGCTGTCATTTTTCAACTCCTGGCCAAAATGTTTTTTTATGTCACAAAAGATGATTTTGCGGTCCCTGCACGAAATCACATTTTGGACAGGAGTTGAAAATTTATTCTGCCCTTGTTCATGAGGTGGAGTTATAAAAAGGCTATGTTAAAAATTTGGTGTAAAAATATTTAAAAAGTTATGAGGCTATGTTGAATTTTGTGAATGCAGGCTTGTAACTTTGGTAATATTCAATATTTTTACCTCAAATTTTCAACATAGCCTTTTCTGTATAGCATCTCATGAATGTGATAGCTGTCATTTTTCAAACTGTGCCTAAAATTTATGCTTGCATCCCAAAAGATGATTTTGCAGTCCCTGCATGAAATCACTTTTTGGTCAAGGGATGAACATTTTCTCTGCCCTTCCTCATGACGCAGGGTCATAACAAGGCTATGTTGAAAATTTGGTATAAAAATACTAAAAAGTAACAACTTTATGAGCCAAAATTACATTTTGTGAACACAGACTCATAACTTTGGACATTTTCAATCTTTTTACCCCAAATGCATCACCTTCAGCCCTATTAGCTCTGGCCAGAGTTTATTTAAAAGTTGTTATTGTTCCTTTACAGTGGTTTCAAATACTTGTAACCACTGCAGCCCCATTGGGAGAATAACAGAATCAACAAATGGGGAAATTTATAGGGGTTTCAAGATTCCCACCATAACATCCAGTATTTTTAAATCTTTAAAATATATATCTCCAAAGATACCAAGTACTGTAGTTAATTTTACCTTCAAAAATATTTAGGAGCACTGACTAAGTGACAGTGTGTTTGGGGGTGAGGTTTATTTATTTATTTGTTTTTGTCACCAGATAATATACACTAGGCACACATACTGTATGCCTAGTTTTTATGACATGACATGAGAGATATGCAGACTAACAGCAGGAAAAATATACAGCAAATATACAGTAACAGTATACATAATTGACAGAAATGTCATCAGGGAGTTACAATTTATTGACATTGGGGATGATTCACAAATGGCTGGGGTGGCTATGCACCATATAAGTCAGGCACATAGCCACCATGCAGGTGCCCGAGTCCACTGTGCCTCCTCCACTGCATGCAGCAACAGGATGCACCCCCCTACACACCCAATCCCCTGGCCAATTGCAGAGCTATGCATGGCAGTGGGCCGGGGGTGGTGCGGGGGGGGTGAGCCAACACTCCACCACATACACAACCCCATGGAGTGCTGTACACGGGGAATTCCAGTTCTGTGAGGCAGCAGTAAACCACCGGGGCCAGCTATGCACCCCCCGAGGAGGCTGCCTCCAGATGTGATGGATAAGGTGGGGGCAATGGCCCCCCTCAACAATGCAGCCCTTGCTGTCAGGGCACTTCTGGTATCTGGGGTCGGGCGGACAGGGAGGACCACATCCATGGCTTGGTCAGTGCACTGCACACTGGCTGGCAACATGGCACCAGAAGCAGGCAAGGGATCCACTGCAGGTCTCTGACTGGGCAGCTGAATGGCTGCCCACCATGATCCATGCTCTGCACTCGCCTGCCCCCACGGACCTGAGTGCCGGGGGTGGGGCCATGTAGGAGAGCTGGGCAGGGGCCGGTGGTCATGAATGTGGTCCTAGTGTGGAACTCCCTCTGGTGCTGAGCTGCACGCCCTGATTCACACCTCTTGCATGTTTTCTTGTGAATTGGCCCCATTATGAATAAGCAGTATTGCAAACAAAAAATACAGTAGTTGGTTAGGTTGAAAAATGTGCTTACAAAAGAAGGAAACATGGTACTGAACAAGATGTCAGGAAATCAGTCATATCTCCTTTGTGGGTGCAGGCACATCATACAGAAAGCAATAACATTTAACATAAAAGACAATGCACTTCAAATAACTGAGTAGAAAGTGCAACAGTGGAGGGCAACCAGTTCTTTGGTTTCTAGCAGGAATAAGAACCAGAATGTCACAGCAAGTCCTTTAGAACTTGCAGAAGAGCAGATGATTGGGAGAGAGGCATAATTCTGGGGAACTGGAGTGCCAGTAGAGAGGGGCATAGATGGCAAAAGCCAGTTTTTCCAGGCCAGTGGGACACTGATGCTCAATGAGAGGCTGGGAGTCCACAGACTATAACGAGTATGTAGGGGATGGGTGATGCAGATACAGTACATTGCTTGGGAAGATGGGGAGCCTGTTCGAAGGAAAGTGTACACAAAATGGCCCAGAGCAAGAAATCCTTAGCCAGCAGGGGAAGGTCAGCCCAGACCAGTGAAAAGGAGGGTGTGATGTGAGAGTTTTGGAGAGGCCAGAATAAAGAGACACACATTACAATATGTTGTATCATATCTAGAAAGGTTAAATAAATAAAACAGTGAACATGAATGGTAAACACGTGTGCATCATGTCTACTATTGGTTCTATGTCATAATGGTGACTGCCAAAGGGCGATTGTCATTACAGTGAAGTCAGAGCACTGAAAATTAATTTTGGTACTCTGACTTCCTGGCGCACAACAAAATGGCACCAGGGACTTGCATGTTTTTTATCTTTTTGGTGGGGGGGGCTGTGCCCCCACATGCCCTCCTCAGGGAGCTTCACCCCCACAACCCCTACTTAAGGATTCTCAATGACAGGGGGGTGCATGTTGGGGGAGCAAAACATAAATAAATTAAATTCAGGCCGGTCACAACAAAAACAAAACTGTGCCCGGACCTGAACCCAGCACCCTACACAGCAAAGCCATGAACTGACCTACAACACAACAAGGCCAGCTCGACAGCCTACCACAGTGTCACCCCTCAAATCCCTTCCCACCCCTCGCTGACCACGCTCGCTCCCATACCCCCTCTGCATGCATACCTGCAGCAGCTTCCTGTCACTCAGGTCACCAACCCACCCCATCCAGTCACTGTAGCTCTTGGGTTGCCACTCTGACATGTGCCACAATGGAGTCATCCTTTTGTGGGCTGCTCAATTGCAGTCACCAATGTCATGGTATACCCTACTATTTATATATCTTAAAGCCTGCTCAGCAATGTGCTGTGCGCCCCTACACAGTTGTGTACCAATGACCAGGACATGTGGAGGCACTTTTTCTGAGATGTAGAGGGTTTTGTACATCTACCCAGCACAAAAAAGGAAAAAGTATTGCACAAAGAAGAGAGTATGAGCAAAATGTACTTGCAGGTCATCAAATTTATTGAGCTGAGACAGCACAAACAAAACAAACCACAATCAGTCTGGACACACATCCCTGATGCTTTGGTCAACACATGACATTGACCACCTGAGGAATGTCACATGGTGACTAAAGCACAGGGTACATTTTTGTACTTTGTCCAGACTCACTGCAGAATGTTTTGATTGCATTTTTCAGCTAATTAAATTTGATGTGATGCAAGCAAATCTTGCTTGTGCTCTCTACTCTGTGCAGTGCTTTTCATTCTTTTTTACTGTGTTGCTTTTAGGGTTCTGCCACCATTTGTGGACTTTTGCACTGCATATGTTTAATGTACTGACCATTTCTATGCAATCGGCAAGACACATTTGCCTGCATTAGAGTGCAGCTCAGACCTGATTGGAGGCCTACATGGGTTATCAGGTTGAAGACCAAGATGTGGTATGCTGGTCAATCAGTTTACAGAAACAGCTAGGTGACTGGATGTTGATTTTTTACATTTTTTTTTATAAACATTTAAGTTTTCTGTGTGGAATGCAGCAGTCTAAGTGGATTTCCATGTTCTTTTTTTTTATTAAATAAACTTTATTAAAGTTTTCACAATATCCATGTACAGGCATCAGGTTGAAGTTAATACAGAAGGCTTCTATTGCAATACATATGTTTAAGGATGACAAACAGTGAAATGATGAGTGGTGGCCAGTGAAAATTGCACATGAACAGACGCCTGTACTACCTCCCAACCCCCTCCCCACCACCACTGCCACTACTAAATAGAGTTGGGATGACTCAAAGTGTTATTTGTCTGCACCTCCTGACCAGGAGGTACAAGAAATAGTCTTTAATCTTGAGAAATGTTAGATTTAGAGTGGACCTGCAAAAGTCTAAAAAGTGGGTCCCAAACTCGTCTATATTTCTTGAGGTTATTGGTAACCCTGGCAATAGTATGCTCAGCTTGAAGAGAAAACATGATCTCCTGGTATCATTCAGTGTAACTGGGTGTAGACTGATCTAACCAGTCTCTAAGAATTATTTTTTTGGCACAAGCAGAGATCAAAGCCATGTGTGCTCTATGTGTGCATCCACTAAGGGCTGAATAATCCCCCAAAATACAACTCTCAGGAGTGAATTTGTCTGACAAATTCAGTAGGGGATCCAATTGGGATTGGATTAGACTCCAAAATGGAGAGATGTTTGCACAAGCCCATAGCATGTGCAATAGGTCACCTCAGGTGACCTGAAGCATGAAGGCATTTTGTGCACTGAGCCGAAGACCGAGTCCCCATCTGATAAAGTTTAACAGGGGTGTAGTACAGATTGTGATTAATCTGGAATTGCATGTACCTGTATCTGTCCCATTTGATATATCTATATAGGTGTTTCCAGATTCTCAGCCATGGTCTCTGGGATGGGGATGGCACTAGGATCTGGTCCCACCAGTAACATCTTTGGCCTTCCAGATGTGATACTGTATTTTGCAAGAACTTATATGCATACGTTATCAGACGAGATGATTGGAGGGAACCAATGTATGAGGAGAGATCAAGTGAGAGAGTGTTGAACCATGAACCTATGCCAAAATGCTTCATCAACATATGAGAAACCTGTAGATATTTAAAGACATAGGTAGAGGGTCATTTGAAATTGGAACTAGCATTTCAAAATGGCCTCAATTTGTGGTTGGAGACCAATTCGGTTACCCTTCCGACACCCATATTAGGCCAAAAAATGTTAGGATTAAGGACCTTACCTGAGAGTAACAGATTGGGGTGATGGAAAAGAGGCTGATCTATGTCTCTGTACCTATCAGTTTTAAGAAAGGTGTTAAGCTGATGTTGTATTTGGAGGATGGAGCCTATTGGAGAATCTTTTAGTTTTTTGGGGAATATTTTTCTTAATTACAAATGGGAGAGCCTTGTAATCTATTTTATGAGAAGAACAAAGTGAGTGTTCAATTTTAATCCATAGAGGACAATAAGAAGAATCAAGGATATCCCTGTTGGGAAATAGCCAGAATTTAAGCCTTGTCAAATGTATAGCCAAGTAGTGTAGGTAGAAATTTGGAGCTTGTAAGCCACCGTCGAATTTGGAATGGATAAGCTTGGTATAGCTGTGCCTGGGTTTTTTCCTGACCCATAAAAAGGAACTAATAATACTGTGCAGATGTGAAAACCAGGATAATAGGAGGGCCAGGTTAAACATTTGTAGGGGAAATAACACATGAGGCAAGATATTCATTCTGATGATACTCATACAGCCCCATAGGGACTGGGGCAAATTAGCCCAATGCATGGTATCCTCTTTTATAGTAGTGATGATGGTATCAAGGTTCAGTTTCTTCATGGTGTTAGGAGAGGCATGTAGGTTGATACCTAAATATTTTAATTTGTCAGTTCGCCATTGGAGGCCTGGGTTTTCTACCTCAGCTCTCAAAGTATTTTTATTGAGTGGAAAAATTTCTGTTTTGTCTAAATTTAGTTTATATTTGGAGATGTTCCCAAATTGAGAGATTATATGAAAGGCAGCTGGAAGGGATTGTGCAAGAGAGATTATATGTAGTAAAATATCATCTGCACATGCAGAAATTTTATATTCTGTATCACCTGTAGTGATGCTTTTAATGAGCAGAGATGCATTAAATTTTCTGATGAGAGGTTCTAAGAAGAGATTAAATAAATACAGTGAAAGGGGACAACCTTGGCTTATGCCCTGGTGGAGTGTGAAGGGTGCAGAGAGAATACTATTACATTGGATGAGTAAAGGACTTTGATCCAATTTACAAATTAATGGAGAATTCGATACTTACAGAGTAATATAAAAAGATATTCTGAAGAAACCCTATCAAATGCTTTTTCAGCATCCAAGGAGACCAGGGCAGCGGGCATAAGAGAATCCTTAGATGCAGAAAAGAGATTGGCAATTTTCCTGAGGTGGTCAGAAGAGAGGCACCCCATAACAAAAGCTACTTGTTCCTCGCTTATTAGAATTTCCCAAACACTCCCTAGCCTTGAGGCCAGAATTTTAGCGGATTTCCATATTCTCTAATCTCCTGCCGCATGTATGACAAGGAATACAATCCTCAGCCTACCCAGGTGTTTGATGTCTGGCCCAGCTCCACCTCCTGAAATGTTGCCTGCCCTCACAACAACCTCTGTGATCATGTATCAGGTGGCTGGGTGTTGAGGATTCCACCATGTTCAGAAACAAATGAGGGAGTCAGCTGTGCTAGCCAGCAATGCACAATTACATGTATTCTTGTCCCACTGGGCATAGGGTTCTAAATCTCCATTTTTTGCAGTACTTTTACCTCAGGACATTAATCATAAATGGTGTTACCTGAACTTGGGTACAAAAAAATTAACTTCATGAGACTTGGAAAAAGTCCCCCAAATTGCGCAAGGTACAACTGCAACCAAATGTTTCCATAGTCTGTTTTTTGTCTTATTTTGACCGTATAGTATCCAGCCTCAGATCACCTAACTCTAAACATCTTTGATTTTTTTCTCTTTGGTTTCAAAACAGATTTGCTGCCAATCCTTAGCTCCAGGAAGAGCTACTGGTTGGGAAACGCTGTTGCTTCTAAAAGGAGAACCGTGAATAAACTTGAAATCATTTTTTTTCAGTTGAAGCTGTTTTAAATACTGGTTCCAACCATATTAATGTTTTCTCTATATTGGCCTATCAGTAACTAAACTGGGTGTTTCTGATTTACACTCTGTGTTAAGTACCTTTTTTGCACTGCATGATGTAGTCTACTGTATGTCCCTCCTAATCTGTAGAGTTCTATAGTACAACATGTCTGCATTCTGAAAACAATGGAAGACCTGAGCAAGGATGTGAACTACATCACACTGTTCTAAAAAGGTATTACTGCCAGTGTGGAAATTAGAAACACCCACTAATATATTAAAAGCCAGTAGAGCTGGAACAGTGACAGAACTGGAACTAGTGTTTACAAATAAGCTTCTACAGGGAGAAATGACTTACAGACTCAGTGCAGTTCTTTAACCGTTGTTTCCCCTAAAATAATCAGAAAACAAGGGTCAGCTTAGAAGCCTAAACAGGCAAAGTCCATACTGAAAAAAAAAACAGATTCTGAACCCAGTGATGACTTGGTCTCACCCTACAGCTTTATGGACTTGAATGCTCCTTGCTATATTTTTTTCTACAGACTTATCATGTACTGTGCACTTGGACATGGCAGTGAAAGACTTCCTTTGAAGTCTGAAAATATGGCTTTTGCAGATTGTGTTCCTTATGAGAACCTAGGCTAGTTCTTGGAAGGGTTTAATTAAAAGAAAAAAATCTTGCAAGTGGTTACCATGGAAACAGCTGTGAAGCTGGCTGTCTTCCTTGGAAAGCACTATGTGGCCTACAACCACAGGGAGGCAACTGAGGATTAACTGATCCCTGTTAACACCATTGTAAGTGTGTTTTCTCAGTATGAAACACTAACAATTCAGGTGCAGTTTTCAAATATGCTAGAATAACTCCAATCTGCCTCACTTTAGTGCTAATGAGGCAGGTTTGTAGTAAAACACACATTTCCATTAGCTGAAGGGAATGCAAAAAATGCTCTTTTGATGAGCTTAAGAAAATCTTTATTAGAGATGTTGCAAAGTTTTTCCTTTGTCAGCAGATATGTGGCAATGCCATGAAGACCTAGTGAAGTGACCCCAATGTTCACCCCACTTCAACAAATGTGGAGTGTGGTACACTTCCTAAATGAATACTATGGCTTTACCATTGAAGATAGCTGTACTGTGCCAGGTCATATGGTGTGCAAAAGGATGATCACGTTGTTACATTGCTTCAGGAAGTACCTGTACAGGGATGTAATCATATAATAGTTTGCAGTACAAGCTTGTTAGTGGGAGTAATGGATGTTTCTATACAGTACATTGTTCTTGGATAAACTTCAGACCCAAAAAGTGTTTCAAAAAATTAGTCTTGTTTGAAATGTTGATTGTTGCTGGCAGAAAAAAACAGGTACAAGAGCCTGCAGAGCAGGACTCCAGTGTGTCAAAAAATATGCTTGTCTGACATCTTTATTGTTGCTGGCAGAAAGACAGGTATAATAGCCCACATGGCAGGCCACTAGTGTTTAAAAACTGTCTGGCATTTAAGGAGGAGGTATTGACTTGCACTGAATGGAAATAGACAAAGTGGAGTGGGGCTCTAAGGATGGTAGGCTTGCCTTGCAGTGATCTTTTAAGTATTTGCTTAAGGTGATTGGATCAATTTCCTCACTTATCATCATCAATTACAATTTCATCCATTTAGTAACTTTTTTATCTTCATATTAAAATCACACTTCTCCATCATTAATATGGGCTGGTAGTATAGCCTAGAGGTTAGAGTAACAAGCTGTGAATGAGCTCACTACATCCAACAGACCTGGGACTGATTCCCTCAACCCTCCACTTGCATACTGTCACTTAACCATCCAGTGTTCCAGGCTGCCCCTAAAAACAGGCACTTGTGGCTAGTGAGCCTTTACCAGTTACCAAAGAATAATAAAAAAAAATAATAATAATATCCAAACTAGAATCAGACAGGAATTCAGGCAGGACTTTTGATGCTGCAGACATTTTAGTCTCTGGCAGAAGAGATATGATGTTTTGTGTGCTGATTTGACTACTCAGTGTAATGAGACTATGGCCATTTTGGGGTGACAGATTTATGCAATTTATCAATATTGATTGATTTGTGCAATCTGTCAATAATGATGGCTTCTAATAAATTGAACACTCTTTCAGAGCTGACACTGGATGGTGGGCAGCTCATATATACTGTATTACTACAGAAGACAATGCTAGCCACTCCTGAACCTTTGTAGCCCAGAACAAAAATGGCTCCTCATCAATGTTCAAGTTCTTATAGTTAGTAAGATAGGTCTTCACCGAATGCTCCACATACAGTACTTATGGCAGAAATCCTCCATATCCTAATCTTCTACTTCTTCAAAACCCATCTACAAAAATGCTGCCCACAGATGGTTGAAAGTGCTACTGGGGTGGTGTTGGCACTGGTGATGCCGGTGTCTAGTGTGTCCATTGATTTGTCAGATTCATACTCTGTATTGGTATCATATTATATGAATTTGAATTTCTTGGGCTTTAATGCCATTTTCATCTTGGTTGCTTTAGTTTAGTATCTGATCATTTACCTTTTTAATCTAGTGATTTTTCACCTGCTGGAATATATATTGCCCTGAGAAGTGCTGGAAGTTTATGTTTGTATCATGTGTCTGATATGATAATAACTTTGTGGATTCTTGAATGGATTGCAGGAACTCATTGTTATCAAGTAGTGTCTGCATGTATTCCATCAGTACAGCTCCAGAATCCTCACTGACTTCCAGCTGCCGATGCACATTGCACAATGCCTGACTCAGCATGCACAGAAGTGGGACTGCTCAACTTATGGGTGCCATAAGGTCACTAACTGCCTGGGTGGCATATGCAAAAGTCTGTTACAAGAAAATGAGGCTTTCCATGAAATGTCATGGCACTACTTTTTTGTTAAGCTTAGGAAAGCTGCTGAGGTATTATGGGTGATATGAATGAGCATATAGTCTTACAACACCTTGTACTGTTTAAACATAAATTTAGTTATGCAGAGGGTGGTGTCCAACTGCATGACCACTTCTTGTTTCATACAGTGCTGTGGCAGGTTATTTTTCATCTGTAGCTCCCACATCTGCTGCCTTGCCTTTGGTGAGCAGGTAAAACGGCCATGAATGCAGCTACACATGAAGTAACTATTTGATGTCTGCTTGGCTGAGAAAGGTCTACATGACCAAGTTAATACAATGTGCCATGCAAAGAAATCTGTAGAAACCACCATCCTCTGCTTCTTTAATCTCAGTTGTCCCATGATTGGTAGCTATGAAGCCAATCTCTAGGGATGATGGGTGCAGCTAAGTGTCAATTTTCTCCAGCAGCTCAGTGAAGATGTTGGCCAAAGCGGGTGACTGTAGTAGAAAAGTCCAAGATAAAGTTGTTTGCTAGAAAGCTTCACGGGAAGGGGAGGAGAGATGTAATTCCTAGACATAGTGCATGAGGCCACAGGCAACTACAATTGTTTTTCCCAGCATCCTATTATGCACATTTCAGAGGTCAAGTGTATTGTGTCACCTTATGAATGAGAGAAATAATGTGATTGGCAGCACACAGCAATATCCCTCAGCTCAGACACATCCTGGTATGTGAAAGACATACACCAATGAGCTGTCCATTTGGGACAAGCCTTTTCCATATGCATGCTGAAGCTTGGATTCTTCACAAGAGTATGGCAAAAGATCAGCTGCATACTTTACATTACCTGGACACTGCATGATTATGATACAACTTTTTGAAATGCGTCAATGACTGTTCTACTGTAGGTTGATGAAATACCTTTTTTTTCTGACCAGAACTGGTTTGTTTCATTGCTTTATATCAATAGGTGTGTAACTGAGGACAGCTACCACCACTCAAAAGTCACTTGTGTTATTATGATAAGAAAAATCTGATTCTGCTCCATTTGTGAGCAACGCCAGTAGCAATAGCTGGGCTTCTTTATTAAGTCCCCCTTCCATCTCCTCCAACTCTGACTTCTCTACTATATGCTATGATAAATAACAGGTGCTCCCAGTACATCATCAGCCCTGCTCCAGTGTTTTGCACAGATTGACAGATGCTTATGTTTAAAGTGGATGTGTTGACTACCAAAACAAAGATGTGATCCTCTGCCACCATAGCTGCTATGTACTGGAAAATTAGCATATTGTCCAACTCTGGTCCAATGGATCAGTAATAAGGTAGTCCCACACAACAATATGGCTAGGTGGTAGTAACTTACTATGGCAGTAATGATGGGCTTGTGTCTCCATAAGTACTTTCTCTGGTTGTGTGGCTGTTAGCTGCTTTTTGCTTTTTGGGTGGTATCTTGGGCTGGGGAATTACTAATTCTGTTGGTGGTAGTGTCACTTTTCACATTTTGTGTAGTTTAACACTATGCAGACTAACAAAATCTGATATATGTGGCCTGACCGGTGGCACTGAGGGTTGAGGTGCTGGACGTCACATCTCACACCACGCCGACGACCCGAGTTCGGGATCTAACACAGGCTGCCAGGGGTCAGCAGGGGAGGAAGAGGATCAAGCATCCAATGACAGCTTTCCTCTCCTGGGGTTGGGTGGGTGTGTCATACCACTCCTTGACTGCCCTCGTTGCAGATGACCGTGAGCAGTGCCAGTGACAGGGAGATGAGAAGCTTGGCTTCATGATACACATGCACCTGTATACATTCGCATTCACAGCCACAAAGGGAAGGTCAAAGAAAAACAGGGAAAATGGATGGCTATGGGCTCTATGAAGCCTCCTTCTGGCACACCAGTGATGCTGCCTTAGAACCACCCAAAAATTGCCCTTCCAGATGTGTGTCTCGGAGGGGGGAGGACAGCCTTCCCTCCTCCCGCCATGGGGGGGTAATCCATGTGGGAACAAGGGATCAGGGTACTGGGGGGGGGACATTAGCTGGGAGTCTGGAAGAAGGAGCAGATGCTTGCCAACAGCAGAAGGAGAATAAACAGATTATAACAAAAAAAAAAATCTGATATATGTCGTCGGATGACTGTTTGGTACTAGAGATGCAGCGAAGTTTAATTTCACCAGTGATGTTCCAATGAAGTCAGAAGCCTAGCACTATGAAATATTTTGTGAATTTCACACACTTAGTGAAATATTCCATGGGTGCATAGTGCGATGACAATGGTCTCCAACCTTGGTTTGGAGCCAAAAAATAGGATCTTTAGAAATAATGGTTATGCTCCATTAACTCATTCCACAAGGTATAGCATGACAGGCTCACTGCCTTCAGTTCCACCTTCCCACAAAAATACAACATGTCTATAGCTCTCTAATGTTTTTGTCCCCACATCACCATGAATTCAGAAAACAACCCATTGAGTTCTCTCTGATCTGCATCCACGCAAACCATGGAGGGGGCTATGTGGAGCTGCCAGTGCCCTGGGTAGGAGCTGTATGTACAAGCTCTTTAACGCATGCTGAGCTGCTGCAGACTGGCTGCTGCCTCATAAAATGGAGCCAGTGACCCCATTTCCTACACCTCACCGTGACCATGGAACGTCTTCCTTTTGCTCACGTTGAAGGGGCTACAGGATGACCTAACTAAACTGCAGGAATGGTCAGAAACATGGCAGCTGGGGTTCAATGTCAAGAAGTGCAAGGTAATGCACTTCAGAGCAGAGAACCAGGGGAGCGACCATCAGCTTGGAGGGGTACAGTTGGGTAGCACTGTGGAGGAAAAGAACCTAGGGGTACTTATAATAGGAAGCATGAACAACTCTGCTCAGTTTAGGAAGGTGGCAGTGAAGGCCAACAAAATGTTGGGGTGCATAGCGAGGGGAATCTCCTCCAGAAGTAGGAAGGTAGTCCTCCCCCTGTATAGGTCACTGGTCAGGCTGCACCTGGAGCACTGCGTGCAGTTCTGCTGTCTGTACCTGAGGAAGCATGTCAGATTGTTGTAGGGAGTGCAGCATAGAGTGACAAAGATGATCCAGGGATTGGAGGACAAGCCCTACGAGGAAAGGATGAGCGAGCTACATATGTATTCCTTGGAGAAGAGGAGAGGAGGGATGGGGGGACATGATTGAGACCTTTATGTACTTGAAAAGGATAAACAAGACTCAAACATAGGAGATCTTCCAATTAAGAAAAGGAAGGGACATAAGAGGGCACAGTCTCAGACTCGAGGGTGGAAGATTCAGGAGGGAGGTAAGGAGACAGTTCTTCATGGAAAGGGTGGTGGGCAAGTGGAATACTCTACCACAAAATGTGGTGGACTGTAAGATGGTGGGCAGTTTAAAGAGGGGATGGGACAGGGTGAGGGGGAGGGTAAATCTAAGGAGGGGAGGAGTGGAACGATCAGCTGTGAGATGAGGGGCTAGCTGCACTATTGAGCAGATTTGACATACCGTGAGGCCTATTTCTGCTGGCATTTTTGTATGTTTGTATGTACGTTGAACACCATGCTGTTGACAGACTGCAGAATGCAGAAGTTTGTATTGCTGTCTAAGTCCAGCAATTGCTCCAGCGTGAAGTCACTGCTTTTCGTCCTGGTCAAGCCGGTGGCCTTGGCATCCTCCTCTGTCTTCCGAATACCAATTAAGCACAGCTGGTGGGTGGGAAAGAGCAACTGCAGACTGCCATTCAGCAGCAACCCACCAAGCCCCATTTTACATTGTCTGATCACCCCACTGTGCCACTCCACATCCTCATGCACACTTTTCTGTTTCCATCATCCACCATACTGCATATTAGCACTCACTGCCACAGCTGGGTCAATTATACATGATCCCTACCCACCCCGAGAAAGAAATGGCCACTGTGATTGGTGATGGGGAAGATGAGGGGTGAAGAGATCTCTGTTTCCCACTACAACACCAGAACTAACTTAAAACGTCAGTGGAACCGGGGACAGGGAGTCATCAGGAGCCATCACTAGGGACAAGGTGGGGAAGCAATGGGGGCGACTAGTAGAGATAGAGTGGTGGAGTGACCAGGCAGGGAAGGGGAGTGACTGGGTGGGTGGGAGGAGAGAGAGAGAGGCAAAGTGTGGGCTAGAGCAGTGCCCAGGTAAGAGATAGAGACAGAAGGTTGGTGGGTACGAGACATACTATGAACAAGTGTAGAAAAGGGGGGAGTGAGAAAATTAACACTAGAGAGAATCAGTGTTATATCTCCATATTGCCATAATGGCCCATCAGCTTAGGCGTGGTGTGCAGGTGGAATTTCGCATGGGAATTTGGTACTTAGCTCCAAGAAATATTTTTTGAGCTGTGTAAAATTTGCAAAATATTTCATGGAGCGAAGATTGCGGACTTCACCCATCTCTGGTTGTTACCTGCTTTGTTGTTACTGAGGTTCCTAGGGAACATGTTACATCATAACTGTAAGTCTCCTTAACTTCTTCTTCTTCTTTTCGCTCCTCAGTCTTGCCCTCCCACTTATCCTCAAAAACCATTTATTTGGCTGCCTCCCCCTCTATAAGTGCTGGAACTACTGTGGGGGTAGGTTGTATCTCAGTCTTCCTGTCTTCCTTTTCTAGATTCATAGCAGCCAAATCAGCTGCTGCCACCCTGCCACTGCCTTGTGATGGTAAATGATGAGTCCTGTTTCCTACCATATCTGGTGGTGATGATCTCCGATTAGTCTTATTTTCATTGTGATGCTGATCCCCCTGCCCTGACATTTCTCATCTCTGTCCTCTGCTTGAGCTCACCACATCGTGTACCATGGACATCCACACAGAAGTCACATGTGCACTGAGGTACTTTAGTGGATTGTTATGTCACAGCACTAAACAAATAACCATGACTTTTGCCTTCCACAGTCCAAAGATTTTTTCTTTATGCCTTAAAAAAACAGTGGTGCACTGCCTCAACAGTGAGGTACCCTGGACTGTTTCTTTATAGCCCTACATAAATAACTGACTATTGTCTGGCACAACCAAGCATGATTTTGTTCATACAAAAAAATCATCTTCCTTCCAAAATTTCAGATACTATATGGTGGCCAGTGGCCTTTCACAATCACTGAGTCAGCAACACTGAGCATACAGCAAGTTGCACTGTTTTAAAAAATGGGGCAAAGTTTTCAAGGGGAAGATACAAGCACAGTTGCCAATTTTGGATAAATCCTATGTCCTCAAAAATCTACCAATGAATTAGATTCTTATTTTTAAGCATTTTAATTTGTTTGCAGCTGTCTACAATTTATAGCAGTTTGCATCAAAAAAGTGATGTGTGTGTCACTTTTTTGATACATGTGTCATTCTAAGTGTTGCAAATTGATGCAGCTGCAACCAGCAGTTAAATGTTGTCTGAGATGGTCTAACTGTAATGCAAATGTGTCATAAATATGCCGCAATGTCCCCCAAGAGCATCGGAAATTGTGCCCTAAAGGTTTAAAACATTTAGTCAAACAAAAATAAAACTGGAAGCTGACTCGCTCTGCCCCTGTTGATTCAGTTTAGATGTACTACCACTATAAGCAGTGTCAAATCTAGCAGAATATCTCCTAAAACCATTTTCTCAAAACAAAACCTTTTCAGATCCCTTCTACAAAGTCTCAGCATGCAAACTTGAGCAAAGATGTCTGTAGTAACTACACTGCTAGTACAATCAGGAGCACACATGGGCAATACCTACTAGCTCCATGTCTACCTCAGTATGAACCTCAGTATGAACTATTTCAACCCAATATGATTGATCTTGTTCAGCATTAGAGACACATTTTGAATGGTTCTGTTGTCACTCACTGACTGTGAATGCCTGGGGAACATAGATGCATAGATACATAGACAGTGCCAGCAGAAAAGGGCCTATGGCCAACCCAGTCTGCCCATTTGAGCTTGTAAGTTCAGTTTATGTTTTCCTCGAAGTCTGTTGCCCCTTACCCCTGAACTCTAGAATTCCTTTATGTCTATCCCATGCATTCTTAAATCCTGTGATTGTTTCAGCCCCCACCACTTCCTCTGGTAGGGTGTTCCACTTGTCCACCACCCGTTCTGTGAAGAAATTCTTTCTCATGTTTCCTCTGAATCGTCCTCCCTCCAACTTCATCCCATGCCCTCTAGTCCTGGAACATCTTTTTCACTTAAAAATAGTGTATTCCTGCACCCTGTTCCTCCCTGTAAGACACTTGTATGTCTCTATCATATCCCCTCTCTCCCTTCTCTCCTCCAGGGAGCACACGTTCAGTTCCTTCAACCTGTCTTCATAGGACTTGTGATGCAATCCATGCACCATCTTTGTTGCCCTCCTCTGAACCTTCTCTACCCTATGTCCTTACGTAGGTATGGTCTCCAGAACTGTACACTGTACTCCAAATGGGGCCTCACTAGTGTCTTGTATAGCGGAATTCTGACCTCCCTTTTCCTGCTGGTGATGCCCCTGCCTATACATCCCAGCATCCTATTTGCTTTACCTGCTGCCTTGTCACACTGTTTCCCTACCTTGAGGTCATCAGAGATGATAACCCCAAGATCCCGTTCCTGCTTGGTGCATGCTATATCCTCACCCCCCAACTGATATATTGTGCCAGGGTTTTTGTGCCCCATATGCATTATCTTGCACTTATTTGCATTGAATTTCAACTGCCAAACCCTGACCATTCTTCAAGTTTCTGCAGGTCCCTTCTCATTCTGTCTACACCCTCTGGTGTGTCTACTCTGTTACAGAGCTTTGTGTCATCAGCAAACAGTGAAATTCTGCCTTCTAGGTCTTGCGCAATGTCACTGATGAAGATGTTGAATAGGACCGGTCCCAGCACTGATCCTATGGTACCCACTGGTCACTCTTCCCTCTGTGGAGTAACAGCCATTTACCACCACCCTCTGTCCTGCCACCCAGCCAGTTACCTACCCACCACACTATTGTCCTGCCCACACCCATATTCCCCAGTTTGTGTAATAGTCTTCTATGTGGCACAGTGTCAAAGGCCTTGCTGAAGTCCAGATAGGCCACATCCTGCTCTCCCTGATCCACCTCCTAGTCACCCAGTCAAAAATTCAACGAGGTTGGTCTGACATGACCTCCCCTGGTGAAACCATGCTGCCTTGGGTCCTGTAGTCCATTGACAACCAGATGTTCCAAAATCTCTCCTTCAGTAGTGCTTCCATGATCTTCCCCACTACCGAGGTGAGGCTGACTGGTCTGTAGTTCCCTGCTTCCTCTTTGTTCCCACTTTTGTATAAGGGGACTACATCTGCTGTCCTTCAGTCTTTGGGTACCTCCCCTGTTTCCAGTGATCGGCTAAACAGGATAGCCAGATGTTCAGCCACCACCTCTCTTAGTTCTTTAAGGACCCTGGGCGCACCCCATCTGGCCCCATTGCTTTATCAACTCTTATTACTTCCAGTTCCTTCAGGACCCTTTCTCGTGTAAAGGGACTCATGTCCATTTCTGCACCATTCTCACCCCTTGTACTCCCTTCAGACCCATTACCCTCCTCTTCCTCAGTAAAGACTGAGCAGAACTACCTGTTCAATATGTCAGCTTTACTGTTGTCATTCTCCACACGGCGCCCATCCTCCCCTTCAGTCTCTCTATCCCTCCCTTTGTCTTTCTTTTTTCACTTATGTACCTGTGAAAGGTTTTGTCCCCTCTACCCACTGATTTTGCAATGTGTTCTTCTATCTGAGCTTTGGCTTCCCTTACTGACCTCCCTGCCTCCCTTTGCTTCTCCTAGTACTTCTCCCTATCCCCTTCTGCCTGTGTCTTTTTGTATTGCCTGAATGCAATCTTTTTGGCTTTCACTTTCTTTGCTACCTCTTTGGAAAACCATAATGGTCTCCTCTTCCTTTTCCTCTTGCTAACCTGCTTAATGCATAATTCTGTTGTTCTTGTAATCTTCATTTTAAATACTGCCCACTGTTCCTCAACCCCTGATTCCTGTCCCATTCCCCTTAATACCTCTTTCAAGTATCTCCCCATTTTCCCAAAGTCTGCCCCCCTAAAATCCAGGATACGTGTTTTTGTGTGGTTTGGTTCTGCTCTTTCTGTGATTTCAAACCACAATGACTGGTGGTCACTGTTCCCCAGGTGCTCCCCCACTGTTACCCCATCACACTGTCCCTGTTTGTGAGCACAAGGTCCAGTATTGCCTTCTGCCGAGTTGGTTCCATGACCAGTTGCTTGAGGAAGGCACCCTGAAGGGAGTCCAGGATAAATCTGCTCCTAGTTGATGCTGCTGCTGGGATGCTCTAGTCCACGTCTGGAATATTGAAGTCTCCAACCAGTGCTGCCTCACCCTTGTCTGCCATCCTTTGGATGGCTAGCATCAACTCCTATCTGTTTCTTCCTCCTGGGCTGGTGGTCTATAGACCCACCCGTCGGATAGCTGTCCCCATTTTCCTTTCCAGCTTAACCCACAGTATCTCTTCCCATTTTGTTCCTCCTGGATCTCTGTGGCCTTATGTCATTTTCACATACAGTGCCACTCCTCCTCCTCCTTCCTGCCTGCTCTGTCTCTTCTGAATATGTTGTAGCCAGGTATGTCCATCTCCCAGTCGTGGTTATCATTACACCAGGTTTCAGTGATGGCCACAATGTCCAGATCTGACTGCACCATGACAGCCTCCAGATCTTCCATCTTGTTGCTAAGGCTCCTGGCATTTGCACATATGGCTTTCCATGATTTGACCTCCCTAGACTGTTTCGCTGTTCTACTCCAGCCCCTTCCTTGGTTGTCCTTTATCCCTGGTTCTCCTTGCTGTCTGCCTTTCTTCTGAATTTTGCCCCTTTCTGCCTATCCACCTCTTGGGCACTAATCTCCATCTTTTGCACACTGCTTTGCAGAGATAGACACTCCATTCAACAGCAGTGTGTACCATGTGGCCATCATTTTAGACAGGAAATCACTCGTGTGGCCTGCACATGAGTGGAATGTGTTGCTCTTCACTGGCTAAGTTTCACCATTGTAACACTACACAATGTCCCAACTAATTTGGTTTGCAAAGACTACTCAAAAAAGCTTTTATTTTTTTACTTTTCTATAAAGACTAAAAAGAGTAGTGGCTGGACTTCCGCCTTTCCTTCTTTTTATGTTTCAAAATGCAACATTAACCAAAAAAATCTTAGGAGACACTGTTTCTGTTTGGATGATTACTTTATATTTTTTTTATGTGCTCCAATACTGTACTGTGTTCTTACTACAGTGTCAACCTACATAGATACATAGATACATAGACAGTGTTGGCAGATAAGGGCCTGTGGCCCACCCAGTCTGCCCATTTGAGCTTGTAAGTTCAGTTTGTTTTCCTAGAAGTCTGTTGCCCCTTACCCCTGACCTCCAGAATTCCTTTATGACTATCCCATGCATTCTTAAATCCCGTGATTGTTTCAGCCCCCACCACTTCCTCTGGTAGGGTGTTCCACTTGTCCACCACCCATTCTGTGAAGAAATTCTTTCTCATGTTTCCTCTGAATCGTCCTCCTCCAACTTCATCCCATGCCCTCTAGTCCTGGAACATCTTTTCACTTAAAATAGTGTTTTCCTACACCCTGTTCCTCCCTGTAAGATACTTGTATGTCTCTATCATATCCCTCTCTCCTCCTCTCCTCCAGGGAGTACATGTTCAGTTCCTTCAACCTGTCTTCATAGGACTTGTGATGCAATCCATGCACCATCTTTGTTGCCCTCCTCTGAACCTTCTCTACCCTGTCTATGTCCTTACGTAGGTATGGTCTCCAGAACTGTACACTGTACTCAGGTGGGGCCTCACTCTAGTGTCTTGTATAGCGGAATTATGACCTCCTTTTCCTGCTGGTGATGCCCCTGCCTATACATCCCAGCATCCTATTTGCTTTACCTGCTGCCTTGTCACACTGTTTCCCTACCTTGAGGTCATCAGAGATGACAACCCCAAGATCCCGTTCCTGCTTGGTGCATGCTATATAATCGCCCCCCAACTGATATATTGTGCCAGGGTTTTTGTGGCCCATATGCATTATCTTGCACTTCTTTGCATTGAATTTCAACTGCCAAACCCCTGACCATTCTTCAAGTTTCTGCAGGTCGCTTCTCATTCTGTCTACACCCTCTGCTGTGTCTACTCTGTTACAGAGCTTTGTGTCATCAGCGAACAGTGAAATTCTGCCTTCTAGGTCCTGCACAATGTCACTGATGAAGATGTTGAATAGGACCGGTCTCAGCACTGATCTCTGTGGTATCCCGCTGGTCACTCTTCCCTTTGTGGAGTGACAGCCATTTACCACCACTCTCTGTGTCCTGCCACCCAGCCAGTTACCTACCCACCACTACTGTCCTGCCCACCCATATTCCCCAGTTTGCGTAATAGTCTTCTGTGTGGCACAGTGTCAAATGCCTTGCTGAAGTCCAGATAGGCCATGTCCACTGCCCTCCCCTGATCCACCTCCCTAGTCACCCAGTCAAAAAATTAAACGAAGTTGGTCTGACATGAACTCCCCCTGGTGAAACCATGCTGCCTTGGGTCCTGTAGTCCATTGACAACTAGATGTTCCACCAATCTCTCCTTCAGTAGTGCTTCCATGATCTTCCCCAGAAAGTTTTAATGTAAACATTGACCCATACCCTTTAATCCATTTTTATGCTTGCTTGCACGCATGTGCAAGAAACATAGTGCCATCATCCGAGTTTTTGGAAGTGTGGCAGCCCTCTTCCAATTCAGGCAGTGTGTTTGCAGGTGCGGCCGCAGTTCTCCAATGCCTGCTGTAGCTGTCTATGACAGCTCCAAAATGCAGTGGCGTACAGTTGAAAGGGGGAGCTACGCTGCAGTGACAAGCGATAAGATATCGCCTGCTCATGTGCGCTCCCCCCACACACACACACACACAGGCATGCATACTGCGTGCTCGCCCCCCCACGCACACACTGTGTAGCCGACAGGGGTGCCCAATCCCCCATCATCTGTGCTGTGCCCCTCCACCAAAACAGAGTTCCTTATGCCACGCTGGGTGCCCACCCCAGCGTGGCTACACATGGTATAGCTGATGGAGGTGCCCAATCCCCCATCGGCTTCACTGGTTCCCCCACCCCAGAGTACAGGGTGCCACGCTGGGAGCCCACCCCAGAGTGGCAACATGGTCTGTCACCCGATGGGGTGCCAATCCGTCAGCTCCACGCCCCCCACCAGCCGTCCTTGTGCCACGCTGGGAGCCCACCTAGTGTGGCAAACGCCCATGCCATCCCTCATTTAAAAAAACCTGAAATGCAAAACGGTCCTCGCTGTGTCTGCCCCCACCCATGCCCACCCACTGTCACCCCACCTCCCACACCCCTCACCCCATACTTACCTCCGATTCGCGCCATGATCTTCGGTGGACCGGGAACACATCTACACTCTTCAAAGCCAACCGCGAACTGAGGAAATGCCGGTAAGCTGTATAATGGGATAGATAGGGTTTTTTCAACTTTGCAGCATATCTCAGGCATTTTTTGGAATTTTTGCACCAAATTTTCAACATGGGGTTTTTGGGACCCCCTTCTCATGAATGCACTCACTGTCTTGGCATTAATTGGCCTCGAAGGGTGATTTCGCAGTCACTTCGTGAAATCACCTTTTGGGACCGAGTAATGAAACGACACTGCCAGTCTTCATAAGGTGGGTTCTCAAAAAGCCTATTTTGAAAATTTGGTGGAAATATTCCTAAAAATGACTGTTTTACAAGCGTAAGGCGTAGTTCCATTACGAGACCGTATGTTCAGCGAATTTTCAATATTTTACTCCAGATTTTCAACATTGCCATTTTACCACACCTCCTTATGAGCAGTACAGCTGTCATTTTTCACATCTTGCCCAAAACGTGTTTCCGCCCATGTAGCGCACAATGGTGCAGTCGTGTGTGTGAAATCAATTTTTGGGACACATTAAGAAAATCACAGTGACACTGTTCGTGAGCAGAGAGATCTTAAAATGGCTACGTTGAAAATTTGGTGAATAAATTCTAAAAATGATTGTTTCTGACGTCCGTTGCGCGGTTCTACATTTCGTAAGTTTTAGATTTTCAATATTTCGGCTCCAGAATTTCCACATTGCCATTTTATTACACTTCCTTATAAACAGTACAACTGCCATTTTTCACATGTCACCCAAAATGTGTTTCCGCCCATGTAGCACACAATGGTGCAGTCGGTGTGCGAAAGCAATGTTTGGGACAGATTAAGAAAATCACAGTTACACTGTTCATGAGCAGAGGTCTTAAAATGGCTATGTTGAAAATTTGGTGACAAAAGTCCATAAAATGACTGTGTTACGAGTGAGCATTGCTCAGTTTTCATGCACCCTCGTAAGTTCATGACTTTGTAATATTTTCAGTCCAGATTTTCACCAGTGGCATTTTTCCACATTTCCTTATGAACAGTACAGCTGTCATTTTTCACAACATGGCCGAAATGTGTTTTCACACTTTCAGCACAGAGATGCGTGGTCACTGTGGGAAATCATTGTTCGGGACAGATAAAGAAAATCACAGTGACACTGTTCATGATCGGAGGTCCCAAAATGCCTGTGTTGACAATCTGCTGTAAAAAATCCCCAAGCTAATTACATTATGGGTGCGCGTTGCACAGTTTCTATGCACGCTCGTGACTTCACCAGTTTTTTTAATATTTTTACTGCAGATTTGCAACATTGCCATTTTTTACACCTCCCCATGAACAGTACAGCTGTCATTTTTCACATCCTGTTCGGAATGTGTTTTTGCACCTGTGGTGCTAAATGCCGTAGTCGCTGTGCATAAGCAGCTTTCGGCTAACAAACTGATATTGCCACTGTTCATGAGGTGGGGGTCACAAAAACCATGTTGAAAATTTGGAGTGAAAATACCAACGAATGCCTGAGGTGTTAGGGTTTCCAACCATAACGCCCCACCCTGTAGAGAATGACAGGCATCAGGGGTGTGACTTGGGATTCTTGCCTGTAATGCTCATACCATTCCATACCCTGCAGCCAGTGAGAGGCATCGAGGTATGCCTTGGACTCTTTGGCTCCAAAGTTCACCCCATTCTCCTATATCACACCCATCTCACCATATTTCCTGATGGAATGGGCTGCGCATAAGGGCCAAAGATCCTGGCACACCGTGACACTTGTCAGTGTCTGCAGGGTAGGGTGTGGTGAAATGGCATGGTCGTTATGCCTGACGACCCAAAGGCACACCCCCAATGCCTGTCACTCCCTGCAGGGTGGTGGTGGGGTTGGCTTCAGTTCAATACTTCACTGCCATTTCTATTATGCAGCTCTGTAACTTCTACACTACCAATGCCAATGCCAGCAAGCAAACATTCGGCATTGACAAATGCTTGTTTTACATGCCACAAACTGCTCCTACAAAGCATCATTCAACATCTTCAAACATACAGATGATATTTTAGTTTCATTTTGCAACATAGTCATTTATTTATTTATTTACTTATTTATTGAATCCTTGGAATTGCAACCCTTTGAGTCAAAAAAGTATTTTGCAAAGGCTCCATGTCAGATTTACAGACAAGTTAAAAACAATTACAGGAGATTAATACATAAATGAGGGTGGAGTGCATGGCAAAGAAACAACATGGTGAGTAGATTTAAAACAGGATATGAAATATTACAGGAAATTAATACAGTAAATAATACATAGGATAAGAGTACACAAGTAATGCAGTGCATTATACATAACTGCATCATAATTGAGGACGGAGTACATGATAATGAAACAAACATGGTGCAGTCAGTGCTAGCTAACTGTGTGAACAGATAGGAAATTAAAGAAAAGAAAGGGAGACCAGAAGAAAGACAGTTAAGGAGAGTTGTGAGACAGCTGGAGGGGGGACTGAGTAGAGGGGTGTCAGGTGCAGAGAAGGAGGAATAGGAAAGAGTGCAGGTAAAGGATGACTAATGGGCAGGAGGGGAACAGAGTGGGGAAGGAGAAATTAGATCAAAATAAGGTAGAGAAGAGCAGGGGGAGATTGAGGGACAAGCCAAAAGCAGTCCCAGATTGACCAGTAAAATCTAGGAGCAGTCACAACTATTCACAGAGACTAGGCGCTGGTGAAGTTTAGTTTTAAAGGGGCCCAATTTAACTGTGGAGGAAACTAGAGGAGGCAGACCATTGAGCAGGACAGAGGCCCTGTGGAAGAACGCTCACTTCCCTAGGGATGTCTTACAGAAAGGGAAAAGGTAAAGGGCCTTATCAGAGCTCCTAGTAGAATGAGAGGTAGGGGCAGAAGAGATGAGCTGCTGGACCAAGAGAGGGGAAAGTGAGGTGGTAAGCTTCCTGGCCAACAGGCAGGTGTGATAGTCAAGCCTACCCTTAAAGTTTAGCCGGTTCACTTGACTATAAAGATCACAAGTATGGGTTAACTTTGGTGCTCTTCTTATGAGGCAACATGCTTTATTGAGGGAGAGCATCATTCTTTTAAGAGCACTGTCAGATGCAGATCCATAGATTACTATACCATAATTCACTAGGGATAGAAAGGAACTAGTGACAGCCAGGCAGAGGGCATCTTTTGTCAGGAAGCTCCTATGTCTGTAGAGGAGCCTAGTGTTTACTGCTTTGCAAACCAGATTAATATGTTCTTGGTAGGAGAGGGAGGAGTCTAAGGTGATCCTGAGATATTTAAAACTCCTAACCTGCTCTAGTGACAAGAGTTGACTATTTTGGATGTTTAGTGACACTCCTTTATGTTTATTCTGTTATTTTTGCAAACAGCATTACTTTGGCCTTTTTGTAACTGATGATAAGTTTATGGAAGGAGAACCAGGACTCAATTTGTGTAAAGCTATTTTGCAGGCACTGTTCAAGCATAAGGGGTTCAGGGTGACTAGAGAAAATAACTGCATCATCTGCGTAGAGGAGTAGGTTACCAGAGCAGGCTTGGGGAAGGATATTTAGAAAAAGACTAAACAGAAGTGGGCCAAGAATTGACCCCTGTGGAACCCCTAAGTGAACTGGCTTACTGGAAGAGTGGGTATCTAGGATTTTAACACTCTGGGACCTCCCAAAGAGGTAACTATCAAACCAGGCAGTAGCATCAGAGGATAGGCCCAGCCCCAAGATGGAGGCAATGAGAAGGCCATGGTGGACTGTTTCAAATGCTTTTGTTAGGTGTATGTACGCAGATCCAACCTAGTAACCCTGATCCAGAGCTTTATTTATAAAGCTAGTGAACTCCAGAAGGGTTGTGGAAGTACTGTGGTCTTCCTGAAGCGGTGTTGCTAGCTACACTGCAGATTATACTTGGCAAGATATTTAGAGATTTGATCATTCACTATTCTTTCAAGGGCTTTAGAAATAGGGGGAAGGAGAGAGATGTGGCGATAGTTACCATGAGCAGTTCTGTCACCACTCTTGTGAACAGCGGTGACTATCACAGATTTCCTCTGTGAGGGAAACTGACTGAGACAGAGAGAAATATTAAGAATTTTAGTCAGGTGAGGGAGTACTGCATCAAATGTTAAATGAAGTAATTTTAGATCAAGAGCATCACCACTGAATCTGGACTTGCCCAAGACTCATGAAAGGTAGGCTCTGGCTTCACTTGTAGATATTACTCCGAAGAGAAAGGGAAGGATACCGATAAGGGACAATGACTGAGGAGGGATAGAGGGGTTAGTGGGGTCACTGAAGAAATCCACAGGAAGAACAGTACTTAGACTGGTAAAAGCATTATTGAATGTATCTGCTATGAGTAGTGGACCTTGGGTACTAACTCCATTGATATTTAATAGGGAGGGGGTGTTAGTTTTACCCATTAGGTCCTTAAGATTTTGCCAGAACTTAGTCCCATTACCCCAGGAAGAAGAAAGGCAGATTCTATAGTACTCAGCTTTAGTACATCTAATTTCCTATGTACAGACATTTCTGGCTGCCTGATAGCACTGTCTATCTGAAGGAAGTCCAGACCCCAAAGCCTTGTGCCAGAGGTTATAGCAGTGGGCCATTGATTTTAAATGAGCCGGGGTTACCCAGGGATTGTCCCATTTTTTCACCTTACTTGTCATGAAGGGGGAAAATGTTGCATGCAGAGTTAAAAGTGGAGATAAAGTATGTAAAGGCATCATCAGTATTAGTGACAGAGTCAAGAGGGGACCAATCACAGTTAAGAAGGTAGTTTTGGAATTGACCAAGCATGCCTTTCTTAAGGGTACATTGAGAGGACAAAATAGGAGGGGCTTTATTGGAGGCATTCAACCATTGGCAGAGGGTAGGGGAATGGTCACTTAACAAGTCAGGTAAGACATCAATGCAAGACAGCCTTTCAGGACAATTAGTGAGTTTAGGTCAATGAGAGTGCTTGTTCCTGTTTTATAGTTGATACTAGTGGGGGAGGGTACAACCTGCGACAAGTTCAGGGCCGCAGCTGTATCCCTAAAAGAAGCCATGGCAGGGGCTAACCGGTGAGTATTGAAGTCACTGAGTAGGATAACCTCAGACTGAGAGGGGAGGTGGGAAACCCATTCCAGGACAGCATGAAACCCCAGCTTGGTGGAATGTCAAACTAGTGCCATAACAAAACAAACATTTAGCTGTTGTGAGGCATTGAACTTTCCTTTGACCAAATGTCGTTTGTGAAAAACTGGATTCTATCTGGGCAATTCTGCCAACCAGTGCCCCCAAAGCTGTAATCTAGGTGAATGCTGACTTCCTCTGTCCAGAATTCAGCATTCTTCTGACATAATTCAAATATGGCGTAGCTTTTACAGTGGAAACCAGAAGTTATCTGAATTTTACTAGTGGAAATCATTTTGGTGGTATTCTGTTCATTGAACAATGTTTGCCCTGCTGAGGATAAGTTTAAGATTTTAGCCTCACAAGTCCACCCCAAACTAATATGACCTCATAATGTTGACAAGAATTGAAGAAGCAGTGCAAAGAGTGAGAAGTGGTGTCATCAAAGTTCAACCTTTTTGCCACTTGCGTTTTGTAATCTTTGTAAATGAGCTTCAAAGTACAGCCACATTTCTAGTATGGAGTTCTGCGCAGATGACACTGTTCTTTTGGCCAAAGCTGCTACCCCTCAATTAGCCATGAAGCAGATTCAACCTGATTTTAATAATCTTCAACTCTGTATGGTGGATAATAAACTAATTTCAACCAATAGAAAGACTAACACAGTGGTATTCTGGACACTAATTATGCTTCACAGTTATGATATGGTAGACTCTCAAATGCATACAGTTGAGAGTGCTAAAGTCTAACATGTGTATATTGTCTTTATAAGTACAGTATCTGGAACATTGGTTGATATGCATCTTAAATTCAATGTTCATATAAACCAAGTCTGTAATAAAATCTCGCAGACAGTTTAAAGAGGCATCGGCATAGTTTGTGTTTTGCTACTAGCAATAACATTGCAAAGTAAGCATCTGCTAATTGATTATGGAAGTTTTATTTATTTTATAACTAACAGTACAGATCTTTTGTGATTGGACAACACATATTACAAGATAGCAAGATTTGTTTTTGTGTTGCACTGGCCTTTTTAGTGAAGTTCACCAATGTTCTCTTCTGATGGATTTGGAATGGCTTTCCCTGTCCATCAGGCAAGAATTATAGTGCTGTAAATGTTTACAAAAATATGTTAATGGTTTGGCTCCTTCTTATTTAAGAGATCAACTGGTACAGTTGCATACTCACTAGCCACTGTAAGTAGTCTCTTGATAAGGACTGGTCTTACCCTTGATCAGGACTCATTATGGTCAGAGGACTATTATTATCGGTTTCCTGTAATAAATTACCCGGTGATATGTATGGGGTATGTTATCAAACTACTTTCAAAAGTTCTAATTAATCCTTTTTTGCCTTGCTGATGCAGTTGTAGTGTATGTAAATTGTATCTTCTTGTTCTTGATTTTATATGTGTTTTTAAACCAGATTACATTGTGGTAAATGTGTAATTGAAAGTAACAGGATGAGTAAACAAAAACAAAACAGCAACAAAAAAAAAAGACTTTGCCCAGTAATCCTGATCCTGTATAAAGATTAATAGATCTTTTTTTATGTATGACTGAATGAAACCTGATCAGGAACTAAGGCGATTGTGCCAGGATCTTTTTGTTTCTACAGCACTGCTTTTTCAGCTCCCAGTCTACCCACCACCTGACAACACCATTTCTGCCCTGTCACAAACCTCCTCAGGGACTTACATGTTATCTACCACTTATGCAGGACTGTGTATGTGATGGGTGGTCCACCCTATTGGTTTTATGTGGGCCTCCACTAGGTGCCATAGTCATCCCAGCAGACCAGGAATTTTTCCTCTGGTTTTTCTCACCTCTTGGTTTTAGCACGCAGTGACATACATGCATGCATGAATACTTGCTCTCCAGCAGCTGCCCCTCTCCTTTTCAGCATTCACCCACTGTGATGCCACCAGACCTCCTCCAGGTGGCAGTCAAGTAGTGAAATGCAGCATTGCCACACTGTAATTGAAGAGAGCTTTCCTTTGGACATTCAGTTCTTCCTTTCTCAGTCAACCTCTCAGCGACACGAGTCATTACTGAAGCCGGATTGCCAGCATAATGATCAGTAGCACTATAGCTGTGCTACTTAGCCAGCTCAATTGTGTTGCAATTTGGCCTCATTTATTGCCAACAGTTCTGGTGTACCAGTTTCAAGAACTCTGCCCTACAGTAAGAAAGTGGAGTTTGACTTTTATCTTACTTTCCTTTGTGCCTAACGACTGACACTCCAACATCTAGGTGGCTCATGCACACTTCTAATATCATTCTGTTGTAGGATCAGAGATTGAATACACACATATATATATATATATATATATATATATATATATATATATCATGTGTAAAAGAAGGTAATTTCAGAATATTAAAATGAAGTTATTTCCTACAGGGTATGGTTCCTCAAATAGCATGTTTCAGCTGCTGGCAATGAAGAGGGCTGAACTGCAATGTGATGTCAGTGCATCCCAATCTATCCCAATTCATTGTACTACTGCTTTAAAAAGCAGTCATCTACTAGCACAGAAGCTTTAAATCAATTATGTTTTATTTAATTTTGTCTAGTTTTTTTTGTTTTGTTTTTTTACCTGTAGAGACACACTAAGCTGAAGCTTGTTTACAGGTGCAACCTGGGAGCACAAGGAAGTTAAGTGACTTGCACTGGGTCACACAGTATGCGAGTGGGGCCTGTGGGATTGAAACCCATGTTTCCAGGTCTGCAGCTCAGAGCCTTAAACCACTGTGCTATACTTCCTCCTATTTTTTAGACATTTTAATTAAATTAGTATACTCCTTAAAACAGTTTTGTCTTACCAACAGTCAGTCATAGAGTGTTACACTACCAGACATGGATTGGGAGTGGGCATAGGTCTCCCCTTGGGTGGTAGCCTGTGATCAAGTGTTCAACAAAGTAGCAGTCTTTCCATGCCAGAAGGGAAAGAGGTACCATCTCTATTACAACAAGAACCCTTGCGGCTGACCATGGGGAAAATGGAATGACTGCATCTCTGCTGCTCTCTAGCAGGGTACTTTAGAGCAAAATGTGGGCTGAGAACATGTTGGGGTAAACTGGTGAAAATAGGTGGCAAAAGTCCTAGCTGCCAGGATAACAGCCTCTGCTATTCATGTATCCCCACAACAAGATGAGCTATGTAAATGGTTGCTAGTGCTGGGAGGTCACAAATCAGTGCATGGATTGGGACAGCCAGGACATGAAGGAGGATCAACATTTATATTTAAGAAAACTTTGTATAGGTTCAAAATGCAAATTAGTGATTTGCATTTAATTACTGTGTAGCCGTATAGTAATGACTGGTTTCAACAAGGTTTGAAATTAAGAACCTTATTAGTTTCTTAATAGAACCAGAAATGGTTTGCTGATCCCTAAAATGCATATAGGTTCAAATGCTAGTGCTTTGATTTGACATTTTGCCTGTAGAGCTAGAGCAATTCTTGTGTGTTTTTCTGAAGAGTACATTATTTCTTATGGAAACTGAATTGTACTGATTTTATACACACTATAACCAATCCATAACCATAAATAGTAGGGTGTTGCTCAAACACCTCATTGGAGATTTTAGGGAGTACCTTGTCAAAACCGCCTGGACCCCTCTGGACAACTACAAAGATGTAAACCAGACCCTGGATTACTTTATACAAAAGTTTACCATAGCTTGTGACAAACTTGCTCCTTGTGTGAGGTGAAAAGTTAGAAACATAGAATATGATGACAGATAAAGATGACTTGGCCCACCTAGTCTGCCCGTTTCCCTTCCCAATAGATAATCTGTAGATCCTAGTTAACCAACAGCCTACTTCCTCCGACCCCCCCACTAGAATTGCCTTATGTCTGTCCCATGCATTCTTGAATTCCTCCACTGTTTTGACTCCACTTCCTCCTCAGGAAGGCTGTTCTATGCATCCATAACCCTCTCCATGAAAAAATACTTCCTCACATTACCTCTTAGCTGTCCCCCCTCTGTCTTTAAATTGTGTCCCCTTGTTCTTGCACACCTCTTTTTCTGAAAGATGCCACCCTCTTGGACTTTGTTGATTCCCTTGACATACTTGAAAGTTTCTATCATGCTCCCCCCCTTTTCCTCGAGGGTATACATATTAGTCTCCTTTAGTCTCTGTTTGTATGTCTCTAGTGCAGACCCTGCACCATTTTAGTTGCCCTCCTCTGGACAGCCTCCATCCTGCCTATGTCCTTGCGGAGATGAGGTCTCCAGAACTGCATGCAGTACTCCAGATGGGGTCTCACCAGCTGATGTACAGAGGGATAACAACTTCCTGTTTTCTACTGGTGATGCCTCTCCCTATGCATCCCAGTATCCCTCCAACCCTCCTTACTGCATTCTCACATTGGTTGCCCACCTTTAGGTCATCTGACATGACTACCCCATGTCCCTTTCCATTTTTGTTGTTGTTAGTATCACCCCCCCTCCCCCGAGGTTCATCAGCACACTGGATCACTCCACTCTTTCTTGCCCTAATGCAGACAAGGATCAATCTTTGGTGTAGAGCCAAAGCAACTGGGGCCTCCATTGATGTCATCAGATACAAAGAAGTCTGCAATAAGTGTACCAGGGCAATACGAATGGCAAAAGCAAGAGAAGCTAAAGGATAACTGTGGTAATAGCCAGAAGTTCTGGGCAACACTGAAAGAGCTAATGGGGAAAAGTAACAAAGCCCTGCCCCAACCATGCTATCCACCTTGGGGGATGATGTCATCTCACCTTTAGACATAGCCAATGCCTTCAGTTTTGCCTTCTCCGAATTAACTTCTGTACTCCCGGTCGATCCAGCACACTCACAACTAGAGGCCAGGGGCAATGGCCATACCAGTCCAGATAACCGGAAATTATACTTCAGGTATATCTCATCCAAGTAAACCATCAAATATGTTAAACATGTTCTCACCAAAACCAGGAGTGGAAGTGATGGGTTGATATGAAGTTTGAAGCTATTGCCTTGAATGAACTGGCTCCTTCTCGTAATAAAATCATCAACTCTCCTACACTCAACACATTGAGAATGGCACTAAGGTTGTTAACATAAAAATTGGGCTCCTCTATAGTTGTAAGCGTAATTTAACACCTGAAGCACTCAAACTGGCTATCTATAGCTCCATTCTATCAATCAGCAATTATGGGCTCATAATTTATGGCTCAGCATCCCCCCTCCTCTCTTAGAAGGATAACTTTTGGACTTAATAAGGCCTGCAGGCTTCTAACAGGTTCTGATCTCCTCACCCATACATGTGAGCTATATACACAGACAGACTGGCTCCAGCTTAGTAGTAGGATTAAATATCAGACCTGTCTCCAAGCCAAAAAAGTGCTCCTTGGCCTACTTCCTCCAGGAACTGCTACTCTGCTGACCCCATCTTGCAGTACTAAGCACACCTATACATCTATTAACTAAACCGTCCTTGTCCCCAAATGTTGGACTACTCAAGAACAATGATTCTTCTTTTACAGAGCTCCACTTTGATTCAATACCTTGGATTTTGAAGGATCATCTACACCAATGCTCAGCCAATTCAATCTCCTGCTCAAGCAACACCTTGTATCCAACAGCTCATGTGATTGCTTCATCTAATGGCTTACCCTCCCTACACCATAATTGAATCCTGTGCCTGCCCCCTACTTAGTTAGGCAAACATTGCCTCAATCCCCAAACTTCACCCCTCCTCCTTTCATAATGCCCTCTCCTGAACCCCCCCCCCGCTTCCTTGCTTGTTACTGGCTGCACCTTTCCTTCCCCCATCAACCCTCCTTTTACCCCAGTCCCAGTCCCTGTGCACCTTCCTACCTACCTCAGTAGTTTATACCTCCCCAACCCCTTGCTAAGCACAACAAGGCCTATGGCTTCTCCTCTTATCCCTCTAGCTGCTCTACTCCCCTCATATCCCCCGTCACCTTCCTGTTTCTCCTTCCCTTTTACCTTACTTTATTATGCTAGTGTATATTACTGTTTTTTAACTTGATATTTTCCTTTTTGCAAAATTGTTCATTTGCCATTTTAGATTACCTCTGTTAGTCTTCCTTTGTGTGTATGTAACCCTCCCCACTGATGTGGAACCTTTGTAAAAGAGCTGCTTTGCACACAAAGATATTTTAATCCAAAACTGAAATAAATAAATAAAACAACCTCTTACTAAGGCTCTCCTAATTCCTACAGGAATGGAAAGTGCCATAGTAACACCAGTTTTTGAAGAGTGGGGATAGCACTAACATCTCAAACTATAGGCCTATCTCGATTCTGTCACCCCGTCTAAAGCTCTGGAAAGAGTTTTGTCTGATCAGATTGTGGAGTAAATAAATATAACCTGCTATGTGCACAGCAGCATGGCTTTAGAAAAATGCACAGCACTGTCACCGCACTCACTGACTATACTAGTTTTCTTCATGAGGCTCTGGATAGAGGGCAGACAGTTGGTGCCATCTACGTAGCTCTTACAAAAGTGTTTGATCCTGTGGATCACCTGCTGCTAATCTCCAAGTTACAATCACTTGGCCTCTCTGAGGAAGCTGCAGCATGGTTTTAATGCTACCTGATGGACCATACACAGAGAGTCAAGATTAATGGGGTTCTCTCATACGCAAGGAGTGTTATGGTTGGAGTACTACAGGGGTCAATCCTAGGCCCACTCCTATTCAGTCTCTTTGTCAATGGCATGCCTGACATCTGCCTACATTACAGGATGCTGCTTTATGCAGATGATGCTGTGATTTACAATGGCAGTACATCACACAACAACCTTACTTGGGAACTACAACAAAGTTTCAATACCCTAGAAGCATGGTTTATGCTGGATAAGATCATCCTAAACCACAAAAAAAAACAAAAAAAAACAATGCTTTTCTCAGGTCTACATTTAAAAAGCAAGGTACCTCCCCTCACAATATATAATGCAGTGGGTTCCACCCTAGAGCAGATAAAATCCTTTAAATACCTGGGTGTTATCCTTGCTGACATGCTATCTTTCACAGAGCATGTGGACTCCATAGTAGGAACAGCAAACAGGAAACTTGGAGCACTCTATAGGCAAAGACTGAACCAAACCCAGGATGCAAAAATGATTGCCGTCTCCAGCTCAGTACTCTAGCTCATAGACTATGGGCTCCCAATATATGGATCAGTCACTGATTCAGTACTGGATAGAGTCAGGATGTGACTCAAAAAAGCCTGCTGGTTTGTCTCTGGATCACACAAATACACTCACACATGTGAGCTACATGCTCTAACAAACTGGATCCCCCTACCAGAGTGACTCAGATACCAAACTCTCTTACTAAGCAAGAAAATGCTGTTGGGTTTGGCTCCACCCTCTGCTGGCTCCCTCCTCAGGCCTGACCATAATCATTATACCACATGGAACGTTACCCACCAAGCAATGGCCATTCCCCTGCATAGAACTAGCAAGGGACAATGCTCATTTTCAAATTGAGTGGTCAGATGGTTCAATGAGCTCCCTGCTAACATAGCCAGCCTACCCACCATCTCGCAATTTAAATGGGTGCTTAAGTTTAATATTGCACAGAACTCCAGCTGTCAATGCTTTGACATGACTTGAAATACTTTGCCACTTACCCCCACGCTGCTCCCAACCAGTTTAATTTACAGTGTGTTTTGTAATCTACTACACCATGTTGACCTGATGCAAGAATCAATCTTAGCCTTCTTTTTACAATTTTTGAATACACTGTACTATGATATTACATGTCAGGGATACTAAAACAGAAAAATATGTTCAAATGTCTCTGTAATATACTGTAACATGAAATCACCTGTCTGTACCTCCTTAAAAACTTGAAATGTAAATCAACAAAGCTCAAGTCAAGCTGATTTATACTGTGCAATGTTCTCTGTATATGTCCTCCACTGACATGGAACCTTTGCAAATGAGTAAGTTGTGCTCAAAGGTGTTACCACATATTTCAATAAATGAATAAATAAAAAGCCTATGGAGCCAATTTTAGTGTAGATGGCATCCTTTCTCTGTAAAATACACTGTAGGACTCTATGGAGAACTGGGAGACGTGGCAGGCAATGACGTACTTAGAATATATGTTCTATTGGTACATCCTACTGTAGCAGAACTTGGCAGCTATGTACTGTACAGCACTAACTGTTCTTGTATACCGTTTTAAAACAGCAAATACAACATACCCTGTCACCTCTTCTCTCTGTCTTGGGATATATTTTTATTAATGAGGATATCAAGTATTAATGGAGAATAATCTCACTGGCATTTATGGCAGAAAAAAATAAATATTCCTTCATTTTGCACACGCAAAATTGGCTATATTATTGCACAGAATAGGCATGCATGAACAATTCATCATTTTAATGGGTTGTGTCAGGCTATCCAGTACAAGCAACATGGCAAAATGTCCAGAGCCTGGTAGTGACAGCCCGTAAATTAAAATATGCTAAATTCAAACTGCTTTTTGTTAGCATATAGGACACACAATTACTCCTAATAATCTCAATTCACTATTTGAAGTCAATATTGCATAGCAAGAATGTTATGTTTTTTATTCACAGTTGTAAAACATGTTTACCCCTTCTAAAGGAGAATTGTGTTGAACCACTGAATAATCCTTCCTACTAAATATCTCTTTTGATTTCTGGTTCTTGTTCTATTTTTTTCAGACGTTACTGGTTTTCTAGGAAACCCTAGGGGTTTTTGAGTTATATCCTTGTGGTAAGAATGATTTCAGAACTGGGTGTTAATATTTACAGTGTATCCCTTTCAATTACAATTCTGTAGTAAAACTCAGATGTATTGCCTCAACAATGTAATAGCTTAACAAGGTCATGAACAACTTAACTGTAGTTCTGATGTGGCGCTTACCACTAGTCTGTAAATCTGAAATGAGTTTACAAAAAGGGCAGTAAAGAGGGAAAATTAACCGAATACAAACCAGTATTTTAAAAGGCAGTGGCCCTGATAATGAGAGCTGAGCACAAGCGCAGCATGGCTGCTTGTGCTGTACTTGTGCTCAGCCAGCTCTGGCACTAATAAGACTTATAGCACTCATTGAAGGAGCAGCACTGTCTGAATGAGTATCTGTCCTTGTCGACGCATCACTAAGTGGATCTGTATTGCCCCAGTATAGACCAGAGGGCTTTATGTGGCCCATAGGAATGGCGTTGCCCAAAATGGGATAGTGCTAGAATCCTGTGGGCCATATTCAGCCTGAGCAAGCAAATGAGCTCACTGGGCATGGAAGACACTAAGTGGCGATCTGCATATCAATGATGGTCTCATTTACATGGGACAAAACAGCCCTTTAACACCCTGTCAATTTTAAAAGCACTCCATGGTGGTCCAGTAGTTTCCATCTCTATTTGCCCAGTAGATGTTTATTACATAAGTCCTTGGTGGTCCAGTGGTTCTTCTTGATTGCACAGTAGATGATTTTTATACAAGTCCCTGGTGGTTCAGTGTACCACCCATAATTTCCCAGTAAATGTTTATTATTATTATTATTTGGGGCAACTTGGGGGGGGCAGCTGCAGTACAGCCACCCTGCCTTCAGTAGGGTGGAAGCATGGGCTTAGTGCCTGGTTAAGAGGTGAGTTTTGGTGGTTGTAAACAGCTCTGCTTCTGGGACTATTTACCAGTGCTGAAAACCTTTGAATATGCTGCTGTATCAGTGTGCATGAGGGGACCCCCACATTTGCTTAGGCTCAGCTGTGTTTGAGTACCTTGGCGCTGCTGTGTTTAGGTGGTACTCCAGGAGCCTCTGATATGGTAGGTAGGTAGGTAGATAAAAACTTTATTTTTATACAGGACAATATGTCATTTGGACTAAGGTCCAGTTTACGACAGGCCTGTGAATATGGCCCTGTCCAGAGCACTATCAAAAACCCGGGTTAGTTCCAGCACTAACCACATTTTAGCCAGTGCTGACCTTCGAATTTTGAGGCCAGGATCTACAAAAAATACAGACTTGCACGTTAAATGTAGACTTCCTTTAAAGTTTGGCCAGCACAAGTTCCCCAAACCACCATGGAGAGCTGGGAGGCACAGTGCCCCAATGTTTTGTTAATAAATTATTTACTGTCTTTTTCAGGATAGTGCAACCCTTGGCCAAACTGGAGTCCCTCTTTCATTCCTTCTGTTGTTTTGTCTTGGACTGTCCCCATGGTACCCACCACTGCTCTATTTGCTCCTCCCCCTTCCTCCCCTCCATAGAAGCCAGGTGTCTTGCCCACTGTGCCTTCTTCATTAAATTCTGCCTTGGCTCCCTTCTGCCCCTTCATTTCCTCTCGCCTCTCCCCTCTTTATCTTCTATCAACTCTGTAACAGTGTTTCCCATTCCCTTCCACTCTCACAAAATCTACTGCTGGCCAAGCTGCCTTCTCATATCATTTCTCTAAGATCTGGTGCTCTCTTTCCACGTCCATCTGCTCTGTCCCTTTCCCCTTCTCCCATAAGTCTCGTCTTTGTGACTTTAAAACACCTTCCTGCAACTGTTCCTGATCACAGAGCTTTGCAGCCACCTTCCACCCCCATCCACAGCTGGCTCTAGCCCTGATATGCTCTATTAGTCACCATCTACTGCTATTCCCCATTTGAGGTTATTAACTGCTCCAGTCCATGTGCAAATTTATCGACCTTAAGTATCTTGTTTGTACTGTTATTTTGCACAGAATGTTGGTTTGCACATCTGTAATGTATTGTAAAGCACCTTATTTTGTTTGCAATGTATTACTTGGCATAGAATATTGCTGAAGGATAACTGTTAATGTGCTTTCAGTCATGAACCTGATTGTATCATCTACCTCAACACCCCCAAACATACCACGGTACAAGGACATGGCATCACAACCATGCATAAAGAGATTAGTGATGTCAAACCCATGTAGAAAAGCAATTGCAGGTTATGAAAATAGGTTTGAATTATGACTATCCAGTTATTAAATGCAATTTTTGTACATTTACAATATTTTTTTATTGTGTTTGCTTGCATGCATGTGCAAGAAACATAGTGCCATCATCCGAGTTTTCCAGAGGTGTGTCAGCCTCTTCCAATTCAGTCAGTGTGTTTGCAGGCATGGTCGCAGTGCTCCAATCACTGCTCCAGCTGTCTATGACAGCAGTTGAAAATACAGTGGCATACAGTTGAAAGGAGAGCTCCGCTTCAGTGAGCGAGCTCCCCAACACGCCGATACGCATATTGCATGCTCACGCCCCCCACTCACATACTGTATAGCCGGCGGGGTGCCCAATGCCCCATTGGCTCCACACCGCCCCCAAAAGCTTTCCAGGTGCCATGCTGGAGCCCACCCCAGCAGCTGCGTCCCTGTTGAGAGGGTGCCCAATCTCGTCGGCTCCAGCCCCCAAACAGCCTTCTAGCTGCCACACTGGGAGCCCACCCCAGCGTGGCACAACTGCATGGCTGACAGGGTGTCCAATCACCTGTCGGCTCCAGCCTTCCCAAACAGTTCTAGCTGCCACGCTGGGAGCCCAACCCAGCGTGGCAAATGTCCGTCGTCTTCCTTAAAGAAAAAAAAACCTGTAAAAGAAAACATTCCTCGGCATTCTCCCAGCCCACCCGCCCACCACTGTGCCCTGCCTCCCACCCCCCCTCACCCCATACTTACCTCCGAGTCCGGCACGATGATCTTCAGTGGACCAGGAACACGTCTGCACTCTTCAAAGCCGACTGCGAACTGAGGAAATGACGGTAAGCTGTATAATGTAATAGATAGGGTTTTTTCAACTTTGCTGCATATCTCGGGCATTTTTTGGAATTTCTACACCAAATTTTCAACATGGGGTTTTTGGGACCCCTTCTCATGAATGCTGCCACTGTCATGGTGTTAATCAGGCCCAAAGGGTGATTTCGCAGTCACTACACGAAATCACCTTTTGGGACCAATTAACAAAATGACACTGCCAAGTCGTTCATATGGTGGAGCTCTACAAAGCCTATTTTGAAAATTTGGTGGAAAAATTCCTAAAAATGACTTCTACAAGCGTGCGTTGCGCAGTTCCTATGCACGCTCGTGAGTTCACGAATTTTCAATATTTTCACTCCAGATTTTCAACATTGCTATTTTACCGCACCTCCTTATGAGCAGTACAGCTGTCATTTTTCACATCTTGCCCAAAATGTGTTTCCGCCCATGTAGTGCACAATGGCGCAGTCGGTGTGCAAATTCAATGTATGGGACACATTAAGAAAATCACAGTGACACTGTTCATGAGCAGAGGTCTTAAAATGGCTATGTTGAAAATTTGGTGGAACAATTCCTAAAAATGACTGTTTTAGAGCGCACGCTATGCAGTTCCTACACGCTGGCAAGTTTTATGGATTTGTAATATTTGCACACCAGATTTTCAACAGTGCCATTTTACTGCACTTCCTTATGAGCAGTACAGCTACCATTTTTCACATCTCACCCAAAATGTATTTCCGCACATATAGCGCACGATGGTACAGTCGGTGTGCGAAAACAATGTTTGGGACAGATTAAGAAAATCACAGTGACACTGGTCATGAGCAGAGGTCTTAAAATGGCTATGTTGAAAATTTGGTGACAAAACTCCATAAAATGACTGTGTTACGAGTGAGCATTGCGCAGTTTCCATGCACCCTCGTAAATTCAAGAATTTGTAATATTTTCAGTCCAGATTTTCACCAGTGGCATTTTTCCACACCTTCTTATGAACAGTACAGCTGTCATTTTCCACAACATGGCCGAAATGTGTTTTCATACTTTCAACGCAGAAATGCGTGGTCGCTGTGGGAAATTATTGTTCGGGACAGATAAAGAAAATCACACTGACACTGTTCATGATCGGAGGTCCCAAAATGCCTGTGTTAACAATCTGCTGTAAAAAATCCCCAAACTAGTTACATTACGGTTTGTCGTTGCACAGTTTCTCATACCGTCTGCATTGACTTCACCAGTTTTTAATATTTTCACAGCAGATTTTTCAACTTTTACCTCTCATGAACAGTACAGCTGACATTTTCACATCCTGTTCGGATGTGTTTTTGCACCTGTGGTGCCAAATGCCGTAGTCACTGTGCAAAAGCAGTTTCAGCTAACAAGCTGATATTGCCACTATTCATGAGGTGGGGTCACAAAAAACCATGTTGAAAATTTGGTGAAAACACCAATGAATGCCTGAGGCGTTAGGGTTTCCGACCATAACGCCCCACCCTGTACAGAATGACAGGCATCAGGGGTGTGACTTGGGATTCTTGCCTGTAATTCTCATACCATTCCACACCCACCCACACCCTGCAGCCAGTGAGAGGCATCAAGGTGTGCCTCTGACTCTTCGGCCCCAAACTTCACCCCATTCTCCTATACCGCACCCATCTCACCATATTTCCTGATGGAATGTGGTGCGCATAAGGGCCAAAGACCCCAAGGCACACCGTGACATTTGTCAGTGTCTGCAGGGTAGGGTGTGGTGAAATGGCGTGGTCGTTATGCCTGACGACCCAAAGGCACACCCCAATGCCTGTCACTCTCTACAGGGTGGTGGTGGGGTTGGCTTCAGTTCAATACCTCGCTGCCATTCCTATTATGCAGCTCTGTAACTTCTACACTACCAATGCCAATGTCAGCAAGCAAACATTTGGCATTGATAAATGCTTGTTATCTTTTGTTGAAAAGTATCATTCAGGCATTAGAGGCTCGATTTCTTAATGTATGATTTTTATGCATTTTAAAATGTGTGTTACTTTATTTTATTTATTGAAATGTTTCACCAGTAAGACACACTGAACAATAAGTTGCTCATCTCCCGGTGCGACTTGGGGGACAGGGGAACATGAGGATTGAACTCAGTGATGTGGTAATAACATAATATAACATAACATATACATAAGAATACATACAATAAAAGTGAGTGGACTGCACAGAGAGTAATAAAATAGAGGAATGCTAACAGTTTTGGTCTAAGGAGCTGGATGATAAAACAACAGAAAATAGTTACAGTAGCACAATTTTTACAATACAATGCAAGCACTAAGTAACTCCTAACTGTATAGAAAATGACTAAATGGACTAACTAGTAGTTTGAACTAGGTCAAGTACTGAGGAGTAACTCAGACAGTACAATTCACTAAGGTATACCCAAACTGCAAATAGTCTACAAGTGCAAAAGAGATTTGAGCAGCCATAAACTAGGGCTGAGTAGTGAAGGGAGGAAGAGGAAGGGGGGGAATTAAAAATAGGGGGTTGGGGGGAAGAAGGCATAGCAAGGTTCTACCCTATCAGGATATGAGTACCCAGCTAGGGGTCAATTCAGGGCTAGGGAGGGAAGGGGATGAGTGCATAGTAGGGTGATGTGGGAGGAGGGAGGCAGTGAAGGGTGAGGATGAGAGATAGAATTGGGGTGGGGAGGTGGGAGACAATTACAACTTGTTAAACATGTGCCATTCTTTAAGGGCCATGATCACATTTTTTATGAATCAGAACAGTATTTAATTAATAATGACATTCTGGGCCCGATTTTTAAAAGACTTAGATTGATGCAAGGCACTTGCATCAAAAGATAGTGATGCAAGAGGTGACTTGCATCACAACTTCTGACAATTGTAATTTTCTAAGGCAGCTGCCTCAAATCTCGACTCAGCTGTGCCAAAGCCCCCTTGTGCTAAGGTTGTGGCAAACAACCAAGTGCACCAGGTTGCAAGGGGGCTAGCACCACTGCGGGGCTGCAACGTGCCCTTTCTTGGGATTTTACATGCCCCACCATGGACACAGCAAGGAGACACACTTGTACCAGCCAGGAGGTGGTCTAAGTGCCCTGCATCAGTGTTGGGACCCTGCTGCCAGTGGGGGGGACCTGCCTGGAGGGGGCCAGGGGCAGATAGATTGAGGGCACAGTGCTCTAAGGGGCATAAGGGAAACATAAGGGAAACAGTGACAGTGCAATTTTTGTTGCAAAAGTGACAGTGTCCATGGTAGCATATATTTGTACTTAGTCCATTTGTTCACTCACTGTCCTCTACCTTATGCTTCTTCTGATATTGTTCCCACCCACCCCCGTTTCCTTCTCATATGCTGCGTTACCTATACACGTGCTTTGTAATGCCTGTACATGACTTGCCTGCCATCAGGGTGCCAAGGTGACGGGTTGCCATCCCTCACACAGCTGCTGCAAGCCCATCTGTAACTTGCAGCATTCCCCTGTGGTGCAACATTTCTGTGGTGCTGCTGTCCACTTGTGGCAAATCTTGGGAGATTGGTGCCGGGATCCTGATTTTTCTGAAATCAGGTGCAGGGTCCCTGGTGCCCCCAGAGTTTGCCACATCCCTGGAGCAACACAAGTTGCTTCACTCCACAGGATCTTTGGGAATCAGGCCCTCCGAGTCACAATCATTTTGGCCATATAAGCAGACAAAGATACCAAGCATCATTTGCCATACTCTCAGGCTGCGCCATTCATTAACATACAAGCTAGAGAGTAATATAGCTATAGGCAACAGTGACCTGTTCAGGTGACAAGGCTGCATTATATCCTCAGTAAGCCATGCTATTGCAACTAACTGCATTTGGTAGCACAGTAGATTAGTTATTTTAATTATATTAGTCACTGATAACCCCCCCCTTGAAAAAATCCACATTTAACACATTCTTCTTCTTCTGCTGTTGTAGAATTCCACTGAAGATGCTCCAGATATAAAACTGACAATATAATCATTTACTTTAAATGCTGGTGAGAGTCAAACCTTATAGATAAATCATTTATTTTGGTCACTAAAGCATTCTTAATGAAGATAAATTGCTTATCTCAAGGTAAGGTGGCTCAGCAGCATTTGTCTTCACTTTTAGCTGGTCGCCAATGAACCCTTAACAAATTAGAGAGCAGCTTGCACAATTTCTGATGGGATCACAATGACCTTTATGAACTCAAAAAAACAGAAAATGAAATCATGCAAAAAGAGTTAAATCTTCACAAAATGCCATAATTTAACAAGACTCACAGGCCATTGTGTCTAACTATTTTCCTACCTGAGCCAAACAAACCCACCCTTGGTAGGTTGGAATGACTTAGGTAGAAAAATTGGCAAACACACCAACCTGCCCCTGGTTGTGCCTCAGCTGAATGCCCATTGGTACTTTATCCCAATATTATGTTTGATTTTTTGCATAAACATAGTCACGTAGAAAATATGAGAGTTGAAAAAGACCTAAGGTATATCCAGTGTGCCCAAGAACCCTGTTTGTTCCCTTTCAGCCAACAGCCAGACAGAGTAGCCACTCTCTGTTCCAATCCCCTTCCTCCTGCTGCCACTTCACACCTTCTCCTCCTCTACATTCTGCCCCACCATTATGGGCTACAACCCCCCCTCAGTCAATCCTAGCCTTCCCCGAAGTCTATTATAGACCCCAACTCCACCAACACCTTCAGCAATCTATTACTTTGTCCCACCCTCTCTCAGTAAACAAGTACTTCCTGATATCCATTTTAAATCTTCCCCCAGCTAGCTTCGACCCGCTACCCATCATCACTATGTTATCAATCCTGGTGAATATGTCTCCATGTGTACCTTATTCACCCCTCAGGAATTTACAGATCTCGGTCATATCCCCCCTCCCTCCTGACCTCCAGAGTACAAGTTTAGTTGCACCAGCCTTTCCTATTAGGATCTGCACTCCTGTCTTTGAATCATCTTGGTCACTCTGAATTACACCACCGCAAGGCTGTCACCATCCTTCTGATCTCCTCTGTCATCATAGCTATTTGAATCCTTCTCATCCAGTAGTCTACACCTGGGTTCTCTTTGTCAGTGTGCAACACCTTGCTCTGAACTTCAACTGCCAGACTTGGGATCACCTTTACAGTGTCTCTGCATCAGTGCTCAGTTCCCAGACCACATCTTCGCTGCTCACCATACCATAAAGTTTGTTATCATTTGCAAAGAGATACATTTTGTCTCAATACCTTCCCCGCTGTTGCTAATGAACATATTGAAATGTCAGGACCCATCACTGACCCTTGTGGCACCCTAATTGTAGCTTCTGTCAACTAATTTGTTCCTGTCAACCACCACTCTATTCTGCCTTCCACTGACATGTTCACAATCTACCTGATAAACCTTTCCTCTACCACTAGATCCTGCAGCTTTTCTTGTGTGGAACTCAACTGAATACCTATTAAAGTCTAGACAGAGCACATTGACTGAAAGACCCGTATCCACTGCCCTCAATACCCACTCAAACAATACCAGTAAGTTATTCTGCAAACCATAGGCCTTCAAGTACTCCACCACCTTTTCTTTGACCATCATTTCCAGAAACTTAGTAACAACTGAGGTAAGACTGAGTGACCTGTACTTATCTAGTTCCTCCCTGTCTCTACCCTTTTGCAGTGAGACCACATATGCAGATCTCCAGTCCTGAAACATACACACTTGTGTCAATCACTTCTGAGCTTTCTTGCTACCGCAATGGGATGAGCTTTAGGACTGACAGTTCCAAGGAAGATGCCACCCATGATTTGCTTCAGGAGTGGTGTGGGGTTTTAGGGTTGGAAATCCTAAAACCAGATTTCCCTACTTTTGTCGGTTTAGGCTTAATCCTAAATGTTGCATTAACACAGTTTTTGCAAATAATTTTCTTACTTTTTGAGATTGCACAATGACATACTGGGACTGAAAACACTTGCCTATGCCTCATGCCTTGCTATGCCCCTGTGGCATATTAAAGCACTCTACTGCACCTCATGTCATACCCCATATCCAGGGTCTGAAATCACTCAGCTACATCTCATGCCTTACTATACTCCAGGGAGCATAGTAATCTCATTCCTTACTAGGCCTCAGGGGGTGCAGCTGCAAGAGTGTGGCGAATCTTCCACAGCACAACTAGTCTCTTTTTCTGCACCTGCACCATTTTTTGGAGACTTGTGCATTTTTATGACCTTCAAAGTCTTTTGAGAATCCAGCCCACTATGTATAGCTCATAAACATTTATCTCTGAAGAAGAGCTACAATGCATAGCCTAGCAAAACTATATAATCATTCAGCATTTTCATTTAGCCTTTTATAATTTCATATCCATATCGACTGAGCTGACATATTTGGCTATGATGCTTATTTATCATATTCCCAATTATCCCTATTAGGCACAGATATAATTACTTAAACATCCTATACCATTGTATGATCTATTTTATCTAGTAAAACAAAAACATTTAGAGTCTTCAGTGATCCTATGGCTATATATTTATTATACTTAAGAAACAAAGAAAATGCAACTATAGGCTGTACTGTACTTGTTTAGGAAAACCATAAAAACAATCTGTAAGATAATTTCATAAGGTTAGGATCTTACTTTTCCAGTGAATATCAGGAATCAAATGTTCATTTCATCACTAAGTTTGGTTCCCTTAGTAACTGGTGGCATATGGGTAGGGTGTTAAGTGCTTATCTCTGTATGGCTAGTCTACAGTTTTTCCATATGAGTTTTTTGGCAGCACATATATGTAGTCATCACTTATATCCTGAGTTTTCTGATTACTGTTTGTCAGCAGCTTTGGTGAGTTGTTGCTGTATTATAAATGATTTGATTTATTCTTCTTCAAAAAATATTTTAGTCTGTCACACAACTGCTATTCAAGCCTTATAAGGATAAAAACTAAAAATGGACAGGCAACCATTTAAATTTAGTATCTGTTCTATGAATTGAATAATCTCCTTCTGTGTTGTGTTTGCACTTGTCAGAGGATCTCCCCCCAAAATAAACCACACTACACATTTTATTGGGTGCTCAGTTGGCATTTGTTTATTAAAATCGCCCTTCTTCTAGCTCTTTTACATTATGTTAATCTTAAATTCATATTTACATCCATTTATGTACCCGTCATTTTTGCATCCATTATGAACATTGATTATTATACCCATTCCAGCTATCCTTCTTCTTTCTTCCTATTCCATATCTCTGGGCTTGGGTGAAAACCTGACACCCAGGCTCAGGTGAAAACCCAACAACCCAGCCTTTCCCTCTGTGGTGAAAAACAGTCCAGTACACCATGTTCTCCTAATATCCTCCTCCTGAGTCTTCTATCCACTTTTTACCCCCCTTTTCCCCACTTTTCTCCTCTTCCTTATCCTCTCTTTTCCTTCATCCTCCCTTGAGGCACCACCACTCTCTAAGTCACTTTACTGCTGCCTCCTCAGCAGTAACTTATGGCTCACCTACCTCAATCACCCACTGCTGCCCTCTTGAGCGGTCCTGGCCAACATACTGCTGCCATTCCAGCCAGCTCCTGTGGCCCCATCTTTACATATCCATACTGCTGTTCACCTTCAGCAGTCCTGGCCACCCAACTGCTGCCCTTCAGTCAGTCTCTGTGGCCACATGTTCTCACCAAAAATCTGTTCACTCAGCTGTCCACCTTAGGTCACCAACCATTTTTCCCTCCTCACCATCTCCTCCCCTCTATTTCACCGGGTAGGTGGGTAAGCAACCAGCTCTCTAACAATTGAAGAAGGGACATTATAGCTCTGCTGCTGCTTAAATAGCCTCCCCCTGCATGCCCCCTTACTATCCTCTTCACTAATCCTACTCCTTCTTTCCTAACCCCTTCACCTTCTATTCCATCCTTCTTCCCACCATTCCACTGCTGACCATCTTCCCATCGTCCCATAATCCCTCATCCTTGACTAGTTTCTCCCCTTCCCCCTTCCCATCCCCTTGTGCTGCCTAACTGACCACCCCTGCTATTTTGGCTGGGTGACCCCTGGCAATAGGGCCTGCTCTTTAAGATAGCAAGCCACCTTTGACATGGGGAATATATAAAATCTTCTGATCCCTTGAACAGGTATGCTGCATTGATCCTTGCAGTTTTGATTATTAGTTCTCAGTCAATTAATGAAACAAATGTCACCAAGATAGTTGCTGGTTTATTCTTAGTGTGCCTCAATGAAGGACTATTTAATTTGTTTTGCATTACCTGAAACTTTGTCCCTCTGCTCTTGTAATTTTTTTAATTTTATCAAATTTACCATACAGCTTAGTATCCATTTTCTGCAACAAATGGATTACAATATTGGAGTTTCTGTTGAATTCTTCAAATAATTACATTTCTATCATTTGTGCTGCCGAGTTTAGTATCAGCATGTCTTTAATCATTCCTGATTCATGTCTTGTAGCAGTCATTGTCCCAAACAGATTGTTGGCATCCCTTGGATTCACTGAGTCTGTTTGATTTTGAAGAACCAGCACACATATTAGCAGGTATATTTTTATTATTTCATTAGGTTTTATTCAGGTAGGCGTACTAGCCAATCAAACGACTATTATCAGGTGCAACGTTATATTGTTTGAGTTGAACAAGTCCAATTTTGAGTGTTCCTTTTCAGTGAGGCAGATGTTCTCTTGTTCATGGTTAACACATCACACCTAACTGGTTGTTGCACCCCCAGAGCTCACCAAGCAGGTACTGGGAAAGTATTGCTCTAAAGGTCTGACCCCCTCAATTTTCCTGGACCTTCCAGGTCTATAGGGGAGAGACTCAGATCTTTCCTTTTATCTTTTCTTCTCTCATTCTCTGAACTTTTTAATTTCTTTTTTTTTTTTGATAGCTTGGGAGTAGAGGCAGCTGTCTAGACAGGACAACACAAACAACTACAGCCAGCTATCACCATGTAAGACAAACAACATTCAACTGTTTTCAGATGACACAAATGAAGTAGCACTGATGTGCTTCCTTTGTGGATTTGTATATGTGACTGCATACAAGAGCTCAATAAGCTCAGGGTGGACAAGGCAATGGGACCTGACGGCATACACCCCAGGTTACTAAAGGAGCTAAGGATGGAACTAGCAGAGCCATTATCAAAACTTTTTAGAGAGTCTCTGAGCACAACAGAGAAACATAGAAACATAGAATTTGACAGCAGATAAGGACCACTTGGCCCACCCAGTCTGCCCATTTCCCTACCTAATGGCTAAGCTGCAGATCCTAGTTAACCAGCAGCCTACTTCTTTCTACCCCCACCCCCTAGAATTGCCTTATGACTGTCCCATGCATGCTTGAATTCAACCACTGTTTTTGACTCCACAACCTCCTCCAGAAGGTCGTTCCATGCATCCACAGCCCTCTCTGTGAAAAAATTCTTCCTTACATTACCTCTGAGCCACCCCCCCATCTTCAAATTGTGCCTCCTTGTTCTTGCACACCTCTTTTTTTGAAAGATGCTACCCTCTTGGACTTTGTTGATTCCCTTGAGGTAGTAGAAAGTTTCTATCATGCCCCCCCCTTTCCTCGAGGCTATACATATTAAGTTCCTGTAGTCTATCTTCATATGTCTTCCAGTGCAGACCCTGCACCATTTTAGTTGCCCTCCTCCGGACAGCTTCCATCCTGTCTATGTCCTTGTGTAGATGGGGTCTCCAGAACTGCATGCAGTACTCCAGATGGGGTCTCACCAGCTGTCTGTACAGAGGGATAACAACTTCCTGTTTTCTACTGGTGATGCCTCTCCCTATGCATCCCAGTATCCCCCCAGTCCTCCTCAATGCCCTCTCACATTGCTTGCCCACCTTTAAGTCATCTGATATGACTACCCCCAGGTCCCATTCTATTTTTCTTGTTGTTAGTATCTCACCCCCCATTGTGTACTCTTCCCCTGGGTTTTGAGGTCCTAGAAGACTGGAGAAGGGCTCATGTGATCCCGTTCCACAAGACTAGTAGCAGGGAGGAGGCAGAGAACTACAGACCAGTTTGTCTTACCTCAGTAGTGGGCAAGATTATGGAAGCACTCCTTAAGGAAAGGATAGTGAAACACCCGGAATCCATAGGAGCACAGGATCGAAGACAGCATGGGTTTACAAAAGGAAGGTCCTGTCAAACTAATCTCATAGATTTCTTTGACTGGATAACCGGAGTGGTGGACCAAGGGGGAGCAGTTGATGTCACCTACCTTGATTTCAGCAAAGCTTTCGATACTGTTCCACATAGAAGATTGATTAATAAGCTGGGTAGGCTCAGGTTGGGTCAGAAGTTGGTTAACTGGGTGGCAAACTGATTGGTGGGCAGAAAACAGAGAGTGGTGGTAAATGGTATGCAGTCAGAACAGATGCAAGTCACAAGTGGGTATCTTAGGGATCAGTCCTGGTACCTGTCCTCTTCAATATCTTCATCAATGACATTGCAGATGGACTGGAGGGTAAGGTTTGTCTGTTTGTAGATGACACCAAGATCTGCAGCAAAGTAGATGACCCAGATGGGGTGGGCAGAATGAGAAGAGATCTGGATAAACTAGAAAAATGGCCGGAAGAGTGGCAACTGGGGTTTAATGCAAAGAAGTGCAAGATCATGCACATAGGGAACAGAAACCCGGAAGCCACCTATAGGCTGGAAGGGGAGTTGCTGGCAGTCACAAGGGAAGAAAGAGACTTGGCATCATCATCACCACCGATGACCTGAAATCATCCAAGCAGACCACTAAAGCAGTAGGTAAGGCTAGGGGGATTTTAGGGTGTATTAGGAGGGGTATCACAAGTTGGAAAAGGAAGGTAATAATCTCTCTTTACAAGACACTGGTTAGGCCTCATCTGGAGTACTGCGTGCAGCACTGGAGCCACACATTCTGAGGACATTAGCAAATTGAGGCAGTCCAGAGAAGGGCAACCAAAATGGTGCAGGGACTTCATCAGAAAACATATGAGGACAGATTAATGGAGCTCAATATGTATACCCTAGAGCAAAGGAGGGAGAGAGGTGATATGATTGAAACATTCAAACACCTTAAGGGCATTAACTAGGTGAAGGAGTCTAACATGTTTCAATATAAGAAAAATAGCAGGACAAGAGGACACAGCATGAGATTAGAGGGAGGCTGATTAAGGGGTAATGTGAGGCAGTTCTTTTTCACAGAAAGGAGGGTGGATGCATGGAACGGCCTACCTCAGGAAGTGGTGGATATGAATACCTTGCAGGGCTTCGAGCAGTCATGGGATGGGCATAAGGGAGCAATACAGATGAGTATGAATAGGTAGGCCATTGACAGAGCAAAGGCAGATGACATATTTATAAGGTAGAAAAAGAAATGGGCAGACTGGATGAGCCTTGCGGTCCTTATCTGCTGTCAACTTCTATGTTACAGGCCTAATAGGAGTCTATGATTCCGCAGACACATCTGCATTTTGTATGTTATGCAGTGTGTATGAGTACCTCTGACTACAGAACTGCAGGCAACATGGGGGCGTGCACTTCTGCAGACATAAGTACTTTTGCAATTTGGATATCATGGTTTCAGTGGCAGATCTGGAAATGTTTCAGTTAGGCAACAGTTTTGCCTAGGGGTTGCTTTTCCCCTCATAAAAGGAAAATGTTACCTTATAAGGCTTAGATTAGGTTAAAACAACTTCTTTTTACTGGCCTAAAGGCAGAGAGGGTGCTACAGTATCTTGCTACATCGCTGGATCTGCTAGTGCATGGTTTTCTATATGCAGCTGCATCTGCAGCCAGAAATTGGTGTGTAAGAATTATACCTATGACTGAAGACATGAAGGCCTCTCAGGGACTTGCACTTTTACAGACAGAAGTACTATTGTAATTGTGGTATCATGGATTTCATTATGGCTGGAGTTCTACAGCCAGAGGTCAGTGTGTATGTCTTACACCTGCAGCTGCATAAGTGCAGACACCACAGGGTCATGCACTCCTGCAGACAGAACTGTGTGTATGTTTTACAGTGTGGATGAGTACTTGTGACTACAGAAATGCAGGCCCCACAGGGGTCTGTGCTTCTGCTGACAAAAGAACTCTCGTAATTTGGGTATCTAGGATTTCTATCTCTAGCGGCAGGGACCTGTGCTTTTGCACACAAAAGCAGTGTTGGGATTTTGATATTGTGGATTTCTATCTGTAGCCAGAAGTGTGCACATATCCCTTGCACTGTGCATACCACAGATACAAATCCATGAAGGTAGCACATTAGTGCTACTGTATTTGTGTCATCTGGAAACAGTTGTATGTTTGTCATACCTGATGATGACTGTCTGTGTTTGCTTATGTGATCTTGTCCTTTAACAGCTTGGGGGGTGGGGAGTTAGGGTTGGAACCATAACAACACGTCTCTACTTTTGTGGGGTTGTAGGAAGTTGAACCTTTTTTGTTGCATCAATGCAGTTTGTTGCAAAGAATTATAGGGGCGATGTAGCACCCCTACAGTTAGGACGGAGTAGGATATTCACTGCTAAACCCCTAACTTTGCACCTTAATAGCTTTGACAGTGTTTGATAAAATCAGATGCAATTCTGCATTTCTTGACTATTAGGAAATATCTAAATCTGTGGAAAGTTTTTGTGATGGCAGCTTGTGCGGTTTCTGAGATACACATGTCATTTTTCGGTAGCTGTTTAATTTTTTTGCTACACTTAACATAGGATTTTTTTGCTCTCACCTGCAGCCTACAGAAAATGGAATTTATTTTTTCACCAAACTTTCAGGGTACAGGCATGATGTCCTAATGTAGTTTCTCTAAAAGGTTTTGTGAAAAAATATTAAATAGCTTCAGTGTTTTTGGTTTTTCTGTTTTGAGCATGCTTAGTACATTTCTTGGGATAACTTTCTGATATGACACCAAACATTCTGTGTCACAGAATCTTTTTTTGGTTTCTCACCACGTGCTTGGCACAGCATAAAACAATTTGTTTGTGCTGTGAGAGTTGCGATCTTGTTGCTCTTCTCCTAGAACTAACAAGCATTGAAAATACATATATATGCTGTTATTTAAAAAAAAAAAACATTAGAACCTAGCTAAACAAGTCCAGTTTAGCTAGGTTTTGATGTTTATTTTTTAAAATTAGGACAAGAAATATCTTTTCTGGGCACCCAAAATCCTGACTGCCCAGCCTAGTGAGCGGAGCAATTCATCCGTGTTCTGTGCATGAGAACAGAGGAATTTTTTTGACTTCTACAGCCTCACCTGAAACTCGTGCTGTGTGCTGCAGTGACAGTAGTGAGCTGCTGTTTCCCTGATATCTAGTGATGCCCCCCCCTTGCCATCCCTTTTGGTATGTTACATTTACCTGGTGTCTAGTGGCACCCCCTCCACCTTCCAGTTGCCGTCCCCATGTTTATATGATCTTTCCCTGATGTCTAGTTGAAACCCTCACCCTCCAGTTGCCATCTATAGAATCATAGAATCATAGAAACTTGGTGGCAGAAAAGGTCCCCACTGGCCCATCCAATCTCTCCCTTACCCCCCATTACTCATCCTCCCCCTCGGGAACCCCCTTCCCCTGCTATTCAGCCCCATATGACTGTCCCTTTCTCTCTTGAATCCCTCCACTATTACAGCACCCCACTTATTCTGGAAGTCTGTACCATGCCTCTACTACCCTGTCCATGAAGAATCGCCCCCTCACATTACCTCTGTATTTTCCTCCCTGTAGTCTTAGGCTATGACCTCTAGTTACAGCCCTCTCCTTCCTTTTAAGTAAACACTCTTCCTTTACTTTATTGATCCCCTTGACATATTTAAATGTTTCAATCATGTCTCCTCTCTCCCTTCTAGTCTCCAATGTGTACAGATCCAATTCATTACATCTCTGCTCATAAGTCTTCCCTTGCATACCCTGCACCCTCTTGGTTGCCCTTCTCTGAACTGTCTTAATCCCGTCTATGTCTTTTCATAGGTGTGGCCTCCAGAATGGGACTTCATATCCCAGGAGAAGCCTTACCATGGCTTTGTAGAGTGACATCGGTACCTTCCTCCTTCTGCTAGTGATGCCCCTGCCAATGCATGCCAACATTCCATTGGTGTTCCCCAACACCCTGCTACATTGGTTTCCTACCTTAAGATTACATGATATTATAATCCCCAGATCCCTCTCCTGCTCTGTTTCTTTGATGTCCTCCCCACCAAGGGTGTAACTTGCTCTTGGGTCCCTGTGCCTGAAATGCATCACAGCACACTTTTTGGCATTTCAGTTGCCAAGTCTCTGACAATCCCTCATGAGTTTTCAGGTCCTGCCTCATGTCGGACACCCACCCACCCCCGCGGTGTCCCCCCTATTGCAGAATCTTGTATCATCAGCAAACAGGCACACTTCTTTCCCTCCAGCACCTCCACTATATTGCTGATATAATATTAAAAAGGAGTGGTCCCAGCACTGACCTCTGGGGCATCCCACTTGTTAACCCCCTGCCCTGGATTAGACCTCATTCACCACCACTCTCTGACTTCTGCCCACCAGCCAGTTCTCCACCCACCTTGTTATTTGCCCACCTACTCCTACACTTTCCAGCTTGCTCACCAATCTTCTGTGGGGGACGATGTCAAAGGCCTTATTGAAGTCCAGATAGGCAATGTCCACTGCCCCTCTCTGGTCGACCACCTGTGTCACTCAATCGAAGAACTCAGTCAAATTCATCTGGCATGACCTCCTTTTCATGAAGCCATGCTGCCTGTCATCCTGCAAGCTATTGTCCTCCAGGTAGTCTACCACCCTCTCCTTTGTGAGTGCCTCCATGACCTTCCCCACAACTGAAGTGAGGCTGACCAGTCGATAGTTCTCTGTCACCTCCCTACTACCCTAATTGTGCAGTGGCACCACATGTGCCATCTTCCAGTTCTCTGGCACCATCCCCAAATCCAGAGACAAGTTGAATAGGCTCATCAGTGGGGTGGCCAACCCTTCCCCCCTCTCCAGGATCATGCTCGGCTATAGCTCATCTGGCCCCATTGCCTTATCCACTTTTAGCCTGCCTAGTTCCTCCCTAACTTTTTCTACACTGAACAGGCTCGGATCCATCCTTTTGTCCTCCCTCCCTTTTCCCCTAAGCTCCTACCCTCCTCCTCCTCCTCCTCCTTAAATACTGATCAAAAGTACTTATTCAGCTCTTTTACTTTTTCACAGTCCCTTCCAGTTGTATCCCTCCCTCCCCCCCAACCTTACAATCCCCTGCCTTGCCTTCCTCCTTTCCACCACATATCTAAAAAAAGTGCTGTCCCCCCTTTTGGTCTGCTTAGCTATTCTCTCCTCAGTGTCCACTTTTGCCCTCCTTATCTTCTGCCCTGCTACTCTCCTTCTCCCTATAAGCCTCCCTGTCCTCCTCCCTTTGTGTCCTCTTATATTTTCTGAAATCCTTCCTCCTTTCCTCGACCACGCCTGCCACCTACCTTGTAAACCAAAGTGATCTCCTCCTCTGTCTGCTCTTCCTTACCATCTTTATGCACATTTTCATGGCTTTCAGTGCCCCTTCTTTAATAGTTCCTCATAACTCCTCCACTTCCATTATATTCTCTGTTTCAGCCATCTCTTCTCTCACCATCCTTCTCACCCTGTGGAAGTCTGTACTCCTGAAGTCCATAACTGTTGTGCTTGTTTAGTTTGCCTCCCTCCCTCTCTGTCCTTACCCTGAACCTTACCATCCTGTGATCACTGGAGGCCAGTATGCCTCCCACCTCCACCTCCTCCACACTCTCCCCATTTGTCAGGACCATGTCCAGCAGGTTGCTGCCCCTTGTTGACTCTCTGACCAGCTGCTGTAAGACTACACCCTGCAGTGCCTCTACTATTCCCCATGTTTATATTATCTTTCCCTGGTGTGTAGTGGCACCTCCACCCTCTGATCATCATCCCCATCATAGATGTATATTTTGCTGGTGTCTAGTGGCACCTCCACTGTCTGATCACCATCCCCATAATGATTTCATCTTTCCCTAGTGTCTAGTGGCACCTCCTAACCTCCAATCACTGTCCCTATAATGATTTTTTCCCTGTGTCTAGTGGCACCCCCCACCTTCTGAGTGCTGTCCCCATAATAATTTTATATATCCCTGGTGTCTAGTGGCACCCCCCCCCCTAGGATTGCCATCTCTGTCTCAAATAAAGAAAACCATCCCTCAATGTTTTTTTCTTAAACTTTCAAAAAAGAAAACAGTACCTCGCCGATCTGACCCCCCAACCCCCACCTACCACTCAGCACCCCACACCCCCAAGTACACCCCCACACACCCTCACTTACCTGAACAGGTCACAGGTGAAGATCCACTCTCCAATCAAAGACAAATCATACTGCTGGAACTGCCAACTGCAATATTAAAAACTAAAGTAAGTACGGTTCAAGGTATTTCAATGGGGTTTTCAACTTTGCTCCATAACTTTGTCATTTTTGCATATTTTGGACCGACATTTTCAACATTGCCTATTGGGACCCCGTCTTATGAAAAATGGTGGTAGAATTTTACAAATCTGGCCCAAAATGTGATTTTGTGTTGACTTGACAAAATCATCTTTTAGGCAGGATTTGAACATTTGAACTGCCCTTGTTCATGAGGTGGGGTCGTAAGAAGGCTATGTTTAAAAATTTAGATATGTACATACATTGAAATGTTACTTCGCTCACTCATAACTTTGGTAATTTTAAATATTCTGACCCCAAATTTTTAGCACAGTCATTTTTATTTTTTTTTACACCACCTGATGAATATAGCAGTTGACATTTTTCAAATCCTGTCCACAGTGTGTTTTCACACCTGTGGTGCGAAATGATGTTTCGATGCCAAGGAATGATGTTTTGGTGGAGATTTGAACATTTTCACTATTGGGCTCATGAGAGTGAGTCATAAGAAGGCTATGCTGACAATTTGGTGTACAAATACTATAAAATGTCCAGGTTATGAGTGAACATTGCAGTATTTCAATGTTCATTCATAACTTAATGAATTTTCACTATTTTGACTCCAAACATAGCCATTTTTCCACACCACCTATAAACATGACATGAGTCATTTTTAAATCCTGGATGAGATGTGTTTTCACACTTCTGGTATAAAATGACATTTCAGCCATATACTGTAAATGGTACAGTACACGTTGTGTTTATTAGGTAAATCATAAAAAGAGTAGCTTGAAAATGTGGTGTCAAAACTGAAAAAAAAAATACAATTGTTAACAAACTTTGTGTATAGTGCCACTGTTGACACCAATGGGTATGCTTTGTGATCACATGCTGGTGAACTGATTTCAGGGGTGAGCTCAGTGACCCAGTTTTATGGGGTGAGGGTGGAGCAATGGTGCTGTTATGCAGCACCCTTCCCCCAGCCAGGGAATGAAAGGTGCAGGGTTGTCTACATGGGCATGGGCACCATGTAGTGAAGGCAACTCTACTCTTGGCAATAGGAGCCCTGGACCTCTCTACTCCTGGGTGGCAGAGGGCCCTGTGCACTGGCTGACAGAAGCACTCTTTGCCCTATGTGTCTGTATCTGTGGCCACATGGAAGGGCAAGGATCACAGGACTCTGTGCTTGAGCAGACCACCAGGCAGCCCCATGAATTCTTCACATCAATTGCTTCACTGAAGTGCAGGGCCCTGCACTTCCATAGGTGGACAGAATCTTCCCATCTTCTTCCAAGTTGTGTACAGGAGTGCTTGGAAACAACTGAGAAGCTGCGTGGGATATACTATTTTGGACGAAATATCTGTAACTAAACTCTCTGTTGCTTACATCTCAGAGAAGTTTTCCTCACTTTTAAAGTGGTATTGCTTTGTGTTTGTTTTAGTTTTTAAGTCAGGAAGGGGGTTTTTAAAACTGCTTATCTTCTGCATATTTGATTTTCCTTTGTGGCTAACTGGACTGATTACTAGAATTCTGTGAGAATCTGCATCAATATAGTTTGCAACTTTTGGTGGGTTTACATCTGAGAGAAGTTTTCCTCACTTTTAAAGTGGTATTGCTTTGTGTTTGTTTTAGTTTTTAATTCAGGAAGGTTTTTTTTAAAACTGCTTATCTTGTCAGAATCCTCAGAAGGACTGAAATAACTGCATATTTGATTTTCCTTTGTGATTAACAAACCACCAGGCTGTTTTGGGGCTGGAGAGGTTTACCTGTGTCTGACTTGGATGTCTGGATTTTTCTCTGTTTGATTAGCAGGGTACTTTCTCTGTCAAATTGTTCTGTAGGGTATCTTGCTGACAGGAAGGCACTCATCGCAGCGGTGGGTGAGAGCTTTTAGTTGATTGTTTCGTGAAGACACAGTTTAGGCCCAACCCCTTCCACCCTCCCCACCCACCCTGAAAATAGTTCCTTTATACCTGAGGTTCTGACATCATTTCCTCGAGTTCAAGGTGCATTTCACTGTCATATCCTCTCTAGCACACTGCACTGACAATATAAGCATACACATTGCATAATATATATATTTCTATATAACAAATCACACATGCACGCGCGCTCACACACACACACACACACACACAAATACAATAAAAAAACAACTAGATAAACATGTGGGGAGTAGTGCAATGTAATGGCTGTGGGGCAGCAGTCTTCCGGGAGTCTTTCTGGAGGCTGAGATGCTGCCCTATTTGCAGACAACTATCTGCCCTGAGGGAGGAAGTTGCCCATCTTCAGGCCACACTGGACAGTAGTAAGGAAACCTTCCCCAAGGCCACACTGGACAGTAGGAAGGGAACCTCCCCCATCCAGGGAGCACTAGCACCACCACCACTACCTCAGAGGTTGTGGAGAAAGCACAGCAGTTGGACCACAGTGGGCTCAGGGGGGGTGAGGAGGGTGGAACAGAGGCACACCCAGTCAATTGTTTCCTCCACAATCCATACACCATTCTGGGGAGCATAGCTCCTGTATGGATGCCCCACCAGAGAAGACTGATGATAACTGTCACAAGGAGGCCCACAGGAAGAAGGCAGAGGGACACCACAGGAAGGAAGCAGCTCCTGGTGGGGGACTCAATTATTAGGGGTATAGAACTGGGGAGCTGGGAAAAATGAGTAGGTGCCTGCCTGGTGCCATGGCTTGGAGGGACAGGAAGTGCATCCTCAGGATCACTAGAACAGCTGCAAGAGATTCTGAGCTGGACGTAATTGTCCACCTAGGGACAAATGACTTGGCTCATCATAAGATTAGAGCAGTGCAGGAGGACATTGCAGAGTTGGGGAGGGACCTAAGACAAGTAGCACACACAGTATCCTTCTCAGAGGTGCTGCCTGTAAAAAGCATGGGGGAGGTGAGGGTAATTGGCACCATGCAGTTTAATGAATGGTTGAAAAAATGGTGTGGAGCACAGGGGTTTGGCTTCATTGGGGACTGGGGTTCCACCTGGAGAAACACCAGCCTATACTGGCAGGATGGTCTGCATCTATCCAGGAAGGGAACAAGTCTTTTGAGCAATCAGTTTAAATGCTTCATTGGTAAGCTTTTAAACTAGTCAAAGGGGGAGGCACTGACAAGCAGCAGGAAAATCCCAGCCTCTCCCTACAAAACAGGGTACTAAATGAGAAAAATACTGAGGTAGAACGGTCAGTGGGGGATGCTGCAACAGAAGGTAAAGCCATCAAAAAATGGAGAGCAATGAGTACTAATGCCCATAGTCTGGGTAACAAGCTTCCTGAATTAGTGGCCTTGATGGAGGAGGAACATCTGGATATCATGGAAGTCACAGAAACATGGTACACACAAAACCATGACTGGGACATAAACATACTAGGATACACTGTCTACAGGAGGGACAGGGAGGGTAAAGAGGAGGAGGAGGAGTAGTTCTTTACATAGGGAAGGAATAAAGCAACAGAACAAAAGGGTAAACAGGGAGGAGAAGAAGCACTGTGGGTAAATTTGAGACAGGCAATGCATCACAACACACAGGGGTTGTATATAGACCTTCTCAGGGGAGGAAATGGACAGGGAAATGATAGAAAGTATACTTAGAATGGCAGAAAAGGAGATATTGCTGATGGGTGATCTGAATATGCCAGATGTTAACTGGAGTACAGTTGCAGCTGCCACTTTGAAGAGTGCAGTTATTCTAGATGCCCTACAGGGGCATGTCTTGAACAACTAGTACTGGAGCCCACTCAAGAGGAGCAATATTAGACTTGATTCTCTCAAATGGAGATGGAGAGGATCACAGATGTAGAAGTGGGTAGCCATCTGGGAACTAGTGACCATCGAACAGTATGGTTCACAATAAACACAGCAATAGAGTCAAGCCATACAAAGACAAAAGTACTGGACTTTAGGAGGGCTGACTTTGCCAAAATGGGTGAGTGCCTACGGAATGCACTAACAAATGGGCAGGAAGGAGGGGTGGAAGAACAATGGGGAATAATAAAAACTGCCATCACAGAGGTAACAAGCCTTTGTGTGAAGCAAATAAACAAAACAAGACGATGTAAGAAACCACTATGGTTCTCAAAGGAAGTGGCAGTGAAGGTTCAAGAAAAAGAAAGCATTCAGGAAGTACAAGGAATCATGAAGGAGCAGGACAGAGAACTGTATCAGTTAAAGCAAAGGAGGCTGGGAAGGCAGTCAGAACAGCAAAGGCCCAAACCGAGGAAAAAGATAGCCAACTCAGTTAGAAGGGGATAAAACCTTTTATAGGTACATCAGGGAGCAAAGGAAGACCAAGGGAGGGATAGTGAGGCTTAATAAAGGGAGGGAGGGAGGAGGGTGGGCAGAGGAGACTGTGAAAGGCAGAGATACTAAACAAATATATTTGCTCAGTATTTACAAATGAAGAGGAGAGGTACATAAAACAAACAGTAGTAACACTCTGGATATAGAAGTTGATACCAGCCCATTTACAGAAAGAAAGGGTTCTGAAAGAACTCTTAAAACTGAAGGTGGACAAAGCAATGGGGCCTGATGGGATTCATTCCAGAATTCTAAAAGAGCTAAGGGTAGAACTAGTGACACCACTGACTACCCTTTTAACAAATCATGGTAGGATGGGGTGGTACCGAGGACTGGAGGAGGGCAGATGTGATTCCCCTTCACAAAAATGGGAGCAAGGCAGAAGCAGGAAACTACAGACCTGTTAGTTTAACCTCAGTGATAGGAAAATGATGGAATCACTTCTGAAGGAAAGGTATTGAGTATCTAGAGGCCAGAGGGCACAGGACCCTAGCAGCATGGATTCACAGCGGAAGGTCATGCCAGACAAATCTAATAGATTTCTTTGACTGGGTGACCAAAGTAGTAGATCAGGGAGGGGCTGTGGACATGGCCTACCTAGACTTTAGCAAGGCATTTGACACAGTCCCACACAAAAGATTAATATACAAGTTAGCCAGCCTGGGAGTGGGTCCCAAGATGACAGCCTGGGTAAAGAATTGGCTGGAGAATAGGACACAGAGAGAAATAGTAAATGGAGTCCACTCAGAAGAAAGGGCGGTTACTAGTGGGGTACCCATGAGGTTCAGTAATAGGACGGTCCTCTTCAATGTCTTTATAGCGACATTGCAGAAGGACTGGAAGGAAAAGTATGTCTCTTGCAGATGACACTAAGATCTGCCAACAGAGTTGATGCACAGGTGGGGTGGAAAGGATGAGAAGTTACTAGCAAGGTTAGAAGAATGGTCAAATGTATGGCAGCTTAGATTCAATGCTAAGTGCAAGGTAATGCACCTGGAAACAAAACCCAGGGAAGAGTACACAATGGGGGTGAGATACTAACAACAACAAAAATGGAAAGGGACCTGGGGTAGTCATATCAGATGACCTAAAGGTGGGCAAGCAATGTGAGAGGGCAGCAAGGAGGGCTGGGGGTTACTGGAATGCATAGGGAGAGAGCATCACCAGTAGAAAACAGGAAGTTATTATCCTCTGTACAGACAGTTGGTGAGACCCTTCTGGAGTACTGTGTGCAGTTCTGGAGACCCAATCTCCATAAAGACATAGACATGATGGAAGCTGTCCAGAGGAGGCAACTAAAATGGTGCAGGGTCTGCACGGAAGACATATGAAGAGAGACTTAAGGAGCTTAATATGTATAGCCTCGAGGAAAGGAGGAGAGGGGACATGATAGAAACTTTCAAGTACCTCAAGGGAATCAACAAAGTCAAGAGGGTAGCATCTTTCAAAAGAGGTGTGCAAGAACAAGAGGGCACAATTTGAAGATGGGGGCAGCTCAGAGGTAATTTAAGGAAGTATGTTTTCACAGAGGTTGTGGATGCATGGAGCGGCCTTCCGGAGGAGGTTGTGGAGTCAAAAACAGTGGTGGAATTCAAGCATGCATGGGACAGTCATAAGGCAATTCTGGGGGTTGGGGGTAAGAAGAAGTAGGCTGCTGGTTAACTAGGATCTGCAGCTTATCCAGTAGGTAGGGAAATGGGCAGACTGGGTGGGCCAAGCGGTACTTATCTGCCATCAAATTCTATGTTTCTATGTTTCTACGTTTGGTGCAGGGAATCAGGTCCCAAAGTGACCTGCGTGAATAGAAATATGATTCCACTATCACAAAAATATAGGAAATCTTTGCAAAAAACTTTGTTGATGCACCAGTTAGGGTAACTTAGTGCCACAAAAATAGGAAAATGTGGTATTAGGGTTTCTAACCCTGATGCCCCACCCCAAGCAGCAAAAGGTAAAACAATAGGATTTTGAATTTCTGGAGACTTGGTGAATCAGTGGTGGGGTCTTCCTTGGGGGTTGTCAACCCTATTGCCTGTCCTATTATGTGAGCAAACAACATCACACATGATCTCCTTTCTGAGTGAAGAAAGGTACAGAACAACAAATTGTGTTGGCAACCTGTGGCAAGACATACTTCCCTACCTTTGAAGAGTGTATCACTATGAGGCAGTGGCTTGGAGCTGTACCTTGTGCTTCAGATCAGAGGCTATGGACTCGGGGAGGGGGGTGAGCATTAGGGTTTGCAAGATCCCACCACTGATCACCAAGACTTCAGAGACCCAAAACACTAATGTTTTTCCTTTTGATACTTGGGGGTGGAGATGGGGCGTTAGGACTGGAAACCCTAATGCAACATTTCCTTACTTTTGTGGTGTTAACTTATCCTAACTGGTGCATTAACAAAGCTTTTTGCAAAACATATGTATTCTAGGGGTGCAATAGCTCCCCTATAGTTAGGGTGTAAAATTTTGAACCCCTAACTTTGCACCTTAATAGCTTTGGCAACGTTTGATGAAATCAGCTGTTGTTTTGCATGTGTTGTCTAGGAGAGAAGATCTAAATCTATAAAAGTCTTGTGATGGCAGCTTGTGCAGTTACTGAGATACACATATCATTTTCTATAGATGTCTAATTTATTTCCTATATTTAACATGGGATTTTTTTTTGCTCTCAGCTACAACCTACACAGAATGGAATTTTTTGCCAAAACTTTCAGGGTACAGGTGTGATGCCTTAAGGCAGTGCCTTTGAAAGGTTTCATGAAAAAATATTAAATAATTCCAGAGTTATAAGGCTTTAAAGTTTTGCATTTTTGTGTTCTGAGGATGCTCAGTAGGGTTCTTGGGATAACATTCTGAACACCACCAAAAATTATGTGTCACAAGACTGTTTTTGGTTTCTCACCACTTGCTTCTCACAGTACAAAACTTTTTTTTTGTGTGTGTGTGTGTGCCGTGACAGTTGCTATCTTGTTTCTTTTCCCTGGAAATAGAAAACATGGACAATATATAAAATGGTATAATTTAAAATAAACACTTGAACCTAAATAAATAGAGGATCTGTTTAGCAAGATCCTGGTGTTTTTATTTTTAAATTGCCAGAAATACTTTTCCTGGACACCCCAAAATCCAGAGTGCCCAACATAGTAAGAGGATCAGTTCACCCACATTCTCTGTATGAGAACATCAGGACTTTGTTGACTTCTGTAGCCACAGCTGGAGTCCTGCTGTGGGCTGCAGTAAGAGAAGTGTGCTGCCGATTCCCCATTCTGTCTGCCTCTATCTATCTCTCTGTATGTATGTCTGTCTGGCTGTCTGTCTGTCTGTCTGTCTATCTATCTATCAATCATCTGTTTGATTTATTAAGCAGACTGGGTTGCCCACTCATGGTACTGCATCATTCTCCCCCTCCACTCTAGATGTCTTACCAGCTACATTTTCTTATTCATTTAACACTTATATCTCAGCAGGAGTCAGTGTCTGTTGAGATTAAGCAAGACAGACACTTTATTAGAAGTAGAAGGGGTCTCATTTAGGGTTAAAAGAAGAAAGTAAAGAAAGAAAGTCAGTGTGTGTTCTGTGCTGTGAAGGGTACTGTATCAACTTACTTTGCTAAACCAGTAGGAGAGAGAGAGAGAGCTTAATTGGGGGTGTGGCTTAGACACTATAAAAGCAGGTGACTCAAGTTACAACTTCCTGTTGCTAGCCTTTTTTCTTACTAATTGCCCACCATCCTACCCTTCCACCCACCCACCCTAAGCCAGTTCTACTTTTATAGCCACTGGATTTGACTGTCAACAGGAACTTCTTGTTTGGCAGTAGGAAGGGAAGGATCATAGAAAAAACATTGGTTTTGTCAACCCTAAAGGAAAAAAGTAGCTCACTCTCCCCACCCAGCTGGTGGTGGTCTGACACTGAGCAAAGAAGAAAGAGGCTACTGAAGAATGTAGGAAGTTGCTGTCCCAGAACAGGAAGGATGAGAGTTGTAAGGAGAGGAGAGAGAGTAAGCATACAGAGAAACAGGAGAGGGGACACAAAATAAGACATGATAGGAATATTGCAGTGCAATGGCTGTGGGGCAGCAGTTTTCTAGGAGACATTCTGGAGGCTGTGATGCTGCCCTATTTGCAGGCACCTCTCTGGTCTGAGGGAGGAGGTTGCCCATCTCCAGGCTGACCTGGCTAGGATTCGTGAAACTTCCTCCCACACCCAGGGACCACTAGGGTCAATGCCACTACCTCAGAGGTTGCCAAGAAAGAGGAGAGGCTGGACCAGGGTGGGCTCAGGAAGGGAGAGGGTGGTGGAACAGAGTTGCATCTCTCCAGCTGTACCTCTCCACAATTCATTCACTCTTCTGGTGGATAGTGGTTCCTCTATGGAGGCACCTGCAGTGGAGACCAAGGAGGATGCTGGGAACCTTTATAAAGGAGACCCACAGGAGGGTGGCATGGGACCCCACAGGGGAAGGAAGCAACTCCTGGTGGGGGACTCAATCATTAGGGGGGTAGAAATGGGGGAGGAAGGGGAGAGGGAAGTAAGGTGCCTGCCTGGCACCATGGCTTGGAGGGACAGGAAGTGAATCCTGAGGATCGTGGGAGCAGCTGCACAAGGGAGGGAGCTGGATGTCATTATCCACCTAGGGACAAATGACCTGGCTAGAAATGGGATCAGAGCAGTGCAAGAGGAGTTTGTATAGTTGGGGAGGGGCCTTAGACAAGTAGCGCATATGGTAACCTTCTCAGAGGTGCTGCCTGTCTATGGCAAGGGTGATGCTAGGGTACTCCTCACCAGGGAATTCAATAAATGGTTGAAAAACTTGTGTGGAGCTCAGGGTTTTGGCTTCATTGGGGACTGGGGGGGCCACCTGGAGGGATGCAGACCTATACTGGTGTGATGGTCTGCATCTGTCTGGGGGGGGACCAAGGTCCTAGGTGAGGGGTTTAAATGCTTCATTGGCAAGCATTTAAATTAGCCAAGGGGGGAGGCACTGAAAAGGAGCATGGAAATCCCAGCCTCCCCCCACAAAACACGGTAATTAATGAGGTAAACGCCAAGGTAGAGAAGTCATTAGGGAGAAGGTAAGAGGTAAATGTAAAAAAAGGCAAAGGCAATAAGGACAGAAATGGGGCTAAAAGGGGTAAGGTCATCAAAAAGTGGAGGGTGATGAGTACCAATGCCCGTAGTCTGTGTAACAAGCTCTCTGAACTAGTGGCCTTGATGGAAGAGGGTTGGCTGGATATTGTGGCAGTCACAGAAACATGGTACACAGAGAACCATGACTGGGATGTCAACATACCAGGATACACAATCTACAGGAGGGACAGGGAGGGTAAAAGAGGAGAAGGAGTAGCTCTCTATGTAAAGGAAGGGATCAAAGCAACAGAACTAAAGAGTAAACAGGGAGCAGATGAGACACTCTAGGTCACCCTGGAGACAGGAAATGGCACCACAATCCGCATGGGGGCTGCATACCGGCCTCCATCTCAGGGGGAGGGAATGGACAAGGAAATGATAGAAGGCTTCCTTAGAATGGCAGAAAAAGGGGAGATATTGTTGATGGGGGACCTGAATATGCCAGATGTTAACTGGAGCACCTTTGCTGCAGGCACATCCAAGAGCATGGTCATTCTTCATGCCCTACAGGGGGCATGCCTCAGACAGCTAGTATTGGAACCCACTCAGGAGGGAGCAATCTTACACCTGGTTCTCTCAAATGGGGATGGAGAAAGAATCTCAGATTTAGAAGTGGGTAGCCATCTTTGAACAAGCGACCACCAAACAGTGTGGTTCACGATAAACACAGCCATACAATCAAGCCATACAGAAGCAACAGTATTGGACTTTAGGAGGGCTGACTTTGGGAAAATGAGAGCGTGCCTCAGAAAATCACTAGCAAACAGGCAAGAAAGAGGGGTGGAGGAACAATGGGGAGTAATCAAAACAGCCATCACAGAGGCAACAAGCCTTTGTGTAAAGCAAATCAACAAAACACAACGAAGGAAAAAAATGCTATGGTTCTCAAAAGAGGTGGCAGGGAAGGTTAAGGGGAAAAGGATAGCATTCAGGAAATATAAGGAAACACAGAAGGAGCAGGACAGAGAACTTTATCAGTTAAAGCAGAAAGAGGCAGGAAAGGCAGTCAGAATAGCAAAGGCCCAAACCGAGGCAAGGTTAGCCAACTCTGTTAAGAAGGGGATAAGACCTTTTATAGGTACATTAGGGAGTGAAGAAAGACCAAAGGAGGGATACTGAGGCTTAATAAAGGGGAGGGAATGTGGGTAGAGGATGACAGTGAAAAAGCAGGGATAATGAACGAATATTTCTGCTCAGTATTGACAAAGGAAGAGATGGGGGGAGGTACCTAAACCAAACAAGAGAAACACTCTGAAGACTGGGGTCTATACCAGTCCATTTACAGAAGAAAGGGTTCTGAAAGAACTAATAAAATTGAAGGTGGACAAAGCAATGGGGCCTGATGGGATTCACCCAAGAATTCTAAAGGAACTAAGGGTAGAACTAGTGACACCACTGACTACTCTCTTTAACAAATAATGGGAGGATAGGGTGGTACCTGAGGACTGGGAGAAGGGCAGATGTGATTCCTCTTCACCAAAGTGGGAGCAGGACAGAGGCAGGAAACTACAGACCAGTTAGTTTGACCTCAGTGGTAGGGAAAATGATGGAATCATTTCTGAAGGAAAGAACTGTTGAGCACCTAGAGGCCAGTGGAGCACAGGACCCAAGGCAGCATGGATTCACAGCAGGAAGGTCATGTCAGATGAATCTAATAGATTTCTTTGATTGGGTGACCAAAGTAGTAGACCAGGGAGGGGCTGTGGACATGGCCTACCTAGATTTTAACAAGGCATTTGATTCAGTCCCACACAAAAGATTAATGCACATGTTAGCCAGCCTTGGAGTGGGTCCCAAGGTGGTAGCCTGGATAAAAAATTGGCTAGACAACAGGACGCAAAGGGTAATAAATGGAGTCCACGTGAAGAAAGGAGGGTTACTAGCTGGGTACCACAGGGTTCAGTACTAGGACCAGTCCTTTTTAATGTCTTTATAAGTGACATTGCAGAGGAACTGGAAGGAAAAGTGTGTCTCTTTGCAGACGACACAAAGATCTGCAACAGGGTTGATACACAAGATGGAGTGAAAAGGATGAGAAGGGACTTGGCAAGGTTGGAGGAATGGTCAGATGTATGGCAGTTCAGATTCAATGCAAAGTGCAAGATAATGTACCTAGGAAACAAAAACCCAGGGAAGAGTACACAATGGGGGTGAGATACTGACAGCAGTAAAATGGAAAGGGACCTGGGGATAATTATATCAGATGACCTAAAGGTGGGCAAGCAATGTGAGGAGGCAGTAAGGAAGGCTGGGGGATACTGAGATGCACAGGAGAGGCATCAATAGTAGAAAACAGGAGCTGTTATCCTCTGTACAGACAGTTGGTGAGACCCCATATGGAGTACTGTGTGCAGTTCTGGAGACCCCATCTCCGCAAAGACATAGACAGAGTGGAGGCTGTCCAGAGAAGGGCAACCAAAATGGTGCAGGGTCTGCACCAGAAGACATACGAAGAAAGACTAAAGGAGCTTAACATGTTTACCCTTGAGGAAAGAAGGGAGAGAGGGGACATGATAGAAACCTTCAAGTACCTCAAGGGAATCAACAAAGTCCAAGAGAGTAGCATCTTTCAGAAAAAGAGATGTGCAAGAACAAGGGGCACTATTTGAAGATAGAGGGGGGATGGCTCAGAGGTAATGTGAGGAAGTATTTTTTCACAGAGAGGGTTGTGGATGCATGGAACAGCCTCCCTGAGGAGGTCGTGGAGTCAAGAACAGTGGGGGAATTCAAGAATGCATGGAACAGACATAAGGCAGTCCTAGTGGGGGGGCAGGAGGAAGTAAGCTGTTGGTTAACTAGGATCTGCAGCTTATCTGTTACGTAGGAAAATGGACAGACTAGGTGGGCCAAGCGGTCCTTATCTGCCGTCACATTCTATGTTACTATGTTTCTAATACCAGATGCTTGCCGCTGGTATTAATGTTGTACCAGAAGACTAAGGTTTGGACCTGGGTGGGAGGAGCAGTTATGGTAGGGCAACAACTAGCAAACCGAAGAGAATTTAAAAGAATAAAAAATAGTTTTCACCATTCTCTGCTTGGAGTGGGACTGGGCTCTTAGTGTAGAGGTTCTTCTGCCGCAGTGCTGCTGCTGTAGTCTGGTGTACTTGGGTGACCAGACAAGAATGTGGCTTCTATTCAAACCAGTCTGATATGAGAACATCATAAAACTGAACTGCAGGCTGTGGTAGAGCTGTGCTCCACGTTAGGAATAATTGGAGCACCCAGGGACATATTTTTCTAACCTCTACCCTTTTCTGTCTTAGCAGTCTGCTGCAGCGGTGCCATTTTCCTAGCCTATTTATTTCCCATTTTATGCCTTGGTAGATTAGCCACCTACCTAGGTGGTCTCCGCTTTCACGGTTCTTTCCCTTACCTGTACATTTTATTCCTTTGCTTTCCAAATGTGGTGCTAAAGTGCCTGCTGTGCTGAATAAAATGCTTGATATGCATACAAATAAGAAAAACTGCATAAGAAAGTGCTTATAGTGCTTTAAAAATTATAAAGTGCCATGCATGTTTGCTGGCTGTTGATATAAATAAAGTGCAGAGGGTACTTTGTAAAGAATTTATATGTTGTTTAACATCCTGATTCTAAAAAGCCTGTAGTGCTTGCATTTAGGACAGAAACAACCTAGCTGGAAGAAAGCTGGAGTTTAATGAAAAGAATGTGCATGGTAAAAGATAAGCCATTGTATGACAGACATTAACCTTTCCCTGCTCTGACACAGAGAGAGAGAAAGATGAGATCAGCTGTGCTTGCTGAAAGAACTGATTTATGAATGTGTCTGTCAGCAAAATGTTTTGAAGTCCACGCACTTCATGCCTGAGCAATGTCATTATCTGGCTTGTTGAGTATTGGTCAAGCCCCTTGTAGTCTCCTGCATTGGATCACTGTGACACACCTACCAAAGTCCTGTACCATACCAAGATGCTTTGCCTGTCGGCTAACATAAAAAGGAGAAGGCAAATCATTAGCACAAAAGAGGACAAAGAATCCATCTTTGTGAGATTTTTGGAGGAATGAAATGAGGCTATTTACTAGTACTCTTCAAAATGATTGTGCAAGTTAATATGTAATTTGATAAAGTCAGCTTTGAGAAAACCACAGTGTAATTGCTACATGTGATTTTACTGAATTGAATATATATGTGCAAGTGTATTTGTTTCATAATTTGTGTATTGTACTAACTGTACTCTGTACAGGACATTCTTGTTAAAAACAAGGATAGAATCCCTAACATTTGTACTTGTATAAAAATAAAATGTTATCACTCAGTCAATCAAAGCCAATGTGGGCCTGGTTAATTTGTTTGATTTGATGCTATTGTTCTATGTGATAGTGATGCTTTGGGATCTGTATTTGTAAGCATATTTATGTGATATGTATATTTTGTAGTATATTGTCCTATGAAATGATGGATCACCTTTTCATCAAAGTAATGTCAAACTTGTTTTATTTGTATTGAACTTCAACCACTACTTTGTGGCTGTTTGCAATTGTGTTCATAATATACTAAACAACATTAAACTAAACTAAAGACACACAATAAAGAAATAGAAAAAAAATTAATGTTTTGAGTCTATGGAGTCTTTGGCAAATTGGTGATGTGGGGTTCCTTGGGGTTTTCAACCCTAATGCCCACCCTCCTCCATCCCCTAGACTCAGAACCCAAGCACAACTACAGGTTCAAACTTGAGCCCCATAGGTCTAGTGTAGAGATGTGTGAAGTTTGGAAACTCCATTCCACAGATTAATTAATGAATTTTCCTCATTTTGCATAGTCAATCCATATTGTGAAGTCCAGTTTCGCAGTTAGGAGTTTGGCAACTCTGGTGGAGGAGTTTTGCACAGAAGAAGTTGTTCAAAGTAAAACTGTCCTTGGCATCTAATGGTCCCCCTGCCAATCACTGGCCCAATGTTAAGAATTACAGTTTCTCCTGGTGTCTAGTAGTCCCTCCTCCCTGCTGATCACTGGTCCAATGTAAATTATTACTCTTTCCCTGGTGTCCAGTGGTCCCTCCCCACCTGTACCCATGCCCGATCTTGACATAATGATTCCCTGGTATCCAGTGGTCCCCTGCCCAAGCCCAATCACCCACTGAACATAATGCATCACTTTCCCTGGTGTCCAGTGGTCCCCTCTTTCCTGATCCCCTGCAGTAGTTAATTCCCTGGTGTCAAGTGAATCCCAGTCCCTGTTCCTGATCCTCTGTAACAAAAAAATAGGTAGTCCATTCCCTGGTGTCCAGTGGATGTCCCACCTCCCAACCCCGGCAAGTAGTACCCACCACTCCTCTCCCCTCCCACTCTGACCCCTGAGTTGGTGACAGGCACAGCCCTCTGTTCTCCTCCATGGCCAGCCACTGACTGAGCTGTCATACTTATACAAGTATGCACTCATTCACTGACAACTCAGTCAGCAGCTGGCTATCATGGAAAGTGGAGGGCTTTGCCAGTCATCAGCTTGAGGTTAGGGGTGGGGGAAGTGAGGTGGTGGAGTGTTTTGGGGAAAGTGTTATTCTTAACATTGGGACAGCAATTGGTGGGGGAAGTGGGACAACTAGATACCAGGGAAAGATTTGGCTGGTGATTGGCGGGGGGGGGGGCACCACTAGATACCAGGAAATAACAATGGCCCACAATTGTGGGGGGCAGAATTCACCATTTGTATCTTCACCTTGCTTTAGGGTTTTATTTAAGTGCAATTTTCACTTAAAAGAACCCAAAAGCAAGGTGAAGTTACAAATGGCAATCTGCCTATTAAACAGGAAAACTTTGTGAAATGATCTGCGGAGCTGGATTTGGCAACTTTACCAGAAATTCTCAGGCTAATTAAACTTTCATTGCATCTCTGGTCTAGTGCTTGGAGCTAGACAAATATGATTCTTCATATGGGACCCACAGAATCAGTCATAACGTCCCTTATGCGGGGCCTGCAGGTCCTGCATATAGCTAGAGATCATGCATTATCATAAGATAATGTATAACTTTCTTGAAACTGGGCCCTGCAGGCATGGTGCAAAGCAAAAGATCATTCATGGCTTTCTAAATACAGTAACAGTATGCCCAAGATCTGAAGCTAGTCCTTAGGTCATGATATTATGGCTGGGGAAGGGGTGGAAATTAGGGCTGAAACCCCAAGGAACACCAGAGCACCAATTTGATAAGGCTTTAGTGACTCGGAACCCTAATTGTTTCACTTCCTTACTTTGCACGCTTTGCATTCTACAATCCCAATGTCTACATAAACTTATTTTTTTGTGATTGATTTCCTTTCTTTTTGTGATTATGGAATCATGTCCTTATTCACGAAGGTCTCTTTGAGACCTGCGCAGAATAGATTAAATTGAATATTTGACACATTTTGACCTCTAAGTCATCAGCACCTTCATGTTAGGATACACAAATCCCAGTAGTGCACTCTGTCCGAATGCATGAAGGATCCTTTGGACCCAGACACATCCAACTTCATGCAAGGATGTCCCGGGCCTTTCAACCCTGTGCCAATAAAATGGTCTCTCTGGCTATGTGCAGCTTCATGTCAGGACATGAAGGACCCTTTGCCTTTCTATCAACACATACAACAGTCTGCATTACCGTTGTCAGGGCCCTGTGGCCCTACACATAGGCACATAGTAGCAACTGTCATGCCACAGTGCACAGGGTCCTTCAGACTACGTGCTCACATAACTGAATGCCTGGCTGTCAATAGCTCCAGACAGAGCCCTGTAGACACTATATAAAAAAAATAAACTTATACACCCAAACTATAAGAAGCATATCTTACTGAGCCAATCAAAAATGTTTCCACAATTCCTGTCAAAACCAGTCGAGAAACAAAAAAAATAAAACCCCTCACCAAACCATTTCCACATGTCACAAAATCTATCTTACAAAATCATAAACCAATTTTTATTTCTGTCACTTTTGCCTCAGCAAATTTTGATGTTTATTTAAAATAAGGGCCATGTTTAGACAAAACACATCAAAAGAATCCCCCCACAACTTAAAGTGTCAAAGACAAGTTACAGTAAAGAAATCAAACTATTTCAAAAATACTTTACTAATAATTATTAACAAGGAACCTTTATATAACTCAATAAATTCCCCATATATCTTAAATGTCCTTTATAGACATCCAATTCCCAGACTTCTCCTGTTGATCAAATCCCTAAAGGTAAAGATATTTCCTGCTTGCAAAGACAGGAAAGGTCATATATCTGCTTTGAATTCAAGTGGGTAACACAGGAGGAGAAACAGAACCTCAAAGGGCTCCCTATACCTGCCTGTCGAAGCACCTACTGTAGTCACCCCTTGACAATTCTACAACAACAAATAAGAATCATTGCGCTACAGCTCCCCCCAAAAAAACAAAAAAAAACTCATGTGCCTGAAGCAGCCCTTCATCTGTTATAGCTGGCATTGCTATGCATGATTCCTATGGTTGCTGCAAAGTAAATATTCACTGGCAAAGATCTAGTGAAGTAAAACTTCACCCCAAATAACTGGCAAAATGAAAATTTTGCCCTTCACAAAAGTTAGGTGGAGTGCCATAAAATTTGTCACTTTGCCCATACCTTCAAAAAAGTGCAGTGAAGTTCTCTTCACCAGCAAAGTTTAGCTTTAATTTGCCCCTAGGACCCATTGCCAAATACAATGTCTCTTGTGGGCAAACATATCTGTAAAAAATATTTAAAAAGCTTCTATTCCCCTAACCTCATAGCACTCCATCTCCCCTCCCCACACAGCCCTGACAATTAAAATAATTCCCACAATCACTTAGCACACATTCTTCCACCATCTTTACCCAAAATGGTCCCAATAATCTGAAAAACCTTTACTTCAACCCAACTCATCCCTCCATCAGCTTTTGAAATACTGATTTGTTACAAAAAATAAGAAAAAAGAAAATGAAAGAAATTGGATAGCCACTGGGAGCATTCATTACACCACCTCAACCATCTATAATTTACTTGAATGAGGGTAAGAGTATGTCATAGTATTTGAGCCTGCTTTCACTCTCATTCATTCAAATGGCACCTGGCTGAGGTTGTGTAAGGATAGCAGTATGACTGTATGTTTGCTTCTTTTTACTTGTGCACCAGTCACCTATTCTCAGCAGACTTTGTCTACAAAAATATATTCTGACACTTCAAACTAGTATACTAACATTATATAAAGATGCGAATATTATCAAACTTTCCTGAGTTCAAAAAAGCTGTCTGTTTCCTATACTACTGTTCCAGTTCAAGGTGAATTATGCCATAAAAAAAAAATATTTTATGATAATGATCTCTAGTTACTTCAAGCTGAGGGATCTTATAATATAAAAAAGAATGTATGGGCAGCAATGTGTAACAAGATTCTTTTGTTACACGCTCTAGGTGTGTGATGCCACATAAACCATGAGGACGGAGCTTGGGTGGTTTGCACTGGTATCACACATAAAATGTGTAAAAATTAGTTTCACTTCTGTCCACAGTTTTATTTTTAGTAAATACTGGTTTACAGAGCAGTTACATAGTTTCCCAATTGCCAGACATCAGCGGAGTAGATTGCAAATGAAAGTGCCATTGTGATTCAATTTCTGTGCTAAAGCAGGAGCAGATGGGGTGCGATTGGAGTTTCAACTGGTGGCTGAGTGAGCCAAGGGAGGAGGAGGAGAGGTGGAGGCAAGAGAGAAATTTGTTCCAGCCTAAGATAACTTAATAGGAGAAGGCATACTGTACAGCAGAGGTGTGGAGGTGAGGAGAAGAGAAAGTGGAATGATCCCTGGAACAGAGGGACAAGGAGAGGAGTAGTTGGGTGAGGAGAGAGGAGAGGTAGTTGAAAAGGGAACCAAACCAGTGTTTGGATATGAAGCAGGTACAGTAAGTCTGGTGATGTGAGGGCAGAGTTAGTCAAACTATAAGTTTGTGAATGTTAATTTCCCTATTAACTAATGGAGTTAACATAAATTACAAAGTTTCTACATAATGTCTTCTAATTAGTTAGTTATGACATAGGAACTCAGCAGTTAAGAGCCTGTAACTGGTGATTTCCTATGTCACTGTTTCCACATTCACCGATCAACACCAAACATAAAAGTAAAATGGAACAGGCTGTCATTGGGACAAGCAGATCAGTAATTAAAAATATATAATGCATGGGTGGGACTTGAGCCCCACTGAAAAGCTCAACATTTTTTCCCTGTATATCACACTAACTAAAGTCATTGATGATGGTCATTAAAGTCATACTGTATATCGTGGCTCGCCATCATATATGACTTCAACACCATGATATATGACTTTTATTGTCATGATGCATGACTGAAGCCCTGCAACTGTACTCTCACTCCTCCCAAAAACAACAAAGACCCAACACAGCCCCAGCTCTCCCTCAAAAAATTCCCCCTTTTAACCAAACACACTTGTCCCTCAACAGTAGCTTTTGCTACTCACCCATGCTCTCCATGATCTTATTGCTGTCTCCAGCATGCTCCAGTATGCTGAGCCACCTCTTGGTACTGCCACTCCACAGTGTCACACCACCTCACCACCACACCCCACAACTGAACTGCCACTCCAAACTGCTGCACTGGACTGCTGAATCACCACAAGAAACACCATACTGACCCAGCCATACACCATTCTCACTCCTCATAAAAACACTATAAGGGACCAACCAGCCAGTACTGGGTCAATACTGTTCAAGAAAGACAGTGCAGTAGTAAACGTGCTGTGTATGGCACACCTGGATTTACAGCAACATGAGTAGAACAGCTTTAGGGAATTACTGCTACCCCTGTTACTGTACACTGAAAATGCAGAAGTATCAGGTTGTCATGTGCTGGGGTGCTGGTTGAGCCACTCCCATGGTGGAGTGGCTAAGGCATGAGCACATGGCAGAAATGGAGATCTGGGATCGTGGTTCAGTTCCTACCAGATCTCCCTGTGCTGCAACTTTTTGCAGCTTGTATTTTTTTTTTTAAATAAACTTTTCCCCCCTCCCAAGTTACTCCCCATCTCCAAAGTCCACACCCCCCTGGAATTTGTTATAATAATTCTGGGGAGGCAAAGCCCCCCATGCCAGGGGGTGCGGGGGTGAAGCCCCTCAAAAAACACAAAGAAGCCCATTACTTTAAAGGGCTTATGCTGTTTGTGTGAGGTTGGCATTTTACCTGACAATATTGCAGTGCACTCCCTTTTGCTTGCAGCATTGGTTGCCACTCAGTTTTTGCTTTCGGCAGAATGACCCCTTGCCAACCAGCCTAACCACATGTCCTTATGTAGCAGGATCCTGCACTATGGAAAACCAGCACAGACAAAAGCATCAAGGCAAACCTGGATATGATTGCAAATATGATCTAAAACAAAAGTTAATAATCAACTTAATGTATTAAATAAATCAAATGCTTGTAATGTGTAGCATATGATGATATAACGCCATCTTGGGGGCTAATTAGCGCAATAATCAAACTTGCCCTTTGGAATCATGGGTTATTGGCTAATTTGCTCCCCCAATGGCATTATATCCTCATATACTATACTTTCCTGGCATTTATTCTCCATGTAACAAACAAAATACTCAACAAGTGTACCTATTAGGCTGTAATGGCATCTTGTCTTTTGTGACAAATATGAACCACTTTTGCTTTGCACTTATGGTTTATAAACTGGTGATCTATAATGGCCTAACTCAGAATATGTCTTTTATCTTCACAAGTGAGGGATTAGGACCATAATGCGTGAGTGACAAAGCCACAAGATAGTTCAGTATTTGCTGAGGAAAGGGTAGGTGATGGACCACAGATAGTGGAGAAGGGCATTAAGGGAAAGGAAGTGGACACTTACCCTTTTATGGAGGAGAGAGTCCTCAGGGAACTAATAAAACTAAAAGTAGACAAGGCAATGGGGCTGGATGGGATTCATCATGGGATACTGAAGGAACTAAAGGAGGAACTGTCTGTGACTCTGACAGCCTTGTTCAATCTATCACTGAATACGTGGGAAGGTCCAGGGGACTGAAGGAGAGCAAATGTCATCCCACTGCACAAAAGAGGGAATAGGGAGGAGGCAGAAAACTACCAACCAGTAAGCCTGACTTTGATGGTGGGCCAGGTTATGGAGTCACTACTTAAAGAAAGGATTGGGGAATACCTTAAAGCCAGTGGATTGCAGGATCTGAGGCAGCATGGGTTCACAGCAGGGAGATCTTGCCAAACAAACCTGATAGGCTTTTTTGACTGGGTTACAAGGGAGGTGGATTAGACAGGAACAGCAGATGTGGCCTACCTGGATTTCAGTAAGGCCTTTGTCACTGTACCACACAGATGACTGATAAACAAGCTAGGCAGCCTGTGAGTTGGTCTAAAGATAATAAAATGGCTATGATGGCAAAGTAACAGAACTCAGAGGATGGTGGTAAATGGAGTTCACTCAGAAGAAGGAAAGGTAAGGTAACCAGCAGGGTGCCACAGGGGTCAGTACTCGGACCAGTCCTCTTCCATGCCTTTATTAGCAACATCACAGAGGGGCTGGATGGAAGGTATGCCTGTTTGCAGATGACACAAAAATGTGCAATAGAGTTACACATTGGCGGGGGGTTGAAGGACGATCTAAAAAATCTGGAAGCCAGGTCAAGAATTTGTTAACTGGGCATCAATGCCAAAAAATTTTAAATTATGCACATGGGGCACAGAAATACAAGGGCAAGGTATCAGTTGAGAGTGGTGTTAACAACCATAAAACAGGAAAGTAATCTGGGGGTCATCTTATCTGATGTCCTGAAGGTGGCAAAGCAGTGTGATAAGGCATTTGGAAAGGCTAATAGGGTGCTGGGAAGCATAGGGAGGGGTATCACCAGCAGAAAAAGGGAGGTAGTGTTATATAAGTAATAATACCCGACAGGGTGGGTGTTATTGGGATAAAACAGACTGCCCAGGAGTGTAATGAGGCCCGACGCCACAGGCGGAGGGCCTTATAGCCCCTGGAAGGTTCGTTACATCCCATAACGACCACCCTGGAGGGTATTAGTACACTTAGAATATGGTCTGGATATGAAATTTTAAGTATAAATTTGAAAGATTAAGAAAAAAAAACAGAATAAAATAGATACAACTTAGTAAAAAATGTTTATTGTAAAGTAGTCCCTGAAGTGACAGAATTGCTAAAATTGGCAGTAGAGGGCATCAGTGTTTTATTGTGATGGTGATCATGCAGAGAACGTTCTTCCCCCCGAATAAGCATTCTTTTGTAGAATAATTTGTGGCAAAGTGGTTTGAAATGTTGCCCGCTCTTGGCATTTGGTGTACTGTGCATTCTGGGTTGTGTGTGGATTGGTAGTGAGTGGAGCGCAACACTGTGCAGGTGGTCAGCAGCAACTGAAACCTAGGAGCAGAAGTCTGAGTTGACATGAGCTGGGGGAACAAAAAATGAAAGGTAAGGTGGCTGGAGCAGTGGGGGAGCAATGTTCGTTATGTTGTGTGTGGCAGTTGCAAGTTGAGTCGCAGTTGTTTCTAATGGCTCATAGTAGTGTTGACTGGGTAAGAAAAAAAAAGATTTCTTTTGGAAATGGTTGCAACCAGGTGGTGATGGCTTAAGTGAGCAGGTGTAATGGAAGTAGGTAGTGGCTAGTTTACCACTCACTTTGCGATGGGAAAAAAATGGTGGTAGTGAGCTTTGGATGTCGGGGTAGCCCCAGGATACAGCAAGTAATGGGGCAGTAGAAAGTGGCACTCATTATTTTTTGGGCGTTGTTGAAAAATAACAGCCTGGGTGCCTGGCTGTTTCAGCCAATCAGGATACGAGTTTCACCTCAGCCATATTCTAACCCTGTATAGATCAATGACGAGGCCACACCTGGAGTACTGTGTCCAGTTCTGGAGGCCTGATCTCAGGAAGGACATACTGTAGATCGGGTGGAGGTGGTACAAAGAAGGGCAACCAAATTGGTGCATGGCCTGCATCAGAAGCCATATTAGAAAAGACTCAGGGAATTAAATATGCACTCACTGGAGGAAAGGCGAGAAAGGGGAGACATGATAGAAACATTCAAATACCTCAAGGGTATCAATAAGGTACAGGAGGGTGGCATAGTGCACAGAAAGAGATGCTGAAGGACAACGAGGCATGATATGAAGCTGGAAGGGGGGACTTAGAGGGGATGCTGGGAAATATTTCTTCATGGAAAGGGTACTGGACACCTGAAACAGCCTCCCAGCAGAAGTGATAGGTACTGAAATGGCAACAGGTTTCAAACATGCATGGGATAGACACAGGGGGACCTTCATATATCAGGGCTGGGGGGAGGCCAAAGATCAATTAGGGTCAATGGTGGCACAGTAGGTATTGACTTTAGGGCAGACTAGTTTGGCTAGGAGGTCCTTTTCTGTCAACAGCTTCTATATTTCATTGATTCTATAATGGTCCTGCCTCCTCAAAAGTGATGATACATTTTATATTTTGAATAAGGTCATTATGTGTCCAATTTATTAAATGTATTTTAAGTTAGTTCTTTTATGAATATTTAACTGTGTCTGTTTGTTTTTCTGCTCTGTTTGAGTGCAGCAGATTATATTGTAATATTATCTAGCATAGTACCAGCTGCACTCATATTGGCTAACAGTTCCCTTGTGATCTGTAAAGTGGAGATAAATGATAATATTGCTGTGATACTGAGACAGATGCTTCACCTTCATTTAGAAGATTTCAGTGGCTAAAATGAATAATTTAACTGTAAGGTTTGACTTTCACCTACACTATATTATACACATGTCACTAGAACCCCTTACCCTTACTGCCATACTCTGCAGTATTATTATGTACAACCTTGTGTAGGTTATTTGTTATGTGACTACAACTGACAATTATTGGACCTGTTTTCATATTTTAAACTGAAATGTCTTTTTTGTTACATAAAGGGCAGCATTTTTGAAAGAATCTGGCTCTGATTCATCAGTCCTATTTTCAGAGCAAAGTTACTTCTGCATTGGTAGAGCAACTATTATAGTATATGGTGTACCACTATTTGCAGCTTGAAAATTGTTAAGTCTAAGAAGTCAGCACTTATGTGAAGAAAAATGATGTATACATTATTTTTAGATACAAGCTGTCACATACCATTTCTTTTGGCACAAATGCAGGCAGTCCTTTGAAAATGGGGCAGGTAACATAGGACATATACAGTCAGATGTTGATGCAGGTTGGTCATGCTACCATGTTTGAGTCTGACAATTCTGATAATCCTGGCTAACATCCTTTCTTAATGTATTCTAGCCAAATTGCAAAGAATAATACCATTGACTAATCTCGCCATTACTTTACAGAGGTATCAACTGAAATCAGTTGTCATTTCAGCTCCATCTATTTCAAATTCTGTTGAATTTCTGGGCATAATCCTCCTGATTAATGTAAGAAGTTAACTCCAGCCATCACCCCCGCTCACCCGCTGTTTCACCTTTTGATCTTTTATATTTTCCTTTTTACAGAAGACAACTTGATAGCATTCTTAACAACTTCAAACTGTGAGGGGTTCCCCTTACTATTTCAGACAATATTCATTTGTATATAAGGGTGTATTATGTTATCTTGGGGTGTTGGTAATGTCTTGAAACCAAAGCTCGAAAACAAAATCAACTTTGTGGGACATGGAGTCCTGAAATTTATTCAGGTAAGTCCTGGAGCCACTAATATTGTTAAATATGGTATACTTTATTGCTAAGTAATGGTGAAATAATTTGATTGACAAAGAAAGTCTGAGCTTTTCATTTGACACATCATTATAATTCCAAACTATAAGTAACCTTTTCTGTTTACTTAAATGTCTGAACATTTCACAATCTCTGTCCTGGAAAATATTTTTAAGAAATCATCTTTTGGACCATTACTTTACATGCCCTTTTTATGTTTACCTCACTTTTAATCTTAGCACAGTACTTTTGTTTTGTTATTTGTGTGTGCTGAAACAGTAGGGCGGTTCAAAAAGGGGTGATCAGGCATGTGGCAAAGATATGGGTGGGGCAGAAGGGGAGAGGAAAGGAGGCAAATGATGGGAATTTCCATTACTTGGCAGGTTTTGGGTAGATTGGATGGGTTGTAAGTAGTTTGTCTGCCAACAGTATGTATGTTTCTAATTATGCTTGTTTGTACTGCATCATCTTAACCTATATTTTAGTGGTATTAGTACACAGTATTTCTGAAGTGTTTCAAAATACATTTATATGAGAGATGCTACTGTACATCAAAGTGAAATGTGTTTTATAGTGTAAAATTATCCTCTGAGAGGTCTATGGTCTGCTTTACTGTACCATGGTCATTGTTGTGTCCCTATATACTGTAATTCCTTCAGAAGATGTTTTCACTTCTGTTACAAAGCTTCCCATTTTTGTAGGAACTGGGTCCTTCCACTAAAATCTTTTTAAACCAAGTTTTGTAGGGCCATTCAGAACCAATAATGGCTAGCCATCCTCCGAACCATTCACAGTATTAAAGAAAAGAATATCCCAGTAAATCTTTAGCTATATCCAGATATATCACAGGAAATGACATTGAAATTAATTTGAACTTCCTGTAAAATATTCAGACATATCTACAGTAGATATACTGGGACATGCTGTAGTCTGGCTACTTGTATATCCTATGTCTGAATGATGGCTTTTAAACTATAATACTTTATCTGTCTAAATATGTGTTATCTATTACTTTAAACTGCTCTGTCCTTCTCACAATCTCTTGAACATTATTCAGTCAGTTTGCTTGAGGAAAATTTTGTATATGCCCATTCCCTATTTTTTTCCCTCAGTGTGAATATTTCTGATCCATTTCTGATAGGGATTCTATCTGTTCTTCATCTTATCTTTGTACAAATGCAATAGTTACTTTAAGGAGCTTTACTTTACAGAAATAGTTTACTCTTGAATGCCCATTGCAAGCATGCTTTAGCTTCAAGTTGCCAAGATATGCCTTGGAAGTTCCCATACAAAACTCAGTCTGAACTGTTATAAATCATAAAATAACTTGTAAAAAGCATTACATTTGCCCTCAAGGCATGTCAATCACAACAATTCCTAAACATCCTTGAGTCTTACAGCAATTTTATTATTTCTTGGCGGGTTCCCCATTGAATGGTACAATGGATTCTAGTTGTGCATAAAACATCTCTTAGCCTCTGCTTCCTGCTGTACTGGCAATTAAGAAGGAAATTGTTTACTTCTATCTTTACCTAAAAATAAGATTTACAGTATATTTTCAATTTATTATTACAGTCTTAGAGGCCATTATTTTTACCAGAAGTAAGTATACATTCTATATGTAACTAATGTAATGGACTTCAGCTGTTTTATGCCAGTTAAAATACATGCTGTTCTGTAAATATAATCACTGAATGTTTTCAGCATACAGTTGAACAAATACTGCATTTATTTACAGTATTTTAGAAATTATGTACAGGTACTGTCCTACAGCATGGTATAGTATGGCTCTATTGGTGGCTTGTATTTTAATGTGTCTTTATGAGAATGGTCACTTTACTACAGTAAGTGTCTTTCCTTAAAACAGCATAACATCTGAATGTTAAACAATGGTCTTTCTAGCAAAAAAAGTATATATCATTTGGGCCACCCATAGGGGTCAGCAGCAGGATATTATGTTGCTGTGCTGGGGACCCAGGTTCAGAAGCAAGCTCAGAAAGCCATATCGGGAGGCATGCCAAAGCTAAGTAGCTGCTACTTGGCAGTATGTCTTGGCTGGGGATATTTGGTGGCAGGTTCTGCCACCATAGTGACCTCATGTGGCTGTTCCAGGGATCTTGCTTCTATTGCAGCTCAACTGTGGTGATGTGGGGCCTACAGAAGCATGTCCCTCAGCAGGGGAGGAGAAAAACTGAGGGTGAAAAAAACACCTGTTAGCCATCTAAATGATGTCCGGGTTTGGCTTGATTAGAGTATATCCTCTGAGCAGGGCATGTCCCTGAGGTAAGCTACACACCAGGGAGAAAAAGCTGTATGAAAAAGAAAATATGTATTATCACAAAAAGATAAACACTATCATTAAAATATAATTCAGAAAATAACCATTCCGTAGCTCACCTGATTCTGCAACGTCTGCTATGGGAACCCCCTGTTCATATGCCATAAAACCTAGGACAGAGAAAATGGCAAATCCAGCAACAAAACTGGTCCCACTGTTCAGGCAACACAGCAAAATGCAATCTCTGAAAAAGATAAAGAACATATTTCTCTTCCTAATATCCAAGTTGGAAAGCCTACCACATTACAAGTACTATGCAGCTGGGTCATTGTAAAAGGGTAAGGAATGTGCCATTGTTTTAGGTTTCCTTGTATAGTGGAATTGCTTATAATTGCATAAACAGTGTACTAGGATGACTCTTGCAAACAGCCAAACCAGATAAAGTGTAGGGGGGCAGTTGTCCTTCCCATTTAAATCCACATAGTTATCATGAAAAAGGTCAGCTAAAGTTAGAAAATCTACTTCTGCACCAAAGGTAAAACATTATTGATTATGACAAACTATTGGCCCAACTGCACTGCTTCCTATCTGTCTGACTTCATCATTACCTAATCACTATAAAGCAGTTCTTCTGCAATTAACTTGTGTATTCTCACTTTACCATACTTCATATGCTCTACTGACAGAGGAAGATCCTTCAGGTTCCCCACTCCTTTTGTCTTTTATGATGTCCCTATTCTTTGCAACTCATTGCCACTCCCACACCTTTGTCTTGATATTCTACTGCAAATTACATCTGTGCTATATAGTTTAGGGATTTCTGACCTCAACTGTCCTTATATATAACCAATTAAATTACTGTAATTCTATTATTGAATTATTGTTTCATATTGCTGACTTGCTGTATGTATTTTATTTCTTGATCTTCTATTGAAAAGGTTTTCTGATAAAATTATTTGATAATATCATACTATATAAAATGATATAGAAACATGTACATCAACCCTTGACCTAAAAATGCTACTAAGAAAAGAAAATATACTGAATTTACAAATTGTGGGCCATGGACCAAAGGGGTTGATGAGAGGATTAACTGTAGACACTGTAGAGTATCAGAAATTGAAAACATTTGCATAGGCAGATCGGTTGCTCCTACATATTTTAAAATACTTACCTTGACATTTTTATGATCAACAGACATATTTGCAATATTTATAATATATGGATAAGCCTTATAAAAATAGAAAACAAATACAAGAATCATAAAATACAGTACCTGTAACTGTCTGTAATACCATTTTTGTGACATCACTATTTTTATAATAACCATTATTTTGATGTCACAATGATAGTATTATAAAACAGAATGTTTGTACAAATCCTTGTGTAGTCACAATTCACCTTTTACTGTAGCCATTGCATACAGTAAAAACAGATTGCTGACATAACATAATGAAAATGACACCTGTCAAGGGAGAAACTACCACAGAAAAAAAAAGACCCAAGAAAGAAACAATGCACTTTCTCTCTCTGCTTTGTAGCTTCCCCAAACAACAGAGTTGTTTACTGCCTCTTTGTGTACCCAAAACAAGAAACAGCACTGGTCTTTGGAGTAGTGAGGGGGTATCACAGTTCAGGGGGGACAGTCAACTTAGATCCATATATTACAAAAAATGTCATATGGGGACTCAGTATTCTTTGGTTTAATATTTTGGTGAATATGGTAGTGCTTGTATATACTGTAATGTTTTGAAGTTTGTCTTTACTCTACTCCCAGCCTTGGTAGGGAAGCCAGGTAGTGAGTAGGGAATAGAAAAGCCCAGTACCAATGGTGAGCAGAGTGCCAAAGGAGGAGGAGGCAGGAGAGAATGGTGGGTGGTTCACAATGCGCTAAGCTAGGAATTGCTGTGGGAGGTGGGCCTTTATTTGGGATATGGGAGGAGCTATTCCCCCACATTGAACCTTGGGATTTAGCCCTCCCATTCAATGTTTTGGTGAATAGAGATAGAGTAGTGCTTGTGTATACTGTAATGTTTTGTACTTTGGCTTTACTCTATTCCCACCCTTGGTAGGGAAATTGGGTGGTGAGTAGGGAATAGAAAGTCCAAAATGATTACCTCCTCCAACTCATGGAGAATATGACCAGTAGCATGCAGGAGAGGAAAAAAATCCAGGTGGATGAAACCTCTGAGGACCCATGGCTACTGACCCGTCTGTCCTCAGCGCAAACTAAAAGGAGATTATCTTAGGTTCTTACAACCATATTTTTATTTCTGAGTAAGGTGAAATGTTTGTAGAAATGACGTTCTATCTTCAGAGTTTGTTGAATGATGCATTCAGGAAGATCGATTCTGAGGTTGAGGAGGCAGGTCCAGTCTGAAGGAATGTCCAGATCCCAAATATGGATGAAGTCCAACTGTAAAAGGGGTGAAAATGGTCCAGGATTCCAATGTAATATTGGTTAATAGTCCATGGGGGTACAAATTCAATGTGAGCATGAAGAGCATGAGTTGATTAAATGAGCTGCTAGACTCCTAATTGAGGGAAGTATGAAGGGTTATGAAATCCTTAAAGTAATCTGTCAGACTTTGTAGAGGTACGGGCAAGATAAAGTGCTTAGTTCCTTTGTATAGTGGCAAGTGGTTCAGATGTTTGCAGTGTTCTCAGAAGAGCTTGATCTTGGTATTGATTAAGAAAATGTAGGAACTGAAAGGCTAGATGGCAGGGGAGTAGAGGCCTTGACATTTGAATTATGGTCTTAAGGCTTGGAGTTCAGTAATGTGCAATATCTCGCTATGTAGGCATTTATGGAGATGATCAAGTAGTCAGACGGAAACTTTAAGCACCTGGTAGGAGGGGGTAATTTGAAAGATTTCAAACCAATGAAGGAATGGAAGCATATGCTGTAAAGATGGTAAATGGATATTGATAGGAATAATTGAGAAGTTAAGTACAATAAGTTTGAGGGTTGAATAAAGTTATTGTTGCTATAATGAGATTAGCATAGGCTCATATTTAGCAAGGGCTGCTAGTGTGAGATGGTGGATATGAGTATTGCTGTGGTTTACTAGCCTGTGGTAGGAGCTTAAGTGGCCATGGCGGCTTTGTCTTGCTGGTGGATGCAATCTCTAAATGCTATGGGGAGCCCAAGAATGGGTCTATGAATAAGTTTATAGACTGATGTGGCAAAGGGAAGTTGAGAGCGAGCGTAGAATACAATGGGTGTCTTGCATGCTTAGTCAGATGCAGGACTATTGTGGGGCAAAACCAGGATAGTGAGACAACCGGAACGGTTGTGGATGTGCAGACTGAGGAATTGATGGAGGCCTGCTCTTGGTGATGGTATTTCCTGGAAGGAGTATGGGAGGTAAATCCCAATGGATGAGTTAGAAGGTCCAATGGATAGGTAGCTGACACAATTTAGGTTAACATGATAAACATAGAAACATAGAAACATAGACTTTGACAGCAGATAAGGACCGCTTGGCCAACCTAGTCTGCCCATTTCCCTACCTACAGGATAGGCCACAGATCTTAGTTAACCAACAGCCTATTTCTTCCTACCCCCCACAAGAATTGCCTTATGACTGTCCCATGCATTCTTGAATTCTCCTACAGTTTTAGACCCCACAACCTCCTCAGGAAGGCTGTTCCATGCATCCACTACCCTCTCTGTGAAAAATACTTTCACATTGTCCCGGAACCACCTCCATCTTTAAATTGTGTCCCCTTGTTCTTGCACATCTCTTTTCTGAAAGATGCTACCCTCTTGGACTTTGTTGATTCCACTGAGGTACTTAAACATTTCTATCATGTCCCCTCTTCCTTATTTCCTCAGGGTATACATATTAAGCTCCTTTAGTCTCTCCTCAGACGGGCTTCTCTTGCAGACCCTGCACCATTTTAGTTCCTCCTCTGACTGCCTCTATCCTGTCTATGTCCTTATGGAGATGGGGTTCTGAACTGGACGCAGTACTCCAGATGGGGTCTCACCAACTGTCTGACAGAGGGATAACAACTTCCTGTTTTCTGCAGGTGATGCCTCCCCTATGCATCCCAGTATACCCCAGCCTCCCTACTGCCTTCTCACATTGCTTCAACCTAAGGTCATCTGATATGATTATCCACAGGTCCCTTTCCTTTTTGTTGTTGTTACTTCCGTTGTGTGTAATCTTCCTCTGGGTTCTTGTTTCCAGGTGCATTATTTTGCACTTCTTTGCATTGAATCCAGCTGCAATACTTCTGACCATTCCCTCCAACCTTGCCAAGTCCCTTTTCATCCTTTCCACACCTCCTTGTGTATCAACCCTGTTGCAGATCTTTGTGTCATCTGCAAAGAGGCATACATTTCCTTCCAGTCCCTCTGCAATGTCACTTATACAGACATTAAAAGGAGTGGACCCAGTACTGAACCCTGGGTGCCCACTAGTAACCCTCTTTCTTCAGAGGGATCCATTTACAATTACCTTCTGTTTCCTGTTGTCCAGCCAATGTTTTACCTGCTACCACCCTGGGACCCACTCCCAGGCAGGTTAATTTGACTATTAATCTTTGTGGGACTGTGTCAAATGCCTTGCTAAAGTCTAGGTAGGCCATGTCCACAGCCCTTCCCTGGTCTACTAGTTTGGTCACCCAGTCAAAGAAATCTATTAGATTCATCTGACATGACCTTCCCACTGTGAACCCATGCTGCCTTGGGTCCTGAGCCCCACTGGCCTCTAGGTACTCAACAATTCTTTCCTTCAGAAGTGACTCTATCACTTTCCCTACCACAGAGGTCAAAGTGTCAGGTCTGTAGTTTCCTGCCTCTGTCTTGGTCCCACTTTGGTGAAGGGGAATCACATCTGCCTTCCTCCAGTCCTCGGGTACCACACCAACCTCCCATAATTTATTAAAAAGAGTAGTCAGTGGTTTCACTAGTTCCCCCCTTAATTCTTTCAGAATTTTGGGGTGAATTCCATCAGGCCCCATTGCTTTGTCCACTTTCAGTTTTAGGAGTTCTTCCAGAACCCTTTCTTCTGTGAAAGGCTGATCGACTCTATCAAGAGTGCTTCTAATTGGATTAGGCACTTCACCCTCCTCTTGTGAATACTGAGCAGAAATATTCGTTCAGTATCCCTGCTTTTTCACTGTCCCCCTCTGCCCACCCACCATTCATTCTATTCAGCCTCACTATCCCTCCCTTTGTCTTTCTATACTCTCTGATGTACCTATAAAAGGTTTTATCCCCCTTCTTAACTGAGTTGGCTATCTTTTCCTCGGTTTGGGCCTTTGCTGTTCTGACTGCCTTCCCTGCTTCCTTCTGCCTTAACTGGTACAGCTCTCTGTCCTGCTCCTTCTGTGTTTCCTTATACTTCCTGAATGCTATCTTTTTCTCCCTGACTTTCTCCGCCACCTCTTTTGAGAACCATAGTGGCTTTTTCTTTCATTTTGATTTGTTTATTTGCTTCACACAATTGCTTGTTGCCTCTGTGATGGCAGTTTTGATGATTCGCCATTGTTGCTCCACCCCTCCTTCTAGCCTATTTGCTAGTCTTTTCTGAGGCACTCTCCCATCTTGCCAAAGTCAGCCCTCCTAAAGTCCAGTACCCTCACTTTTGTATGGCTTGACTCTGTAGCTGAGTTTAACGTGAACCACACTGTTTGATGGACACTTGTTCCCTGAAGGCAACCCACTTCTAGATTTGAAATCCTCTCACTGCCCCCATTCGAGAGTACGAGGTCTAAGATTGCTCCCTCATGAGTGGGTTCCGAAACTAGCTATCTGAGGCCTGCCCCCTGTAGGGCATCGAGAATGGCCCTGCTCTTGGATGTGGCTGCAGCAAATGTGCTCCAGTTAACATCTGGCATATTCAGGTCTCCCATCAACAGTATCTCCCTTTCTCTGCCATCCTAAGAATGCCTTCTATCATATCCTTGTCCATTACCTCCCCTGACATGGGGGTCTTTACTAACCCTGTGCGGATTGTGGTGCCCTTTCCAGTCTCCATTGTTGACCCAGTGCCTCCTCTCCTCCCTGTTTACCTTTTGTTCAGTTGCTTTATCCCTTCCTTACATAGAGAGCTACTCCCACCTCTTCTCTCCTGCCTGTCTCTCCTGTAGGTTATGTATCCTGGTATGTTAACATCCCAGTCATGGTTCTCTGTGTACCATGTTTCTGTGACTGCTATGATATCCAGGCATCCCTCTTCCATCAAGGCCACCAGCTCAGGGAGCTTGTTGCCCAGACTATGGGCATTGGTACTCATTACTCTCCATTTCCTGATGGCCTTACTCCTTTTTGCCCCATCTCTGTCCTTCCTGCCTTTGTCACTTTACTCATTTACCCCTGCCCATCTCCCTATCGCCACCTCTATGTTGGTGTTTACCACACTTACTACCATGTCTTTTTGGGGGGGATAGGATTTCCCTGCTCCTTTCCAGTGCCTCCCCCCCGGCTAGTTTAAATGCTTGCCAATGAAGCATTTAAACCTATCACCTAGGATCCTGGTTCCCCTCCTGGAGAGATGCAGCCCATCATGCCAGTATAGGCCTGCATCACTCCAGGTGGACCCCCAGTCCCCAATGAAGCCAAATCCCTGAGCTCTGCACCAGTTTTTCAAGCACTGATTGAATCCCATGGTGCAAAACACCCTAGCCTCTCCTACGCCATAGCTGGGCAGCACCTCCGAGAAGGTTACCGTGCATGCTACTTGTCTAAGGCCCTTCCCCAGTTCCACAAACTCTTCCTGCACTGCTCTAATCCCTTTCTTAGCCAGGTCATTTGTCTCTAGGTGGACAATGACATCCAGCTCCCTCCCCTGTGCAGCTGCTCTGGCAATCCTGAGGATTCGCTCCCTGTCCCTCCAAGCCATGGCGCCAGGCAGGCACCTTATGTCCCTCTCCCCTTCCTCCCCCCCAGTTCTACCTTCCTAACAATGGAGTCCCCCACAAGGAGTTGTTTCCTTCCCCTGTGGGGTCCCATGCCACCCTCCTGTGGGTCTCTCATGGAGGTTCCCAGAATCCTCCTTGGTCTCCACTGCAGGTGCCTCCATAGAGGAACCACACTTTGCCAGAATGGCATAGGAATTGTGGAGAGGTACAACTGGAGGGATGTGCCTCTGCTCCACCACCCTCACCCTCCCCGAGCCCACTGTGGTCCAACCACTCCTCTTTCTTGGCAACCTCTGAGGCAACGGCAGTGGCACTTGTGGTCCCTGGATGGAGCAGGAGGTCCCACAGATCCTGGCCAACTCAGCCTGGAGATGAGCAACCTCCTCCCTCAGCCCAGAGAGGTGCCTGCAGATGGGAAACACCGCATCCTCCAGAACGTGTCCCGGAAGACTGCTGCTTCACAGCCACTGCACTGCACCACTCCCATCATGGCTTATTTCTGGCTCCTTAACTGTTGTTTGGAATCCTTACTCTTTCCTCTTTTTTTTTCTTTCTCTTCTCTCTCTACTTACTTTCTGCCTCTGTGCCCTTTAAGCTCCTGATTGTTCTGTTCTGAGACAAGAATATCCTATATTTCTCAGTAGTCCCCTTACTTGCTCAGAGGCAGGCCTCCAGCAGCTAGAGGGGGCCAGAGCGCTGCTCTTGCCCTTCTAGGATGGTGGGTCTTTGGTGGCTCTGTGATCACTCACTTCCTGCTCCCAAACAGGAAGTTCCTGTTGTGAGTCAAATCCTGTGCCTATAAAAGTAGAACTAGCTTTGGCTGGGATGGAGGGCAATATAGTCCCAGTAGAGAAGTCCAGTCACACAGCACTCCTTCCTCCTGGTGTCTTCTGCCAAGCTACTCTAAAGAGATGTAGATAACTTTATGAATTGTGTTGAAATCCAGGGGCCAAGGAACAGTGTCTCTGAAAGATTCATTTCCGCAAGGCAGTTAGACACCAGAGATCCAACAATGCATTTTCTGGGATAGTAGCTAAAGAAGGTCTTAGGAACATCCAATGGCTATTCAGGAAGTGCAAGTCGAATAACATGGTCCAACTGAGTCAGTGCTTTTAGGAGAAGACTATGACGAAAAGGTATAATGGATAATGCCAGTACTGATATGAGATATTCTGCATTTCCCGTTATCCTTAACAGTGATGGTTAGTTTGGAGTTGGTACATCTCAGAAGGAATTACGGTCACGTTTCCATGTAAGATGATAGAAGTGAAGGAGACTCCACTAAATTTAAAATTTTTGAATTAATTAAATAAGCATTGTCAGTGGCTCAGCAGGTTGCACACTCACCTCTGAGGCTGGAAGATCAGAAGGCTGTGGGTTCCATCCCCACACCAGGCACTTGAGTTAAATCCCAATACTGACACTGCAGTGTAGCTTGAGGGGAATGCCTCACTTCTGAGGTGCCATCTTTTTGATGAAACATCAGACCAAGGTCCTGCCTGCCTGTTCTGGTGGCTGTTTAGGTGGGCATTAAAGATCCCATGGCACTTCTTGAAAAGAATAGGGGACATTTATTGGGGGAATTAGGGGTGTATAATTAATTTCCAGACTGTTCTGTATCCTAGCAACTGTTCTGTATTTACAAAATATTCAAAGAAAAGGAGTTTTGTTCCATGCCTTTTTTTCATTCTTTCTCTACATTCTTTCTTTGTGTTCCATCATTACCCCTTTTTCAATTGTTTGATGTTTTCCTCCATGTCCTTATTATCCTCCTCCATTTATTATTTCCTCTTTTTCTTGATAGTGCTATCATCACCCATCCTTTGCAAACCACTTCCTGTCTCCATGTATACCCACTATAGTATGTCAAAAACTGGTTGCAGCCTTTCCAAAGTACAGTAATTTCATGTTCTGTGTTTTTCTTCAAATCTTCATCATAGACTTGCTGAAGAGAAATTTTCACATTTCTTAGCATAGCATCTTATGTCATCATTAGTTGCTGCAACATCAACTTGCACCTAGCTTGCCAGATAAAATATTTCAGTATTGCAATGGATAATTGCAGAGTCAGTTTGTTAAAGTTATTCCACCTTTGTGGGTATATTGCTAGAATTAATTCTTGATAAGTTAACGTCCTTAGTTAAGGTACATTCCAGACCACTACCACCTAGTTCCATAAGGTTTTAGCATAGCCACAATCCAAAACAATCATTGGTCAATGCTGAATGTTTGCTTGCAAGTATTGGCATCGGTAGTGCAGGAGTTAGAGAGATGCATAATAGAAATGGCAGTGAAGTACTGAACTAATGCCAAACCCCACTCCTACCCTGCAGAGACTGAGAGGCTTTGTGGTGTGCCTTTGGGTCAGCCATAATGCTCATGCCATTCCACCTCATCCCACCCTGCAGACAGTGACAGGTGTCACAGTCTGGCTTGGGGTCTTTGGATGTTATGCTCACCCCATTCCATAAGGAAATAAGGTGAGATGGGTGAAGTATAGGAGAATGGGGTGAACGTTAGAGTCAAAGACCCTAAGGCACACCTTAATGCCGGTCAATGGCTGCAGGGTGGGGGTGGAATGGCATGAGCATTACGGCCGAGAACCCCAAGCCACACCCTCAATGCCTGTCAGTCTGTACAGGGTGGGGTATTAACAGTTGGAAACCCTAACACTCCGGGTGTTTGCTGGGAATTTTGTTAAACATTTTCAACATAGGCTTTTTGGGACCTCCTCTCATGAACAGTGGCACTGAGATTTCATTAATCTGTTCCAAAGCTTGAATTCACAGAGCGAATGCACCATTCTGCACCACAGGTGCAAAAACACTTTTTGAGCAGGATGTAAAAAATTACAGCTGTACTGTTCATAAGGAGGTGTGCAAAATGGGCAATGTAGAAAATTTTAAGTGGAAATATTACAAATTTGTAAAGTTACGAGTGTGCATGGAAACTGTGCAATGCAAGTTCGTAACACAGACATTTTATGGACTTTTGTTACCAAATTTTCAACATAGGCATTTTAGGACATCTGCTCATGAACAGTGTCACTGTGATTTTCTTAATCTGTCCCAAACACTGATTTACCTCAGCGACCGTACTATTTTGCGCTGGAAGTGCGAAAACACATTTTGGCCAGGATGTGAAAAATGACAGCTGTACTGTTCACAAAGATATGTAGAAAAATGCCAATGTTGAAAATCTGGAGTGAAAATATTACAAATTCATGAAATTATGATGGTTTGTGGAAATGGCACAATGCACGTTCATGACACAGTCATTTCATGGACTTTTGTCACCAAATTTTCAACATAGGCATTTTAGCACCTTTGCTCATGAACAGTATCACTGTTATTTTCATAATCTGTCCTGAACACTGATTTCCCACAGTGACCATGTTATTCTGTGCCAGAAGTGCAAAAACACATTTTGGCCAGGATGTGAAAAATGACAGTTCTACTGTTCATAAGGAGGTGTGAAAAAATGCCAGTGTTGAAAAACTGGAGTGAAAATATTACAAATCTGCAAAGTTACGAGAGTGCATGGAAACTGCACAATGCAACTTCATAACAAAGTAATTTTTTTGAATTTTTTCACCAAATTTACAAAATAGGCTTTGTGAGAGCCCACCTCATGAACAGTGACACTGTTGTTTCGTTAATCAGTCCCGAAAGGTGATTCCAATCAGTGACCACAAAATCACTTTTCAGGACTGAATAACCAGATGACAGCCACTGAATTCATGAGATTGGGCCCAAGAACCCCATGTTGAAAATGTGGTGCACAAATTCAGAAAAATAGCTGAGATAGACACATAAGTTAAAAAAAAAACAAAAACATTTATGCCATTATACAGCTTACCGGCATTTCTTCAGTTCATGGTTGGCTTTGGAGATTACAGATGTGTTCCCAGTGCACGAGATTGTTGCCAGGCTCCGAGATAAGTATAGGGTTGGGGGTGTGGGAGGTGGGGTGCACAGAGGGTGGCTGGGTTGGGGAGGGCACTGAACTCAACGAGGGACCATTTTTCTTTTACAGGAAACAAAATAAAAAAAACTATGGAGGAAGGTTTTCTGCTTTTGCTGGTACTTTGTCATGCTGGGGTGGGCTACCAGCATGCCACCTGAGTGTTTCTTGGGGTGTCTGTAGCTGACAGGGATTGGGCACCCACATCTGCAGAATGTTGGGGGACAGGAGCATGATCTGAGGGGAACTGGGCACCCCCACGGCACAAAACAGAAGGTGGGGGTATCATACCGATGGGGACTGGGCTATCCCATCAGCAAATGAACTGGGAGGGGGCATGCTGACAGGGGATTTGACACCCTCACTAACTGTAATGGGGACTGTGAGAGGCGGCAGCTGTCCATCGGCTTCCATAGGGACTGTGAGAGGCCCACGGAGAAGCCAACGCCATATTTGTTTGAAAGAGGACACCAGACGATGCTTCTCTAATTCACTGCTGCAGTCAGGGACTGCCCCACAAGCAGACACAGCTGAATGTTTAATGATGGGGCACTCCTTAATTGCAGCAGTCAGTTTCTTTCAGCATAGTGACCCACTCATTAGCTGCTGTCATCAACAGCATGCTCCTCTATTGGCGTGGCAGAGACCAGCCCCAAAACAGACTGCTGTCATTCGCCACAACACTGCCATCTCTCCACAACCCACTACTCCAGCAAGCTGTCACAATATGTTTCTTGTGCATGCATGCGAGCAAACATAAAAAGGTGTTCTTGAGTCTCAGGGATTTGGTGACATTCCTGCCTTGGACAATATCTCTTATCAACAGGTTTATGTTTATTGTTATTCTTGACATTCAATCTCCCATGGACAGTCAGCCATACCACATCCGATGAGAAACCTGGTATTCTGGTGTTAACTGGGATTGAGCTATTTCCTTTTGATTCATGGGACACAAGGGAAAGGATACTTCTTCCTGGGCTGATGATTTCCATATATCCTCATAAATCTCTTGTCTAGTGCTCACTAACATTGTGTGGTATGAAACTTTCCATCTGATAAATGTTTGTATCATTGTCTTTATATAAATTGGGACTGGGCCCGATTCCAAGACGGGCTACGCCAGTGTAAGGTGAGATACGCCAAACCCCATGCATTATGCCAGGTGGCATTCCAAGTGGCGACTTGCACCATGGTGGATGTGGGTTGTGACATCCACGGATTATGCTACCCGTTACTCTGTAGCCCACAATGCCTGGTGCAAGTGCAGGTTATGACAGCAACTTCACCCAATTCTAGGAGGGCAGCTGTCATAACCCACAATTGCCATTCCAGAAGGGTCACTGGTGGAGCTAAACTCTGACAGCCTGGAGCTGCTCTAAGTGGCAGCTGATGGTGCTATCCATTGGCTGCCCACCCCATGGCACCGCAACACCCATGCAGCTGTGTTCACCATGCCCCCACAGGCATACCCCAGCCCCCACCCCCAAATGTTGGGGATCCCTGTGGGTCCATTTCTGGTGTGCCCCCAGATGCTTGTGCCTTCTGTCCTGGCCCCCCAAGCCCCCTGGTGTGTGCCGACGTGGTCCGGGGTGGTGGGGCTTTTGGGGTGTCTGGCTGCAAGTTACGACATGCAGGTTCTATATGTCAGGTGTGTGGCAGTAGCCTATGCCTGGCGTATCCTGCATGTCACAAATGCCGGGACCCTGCCGCTCCTGGAATGTGGTGTAGGGTTCCTGGCGGAGTGGTGAATGGAGTAACTTGCAATTGCTTGCAAGTTATGCCTTTCATCTTGGAATTGGCACCTTGTTTGTTCTGGATAATGTCCTGCTTTTTTCCTGTGTCCATGCTTGTGTACAGACACCTACCCACTCACTTACTATTCTTTGCCATGGTTTGGTTATTCAGTTTATCCATTCAAAAATAGTATGGTACAAAAAAATGCTATAAAAGAAAGCTAGGGGATGAATCATTCCTAACCCACCTTCTTTAATGGGCCTATATGTGGTATCTCTTTTCACTGAATTTAGGCGACTTCCCCATAGCACCTTAAAGAATACACTAAATAGTTTTCTGTTCAGTTGGGCTTGGGGGGATATATAACTCACATAAAGAAATATTGAAACTAGTAAGTTCTTTATCAATACGATACATTTTCTTTTGGATAGCTGTTAATGTATCCAACTGGTAGTCAATCCTTCTGCTTGTTTTATTTTTTATCCCAGTTTAGTATGGCTAGATCCCCTGCTCCAAACAGGATCTCCAGGACCGGGATAGGTTCAGTGGCTGAGGGAATAGAGGCATAGGTATGCCTCAGTTGGGGATTTTTGTCTTAACTGCATTCATTTACTTTTGTCTGGATTTATTCTTGATCCAGAGACTGCCGCAAAATCCTTAAATTGATCCATTACTTCAGTTTCATCTATGGTATTATTTACAGTAATCACCTCATCGTCAGCATATACCATTACTTTGAGTGGGGTTGTGGCTACTGATAGTGGTATGCCCTGGATTTGTTGTCTCGTCATAACTGAGCATAAAAAGAGGTCGAAACAAAACACGTATAGTAAGGGACTGATACAGCACCCCTGCCTCATCCCTCTTCGTAGATGCACCAAGTCCCCCTTCCAACCATGCACCCTTGGTTGAACTATGGCCATCTTATACAAACATCTTAACCATTCAACAAATTGCTTTGGGATCCCAGACATGTACAGAACTGAAAACATATATGCATGGGACACCGAGCCAAAAGCCTTTTGTTGGTCAAGGCTCAGCATAAACCCATCTTCAGTTTCCTCCTGCCATCTCTGGAGGAGTTCCCATAGCATGATTAAATTGTCTTGTATGCCTCTACCCAGTACTGAACAACATTGTGCTGCACTTAATTAGTTTTCTGATACTTGGGCCAGTCTCTTAGCCAGAATTTTACCTAAAATTTTAAAATCAGAGTTTAATAAACTAATGGGTCTCCAGTTAGCTAGTTTATGTTTAGCTCTCTTCTTATATAAGAATATGAGATCTGCTCTGGCAGGTCTATGTCATAACGGTGATCACGGAAAGGTGATCACCATTAGGGCGAGTATACATTGCTGAAAATCAGTTTCAGCATTGTACACTCGCAGCGGAGAGCAAAAGGGTGCAGAAGACATTGATTTTTTTTGTTTATGTGGGGGGCTGCATCCCTCACACCCTACTAAAGGATTCTCAACTCCAGGGGGGGTGCATGTCAGGAGGAGGTGAAAAACAAAAAAAAGAGTAAATACCGGTCTGGAGCAAAAAAACTATGTGCCCAGATTCGAACCCAGCACCCTCCTTCCCTAGCCTGCCAGCAACCAACTGTGCCACATGACCAGCTCAGCAGCCCACCACCATGCTACACCTCACAAACCCTCCCTCCCCTTCCCCTGTTGCACAGTGTGCTCACTCCCCCCGTGCGTGTGTGCATATAGCAACATCCTGTCACTATATTCATCACCCCCTCATCTGTGTGCCCTCCCTTTCCAGTAGCCCTGTGAACATGGCACCGTTATTGAGTCACCCTTTTTGAAAGTTCTCCGTAGCAGTCACCCTCATCACAGGATACTGCTGTGGCCATTGACTCGGGGACTTTTTGCAAAGTTAATATTTCATTAAATAGTTGCGTTAACTCTGTAAGTAATTCTTTTAAGAATGTTCTGTAGAACTCTGACATGAGTCCACCAGTCCCTGCGGCCATATTATTTTCAAGTGCTTTTATCATTTGTCATATTTCTTCTTCTGATATTGACTGTTTCAGTAGTTCACATTCAGTTTTGTCAATCCCAGTACTTGTAATTTGTATAGATTTTCCTAATGGCAGTATATTACTGGAGGAGTTCCAAAGGAATCTTGTACATATTTATTAACTATTTGCAGAATTTCTTTCTTCCCAGTCTGAACCAGACCATTCTCATCTTCTAATTGTCTAATCATCTTACTGTCTACCCTTTTCTGATTATTATTAAAAGGGTCATAAGTTTGTTTTTTTGTTTTCTGTTCTGAATCTCAATTCTTGTTGAAGTATTTTGGCCCTATCATACTGTATTTTAAACATTTCCATTTTTGTCTGGGTTATCTGTTTACTATAGTCTAGTTGTAGGGTTTCAGTTCTTGATATTAGGATGTACAATTGTTTCCTTAATGTTAGGTAATTTAAATATGTGTCCACTAACCGTTTATTTGTTATATTTTGGAACATGGATTTAAAGTTTTTCTTAGACTCTTCCCACCTCTATCAGTGTGTTATACAGACATATGACTGATTTCGTGGCTGCCCACAGGTGATTCCATTCTTTAAAATATTTTTTGACTCCAACAGGGTACAGTTTAACCTCCATGGACCGTTCCCAATTTTGACTGATCCTCCCCCGAGATTTGAATTTCTAGGCCTCTGTTATCTGTATATGCCCAGTTATGCATTTTAGCTGTTACTACTTCTAGATTCTGGGATATGAGGAACAAAATCTATACATGTTGAATGTGTCCCTCTACTATATGAGAAATCTCCCTGTTTATGGACAACTCTATTGGCGTCCATTAGTCTAACCATGTTGATGATATCATTTAGTGAGTTAGTATCACAAATTATTCTGATCCTGGAATCCCCAAGCTGGATGCCAAGAATGAGCGTCCTTCCAGTATCCAGGTCTATAAATTGGGACACTTTCAAATTAGGATTAAAGAATAGAAGCCCCAGTCTATCACACAACTCTGGGCCCTGAGACCAGAAAGTGACTCCTTTAGTCCACAGTTTTGATGCGTGTGCCACTTCTGATAATGCTTTTAAGTGTGTGTCTTGTAAGCACACTATATCAACTTTCTGCTGCTGTAGTTCTGTGAGAATTGTTAGCCTTCTTTTACTGTTCTTCATGCTGTTGACATTTATCGTTATTATTTTTAGAGTTGTCATGAGCAGAAAGTTGTGGCGTTGGTAGGCAACCTTCCATTTTCTATTGATGCACTCTAATCGTCCATTTTTTTCTTCACTGTATCCCCAGGCCCTAGATCTTCTAAGCCAGAGGATTGATCCTTCATAGAGGAAGCAATTGAAGAGGTGTCAGATTCTGTCTCTTCTTCTGAGTCCATAGTTGTAGTCTCAATTGGCAGTGCCCTATATTTGTTTATTGTAGTCCACTTTTGTTTTCTTTGTATAACTTTCCTTTCCTTTCCTTTCCCTTGGGCTCTGTTTTTCTTTCTATTTTTGCTCTGGGCCTTTATTTATACTTTACTTGTTGGGAGGTTGGTTCTACTAACATCTTGGGTGGGGGGGCATTGATTCCTCATTTGCAGTCGCTTTCACTTGGTCTCTTTGATCAGGAAACACTGTGTCATCTACCACCTCCATGTCCCACTCTTGTGTATTTTTGTCCTGCATTCTGTTGATTTGCTGCTTCTGATAAATCCATCATGGTTTCCTCCTCTTGTGGTGCTGAAGTACTGGCTACTGCTGTTGCCTGTTGTGCCTCATTCTGAGTTTGCCCTGCATTTGTATCTTGTTCATTGTCTGTTAATTTTTCTTGTTCATGTGCAAATCTGTCTTCTGTATCCACAAGCCTTTTTTTTTCACTTGTTCTTTTTCTTTGTAAATTTCTTGCATATGCTTCTCTGACGCAGTAGCACAGCCTTGTTTTTGTGCCTGAGTTATGAGGGCTTCATGGGTTGAACTATCTGCTCCATTATGTGAGGCACATGGGCAGTGAACACAGGAGCGCCCTTTTCCTTCACAGAGACTGCATCACAAAGGATTGATGCAGGCTGCAGCAAGGTGTCCTGTATCCAAACAGTGCGTGCATCTAGGGGTGCCATGGGCATTACTCAGATGAAGTCTGAGCCCACACTTGTGGCATGATTTTGGCTGACCTGGATAAAAAGGGAGCCCTTGTCTCTTTCTAAGTAAAAGCAGCTTGGAAGGTGAATTATGCCATTGTTCAACATAATCAGCTTACACTTCACCCTCCAACCCCCATTTCATATCTGTTCAGAGTCTATAATTGGGGAGGGATGTTCAAGGACCTCACACCTTTTCTTTAACCAGAACAAAATGTCTGCCACATGAACACCTTCATTCTTAAACAATATTGTGATGGTACGTACTGCCAACTTAGTGGTGGGAATTGCCAGGAAGTGGGTCCACAGGGATGTGTCCTTTACTGTGTTATATTTCCTCCCAAAATGATCAAGTGCCTCTACTGTCTTAAAACTAATATCATAGTTATACTTGTCTGTGTGTATTAATGCAAATATTTCAGAGGCATAGAACTTCTGAGAATTCTTCAACAAAGTCTGACCACATAGACTAGATCGGGGGGATTTTTTAGGCTGCCCTTATACAACAGCCTGATTGCGTTCTTTCAAGGTGCTGGTGCCCCCTTATTTTTAAATAGGTTAGACATTCTCAATAAAGGTTTGTAGAACTGTCTCTTCTTTGGGTTTTGTAAGTTCTGAACTCCAAGACATATAGGTAAGGATTCCTCATTTAGGTAAATCATTTAAGATGCACTTGTTTGGGCTTCCAATCCCTTTCTGAGGTGCCTCACTGGGTTTTTCCCTTGTAACTACTTTATCAGTTACAATTATTTCAGGCTCAAATGGAATAGAGTTCTGCTGCTCTCCTGTATTCAGCGTTGCTATGTTTTGGATACTAACAACTGTTCAGTCATTATCTTGCATTGTGCCTTTAAGAGGCCCCACTGTGTTGATAACAACAAGCTTTTTGCTCTCTGCCATTATAGCACCTGACATTTTCTTTTTGGGAGAAGTAATCCTTTTACCTGTCACAGTGATTTCTTTATCCATGAATTGCAGCACTTTTGAATCTGTGTGGTCTGGTTTCCATGACCCATACTGCTAAGCTACCCATCCTGCGCCTTGTAGCACCATTGCTGCTGACCATTCCACATCTTGCTGTATATCCTGCTGTTTTTTCCCTTTTTTGACATTCTTGCGATTTGACAAGCTGAGAATTTTCTTTTGCAGTAGTCCAGTCGGTGGAAATTTTGGGCAGTCCATTTGCTTGCCCCGATACTTCCATTCTCATCTCAGCTGTCAACTGGATTGCTTCAGTCATTTGGGGTGTGGCAGCTGTTTGCAGCTGCTGCAGAGCTGTCATGTACTTTGGTTCTTCTTCTGCTATCTGTGCAAAAAGTTTTTTCTTTTTAAATTCCAATTCTTTTGTCAGCTCACCCTGTTTGTCACCTGAGGTCAATGGTTAATGCAGGGATTACTGAAAGCCATGTTGGAAGGAAGCAGGATAAAATAATATGGCTAGCATATGCATGCTCCAGCTAATTGGAGCCATGATGCCGTAGAGTGATACCACAGTCCCCCGGCTTGGGAATAGCAGAAGCTACCTGAGTAACTTTGATCAAACAGCACTGCAATGGGGAAGGGCAGGAACCACCAAACGAGGCTCCAGTACTGTGATGGTCCTAATAAAGGACAAGCCCTAGTTATAATGAGGAACATGGGCAGGTGGAACACATTACTGTAGGGGCAAACAAAGGGAACATTAAACAAAACAGACATAGGAGGAGGAGCACCAGTTGCAGCCATACTAAGAGAACTACCACAAGAGATGCAGGAGAGGGAGCCAGCATGAGTGTTATGGTGATTCAGCAAGCTGGAAAGTCATGAAGTACAAGGGGAGAACGAGACAACTTGGGGATGACAGACTGGGTAGGGTATATGAATACTGGGACTAGGAAATGTTAAGGTATAAGTAGCATGGGGATGGACATAGACTGGTAGGGAAGGCCAATGCGATGGGTGGCAGAGTGGGGAAAATATGAGGAATTTCACACTTCAGGAGAGGGGCAGGAGCAGGAGCAGGACTGATGTGAGAGAAGGGGTGTGGAGATGGAGATTGAGTGCCAGTATGAGGGAGAAGCTCAAAAGAAAACACAGAAGTGAGGGACAAGGCCAGAACAAGGGATGGGGCAGGAAGACAAGAGTGAGTACAGGGAGGGGGCTGGAGAAACATGAAAGGGGGGCCCAAACCAGAAAAGGTTAAAGCAGCAAAGAGGTAGTATAGAATAATTTTTTCTTTCTTTTTTTAAGTAGTTTTGCGATATGGGGGGGTGCATGTACCTGAGTGTAGAAAATGGCACAAAAGTGTGCTCCATGAGGGAGGGATAAGGAAGGTACCAACAATGTAGGGCAAGGATGCAATGGCATGTGAGACCTGAATAGCTCTAGCAGGAGAGAACCACAGGGAACAAGTGGAGCAAGGTGAAACTGATGGGGAAAATCGTAGGGCAAACAACAGGCACAGCAATGGAGAGGATAAAATGGCAGACATCCAGAGCAGAGGAACTGGGAGAAAACAGAAGGGGAAAATAATGAGTAGCACAATGCAGGATCTGGGGGAATGAGCAGTGTCCAGCCCCCTTTAGACCTGAAGCCCATGGCCAGGCACTCCTGCCACCTTCTGTGGCACGGCTCACCTCCTGCGGCCACTGTCTGCTTGTCTGCCCATCCACCCAAGGGAAAGGTATGCTCAATCCTATGGAAGCCTCTTCCTCAACTTGAATTCTGGCACCTTCTCCATCCAGCTACTGAATGGCCCCATCCATACAACCAAGCTCTCTGTTTTTTTATTTTCTCATTTTATACTGGTCATTGAAACGCACTGTAAGAAATTTATTCTAAGATGAGCGTAATCAGTATAGCCTAATCGGCATTGGTTTCTTTATGTTTTTAAATTTAATACTGATGCTTACATAGCAATGATCACAATTGTAATCTAATCAAAATATTTCACTTAATAGCAAATTCTGTGCTTAACAATCTAGCCATAAGGAAGCTAGTCTATTTTTGTCGGCATACAGTACTCAAAAGTTAATTGTTTTGTCTATGCTCTGAAACCCTGTCTCCCTCCTGATCTACCACTTCTATCCCTTTCTTCTCTACTATTTTACAGGGAATGCTTTTTTCCAACAACAGAATTCCAGTTATGGATTGTTGCACATCCCTCAGCTGAAACCATCTTCAGCTATTGTACCATATCTCACACTACCCCTGCATCTCTCACTCTCTGTTTCTTTTTCTCCCCCCCAGCTTTCCTTGTGAATCACTCCCACTGAATACTTTAATCCTCTGTCTCTTGCTTCCCTGCTGACTGTCTGTCTCCTGCCTCCAAGTCCCAGTCTCTCTGTGCGGCAATCCCTGCCACCAATTCCCAGGTTACTAAATTAATTGTACTTCTCCCCTTGTTTCCCTTTAGACTTTAGGTCCCTGACCAGGCCCTCCTGCCACCGTCTGCTGCATGACTCACCTCCTGCAGCCACCACCCACTCGTCTGCCCAACCACCAGCCCAAGGGGAAACCCTGCCCGTGCTTTGTGCCGGCTCCCCACCTGCCCTATCTAGTCATCTGCTAATATAGCTAAGGGCAGTCACATGACTTATGAGTGTAATGGTGTATGGAAAAAATGAAGTGTTGACTTTTAGATTGGCTCGTTCTATTTCTAGTCCACTAAAGGTGCCTCTACTTGGGAGTACTGCTCCTACTCGGCCATTGTCCCCTCAATCAGCTGCTCTTCAGGCTCTAAACTAAATCAAATTAACCCTAATCTAATTATTCTCTCCTCCTCTCTCCCACACTTTACTTACATATCATCATTCTTACAATGTTATCAGCCATTGCTTGCCTTCCCCCCATTCTCCTTATCATCCTCTCTCTCTCTCTCTCTCTCCACTTTCTCCTAACCCCCAGACCCCATCCCTAATACTCCGTCCCCTTGTTATATACCTCTCCTACAGACTCCTATGTTCCTCTATGTGGTAACAGAATCCACTTTCCATTATACTTGGTCCCATTTCTGTCTACTACCTCGTGCATGTCTCCTGTCAGTGCCTAATTCCTATGCATTACTATGGCTACTAAAGATACAGTCACCACCCTCCCACTACTCTCCTGCAATCCCAAGATCGTTCGGTTCACAACCATGGCATAGGAGTTTCAAACTTCATAATCTCATCATAACACTATTTCTCCTATCTGCTGGTGATATTAATTCCAACCTTGGTGCTAACCCCTAAATTTCCTCCGAGCTAACAATCCCTCACCCTGCAAATTCCCCCTCAAGCTCCCCTAAACTCCTCTTTGGCCTCAAATTACTCCACCTCCATATACTTAGCCTCCTACCAAAAATCAACCTACTACAACTGCTTGCTGTATCACATGCCCCTGACATTCTCATCCTGTCAGAAACACATGGCTATCCCACAAAATACATGACCCTACTATCTCTATCCCAGGCTGCACTGTCTCCCAACAAGACTGTGTAGGTAGGGGTGCAGGAGTGGTGATGTACATCTCCTCCTCAATCCAATACACAGCAATCCTATCTATATCCCTCTCTGCAGCCTATGAGGCACTCATCATAAGGCTATCACTGCCTTTTTCTGTCCCCATCTTTGTTGCTGGTGTCTACTGCCACCCTGCACTACCCTCCTTCATTGCCACTGAACTCATCACCTCCATTGTATCTCATTCATCCTCAGGTGAACTGTTTATTATGGGATATTTCAACCAAAATTGGCTATCCTCCTCCGTAAGTAAGACATGGAATGGCCTAACTTCTCAAAATCTAACACAACTAATCCATGAGCCAACCTGGCTGAATCCCAAAACACTTAATCACTCCTTGATTGACTGGGCACTGACTTCATATCCACACAGGATCATCCAATCTGGCTTACTTCCCGATTCCCTAAGCAATTACCATATGATCTACGTAGTTTGTAAAATTCACAGACCCAAAACCCTCCACAAAATACTGCAAATTCATTCTTACAAATATCTGGACTTTGCCCCTCTCCACCAGAACCTAGCTTACATGTACTGAGCCCCTATAGCCCCAGCAAATACAACTGATGAATATCTGAACTATTTCAAAATTAATTTCCTCAACATCTGGAACCATCATGCCCCAATAAAGCACTCCAAAGTTCATGGAAATCACCTCCCATGGGTTACCCCAGAATTACTGGCCTGCCAACGGACATGAGACCTTACATGGAAGACCAATAAAGTTCCTAAGCTGCCTATGGACTTTGAAGCCTACTGGGTACTTCACAACTCATGTACAAAAGCTATCCAACTGACCAATGCCAAATACTTCAGAGCCACCTTCCAAACAAATATAAACTACCCTTTGAAATTTTGGAAGGCTGTCCATGCCCTATTCTCCCCCCTCCCCTTCTAAACCACCTACTCCACTCTTCAAAGTTAATAACTCACTCATTTCTGACCATCCTACCATCATGGCAGAATTCAATTCCTACTTTATGTCCTGTGCCTCTGTCCTCTTGTCCTCCCCTCCTCCCTCCCTTCCTTCCCCTTAGCCCATCCCCGCCTACAAACCACTAAAATGTACACCCCCTACTTGTGAGTTTCTCTTTCTCCCAAGTCTCCCCCACCAAAACCCTGGATGATCTCCTTGTGCTCAACCCCTCAAAAGCTAGCTCTCCTGATGGACTTGGCCCGAAGCTCCTTTACCTGTCTGCTTCAGTTCCATCCATTCAGGGTGACGGCAGCAGTGCACCTGGTCATTAGGATGCCATGTTTTCAAGTTGCTGTCCCCCCTTTTTGCAGGGGGAAGCACCCTCAGCAGCCACCATACCCACCTTCTAAATATTTTAACTCTGGGGCGGTGGACCTCAGGGAGGGGTTGGGGAATTCTGTTATTTGGTGCCCTAATGATGGCACACTGCTGCCGATGCCCTGATGGCCAGAATTGGTCTGCTCCTGCAATCTCCTCTCCACTGTCTGAGCTACTAAGTTTCTTCTTCTCCTCTGCATCCATCCCAGCTGCCTGGAAGCATGCCATCATCCTACCCTTACCCAAAGACGCTGACCCTTCCTCACCTGGGAACCATCATCCTATATCCCTTCTCCCTACTCTTGCTAAACTTCAAGATTACATTGTTTTCTTCCAGGTCTCCTCCTATTTTTCTGACACCTACTTCTTCTCACCTTTCCAATCTGGATTTTGGAAACACCACTCAACCACAACCTCTATTCTTAGACTCACAGATTCCATCTTCTCAGGGATGGACAGTGGTCTAATCACTTCTGCCATTTTTGTCTACCTTGCCAAGGCCTTTGACATGATCTCCCACACCGTCCTTCTAAACAACCTCTCTTCAGCTGGCCTATCTGACTCTGCTACAAATTGGTTCAGTGCTTACCTTGTAGGTAGGATTCAATCAGTCAAAACTGCTTATTTGATGTCCCCTCCACTCCAAATTAACAGTGGTGTGCCACAGGGCTCAGTACTTGGCCCGCTATTATTCTCCATTTTTCTTAATGACCTCCCATCAGCCTGCGCCTCATCTTCCATCCACATGTATGCTGACGACACTGTCCTGTTCACCTCTGGGCAGTCTCCCTCCAGTGTAGCTGCCAGACTACAGCATGACTTCGATAAGGTTCAGAATTGCCTAATCTCACATCGACTGCTTCTCAATGCCAAAAAGACAGTCTCCATGACCTTTGACAGTAGGCAAAGACTCTATAGGCTACCCTTCATGCCCTCCTTCCACACCCTTGATGGGACTACCCTTGAGGATACCTCCTTTTCTAGATACCTTGGGGTTTGGCTTGACAAACACCTCAACATTTCTGGGCATGTGGATGACATCCTGAAAAAGCTGCGCCCCAAGCTTGGCACCCTATACAGGAATCGTAGTTGCCTGTCTCTATCAGCTGGGTGCAAACTCATCCGGAAAATGATCCTCCCTATTTTTGACTACTGTGATGTAGTCTACAGTGCTGCTCCCAAGTCTTCCTTAAACAGGTTGGGCACCTTCTTCAACTCCTTCTGCCACTTGACTCCCCCACCCTCACTCAACACTGTGACCTCTACCACTCTCTTGCTCTTCCTTCGCATGATAACAGACATCTCTCCCACACTGCTAAATTCTCCTCTAAATTTTGGTTTGGAAATCTTCCTTCCTACCTCTATTCCTCTATCTATCCCTCCACACCCCGTTTCAGTCCCTTAGATCAAACGACTCCCGCACTTTGGCAGTCTCTCACCGCACTACCTCAGCAGGTCAGTCAATATCCTCACACCACTTCCCTAAACTTTGGAACTCATTACCCCATCAAATAAGGCACTCCTCTTCCTCTTCCTCCATCTCCTCATCCTGCAACAATTGCTTCTCTCCAACTTGTATGTTCTTCTAGTTACCCTCATCTCCCCAACTATTGTTAACCAAGCCACTATATTTACCCAACTATAATAACTCTGTCTGTCTGTCTCTTCCTCCAATAACTTGTCTTACCCTTTCCCCTGGATGCAGCATTTCCATTAGCTGTAGCAATTGCCACAGATGCACTTCAAGGCGTTTGCTGAATTTTATTCATTTGTAAGTGTTTCACACATTTCAGTACTATATGTTCATGTTTCTTCCACTTCTGTCTTACTGTAAGCATTATCTATTTTGTTGAAGCAAGCACTTATTATGCTCTCCTAGTTATTTGGTGTCTGCCATCTTATTTAAACACTACTTGTGTTTCTCACATGTGTATGATTCCATTGTTATGTATTATTTGCTTCTTTATTCTTGATAAATGTGCTGTATGATTGTTACTGCCTTACCCTCTCCCCCAGGATGCACCAGGAGAGGAGCAACTTGTTGTTCAGTGTGCCTTTGCTGGTGAAACTTTTAAATAAATAAATAAAAAAGAGGAGCAGATGTGGACCCCTAAAGAAAATCAGATGGAGGCAATGATGTAACAGTGCAATGGAGCAACGCCACATGATAGGGACCCAAGCCTGCGAGCAACATGGTGACTGGGAAACAAATGAGCAGGCAACCGTGGACGTGAGCAGGATGAGAGGTGAACAAGTAACTAGTACCAAGGAAAACAGTACAGGAGCAGAGGAAACATCAGGGTGGGAGTAGGGGCCAACATTAGAGAGCAACAACAAGGGAAGGGGGGACAGAAATGGGGAGACCAGGGGAAGGGAAAAGGAATAACAACCAATGGACAAGGGGAGTGGGGTAGGGAAAAATGAAGCAGGAGAGAGAGAGAGGGAAGCATGGCAACACTAAGAACAGGAAGGGGGGTAAAGACTAAAAAGGGGACAAGACCATGGGATGGGGACCAAAATGAAAGAGGCAGACTGAGGAAGTACAGGTGGGCAGGGAAGAGAGAAAAGCAGCAGAGAAGGCAGACGGAAGGTGGTACAGCCTTTGAGCCACACAGGAGCCCAGCACTTGCAAAGGGTGAGGTTTCACAATGCACTAATCAGGGAACTGCTGTGGGAGGCTGGCCTTTATTTGGGATGTGGGAGGAGCTATTCCCCCACATTGAACATTGGGTTTTAGCACTCCCATTATGCAGTAATCCCATCTCGAGCTGCTGGTGTCAAGTTGGAACCTCTTGAGCTTCAGTCTCAAAGTTCACATGTCACCAAATCCTCTCAATGGTATTATTGCCTCATAATACACAGTTTATGTATTACTGTATTGAAAAATGTTTACAATTTCCCTGACAACTATAGAGACCTAAGCATTTGTCCCCAAAAAAGTGTTACAAAAACAGTGGTCAAAGCAGGACAGGTAGTACACAGAGCTTTTGAAAATAACAAACAGTCACAGCATATGCATTCAAATCAAAGCCGTTTATTAAAGGCAAAGCAAAAGCTCAAAAGTACAGAAGGGTGTCTTAGCATCAGAGCCCAGCTCTTTGACTCCAAACAAGTGTTTCTCAGGGGGTGGAGCTAGAACAAGACATGTGCTCCTTTATACCCAAAGCATAATTACTAATTCATTAGGTACACTCACAAAATTAACTCACTGTGGTATAAAGGAAATTGTTTCCAAAATGATTTTTCAAGACATATTCAAAGTATTTCATAAACACAGATATAAGCCTTTGTTGGGAAAGTACATAATTCAAAACAGATATAGTAGGTAAAAATACAAATCTCTAGACTCATGTTTCCTCAACCTGAAATTGTTCACAAATAAGAAGCTGCAAAAATGCACTAACAAATTTAAAATTATATAAGGGATCAAATAAGAAATATAGAGAGAAAAAGAAAGAATATACGAACCCTAGTGTCCATGATGTTTGATTTTTTCAAGACAATGCAAATCATTAGTAGGACCCCCTATCAGATAAGTCACGATCCACACACAGACAGGGATTCAATATGTAAGAAAGGCTCACCATGTATAGGTTTGCCTTCAGCACAGTATGTTTATATTGCGTGTGCTAGTCAGTAAGTCTCCGATTAACTTTGGATTTATTGTTTTACTTGGATTTACTTGTGGTGAAATTGGATACACATTTGGATACATACAGTACTTGTGGTTTGCCAAGTTTCTATTTCATTCCTTTGCCCACAATTGAGGATGAGTCAAGCTGGGCCATCATCTACTGAATCAGAGACCAAACAGACTAGCTGCAGCTGGGAACAAGCTGCTAATCTGAAGAACAGAAGAAGATGAGCTTGGGAATGCCTTCAGGGAGCAGAGGTAAATGCAGATTCTACAAATACTACTGCTATAAATATTAAAACAGCATTTAGTCTATTGGAAAAACTGCTCTTAAAAGAAAAAAAGAAATTGATTTAACATATAACATATCAGCTCTCGAAGAGTATCTAGAGAGTGAGCAGGCACCACGTGGCCTAAGGGTCACTAAAATTCCATCAATTGGCATAGAAGAGTTTCATTTTAAAGAAGAGTGGATGAGAGCTGCATGTCCGTGTTCCAAAGCATTTGTTGAACTATTAATAAAAGATGACATTTTAAAATAGGAAGAACTAAAATCAGCTAAAGATAAAGTACTGCACTTTAAAACAAGCTACCAGTTCAAAGAATTTGACACTTAACTACAAAACAGATTGGTAAAATATGAAAATGAAGTAGTTGATTGAAAAAACATGAAATTAACTAGAGACCAAACTGGCTTTGACCTCAGAAACATTATCAAATGGCTGAAAAACAGATCTGCTACTAGGGGCAGATCAAGAGTCCTCTTTAATAAACAAAATAGAAGACAAAGTAAAACCCACAGTCAGACAGATTCTACTGATAGACATAGAAGCCCAAACCAACAAGGAACTACAGCTCCAAAAAAACTCCAAAAAGGGCACTAGACAGGAAAAAAGGAAAAGAAAAACAAAGAGGGGGGCATAGAGGAGGACTAAAGCTCCACAACAATGGAATGCTCACTCAGGGCCAGGAGGAAAAATCTCAACTACAAATTTTAAATCTTTCAGACATTCAATTGAGTCCACAACACATCTCAGCATTACAGAGTGGTTTAAGCTTGATTTATTTATTTCAGTTTCAGAGTAATACCTTTGAGCCAGGATGGCTCTTTTACAAAGGTTCTATGTTGACAGACACAAGACAAAAAAGTACAACACCTATAGCATGAATAAATCAAGTAGACAAAGTACAAAACTTTTAGCATGAAAAAAAAACACGTAGGTAGGTACATCGACAAATGTGGTTACATGGATACATTTAAAGGACGTTCTAATACTAAGATACTCTAAAACACAAAGTTTGACATGAGAATCAATCGGTTGCTAAGTGCAAGGTATCATACAGGTAGCAGCCAGAGAGGTCTTTGTCACAAAATGGAGGAGTGTGGAGTGAAGGGAAGGGGACTAGTGCATAGAGCAAGGCATTAAGAAGTCAGCAGACAGGTGGCTTTGTCAGGAAGGGGGGCAGGAGAGTGGAGAGATGACGAATTAGAAAGAGAGAAAAAGGGGGGGTCTCAGGAGGTGATGGTGGTAGCCTGCATTTTGGAATAGCAATCACAGTGGTTATTTTGGACCAGGAGGATTCACAGGTCTCTTAAAAGGGCCAATTTTCATATGCTTCAGGAGGGGAGCAGGGAGGTCATTTAACCATGTGGGCCCACGGTAGGAGAGTGACCGTTGTGCAAGAGAAGTTTGTTTGAATGGGACATGGAGCACTCCCTTAGCCAATCTCCTGGTGACTTTTGAGGAGAGATTGTGCTGGAACAAGGCAGCAGTAGATTCAGGGGGTGAGTTCTAGGTGGGCTTTTTTACCAGTCAGGCAAGCTTGATATGTGCCCGTAAGGTGCAACGGGAGCCAACCAGTAGTGGAGTAGAGATTACAAGTATGAGTAAGGAGTTTAGCCTGAAGGAGCAGGTGGCAAGCCTTGTTAGTTAGTAATTTTACACATTTTAGAGCTGTTTCAGTGGCAGCACTGTTAATGACTAGGCAGTAGTCTATGAATAGACAGTATGGAGCTATGATTGACTAGGTTTAGAGCCTCGGGGGGCATGGCTTGCCTGTGTCAATAAAGGATGCCGAGTTTAACATTTGGAGATTTGATAACATGGTCTATATGGGGTGTGAAGGAGAGGGTGTCATCTATATGAATTCTGAGGTATTTGAAGGTTGAGACCTGTTCAGTGACATCTCCTTTTAGGGTTAAGATAGTCAGAGGTTCAGCATTCCTTTATGCGTGTGGCATAGTGAGGTGCATAATTTTCATTTTTTTATAATTTAGTAAGAGTCAGTTTTGAGAGAACCAGGACTCCAGCATTGCAAAACTATGCTGTAGGTTTTTGTAATTTCTGCTGTGTGATTACCAGGCACTGAGATTACTGCATCATCTGCATAAAGCAGCATCTTAATGGGGCAAGCGTTGGGGAGGGAATTTATAAAAAGACTGAAGAGAAGTGGTCCTCAGATCAATCCTTGGGGGACCCCCAGAGTTACCTTTCTGGGGTCAGCCATTGGATCTCTGCCCTGGCAGCATAATCTTCTTTTTCAATCTGCATGCCTCAGCTAATTTCTACTCAAATTTTATTTTTTGTAAAACTCAACTCTGTTTAGTTTTTGTCCTGGCAGAATTGTCTAAAGGCATAATTTATTTACTGCAATTGTACTAGTTGCTACTGCCTAGATTTACTATTTGAGTAGGATTTTGCTAGCCAGGATTTTAGAGTGTTAAGGAGTTTCTCTTTCCTTGCCTTTCCATGGCTCTGTGCTATTGTAACTTGCTTCTTTCTCTCTGTCTGTGCTAATTGCCCACATTCCCCCCATCCCCTCAGGATTTAATACAACTGTGAAAACCTCTTATCTTTTGGCTCAACTATCCCAGGCTGAGCCCCCCCCCGAGGGCTTAAATTAATCCTTCTTTGTCTTTTAAATTTCTCTTGTGCTAAAGCCGTAACTGCCAGAAATCCATCTTCTGATAACCCCAACCCCCTCTATAGTTATCTCTACTTCTATTTGCTTAATCCTCTGACCTCTCACTGATTAAGTGCTGATCGCTGTAGTCAGCCAATATAACCTGCCCTAATCTTCCTTTTTCTTTCTTCTCCATGAGCGGGCACCTCCTCAGATCAGAAGTGGTATGACTTGGCACTCTTGGCTGCCACCTGCACCTTCTAACCCAGCTGCATCTGTTAAAGTATGCTGCTCCCTGAAGCTTCTGCCTAATTAGATACCAGCAGCACACCATTGGCTACTTTGCCTTGGACAGTCACAGCCATTGGATCTCTGCCCTGGCAGCCTAATCTTCTTTTTCAATCTGCTTGCCTCAGGTCATTTCTACTCAAATTTTGGCCCGCCCTCCTCACCCCACCCCACCCCTACACTCTTTAAATACTCTTTCTGCTCTCTGGGAATGCCCTCCTAAGTGCAGCTGTGAACTCTCTCTCTCTCTCAAAGGGACAGACATATAAGATGTTGAAATGTACAAACTCTGGATTAGAGTGAGTGACTCACGCTGGCACCCATATTTCTTGACTGTGTTACTCCTTCCCTCCCTGGCTGGAATTACTGAAAGTATGCCTACTGAGCCCCCTGTTAGTAACTTGCCACTACTAAGTAACACATTCACTCATAAATATTTTATTTTTGTTTAGTTTTTGTTGACCGGGTAAGTGCACTAGACAAATCCTGCCTATTTTCAGGCACGACCCGGGGGAGGGGGATACAGATGAATGCCAACTGACCTTGAACCAGATGAAGCTGTTGGTGTTTTTTTTTAGTGAAGGAGGGAAATTTGGCCAGGACACCAGAGAAATTCCCCTACTGCATTGCTGGCTGTAGAGGGACTTGCTGTCTGTGAGCTAGGTCACTTTCGGTCAGACCTGGGTGAGGATGGACGTCACAGAGGAAGGGGAGTGGTTGTTGGGCTCTGCTTTAATTTCTGAGAAAGCTGATGCAATGGAGAAAATTATTCTTTCAAATAAGGAGTCAGAGGATGGTGACGTTTTTGTGTCTACAGAGGATTTAACACAAGTTGAACTATTACCGGTGAAAACTATGGAGACTCCTACAGTTACTGTAGCAGAATACCTTCAGAAGCAGCTTAAACTTCAGCTTGAAGTTCTTGCGCAAGAACAGGACCATTTACAAAAACAGCTGTTTTCATTTCATTCTGCAGCTCAGCCTGTCAATTCTTCAGAACAAGCTGTCATCCGTCCAGAGTCTCAAGTTACTAAGGAGGCTCCTGATATGGAATGGTCGGGTGAGTTAATGCAAACTTCTGATTATTTACCTGATGTAAACATGCTTTCCAGAGACTCTAAGTTGTCTGGCAGTGTAGAACCCGGTGTGGTTCAGTGCCGAGAGCCATTATGGGAATCAGGAACACTTGAGACTAATTCAAGTGTGCCGCTCGTTGCTACAGTAAAATCCAAAGACCCGGATGAGTCGAACTTGGGACACGGCAGCTCTGTTTCTGACTTGCAAGCTGTTAACCTGTCTAAAGCAGCGGGGTTTGTTTCTCGAAACCCAGTAAGGAAAAATTCTATTGGTCTTGCAGATGCTGAGGTAAAATGTGTTTTTCAAACTAATCCTTTTAACCAGTAGGGTGCTTCAGAATTCTCTTTTCTTAAATGGAGTCAGTTAATGCATGAGAAACCTGGGGATGAAGGAAAAGAAGAGAGAGCTGCTGTGATTTTGTCAAGAAGGAGCTTGAGGACATTGGAGGGGTTTAAGGACACTTCTGCTCATACTCTCTTGGATGCTAGCCCAGGATTGTCAGTACTGGTGCCTCTTGCACAACCCCTTAAGGAAGAGACATGGTCCCCACAGCAGGCCTTGAGTGAAGCAGGATGGACTTTAGATAAGGGGACTTGGCGTCCAACACCTGATTGGGATCCCAAGCTAAATTTATCGCAAAATGAACCCTCTTGGAAGCCAAAGTTGCCTGGTCCACCTTCAAACTCGGAATCTGCTACGAGGGTACAAGATGTAGAGGAGCCTTCTGTTGTGGCCTCACAAGCCATTACACCTGTGGCCACTGACATTTCTGAAACTGAACAGTTCTCTAATAATTTACAAGGAAATACAGATGCAGAGAAACCTTTATTATCAGACTTATTTTCTAAAATAAAAAAAGAAGCTGCACCATGCAGAAATGCTGTTAGACTCCGTTATAAAGGGGGTTTAGATGTTAGGCCTGACAGGCATTACGTAGGTAAATATCTGCTGAAGGATTCCTTGCATTTCTCTCCCAGGGAAGTGTTCGCTTTTATTAACATCTCAGGAGAGGACAATTTCGATGTTAGTTTTTGTTCAGCCTATGCTCTTGATCTATTTTGGGAGCGGTACAACCAGGTTAAGTTTTCACCCACATGGACCCCCTTTTTGGTTATACCATTAACAAAACCATTAATTAAATATGTCGCAATCATGTTTCGGAATGAGGGGGTTCATGTAGATGATATCACTTACTGGTTGTCCCAAAAATGTGAGGTATTGAGCTCTCCTGAGGCTATACTAGACACAGAGCAATTTTGGATGGGGGTTGGTGCTTTAAAGTGAAACTTAGGCAAATTGATACTGGGACTTGATCACATCCCCAATTCTTTTTTGCTAGGGAGAGATAGGGGGGTTTGTTTTTATGCTGGGCAACCAAGGGCTTGTTATAAATGTGGTTCCCAGACAAGCCTAGATGTGAAAATTGTGGGGAGTTAGATCATATCGCTTTTCAATGTGCAAATTTAACAAAGTGTGATCTTTGTGAAGATAGAGGCCATGTATTTTCTAAGTGTATATGGGCAGCAAAAATTAAAGCATCCAGTAGTAGTCCGGATCTTTTGATTCAAAAGGCCCAAGACTTGGATTCTGGTTCTATCCAGACAGAGACTACCCTTTCAGCTGATGTAGTTACCCCTCCCTTGGCTCCACCTCAGCGATTAAGAATGTCTGAGGAAAAACCTCCTTCTTCTCCCTCTAAGGTTTCTCCCCTTCTTTCTCCTGTATGCTATAGCACACAAAAGGAGATGCTACCTCAAGATCCTCCAGTTAATCCTCCTGTAATTCAAGTCAGGAGGTCTTCAAGGAATCTTAAACCTTCTCCTGTCCCACCCATAGATATAGAATATAGTAATCCTTTTGCTGTGTTATCCACACAGTGGGGTGATTCTGAAATGGACTGTATGGAACCTGACTCTCAGCCTGTACAGGACAGCCCTCCATCCCCTTGTCATGCTCAAGAAGGCTATAAAGGGGAAAAAAAAAGAGAAGGAGAAAAGACGGTTGAAACTGTATTTCATAACTGGCTTTCTTTAAATTGGGATCATTGAATGTTCACAGCTTGTTAAACTCTAGACGACGGCAAGTAGTCTATGATTATATTCATGATAATTCCATAGATGTGTGTTTGCTTCAAGAAACATGGATGTTTACACTCGACCAAGCCAGATTTTTTTCATAAGGAATGGTGTTGGGGTCCGTCTTATTGATCCTTTGGACAGCAGACGGCTGATGGATTAGGTTTCCTCTTTAACTCCTACAATTTTTCACTTATTAAATGAATGGATTTAATTCCAGGAAGATTAATGATCCTTGATGGGGTATGGAATTCCATGACGTGTAAATTTATTAACTTATATTGTTCTCAGGTAAAGGCAGAACGGGTTGCTCTTTTTCTGATGCTTAAACCTTTTTTACTAACTTCCTTTGAAATCTTCTTATGTGGAGATTTTAACTGTGAGTAAAAAAATGGGAAAAGTAGAATCACAGGAAGTGGAAAAAAATCTATTGTGATTCTAATGCTCTGTTTCAATTAATAAATACATCAAGTTTGGTGGACAGTAGAAGTTACCAGCATAGCGGTCCTAAATGTACTTATAAAAGGAACAAATACACATCTATCATAGATTACATTTTTCTCTCCCGCAATCTTCTCCCTTTTAAATTTTATACCTTCCCAGTGGCCTTTTCTGATCACATGCTTCTTCAGTGCAATTTTTTATCAATTTCCCTACCATCACCACAGAAGTCAAGATGGAAATTAAGTTCACTTATGTTAAAGCGTCCTTTAGTAATAAATAACATTAGGTCATTGTTCATTGCTGGACTATCAGTTAAAATTTTATATGATGACTTAGGGGAATGGTGGAGGGAGTCTAAGGAGGATCTTCAAGTAATGTTAAAAAATCAAGCTAGGTCCAGTGAGAATTTGAAATTTCTACATTATGTAAAATTGCATCAGCAATTATATTATCTATTTTCCATGGCAAATACCTCAAAAAATGATTTTACTACTCAAATAGCTAATTTAAAACAACAAATTCAAGAGGTACAATATGATCGAGCTAATACAATGAAAGTGCTGTTTCAATATGGTACGAAAAAACAACCTCAGTGTGATCCCTATGTAGCCTTTAAAAAATACAAATCTAAAACAACTATGACCTCTCTTTTAAATCAGGAAGGGCAATCTGTACGGGATAATATAGGTCTTCATGCTGTAATAAAACATTTTTTTATTTTCTCATGAACCAGTAGCACCCCATAGTGTGGAGGATATGAGAAATTTTTTGCAAGAAATTAAAATTCCAAAAAATAGGTTTGATATGTCACTTTTAACTAAGTCCATTACAGGGGCTGAAATTGTAAATGCTATTAAATCTCAAAAAAATGGAACTTCTCCAGGGATTGATGGACTTACATTTGAGTTATATAAGACTTTTCCCTCTGAATTTTCAGAATTGTTAGTTCTGGTATTTAATTTTTTTTTTATCCTCTTTCAGATTTCCTATTTGGTTCTCAGAGGGTCTCTTAATGTTTCTCTTTACATCAGGAAATAAAGAAAATTTGGAAAATCGGAGACCAATTACAATTTTAAATTCTGGCTATAAATTATTAACTGGGATTCTGAATTCAAGACTCAGAGTTTTTGCGAGTACTGTAATTTCCCCTTCACAATATTGTAGGCTTCCAGGAAAAAAAATTCAGCATGCTCTCATAATTATTAGGGATTTAATAGAGCATTTTTCCTTGTATGGACATTCAGGGTGTATGGTTTCAGTGGATCAAATGAAGGCCTTTGATCGGGTTTACTACCCTTTTTATTTATGACCTTACAACATTACGGGGTTCCAACCTCTTTTTTGAATTGGGTAAAATCCCTTTATAGAAATGCCATTGTTCATCCTGTTATTCAGAACGAAATTTCTGAAGGGTTCCATATTCCTACAGGGGTACGCCAAGGATGCCCATTAAGTCCACTATTATATATGTTTACAATACATACATTAATTCAATCATTATCACAGCATCCAAGATGGAAAGGGGTACTGGGGCTGCCAATTATGGAGAAACTGCATTTACAGGTATATGCAGATGATATCTGTGTATTTTTCTCAGACTATAAACAAGTTTCACTTTTTTTGGACTTTATGGTTACTTATTCCTTAGTCTCAAATTCCAGAATTAACACACAAACAAGTCAGGGTTTGTTTATTGGGGTAGGTTATCCTGAAAAGGTTATTATTCAAGGTCTTCGAATCTCTTCAGATCCGTTTAAAATCTTGGGAATTGCTGTATGGGCCCCAAAATCTTCCAGATTTGAATTGGGAAAAAGCGTTATCTTCAGTGGATTACAAAATACAAATCTGAAAGCATTGGAAATTGGCAAAATTAAAATGGGTACAGGTCATTAGACAGTTTTTAATTCCCATTTTACTATATACTGTAATGATCTTCCCACTACCAATAGGGTTTGAAACCAGACTGTGCAGTTTATTTTTTCAGATGGTCTGGGGAAATAGACTGAACCCCATTAAGAGACAGTACACATATCTGGCTAAGGAAAAAGGGGGGTTGGGAATGATGGATCCAGTCATTTTCTTTAATAGTCTCTTTATAGCACAAAATGTTAAGGTTGGTCTTTTGCCACCTACATCTAGGTATGGTTTGTTAATAAAACATAACTTAGCTAATTATTATTTGGCTTGGTTTACAATTCCTCCTAGACCTTTAAAAAAATTATCGGTGCCACAATATTTTAAACCTGTGAAAAAAAACCTCTTCAAATGGGATTTATTGAAACAAATCATAAAAGAGAGTAAAGGCCTAAAGTTAAATGACACAGTGATGTCGTTATTATATCCTTCCGAACCTGCCTTTAAAAATTGTCCTTCAATAATGATTCCAGGGGTGCTTCAGCAATTGAATAATCCCAGATTACCAGAATAAATGTGGGAATTTTTATGACTAGCAGTATATGGGAGGATTGGGGTTAGGGGCAATGCCAAGCATAAGGCTAAAGATGAAAGAGCATGCCCTTTTCTTGATTGCATTGACCAAGAAGAAACTGTGGATCATTTTTATGTTCCATTGTTCATATGCTAGTTCCCTTTGCAAATTCCTGGCTTCAAAATGGAATATGAGATGGTTACTGTATTTAAATTACGACAGGCTGGTTTTAGGACAGTTTTCTCAGCTTGGAAAAACTACAATATAGACACTTTACAAATTTTTTGTTGTTGTTTGAAATATTACTTATGGCAGGCCAGATGCCAATGGGTTCTTTATCAAAAATTGATGCCGTAAGATACAGTTGGTGTGTTGATTCAAGGGGCTATGGAAAGGATTTATCTCAAAGATTTAGGAATTTATGCCACAAGAAAAGTGACTAATTGGTGGAAAGGGTTTACAATGTTTATAAAATATAAATAGGCTATCAGTAGTCAAGCATTGTATTTGGATTTAATTATGAGGAAGATTTAAATGACATAAGGGAAAAAAATAGAGGAGGCTATTATTTTGTTAGACAGAGGGAGTTGGTTAGATATATACTTTGGTGGTATTATTGATAAGGTTTGACTGATAATTTTCTTTTTTCTTTTTTGGTTTATGATGATTATTTACATATTGTATGATTTAATACAAATGTTGTGTTCTTTTTAGTTCCTTTTGTTATAATTTACCCACTCTTTTAGTGGGGGGGGGGGATGTTTATACATAGTTCCTTTTTTCACTCACCAATTTGTTAATGTATGATTATAATACTTATTTTATTTGTTTTTTCTTGCTTTGTATAATATTCTGTATGTCTCAACACTGTGTATAATTATTTTGTTTTTGATGTTATAATAATAACAAATTCCCCTACTCTATTAGATAAGTGCCATGGGAACTTTAACATCCACCTGAACTACCACCAATCCAGGCAGATGGGACCTCGGTTTAACATCTCATCTGAAAGACGGCACCTCAGAAGTGCAGCACCCCTCTCATGCTGCACTACAGTGTCAGTACTGGGATACTAACCCAAGTGCCAGATGTGGGAACTGAACCCACAGCCCTCTGATCTCCCGGTCTCAGAGGTGAGCTTGCTACCTACTGAGCCACTGACACTGACTATATAGAACAATATAGCACCAGGCTGCTGTTTCCATAATCCCCTGGATGTATATTCTCCATGATAGAATGAACCAGTCCCCACCCATCACACCTGAGGTTGCTTTGGCCTTGATGTGCACATATCCTTCCAATAAATGCACATGGAAACATAGCTTTAGTAGGTGTAGACAGTTCTGGGCCCTAAGAACATGGTGGAAACACTACTTTTCCAGGACAATCATCATCTTTTTACTGATATCCGGAAATGTTCACCCCAACCCTGGCCCTACTGACACTGGGAACTCCACAACTACGGATGTCTAAAAATTGCATCAATTATTATTGGTAGCCTTATTCCCAAGCTACCCAAATTCCAGGCCTGGGTTACAGTTCACAAACCTGACATTATCTCACTTACCAAAACATGTCCATCACAAAAATTCTGGATACCTCAATCTTGCTTGATGGTTACACCATCTTCTAGCTAGCTAGGCTGGCCAAGCATGGGGGTGGGTGCACTGTCTACCTGAGCAACAATATCAGTAGTCAAATCATGCCCAACAATGTTAACTCTAAAGAAGCTCAAATACTCTCTATCAAACTATCAATTGGTCACCAAGGTAAGACAATGTTACTGACTACTGTCTACATTCACCCAGAAAACAAGGCCCAGGACTTAACCAATTTTTTGACCATTTTAGCAGGATTAAACAAGACTGGGAACAGGTCATCCTAGGGGACTATAACACAAACTGGCTGGCACAAGACACAGTTTCTGCAAGAGACAAAATCTGTGGCCTATAACTAACGCAGATGGTCACGCAGGCAACCAGGATGAATTACTGCACTGGTACCACCACCCTTATCAACTGGCTTCTTGCTACTAGTCCTGAGCATATTAAAAGTGTTTCCATTCTACCTGACACCTTAAGCGATCACATGCCAGTAGTCTGCTCTTGGATAAACAAGTGCCCAAAAGACCCTCCTCAGCTTGCCAAAAACCATTACCTCAAAAAGGGGCAGGTGGAGAATTTCAGAAAATATCTGAAAAGTGCAGATTGGTCCCCTTAGATGACTGTAATAATGCTAATAAAGCTTTTGACTATTTCATCACTATTTTCAACAATGCATGTGACCTATTTGCACACATCAGAACTGTCAAAGGAGCCATAAACCCCTGGATCTCTGGCCCTCTCATTGAGCAGATGAAACAACAAGCCATCCTTTGGTACATAGCAAGAGCAACAGGTAGGCAAGCTGACATTAGTGCTTATAAAGTGGCCAGGAATAAGTGTACTAGGCAAGTAAGAAATGCTAAGGCTTCCTACTATAAAGAGCAACTTGAAAGAAATTGGGGTAATTGTAAGGAGTTTTGGAACAACATTAAATCCCTCACCAGTAAGGAATCCGGAGCACCAACTGAGCTTATTGTAACCTCAACTGGTCATCTACAGCAACCTATTGATCTGGCTAAAGCATTTAATAATGCCTTCTCAGACCTAAGCTCCATACCCCCTCCTGAATTTCTCAAGACCATGCCAACTATGGATCCCAACAATTCCAACCCTCCCACCTCCCTTCAATCTGGGCAACCTCTGTTCTATTTCAGGCAAATTACAAGATCACAGACCATCAAATATGTTAAAGGATTCTAGGCAAACCCAGGATTGGTAGTGGCACACTAGATATGAAGCTACTAGGTCTCACATTGGAAGAACTAACTTCTCAACTAACCAAACTATTTAACATATCCCTACAAACTGGAATATTCCCTGACAGCTGGTAGATCACCTTGGTCACCCCGTGTTCAAAAATGGAAACAACTAATCTGGGAAACTATCACCCCATCTCCATACTACCCCCTTTTTAAAAGCACTAGAAAGAGTTGTTTCTGACCAGCTCACAGAATATATAAACAAGTACAATATACTTTGCCTGAAGCAGCATAGGTTTCATGAAAGACAAAGCACCATCACAGTGCTATTCTGCTATACCTCTCACGTGTATGAAGCTCTTGACACTGGAAACATGGTGGAGTCTATATTTATAAACCTCATCAAAGCTTTTGACACTGTTAACCACCAGATCCTGCTCAAACACCTAATGACCCTTTGCCTGTCTGTAGATACCGTCTCTTGGTTTAACAGCTACCTTTCTCACAGGATGCAGCATGTGAGGATAAGAGGGGTAACCTCTGGATCTATATAGTTTCTTTAGAAAATTAAAACTGCAATTTTACTTTCTCAGGAACAAGAACACTGTTGATGATACTGGCACCAGGAGGTTTTCTCTAATTGAAGAGACTATTGAAAATGAGCCTTTGGATTATTTAATTCAAGCACTTAATGGAACTCGGGCTCACACTATTTCTTGTAATGAACCGGACTATGTCCCTGCAAACTGTTCACAGAATAATGAGAAAGGTGATGTATTACAGAGACAGGATCTTGAAGCTTTCAATAATTACCTTGATTATAACAATTCAATGCTTGCTTTGGAATCACTAGTTGATGACAACGACACTCTGACTAATTTTGTGATCTCTGGGGATCATTTGACCTCCCAGGACCAAGTTGCTTTTGTCCTACTTAGAGCAAAGAGTCACATATCTAAACTTAGGAAATATAGGTTTAAACCTGGTTCCTCGTTTTGCCCGAATGTTTACAATGTAGCAATTCAGTCTTTGGAAAAAAGTGTTTGCAAACTAGTAACAGACTTATTGAATGACAATGTTGCCCCTAAACATAAGAACTTGATTGAAAAAAAAGAGTGTTTGTTTACAGGAATTAGCCTCAAATGATTCTGCTGCAATTATACCAGTGGACGGGGGGAGGCAACATTGTCATAATCAATGAAGAACATTATTGACGTATTGCTGTATCACTTCTTAATAATAACAAAAACTACCGCTGTTAACCTTTGACCCCACAAACATGTATAAATGGGAAAACACCTGTAAAGACCCAATGGGTGTTCACAAGCAGACCGCACTCTTAATACAAGAAACCAATCTTCACACTTATTTTGAGTGAACTTGCTTTTTACTGTAACCAAACAGGGTTATAGACAAAAAACATTAAGTGAGACGATCCCTTAGAAGTGAACGGTTCCAACCTAGGCAGAAGAAGAGGATGGGGAGGGGCAAGGGGAAGAGGAGGCTAAGGCAGAAGAAGAGGAGAACAGAGGAGCTATGGGAGGCACTGGGAAAGAAACCAACTAAGAAGATCAGCGAGACTGATGAAATGAAAATAATAAATCTTTTGGATACAGCATTAACAAAAGATCAAGAATCAGCATTGAAAAAAGGTCTTACATTCATTCCAGCGGTAAAAATGAATGTATTTAAAATGAAAATCAACAGTTACAAATTATTCAGACAGCTACATTTAAAAGTACATTTTGCAAAAAATCCAGTAACACCAATTATATTTCCAAGGTGCATTTCTATTAGAGAAAAGTTACAAATGAGACTGAAGAAGAAATAGAAGTGCTACAGAAAAGGGAAGAGACACCTTTTAAGAAAATATCCACATTTATTCCACCAGGAAACCAGTATCATGTTGTAAATACATTCAGTAAAGTAGTGAACAATGAAATGGAAGAACTGTTTAAAAACAATAAAGAAACATTAAAATAAAATATTACTAATAAGGAAAGAAAAGCGTTAACAGAATTAAAAAAAATTCTGGTGATAAAAAGCTGATAAAGGTGCAGCAGTGGTACTATAACCAAAAGAGATGTACCTAAAAGAAATACACAACCAACTAGAAAACAAACATTACTATACAAAATTAAGAGCAGACCCGATGAAAAACTTAAAAGAACAAGCAAATAGAAGAATCAAAAGAGCAGAAGAAAAGAAATGGATAACATAAAAGATGGAATTTTTGTCAGTCAAACACCCAGTCAAACCAACTATATATCTCCTCCCAAAAGTACATAAAAATTAAAAATGCCTCCCAGGAAGACCATTTGTGAGCAGCATAGGCTCCATAACAGATCCAGGGCCAGATATTCAAACCTTTGCACCTGGCACAAAGCCATAGCATTGGAATAGCACTGGACTAGCACCAGGTTGCAATATTCAGAAGCACTAATAGCACCGGCACTGTGTGGTAGCAACGATGCTAAAAGTAACTGTATGCAGGGGCGGGAGTTAGGGGAGTGGTCAGGAATGCTGGCTGCAAGCCATATTCAAACAGGTAGCACCACACTACAGGTATTAGTGCGACCTGTAGTGTGGCGCCAAATACTGCTGACAAAATGCTGGTGGTAATGCAGCGATGCCCCCTCCATCACAATCCCAGACCCCCAGTAGCCCCGAAAATATGCAAATGTCCTTGGTGGTTTAGTGGTCTTCCCACCCCCCCATCATGATCCTGGACCCCCAGTAGCATCAAAAAGATGTAGATTTCCCTGGTTGTCTAGAGGTTCCCCAACCACCCATCATGATCCCAGACCTCTGGTAGCATCAAAAAGATGTAAATTTCCCTGGTGATCTAGAGGTCCCCCCACCACGATCCCCAACCCCACAGCACTGCATAACCTGGTGGTTTAGTGGTCCCCCCACCCGGCAGTGATGACTCCCGCTTACCCCCGAATACATCCTACAAATGGAGCTGGTGATCGGCTCAGCCCTTCTCTCACCACCACGGCAGGCTGCTGACTTCAGTATGCATGAGCACTGTACTGAAATGAATGATTGCGTCTATGCTCATTCATTTCAGTAACACTCATGCCTACTGCAGACAGTGGCTGGCCGTGGTCATGAAAGGTGGGCTGAGCCAGTTTCTGGCTCCATTTGTAGGATATATTCAGGGTTAACAGAAGCTGTCACTGCCAGGTGGGGGGACCACTAGACCACCAGGTTATGCAGTGCTGTGGGGTTGGGGATTGTGCTTGGGGGGTCCTCTAGATCACCAGGGAAATTTACATCTTTTTGATGGTACCGGGGGTCTGGGATCATGATGGTGGGCTGGGGGGACCAGTAGACCACCAGGAAGATCTACATCTTTTCAATGCTACCGGGGGTCTGGGATCGTGATGGGGCGGGGGGACCACTAGACCACCATGGATACTACACTATTGTAGCAGCCTTGTGGGTCAGAGATCATGACGGGGGAGGACCTAGACTACCAGAGACTGTCTCCCCCATATGGGAACAGTGGTCTTGACAACCTAGGTGGACTGCTTGGCCCACCCAGTGTACCCAGTTCCCTACAGTATGTAGTTGCTGTTCAGCCTAGTAGGCCTACAGCCTATGTCCTCCCCCTTCCTTTCCTCATGCCTGTACCATGCATTCTTGTATCACACCACTGTTAATGCACCCACAGCTGCTGTAGGATGCTGATGTTGGTGTTGGGGTGGGGGGGGCTGTTCTCCAGGGCGTGTTTGGATGCAGGCAGTATGTCTCTCTCTCTCTCTAGCTCTTTCTATATATATATATATATATATATATATATATATATGTGTATTTCTATATCTCTTTATTGTCTGTACTGCTGGCAGTGCTGTGTGGGAGAGGTGTATGCACCGCTTGTGCCTGCCAGCACCCATATCCTACAGCATCCAGCCTGTACATCCATTCTAAACAAACAAGTGGAGCTGTGTGCTCCATGTAGTAGCACCATGCAAACTGCAAGGTAATGTATGCTAAGCAGCACATAATGAGATGCAAATGTGCCTGTTTGTCATGGCTTACCTAAGTAGGCTCATTTGCATTGGAGCTTTTAATATACAGTATAACCTCAAAGATCTAAACCTCAAAGAACCAGACTGACCGGTTAACTGACCCCCCCCAAGCGCTAAGCACTGTGAACAATTATCGTAATTGCCACCTGTAGCTCATTTTCTTGAATGCTCAAAAGCCGTTAATAATCTTCAACACTGTCAGCACTAGCAGCATGGCAAAGCAGGCTAAAAAACGAAAGCGGGTAACATTGTGTATTGAAACAAAACTCAAAATAATAAGTAAAATAGAATGTGGTACAAGTCTGAGCACTGTTGCCGAGGAGTACAGAATTGGCAAATCTACTGTGTTTGATTTAACAAAGTCACAGGATAAAATTAAACAGTTTGCGCAGCAAGCCCGAGATACAGGGTCTGCTCAAACACATTGCATTGTTCAAAAAGCAGCAAACAAAGAATTTGACCATGCCATGCATTTGTGGTTCACCCAAGAATGCCGCAAAGGTACTCCGATCAGCGGCGTCATTGTTAGTGAGAAAGCAAAACATTTATTCAAGCAAATGTACCCTGACAGCATTGAAAACGATTCCAAGGCTAGCTCTGGGTGGTTACATCGCTTCAAAAACCGCCATGGCATACGACAGCTAAGTATGCAGGGAGAGGCACTTTCAGCTGATTGTGAAGCATCTCAGTGTTTTAAAAGCAACCTACAACACCTAGTGGAGCAGCAGCAGCTCACAAGAGATCAAGACTTTAACTGTGATGAGACAGGTCTATATTGGAGGCTGCTCCCCAATAAAACACTAGTAGATGGCAGTGAGAGACAAGTTAAGAACTTTAAGTCAAACAAAGACAGAGTAACATTAATGGCAACAGCGAATGCTAGTGGTGATTTTAAACTTCCACTACTGTTCATTCACAAAAGCACAAAGCCCAGATGTTTTGCAAACGTTACAATGTCAGCACTTCCAGTGCACTATTATAGCCAGCATAGGTCTTGGATGGACCGAAGCATTTTCAGCGATTGTTTTTTTAAACACTTCTTCCCCCTGGTTAAAGAATATCTTAATTCAAAATCTCTACCAGCAAGGGCAGTCTTGCTTATGGATAATGCCCCCTCACACCCTGCAGTCGAAGATCTTATCACAGGAGATGGCAGCGTTAAGTGCCTCTTTTTGCTCCCAAATGTAACAAGCATTCTGCAGCCCATGGACCAGGGCGTATTAGAGAACTTGAAACGCCGTTATAAGCGCAATCTGCTTCATCGTGTTCTGCTAGAAATGAATGACTACAGCTGTTATAATTGAGTTTTGTAAGTCCCTGACTGTAAAGGATGCCGCTTACCTTAGTGCAAAAGCATGGGGTGAAATCAGCTCAGACTCCCTCTGTAGGTCCTGGAATAAGCTTTGGCCATATCCAAATGAACAAGAGAATGACGTAACAGTTGCCGACACTCAGATTAACTTTGGGGAGGAGTGTGAAGTGCTTCAGGTAACCGCGGAGGAGCAGGAGGAGTGGATTTGTGCCGATAACGAAGAAACGGGGCATCAGATATTAACGGACACAGACATCATTAATCTTGCAAGAGAGAGTACTGAAAATGAAATGGACAGTGAGGGAGATGAGGGGGATGAGGCAGTTACTGTGAATGTTCCTCACGGCAAAGCTGAAGAATGTTTCTCCATTTGTGTTGAATGGCTAGAGCAGCAGCAAGAAGCAAGTCCAATTAACCTAATGTTACTCAGGGAGCTAGAGCACCTCGCTGCTAGAAAACATCACTGCTCACTGAAACAGAGTGCAATAACCATTTTTTTTTTTAATTCTGAAACTTAACCTTATTTATCTTCACTGTATTTATATTAAAAAGGAATTTGGTAATGCAATAAGTCGCGTTGTAGTCTTTCTTTGTCAGTTTCAGAGTTACGAAAATTTCAGAGATATGAACACCATGCATTCCCATGCTGTTCGTATCTCTGAGGTTGTACTGTAGCTCCCTTTTGTCCCGGGCTAACCAGCTTGCACCAGACTATTGTGTTAGCACTGTGCAATCGGGTTAGCCCTGGGCAAGCCTCACTTCAGCATAGCACAGTTCTGTAGTGTGTGGCTTGCATTGTTGTTTGCAGTAGATGTGAGACATCTCTGTGCAATCACACACAATGTTTTCCACCTGCAACACTGGCTTGCTCCAGTGTCTACTGAGCTTTTGTTGCAGTTTTCACGTCCCTATTGCTATATTCAATGCTATCTTATTCCCGGGCTCTTTCTGCCCTGCACTCCCAGACTGGTTTGCTCGGCTTCCTTAGCATGCTATATTCAGCAGGATTAGCACCAGGCTATTCCTTTTGAATATGGTGGGCTATTTGGTCCAGGAAATTTTTGCATGCCGGGCAGTGCCAATGTAGCCCCGGGGCAAAGTTTTGAATAATTGGCCCTCAATGTCTAAATATGTGGACTTCTTTTTGAGACCTTTTGTTGCAAAAGAAAAATCTTACATTGAAGACAAAAGGGTAGTATTAAATCAATTGAAATACATAGATGGGGAAAAAATTAAAATCATGGCCACATTTGATATTGAAAACCACTACAATAATATTCCACACGAGGTGGGCATACAATACTAGAAAATACATTAAAGAAAAGAGAAGAGAATGTGTTCACACCAACAGAATTTATTTTAGAAATGGCAGAATTTACACTAGGGTCAAACTATTTTCTCTTCAATGGGGAATATTTTTAACAATATCATGGAACAGCCATGGGAACAACATTTGCACCACCTCTTGCAAACCTGTATGTGTCAGACTGGGAGAATAAATACATATGAGACAACACAAAAAATAAATGGAAAAATGAAATAAACCTATGGGTTCATTTTGTTGACGATATATTGTGAGGCCACACTTATGGAATTTTTCACATACATTAACAATTGTGATAAAAATCTGAGATTCACGGGGTGCATAGTTCTATGGAGGTGCATTATTTAGACTTACGTATTTACAAGAAAAATTGAAACTTCACTTTTTAAGAAGTCTACAGACAGAAACACATTACTTCACTGGAAAACCAGTCACCATACTATTTAAAGAAGAATATCCCATATAGACAGTTATTAAGATTAAAAAGAAACTGCTCTGAAAAGCATGTAGCAAAGAAAGAGATGGCCAATATGTGTGTGTGAGCATTTTCTCAACAGAGGATATGATCCAGGTATATTAACAGCAAAAAAAAGAGCAAAATTAAAACCAGGGAAAATCGACTAGGAAAACAAACAAAAACAGAAGATGGAAATAAAATAACATACAGCACAGAATATCATGAAGGTACAGAAAAAATAAACAACATCATAAGGAAAAACTGGGACATTCTTAAAGGGGAATCATGCTTAGAAAATGAAGTGGCAGAAGGTCCAAGAATAACTAGAAAGTGGGGGAGAAGCCTTAGAGACACACTAATGAGGAGCTTTTATGAAGAACCAACATCCTTAGGACCTGAATGGATGCCAGAGGCTCCAAATTGAAATTTTAAGAGTGGAAATTGCATACATTGCAATAGCACAATGAATGCATAAATGTTCACACACCCAAGGAAAAAGAAAAAAATATGTAATAAACAGGTTTATTAATTGCAAAAGTCAAGGAGTGGTATACCTGTTAACTTGTCATTGAGGTCTTGCATACATAGGCCAAATGAAGAGAGAAGTAAAACTAAGGATGGACCAACATAAAATTGCTATAAGAGTAAAAAAACAGACCTATGCTATGGCAAGACATTATGAAGAAAGAAATCATGGATCTCCCCCCACACTAATGTTTATAGGAATAGAATTGGTACAGGTCACAAAACGAGGAGGATACCTAAACAAGATGTTAGAACAAAGGGAAAGCTTTTGGATTGATAAACAGGAAACAATGTAGCCAAATAACCTGAATGAATCTTACAGCTATCACAGCTACTTGGGCTAGAGACCCAAGTAGTAAAAACTGCTTGTTGAACATCCGGATGTATAGAGAATGTTTAAAAATATATCCTGTGACATATAAAGTTGAAGTGATATTACAGCCTACAAACCCTATTTTTACATACATATTTTTTTTTTTTGTTAAATGGATGTAAAAGTACCAGAAAAGAGACCCTTGGATGAGATGAAAGTGGTTAACCAAAATAATTGGGATACATAAAGTACCACATTCTGGACAGCCCATATTAAAAATATAATTGGGTTTCTGATAGTAAAGAAACTTATTTAAAATTATGAATTTAATTTATTAAATACTTATTTGGAAGGATATATAATTTGAAAAGCAGAAGGAATTTTGACCACAGAGGATAAGAGATGTGGCTACCTGCCAATATACTGTATCAGAGCTTGAGTACACTGAAGTAAAACATACTTCTACAAATGGAATGGAAGCTTTTTTTGGAGTTGTCATATTCAAATAAAGATGACACATTTACACTTGTGATAAAGCAATCAGAAGCAAATGGGCATAGTGGAATGTGAGTCACATAATGAGAAGTGATGGCATGAGTATACTGCCATAATATATACTATGGACAGAGCTGGTCTGTCACAGCTAAAGAAAAACATGAAAACAATGGAATCAGCTTACATAAATGAGTTTTGTTAAAATGGAATGTCCAGAAACATAGGTTTAATAATCAAAATATAAACATCAGAGTAACTGCCATATTTAATGGCACACTCCAAAAATTAAGGTAACCACTAACAGGAGGAGTCAAAATAAGTTTTGTATGATGAGTTTAAAATGACAAATTATAAAGTGCTATTATTAAAGGAAAAACAGTGAAATTATGTTTAGATTTAATAGTGACTGCCATTTAATGGCACTCTCCAAAAAATAAGGTGACCATAAAAATGAGGAGTTAGAATAGGATTTGAATGTATCTTTATTTCAAACAGTATAGAAACAGATATGTCTGATTTTTCTTAAGAATTCTTCTTTTTTTTTAATTTTAAATGTATCTGTGACATATTGGTGCATTAAGCTAATATATGGAGCGCATTTAGGTGGTGATATAAAGTGTTACTGCAGGTATTGTGGATGAAGGTAACCACGGCAACCATGCTATCAGAAAAAGCAACTTTGTAGTAATAGCAATTAGCTCTGATGAAGGCGTGGTTATGCCAGAAATGATAGCAATGATCCGTGATTCAATCCACATTCAAGGAAAGCCCAGGATGCTTCAGAAAATGGAAACCAGGAAGCTGGATACTAATTAGCAGCAGAAACACTCTCTAGTTCAGTATTAAATGCATGTATTAACGGCAAAAAGTCTTCACGATTAAGCAACTGGGTGGATTTAGGCAATAGAGCCAGAAGATAAAGAATGAAAGGTCATGAATAAAAGCAGAGCAGATGGAGCAGTCGGAACTCTGGTCACAGTAAGACTATACACAGTTGCTGTTTTCTCTGACCTGCTTTGAGCAAAGTGACTTTACACTTAATGTTTTTTTGTCTATCATCCTGTTTGGTTACAGTAAAGAGAAAGTTCACTCAAAATAAGTGTGAGGAGTGGTTTCTTGTATTAAGAGTGTGGTCTGTTTGTGAACACCCATTGGGTCTTTACAGGTGCTTTACAGTTTCAAACACCCTTAAGATTAGCACCTTAGTGACTCCATTTGGGATTGAATATTTTTGCAAGCAATAATAATTACAGCATCCCCATATGAGCACAGATGAAATTTTTTTGAAAATGTTCTATGTATAAAAGGGAGTTATACCCACCTCTGTCTTCTGCTGTAGAAAGAGGAGATATTGTGGAGGTGGAGTACTAGTACGTAAGGAAAGATTACCTCATAATACTAGAGTTCTGTATACTCCGCAAAATCCACAAGAGCACCACAGACCAACCTGGGAGACCCATCCTGTCAGGTTTAGATTCACTTACTCAAAATGTAGGAAAATCCATAGATTTTTTCTGCAGTTCAGTGTATCAGAATTGAAATGACATATAAAGGATTCTAGGGACTTACTAAAGAAGATTAGTGATCTGACCTGGGACGAGAGTCTCACCTTGGCGGGCATTGATGTAGAGTCACTGTATATGTCTATACAGCATCACCCGGGCCTAGCTGCTGTGGAGTCCTTTCTTGATGAAATGGCCTTGTTGGATAATGTGACTAAGGAATTTATTTTTGAAAATCTTTGGAATTTTTGTTGGTCCACAACTATTTTGATTTCGAAGGTGACTTACTTACAAACATGTGGATGGCCATTGGTGCCTCCATGACACCTAGCTATGCAAATGTTTTCTGAGGCCATTGGGAAAAGAAATAAATCTATAGTGATGTTAACAGTTGGTTATGGATTCAAGTCTATGGTATTTAATTGATGGAAAGATTTTAATATTTTATGATTATATTATTTGTTTTTGAGATGTTCTGTTGATTATGTTGTTGTGACATTTTTGATCATGTGATTTTAACTTTGTTAGGCACCTTGGTTTTGAAAGGTGCCATAAAAATAAAGTTTATTATTATTATTATTATTAATAGGCCCTTTATTAAGAACATAAAACACTAGTATTTTACATGTTATTTTTTATGTGTGTGGCAAGGAGATACCCAGGAGATCCTACTGTTTATGGAATGGCTCAACAGAAACAATTTGAACTTTAGATTTACATATACAGATAATAGTACTTTCATTAATGAGTTTGACGAACACACAGTCCAGACTAAATGCTATTGGAAATCCATCACCACTAATTCAGTTTTTCATGCCACTAGTGCCCATCCCCCGAATCTGAAAAAATATTAAATACAGCCAATTACTTAGACTGAGACAAAATTGCAGCACCACTGACATCTTTGAACTACAGGCTGAAGAACTTATAACCAGGTTCAGGAAGAGGGACTTTGAGGTTGATTTAACGCAAAGGACAAAAGACAAAGCACTTTTAATCATGCGAAAATCCCTTCTTAATGAGCAACATCACCATCTGCAGAATAGGCAGCCATGTACCTTTTTGACTGAGTATAACCATATTGCTGGTAAAATTGGTAATATGATCTACAGGAACTGGCTGATACTTTTGTGTGATGAGGTGAGTATGGCTGTAGGTGTCAGTCCTAGGGTCACATTTAACTGAGCCAAAAATATAACAGACAGGATTGTCCACATCAGATTAAAGAGGAAAACCTCAAAGCAGAGAAGTACCTGGCTACCTGTCAGATCGTCTGGGTTTTATAAGTGTGCCAGATGCAACATCTGCAAACATGCTCTAGTTAGCAAACACTTTTAATGTCCAAGATTGCAAGATGTCAGGGTTGACATTAGGGAGCTCATTTCTTGTGGCACTCCTTATGTTGTATATGTCTTGTGGTGCAGCGATAATTTTCCATATGTTGGTAAAACTGTATGCCCATTAAAACAGCACATCCAGGGACATGAACATGCTATTATTAATAACAAATAGGATACCCCTGTGGGCACACATTTCTCCATGTATCATGGATCAAAGGCTCTAACATTTATGGGTTTTTGGAATGGGTAAACCCTCCCAGGCTATGGGGCAATAGGATTGAGATTCTACTCCAGAAAGAAATTAGATGGATCTACCAACTATGCAGTGTGAGATCTAATGGTATCAATGAACAGTGGGACTTGAAGCCATTTTTGAAAAGTGAACTTTGATCATATTCGCTTTAAGGTGTCAATTTGTATTTTGAAATGTTGCTTTTATTCACTTGTTTCCCTTTTTCCTTTAGGCAATTTCTTTATAGTTGTTTTTATATATTAACATGCCTTTTGTCTCTTCTGTTCTCTTTCAGGTGAACCTTTCTTGAGTATTGAATCCCTGTCCTTGTGTGGATCACGACTTATCTAATAGGGGGTCCTAACAATGATTTGCATTGCCTTGAAAAAAATCACACCTCATGAACACTGGGGGTTTGCTTACTCTTTCTTTTTCTCGCTATATTTCTCATTTCCTCCCTTATATCATTTTTAATTTATTAGCACATTTTTGCAGCTTCATATTTGTGAACAATGTCAGGTTGAGGAAACATGAGTCTAGAGATTTAGATATTTATTTACCATATCTGTTTTGTATTATGCACTTTCCACTGAAAGTGGCCTTCTTTGTTTTACTTCCTGTTATACTGTTAGTGCTATGTGAAAATAAAATTTCACCAGTGAATTACCATGACTACAGGAATTTTACTTCCACAAAAAATGTGGAATGCACTTTAGCAACTTTCATGGAAATTCTGGTGTGGAACAGTGGAATGAATTTATGAGCTGTGGGTTAAAGTATTAAACTGTGAAAAAAACATTCCACAGAACTGATCGCTGTCAGTGATCTGTTCAGTGGGATTTCTTTCCATACATTACTACATTAATCCACAGTTTATACTTTCATTCTGCAGTGGAGTTAGTCATAGAACTGCAGAATGAATATACTGTATAAATTGCAGATTAATATTTTAAACTGTACGTGGAAAAACATCCCACAGAACTGATCACTGATCTGCAGAACAATTACATGTGTTGCGTATTGATGTATTAAACTCCAGAATGAAATTCCTCAGAACTGTCACTCTGCAGTTCATGTGTATTATTCCACAATTCAATCAGAAATGTTTTCAGAACAGGGTGAACATTTATCAAACACAAGTAGAAGACTCTGATTTTGCCAAAGCTGGAATTTCTAAAAAACTACATGAAATTTGTGAAATTTCATGAAATTCCCTTGAATTCAGAATTCACAGATTCCACCCAGCTCTATATAATATAGATACTGTTGTTTTGCAGCATCTTTGTTAGTTATACTATAACGAGGGACAACTTCCTCATGCAAAATAACACTGTCAGCAGGGGAGACAACTACATCCTTCTTGTCACCTTCACTTTAGTAAACCTCTTCTGATTGCCCTTCTCCAGGATCTCTGATGGGACTTTGCCCCCCCCCCCACCTTGTCAGAATCAGATGACTGCGACTCATGCTTGACGGGTGCAAATTTGCAATACTGCTGTTATTATCCATGTTAGAGTCAAAGTCATGAGAAGATTAAAACACTGGAGCATGGAGAGCATATATAAAGTCATCCATTCAGCACCTTACTGAATATTACTCCGACTACCTTGTTTTTTGTTTTTGTTTTTTTTTTAATAGCCATGCCTCTAATATCTTGTCTCTTACACCTCTTACAGGGCACTGCACCTGATCTTTTGTTTATTTACATTGATGCTTGGGCTTAATAAGCCAGGTAGTGAATCACCAGTAGGAAAAGAAGATTTGTAACTTCTGGTATCACTCACTCTGGGAATCATTGCATTTAATAGCTTTTCTGGCAAAAACCTCTTCAGCTGTGGCACTGCTAAAAGTGCAACTGTTTATAGCATATGATTAAGCAACTTAATACTTTTTCCCCTTGTCGAAAGGAATTCCAGACATTGCCCACCATTCTTATCCTTCCTATTCCCATACCACTTCTGTACATCACATTGGTTTTCAATAATAACAGCTAAAATTACTTTATGAATTGAAATACTATCATTGTCAAAATAACAATCTAGCTGGACAGACTTTTAGCACACCAGACATGGGGCTTTCTAGTTTGCAAGAGGGCCAGGGCATACACAATTGTATGGACAGCATCATACACACACAAATGCTGGCATTTTTATTAACAAAACAAATGTTGTAGTTTCAAATTTTAAATTGATAACTTTTTTTCAGAAGTGGAAGGCTAGTAAAACAAGTTTACAGCCACTAGCCAATGGGGGTTTTCTGCTTCACAACATCACAATGACAAACCCAGTTTTTAAGCAGCAGGGTACACAAAAATGCTGGCGTCTTTAATATCAAACAAGATATTTTGATTTCAACAATTCAAACTGAGATTTTTTTTTCAAAAGTGGAAGGCTAGCCAAACATGCTACAGCGTATTTACTAAGGAGTTTCTTCACTGTAGGGAGGCTCAGTGAAACAACTTTTGTAACAGTACAATAAAAAACATGTTGGTGTTTTAATAATAATCAAGATTTTTTGGGCTGAAAATTTCAAACTGTTACAGTATGTCAAAAGTGGAAGTCTAGCCAGACAAATTTACTGATGCTAGTCAAAGGGCTATGAAGATTTAAATCTGTACAGAGCTCAGAGCTTTTTGGATGGGATCTTCATAAATGAAGTTAGTGGGGAAGTTAGATTGGAAGTTCACAAATTGATTGAAATAAAATACTGGTGTTTTTTAATAGGAAACAAGACTTTGTTTGCAGAAATTGATAATATTTTTTCAAAAGTGTTGCTGGCTGGCTAACCAGGCAGACTTATAAGTTTATAGTTTGCCAGCCAAAGTGTTTTCTTAGTTCATGCCTTTCAAGTTGGTCAAAACAAAGTTGCTGTTTTTTTAAGAAGACAAATACCCATTAGCCAAAGTGTTTTCTTATGCTTTGCAAGTTGCCCCCCCCCCAAAAAAAAACAATGCTAGCAAAAGGCGCGTTCTGCTTCAGGCAGCATTCTAGACAAAGCCACAGAGAAGGCAATCAACACCCCCCTCCACAAATGTACCTCTTTTTGTCTGTATTCCTTTTTCTTTTCTTGATTTTCTGGGCATGGCGTCATAACGTAGCACAATATTATGCAGCATGACAAAATCGTGCTGCCAATACAGCATGATATTACCATGTGGCATAATTCATTTTTCTGTGGGGATCTGCTTCCCACATCCCCGTTATCAGGGCTGCATCCCCAGACTGCCCCCCACTTAAGATTCTCAACTCTGGGGGTCCAACTCAGGGAGTGTAAAATCCGTGGAAAAAAATAAAATGTCTGGGAATCAAACCAGGTCCCAGATGCACACCTGGGTTCCTGCTGCTGTGGCTCAGTCCAGTGAGCCACGGCAGCTGCTCGGCAAAACCCACTCCCAGCAGAGGCCTTATCCTCTGCCTGGGAGTGTGTGAATGGTGCAATACTGCATACAGCAGTATACTAGTATTGCACCATTCGCTGTCATGGACAGTGCTGTTTCGAGTTAGCTATAATGTCGTACGCTACTAAGCATACTACATTATGACCTGGTAGGGATTTTCTGTACCTATGTGTTACTGTCTTAGTTGCTATTGTGTCTACCTTTTCACAGTATGTGTGGCAAACGTATGGAATAGACTGCCCTTGAATATTATTTTAAGCACAAATAAAGATACTTTTAAATATAGCTTGGGATAAATACATTGCTAGTGGAGGTAACCTACACTACTATACTATCTCTTAACAGGAGTCTATTCATTTGCCACAGCCTCTTTTGTGCTCCTATAAACTAAATGAACTACCTCTGGTCTTTGCAGCAAAATATTTTAGCTGGTTTACTGCTGCATGAAGCCCATGTGTTAATTTTTGTGGTTCAACAATCTATCTATCTCTCTATCTATCTATCTGTCTGTCTGTCTATATTTTAACTGCTACATGACTGTCCCTGCAGTAAAAGCAAAAAGATATCAGACTGCAGCAAACTGAGCAACAGCACCCCTGGCCAGAGCTACCTGCAAGCTCTCCTGCATCCTTACTGCTCTCTCTCTGGCTGATCCGTGTGACCAGCGAGGGATTGCTGGAGATTCCCAAGGTACAGCTAAAATCATCTGGAGCCAGGGTGTTTTCATTTGTGGCCCCTACCCTGTGGAATTCTCTGCCTCGTCGGGTACGAAAGTGCCTGACAGTGGAAAGCTTTAAGACTGCCCTTAAGAACTATATATTTCAGCTGGCATTTGGTGTTGTTTTGTAATTGATTATTTTTTGGCATTGTGGTTTATTTATTATTGCATTTTAATATTTTATTGTTGTAATTGTTGTTTTGTTGTGCAGCACACTGATACATTGTTGAAGAGTGCGATATAAATAAAATTTATTATTATTAGTAAAAGACCTACAGACTAGACTGAACACAATACTTCTCCACTGCTGCAGTAAAGAAGCTGGTGTTTGAATCTACACTGTCTGTGATTTACTGTCCTTTATATTTTATTAACTTAATTGTATAAGCTTGTCTCACTTTCTTTCACTGCTTCACACTGCTGGCTTCAGTGCATTAGGTCTCCTGAACAGTACAGGGCCTACTCTATCCAGCCCATTCCCCACCCTACATTTCTTTCCACTGGCCACAGGCTGCTGTCTTATTTTTGTTTGTCTTTTTTCTATTTATTTAAGAGTTTTACCGGGAAGGCATACTGAGCAGTGTACCGCTCGATTCCAGATGAGCCCTGGGGGAGGGGGTTACATAGGGTACAGTAATAAAGAGGATAACATACATAAACATGTGTGGTACAATACAATGGAGGAGACAGTCATATACTGTATATATACAATTAGCAGATTTACAGATAGGTGGTGTGATAGGCCCAGGGGGGCATTGAGATAGGCAGGGTACAGCATTTATATGCATGTTCAATACAGTAGAAATTTAGAGCTGACAAAATCACAAGTTCAAATTGGAGTAACCAGACAGGAGTTAACAGAGGGGAATGGCATGCCCTGAATTATGGAAATGCCCAACTTCACTTAGTAAGCGGTGGTTGACAACAGTAGGAAGAACCAGTTTTGGTAGTAATCTGCTGGTAGTTAGGTAGTGAGGGATTCAATGGGGTGGGATGCAGGAGCAGGCGGTAGAGAAATGAGTTTTAAGAAGGGCATTCCGGTGTGGAGTGCTTGTGGCGTGTCTAATATCACTGCAGTTTGATGATTTTTGTTTTGTCTGCCCACTGCCTGGGACCCACCCTGCAACATGGCACCAGTCCATCACTTTGTCTTGATCTTGCATTTCCCTGCTAACTCTTTATGCTTCACCCCCTTGAAAGGCGCAAACTTGGCTTGCAACCAGCTGTATACTGCAGTTTGTATATGTGCAATGTAGCACATGACACAACCATAGCAATGAGCATGAGCAGCACTAGGCATAAACAGACACACAGGATACTTCGTACATAGGTGAGTAAACAGCAATCAGTGCAGCTTCAGTGGCTCAGATATACAAAATGTAATTCCAGATCAAACAAGGCTGTTTACTTTGGATTCCAAATATAATGAGCCACTCATGTTTGGCGTGGTGGGGGTAGTGGCTAGTTTTTTCCCATTAAAACTGTGCCCATCTCTACTCTTCACTTTTGCATATGCTGGTGTATTTTATTTTCAGAACTTATTTTCCATTTGCTTGTGACTATATCACCAGTTAATCTTTAGTTTGGGTTATAGGTCTCCACATTCATGTTATTAATCATGATGAAGTTAGCTGTATGAAATTGTATGGAACTGTGATCCTCCTTCATCCGCATGTTATATGTTTCACTGTTTATGTGCATTTATCTAGAGGGGGTTTGAGACCACAAGGTTCATGAGTAAGATATGGTTTACAGTGACGAACTGTTGACCCCCCATGACTGTACATACTATTGAAGCAGCTTTTTTGAAGCAGTTGATTTAACTGCTTTACGTTTGTTCACAGCTCAGAAATAAATTAATATTTTGAGGCTGAGAAACCCAGTTTCCCTTGCTTAAACATTGTTTTTCTTTTTTTGCTCTCTCAGTTGCCCAAGGGGCAGCTATGAAAACTAATATTTTGTACTATCTAAAACTATATTATACAAAATTGCACTGTACTGTGATGCATTTACAGTACCTGTAACAGTTGTTGTTATAGCTGTTATAACTTCCTAATGCCGTTAGACATCCAAGGCAGATGGCATACGAGAAGAAAATTTGGGTACCAGCATCCAACCAGACCTGCAAAGGAAACAATGTGATCATTAAAAGAAGCCACTCATACAAAGCTATCTTGAATAGGGAGATATGAATCAAGATAATGATACCTACAGTATATAATATATCCATATCTGTAAACAACAACAGAGGAGTAAAAATGGCTCAAATATGTGACTTAATTTTGCTCATGACATACATAATGCAACTTTTAAAATAACATATTATTTTAGAGGCTGCATATATTACAGTTATGTTAGAGGTTGCATATACCACAAATATGCATTTTACAGGTGCAGCTTTTCAGAACTCAGGTTATGGGATTACCTTATTTTGAATACCCGATATCTATTTGTACTTGGAACTCCAAGATACTCACTATATGGTACTCAGTAGTTTTGTTATTCAGGACTAAAATTAAATTAAAACTAAAAATCTCTATCACATAGTCTAATACAATGCCCCCAGCTCCAATCATTTACTTCCTCTCTCTCAAACATTCTCCTATACACTTACAGTATTAAAAAAAAAATGTCAGGCATCTCAAAGAGAAAACATAATCTTTCAGTAGATTTTCCTCAACCCAATCCCTTCAGCAAGGCACTCAAACCATTAATAAATGGCCCTAAATGGCTGTTAATGGGGGGGGGGGGGAGCTCAATTAAAATACATTGTTGGCTGTAATAACAGTGTAAGGATTCTGGCATTTTATTTTTAAATATACATATACCAGAACAGGGGGTTGGATGAAAAATGACTAGTGTGAGGAGGGGTCTACCCTTGGCCACCTGGGGAGGGACAGATGGTTTATTTAATTTTATTTTTGTCACTTAATATCTTTTCTTGAATACCCATTTGAATGGGAAATACCCTATTATGTTGGGTATTCAGAAATTAATATCTGATACTTGCACAACTTCATTCAGAACCAGAGATAGATTTCTCAATGCTGATAACATAACAATATCCCTTTCCTGCTGCCCTGAGGCCAACAGCTGAACTCAATGAAAAACAATTAAATATTTATATAAACAGCTTATTTTAAGCCTTATATGTTTTAATCCGATGTATAAAAACACAATTGCAAGTCTCAAAATACACAACTTGTGAGTGAGTGGGATTTTCATAACTCGTTTGTGGTTTTGCCACTTGATTTATGATCTTGTCTGCTCACTGATGGAGATAAATGGGTCCCTCTCCTACCCCCCACTGGGACTTGTATCTCTCATCTACTCCCTTCTCCCACTATCCCTTCTACCTCCCTAGACTTGCAGACCTCTTGCAGGGTTCTTAGCATCCTGAAGGGGTCCTACTGTGTCTAGGCATGTCTCCTCTCTTTCTCCCTCCCCCATTTACCTGTCCCTCTAAACTTTGCAGTCCTCTTGCAGGGTTCTCAGCATCCTGAAGGCATCCTACTGGGCTTAGGCTTGCCTCCTCTCCTTCCCCTCCCCCATCAACCTTTCTCCCTAGTCTTCACAGTCCCCTTGCAGGGTTCTCATTATCCTGAACACTCCTACTGCACCTAGTCTTTTCTCTTCTCCTCCCCCCCCCATCTATCTTTCTCCCTGGCCATCACAGTCCCATTGCAGGGTTCTCAGCATTCTGAAGTGGTCCTGCCGAGCCTACGCATATCTCCCCTATTCTATCTAGCCACTGTCTTGACTTTCCATAACTACTAGCAGGGTCCAATGCATTCTGATGGACTATTGATTAGGCCCCTTCCCCTCCAAAGGTGAGAATTCTCTTCCCCTCAAGGGTTCAATTCTCCTTCCTGTCCTCTCCTATCACTCTCTTAATCCCTATCTACTGACTTTCCCCAACCCTCTTGCAGAGTACCCCACATCCTGAATGGTTCTCTTTTGGGTTAGGTCCTATTCCCCCTCCTAACATTAAGTCACACCTCCTCCTTCTCCCTCCTCCCTCTTTAAATCCCTACAGTCTGCCATTTATTATTGTGCACTCTTTCTATCTATTATGCGCAACACTGTTGTAACACTGTTTGTAACACCTGCTTTAATGTTGATCTTGTAACTTGAATGTTTAATGTCTCATTCCTATTGTTCCCCTTCCCCCAAGGTCACACCTGGAGATGAATGACTTGTCACTCAGTGTGCCTTTCTGGTGAAACATTTCAATAAATAAAAAAATAAATTGGGCATTTTAAGTATTTGTTTTTGATCTGCACATGGACATGCCTTAGGTTAAAAAACATACAACTTTTAAATATGGCCTTTTTCATTGCAAAACATATGAAATACTTTATTCTGGGCCAATATGTAATGAACCTGAAAAAGCTTCAGGTTGTAACTTGGTGTATTATAGGATTGTGCAGAATGTTTGGATCTTAATGGAACAGAATTCAGTGGAATCTCAGAAAATAATGCAGAATTCCATCGGTAGCAGAATTCCCCCACTTTGCAAGCGGTATGGTGTTTGTGGATTAAAAATCCGTGGTTTACATTAACTGTGGATTTTTTCTGCAATATACAGATAATTATTCTGACATTTACATGATCCATGGAAAATTATTCTATGGTTTACACCGAAAATCATTTTGGAAATTGTGTGGAATTTCAAAAGAAATTCAAAAAAGCATTTTGGAAGCAGAACTGACATTCTGCATTAATTCTGTAAGCAGAATTCCACATTATTACAGCCATAGTGCATTACGTTTGTTCCTCTACAAAAAAGAGGGTTAATTTGAGTGCATTTTGCTTTTCCAGCACTTCACTGCTCCCAAAGAAGCAAACCTACTGTTTTGAAAATTAATTTCATTTTTAAACAGAACATGAACTTGAGCGAAGCAATTTTTCAGTAACATGTGACACAAGAATGCAAACATACTACAGTGACAATAAAATTACTATTCTTTAAGATAGTGCAGTAAAAGAGAAATGCATTGTTATGGTGAATATAGTGCTAATCCTTCACAAAAACAGAAAATAGTAAAGAGCACAAGACAGATGCCTGGGGAAACCCCAGTCTTACTTTTCAGGGATCTGACACAGAATGTCTTAATTTATCTTTTTGAATCTGATCTTGTAAATAGCTTTTGAACCAATGTATGGCTACATCCACAAGCACTATGGCTTTCAGTTTTCTTATTAATAGACAGTGGTCAACCATGCTGACACAGAAACTTAACATAGAAGTTGTCAGTAGATAAGGACCTCTTGACACACTTACTCTGCTCTATTTTCCCTAACTATAATACCACCACAGACCCTACCTGATCTCTGGTCTCCCCGGCCCCTTGCCTTATTTCTAAGGTCCCCTTGTGTCTATCCCATGTATGCTTGAGTCATGTTACCATTTTAGCATCCACCACCTCAGCTGGTAGGCTGTTCCAAGTGTGCACCACCCTTTCCATGAAGAATATTTCCTCACATCTCCTTTGAGATTCCCCCCTCCAGCTTCATAGAGTGACCCTTGTCTTCAAGCATTTTTAATTTGTAAAATGCTACCCTCAGGTACCTTATTAATACCTGTGAGATATTTGAACTATTCTATAATGTCCCTACTTTCCCTTCTTTCTTCTAGAGAGTACATATTTAATTCCTTGAGTCTCTCCTTGTAAGGCCTATGATACAAGCCCTGCACTATTTTGTTTGCCCTCTTCTGTACTGCCTCCACCTTATCTATGTCTTTCCTGAGATAGGGCCTCCAGAACTGGAGGCAGTACCCGAGGAGAGGCCTCACCATCATTCTATACACGGGTAACACTAGCTCCCTCTTTCTGCTGGTGATACCCTTCCGTATGCACCCAAGCACCCTGCTACATTTCCGTACTACCCTATCACATTGCTTTTCTATCTCCAGGTCATCAGATATTATTACCTTCAGGCCGCATTCCTGTTTGTGCTTGCCAATACCTCCCTGCCCAATTGGTATGTTGCCTCCCCCAGAGGTCCTGTGCCCCAAATGCTTGATTTTGCACTTTTTTACATTGAAACCCAGTTGCCAAACCTTGACCAGTCTTCCAGCTTTTTCAGATCATCCCTTATTTTTTCCATCCCCACCCTCCCATGTGTCCACTCTGTTGCAGATGTTTGTGTCATTCACAAAAAAACATACTTTCCCATGCAGCCCTCCTGCAATGTCACTAATAAAGACATTCAAAAGGACTGGGCCCAGTACTGACCTCTGTGGCACCCTGCTGGTCACCTTGTCATCTTCAGAGTGAGCACCATTTTCCACCACCCTGAGTCCTGTTGCTCAGCCAACTTCTTCCACATTTTACTACTTTGGGACACACTTCTAGGCTGTCCTGCTTGCTCACCATTCTTTTTTGTGGAACGATGTTGAAGGCCTTACTGAAATCCAGGTAGCTCACCTTCACTGCTCTTCCGCGATCCACTTCCCTGATCATCCAGCCAAAGAACTTGATCAGGTTTGTCTAGCAAGATCTCTCCCCTGTGAACCCATGCTGTTTTGGATCCTGTAATCTACTGGTCACAAGGTATTCTTCAATCTTTTCCTTCTGTACTGATTCCATTACTTTACCCACCACCGAAGTCAGTCTGAGAAGTCTGAAATTTTCTGCCTCCTCCCTGTTACCACTTTTGTGAAGTGGGACCAAATCTGCCCTCCTTCAGCCCCCTTGAAGTTCCCACATATCTAATGATAGGTTGAACAGGGCTGTCAGAGGTGCAGCCAGCATTTCTTTGAGTTCCCTCAGTATCCTAGGGTGTACCTTGTCAGGCCCCATTGCCTTGTCAACTTTTAGTTGTGCTAGTTCCTTGAGGACTCTATCTCCTGTGTAAAAGGACTAGTGTCCACTTATCTTCCTTTAATGCCCTTGTCCCTTATCTGTGGCCCATCACCTAACACTTCCTCCATACATACTGAACAAAAATATTTGATCAATATGTCTGCTTTTATTTTTGCCTTCTACCACACAAATTTTTCCTTCCCCTCTTAGCCTTACTATCCCTCCATTGGTTTTCCTCTTTTCACTTATATACCTAAAGAATGTTTTAGCCTCCTTTTTTGCTGACTTGGCAATAGTGTCCTCTGTTTGTGCATTTGTGCTCTCTCTTACCTGCTTTCCCTGCCTCCGTTTGTTTCTCTTGATATCTCTTCCTATCCTCCTCCTTCGGTGATATCTTGCACCTTCTAAATGCTAGATTTTTTGCCCTTGCTTTCTCTCTGCTGCTTCTTTAGAGAACCATAGCCATCTCTTTTATCTCTTGCCCTTCTTACTGTGCCTGACACAGAGGTTTGCTGGCATTTTGAATGCCCTCCTTTATTTTTGCCACTGTTCCTCAACTCCACCCAGTTTCCGTATCCTTGCTAGGGCATCCCTGTGGCATTCACCCATTTTCTTAAAATCAGCCCTCCTGAAGTTCAGTACCCTCATTTTAGTTTGGTTTAACTCTGATTCAGTTCTCATACTGAACCATACTGTACAATTATTACTGGTCCCCAGTTGGTTACCTACCATGACGTCAGCAACACTGTCCCCATTTGTCAGTACCAGGTTCATATTGCCTCCTCATGAGTAGGTTTCTTGACTAGTTGTCTGAGGAACGCCCCCTGCAGGGAGTCCAGGATGTCCCTACACCAACTGTTGCCACAGCTGGGAGGCTCCAATCCACATCCAGTAGATTGAAGTCTTCAACAAGCAATACCTCCCCCTTGCTTACCATCCTTTGGATTGCCTCCAATATGTAATTATTCACCTTTCCCCCCCTTGTTCTGGAGTCTGTAGATCACTCCTGTGCAAATAGCAGCCCCCTTCCATGTCTGCAGTGTGACCCACAGTACCTCTGCTCCCCCTGTGTTTCCATAGGTTTTGTTTTCCCTTACATAAAGAGCCATTCTGCCCTCCTTTTTACCTATCCTGTCTCTTCTGAACAGAGCATAACCTGTTATGGCTACATCCCAGTCCTGGTTTTCACTGCACCAGGACTCAGTTATTGTGACTATGTCCAGGTCCACTTCTGCCATAGTGGCCTCAAGGTCTGTAATCTTATTATCCAGACTGAGCATTTGCACACACGGGGGCCAATTCTCAAAAGGTTACGCATGGCGTAAAGTTACTTGTGCCAACAGGAATGATGCAAGTGGCACATTGCACCATGCAGAATTCTCAAAAGCAGGCTGCAACATGATGCAGGCTGCTTGCACCGAAGTAGACTTGCGCCATTGTTGCACCAAACCCTCGGCTGTGGCATGGTGTAAGGGGATTTATGGCAGCAGCTGTGACCTATTCACAAAGGGCGGCTGCCACATCCCCTAATTTGAAATTCTCAAACAACCCCTGGAGGACATCCATCAGAGAACATTTACACCAGCTATGAGCTGGTGTAAGTGTCCTTTACTGTCCATTGGGGCTTGTGCCAATGTGCACAAGTGAACCCTACAGCCCCCCCCCATGATGACACATATCCCCCCAGTCCTGATTCCTGACTGCATTAATAAATAAGCCCATGAGGGCTATCACCCCACACACACACACACATGCCCTGACAGTAGTAATAAATAGCCCATGTGGGCTAATGCCCCCCCACACACATGCCCCAAAAGTAGTGATAAATATGCCCATATGGTCTACCACCCCCACCCCAGTTTTGACCTCTGATATTGTTAACATAGAAGCCCTTGTGGGCTAGCGGATTCTCCCAGCCCCTATCCCCAATCCCTGAACCTGAAAGATTGTCATGTGTTTGAAAAAGAAAACATTTGGAAATCACTGTAGCCCTGGTGGTCTAGTGGCCCCCACTCGACAGTGCCAGACCACCCCACTCCCCACAACCCATACCCAGTTGGTGAGTGGTGCAGCTCACCTGTCATCACCATGGCCATCCACCTACTGAGCTCCTCTATGAGCAGGTACTGTAAATTGTACATGCTCAGTAAATGACAGCAGCTGTCATTCACTGAGTGCATACTATTTACAGTATGCACTCATAGAACAGCTTAGTCAGATGCTGGCCACAGTGTTGAGAGGTGGGCTGTGCCAGTCAATGGCTGGGTATGGATCAGGAGGGAGCGGGGTGGTCTAGCACTGCTGGGTGGGGGTTGCGGGGGCCACTAGACCACCAGGGCTACAGCAATTTCCAGATATATTCTTTTCCAAACACATGACAATATTTTGGGTTCAGGGATCGGGCCTGGGGAGGGATCCACTAGCCCACAAGGGCTTGTACGTTAACAATATCAGGAGTTGGGATTGGGGGGGTAGACCACATGGTCATATTTATCACTACTATCGGGGCATGTGTGTGGGGGATGCAATAGCCCACACAGGCTTATTTATCACTACCATCAAGACATGTGTGTGGTGGGCCAATAGCCCACATGATCATATTTATTTATACTATCAGGGCTGGGGGGCACTTGTGTACTATTTCCAGGCAGTGTCACAGGCATGCACCAATCACTTCAGGTGTGCCCTCCATTTGGTGCCTATTTGGGTTTGGCACAAGCCACCGGACATAGCTGTGGTGACCCTGACTGATAAAGAATCTGCACACGGTCCCTGGCGCAACCACGGTTTGCCACATCTCTCATATATCGCATCTTGTGACATGTGTAGAGGTGCTCTGAGAATTGCCCCCATGCTCTCTAGATTGTACTGCCATCCCCTCTCATTTCTCCTATTTGCTCTCCCTTATTTCCTCCACTATTCTTCTTACTATCTCCCCTTCATTCTATCCCCTGGATTCTTATGTTAATTGGTTCCTTTTGGGATTTCTCTCCTTCCAGATTCCCACTTCTGCCCTTTTAAGCCTGTTGGGGGGCAGTGTATGTTTCCCTGCCTCATTCTGCATTTCTTCTTGGCTAGTTTAAATGCTCACCAATGTAGCATTTAAACTGTTCACTGAGGATCACAATTCCCCTGCTAGATGGATGCAGACCATTACCCCTGTACAGGTTTTTATCCCTCCAGGTGGGGCCCCAGTCCCCAATTAATCCAATTTCCACCTCTCTGCACTATTTCTTCAACCATGCATTGAAGTTCCTAGTGGGAGAATCCTGTCTTCTCACTTGTCATAGTCAGGTAGCACCTTTGGGAAGGTCACATATCATGCTAATTGCCTTAGACCTCTCCACAATTCCCTGAACTCCTCCGGAACTATTTCTGGCTCATCTAGCACCAGGTCATTAGTCTCCAGACAATGATATCCAGTACTCCCTCCCTTCCTGCTGCCCCAGCAATCCCTTGGACGGTCTTTCCATCCCTTCGAGCCATAGTACTGGTAAGGCACCTAACCTTCCTCTCCTCATACATATGAACATATGAAGAACTCAGCAGAAGAAGGCCATTTAGTCTATCAAGTCTGCTCATATTGCAGGGTCCACAGCTGCCCTACCTGCTCTTAACAGTATACCCCTCCCTATGGAGTCCTCCACCAGGATTTATTTCCTCCTTCTCCTCTGGGGTCCTCTGCCACCCCTCCTTGGGGTCTCCATTATAGAGGACCCACACATCCACCCTGATCACTACTTCAGGTGCCTCTGTGGGACATTCTCACCTGGCCAGTGTGGTTAGGAGTTTTGTAGTGGTACCAGATGGGGGTATGTGCCTGCACTCCACCACCCTTACTCTACCTGAGTCCACCGTTGTCCAGCCGCTCCTCCTACTTGGCATTCTTTGAGGTAGCAGAGGTGGAGTAGGTGATTCCTGGTTGGGGAAGTAGATTGTCCTAACCCAAGCAAACTCATCCTTGACTCTGGCAATCTCCTTCTTGAGCCCAGAGAGGTGTGTGCAAATGGGGCAGCAATGTTGCCTCCAGAAGGTCTACCTGAAGACTATCACTCCACAGTTACTGCACTGCACCACTCCCATCATCCTAGTCTTCCTACGCTCTCTGCAATTTTAGCCTTTTGAATTCCATTTATTCTCTTACTATATATGATAGTTTCACCTATCACTAGGTTCCTGTGTCCTCTCACTCCAACCCACACTGAACAGTTGACAGCAGGCTACCCGCCTGTTACCTAAAAAGAATATTTAGAAAATTCCCACACTTCCCCTTCCTCAATAACTCTTTCAAGCAAGCCCCCTCATCCCACTCACTGTCAACCACAGAGAATTTCTAGCTCATCTTCTCACCCACAGCTACACAACAATGAGTTTCCAGCACATACCCACTCATACTGCTTCATGGAATTACTTAACAGCCAGTCTGCACCCTCACACTTATACAACACTTTACAGCAAGCCCCCTTACCCCACATACACACAGTTGTTAACCTGTCCCACACTTACAGTTTCACAATGGAAATTCTAGCAAGTCCTTCTCCTCACTCACTCACTCACTACTTTTTAGGCTTACTTCCCTGCAAACCTTCACACTCTCAGATTCACAACAAAACTATCCAGCAGGCCTTTAGTCCTATGTACAAGTTGTAACTTTGTTAGTCTCAGCAATTAAGAGACAATCGCAGTAGGCCTTTAACCAAGTTAAAGGCCTTTGTTAAGTTAACAACTAAACCAAGGCCATCAACATGACCCCATAAGTATCTCACTATCAGATTCATGCTCGTCAGCTCCATCACAACCATTACAGTGCCATAATTCTTTCTAAATCCATGTGGGCAATGAAAAAGTAGACAAAATTATCCTAATAGCTCATGAACTGCTTTTAGACAAACCGTACCAAGAATTAAACTAATACAGGCTACGTGGAAGTTGGTCTGTAATTAGTCACCTAAGACCTATCTCCAGCTTTAAAATGGAATTAACAGTAGATTGTTTCCAAATCTGAGGAATGGTCCCTGAATAGAGATGTGAAATTTAATTTCACAGGTGAAATTCCCCCCAAAACTGGCAATGCTGTTACATGAAACATTTCTTGTAATTCAGCCATTTTCCAGGAAATATTTTGTGGGGTGCAAAGTTGCAAAATTTCACCTGTGAAATGCAACATTTCACACAAAAATGGTGAAATTTCACCCCAAGTGGTGAATTTCACCATTTTGTGGGTGAAATTTCACAGTCCATGGTGAAATTTTTCAGTTTGCTTCTGTGAAAATTTCACAAATTGAACAAATTATGTAAAAGATTTTGCATAACAAAATTCGGCAATTTTGCACATCACTATCCCTGAATGAAGAAAAAGTTTAAACAGAGGAGTCAAAGGACACCAAAGATGCTGAGATCTTCAATAATCTTAAATAGATCAAGCCAGGACCTCACCCTTTTTTTATCATGAGGATGCCTGCAAATTTTAATGTCCCTGGGTTCTAAGATGGTCTTGCTATAAGATGTCAAAAATATGGGTTTTGACACAAATACTTACTCAACACCTCAGTCAGTTAAGATCACTAGCAGCTTTTAAAGATCATGAGCCAGGTTAAGGAATGCACTTCTTATGCTCAGAAGACTATTGACTGGTTTGAGGGCAATAGTTCAGAGACTTTTCTTTTAATTTTATTGATTTCAACTTCTGTTCTATAGAAACATAAATATTTATTGAAGTAAATAAGATGACAATTTATTATTGAAATAAATATCGTACCCTCCACCCTTTCTTCAGTACATAAGATATGGCTACAATTCAAAAAAAGAAAAAAAAAAGAAATATAATTCATTACACACTTAATAAAGGGGGAATAATAGCATAAGCTCCTTTCAAGATGAACCAGTGATGATCTCCAATACTTCACAGTTGTACCTTAATGTCACAAATGAAACTCCTTAAATGTGTGTCACCACTTCTGTTCTATGGAGGGAGGCAATTTTTTTATAGTTAGCATACTGTACTATAATCCATTTGGTTGCCATAGAGCCTAGGTGTAGTATTTGCTATGATTTTTTTTTTAGAAAAAGGTAGATCATTTATAAAATTAAGTAATAAATGTTTAGGATCAGTAGGTATCAGGGTTCCAAGTATTTTAGTTAATAACTTGTCTGTGAGAAGCCACCAGTTAAGTATAAATGGTATTTCCCCAAAACTGTGAATCAAATTTTCCTTGGTTCTTCATCTAACCTACATATATTTGGAATAATTGGATTCATTTTAGCTCGGCTTTCTGGAGCTGCATACAGTATGCTTGATTAATCAGTTTAATTTGTATAGATTTATTTTTGCAGCAAAAAGTGTTGATTAGAATTGATATGTACAGTATATGTGCTAATTTTCATTCATTTGGATATTTGACTCTTGCAGCCATTTATATCTATATCTGTGAAACAAAGATAAGTACAGTTTGACGTATTTCAATGGGGTTTTGAACTTTGATGCATAACTTTGGCAGTTTTGTATATTTTCACCCCAAATTGTCAACATGTCCTTTGTGGTACCACACCTCACAACCAATAGTGGTGGAATTATGCAAATCAAGCCCAAAAGATATTTTTACAGTTGCTTGGACAAATCAGCTTTTGGGTGGGATTTGAACATTTTCTCAGACCTCATACATCAGGTGGGGTGATACGATGGCTATGTTGAAAATCTGGGGTGAACATATTTGAAAATTGGAAAAGTTATGAGCTTAAGTTGAAATGTTGCAATGCATGCTCATGACTTTGGTAATTTTCACTACTTTGAGCCCACATTTTTAACATAGCCATTTCTTCACATCACTTCATAAACATGACAACTGTCATTTTTCAAATCCTGGCCAAAATGTGTTTTTGCATCTGTAGCGTAGAATGATGTCACAGCACAAAATTAAGTTTTGGGAAGGTTTTGAAAATTTCTTTCACCCTTGTTCATGAGGTGAGGGCATAAGAAGGCTATGGTGAGTATTTGGGGTCAAAATATTTAAAAATGGCAAAGTTATAAACATATGTTGAAATTTTGCAATGCACACTCATAACTTCACTCATTTTCACTACTGTATTTTGATCTCAAATTTTCAACATAGCCATTTCTTCACATCACTTCATAAACATGACAACTGTCATTTTTCACATCCTAACCAAGATGTGATTTCACAGCTGTGGCATGAAATGATGCTGTGGCTGTGCAAAATCACCTTTTGGTCAGGTTTTGACATTTTTCTCCACCCTTGCTAATGAGGTGGTGTCATAAGAAGGCTATGTTGAAAATTTGGGGAACAAATATTACAAAACAACAAAGATATGAGCATACATTGACATTTTTTGATGCACACTTAGAACTTTGATAATTTTAAGTGAACAATATCCATTTAAAGAAGTATAGCAGTCATGTTGGATCTGATGACAGTTTGTTGTATTTAGGTCCAGGCAGCTGTGGTTATGGTGAAGTAATGTCCACTGCCTTTCCATGCATAAAAAATCAATTACATCAATGCTTTGTGAGAGGATGCTGAAGTTAGTGTAAAACCAGCACTGGTTTGAGCAGTCATTAAAACCAGAGGAACACCACACCATATATTTATCAAGTTCAGGGGAAGTTTTGCTCTAATGTTGCCTTTTCATTCTTTTGTAGATTTGTGATTCAGCCCTAGCCGATGCCTAAACATTAAGGCTGTGTAACAGAGTACTATTTGGGACAAATGGTGGTACATACAAACACTACACTTTTACAAATATCACTCTTAAGTAACTGTATTTGTGTTAGATCACAAAGCAATATTAGATGTTTGCCATGGCTGGTGTAGCACACATATACTACTGATCATGACATTGCTGCTTATTTTATTTACCATTTTACATATTTTTTGATAACTCTTACACCCTTGATCTTGTGCCATCAAATGGCAAAAAGATATCTCAAATGTAAATTGTTTTAGTAAACATGAATGTATAAATAAATATAAATACAAATATAGATGCAAATATAAAGCTGGCCCAGTGGCACTGAGGGTTGAAGCTCTAGACACTGCAACTTACTCCATGTCAGTATCCTGTTTTTGGAAATGAGCATGGGTTGCCAGGGGTCAGTCATGGGAAGAGGATTGAGCATCTGAGTGACTGCTCTCTCCTCCTGGGAAGGAGGAATTCTGGCTTCACCAAATGACTACCACCAGGAGGAGGCCTATTGGTAATGCAAGTTGTGAGCAGCAGAAGTGAATTTGTGTGGGGTCCTGCAGTGTGCACGTGCCTCCATCTGCACGTGCTGATGTGTGTGCACCAGCAAGGGGAATGAGGAGAAAATGGTGGAAAATTGCAATGGGGCAGGCACTCATGATGCCCTACACACTGATCCCCTGTCCACCCCCACTATCAGGACAAGTCCTGAGGGCATGAGGGACAATGGAGTCAGTGGGAAATGGCTGAAGGGAGCCCTAGCCTGCCTTAGTGGAAGGATCATAAACTACATAAAATAACAAGTTCAAATATAAATGCAAGAGACACAAATGCAGATTTACCCTACCTTATCCCATGTAGTCCCTGGCATCCAGTTATTCCACTATCCTTACCCAGACAGTTTTTCAAGCAGCCCGTGACATCCAGTGGCACATCCTTATAACTCCACATGCCCATCAATGCCTGGCATCCACTGGCACCTCTTCCTCAACCCATTTCCATGACTATCAGTCACTGGCATCTAGTGGCACCCTCTCCCTCTCCTCATTCCAATGTCAATCAGTTTCCTGGCATGTAGGTGCACTCTTGCACCAGTTATGTGGCACACAGTCAGTGGTGCCCCATAGCACCTCCCTCCCTCAATCCACATCCCACCAAATAGTCTGTGATGGCCAATCATAACTCAGTCACTCACTTGTTCACCTTTTTTGAAGCAGTCTCCAATGTCCGGTGGCCCTAATCTTGCCTTTTTCACCAGATAGCAACTGGCACAAGCTCTTTATGAACAGTACCTCCTCAGCCAGCCATGTTCTAACTTTCATTATCACAATCATGATATTCATTATATAGAATACATGACAAGGAGTTGTATACAAGTAAAATATTCTTGTGTGGTCAGACAAGCTACAATAATAAACCAACTGTATAAGGCTGAGTGGTCCTATTAGCTTGTTTGGCCATGAGATAGAATTATTTTACAAGTGTACTACCACTTTGCTATCTTTTACTTTTTAGGCTATATATGGTTAGTTCAAATGGCTTGATTTTATATATTTTTTGTAAACATATTTTAAAAATGTTCTGGTAGGGAAGGAGTTAAAGCATGTTATAGATTGTTGATCATTTTTGGTTTAATTTGTGTGGAGTACAGATTGTGCTCATGTTTGCCATGATTGTTTATTGTTGTTTGTTAACTTTAAAGATCAGTTACAATGTTCTTAAAATGCTTTTGACATATTTTATTTGCTTGCCATGAGAATAGCCAGTCTATATATTCTGAAAGTAAAGTACAGGAACTGTCATTTCTCATGTCTAGATGCTATTTGGCTGCCTGTCTTAATAGATGGTTTCACAGAAAATCCCTCAGACATTTTCAGACCAGCTGGCAGAATCTTGGGTAAGTGCATAACAATGACATAATTTTCTTAACGATCCTGACAGCTTATTACATGCAGAGTACATCAGATTATGACATTCACAAATCAGTCTTTTATTCTAGTTTTCTGAAGGTGGCCTTTATTAATCAAATTAATTAAGTAAAACACCATGAGTAAATAGCTGACAATTTCCTTAAGCTTATCAGCAGCACTTTGTGCTTAGTATCACCCCTCCTCCCCCCAAAATCAACAACCTGACAGGGTCTAAACATGAACATTGTTGCTTCATTTGTTCTCTTCTAGCCCTGAATGAAGCCCCCACAGCTTCCTCTTTATTTCTAACTTAGTTTTGTCCCCTGAAAATGACTGATTAATCTGCAAAAATAACTAAATATTTCTATGTAATGCTGTATTGATAGAATTCAGTAGGCAAAGGCCTTCAGATAATTGAAAGTTAACATGAGATGTTGCCATTTTACAATTTGAAGTAGTGTGTGTGTGTGTGTGTGTGTGTGTGTGTGTGTGTGTGTGTGTGTGTGTACTGAGCTGCCAGGACCTTGACGAAAATGATGCCATTGTTGCCTAAATGACATCAGCACTCACCCTACTAGCTGATCTAGACATATCTGGGGGGTTCTATGAAACATTCAATTAGGAGAGCATTAAAATAGTATCTGTACATGACAAATGACAATTACTTCATTTCCTATGTAATACTGTAAATAAGGCCTGGTTATCCCTAAGTTAGAGAAAAAAAGTAATGTTTATAATATATTTTTAATATATCTGCAGTTGATATTTAAGCAGGATAGTAGTTTGGTATGCAAAGCATGTGCCTGATGGTTGTGCAGGAGTTAAACAATGATGGAGTCTATGCTTGGTTTCTATGAAACTGCTGTCTTGAAGAACTGACCTTTGAAGTAACTGTGCAGGTTAGAAGATCAAAATTGTAACTAACTAACTAAATAAACAAAGAAGACTTATTTTCTGTCAAAATGGCTTCTGTCATGAATCACAGTTCTACTGATTTAAAACATTTATTTTTAGTTTTATCAGTGTTTTGTACTGGACTAATTAATTTAAAACAAAAAAAGGTGTGATACAATGTGTCTTTGGGAGTCATGATTTTTACCTGTTTTCTCAGTTGGTATAATTCCTACATTGTGTTTGTTTTAAATCAAGTGTTATGATGGTAAAATGCCTAGAGGTTAGAGTAACGAGCTATGAATGAACTTTGTACATCCAGCTTATCTGGGTTTTATTCCTACAACCTCCACTTGAATACTGTGTGATACTGATAAAATCACCTCACCTTTTCAGTGCTCCTGGATTGCCCTTGATGACAGACATTGTGCCCAGTAGGTCTTACATGTCTACCCAAAAATTTAAATAAAGATGTGTGGACATGTTTTTACATTTTTTTCTTTTAATCTTTGATTCCCCTATGGAGATGCAATATCTTATTTTCACTGGAATCCTGCTATTTGCTTAATTTCTTCAGCTGGATGTACTGCAGCACTGGGAGGTCATGTGTTTAGCAAAAGATCAGACAGTCACCATACAAGGAGGTTAGTGTGGTGACCACTGAGCTGATGTAAAACAACAGGCTGGGTTCCTCATTGTTGGATTTTGTATGCAATAGCACTATGTCATAAAGCACCTTGATGTATATGCCTTATGTGTATGAAACCTGTAAATTTGAAAATACCTTGGCATTAGGTGTTTTTGATAAAGGTAAAAAGTTACTAGGGACTGTATTATAAAAATTAAGTTATTTGTGTTATTTAAAATGCATGTAAATTACAGATTGTTTGAGAGACCAATTGACACTATGCATGCCTGCTTTACACTGAACAAGCCTAAAATTTCATGATGATTTGCCTATAGATCCCATTGCATTATGGGGGTATGTGTGATGTTGAGTTTCTTTGAAAACTTGGCTTTATTGCCAATGCCCTTTTGGGGTAACCCTTGCTTCAGTGCTTCTGCACTGAGGTTATTTGTCTTTAGCTTGTTTTTGAGTGTTTCTGTATTGAGCTCCCCATCACCCAAACACACAAGACAAACATAGGGACTGAAACATTTTCACTAAAGAGATGGATCAGTGGGTCAGTAGGTGCTGACTAAGTAGGAAGGACATGTATAGTCTATTGCTGCAAACTGATGTATTGAAGAAGGTATTTGCCATTGCTTAAGGTTATCACCTGTGTTTTAAATAAACATCGCTCAGAGATTGTATGTTGAACCTGAAGTTCTATGTCTGGTCCATCTGTTATCCCACAACCCCTCCAGAAGGAGAAGAATTTATGAGGAGGGCTGTCTGCTGCACTGGAGTTGGAAGAGGTGGGGTCCTTTGGGGAGATGGTTTCTCAGATAAAAGTGCATTAAGGTTTATTACAGATTTACCATATAGAATGCATTGTTGTGCTCTTTATAGAGAATCAGGATTAGTCTCTCTTCATGATCGACAAGATATCCATTTGAAACTTTTTGTATATAAATTTGTATTATGTTCTCTTCCAGTATTTTTATTGGACTTGCTAAAAATCAGACCAGATCAAAATTATTCTTTAAGATCTGCGTCTTGGATTTCTTTTTGTGTTCTAAGATGCAGATCTAGTTTTGGTGACAAAACATTGTCTTTGACAGTATCTAGACTATGGAAAACAATATCTAGGAAACTAGAGGTGCATAAATTATTGCCAATAGAATGATTTAGAGCATCTTTAGCTAGCTTATATAGATACATAGATACATAGATACATAGACAGTGTCAGCAGATAAGGGCCTATGGCCCACCCAGTCTGCCCATTTGAGCTTATAAGTTCAGTTTGTTTTCCTAGAAGTCTGTTTCCCCTTACCCCTGACCTCTAGAATTCCTTTATGTCTATCCCATGCATTCTTAAATCCCGTGATTGTTTCAGCCCCCACCACTTCCTCTGGCAGGGTGTTCCACTTGTCCACCACCCGTTCTGTGAAGAAATTCTTTCTCATGTTTCCTCTGAATCATCCTCCCTCCAACTTCATCCCATGCCCTCTAGTCCTGGAACATCTTTTTCGCTTAAAAATAGTGTTTTCCTGCACTCTGTATCTCCCTGTGAGATACTTGTATGTCTCTATCATATCCCCTCTCTCCCTCCTCTCCTCCAGGGAGTACATGTTCAGTTCCTTCAACCTGTCTTCATAGGATCTGTGATGCAATCCATGCACCATCTTTGTTGCCCTCCTCTGAACCTTCTCTACCCTGTCTATGTCCTTACGTAGGTATGGTCTCCAGAACTGTACACTGTACTCCAGGTGGGGCCTCACTAATGTCTTGTATAGCGGAATTATGACCTCCCTTTTCCTGCTGGTGATGCCCTGCCTATACATCCCAGCATCCTATTTGCTTTACCTGATGCCTTGTCACACTGTTTCCTTACCTTGAGGTCATCAGAGATGACAACCCCAAGATCCCTTTCCTGCTTGGTGCATGCTATATCCTCACCCCCCAACTGATATATTGTGCCAGGGTTTTTGTGCCCCATATGCATTATCTTGCACTTCTTTGCATTGAATTTCAACTGCCAAACCCTTGACCATTCTTCAAGTTTCTGCAGGTCCCTTCTCTTTCTGTCTACACCCTCTGGTGTGTCTACTCTGTTACAGAGCTTTGTGTCATCAGCGAACAGTGAAATTCTGCCTTCTAGATCCTGCGCAATGTCACTGATGAAGATGTTGAATAGAACCGGTCCCAGCACTGATCCCTGTGGTACCCCACTGCTCACTTTTCCCTCTGTGGAGTGACAGCCATTTACCACCACCCTCTGTGTCATGCCACCCAGCCAGTTACCTACCCACCACACTACTGTCCTGCCCACACCCATATTCCCTAGTTTGTGTAATAGTCTTCTATGTGGCACAGTGTCAAAGGCCTTGCTGAAGTCCAGATAGGCCATGTCCACTGCCCTCCCCTGATCCACCTCCCTAGTCACCCAGTCAAAAAATTCAATGAGATTGGTCTGACATGACCTCCCCTGGTGAAACCATGCTGCCTTGGGTCCTGTAGTCCATTGACAACCAGATGTTCCACCAATCTCTCCTTCAGAAGTGCTTCCTGATCTTTCCCACTACCGAGGTGAGGCTGACTGGTCTGTAGTTCCCGCCTCCTCTTTGTTCCTGCTTTTGTATAAGGGGACTACATCTGCTGTCCTCCAGTCTTTGGGTACCTCCCTGTTTCCAGTGATTGGCTAAACAGGATAGCCAGAGGTTCAGCCACCACCTCTCTTAGTTCTTTAAGGACCCTGGGGTGCACCCCATCTGGCCCCATTGCTTTGTCAACTCTTATTACTTCCAGTTCCTTCAGGACCCTTTCTCGTGTAAAGGGACTTGTGTCCATTTCTGTACCATTCTCACCCCTTATACTCCCTTCAGACCCATTACCCCCCTCTTCCTCAGTAAAGACTGAGCAGAAATACCTGTTCAATATGTCAGCTTTACTGTTGTCATCCTCCACGCGACTCCCATCCTCCCCTTCAGTCTCACTATCCCTCCTTTGTCTTTCTTTTTTCACTTATGTACCTGTAAAAGGTTTTGTCCCTTTAACCACTGATTTTGCAATGTGTTCTTCTGTCTGAGCTTTGGCTTCCCTTACTGACTTCCCTGCCTCCCTTTATTTCTCCTGGTACTTCTCCCTATCCCCTTCTGCCTGTGTCTTTTTGTATTGCCTGAATGCTATCTTTTTGGCTTTCACTTTCTTTGCTACCTCTTTGGAAAACCATAATGGTCTCCTCTTCCTTTTCCTCTTGCTAACCTGCTTAATGCATAATTCTGTTGTTCTTATAATCCCCATTTTAAATACTGCCCACTGTTCCTCAACCCCTGATTCCTGTCCCATTCCTTAATGCCTCTTTCAAGTATTTCCCATTTTCCCAAAGTCTGCCCCCTAAATCCAGGATACGTGTTTTGTGTGGTTTGGTTCTGCTCTTTCTGTGATTTCAAACCTCAATGACTGGTGGTCACTGTTCCCCAGGTGCTCCCCACTGTTACCCCCATCACACTGTCCCTGTTTGTGAGCACAAGGTCCAGTATTGCCTTCTGCCGAGTTGGTTCCATGACCAGTTGCTTGAGGAAGGCACCTGAAGGAGTCCAGGATAAATCTGCTCCTAGTTGATGCTGTTGCTGGGATGCTCCAGTCCACGTCGGAATATTGAAGTCTCCAACCAGTACTACCTCACTTTGTCTGCCATCCTTTGGATGGCTAGCATCAGCTCCCTATCTGTTTCTTCCTCCTGGGCTGGTGGTCTATAGACCACATCTGTGCGGATGGCTGGCCCCATTTTCTTTCTAGCTAACCCACAGTATCTCCCCATTTGTTCCTCCTGGATCTCGTGGCCCTTATGTCATTTTTCACATACAGTGCCACTCCTCCTCCCTTCCTGCCTGCTCTGTCTCTTCTGAATATGTTGTAGCCAAGTATGGCCATCTCCCAGTCATGGTTATCATTACACCAGGTTTCAGTGATGGCCACAATGTCCAGGTCTGACTGTACCATGACAGCCTCCAGATCTTCCATCTTGTTGCTAAGGCTCCTGGCATTTGCACACATGGCTTTCCATGATTTGACCTCCCTAGTCTGCTTCACTGTTCTACTCCAGCCCTTTCCTTGGTTGTCATTTATCCCTGGTTCTCCTTGCTGTCTGCCCTTCTGCTGAATTTTTCCCCTTTTCTGCTTATCCACCTTTTGGACACTAATCTCCATCTTTTGCACACCGCTTTGCAGAGATAGATACTCCTCTGGTTCACTGGTTCCACTGCTAGCTGTGGGGGGAAAGCAAGTAGGTACCCTCCTTGCTGGCCTGCCACCCCTCTTTGCTAGTTTAAATGCTTGTCAATGTAGCATTTAAACTTATCATTGAGTACTTGGATTCCCCTCCAGGATGGATGCAGGCCGTCAGGCTTGAACAAACTCCATCCTCCAGGGGGTCCCCAGTCACCAATAAATCCAAACCCTTCCTCACAGCACCAGTTCTTCAACCATGAGTTAAAGTTCCTGGTGCATGCACTCCTATGCTTTCCTTGCCTCTCACAGGTAGTACTTCTGAGAAAGTGACAGAAGTAGCTACTTGCTTGAGACCCTCCCAGTTTCCTAAACTCTTCCTGAACTTCCTTTGGCTCCCCATTTGCCAAGTCATTAGTACCTAGGTGGATAATGACATCCAGCTCACCCTCCCATCTTGCCTTCCCAGTGATCCCCAGTATCTTCCTTCCATCCCTCCATGCCGTGGCACCTGTAGGCACCTCACCTCCTGTCCTCTCCCTCCTGTGTTCCTAGCTGGATCCTCTTAATGGAGTCCCCACCAGGATTCTGCCTCCTCCTCTGGGGTCCACTGCTTTCCCCACTGAGGTCACCTCCTTGGCTAACCTCCACATCCTTTCCTTCCACTTCTCTGGGTACCTCTATTTGGTTGTCCTCATTTGCCAGTGTGGCAATGAGTTCTTGAGGAAGAATAGGATCTGGGATGTGCCTGCCTGACTGCTCTAACCCTCCCTGAGCCCACTGTCATCCAAGTGCTCCTCGTTCTCGGCATCCTTTGAGGCAGCTGCATTGGACTGGGTGGTCCCTGGATAGGGGTGATGGTACTCCTGACCCAGTTTACTTCCACTCTGAGTCTGGTTACCTCATCCCACAGTCCAGAGAGATGCATGCAAATAGGGCAGCACCTCAGTGTCCAGAAGGTCTGCCTGAATATGGCTGCACCACAGCCACTGCATTGCACCACTCCCCACATTATACTGCAATTCCACAACTTGTCTGCTACTGAAACTCTCTTAGTTCCCTTTTTATTAATTTACAGTACTAAAAATCCTGTAACTGATCCTCAGATATTTTTTTTAAGGAAAAATAAACCAATAAATAAATAAATGAGTCAAAACACTTGTCGTGCTGAGGGTGGGCTTCTTCCCCCTTAGGCCCCTCCTATTTCACACCTCTTACTATACCCTGTGTTTAGCTCCTGTCAATCAGATTTATCAGGGCATATAATTAAGCGTTGGTGGAAGGGGAGGGAGGGGGGCAAAAATTTGCAGCAATTAAAGACAGCACAGAATTACACCACCACTATGTTTTAAATTTTCAACAGCCCAAAAACAATTATAAGTAAAGACAACAAAGAAAGAAAGTATAGTGTCACTACAAGCCCACAATCTAAGTTTAAAGAAAAATACCAATACCAGTTACTCTAAGCACTGTATTGAATATGTTTCCTTCCTTCTCCTTCTGGCTTCTTCTGAGAAAATCAACCTCTGTTTGCTACTTTAACTCTGACTAAGCCCCACCTCCAGTTATCACATAGCTGAGGTCAGAGAGGCCAGACAATTAACACCTTCACCCAGCTACAGGACAGTCAGACAAGCCAAGATAAAATTTGCAGCAATTAAAGACAGCACAGAATTACACCACCACTATGTTTTAAATTTTCAACAGCCCAAAAACAATTATAAGTAAAGACAACAAAGAAAGAAAGTATAGTGTCACTACAAGCCCACAATCTAAGTTTAAAAGAAAAATACCAATTACCAGTTACTCTAAAGCACTGAATTGAATATGTTTCCTTCCTTCTCCTTCTGGCTTCTACAATAAGCATTGTAATTGTTGTGGATAATTTTATATATTACACTCCTGATCTACTTTGCAATGATTATCATTACATTTGTATGTATGTATTTATTGTTATTATTGTTCTGTTTGTTTGTAAAGTTTTGCTAAGTGTTGGATGCAACTGAAAATGAGATAGTACTATCTCAATTTGTTATCCAATAAAGTTGAAGTTGAAATTGATAATGTTTTACAACACCAAAGATGAGATTCCAGTGTTGCACTTTGTATATTATTATTAAATGTATTCAGATAATTAGGACAGTAAAAGCCAACAGAGCCAAAGCTTGTTCACAGGTGTGACTGTGGAGAAGATAGCATGGCACACAATTAACACAGAACAAAATAAGGAAATACTCAAAACTCTTTGAATTTATTTATTTCTAATATTTGACCAGGACAGCCACACTGAGCTGTTACAGGTGCATCCTGTTGGGTGCATTATACAATCCTGTTTTATTAATGGGGGATGTAGCCCATAAAACCAGGGAAGCTAATCAAGGGTGTTCATCCTTCTATATTCATTACCAGTTTAAGCAGTCTTGTTTGATGACCCAAGAAATAAAAAGTTCTTCTCCTTGAGGAGAAGAGCATCCTGAACACCACAGGAAATGCAATCACACAAACGGGAGTAAGTCTTCTGATCCTCACTACTCACTGCATTTGAATCCTCCACTAGCCCCAGTGATCCCAGCATATTCCTGCTATGGGGCTCTCCTGCTGCTGCCAGAAAAGAGGTAGCTTCTGATCGGCATGCTGACATTTGGAGGTGGTGAGGGCAGGCTGCTTCTGGGGACTGGTGGCATGGGATGAGTTACAAGAGGGACAATCATCATGCATGCCTTGAGCAATTATCCAATTTTTGGGCTCCTGCCAACCACCTGCATGCATGCTGTACAGTGGCATTCTGGGAGAGAGACATCTAGAGGCACATAATCACCCATGCTGCCAAGGGCATCTATGTAAAGCCACAACCAGAAGTCACTAAACAGGGAGAGCTACACCACCCATTATCCATGAAGAACGCATCTAATGGATGCTCTGAATCCATCCCTGCTGGACTTTGCTTCCAGCATCCTGGGTTTTGAGTGCAAACTTGGGGCGTCAAGGTGCCAGAGTGATGAGCTGAATCCATAAATAATCATTTATGTTTTTTGAAGGTCAGTCATGGCTGATCATTGTTAATCATCAAATGTCTCTGTATGATCATGGAGGAAGATTATGACCTATGATTATCATCTGGATCATAATTCAATCTTCAAACAGGTAACTTATAAGTCACCAATTGATAATTACTTATGATTTTTATAAGCTTAAATCAGCATGATGTTTTTTTGATCTGTGGATGATCAAGTGATGATCACTAACAATTATTAATTCTGATATCAGTTCTGTATTTTTAAGATTGTGACACTAAGTAATATTTAACAAAGTTTTATTTGTTACTAAAATAAAAATATGAATGTCAAATGCCAGCAAAAGCAAATTAATTATAATATAAATAATGTGAAGTCAAGTTTTAATCCCATTAGGAAGAGTATATGCTATATTAGGTATTGTATACACATTAGCATAATGAATATGCATATTTCAAAAGCACAGTTTATGGACCAAAACATTGGTTATTTCTATTTTAAAATGCTTTTGCTTTGACAGTATTAGTTTGCAGATGATATGGAAAGGTTCTGAGCACAAACCAGGTACTTGTAGGAATTCAAACAACCATAAAAGGAACTACTGAATGGCGCTATATAACCCTGTTTGAGCCATTATATCATAAGTAAGATGTGAGATGTAAGAATAAGTATACTTGAAAGGGTATGTTACTATGGGAGATGCGTCAGAACCTATGATTCCATTAAGCTTTCCAAGTAGAAGACAAGATTCCAAATATACAGAAAAATTTCAATTGATTTTTTTTCAAACTTTTTGCAGTAATATTGACCATAGACAATCATGAAAAATCATAATGACATGAGGACATCATTAATCACAATCACCATTTCCACAACATCATGGTTTTTGATTAGCAGCCATTTAACTTTTATGCTTTTATGCTTGAAGAGGCAGTATAGTGCAGTGGTTTAAAGCTCTGAGCTGCAAACCTGGAAACCTGGGTTGGAATCCCACAGCCCCCACTTGCATACTGTGTGACCCCAAGCAAGTCACTTAACTTCCTTGTGCTCCCAAGTCACACATGTAATCAAGCTTCAGCTCAGTGTGTCTCTCCTGGGTAAAAAAAATGCTTAATTATTGTTAGTTATAAACACAGTGATGTTTTTTTGAAGATTGAACATGATCTTTGGATATACTTGGTAATAATTATTTATGATATATCATTAAATAATCATCTTTTCTGCTGGGTGCTCAGCACATGGAGCCAGACAACAGTCCATCTTGAAACAGTCACAGGAAACACTCAACAGTAAGTTGTCACTTATTATCAAAACATGTTGCTGGTAGAACAATAGATGGAAGTTATTCAATCCACTGTAGCAGTCTTACATCCTCAGTAGACACATCTGCAACCATTGCTCTAATAAAAGGAATGGGCTCTCTCACAACCACTTATAATATACTGAGAGCCAGTCATGGGAGACAAATGTGTGTATCATATATCAATGGCTTGTGGTTGGGCCAGGCTGAGATTCTGCTGGTTTAGTTTTTGGATGCCCCTGCTACTAACACATAATGCATCCTTTACTAAATTAATGGCATTACTGCATAACACCTCAAAGAGCCATTGGTGTTGGACTGTACATTTGTTTTCGAAGGCTTGCTACCTTGTAAGGTCAGATAAAGTGATAGAAGTAACATATTAAGTCTGGGATGTGGAGGTAAACACTAAGATTAAAGTTGGTCATGGTGGAATAGGGAATGGGAGTCATGGTCATGGTGCTGTAAAGATAAGGGCTGTGTGGCACATGATAGTGCAGCCAAAGAAACCATGGCTCATTAGAGCATGGAAACCCACTGGTTCCACACATGCTGTACTGTAGTGAAAGGTGCCTTCCCTGCCAGTCACACAGTGCATCTGGTAAATGAAGCATCCTGAGTAACCCAAAAGCACATGTAGTTCCCCTTATTACTTCTTCAAGTTGTTCCAGTTCCCCTGCTTGGTATAGAAATGATTCACCAAGAGATGTAAATTCTAGTTCCCCGAAAAAAAAAAACTTGCATTCACTGCTCAATTCCTCAAAGTCATAGAAAAACAGAAACACAGATTTTGTTGGCAGAGAAGGATTTTCAGTCCCATCCAGTCTGTCCCTTATCCCTGCTTATTCTATTATCAGTGACCCTAGTTGGTCAGAGGTATCACTCCCTTCCCTGTTCCACTACCTACTATGCCTCTGTGCCTATGCCATATGTGCTTGAACATCCCCACAGTTTTGGCCCCCACTACCTCCTTTGGATGTCTTGCAGTTATCCACTTCCCTTTCTGGGAAAAAATATTTCTGCACATCTCTTCTAAACATTCCCCCTTTAGCGTCATTTCATGCCCCTTTGTTCTAATGCCTTTTTTTATCTGGAATAGACCCTCCACTTGCACATTGTTCATTTTTGTGAGATATGTGCAGGCTTTAATGATGTCCACTCTCATGCTCTCCCTCTTCCAGGGAGTACACGTTGAGTTCCTGCAGCCTTTCCTCCTATGACTTCTTGTGCAATCCCCTCACCATTTTGGTTGCCATCCTGGGTACTGCATCCATCCTTTCAATGTCCTTGTTGATTTGTAGATTCCAGAACTGGACAAAGTACTCCATGTGGGGCTTCACCAGTGAGCGATACAATGGCAGCACCACAGCACCACCACACTCCTCCTGCTAGAAATCCCTCTCCCAATAAGTAACTAAGGTTTTATTTATTAAGCACCCTTTCCCTGAGGCTCAGGGCACTGTACAGGATGCAGACAGTACAACATAAGTGCATCATAAGACACTAGTCATATCAATTCTAAGAAAAAAACATATGTAAAACAAGTATAATATCGAAAAATAAATACTAAAATCAGCAGAAATACAAGGGAAGAATTCTCATTAGACACCAAATGCCTCTCTGAACAGATGTACTCCAGTATCCTGCTAACTTTTCCTACTGCTTTGTTACACTGCCCAGCCACCTTGAGATCATCAGATATAATGACCCTTGGTCTCGTTCTTGTTTGTGACTATAAGCTTCACTACCCCCATTCTATACACAGCACCTGGATTCCACAGCACTATGTGCATAACTATTGACATTGAAACCCAGCTGCCACCCCCCCTAAATCATTTCTCTAGCTTCCTCAGATCCCTTTGCAGTCTCTCCACCCCTTCCTGGATGTCAGTTCTATTGCAGATTTCTGTATCATCTGAAAGAGACACACCTTCTCCTCAAGCTCCTCCACAATGTCATTTATGAAGGCAATGAAGATGACAGGTCCCAGCACTGAGCCCTGTGGCACCCCACTAGTCACCCTCCTGCTGCCTGCTTAGCTACCCTTTACCACTACACTGTGCCTCCCAGCCCTTGACCAGTATGATACCAAGCTTGTCACTTTCTCCCCCATCCCCAGCCTGCTTAGTTTCTTAACTAAACTCCTGTGTGCACAGTGTTGAAAGCCTTACTGAAGCCCACTAGTCCATGTCCACTGCCTGCCTTGATGAACCTGCCTGGTAACTCAGTCAAAGAAATATATGAGGTTAGTTTGATATGCCCCCCCCCCCATGAAACCTTGCTGCTGGTGTTCTGGCAGCCCTTTTACCTCCAGGTGCTTTATTACCTCTCATTAAGTACTGTCTCCAGTAGTATCTCCATTAGCTTCCCCACCACTGATGTAAGATTAACTGGCCTGTAGTTGTTAGTATCCTACCTACTGCTGTTTTTGTGCAGAGGGGGCACATTGGCACTCCTCCAGTCCTCTGGAACTTCCCCCATCTCCACCTCAGTGCTAAAAAGTGCTACTAGAGGGAGGCCAGCACTGTGTTCAGTTCCTTAAGGACCCCTGGATTAATCCATCTGGACCCCTCACCTTATTCTCCTTTAAGACTTCCAGTTTCCTTGTGTCCACTCTCTGGTACTTACCCTACCCTCTACTGTGAAGCTCAAGCAGAAGTAACTGTTTAGTATTTCCTCTTTCTCTTGATCTTCCTCTGCACAGCCCCTCTCCCACCCTCCTGATTCTCATGATACCGCCCGCTGTTTTCCACTTTCCCCCATAAACCTGAAGAAGGTTTTGTCTCTTTTTTGACATCATTAGTTATTCTCACCTCTGTTAGTGCTTTAGCTGCCCTCTCCCTCTTTGCTGCCTCCTTTTATTTTGCTAGATATACCTCTGTGCCTCATTCCATCTGGGTTTCCCTGTACTTTCTAAATGTTGTTTTCTTCTCTTCACTGTTTTTGCCATCTCCTTGGAGAAACTTAGCAGCTTTCTCCTCCTATTTTCCTTGCTCACTTCATTCAAACACCAGGCAGTTGCCGGGGCTATACCCTCTTTAATGTTTCTCCACTAAGCCTCCACTCCCCCTCTGCCTTTCCTCCCCTTTGAGGCAATCTCTGAGGCAACTTGCCATTTCCTAAAAATCTACCATCCTGATGTCCAGGACCCTCATCTTAGTATGTTTTTAATCCTGCCCTATCCATATGCCAGACCACACAGTACTGCGATCACTTGCACCTAGGGAACTACCCACTGTGATGTCAGCAATGCTGTCTGTGTTTGTAAGTGCAAGGTCCAGCACTGCCCCATTCCTAGTGGATTCCAAAACCTGCTGCATGAGAAATGCCCCTTGTATAGAGTTGAGGGACCCTGCCTCTTAATGTAGCTGTGACTAGGATACCACAATATACATCCAGTAGATTAAAGACCCCATACTCAAAATTTCTCCCTTGCTGGCCATTTTGCTAATGGCTTCCTTCAGGGCTTGGTCTAAATCCTCCCCCTTTGTTGGAGGCCTGTATACCACCCCCATGTGAATAACAGCCCATACTCCATTTCTGCACTGACCTATAGTACAGTAGAAGCTGCTTAAAGGGGATGGCTCTGTGGAAAGCACTATGTACCCTTTAAGCAGTTGTATTGATTAAGAGAATCAGCCTGAAAATGATTAAATATTGAGCCAAGATACATGCGGGTAAAAAGGGTGGGCACTGCAGTTATCTATGAACAAAATAACCTTTCATCTGCATCATCTCAGCTTGTTGTTTCATGTCTCAAGCCAATCTGAGAAGATGGCAGCTGTCATCCACGCGTTAGCAGAGCCTTCGTATGTCACAGGCAGAGAGGACAGATCATTTGGCAGGCACCATGGGTGCTGGCTTTTGCCAATCAACAACAAAGGTGTTTTTTCAGTGCCCAGCATATTACAGCAGCACAATAAAGATACCCTATCTCTGGCTTTTTTCCCCACCAGCCAAATCCAAGTCCCTTTGAATATGCCCCCTATCCAGGTAGCCCTGGTAAAAAAAAAGTCAGTCTCATCTGCATTGAAAATGCCTATGTTGTCCTTCCCCTGTCTTATGCTTGCGGTCCGGGTTGTTGTTTGTTTGCCACTCGGACGGCAGTTCATTTGTTTCTGACTTATGCGTCCAGCTTAGCTTTTCAATATGACAAACTGTTTGGCTACCTTTGCCATTGAAGCTCCGGGCTCCTGTAGAGCATCAATAACTTATTTGGCAGCAAATGACAGATCAACCCTTATACCATCCATCAAGACAAATAAGTAGACCAAAAAAAGACACAGCAGCCCTTAGATAGCTGAATTCTAGTGCAGCATTAACACATTAGCAATAACTGCCATTTAACCGAACTGCAATAACGGAACATTTAGAAACAGCCTCACTCACCAGATGCTCAGGATCATTTCAGAAGAAAGGAGGCTTGAATTCAAATCAATTAATTCACCAGCCTTTTATTTTTCAGCCAGGTATGGAACCCATAGCTCTGAGGAAGCCCTATGGAGAGGGTGATACGTAAGCAAGCAGAGTGCTTTCACTTTTTCTGTGGGTTCCATACCTGTCTGAAAAATAAAAGACTGGTGAATGAACTGATTTGAATTCAAGCCTCCTTTCTTCTGAAATGATCCTGAGTGATTGGTGAGTGCAGTTGTTTCTAAGTGTTCCATAATTGCCTGATTTTCAGCAGCACCATCACCGCTCCAGTGCCTGACCACACTGGTTATATTGAACTGCAAAAGCCTAAGTGGGTGTTAATTGTTTGAAGAAACCACTAACAAGGGGACAGCTGAGGTTGCCTGAACATAATCATCCCTATTAAAGGAAAATGCAGTCCCCTTTATAGAAGGACTGGTTGCTTTGCTTTGTATAGCCACTTAATCGGTGCCCAGGGGGGTGTCCAAATAAAATGAACGTTCCATTACGCGTGTCCCAATTAAGTGACTTATACTGTACCTCTAGTCCTTCATTTTCCCCTTGTTGTCTCTGTATCTCAGCTCTCCTTCACATATAAAACAACCCATCCACCTTTTATCCCTGACCTGTCTTTCTGAAACATGGTACAGCTTGTGATGGCCACTTCCCAGCTGTGGTTGTCTGTGCACCATGATTCTGTTAGGGCCACCAGATCCAGGTCTGCCTCCACAATCACTGCCTCAGGGTCATGCTTCCCAGACACTTTGCATTGGTACACATGACTCTCCATGCTTTTCATCCCTCTCTCCCTCTAAGCTGCCCCTCTTCCTGCTTCTCCCTTTGCCTCCTCTGTTGCCTCAGTTCTGCCCTTCTTGCTACATTGTCTTCCTGCCTGCCTTCCATCCTTCCTAGCTCTTCCTACTGAAGTTCCTTCTCCAGACTTGATCGCCCTGCCCTTCTCTTTGCTTCCATTAATTTCGGGGCAATTTCTTCTCCCTGGGTTAACCTTCCATGTTACATTAGTCAATGGGGCAGTCTCTGCCTCCTCAGTCTTCTTGTCTCCCCCTTGGTTAGTTTAAATGCTCATCAAAGTAGTATTTAAACATTCCACCTAGGACTGCTGTTCACCTTCTGGATGGATGAAGGCTGTCTCCCTTGAACAGGCTTCCATCCCCCCCAGAGGTGACCCTAGTACATGATGTCTCTAAGGCCCTCCTCCATGCACAATGCCTTCAAACACTGATTGAAGGACCCGGTGTGGAATTCCATAGCCTTCCCCTGACCCTACATTAGTAGCACCTCAGTGAAGGCCACCATATGAGCTACCCACTTCAGGCACCTCCCCAGCTCCCTAAACCTATCCTGCACTACCCTTATAGCTTCTCTCGGCAGATAGTTCATCCCCAGGTGGATAACAGCATCCAGCTCCCTCCCTACCCCCTCTCCCCTGGTGAGCCCCAAGATCCACCTTCCAGTCCTCCCTACTGAAGTAACTGGAATGCACTGTGCTACCATGCCCCTCCTTTCCCCTGCCCCCAACTCAATCCTCCTTTCTATGCAGTCTCCCACCAGTAAATGTCTCCCCCTTGCCCCTCTACAGATTGTCACTAGTAGCTTCTGAAAACAGCACAAGGGAAGGGAGTCAAGGGAAAGCTCAAATCACAAGTTCAGTTTCATAATTCATGTTTTCTTGACACATCCATAATAATATTACAAAAATGATCAGATATTTAATTATGTTACATCATAATAGTTTATATTATATATTATACTTAAGCAATAAGACACGACAGGGTGTGCTATATCATGGGATATCATCACGCCTCAGGTGGTTGAGCACGAGGCTGCAGGCCGAATGCATCCAATGACCCAAGAAGTGACGATATCCCATGATATACCACACCCTGGAGTGACTTATTGCTATTATGAACCGAGTTTGAAGTTTTATGAATAAAGAAAATAAAAAAACAGGTTTTAAAACATTTTATGAATAAGTTTTTGGGTGGTGTAGGAGTACATTTTGAAAAAATAGTTCTCAGACAGCAGACAGCAAGGAGGCTGGTGGTGCCAGAACTTTTTTGAAGCCGTGATGATGTAGCCCGATATCATCATGGCTTCGAAGAGCTCTTGGCCAATCAGATTCCTCTATTTTCGATCTTCAGTTCATAATTAAGCAATAAGGCACGACAGGGTGTGGTATATCATTAGTTAGCGTCATGCCTTGGGTGGTTGGGCATGAGGCCGCAGGCCGGGTGCGTCCAACCACCTGAGAAGTGATGGTATCCCATGATATACCACACCCTGGAGTGACTAATTGCTATTATGAACTGAGTTTCGAGTTTTTAAAAAAAAATAAATAAAAGAAACAGGTTTTAAAACATTTTATGAATGAGTTTTTGGGTGGTGTAGGAGTACATTTTGAAAAAATAGTTTTCAGACAGTAGCGAGTAAGTAGGTGGGTGGTACCAGAACTTTTTCTAAGCCATGATGATATAGCCCAATATCATCACGGCTTCAAAGAGCTCTCGGCCAATCAGATTCCTCTATTGACGATCCTCAGTTCATAATGTATATTATATCATACTGTATATCATATCATACCACTCCAGATTAGATTAACTTCTCATATATCGTATCAGATTATATTATTTTATTATAAAACATGGATGGGGCTGGCCCAGTGGTGCTGAGGGTTGAGGCACTGGATGCCACACCTCGCACTACACTGGCGACCCAGGTTCGGGAACGAACTCGGGTCGTCTGGGGTCGACAGGGGGAAGGAGGATTGCGTGTCCCACCAGCTGCTCTCCTCCTTTGGAGTGGGTTTCCAGGGGTGCTTCTTGCGCCCGACGTCCCTGAGGGTAGGTGGGAGCACCGATTTTCAGGGCTGTGGTGGATCCCATGGCATTGGAGTCGGGTAGGGGAGGATGCTATCAGGCACTTGGTAGCATCATGCGTCAGCATGTTGTCTACCCGAGCCAGCATCCTCAGGGGTGGAAGGAAACAGAAAACCAGAAACACCCCCTCTCAGTCCTAGATGAAGATCGATCTGTGCCTTACAGCAACCGAACTCCACAGGCAGACCCCACTGTGCTGGCTCTCCTCAAAAGCAAGGTTGAGGAAGAGGGGCCCTTCCTCGCCCCACCTGGGGGGATATCCAGGCATCAAGGAAGTGCAAGAGAGAGACCAGGCACTCTAGGGGCAGACTCCATGATGGTGGTCTGTGGGGTTGATGAGGGTCCAAAGGAGTGGACAGAGAGGGCAGTGCAGGAGGGATAAAAAGAAAATAAAAAAAAAGGAAAAACATGGATGGGACCTTTTTCCCATTGAAAAGGCCATCATTTATTTCACTGTGTAACTGACTAATCTATCAATTACAGTTATATACATGCAATAATCAATCAATTATAGCTATATACCTGCACTAATCAATCAACTACAGCTAGCTACCTGCATTAAAGCTATACACCTACAGTAATCAAATAATTACAAGTATATACCTGTACTAATACAAAGTATACACCTGCACTACATTAAACTCTTTGGGACACCACTAATAATACAGAATTAGAAAGCTAGCCAAACCAATTAAAAAGCTGCTAAAGACACTTACACAGAAAGCTCCCAAAAATAGAAATCCCCAGTCTCCTACCTGAACCCAACACATACCCTTCCCTCCTTGCTGCAAGAGACCTTCAGGTGCCATAATGTGATCCCAAATGTGATCTCCATAACACTAACCATCCTAATGTCTTATATTCTACAAACAATGGGTAAGGGTGGAACACTCAGAAGTATACCCATCTCAGGTGCTAATTAGGGCAACAAAGCCACTTGTCCTTCAGGCTCATGGCCTTACAGCCCTAATTAGCCACCTCAGTGATATACATCCTTGTATACCACACTTACCCATAATTTATTCTAGATGTATATATAATAAATCAAACTATATGATCTTCTAATATATCATATAATTTAATATCTTGGGCTCCTGTACAGTTCTGGCCTGCAGCATGTTATTTTCCCTCAAGGGGTCATTTGGCAGATCCTATTACTGGTGACACAGCTACCATTTAAAAGAACAAAGTTAAACAGAGTCCTTTTGTTCTTTTCATTGTGACTCACTGTGCTGTGATGTGCCACAACACACCATTGGCTTTCATTTGTATCATTAAGTCTTTATACTGTTTATGGGTAAATATGAATTACTGCTACGGGGCTCCTTTAAATAGGCCTTTAAACTGTTTGGGGTAAAGGTGGATTTCTGCCTCTAGGACTTCTGTTTATGTAGGTCTTTTTTACCTAGTTCATAAGAAATGACAAAGTTCTGCTTCTGGGGTTCCAAAATCAATAGACCTTTTTATTCTGTTAAAGGGAAACTGTACAGTGCTGCTATTGGGTTACCTGCATCTAAAAGGCATCTCACTATAGTTAGAATCTGAAAAGCTGCTACATACTGTAGGTACCCAAATTCCCTACCATGCATTGCCTCTGACTGTGTACGGTCGATTTGTCCCCAGACAAAATGTCGCGGTCAAAATAACGCTGATATTTTGTCGCGAGGACAAATAAAAGCTGTACATTTGGTCATCGACATAACTCGTAGATAGTTGAAGAAGTCACCGTAAAAAAATGTAACTGGACAAATAGTCGCAGTATTATCTGTTTCTTTATTCAATCAGGAAGATCACTTTTCAGCTAAACTGGCTCCCACCATATGGATCGTGGGGCTCCAATCTCAGAGAATAATGGCTGGGTGCTAATATTTCATGTCAAGTCACAGCTGCACACTTTGGGCTGGTCCTTTACTTTAAGTTAAGTTGAGGGGCTCCAATCTCAGTGAATAATGGCCGGGTACTAATATTTCATGTCAAGTCACAGCTGCACACTTTGGGCTGGTCCTTTACTTTAAGTTAAGCTGAGGATCGATCACCCTGGAAAATCCACCAGATTCTTCACTAATTACCTTGAGGTTGAGAGGTGGGTTGCAGAGGAGTCTGCTGCAGCAGAGGGCTGCATGATGACCCACTCAACTGTGCCAGCTAAGTGATGAGTTGCTTTTCCTTTCTTTTTTTTTTTATTTCATGTGTGCTTGTTTGTAGAGATTCTGCTGTTCAGTTCATGTTGCTCCTGAACCCTCCTCTGGTCACCCAGTTGCATTCTTAATTCATTTCGGGGGTGACTGATGTGGTGAGGAGGGATTACCCCTCCATGGGACCATCTGCCATTTATCCTGGGGCTGTGATACCAGCCCTTGCTGGGATCAAATTGACATGGAAGTGCAACAGTCTTAAAAAGTGCCTACTGTTTGCAAGTACACCAGCGTACCTGTCCAGTTGCACCTGAGAGATCCTGATTTGTTGATGTCTCCCTTATGCTAGGTGCAATGGAGGTGTGTTTACCTCAGCTGCTACATTTGATGTTTAATTGTAGACACACATGGGGATGATATTTAATCTAACTGCCCCAGGGACCTTTTGCCTGGATCTCTATCTTATACTGGCTTCAGAGTAAATTATAGCTGATCCTCTTTTGCTGCCCACCCACTTGTTAATATTGTCACCGTACATCTGTGGACAAAATGTTGCTGGCATCTGTTTTCAGTGGCTGCATTGTGCCCACTACCTGTTGCACCAGTAACAAGATTACATTTCGACGAGGTCGGCGCTACAGTTTGACCGCGACTAATTGTACCACGACTAATTGACCATATGCCTCTCTAACAGATGCCTCTACTAGGGTCCCTTTAGCCTCCTAACTACTTATCTATGAATCTGTGGTAGATTAATACCTGGGCCTCTGCATCCTCTATAATTGCAACAGAGCAGGGAGTCAGTGCACAGTTACTATTTGGTTACCTGTTGTTCTCTCCTCCCCCTCGCCCTTCTGTTTTTCTGCAGGTGAGGAGCACTCCCACAGTCACTAATATTTGAACATAATACTAATATTTATTTATTGACTGTTTGATTAATTTTATTGAATTTTAAGAACCAGATAGGCCAATTGAGATGAAGTCTGTTTTTCAGGGGAGACAGAGAGTTAATTATAGAAACCAGAAGAGCAAACATATGAAATATTGGTATGCACACATTGGCTGAAGCAAGGAGTGAAACATAATACGTTCCTGACTACAAATTCACAATGTCACATATTAATTATTTATAGACAAAAACAGCAGTTATAGACATAACAGCAATACTGTGAGAAAATACAGTCAAACTCAGAGAATGTGAAGATAGGAATTCAGTTTCATAATGTAGCTGTATCATCAGTGATTACATTTGCAATGACTATGACAGTATGCCTCTAGGCTAGATTCAAAAGTTAATGAAGTGGTACAGTTCTGGGCCTCAAGAGGAAGTTTTTTTTTTTCCAGAGATTCGGCACTATGGAGGCAAAAGATCCATGGTTTCAGCCCAGCTTGGACCTGGGCACAGCTAAGTGGGCACTAGCCAAGGACTGGAGCAATGCTGCTGACGTTCGTGATCAAGAATTCCTCATAAGCTGGGCAGGGAGGAGCCTTTTGTAATTTTATTCACAAGTCAGAGTAGGAGGTGACTCATTTTATCTTCTAAAGACAGCAAATCTAAATCAGAGAATCTGTCACAATGATGTTTCCTGGGGAAGGCACCATCAGGAAACTGATCAATGCTGTTATAAAGTATTCTAATACTGCTTAGCTCTGTTTCATTTAATACATGCAGGACTAGGGCACCATACAAAACTAAGATTAGAATGCTACTGGAGATAGCTAGGGGCACCTCCTTTGTAAGGTAGGTCTAAAGCCTATACATGAGACCAAGCTTCTGGTGAAGAGTTTTAGACAGATAATCAATGTGGGGCTTAAAGGACTGTTCCTGGTCTGACCCATAATTATTTCAGAGAACCAACAATTCCAAGCAGAGCAGCAGCAGTAGTTTTCATCGTAAGCAGGTCCTGTCTTTTGGTACCAAACTTGCTAGTACTAAACAGCACCACTTTTGCATTTTTTATATTTAGTAACAGCATAGTCTTCAGGAATCATAATTCCAGTTGTCTAAAGCCACCACCAAAACAAGAAATAACCAGGTTTATGTCATCATGACTCCTGCATAGTACTGCATCAGCCACATATTTATTTAAAGTAATTTAGTCACATTCCACAAATGCCTGTTTCACATAGTATGCCATGCCACCCATGCTTCAGAAGTTGAAGCTGCAATTTGTTTTGTAAAAAACTCTGTTAATGTAATTTTTTTGTATGTTTTTATTTCTGCCTGCCCTCCAGTTTTCTGTGTGTGGCCACCCCCAAAAAAAAAAGATGTCATGCAAGGGAACTATCCATGCTTTACATACAGCAACAAGGAATTCTGGGTAAATTATAAAGTTGACTTAAAGAGCAGCTGACATCTTTGGGAAAATTTTGGAAAACATTATATTTCGACACAATTCTGCTTGTGTTTCATGTATCTTCTATAGGTTTATCCTCTCCATTATTTTTTACTGAAGAAATTCCCATAAAACCAAGATCTTTATCCCTTGCGGGTCATCTGCCTCTATAGTTTATTCCCTATATGAAATTATAATGTTGTGTTGTGACATCACAGGCTGTTGCCATGTGAATAACTATGCTGTCACAAGCAGAGGATTATGACACCAGGTTGGGAATTAGCAATATGAGCTAATGAGCCCCCTCAAAATACATTTATCCTGTTTACATGCATATGACCTCAGTAATAAATAACAGGGATAAGAAATACAAAGCTAATAAGAAATATAAGCTGCTTTGTGTCCAAATGTTATGTTTTTCAAAGTTCATCTTGAGGCATCGGTGGCTCTTTAAATGTTAATTACTCAGAGGTGCAGTCCCTTATTGCGGTAGTGGGGACTACAGAATAGCATCTAATTTGTAGACAGATAACCTAGTTCTAGAGAACCTTGAAGAAACTAAGGATGTATGCACATGGGCAGACTAGGTGGGCCATAGGCCCTTATCTGTTGTCAACAACTATATATCTATGTATGTATATGTAGCAAGGAATTGTGGGTGCAGTACATCGCTGATTTTTCTGTCTCCCTTATCAAAGGGCAGTCTCCTGTGCTGGTAGTGTTTACAGTAGTACAGTCTGTAGAAAGGATACTGGAAAACTGTTTTTGTGATGCAGGTAGGCCAAAAAGATAATTTGCCAGTCTGCATAGATGATGTTTGACTTTTACTGCATGCTGATGAAGTGACATGTCTGAAGTAGCAGCTCCTGTTAGAATGTGGGAGCATGATGATACTTTTCTATGTTTATGTTATAGGATCTGAATTACTATAAGTAGTTCAGGAGTGTAATTGTTGGTCAGACTACTTTTCTTTTTCTTTGGTGTCCACCTTCTGCTATGAGTCCAAAATTGTGAAAGAAAAATGATGTCTGCAATGCCAAGACTGGCCAACAGAGGTCTCTGTTTCAACACAGTGCTTAAAAACTTTGTTTCCCTTCCATGATGTCATGATTAGAGCTTGCAGAACTGAAAAAAGGGCAGGGTTATGCAAATAAAGCAGAGCACAGAAATAAAAGCATTTTTTCATGGAAAACAACACTTTCTGGCAATTTGAACCCTAGGAGATTAATTCACAACTCATACAGATTACTACTCTCATTTGCTATGGCAAACATGACAAAATCACTTTAAAACATTTATTTAAAAAATGTATATATTGGGTAAGAACTGAAAGATATCAGATGCCTATTTTCATGGGAGACCTGAGTACAAAAAATAAGCAAAACACATACAACATATACAATACAAAATCAAATCATCACATGTAGTAGAAACAATAAAATGAACCTTTAATTTTGATTTAAACAAATTATAAGAATGAATATGATGAAAATCATTTGATAAAGAATTCTAATCCTTTATCAACCTGTATAAAAATCATCGCTACCCAGCAGAAAATTTATAAAAATAAAGTTTTAAACAACCAGTCTGAGCAAACCTAGATGAAAAACATATAAAGGAAAATCTAAAACATTTCTTAAATGTAAGCTGAACTGGACCTTTAAAAAATCTCCAAAAAATAATTAATCTAAAATAGGAACACCTAGCTTCAAAAGAAAATCAATTTAATTTTGAATAAAGTTCACAATGGTTTGTAGATCAATAACTTAAAGTAATGTATCAACATACATTATTAAAGGAATAATGACTGACAGGGTGAGTGTTATGCTGGGATAACATCCCACCTCAGGTGATTGGGCCCGAGGCCACCAGCCGAGGGCATCCAACACCTGAAAAAGGATGTTATCCCAGCATTATACCCACCCTGGAGGGAATTATTCCTATTATACAATGGCTTGTTGATTTATACAGAAAAAAATAATAATAAAGAATTTTATTTTACTGTTTAAAAATATTTTTTTTAAGAAAAGATGCAAAGAATCATCAAGCAGAAAAAAGATATATCAATCTCAGCAGCAACAGGGATGTTATGACAGGATAACATCCCTGCTGTGAAGGCCAACTGACCAATCAGAAGCCAGAATTCTTTCTTGCCATTGTATAATATTAATTATTTTTACCCTTTTAAAAGAAGATTCATTAGCTGCAGAATTAATAGGACACCCAAAATCAGTAAGTGATTAAATCAAAGATTGATCCTAAGTCTTTCAGGAATTAAATGATGAACAATTTCTAATTGTATAAAGCAGACCCAAATGAGAATGTGAATTTTTTATCAAAAAATTAATATGGTTACTATATGATAAGCAAACTCTGGTCAGAGTTGATAGGGCTGTAACTGAGGAATGCCAGGTAAAAATATTGAAAATTACCAAAGTTATGAGCCCGCATTCCCAAAATATAACATTGGCTCCTAAATCTGTTGTTTTTTTTTTTTAACAGTTTTATGCCAAATTTTCAACATAGCCTTCTTATGACCCTACCTCATTAACAAGGGGAGAGAAAATGTTTAACTCCTGTCATAAAGGTGAATTCATGCAGGACCACAAAATCACCTTTTGGGATGTAAAAAGAATAGTTTGGCCAGGAATTGAAAAATGACAGCTGTCATATTTGTAAGGTGCTGAAAAGATATTGTGTGGTTGGCTTTGTGGTTACTTTATGTGGTGGTTATGCAAAAATTACCCTGCAACATAAAGTGTCAGCTGACCAATCAAAATGCTTAATTTCAAACACCACTGTATAATTGTAAAGTTAGTCATCACATTTTAATGGTAAACCGATCAGAAAGCAGCTCTCACAATGCTAATGACATCACAATGCCTATTGCAGCACTGAAGCCAGCTGTTAAAAGCAAAGAAAAACAACAAAATCTTCAAGCTGCTGATATAAAGCTATAACTTGCAAACTACCATTGCAGATATGGAACATACATTAGCCTGACTTAAAATAGGCAATTTATTATCACTTGTGAGTGAATAGGTCTTTAGTAACTCATCAGCAGCTTTGCAACTGGTAAGTGATGGTCCTGCCTCCTCACATTTGGAGATAAATTGCATTTTTTGTGAGTCAGCCCATTGTGTATCCCATTGATTCAAGCTTGTGTATCTAAGAGTACAAAATTGGTAGAATGGTATTAATGATTACCAAGCAGGAAAATGATATGGGGGTAATCATATCTGATGTCCCAAAGTTTGTGAGGTAGTGCAACAAGGTAGTCGGGAGAGCTACTGTGATGCTTGGGTGCATAGGGAGGGGTGTTTACAGCACAAAGAAGGAGGTGGTGTTGCCTCTGTATAGATCTCTGGTAAGACTCCACCCTTGAGTACTGTGTCCAGTTCTGGAGATTACATCTCCAGAAGGACACAGACAGACTGGAGGCAGTCCAGAGGAGGGCAACTAAAATGGTTCAGGTCCTGCATCAAAAGCCCTACAAGGAGACAGTAAAGGATCTCAGTATGTACAACCTGGAAGACAGGAAGGAGACAGGGATAGAGATAGAGACCTTTAAATACCTCATGGGGTAAAAAAGGTACAGAAGGGAAGTATTTTTCAAAAAAGGTGCACAAGTACAAGTGGACATGCTATGAAACTTGAGGAGTGGTAGATTTAGGAGAGATTTGAGGAAGTACTTCATCACAGAAAGAATGGTGGATTCCTGGAACAGACTTCTAGCAGAGGTCGCAGTGGGGGGTTCAAGAATGCATGGGATAGGCACAAGGGAATCACAGTGGAAAGCAAGGGAGGAAAGAAAAAAGAACTGTATATCAAGTACGGTCTGTGGTGATAGTGTAGGTAGGGAGAAATGGGCAGATACTGTAGGTAGGGAGAAATGGGCAGACTGGTTGGGCAAGCGGCCCTTATCTGCCATCAGATTCTGTGTTTCTGTGTTTCTGCTAATATGTTCATTCATTCATTCTGCCGTGTAATGTCAAATCAGTGGTTGGGAACTGTAAGGATATATTTATTTCCTTGGTAATATACTATATTATTTATATGAAGAAATCTGACAGCAGTTATAGCTTTGAGTGCATTTTTATACTGGGAATTCAGCCATACACTATGTCATAAACAATAGTTACAATTTTATGGGCTTTACAAACTTTCTTCTGTGTATTTATTATCTATTATATATGTACTGTAAATGGAATGTAGCTACAACAAGGCTGATAATGCTTCTTGAATGTTTGTGCAACATCTTTGAAACACTTCTGCTTTAGTTTATATAATTTGTATCCATTTAGCATCAGAAGATGTCCATGTAGCATATATCTTCCTCCCTGTTTATGAATCTGTGTGGAGGTGGGGGGAGAGTGTTTGAGAGTCCCTTCTAACCTAACCTCCCTTTTGACCTTTAATTACTATATTACTAGAATATATGTTTTAAACTATTTTTCATATTGGATGCATAGTGGATGCATGGAACTTACTTCCAAAGGAAGTGGTGAAAGCAAAAACAGTGGGAACCTTTAAAAATGCATGGGATTGGTTCAAGGGCATCATAACACTGAATAGCAGCTAATGGGAGGGGGTAGGCTCATGGGCAGACTAGATGGGTCAGATTGTTCCCCTCTGCCATCATGTTTTATGTTTCAATGTCTCTATTCATTTATTTTACAAGCTTATGACTTTTAAATAATTTTGTGTTGTATTTTTAATTTTTAATCCATTACCCACTACAATATTATGTGTTTTCATGAAAATTCATTTGCTAAATTAATGCTCTGCATACCACATTGTTAATTGTAATCTTAATATTTCAATATTTAAGGTTTGTACTATTTTGTCATTTGTATTTTGTCAATTGTATTATTGTTGATTTTGATTATTTGAAGCCAAGGTTGTCCTTGTAAATGGGACTCCCAGATTCTCGTGGACTTATTTATTAATTTATTTGAGTTTTGGTAACCGGGCAAGTCCACTGAGACAATTACAGTCTCCTTTTTCAGGGTCAATCGGGGAGTACAACATGATAAAAACACATAGGCATAACAGGTAAAGACATTTCAACAAGTGGATGTAAACAATAAATGATGGTAGTCTTTGATAACACACTAAAATTGTATCATAAAAATCCAGAAAAGCAAAGAATAAAATGTATACAACTGTATATACAAAATACATAAACAGCACAGCATTTTAGTTCAAAACTAGAGTAATTATAAGATTGCCAACAAATATAGCAGAGTAATCACACAATTACCAATGGATAAGAGAGGAGCATGTAGCAGAGGCAGTAAAAAAGGAGGGTAAGCAGGTCTTGAACTCAGAGAGAGTGTGACAGGACAGGAAAGAGGGGGAAAGGGAATTCCAGTCAGTGACAGTAGCAAAGGGGAAGGACCTATGCACAAGAGCAAGCCGAGCAGTAGGCCTTTGTAGGAGGGGGATTGTGGCAGATCTTAGTGTACGTGGGGCAGTTCTGAAGCAGATGATATCTCTAAGACAGGTGGGAGATAAGTGTGAACTTGCTTAAACGTGAAACACAGAGTGGAGAATCTTAGTCTTGTTTCATAGGGTAACCACCCCCGGGAGAAAAGGACATTGCAGTGATAGTGATGGGCAGTGACCCCAAGGGCGAACTTCCCCACTCTATGGTTTGCTTGTGTGAGAAGAGAAATGGGAGCAGCACTGGTAGAGAGCAGCAGAGTAGCACTGTAGGTTAGGATTGGAGGAGGAACTCCGATGGCAAGCTGCAGCAGGGAAAAAGGGACTAATGCAATAGAGGAGGCCTATTTTTTGGTTCAGGGATTTAATTAGCAAGGAAACATGGGTAAGTAGACAAACTGAGGAGTCCAGAGTGATGCCCAGGTAAGTAAAAGTAGGGACAGATTCCAGAGAATCTCCATGGAGAGAGGTTATATTGAGAGGGGCAATGGTACTTAGGGAAGAGAGTCTGTGGGTAAATAGCATGCATTTAGTTTTTTTTAGTGTTAAGGACAAGTTGTTTATGTCTAAACCACACTTCCAGTGAAATCAGAGGCATGTTCTCAATTAATATGGGTAATGTTAGATGATGAGCGATATAGGATAGCATCATCAGTAGAGATCTAGCGAATTTAAATTTTGCCAGCGAAGTGCCCGCGAAGTGGGCACTTTATGCTGTCACTCCACTATGTGGAGTGAGTAATAGAAAATGCTCACTTTGCCTTGTCATTATCACTTCGTGTTAGCATTCCGCCTTAATGTGAAGTAAGGCAAAGTTGTTGTTTTCAATGGACTTCGCATTCCTCATTATGTTGTAAAGTGGTCCACCTCGCGTTCCAGATTTGGTAGCCCCCCACACATCACAAATGGCTTACAGCACTGTAAGTCACATGCTTTAGCCAGGCAGGAAGGAAGTGCCTTGCCAAGGAGATAGTTTCACTTTCTCCTGTGCAGAAGGAAAGAGAGGAGTGTGTGAGACAATGTGAGAGGAAAGCAGAGGACAGTTAGCTAGTGTCTGAGAGCCAAAAGCTTTTTTAAAAGCTACATTTTTTTGTCTTTTATGTAGACTCTTTTTTTACTTAATTTGTTCTTTCTGCAAATTTATTTTTTTCTTACTTTTATAGATTGTTGTTTCTCTGTGTCTGTCTGACTGTGTGTGTGCTTGACTGTGTTGTATATGTGTTGTGTGAGAGTGTTTTGTGTCGACTCATTGCTGGGATGGAGGGAGGGCAGTCAACTGTGGGTGGAGCAGAGATGGACCAGGGTGAAGGAATGTCTGGGGAGGGGGGTAGTTCTGGGGGAGCATGTAGGCATGGCACGGGAGGAGTGAGCACACATAGGGGGCATTGGCATGGGCATGCCCAGTTCACGTTGGACCGTACACAAATCTTGAGTCATACCCCCTTAAGCAGGACCAGCACCTCCTCCTCAGGCAGTTGAACCACCACCTCCAGGACCAGATCCAGCACCAGCTCATCTGGAGCAGGATGTGTCTGTGCCCCTGGGCCCAGTTGTGGATCCTCCTGAGCAATGTGAACAGGCTGCCAGTGCATCTGGCCCTCCCCACCTGTGCCTGGTCCTCCCTGCACCTCCCAGGTTTGGGAATTTTTGGATTCTGTCAGGGGGGACAACAGCATGGTCAGGTGCCATATTTATTGGGTGGAGGTGCACCGTGACCCCCGGGGGATTCACCTGGGGACTGGGAGCCAGTGCACCCATCTGACAAACCACCACCAGGTGGAGTGGCAGGCTGCCACAGAACAGGCCAGGCCTGCACCTACTGGCTCTTCTGTGACAGAGGGTGCAGCTGTATGTGGCCTTAAGAGGAGAGGGCCACAGCAGCACCTGCTGCTCCACCAGCACCATTCCCACCACCAGCTGCTGAGTCTGTAGCACCTGTGGACCCCAGAGAACTGCTTGTAAGTCAGGCTGAACTCACAGTTCTCTGGAGTGCTGTAGATGAGAACAATCAGAGGGTGAGTGCTGTCCAGCAGCTGTTGAACCAGATAGAGGGACATCAATTGGAGATTATGTCCATGCTCCAACTGCTGTTGGACCACCAGGGGATCCCACACTAGTCTTTTTTTCTCACACCATGTGCCCCCCACAACCTCCCTACTGTGTTATAAAATATATTCCTCCACCATCCCCTACCCCTGTATATAATTATGCCCTTTTTTTGTTGTCTTCTGTATGCGTCACACTTTATATCCTGCTCCCCTCCTTCTGTTAAGTGTGTGTGTGTGCATGCACTGTTTAGGTGCCTCAGTAATGTTTACTTTCTGTCGTGGAGTGCTTGTGGAAAAGCAGGACTGAGCAGTGCAAGTATATTGTGCTGAACTGCATGTGTACAGTCAGTGTTCTTTCCTGTGTGTGGACTGCAGACACTGTCCAGCTTCTTGCAAACATATATATGCTGACTTGTTGCAGTGTTTATGGTATAAAGAATAAAGATAAGAATATATAAGGTATATTTTATTTGTTAGAAGATCACAGCAACAAAAAATCCTGCTTTTCAACAAACTGTATCCTACAGACATGAAGTGTTGCTGATGCATCCAAAATATTTCACAGTGTACAGACATTATAAAGTCAGAAAATATATAATGTCCAGTTCACTGCCACCACACTGTGCTAGCACATTTCTTCTATTCATTATTTGTTCTGGAGTAAATGATGTCTTTCTAGTTTAGACTGGCAGTGCCAGTTTTGCAGAAGTTGATGTACACCACAACACGACACAAATCCACAAATGAAGTTATTTTCCCAGATTTGTGAACAGGGGTTAATGTACCACTTGCACTTCTAGACATACTGTATTAACCACCACCACCAAAACTGCTACTCTCACCACCACTGGGCAGGATTTCAAAATCATTATGCTCCTCCACTTTATCATGCCTATAGTAATCCTCTGCTGTTATTTCATTGCTACTGCATACATTCCTACTTGATCTTATAGTCATGGAAGGGGATACCATGTGCATTATGGTTGATGACAAGGGTGAATGTCCCACTGTTGTATTAGCTGTCATCTTGTGCTGGGTCCACAGAGTCACGTGCCAGTTCTTAAGATGTGTATGCTGTCCTTCTGTGCCCAGATGGCTCCCATTTTTACTTCACCTCACACACACACATGGCAAAGCTGACAGATTGCAACTGACTCATCATTTGCATCTTGCGCAAAAAAATCCCAAACGAAGGATTGTGATCTCCTACTTTTAACATGTCCCTGATGCTGCTTATTGGACTCTGTTTTTTTAAGCCCTGAAGTGGAGGGTGTGCTACATGATTTTTCAGGCAGGACACACTTGGACAGGAACTGACCACAATGACTACCTATCATTATTACTGGGTCATCATCATCATCATCATCATCAACTGAAACTGCTAAATCACAACTTTTTATGGGGGAGGGGGTTAATGCAAACAGACCTAGACACAGCCACCTTGAATTTCCTTTTGTTCCGTTCCCAACAGGGGTCACTGACATCATCATCATCATATTCATCAACATCATCTACATCCACATCTTCTGCTTGGATGCTGGTAAGTGGACTGCATATTGCAACCACAGCAGCATCATCATCATCAGATTCATCATCATCAAAACCACCATCACCAGATATTTTTTCACCACACTGTGAAACATTTCATGGCAAATGCGTGACCTGAACCACAGTGGAAGAAATGTGACATTGTGTGTTATCATTGCATGATGATCAGAAGCCTCATGTTCAGTTACAGATGGGATGTTATGGGGGAGTATGACATCATCTACACTGTCACTCATTGTTTTACACTCAACTATATTTTTGGACATGGTCAACTGGTCAGAAGTGGAACTTGAGGCAGCAATACTCATACCACCAGCAATTGCACTAACACCACCAGCTGGGACAACATCATCTCCTCCAACTATGAGTGACGCTACCAATTGCCTGTAAAAACATTGAGAAATACCTTTCCTCACATCAGCAATGCACTTCTGCATGCTACCACGCCCACAGACAATCTTACCACTGGTAGTATTGCCATGGCAAGAAACAGCTTTGCTTGCACATCTCTTTGCAGGCATTTTGGAGAATCAACAAGAAAATTCTAAACACATTTAGATTTTGGAATGTTCACTCTGGGCTGCTGGATGTAAAGCCAAAAGAAACAACTGTGGCTTCAGCAAGAGATACAGATGCAAAGTCCCAACAAGTTCAACAGCACCTCAACTAACCAGTGGTGCTCAAGCCACAATCCAGTCTGGAAAAGAATACATTTTGCCAGTTGTGGGGGTTGGGAACTGTGACTGCAGATTACAGTAACAGTGCAAAACCAAGATACCACAAAGCAGTACAAAATCATGCAGGTGCAGTGGATAGCAGGTTCACACTGCTGCAATTACACTGTGGCACAATAAAAGGTGTATTATTTCATGTCATGCATTGCACACACACACACTTTGCCTACAACTAATGCGTAGCAAATTGAAAACTTCAGTAATATACCATATATTTTAAACAACCTGAAATTATGCACTTCTGCACCAGGTCTGCAACACAATCAGCAAAAAAATGTCAACAACTACTGAAAATACTACTGTGTGTACATTAACACAGTTATACAAGAAAAATATTACCAAAAAATAAAGAACTCCCTATTTCTCCAACTTAATCTACCTACACCATAGATACGCCCCTCCCCCAAAGCACACTTTCACTGTCTGTCAGTACACAGACTGAATGTTGTACATTAACATTCAAAATCCACACACAGACAATAAATACTCGATGATATGAGCACAAGAGGGTTTCCTACAATCGATGCACTAAAGTTTGAGCAAAACAAATTACTCAAAAAGGCTTTTTTAACAGCTTTTAGAAGGTTTGAATCACAGAGAGCTCTCAGAGCAAACTGTCTCCTACAGCTACTTACGCACACTGCCCAGAACTGAGGCTGTGCAGAACAATCTAGAGCCCATGTGACCTGCAATCCCATTAATCACTGCAAAATTTGCCTTTGGAGCTCACCAACAAGCCGAAGTGATGCAAAGTACATTGATCTCAATGTATTTCACCTTAATATTAATGGAGTAGTGGTTTGGGGAAGGCAGAATAATGTGAAGTCATTGCTTTCAATAGACTTCGCATTCCTCATTATGACATGAAGTACTCCGATTCACATTGCAGAGTACTTCACGGATTCCGCAATACTCCACACATCACTTCAAAGAGTGGATTGTGACCACTTCGCCCACCACTAATCATCAGCATAGAGGTGCACAGAGGCCCCTCCACAATGGTATGGTAAGTCATTGATAAAAAGGGAGAACAGCAAGGGACCCAGGATAGACCCCTGAGGAACTCCATGTATTATAGGTCTAAGGTCAGAGAGTGGATAAACCCATTTGACCCTCTCAGAATGACAGGAAAGATAACTTTGGAACCAGTCAAGGCCAGCAGAATTAAGACCAGGTATCTGGAGCTGCTGGAGCAGGAGGTCATGATTTACCAGATCAAATGCTTTAGTGAGATCCATGAAGATGGCTCCAGTAGCAGATCCCTGATCCAATGCTAGAGCAATATCTGAGGTCACTTTCAATAAAGCAGTAAGGGTACTATGATTCTTTCTAAACCAATGTTGGAAGGGGAATAGTATATTGTGATATTCCAGGTAGTTCTGAAGGTGATTGTAAACTATGCATGCCTGAATTTTGTCATGTGGGCAGAGAATGGAGATGGGTCTAAAGTTTTTGACCACAGAGTTGGGCCCACTTTTATGCACTGGCACAATGACAGCAACTTTCCATTTGTCAGGAACAGTTTAGGATAGGGAGGATCTGTTGAATAAGTCATGGACAGGATGGGCGAGGCAGGAGCACCAAGCTTGAGAAACTTTGGCTCGAGAGTATCATGACCTAAAGAACTCTCAGGTTTCAGATTGGAGAGTGTCCTCTGGACTTCTTTAAGAATTGCCAGTTTTAGGTGAAAATCAGGGTGAGTCCCAGATAGACCATGGGAGGAGAGGGTGGGGGGGTGAGCAGACAAGTTATGAAAGAGCAATGTATATTTTTGAATATCACTGAAGAAATTATTAAATCCTGTGGCAATAGATAGAGGGTCAGTGAGGATGGTGCCCTGGTCGGTAAGAGAGCTAGGGAGTGTAGCTGTTTTACCTTTTATCAGGGAGTTGACCTGTCTCTAAAACTCCTTGGGGTTGCACAGGTGTTCTGTTTGCAAGGATTTTAAATGGTGGACTTACCCGATAAACAAAAGTAAAATAATAGTTATACAGTTTTCACAGTCCATGTTCCTGTTGCTTCAAAACCCTTTAAAATGTCTATATTGCTTCAGTTATGTTAACCTATCCATGACTCAGTTGATCTTATGTTCCAGCCTTGCATTCAAAATCTCTCTCCACCGGGTCACATTTGTAAATGAGATTCTTGCTGTATCTCTGTATGTTTACCTGGCGACATAATTTCAGTAACTACACAAACAAACAAACAAATAAATAGGAGCTTATGTTTCACACACTGCTGGAAAACAAAAAATGGTACAGCACAGCCTTCTGTCTTGGTGGAGAAGGGCTGCAATTCTGAAGGAAAGGAAATTGAAGTAGTCTACAATTTCCTTAGTCTTATGAATCATATGATGGGAGGAGGACTTGCTGTTGGATAAAACACAAGCAGAATTTACTGAATATGCAGATACAGGACTTTGTGAGGGTTCTACAAGTAAAATATGGACTTATGAAAGATAACGAGAAAGGAAAAAAAAAACTGTGTGGAGTTTCAAAAGAACTGATGAAAGTGAGAAAAATGGAAGATGACACCAGAAAGACTGATGATTACATTCTAAAATATCCCAGAACTACATGAATTGAACTTTGAAGTATTCTTTAAGTACTGTTTGGTTCCAAAATACCCTGTACATCAATGTTGTATTTTATTATGGAACATGTCAACTATTATTCCTCAAGCCTGTAAATGGGAAATCAATGTGGCTAGTTAGTTATAACACAGAACTAAAAAATGGGAGATTAGCACTCTGCATTAGACCCCTGCTTAGAGGGTGACCATGAGCAAGTCATGACTTTGCTGAACATCAGTCATTCCCAGATGTAAAATGGTGATAGAAGCAGTGACCTACTGAAAGCTGGATGGAACTCATTAATCCAGCTGTTCTGGGAGACATCAGTGTAACTTAAAAATATCCAGAATTGCAGATTTCTGTGATTTTCATAATTAAAAATAAATTGCTCCTGCTTCAAAAGAACAACAGTCCATAACACATTACTTCTTGCAGTCATGCATTTCACATTTTTCATAGAACTTTAATGTATCAAAGAACTCTTTATAATAATCTGTCAATATTTCTATGAGAAATGCTAAAGAGTGTGTGTGTGTGTGTTTGTGGGGTGGTGGTGGAGTCAGCAGTCCTACTGGAAGCAGTGTTTTTTTTCTGCACTCCAGTTCTAGAGCCATACAGCTCAATGTTATCTACTTTTATTTTTTGTATTACCTCAGTAAACCAATTTCACTTGACAGAAGATTTGAAAAGTAACAGTCTGGTGCCAAATTTGTGAACCATGGTGAAGTTTTTTTAATCCAGGTGGAGGACAGGTAAAGCAATCTGATGCTGCTGAGAAGGCCCTGCAAAAGCCAACATTGGCCATGTTGGATGTGCTGCAACATTCAATGGATATACTGATTGAATTGATTGAATCTGTCCACAAAAAAGCTGGACTCAGTAACTGAAAGGTTAACTAATATTGAACAGTGAGTAGAAGCCATGGTGGACTCAGACTCCAATCCCATTACTGGGAAAGCTATGGCTACAGACAGTATGGCAGTGAAAAAAAAACAAGCCACAGTAAAGATCCATCTGGATCAAATGGAAAATCTTGGCTAATTGGCAAATATTCAAATTGTAGGACTTCCCCGAAGATATCGAGGGTCCCAACCCAAGAGTCTTTTTACAGTGCTGGATTGCAGACTAGACAGGGTGCAGAGACTTTCATTTGCTTAAAGCCTGATACATTAATCCTTAGAGGGCCATGGATGCTGGCAAAGATCCTTATACTCGCTTTGTAGCAATAGCCTCGTGCTGAAAGAGATGACGTACTTCGGGTGAAATACAGAAAAAGCAACATGCAGGAGGGAGGCTTGAAGGTAATGATGTTTCCCAAGCTTGGATATGCCACAAGGGCAAGATGGAAAGCCTTTGACAGGGTGAAACACCATCTCAGAGACTTGGAGATACCCTTTATTTTATTGTTTCTAGCTCCCCTCCACTTCTCTATTGGCAATAAAAAATGATGTATACACTAACCCAGAGGGCCTTGAAACTGCCTACAGCACACTGAAAATCACAGATGCATCACTGAGGAGAAGGCAGAAGAATCAGAGGGGGGAACTGTGATATAAAAGTGCACAACGTCCCTTATAGGTTTATAAGTAAATAACTTATTTCTCCCAGGGCTGGCTAATGTAAAATGCTGTGTTTCTTCAGATTTTAAAATGGAGAGAAGGCGCAATTTAAATGCAAGAAAGTAAAGCAGTCATAAGTTCAAATTTCAGTATTCAGTTCAGTGTTCATGATCCAAAGTTCATTCACTCCCACGCAAAAAGCTGAATAAAGTGGGTTTACTGCTGCATGGCATTCCAGTCCTTTCACAGTTTTGAATTAAAATTACTGTACCCATTAGGCTAAAATAAATAAACAAAATAATCTCATACAATCACTTGCTGAAATTCACTACCTTGCTCCAGCACTCTGCGCTATTTGTTATGTTCTCTCCACTGTTTTCAAAGTCAGTTCTAAAAGTCCCTGAATGACCATTTTATTCCCTGGTGGTCTAGTGCATCCCATGTCCCCCCAACCCTGCAGGCTGTGTCCCACAATCCTGTCCCCCATCCCAAACCTGAGTGGGCGACCAGCACAGCCCTCTGCTCTCCTCCACGGCTGGCTGACCACTGAACTGTGAATGAATGAGCATGTGGGTGTACAAGCATGCACTCATTTATTCACAGTTTAGTAGGTGGCAAGCTGTGGAGGAGAGTGGAGGGCTGTGCTGGTCACCCACTCAAGTTTGGGATTGGGAGGAGCAGGGTGGTGGGACACAGCCTGCAGGGTTGGGGGACAGGGTGCACTAGACCACCAGGGAATAAAATGGTCATTCAGGGACTGGAGATTGGGGATGGGCGTGTCCATGGAGAATGTGACAATTATTTTTAACAATACAGAGGATCGGGATGGGATGGGTTGGGTTTCACTGGTCGGGCGGGTGATCGGTTGAGGGAGGGACCACTAGCCACCAGGAATTCTTTTTTAAATAAGGAGTGGGTGATCGGGTTGGTGATGGACCACTAGCCACCAGGTAATTTATTTAAAAATGAGCAGCAATCCGTGACCGGCAGGGGAGGTCACTAGAGAAGTCACTGGCAACTATTTCCTAAGGGGGCAGGGTGAAATTCACAACAGAGGGGGTATCTTATCTGACATGAGGTGAACTGGTCCCTAGAAGAAAGAGGAAAGCTGCAACACACTGTACAAAAATATGTAAAAGTTAAATATATTTTTTATTTTCACTTCTCATATGTTGGGCCTGTGTTATGACCAGATGTTATCCTTGAGGAAATGCAGCTGGGTATATTGGTTAGAAATATTGCAAAACACCTAGGATTAGATGTCAGAGAGCTGTCTTCCCAGAATTTTTGAAACAAAAAAAATAGTACATGAATGTTAACGAGACAGGGATGTTGTTTATAAGTAATAGAATAGGCAGAGAATTGCTTTGTGAGGTGAGTGCTACATGTTTTCTTTCTCTGGAAGCACTACTTGAAAATCCTTTTAAGGACTGCAGCATTGAGGTGAATATAAGTGACCTTAATGATGATGCCCCAATGTTTCCCTCAGATAAGTTCAGTTTGGAAATACTGGAGTCTGCAATCCCAGCTGCATGCTTCCCATTAGCAAGTGCTCAGGATCCAGATGTGGGTTCTAACCTCCGTCAGTAAACATGAGCTTGGTCCTACTGGAAACTTTTTGTTACATGTGTAAACTTAAAAAGATGGTACTGCATTCTTACAGCTTATTTTAGAAAAGGTGATGGATAGAGGAATAAAATAAATTGTGCGAGTGCTAGGGTTGGAAGGAACAACATGGGCAGACTTGCAAAACTGCAATATTTACCAAATTATGTGTTGCTCTCTCACGTTCTCTCTTTCACTCGTGCTGTAGCTATAACAAGGAAAAAATAGCAGTGTGACCAGAGGTGACTGTGGAGTAAGTCTGGCATGTTGTTCATTCGGAAAGAATGCAAGGAATGCAGGAGTCCTTTTTAAAAGCAATATGACTGCAGGGCTCTCCTGACTTCAGCCCTAAAAACTGTCCAGTACAAGCCCAAATGCTTAAAATAGGCAACCTTTCCAGCTACATTATTATGAAGTTCACTAATCAATAAAACCAACTAATTATGAAGCTGGTTACTTACAGACCCAGATAACATAAACTTAGTATAATCAGTATTATGAACTGAGGATCATAAATAGAGGAATCTGATTGGCCGAGAGCTCTTTGAAGCCATGATGATATTGGGCTACATCATTACGGCTTAGAAAAAGTTCCTGTGCCACCCGCCTACTTGCTCACTACTGTCTGAGAACTATTTTTTCAAAATGTACTCCTACACCACCCAAAAACTCATTCATAAAATGTTTTAAAACCTGTTTCTTTTTTAATTTTTTTTTTTTAAAACTCGAAATTCAGTTCATAATAGCAATAAGTCACTCCAGGGTGTGGTATATCATGGGATATCGTCACTTCTTGGGTGGTTGGATGGATGCACTTGGCCTGCGGCCTCTTGCCCAACCATCCAAGGTGTGATGATATCCGATGATGTACCACACCCTGTCGTGCCTTATTGCTTAATTAAAAACCACACCATTCTTAATCAACCAATACTAGGCTAAAATAAAATCCTCCTGCAATGAATTCATAAGGATAGAAACACATGGATTACTGGAATACAAAACTACGTCATCTGCATATAAAATAATTTGAGAAGATGACACTGCCAAGGGTATATCATTTAAAAATAAACTAAGTAAAACTGCACTAAGTATTGAGTCCTGTATAGCATAGTGGTTAAGGGCACTGAGTTGCAAACCTGGACACCTGGGTTTGAATCCCATCAGCCCCTACTCGCATACTGTGTGTCTCTGGGCAAGTCACTTAACTTCCTTATGCTCCCAGGTTATGCCTAGAAACAGGCTTTGTGTTAGTGTGCCTTTCATGGTTAAACAATCCCCCCCTCTCCCCTGTGGTATCCCTATGGTGACATCTAAGAAAGAATAAACAGCAGAGCCCAAAGACTTTCTCTGTTTACGATTTGATAGATAATCACCAAACCAAGACATCACAGTGGTAGACAGACACATACACCTGAGTTTGGTTAGCAGGTGGCCATGATGAACTAAATCAAAAACCATTAACAAGTCTAAAAGAACTGCAACAGTCATGTCTCCACTGTTCAAGGTCCTATGAGGTTCTGTACTCTTATTTCCTCATCCCTCCTCTGTAGCTTTAGGCTTTTATATTTTCACTTGGGTACAGCTATCACAGCCAGTGCATTTATCACTGACATGTTTATACACTGCAAATATTATGTCTAGTTCTGCTGACAGTATCAGTTAGTCTTTGCAATTCTATGCTATTTTACTCTTTGTTAATTGTTTGATGTACTTTATGACTATGTATCCTGTCCAGGTCCATCTTGAAAATGAGCTTTGTTCAACAATGTTCACCTGGTAAAATAAAGATTTTGATTGATTTTTTGATTGAACTCTAAAGGAACTGCAACAGTCATGTCCCCACTGTCCAAGTGTCCAAGGTCCTATGAGGGAAGTCAGTGAGTTTAACCAAAGTGGATAAGGTATTATGTTCCAATGTAAAGCCATGGTGAAAAAGTGTCAAAATACAATTATGCTCAAAATAATGTTTTAACTGATCTAAAGCAATCCTCTCAAGACCCTTGGACAATGGGGATAATAAAGAAATTGATCTGTAATTCTTGGCCTAAGCTCTATCACAAGATTTAAAAATCGATATCACAGTCACCTGCTTCCAAAGTCCCAGAACTGTACCAGTGAACAAAGAAAAATTAAATAATACATTCAAAGGGAAAACTGTAAGATCCCCCACCAAAAACAATAACTTGAGCCGGCCCACAGAGTAGGCGGTTTCATTTCTGCTTGCAACACCAGCGACCCGGGTTCGGGAGTGGACCTGATGCAGGAGAGCTGTCCGGGGGGAGTAAGATCGAGCATCCCACAGACTGCTCTCCTTCTTTGAGAGGAGGGTGCAGGTCACACTCAGCATTCGATGGACCCCTGGCGGAAGCTGGGGGTTCATGCAGCTATTGGTGCCAACATCTGAGGAGCAGGGAAGATGCTGGATGTCATTGCATATCCCCACCCCTGACAAAGCAAGGAAACTCCTTGCAGCTGGCTACGCTTGCGAAGCCTGCCACCAGCTTCGATTAGCCTCTGGAACCCACTCTCCCCAGGCAGTTACTAGTCATGTGGCACTTGGGTGTCACATCCCCGCCCTCTGGGGGTAAGCCAGGGGTACTGGGGTGAAGAGCATAAGTGGCCCGGAGGTGGAAGCATGGGGGCACTGTGACCAGGCTGATGTACCGCGGCCGGCTGCGGGGGCAAAAAGGTTAAAAAAAAAAAATAACTTTAAATCAATTAAGTTATCGCCATTAAAACCCCTTAAATTCATCTGATTAAGTTATAGTGTAGTTTCCTTCAAAGAAATCTCATTAAATTTAAAACAGTAATCCAATGAAATATTATAAATATCTTTAAAAATATAATGATCTGAATTAAGTCTCACAGAATATTTAGCTAAATTACAAAAGTTATGATTCAATTCCCCTGCCATTTCTAAAGCATCTTCAAGAGTGCTATCTAAGGTCATCAGAGTAGTAATAGATGTAGTTTTAGTTTTACCCAACAACTCATTTAAAATTTAACATTTTTATTGGGTTTGCTAAAACTAGTAAACAGATGATTTCAGTAATAATCTGCTTTGCTTGTCCTAACCGCCTTTTTACAACACTTTTTAATTATATCAATACAATTCACAGATATCTGGCATACCATTAACAAATAAGAAGAGCAGAGGACCTTATACTTAACCTTGTGGGACACCATCAGTAATGACCCCAAGACAGGATAACGTAACCTTTTTCTGATGGTCCAATAGACAGTTCTTGAACCAATGGCAGGAAAACTGGTCATGGTTCAGCTGCTTCAACTTGCTCATAAGGAGATCATTGTTAACTAAATGAAATGCTTCCATTAAATCAATAACATGGCTTCTTTCACAAGCCGAGAGTCCATGGCATTAAGAAAATCCAGGGGCAACCCAACTAGAGATGTATCAGTGCCATAATATTTCCTGAAGCCATGCTGGATGTCCATAATGTTATTGCAAGACTCAAAGTATCTTTGAAGTTGGTTCTTAATTAATCTTTCCTGAATTTTTGCTGGGGTACTAAAATGATAACATCTCCAACGTAGAACTTTAACCCCAGAACATATAATTGAACATTTAACTAATCACCATGATTTGCATGCATTGTATTAGTACCATTGGGCCCCATCTGTCCTGTTACACACATGTGCTCTGATTACCTTTGTGTTATATCCCTGGCTAAAAGACCCCTACCTGCAGATGGTGTCTAGTCCTGTAAATTACAACTGCTCTTCCCCGACTACTGTACATTATAAAAAGGGGAAGAAAAATCTTATAAGCTGATAGGTCAGTCTGGGGGATAGCAGTGTGTAAATCTTGCAACATGCACATGGTTAAAGTCCAAATTGACTACTACCTGCCTCATAACAGCCACACAGTGTCTCAGCAAGGGGTCCAAACATTTGCATGGTCAGAAACTGCCATTTGTTTAAAACGTTTAAACGGCAAGTGTCAGCGGTTCTGTCTGTACAAACAAAAGCCGTAGTTCATTGTGAGCCTAAGTCAAGTTTGTAAAAATGGATAATACCTCATTTGAATTAATTAGAGGTTTCCTGGATGAGTTGCTTTGCATCGTTGAAGTCGGGAACTCCAATGCAGAAGTTGCTTTGGCGGCCGCTACCGAGACACGCAATTACAGTACCCTCTACAGACTGCCATTAATGACGGGGCTACAGTAGTTGCTGAAATGGCCACAGCAGTAAATTCAGAAGCTGCACAGCTAGTAAACAGCATAGGAGAGGTTTTTGAAATCCTGCTTCCTGTTCCGCTGTATCCAGCCATCCTCAGTGGTAGCATTAGTGATGATGTGGTGATTACCTCTCCCACAGAGGCTCACCCAACAGCAGTTGGTCAAATTGGTGGAATGCCTTCAATAAATATACAGGTTCCACCCAAGGTAAGGCCAGCTCTACCCTCTGCCATTGAAAATACTGTGATACATGTAAGTGGGGCATGACTGTGTACAGCATACAAAGATGCCCACACTGTGCTCTCCATCTTCAATGTGTGTTTTGCCACAAAGTATAAAACTGTAAACCCCCAAAAAGAAAATAAGGTACAAGTAACACTGTCAACCTTTTGTTACAATGCTCAGTGCTTCAAAGTGATGCTGTGCAAGAGAAAGGCAACATGTATAGATGCTGGCAAACATTCATAAATCTTTACTGTTTCTATGTGTTTTGTAAAAATCAATGTGGACGGATCAACAGCAAGGTTGTGTTAATGCAGTACAGTAGCAAGCAGTGGGGGTGAACAATTGAAAAAAATTCTGGCTTCTATGTAGAAAAAGCAGCAACTGGGTCAGTTAACAATGTAGAGTAGCACATAGTTAATTCTACTTTGAAATGAACGCTAAAAAGTGTTATTTTTTTGTGTGCAAAAAATGAAGCTGTTATCCCAGGCATGCACATTAGCAGTTCAGTAATGAGCATGCCTGTAATCACTGCTTTTCTTTGCACATAGATACATAGATACATAGACAGTGTCGGCAGATAAGGGCCTATGGCCCACCCAGTCTGCCCATTTGAGCTTGTAAGTTCAGTTTGTTTTCCTAGAAGTTTGTTGCCCCTTGCCCCTGATGTCCAGAATTCCTTTATGTCTATCCCATGCATTCTTAAATCCCGTGATTGTTTCAGCCCCCACCACTTCCTCTGGCAGGGTGTTCCACTTGTCCACCACCCGTTCTGTGAAGAAATTCTTTCTCATGTTTCCTCTGAATCGTCCCTCCTCCAACTTCATCCCATGCCCTCTAGACCTGGAACATCTTTTCGCTTAAAATAGTGTTTTCCTGCACCCTGTTCCTCCCTGTAAGATACTTGTATGTCTCTATCATATCCTCTCTCCCTCCTCTCCTCCAGGGAGTACATGTTCAGTTCCTTCCAACCTGTCTTCATAGGACTTGTGATGCAATCCATGCACCATCTTTGTTGCCCTCCTCTGAACCTTCTCTACCCTGTCTATGTCCTTACGTAGGTATGGTCTCCAGAACTGTACACTGTACTCCAGGTGGGGCCTCCTAGTGTCTTGTATAAGCGGAATTATGACCTCCCTTTTCCTGCTGGTGATGCCCCTGCCTATACATCCCAGCATCCTATTTGCTTTACCTGCTGCCTTGTCACACTGTTTCCCTACCTTGAGGTCATTAGAGATGACAACCCCAAGATCCCTTTCCTGCTTGGTGCACGCTATATCCTCACCCACCAACTGATATATTGTGCCAGGGTTTTTGTGCCTCATATGCATTATCTTGCACTTCTTTGCATTGAATTTCAACTGCCAAACCCCGGACCATTCTTCAAGTTTCTGCAGGTCCCTTCTCATTCTGTCTACACCCTCTGGTGTGTCTACTCTATTACAGAGCTTTGTGTCATCAGCGAACAGTGAAATTCTGCCTTCTGGGTCCTCATATGTCACTGATGAAGATGTTGAATAGGACCGGTCCCAGCACTGATCCCTATGGTACCCCACTGGTCACTCTTCCTCTGTGGAGTGACAGCCATTTACCACCACCCTCTGTGTCCTGCCACCCAGCCAGTTACCTACCCACCACACTACTGTCCTGCCCACACCATATTCCTCAGTTTGTGTAATAGTCTTCTATGTGGCACAGTGTCAAAGGCCTTGCTGAAGTCCAGATAGGCCATGTCCACTGCCCTCCCTGATCCACCTCCCTAGTCACCCAGTCAAAAAATTCAACGAGGTTGGTCTGACATGACCTCCCCCTGGTGAAACCATGCTGCCTTGGGTCCTGTAGTCCATTGACAACTAGATGTTCCAGCAATCTCTCTTTCAGTAGTGCTTCCATGATCTTCCCCACTACCGAGGTGAGGCTGACTGGTCTGTAGTTCCCTGCTTCCTCTTTGTTCCCACTTTTGTATAAGGGGACTACATCTGCTGTCCTCCAGTCTTTGGGTACCTCCCTGTTTCCAGTGATCGGTTAACAGGATAGCAGAGGTTCAGCCACCACCTCTCTTAGTTCTTTAGGACCCTGGGTGCACCCTCATCTGGCCCCATTGCTTTATCAACTCTTATTACTTCCAGTTCCTTCAGGACCCTTTCTCGTGTAAAGGGACTTGTGTCCATTTCTGCACCATTCTCTCCCCCTTGTACTCCTTCAGACCCATTATCCTCCTCTTCCTCAGTAAAGACTGAGCAGAAATACCTGTTCAATATGTCAGCTTTACTGTTGTCATCCTCCACGCCCCCATCCTCCCCTTCAGTCTCACTATCCCTCCTTTGTCTTTCTTTTTTCACTTATGTACCTGTAAAGGTTTTGTCCCTCTACCCACTGATTTTGCAATGTGTTCTTCTGTCTGAGCTTTGGCTTCCTTATGACCTCCCTGCCTCCTTTGCTCCTCCTGGTACTTCTCCTATCCTCTTCTGCCTATGTCTTTTGTATTGCCTGAATGCAGTCTTTTGGCTTTCACTTTCTTTGCTACCTCTTTGGAAAACCATAATGGTCTCCTCTCCTTTTCCTCTTGCTAACCTGCTTAATGCATAATTCTGTTGTTCTTGTAATCCCCATTTTAAATACTGCCCACTGTTCCTCAACCCTGATTCCTGTCCCATTCCTTAATGCCTCTTTCAAGTATCTCCCCATTTTCCCAAAGTCTGCCCCTAAAATCCAGGATAGTGTTTTTGTGTGGTTTGGTTCTGCTCTTTCTGTGATTTCAAACCACAATGACTGGTGGTCACTGTTTCCCAGGTGCTCCCCACCGTTACCCCCATCACACTGTCCCTGTTTGTGAGCACAAGGTCCAGTATGTGCCTTCTGCCGAGTTGGTTCCATGACCAGTTGCTTGAGGAAGGCACCTTGAAGGAGTCCAGGATAAATCTGCTCTAGTTGATGCTGCTGCTGGGATGCTCCAGTCCACGTCGGAATACTGAAGTCTCCAACCAGTACTACCTCACCCTTGTCTGCCATCCTTTGGATGGCTAGCATCAACTCCTATCTGTTTCTTCCTCCTGGGCTGGTGGTCCAAGACCACACCTGTGCGGATGGCTGTCCCATTTTCCTTTCCAGCTTAACCCACAGTATCTCTCCCCATTTTGTTCCTCCTGGATCTCTGTGGCCCTTATGTCATTTTCACATACAGTGCCACTCCTCCCTTCCTGCCTGCTCTGTCTCTTCTGAATATGTTGTAGCCAGGTATGGTCATCTCCCAGTCATGGTTATCATTACACCAGGTTTCAGTGATGGCCACAATGTCCAGGTCTGACTGTACCATGACAGCCTCCAGATCTTCCATCTTGTTGCTAAGGCTCCTGGCATTTGCACACATGGCTTTCCATGATTTGACCTCCCTAGACTGTTGCACTGTTCTACTCCAGCCCCTTCCTTGGTTGTAATTTATCCCTGGTTCTCCTTGCTGTCTGCCCTTCTGCTGAATTTTGCCCCATTTCTGCTTATCCACCTCTTGGGCACTAATCTCCATCTTTTGCACACTGCTTTGCAGAGATAGCCACTCCTCTGGTTCACTGGTTCCACTGCTAGCTGTGGGGGGTGAGCAAGTAGGTACCCTCCTTGCTGGCCTGTCACCCCCTTTTGCTAGTTTAAATGCTTGTCAATGTAGCATTTAAACTTATCATTGAGTGCTTGGATTCCCCTCCAGGATGGATGCAGGCCGTCAGGCTTGAACAAACCTCCATCCCTCCAGGTGGGTCCCAGTCACCAATGAATCCAAACCCTTCCTCACAGCACCAGTTTTCAACCATGAGTTAAAGTTCCTGGTGCATGCACTCCTATGCTCTCCCTTGCCTCTCACAGGTAGTACTTCTGAGAAAGTGACAGAAGTAGCTACTTGCTTGAGACCCCTCCCCAGTTTCCTAAACTCTTCCTGAACTTCCTTTGGCTCCCCATTTGCCAGGTCATTAGTACCTAGGTGGATAATGACATCCAGCTCACCCTCCTGTCTTACCTTCCCAGTGATCCCCAGGATCTTCCTTCCATCCCTCCATGCCGTGGCACCTGGTAGGCACCTCACCTCCTGTCCTCCCCTCCTGTGTTCCTAGCTGGATCCCTCTTATGATGGAGTCCTCCACCAGGATTCGCCTCCTCCTCCTCTGGGGTCCACTGCTTTCCCGCTGAGGTCACCTCTGGCTAACCTCCACATCCTTTCCTTCCACTTCTGGGTACCCTATTTGGTTGTCCTCATTTGCCAGTGTGGCATATGAGTTCTTGAGTGGAATAGGATCTGGGATGTGCCTCTGCCTAACTGCTCTAACCCTCCCTGAGCCCACTGTCATCCAAGTGCTCCTCGTTCTCGGCATCCTTTGAGGCAGTGGCATTGGACTGGGTGGTCCCTGGATAGGGGTGATGGTACTCCTGACCCAGTTTACTTCTGCTTTGAGTCTGGCTACCTCATCCTGCAGTCCATAGAGATGCATGCAGATAGGGCAGCACCTCAGTGTCCAGAAGGTCTGCCTGAATATGGCTGCCCCACAGCCACTGCATTGCACCACTCCCCACATTATACTGCAATTCCACTACTTGTCTGCTACTGAAGCTCCTAGTTCCCTTTTTATTAATTTACTGTACTAAAAATCCTGCCACTGATCCTCAGATAATTTTTTTTTTAAAAAAAGAAACCAATAAATAAATAAATGAGTCAAAACACTTGTCGTGCTGAGGGTGGGCTTCTTCCCCCTTATGCCCCTCCTACTTCACACCCCTTACTATACCCTGTGTTTAGCTCCTGTCAATCAGATTTAACAGGGCATATAATTAAGAGTTGGGGGAAGGAGGGGGGGCGAAAATTTGCAGCAATTAAAGACAGCACAGAATTACACCACCACTATGTTTTAAATTTTCAACAGCCCAAAAACAATTATAAGTAAAGACAACAAAGAAAGTATAGTGTCACTAAAAGCCCACAATCTAAGTTTAAAAGAAAAATAGCAATTACCAGTTACTCTAAAGCACTGAATTGAATATGTTTCCTGCCTTCCCCTTCTGGCTTCTTCTGAGAAATTAAAACTCTGTGAGTACTTTTAACTCTGACTAAGCTTCCCACTCTAGTTATCACGTAGCTGAGGTCAGAGGCCAGACAATTAACACCCTTCACCCAACTACAGGCAGTCAGACAAGCCAAGATAAAATTTGCAGCAATTAAAGACAGCACAGAATTACACCACCACTATGTTTTAAATTTTCAACAGCCCAAAAACAATTATAAGTAAAGACAACAAAGAAAGTATAGTGTCACTAAAAGCCTACAATCTAAGTTTAAAGGAAAAATAGCAATTACCAGTTACTCTAAAGCACTGAATTGAATATGTTTCCTTCCTTCCCCTTCTGGCTTCTTCTGAAAAACAACACTTTTTAGCACTTGTTCCAATGTAGAACTAATGCTGTGATACTCTATGTTGTTAACTGTCCCAGAAACTGTTTTTTCTATACACAAGATAGTAAATATTTAACTTGCTCATGAATGAGTCCCCCTCACCCTCCACTCTGTGCTGCTGTACTGCATGAATGCACCTTCCCATCGATCTGCCCACATTATGTTCACAAAAGGCAGAGAAACAGTAAAGTTTTATACATGTGTTTGCCAGCATCTATACATTTAACCATCCTGCGTCTTTATCCTGCACAACATTACTTTCAACCACTGATAATTGTCACAAAAGATTGTTAGTGTCCCTAACAAATTGCAACATGGTAACATACCATGTTCAGGGTGTCCCTGCTGCCTATAGTGTTACATGGGGCAGTGTGCTGAAGTTCAGGAAGGCATAGTGTTTGCCTATACTAAATGAAACTATGTCCAACTCAGTCCCTTTGTGTGCTCCTAGTCCTTCCCCAGAGCCAGTCCAACAAGAAAAGGTTTTTTTGCTTAACAGGATATTTAAGCAATAATGCACATCAGGGGTTGTGGTGTTGTTGTGAGATTTACACACACCTACAGTGCCATTAACCACCCGAGATGTGTGTAAATTTCACAACAACACCCCCCCCGGAGTTCATTAATGTTAAACAATGCAATACAGGGTCTGTGCTGTTGTGAGATTTACACACATCTAGGGTGTGGTGTGGCAAGAAGCCACAGTCCAAGTGCTATAAACCACCTGAGGCATGTGTAAATCTCACAATACACAGTCTGTCATGAATTGGTGCATAAGTAATGCAAGATAGGGTTTGTGTCGTCATGATATTGACACACGCCTATGTTGTGATGTGGCACAAAGCTGTAGGCTGACTGTCATAAACCACCTGAGGCATGCGTAAATCTCACAACACACAGCCTGCCATGTTTTGTTGCTTAATTATAAAATGTACCTTTTTTCCCTTTGTTGGGATCAAACAAATTCTAAGTAAGTCAGCAGATGTACGGTAATGAAAGTAAGCACTAATGCATGGCAGGATTTGTGTTGTTGTGAGATTTACAGACACCTAGGGTGCCATTAACCACCAGAGACATATATAAACCTCACAACAACACACTCACTGGAGTTCATTAATGCTTAAAAATGCAAGACATAGTTTGTGTTGTTGTGAGATTTTCACACACATGGGGTGCGGTGTGGCAAGACGCCACAGGCTAAGTGGCATAAACCACCCGAGACATGTATAAATCTCACAACACACAGCCTGTCATGCACTGGTGCCTAGGAAATGCAAGACAGGGTTTGTGTTGTCATGATATGTATACAGGCCTATGGTGTGGTGTGTCACGAAGCTGTAGGCCAACTGTCATAAACCATCCGAGGTGTGTGTCAATTTTGCAACAACGCACAGCCTGTCATGCACTGGTACTTAATTATTAAACCCCTTTTTTGGGGGGGGAATGCAGGGTAGGTCAAGCAAATACAAAGTAAGACAGCAGATGTACAGTAATGAAAGTAAGCAATAAAGTATGGTAGAGTGTGTGTTTGTTGTAACAATTCACACATGGCTCAGGTGGCATGAACCACCTGATGCATGTGTAAATCTCATAACTACACACCACCTTATTGTTTAGATGATGCAAGATCGGGTTTGTGTTGTTGTAGATTTACACAATGCCCACAGCAGCTTAAAATAAACCCAGGAAAAAAATGCAAAAAGTGTTTTAATTATTTGTATTTTTTTTGGTTCATCCAAAAATAGAAAAGTAGCTGTAACATAGTGTTGTATTGTACACAGATGTGCACAATGGGAGAATGTTATTGACTTTTTTTTTAATTTGTATTCTTCATGCAGAGCCCTCCAACAGCAAATGCATCTCCTCTGAATGAAAGCACCATACAACTTCTTCCTGTGCCTGTGCACACAAATACAGAAAACATCATCACCCACCATTCAAATGTATCAGAAAGTGACCTAAATGTATTAGAACTGAACAGAAATGAGAAGACCACAATGAGACAAGCAAAATGGGCAATTGCAGTCTTAACAGGATGGGCAACAGAAAAAAAAACATAATAATTGACTTCAACAACATTCCAGTAACAACACTGAATGACACTCTTAGACAATTTTATGGTACTGTACAAAACAGTAATGGAGAGACATATGGACTTAGTGCCTTTGTAAGTCTGTGTGCAGGGCTAAGTCATTTTCTTAATGATCTGCTGCTAAGCCAGTCCATTAATCTGATGCAAGATATAGCATTCTCAACAGCAAATAATGTAATCAAAGGATGAATTAAAACAATGAGAAGAAAAGGGAAGGACAAAACCTCACATCATCCAGCTATCCCCAGCAGTGATCTGGAAGCCTTGCACAAGTCACCTGCATTGAATACAAACACAGCATCAGGACTTGTAAACAAAGTACTGGTCAGTCTCCAACTACATTTAGCCGAACGTGGCAATGAATGAGTGAGAACACTTACACCACATTCATTTGATGTCTAAACTGATGATGATGGTCTCAGATATGTAACAAAAAGCTTCAATGAACACACTAAAAATCAACCTAGCATGAATGACCCCCCAAAAGAATGACCTACGTGGGTATATGCTCGAAATACCTGGAAACCCTCTCTGCCCTGTCAGTAGTTTCATAAAATACCTCTCAAAACTACCCTCTGGACTGTACATCCCTATTCTGTCACCCTAAAAAACTTACACAGGAAATACTAGATAAGTAGCCAACTTGGCATTCACTTGAACCAGTGTGGTTGAATTATTTGCAAGGCATGCTCCCTGTATCTCCACACAAGCAGGACTACCTAAAAAGTATTCCAGCCACTGCCTATGAGCAACTGCAGTCTCACTATTAGTAAAGGTGAGCCTTGAAGTGAAGGAAATAATTGCTATCACAGGGCGAAAAGTGGAATTCTCTCTCCGAAGCTACTGGAGGCCCGATGTAGACAAGAGGCACATATGGAGCTTAGCACTATCTGGAATTGATCCTGCTCAACTAATAACACCAGACAGAAGCAAGCCTCAGCCATCAACCACTTGTACAGTCATATCAGTCAAGGACAACAGAAGAAATGATGAAGCAAGTAGCAATACAAAAACATAACAAGTTTTAATATCTTACCTCAGTAACTTCACAGTACATGGTAAAATAAACTTCCAGGTCATAAACAACTAATTTAAACAAGCATTTGTCAATGCCAAATGTTGGCTTGCTGGCATTGGCATTGGTAGTGCAGGTGTTAGAGAGATGCATAATAGGATTGGCAATGAAGTAGTGAAGTGACTCAGACCCCAGCCCCACCATGCAGAGAGTGACAGGCATTGGGGTGTACCTTTGGGTCATTGGCCATAACCCGAATGCCATTTCACCCCACCCTACCCCACAGAGACTGACAAGTGCCACAATGTGCCTTGGGTTCCTCAGGCCTTAAGCTCACCCCATTCCATAAGGAAATATACTGACATGGGTGCAGTGTAGGAGAATGGGGTGAACGCTGGGGTCGAAGAGTCCAAAGCACACCTCGACGCCTGTGTGGCTGCAGGGTGGGGGTGAAATGGTGTGAGCATTACAGCTGACAATGCCAAGTCACACCCCTGACACCTGTCAGTCTGTACAGGGTGTGGCATTATGAATGGAAACCCTAATGCCCAGAGCATTTGTTGGTATTTTCACTTCAAATTTTCAACATGGGCCATTTGTGACCCCACCTCATGAGCAGTGGCACTATGAGTTTGTTTGCCGAAAGGTGATTTTGCACCGCGAGTGTGCATTTTGGCACCATAGGTGCAAAAACACATTTTAGGCAGGATGTGAAAAATGACAGCTGCACTGTGCGTGTGGAGGAATAAAAAAATGGCATTGTTGAAAATCTGGAGTGAAAATATGACAGATTGGTGACATCAAGAGTTGCATAGAAACTGTGCAACGCACGCCCATAACGCAATTATTTTGAGGAATTGTTTAACCAAATTTTCAACATAGGCAGTTTGGGAAGTTTGGTCATGGAAAGTGTCACTGAGATTTTGTTAATCTGGCCTGAACATTGATTTCCCACAGCGACTGCTCCATTGTGTGACATGTGCAAAAACACATTTAGGGCAGGATGTGAAAAATGACAGCTGTACTATTCATAAGGAGGTGTACAAAATGACAATGGTGAAAATCTGGAGTGAAAATATGGGAAATTGGTGATGTCTCAAGTGTGTATATAGAAACTGCGCAATGCATGCCCATAACGCAATTATTTGAGGTATTTTTTTTACCAGATTTTCAACATAGGCATTTTAGAACCTCTACTCATGAACAGTGTCACTGTGATTTTGCTAATGTGTCCTGAACATTGATTTTGCAAAGTGACCGCGATTTTGTGCGCCACATGCACAAAAACACATTTTGGGCAGAATGCGAAAAATGACAGTTGTACTGTTCATAAAGAGGTGTGAAAATATGGCAATGCTATAAATCTGGACTGAAAATATAAAAAAATTATCAAAGGTATGAGCATGCATTGAAACTGTGCAATGCATGCTTGTAACACGGTCATTTTTTTGAAGTTTTCCATCAAATTTGCAAGATGGGTTTTTGGGACCCCACCTCATGAACAGTGGCATTGTCTTTTTGTTAATCAGCCCAGAAAGGTGATTTTGTGCAGTGACTGTGAAATGACCTTTTGGGGCAGAGTAACAAGATGACAGTGCATGTTTTCATGAGGTGGAGTCCCAAGCACCCCATGTTGAAAATTTAGAGGCAAAATTCCCAAAAATGGCTGAGATATTCACCTAAGTTGAAAGAAACTCTATTTATGCCATTATACAGCTTATCAGCATTTCTTCAGTTTGCGGTAAGCTTTGAAGAGTGCAGACATGTTCCCAGTCCACTGGAGATCGTCACACTGAGCTCTGGAGGTAGTGGTGTGAGGGGAGGTGGAAGGTGGCCAGAGAGGGTGGGTGGGTTGGGCAGCCATAGACAGTGCAGGACTGTTTTTTTCTTTCAGGTACTTTAAAAAAAAGAAAAAGAACACTGAGGACAGTTTTCTTTTTTATAGGTATGTAAAACTGTTCTGCACACTAGGGTAGGCTCCCAGTATGCCCCATGACTTTGTGGGGATGATGTTGGCCACACAGGGGTGGGCTCCCAGTGTGGCACGGAATGAGGACAGGGTGGAACATGTCGACGATGGTTGGCTTTGATTATGGGTAGGCACACTGTGGTGGGCCCCTAGTGTGCCACACAGTCTTGGGGGGTTTATTTAGCATGCCAACAGGGGAATTAGGCACCCCTAAAGTCAGCATTGTGCAGCAGATGGTGGCAGTTGCAGCAATGTTTATTGAAATACTTCACCAGGAAAGGCACGTCAGGAGGCGTGTTGTGCCACTGCATGATTATCTTGTCTCTCATTGCAGTGGCACTTTCCTTACATGTCATGACCACTTAGCATATTTCGTGTGACAGTGCTTGCATGCTGGCTTATTGGGGAATGAGGGATGCACCTACTAAAGGGTGCCCTGCATTTTCCCACAAGGACGCACCTCCAAAATCTGCTACTACCACAAGATGTTGGCTGGCGTGTAGCGGGAAGCCAACATAAAAATGCACTGACAGTAAAATAAGTAACACAGCAAGACATAGATTAAATAAGCTATTTCCTTACTTGTTATTAGCTTTCTCTTTCTCTAACAAATGTTATCTGTATAGTAATTTTAGCATCATTTTCCTTATTGTGCCAAAAGTTCAGTGTTCTTTGTTAACCAGTAAAATGTGTCTTTCACTGTTTACTAAACAAATGTTCTGAATCTGAAAGTGTATGATGCATTAAATGTTTTATCTACATACACATTCTCTCATCTGCATTCAATAATGTCTTTGTGTGAAACTGGGACTATTTTGTCATCAGCAGATGAACAAAATACTAAAACCCATTCAAGATGCATAAAATATTGATTTAGTAGAAATAAATACTGCATTTTTTCTTGATTTATTTTATAATAGCAATAATGTACTCCAAGTGGTGTGTTGCTGTGAGATTTACACATACTTCTGGTGGTTTATGGCACTTAGCCTACAGCCTTGTGCCATACCACACCACAGCCATGTGTAAATCTCACAGTAACACACCCCCTGTCATACATTATTGCTTAAATATTGCATCACCTGGTACTTGGCTTTCTGAAAAAGAAAGATGTCTATACCCCAGGCTGACTAGAACTGCTTGCTCCTAGTCACCCATGCTTAAAAGGAAAACCTAATGTAAACTAACAAATTCACTGATGTTACTTCCCTCTGGGAGATGTGGAAACTAATCGCTGCCCTGGGACTATGAGTAAATATCCATTAAAACACTTGCAAATCCCACTTGGGCTGTCACAGTTCACATGAACATTTGCAGCCTCAGATCAAAAATGCACTGATTTTAAGACCTATACTCACCAAACATCCTATCTGCAGTGGACACCTAATTAAAATCTCATATCACTATCCATGAAATTAAGATCCAAAACTACACAGTGTTTAGGAAAAATTGAGTCAGGAGGAAAGGAGAGGGTGTTGCAATATATATGAAAACACCCTCCCTGCAAGTGAAACTAGCATGACTTTGCCAGTCATAGGTATGTATCATAGTGCAACTACTACTAGGTAGACAAAACCAATCAATTTGTTTTGTTTACAATCCATTATCTATTGTAAAAACAAGCTTATCTGACCTTTCCACTTGCCTATCAATCCTGAATTTATATAAAAGCTTGGTTCCAGGTGATTTTAATATAAACTGGATTGAGTTAGACTAAAGATCTGGATAAAAGTGTTTAAGCAGACCACAGTTGCTCCTTGAATCTTCACCAAGTCATCTCAAAGACAACACATATGAACATCAAAACCAACAACCACATGTTGTTGGACTGAATACTCATAGGACAGGGTCCTGGCTGCAGGACTACTAACTGATGCTCTAAGCAACCTCTCACCTACATACTATATCTGGTCAAATAAACACCCTACGTCCCCACTGGAAACCATCCACTCCAGAGATTTTTCCAAATTCTAGGTTCCTTACTTTGCCTAAGACCTAGTCTCTGTCAACTGGACATCCATTAAACTATTCACCAGTATAAATCAGACACAAAGATATCTTCTGCAACAGTTTCATATAGGTTATAAACAGGCACATACCAGTTCATGCAAGAAGAATCAGACAACTCTACCTTCTGGATAACAAAGGACCTCTGAAAACAGATAAAATCAGAGACAGATCATGGGTTGCATTCAAACTACAGTAATTGAACTACACCACCAGTGGAAAACCTACAACCAGCTTAAAAATAAATATAAGGCAGATCTCAAAACAACAAATGACCAGTTCCCTAAGAAACTGCAGCAAGATAGTCTTAATAATAAAACATGCTTAACTCCCTCTTTAAAGGGCAGAAAACCTCCAACATTTACAATATTTCAATTGGAGACTACTGAACCTGAGATTACACTAGATAACATCTGCCTTCAGGCAGGCTTCTCTGACCTACGGTAAATAAATACAAATTCCAGTCCCAAAGCTTGTGCTGTACTCCATCTATAACTACTGTCAAAAATGTTTCTTTCCAGAATATCAGATAATACTATTAATCCACAAAGGTCCTACACCAACTAACAAAGATAACATCCAAGACTTCAGGAGGGTTTGACAGCCTTGACCCAACGTTACTCAAAGTAGCTGCCACTATCTTCGCGGCTCTGCTCCAGGCTATTTACATTTTCTTCACCCAAGAAAATATGCCAGAGAAATTGAAATGACCCTTGTAATTCCTATCCATAAAAGTAGAGAACTACATGATTATCTTGATACATGGTACCCTATGTAAGATTCAAAAAATGCTACTGCATGTTGATGTGGCAGCATGCATCTAGGATCATGGTATGCTCTCCTCTTCTTATTATTATATCAATAAGCGTCACTGCATTGGCACAGCCTTAATCAGTTTTACCAGTGATGTCACTTGTGTTATTGATATGGGGCAAGTTACAGGCATTATCTTCATTGACCTCTCAAAAGATTTTGATCTGGTTCATCACATGCTGTTACTGCAAAAGATTTAAAACCTGAACTTCAACAACCACCCCTATCCTGGTTCAGGAATTATCGGTCAAATTGTAACATACAGATGTAGTTTAATTTCCGTATTGGTCCTTGTAAGAACAGATCCAGAAGCAAATAGTTTGATACCTTTTACTGGACCAAAATAGATGTTACAAAAAGAACAAAGTGCCTAAGCTTTTGGACCAACCAAGTCATTCCTCGGAAGCTTATGGACGTTATTTAGAAAATCACATACTATTAACATCCTGACCATACAGTGGCGTGAAAAAGTATTTGCCCCCTTCCTGATTTTCTCTATTATTGCATATTTGTCACACTGGATGTTTTCAGATCTTTAGACAAAATATAATATTAGATAAAGGGAACCTGAGTGAACAAATAACACTTTTTTTTTTTACTTATTTCATTTATTTAATGAAAAAGGTTAACCAACACCAACCAGCACTGTGTGAAAAGTAATTGCCCCTAGTTAAATCAACCCAATTAAAGGGATAATTAGAGTCAGCTGATTGAACACAGCCAGGCTTGATTACAGCCAGCCCTGCTCAATATAAACCTCACTTATTTTGACCCTTACCATCAGAGTCACGTTGCCAGCACAAAGATTCAACAAGCACATTATGCCATGATCAAAGGAAGTTCCTGAAAAGATCAGAAAACAATGTGTTGCCCTCTGTTAGTCTGGAAAGGGTTACAAAGCTATTTCTAAGGCTCTGGGACTCCATCGAACCACAGTGAGAGCCATAATCTCCAAATGGAGAACACTTGGAACAGTAGTGAATCTTCCCAGGAGTGGGCGGCCTGCCAAAATTACTCCAAGGGCACAGCGTAAAATCACCCAGGAAGTCTCAAAGGATCCTAAAACAACATCCAAAGAACTGCAGGCTTCTTTTGCCTCAGCTAAGGTCAGTGTTCATGACTTTACAATCAGAAAGAGACTGGGCAAAAATGGGCTTCATGAGAGAGTAGCAAGGAAACCACTGCTAACCAAGAAGAACATAAACCTCATCTCTCATTTGCCAAGAAGCACCTGGATGATCCACAAGCCTTTTGGGAAAATGTTCTATGGACAGATGAGTCCAAAGTGGAACTTTTGGACGACATGGATCCCATAATGTCTCGCGCAAAGCAAACACAGCATTCCACAGTAAGAACACCATACCAACAGTCAAACATGGTGGTGGTAGTGTGATGGTGTGGGATGCTTTACTGCCTAAGGACCTGGATGACTTGCCATAATTAAAGGAACCATGAATTCTGCTCTGTACCAGAAAATTTTAAGGAGAATGTCCGGTCATCCTTCCGTCAGCTGAAGCTGAAGTGTAGTTGGGTCATGCAGCAAGACAATGATCCAAAACACAAAGCAAGTCCACATCAGAATGGCTAAAAAGAAGTAAAATTAAAGTTTTGGAGTGGCCTAGTCAAAGTCCAGACTTAAACCCAATAGAGATGCTGTGGCAGGACCTGAAACGGCAGTTCATGCTCGAAAACCTAGCAAATGTTACTGAATTAAAGCAGTTCTGAGAGGAAGAGTGGGTTAAAATTCCTCCACAGTGATGTGAAAGACTGATATTGAATTATAGGAAGTCTTTGGTTGCAGTCATTGCAGCTAAATGTAGAGTAACCAGTTATTAAGTGTAAGGGGCAATTACTTTTCACACAGTGCCAGTTGGTGTTGGTTAACTTTTTCATTAAATAAGTGAAATTAAAAAAACAAGTGTTATTTGTTCACTCAGGTTCCCTTTATCTAATATTACATTTTCTCTAAAGACCTGAAAACATCCAGTGTGACAAATATGCAATAATAGAGAAAATCAGGAAGGGGGCAAATACTTTTTCACGCCACTGTACATAAAAAAACAGAAAGAATTCTCATTGGTTTAAATACTTATTTAAACCATAACTGAAGTTTAAATTAGAGGAACCAGATTTCACCAGTTTGCTTGTAGCTGAGAAGACTTCCAAGGTCAAATGTCAACAGAATAAGTTAAGAATCCTTCGAGCGGAAAGTTCCACTAACTTAAAATCGGAATGGCCGAGTGTCTTATGTGTATACAGTCTTAATGAAAAACAAGACCTTTGGATTCAATGCTCACTTAAGTACATGTTAAAATGTGATATTATTGTATGTTAAAAAAACAATTATATAACAGAAATTTTCTATATATGACATTAAGTGGGTTTAAAGTAAAGTTTACCTAGTATGAGCAACAGTTTCACACATTTATACAGTATAAAACCTGTCTGGAGACATTTTCCCAACTATACACTCAACCAGTTATTATATTCCATAAACATTAAGACCTTCAGTGCATAACAAGTTTTTATACAACATAATATAAATTGTCAGTATAAGTGCCAAATTAAAAGAAAAACAGTAAAGGACCCCCAAGTGAATGAGACCATGCATCCTGATATGTTCAGAGTTGAATAACATGTCAGTATATAATCAAACTATTGTATGTACAGAAACAGCCTAAGGAAACTGAATAAAAACCCAATGGAATTCCCCCCCCCCGGTGAAGATAACTAGTTAGAAGGAAGTATATATTCACTGTTTATGTGAGCCAAGAGTCATAACACTCTGTAACAACTTTTACACCAATAAATACGATATTAACCCAATGGAACATAACCTGTCAAGGATCCCCAAGTAAATGAGATCATGCATCCTAATAAGTTCAGAGTTCAAAAATGTGTCAGTATATAATCAAACCCCTATAAGAATAGTAACAATCTAAGGAATCTGAATAAAAACCCAATGGAATTAACCCCCCTCCCACCCCAGGGGAAGATAACTAGTTAGAAGGAAGTAACTATTCACTAGGTATGTGAACTAAGAGTCCTCAATATAACCACAACCCCCCACACCCACCACACCCACATAACCCCCATCACAGGAAAAACATTACCCCTACCGCCCCCCCCCACACACACACATAGTTCTTTGGAGAGAAACCAACATGTTTATAACCAGTTAAAAGGGACTCTATAAATATCAAAACAAAAAACAAAGATGCTAAAATCCTATTGTATATCCATCACTAGACGTAAAGGTCTGTGTAAGTTTAAGTAGGATAATGTGACATAAACCTCAAAAATGTTCATGCCATATTCCACCATATTCAGAAATAAAATAAACCTGATCTCAGAGTCTCTGTTGTATACTTTTGAAATATCCTTTTAAGGCCATTACTGAAACACATGACATATGTGAGATTCAATCTTTGGGATTTATGTGAAATTAACTTACTTAAACTCACTCTGCCAAATAAACTGTCAAAGCACATACTGTATTATAATATGCGCTCTGACAGCTCATTTGGTGGTCAGTTGTGGTGGTGGTGTGCAGAGGGTATGCTGGTCACCGGATCAGGGTTTGGGGTTTGGGAGGGGCTGGTGAGAGGTGGTGGGCACTACCTGCTGGGGTGGGAGGGCCACTAATTCACCAGGGTATCACTTACGGAATATAATATAACCTACCGGTGCATCAGAGTGGAGTGGGGGTCCGCTAGAGCATCAGAGAATTATAGTAAGTACAATAATACCTCTTGTGTGTGGATCAGGGCTTGGGGAGCACTAATATCCAGGGCATATCATGGGCACAATACTTAAGAAATACTGGCAGATCAAGGCTTGGGTGGTAGTGGACCACCAGGTTATTTCATGGGCACTATACTTATGAAATACTGACCAATCTGGGCTGAAGGGGCAACAACTGGCATTGCCCTTTCCACAGGTGCAGCAGCCAGTCATCTGCCCAGCAGCTTGCAGCATTATTGGTGGAAACACCATCTATTTGAATGATGCTGCAAGCCACATGACACAGACTCTGGGACCCATGTCTGATGCTGAATTGGGCACAGGGTCCAGAACACAGGAACAGCTGGCACAAGCTGCCATTGTCGCAGCTTGTGGCCAGCCTTTGTAAATTTGGTCCTTTGTTCTTTCTGTAACATCTATGTTGGTCCAATAAAAGGTATCAAACCATTTGCTTCTGGATCTGTCAAACTGTAAACAATAAGTAAAGATTAAAAGGTTTTCTCCTCTTTCAGATGAATTCCTGAAGGTGTACCACAAGGTTCATTTCTCAAGCCACTACTGTTCTCCTTATTAAATGACCTTCGCAACACCTGTGGCAGTGCAAAACTGGACCCCATGCTATCATACAAATCACACATAGATGCTATTACAAGAACATTTAACCAGAAACTGAGGCTGGTTTACTGGTTAAAAGCTTACCTCATTAAAGAATCTCAGTTGGCCATTTCCAGCAGCATTCTTTTCCCCATTTTTATATATGGAATAGCCACATTCCTAGTATTTGAGAAATCCCTGGGTACCCTCATGGATATATCTAGTCCATAAAGTTATAGTTTGGGGGTTGATGTATGCACTCTTGAGTCTAACCAAAATTCTGAATGAAATCAGTTCTCAAGTATTTTGTATCAACCACTCTTCACAGATTTATTTTTAAACAGTGACTTCAATCTCTGGCCATGTCCTAGCACAAACCCAATATTTCATCCATTTAATTGAGCTTCATCAGGGAAATGCTCAGCCAACTTTGTCCAGATGATTTAAATTATCAGTTTATTTTCTTCACTCTGTCATAATTGAATTGTTACAACCTTTTTTTTAATTGTTTAACCAGGAGTGGCACACTAAGCTGAAAGCTGGTTTACAGGTGCAACCTGGGAGCACAGGGAAGTTAAATGACTTACTCAGGATCACACAGTATGCAAGTAGGGGCTGTGGGATTCAAACCCAGGTCTCCAGATTTGAGGTTCAGAGCCTTAAACCACTATGCTATACTGCCTCCCATTTATTATTCTCTTTCTACCTCCTTTTGGTTATTGTGCACTTTTTATATCCTAATGTCTGTAGCTGTCCACCTATCAATTATGTTTGTAGAGCAGCATGTCTAGCTGGCATAGCTTGGCATTAATAGTGCTAGTAGGATAAAGGTTCTCCCTGGTGAAGCCCAATTAAATGGAGGAAACTTTGGGTTTGTGCCAGGTTGTGGCCAGAGCCTGAAGCTACTGTCTGAAAATAAATCTATGGAGAGTGGCTTAAACAAGATATTTTGGAGTTGGCCAATTTCTTTTGGAAGTTGGGTTATAGCCAGATTCCTGTCAGCATGTGAAACTCAGACAGCCGGGCTCAGGGTGCTCTACAACAGAATTGATCACATTGCCCTGGACACTCACACCAGAATCCATCATTGTAGAGTCCTAATGGGTTAAATGTGCCCACATTCACAGGATGGATGCAACTTGCCCTTCAATATATAACCTACAAATTCATTAAGACCAACTCCCCTCCCTGTCTGGCTACTATGATTACTAGCCCCCCCCATCCTCCTGAAACTCGAGGTCCTTGTACTGTGAACCACTTTTAACCTCTTCATGTGAAAATGAGTATAGAGCAGAGATCATTTGCATATCTAGCCCCACTATTGTAGAACTCCTTCCCCCATTAATGTAAATCCACATTGGTACCTTCAAATTGGCCATTAAAGAGCACATTTTCTCCTTATTTTAATGCAGCCACTGACTAGTTACTGCTAGACCCTGGATATTACACCTCACATGAACTTGAAATTAAGCCCTAGTAAGTCCTTATCTACTGAATTATATTCATTCCACTTTGTGTCCTGTGACATGTGTTTGGTAACTAATCTGTTTGAATTTGTTCATCTTGAAAGTCTTGTCATTTGTTGCATTCCTCGATATAATGTTCCTCTACAATTATATTTTGCACTATGCATCTTAAATGTTGGGCTTCTGGTCATACCTTTTTGTAACTAATTCCTGCCCCCCCCCCCCCACACCGAGAAAGGGATTTTCAGCTCCAGTGGGCCTACCCTGTTGGTAAAGATAAATAAATGAATGAATGAACAAATAAATGAATATCAGATTATATATTTTTAGAGATGTGTCAAAGTTTTATTTCTCTTGTGAAGTTGCCATGAAGTGGCAAAAATTCACATTTACGGAGCTTTACAAAGTTTTTCCAGACCTCAGCAACTTCGACATTGCACAGATCGTGATGTTTTGCCATGAAGTGCACAGTTTTTGCTGCAAAGTGCAGAATTTTACATGTAAAATTCTGCACTTAATGAGCAAAATTCCACACTTCATGGTGAAACTTCACACTTCGTGGATCAATCCTCACTTTCCAAATTGCACAAAATTTGTGGATTAATTCAAAGAGCAAATGTTGCTGACTTCGCCGAGCTCTATTTATTTTTTAATACATCTTTCTGATTATATTATTACAGTGGTGCGGTAGCACCACTATAGTTATGGTTAAGTAGTCATTTCTATGTTAAACCCCAAATTTTGCAGTTTAATAGCTTTGTCACTGTTCAACATATTTGCACAACATTTTGCATGCTCTGTCTTAGGGTCAAGTTCTCTTGATATGCTATATTTTGTTCCAGTTGGATGTGCAGATTCTGACACGTGGCTAGTGAAAAAAGTGAAAAAAATCAGGGGGGTGCCATTTTTTTGTCATCACCAAGCACCCAGACAAGTTTGAGTTTTGGTCTGAAATTTTCAGGGTAGAAAGGGTTTAAGCCAGAGTGGTGCCTTTCATTAGTTTGATAAAAAAAAAAATATTAATCTGTTCCAGAGTTATAAGGATTTGAAATTTCAGTTCTCAGCATGCTCAGTATTTTTTGAGGATAACTGCTTGTAATGAAAAAAAGAATGTAGTCCATACAAAAAAACAGATCCTTTTTCATATGGGGATATTCTTTTTTTTATGAGAGAAAAATTATTTTTGCATATGCCTGCCATCTTATTTCTATTTTTTTCAAAATTTTGAAAACCCATAAAAATCATATTCTGCAGAGACACCAACCCATGTATCTTGTTAATAAGGACCCCATTCAATGGATTCTGGAGTTTATTTTTGGAATAATTATCCAAAAATCTTCTTTTTTTTAGTTTCATTTTTTGGCCCCCTCTGACACCACAGCTGCACCTTCCCACAGGGTCCCCAATGCGTCTGCTCAGGCTGTGCCAGAGAACAGAGAACATCAACCCCATGTGGCCATTCCTGTAACCCTCAAGTACCCTGCTTAACCCCCCCAGGTGGGGCAGAGGGGGACTCCCCAATCCCCCACTTACCTTGATTGGAGCAGCTACTCTAGATCTTCTCCCCTGAATCCCTCAGTCACCAGCGCAGAGGCCCATCTCCAGGTGCACACATGGGGCTTTTTCTTATTTTTCTTGTCCCACCTCTGCAGATGCCAGTGCTCGAGGAGGGCCAAGGAGACAAAGGCATGCTGAGATGTGCCTTCACTCCAGGTTCTTGGCTGATGTCCTCCCCTCCTTGTGTTATAGCATCCCCCAACTGCACATCCACTCATGGTCACCCAGGTGGTGGTATAGCAGTGGGGACTGCAGCCCTCCCACACTGAAGAAGGAGAGCAGCCCTACAGGTGCTCAATCCTTCTCCCCCTGGCTGGCTCTCCAGCAACCTAGGCTCACTACTGAACCTGGGTTGCTGGCGTCACAAGCGGTAGTGCTACCACTGCACCAGCAGACCGGCTCCAGGAATCTGTTTTGATGCATTTTTAATTATTTTTCATGACTTGAATTTCTTTTCTCATATGGCCATATGAAAAAGGAACTGGGATATATGAAAAAAAGATCATTTTATACAAAAAAAGAATCTGGACTTAGTTTTTTTTTTTCTCACATTCTTTTTTCAGATGAAGGCATCCTTTTTTGTATGAATAATGCAACTTTTTTCCCCCTGCATACTCTTTTTTGTATGAAGGGATCCTTTTTCATATGAATGATGCAACCTCACAAAGAAGGATCCCTTCATATGAAAACAAAAATTGGGCTTAGTTTTTTTCACATTCTTTTCTTGAATGAAGGGATCTTTTTTCATGAGGTGGGCTAGTTTATATGAAAAAGATCCCTTCATATGAAAAAAGAATTTGGACTTAGTGTTTTTTCCACATTTCAACTTCAACATGTCATAACTCCTGGAATATTAGCAGGTAAGGGACAATCTATATAACAAATCAAAGGTCTTAATGAGTACTACAAGAGTAACAGATAACCCCCACCCAAAAAAAAGAGCCGTATAAAAAAAACATAAATTGTAAAAAGAAAATCAAAATTCCTATAAGACAACAATGGAGGTTTAAAAAGCCACACAACCAAGCAAATAAATTGCTTTTTGGGAGAAATAGAAACACAGAGCCTAGAGGGTCATGTGCTTCCACACCAACATGGGTATATGCATCTATGGATGGATGGATGGAAAGGCAGGGCTCAGACAGCCCTACACATCTACAGTATAGGCAAGTGGATATGTTCATGCAGGTTCCAATGGGACCTGCATAAGTGACCATATAATTATATCAAAAAGAAAGGAAATTCTTTGCAAAACACTTTGCTAATTCATCAGTTAGGGTTCAGATTAAATTGACAAAAATAGGAAAATGTGGTGTTAGAGTTCACAACCATAACACCCTACCCACACCCTGCAGGCAGAGAAAGAAAATAAAACAATTATGGTTTCACCTCTCCTGAGTCTTCACAAATCATACCTGGGGTCTTTCTTGGCTTTGTCAGCCATAACCCTCACCCATTCTCATATAGTCTGGACATTTGAACTTATTCAGTGATGGAATGGGGTGAACATTAAGGCTGACAATCCCTAAGAAGATCCCTGGCATGATCTGCAAAGACTCAGGAGAGGTAAAACAGTAATGGGTTTTCCTTTTGCTGTCTGCAGGGTGTGGGTGGGATGTTAGGGTTAGAAACCCTAACAACACATTCCCTACTTTTGCTGGTTTAATCTGAACCCTAACCGATGCATTAAAGGTGATAGGAAACAGTTTTTACACCTCTAGATGCCCTACAATTGTTCTCTCATTGACTACCCAGTATTCTGAAATGTTTTTGCCCTTTTTTGTTAAATTAAATAATCTAGTTTTGTTGCTATTGTAACTTCCCTGAATTCCTCTCTGCTCAGCAGTTGCTGCTCTCTATTTTCATGCTGCCTGAACATTCTATGACATTAGAAACACCCATTCTAGTCCATTCAGATGAACAGAATGGATAGAATGGGAGTTTCTGATGTCATAGAATGTCTTAAAATATGAAAATCAAGAGCAGTAACTGGTGAGAAGTGTGTAACTCTATTTAGATATGTGGCACTCCAAAGCTAGATTATTTGTTTATCAAAAAGTCATCAAAGCATATCAGAATACATACTTGGCATGGAAAGGAAGATAGAAGGTCAGTTAACTATGAAAAAATCATTTCCTATCTCCTTTAATGAAGTGTTTTGCAAATAATTATAGTATATTGATGACATAAGGACATAAAGACAAGATGGCACCAGAAGCTAATAGACAACAGGTTACATTTTACAAATGACAGTACTGTAATACAGTATTGTTAAAGAGCTGCTGACACCTTTGGGAGAACTTTGGAAAAAATAACATTTCAACACAATTCAGCTTGTATTTCATATATCTTTCACAGATTTCTCCTCTTCATTATTTATCACTGAAGAAATTCTCACTAAAACAAGATCTTTATCTAGCTTTATCTCTTAGAGCTTGTCTGCCTCTATTGCTTGTTCCCTACTTGAAATTGTAATGCTCTGTTGTGACATTACAGTCTGTTGCCATGGGACTAACTTTCGTTTCACAATCAGGGTATTATGACATCAGGTTGGGAAGAAGCAATAGGAGCTGATGAACCTTCAAGGAACAATTATCCTGTTTTCATGCATGTGACCTCAGTAATACAATACTGTGAAAAAGCAATACAGCGCTAATTAGACATATAAGCTGCTTTGTTTTCAGATATTATGTTTTATAAAGTTCTTCTTGAAGCATCAGTGGCTCTTTAAAAGGTCACTACAGTACTACAGTGCGACAAGCTCAGACCTTGATACACAATCAGTCTTTCTTGAGCTAATAAAGCAAAAGTCATTTTGTGCACAAAGTTACTCTTGCTTTCTATTGTCAGTTGAAGGGGTCACTGTTATTCATGCTTTCCTTGTGCTTTTTGGATATCCCAGCAATCTTGAATCCATGGCAGTAATCCTTGCTGCATTTACTGAGCATTTCAAAACTATTTGAACAGCCTGTGCGTGTGGTTGTTTTTCTTTGCTGCTGTTTCCATCTGACAGCTGTTCTGTGATCACTGCAACATAACACTTTGTAAACTGTTTTTGAGCTCCTCTTTTAAATTTATATTAATTGTTAGATCAAGGGGTTGGAGTGGATCAGTACAGGAGGGTGGAATGAATACAGGTGTAATGCTGCTCTTCTACAGTTTGTTTTGATGGAATGTCCCTTGCTTAAATAAAAAATCTACTCTGTTCTTTGTTTATCTGGTAAATCTTTTTATTTCTTTAATGGTGTTGATGTAAGGCACAAGGATGTGTTCAGTGTGTTTTACCATGGTTTCACTATTAGTCCAATGTTTTTTGAAATGGACAATATGCAGTCTGGGAGGAATGAAAAGCTTGGATGGCATGCTTGTGTTTTTCCTTTATAAAGGATTTGTAGAAGCAGATAATCACCTGTCATCATGTAGCTCAACAGCACAGAGACCTGTCTTTTGTACCCAATGCCTGTCACCGCTGCCTGTCTAGTCGAGTTTCAGCCATGGTTCACTGACTACAGGGGGCGAGATATACCCTTATTTCACCAAAATGTATTTTTAGCTCTGGGGTGGGGGGGCAGCTCATGTTGGACAGAAGTCCTATTACAGTACAGATGTTTTTCTTTTAATTCTGTGAAGTACACCAAAACAGAATTTTTCAGCAGAAAAGGACTGCTTAACCCATCCAGTCTGCCCAAATGTTCTCTGCCTGATGTGTCTTCACAAACACTAACTGGTCACCAGTGTGCCTCCACCTCCCTGCCTACTGACATATATTCACATATGTCTATCCTATGCAGGCTTCACTCCCCCCACTGTTTTTGCCTCCACTACTTCTACTGGCAGTCTGTTCTAGGTGTTTACCACCCTTTCAGTGTAGAAGTACTTCTTACATCCCTCTTAAACTCCCCCCAATCATCACATTCCTTCTGGTCCTGGTGTTCTTTCTCATTTGTAAGAGTCTCCCCTCTGCACCCTGTTGACTCCTGTGAGGTACTTGTAGGTCTCTATCATGTCTTCTCTTGCCCTTGCACATGTTGAGAGCCCTCATTCTCTCCTCATAGGACTTCCCATTTAACCAATACACCATTTTAGTTGTCCTCTGTGGACAGCCTCCACCCTATATGTCCTCCACAATTCTGAATTACCATCTGATCTCCAACCTGCCATTTTTGAGTAAGGTTGTCGAAAAACTGGTGGCACATCAGCTAGAGGATCACCTGGTGTCTTCAGATATCTTTGAGACTTTCCAGTTGGGTTTCGGGCTAGACATAGCACTAAAACTGCTCTAGTGAGAGTGAATAAAGATCTGCTCAGGGCTAGAGATAGAGAAGACAGGTCAATTCTTATGCTCCTCGATCTCTCTTCAACTTTTGACACTGTGGATCACGTTGTGCTTCTTGATCAGATCTGTGAGTTTTGTGGACTCACCGGTACTGTCATCAAATGGTTTGAGTCCTATCTCTCGAGCAGAGTGCAGCAGGTGGTGATGGGGTATTGCTCCTCCTCCTCTCCAATGCCTCTGTCTCATGGAGTACCTCAGGGCTTGATCTTGTCTCCAATGTTGTTCACAGTGTACATGCTGCCCCTGGGTGAGATTATTTGACAATAACAGTGTGGAGTTTCACTGCTATGCATATGATACCCAACTGTATTTGCCTTTTGCACCCAGATCATCAGGAGTAGTCAATATGCTTAATAGTTGTCTGGCTAAAATCAATGACTGGATGGCTTCCAATTGGATGAGACTCAACCCAACTAAGACTGAGGTACTGGTGATCGAGCCAGGTCATGGCTGTGATGGGTTACCACCAGGGGCTGACTCTGGACTTGTTCTGGGGTCTGCTTCATTAGTGGTTTCTCAGAGGGTGCGAGATCAGGGCATGATCCTTAATTGCAGATTTACCTTTGAAGATCAGGTATCAGCTGTAGTCAGCAGTGGTTTTTACCACTTGCAGAACATTGCCCAGATTGAGCCCATCATTCCACCTGAGGACATACCTACATTAGTGCATGCCTTCATGACTTCTATGCTCAACTATTGCAACACTCTGTACTTTGGGGCCACGGGAGGAACCCTCCACAGGCTGCAGCTAGTGCAGAATGCAGCAGCCCGGTTGCTGATTGGCCTTTGGTGGTCCAGCCATGTGACTCTGGTCCTGCGTGCTCTACACTGGCTGCCAGTCAGGCGGAGGGTCCTTTTCAATGTGGATCTTCTCACCTTTAAGCCCTGAAAGGCACTATAAAAATAAAGATGATTTGATTTGATTTATATGGGCTGGGTCCTAGTTATCTGTCTGAACTCCTGACAATGGTGTCCTCTGCATGCTCTCTCTACTCCTCTTCAAGGGGCCTCCTGGACATTCCCACAGTTTGGCTCAAGACCTCAGGTGATCGGGCATTTAGTGTCTCTGGGCTGACCCTGTGATACTTGTTTCCACCTGCAGTCTGGGAGGCTCCCTTGACTGAAGTATTTAAGGGGAGGCTAAAGGCCCACCTCTTCAGCATGGTGTTTGACTGTTAATATCTTTATTTTAGTTTTGGCCAGTTCCCCGAAGACTGAGTTCTGAAACCCTATTTTATTTTAATTTTTGTATTTGAATTTTGTAATGTTTTAATGAGCATTTATTATGTCTTAATTAACTGCTATCTTTTCTTGCTTATGTACGGCGCCCAGAGCCTCAGGGAGTGGGCATCTTATAAATAAAATTCCCTTGCCTTGCCTTTCTGAGATGTGACCTCCAAAACTTGACACAGTACTCTAGATGGAGTCTCAACAGCAAGAGATATACAGTGGCAACCCCCTCCCTCCACCTGCTAGGGATACCTCTCCATATGCATTCCAGCATCCCACTAGTCTTAACCACTACTTTATCACACTGCCTGCTACTTTGAGGTCATAAGCTATGATACCAATAACCTTGAAATCTCTTTCCTGCTCAGTTACTAGCAGTCCCTCTTCCACGCTATTCTGTACACCTGGGTTTCTGTGCCCTTGGTGTAGGATTTTGCATTTTTTTGGCAGTGAACCACAACTGTTATGCTCTTTACCACTCCTCAAATTTCCTAAGATATCTGCACATTCTCTCTACCCCATCTTGAGTGTCCATCCTATTACAGATTTTGGCATCATCTGGAAAAAGGAATACCTTCCCTTTTAGTTCTTCTCCAACATCACTTATGAAGACATTGAAGAGTACCAGTCCAAGTACTGAACACTGCAGCACCCTGCTAGTCACTCTTCCATCATTACAGTGAGTGCTGTTAGCCACCACTCTCTGTCACCTATCTGTTAATCAGTTTCTAACCCAGTTCATCACTTTGGATCCCATTCCTAGGCTTCACAATTTCTTTATCAGTCTCTTGTATGGCACAGTGTTGAAGGCCTTGCTAAAGTCCAGATAGGCCATGTCCACTGCATTCCCCAATCAATTTCCCTGGTTACTCAGATAAAGAAATCAGTCAGATTCATCTGGCATGACACTCCCCCATGAATACATGCTGCCTGTGGTCTTGCAGCCCATCAGATTCAAGATTATCTACCAGCCTTTCCATAAGCATGGTTTCCATTATTTCTACTACTGGTGTGTGACTCACTGGCCTGTATTTGCTAGCCTCCTCCCTGCTGCTGTTTTTATGTAGAAGGGTCATGTCTGCTCTTCTGCAATCTTCCAGAAACACACCTTTTTCCAGTTAACTGTTGAATAAGGCCATCACTGGGGCTGCTAACACCTCCCTGAGTTCCTTTAGTACCCTTAGGTGTATCCCAGCTGGACCCATAGCCTTGTCCACTTGCAGAGCCACAAGCCCCTTCAGCAGTCCTTCCTCTGAAAATGGACTTGTGTCCACATCACCCCCATCTTGTTCCTCCTATTCCTGGTGGAATGTCCCCATCCCTCCATTGTAAAGATTGAGCAGAACTTTCTGTTCTGGATTGCAGCTTTTTCTTAGTCCCTTTCTGTGCAGTCTCCCCTGTTACCCTCCTATTCCTCACTATACCACCCCTTTCTTTCCTATTCTCACTTACTTATCTGAAAAAGTCTTAACCCCTTTTAGCTACCCTTATGACTATCCTTTCCTTTGTCTGTGCCTCTGCACTCCACACCACCTTTCCTGCTTCCCTCCGTTTTACTTCTTTATTCTTATATTCTTTATTTTTACTTGTAGACAGGATAATAACTGTTAGGACCACTGTGGGCCTATATTAAAAGTTGTCCTGTGATTAAGTAGATTATAATGGCTTTGACAATGGCTCATTGGTATACATCCCTGTCCTCTTTCCTCTGCATTTCCTTATAGAGCACCTCTTGAATGCTACCCTTTTTCCCTTCACCAAATTGGACACTTCCCTAGAGAGCCATAATGTTCTCTATTCCGTTCTGATTTTATTAACTTCATTTATGCAGAGACTGACTGCATTAATTATACCCTCCTTTATTTATACCATTGTTTCTCTACTGCTCACAATACCCCCAAGAGGCAGTTTCTGAGGCACTCTCCTATTTCTTTAAAATTCTCCTTCCTAAAGTCCAAGAATCTCATATTCATGTGGTTAGTCTCTGCTCCTATCGTTGTGTTAAACCACATTATATGGTTATCACTGGTATGAAAGGGACTGCCCACTGTAATGTCTACAGTGCTGTCATCATTTGCAAGTACCAGATCCAGCATGGCCCCATCCATTGTTGGTTCTTTGACTAGCTGCCTGAGAAAAGCCTCTTGTAGGGAGTCAAGGATGGCCCTGCTCCTTGACCAAGCCACCAGAAAGGCTCCACTCCACATCTGCAGATTGAAGTCACCAACTAGCAGCACCTCCTCCATAACTGCCATTCTGATGATGGCTTCCTGAAGTGCCTTATCTGACTCTTATCTCTGTGCTGATGGTCTGTACAGTACCCCAGCACAAGTAGCAGCCCCAGAGCCTGTCTCCAGAATGATGCACAGCACCTCCAGTTCTTCATTTTCCTCTGGGTGACACTGTACCTCTGTGACCTTGATTTCCTCTCTCACATACAGTGCATCTCATCTTCCCCTCCTACCTGCTCTGTCTCTCCTGAATGGAGAGTAGCGAGGTATAACCATATCCCAGTTGTGGCACCCAGTGCATCACATCTCCATTATGACCACCATATCCAGGCTAGCCTCAGCCATGATTGCCTCTAAAGCTAGAATTTAATTTCCCAGCCTTCTTGCATTGATGCACATGGCTGTTCATGCATTACTCCCTCCCTGCCTGCTTTCCTGATTTCCTCTCCCTTTCTGCCTATGCCATCCCCTGAAGTTCTATCTTACTGACCTCCTCCCCTTTGACATTGTCCCTTCCCTGTCTCCTTTTCTCCTTTATTCTTGCTTACCTGAGTGATAACCTCCTTTTCTTCTATCCTGTCCCCACTGCTGTCTTCTTGGGCTCCTGCCCAAGGGGAGTTTGCTACCCTTGGGCTCTCCCTCCTTAATGCTACATCAAATGAGGTGGCAATGGTTGCTTACATTGGTTTTACAGCCTCCACCTGGCTAGTTTAAATGCTCATCCAGGTAGCATTTAAATCTCTAGTAAGGACTGTGGTCCCCTTCCTAAAAGAATGCAGGCCATCTCCCCTATAGATGCCCATATCGTCCGAGGTTGGCCCCCAGTTCCCAATGTAGCTGAAGTCCCCCCTCCATGCACCATGCCTTCAATCAACTGTTAAAAGCCCTGGTGCAGAGTACCCTTTCTTCTCCCTATCTTTTCACAGGTAACACTTGAGCAAAACCCATCATGCATGCCACCTTCTTGAGGCCCTTCCCCAGTTCCCTGAAATTATCATGTACCACCCTGCCCTGTTTCTTGCCAGGTCATTTGTCCACAGGTGGACAAAGATGTCTGTCTGCCTTCCAGGTCTTGCTACCCGAGCAATCCTCTGGATGCATTCTACATCCCTCCAAGCCAAAGCACCTCTCTGGCCCTTCGCTTCCCTCTCCCTCCTTCCCCCCACTCCCAAGTCTATCCCCTAACAATAGAGTCCTCCTCCAGCAGCTCCTTCCTCCTTTGTTGTGGGCCTATTCATCCCTCATTAGGTCCTCACCCTCTGAGGACACCACTTCCTCCAATCCCACTGGGGTCCTCCTGTCCATTTTTGTCATTTTTCTCTTGGAATATCCCATCTAATTAAGAAAGGGCCATGCTGGCCTCATGGCACCGAGTGGTGATGCACCCATTCAGCATGCTGTTTTTTTGTCACACACCCGGTACGGCAGGAGTGGAGACCAGTGGGGAGGGTTAAGAGCATCTGTGTGGACACTCTCCTTACTGGGATGGAGAGTTCACCTTCACCTCTCTTTGAGTGGCTCCTATTGGTTGGCCAGTGGAGGCGCACTTGGTGGTGTAGGTAACCATGTGCCACCATGCATCCCTCCCAGGATGCCATGAGCTTGTTGTTGTCTCATGGGAGGGGGAGGGATGGAGGGAGAAAACAGAAAAATAGCCTATCCTGGGGTGCTGGAAGAAGGCCCCCCATGGAGTCTCCTATACCACCATCCACCCAGCGTACCATCCTTGCCTCCCTCCAGATTATCATCCCCAGTGACAAAGGCACTTCTCCCCTGTTGGCAGCAGGGGGGTCCTCCAGAAGGGATGAACTGGAACATTTGGAGTGTTGGCAATGCTTGCAGAGTCTGGAGACAGAAAACAGCATCAGAGTTGAGGATGGTCAGTTGAGGGGCTGAAGCTTTGGAAGCCTGAAGGAGTTGGGCTCCAGGGGGCAGGGTGGAGCAGAAAAAAAAGAAAGGACCATGCCCACTGTCTGAAAAATGAGAATATGTGTCCAGTGCTATTGTGAACAAATTAATCTAACCACCCCTTGGGCAACAACTAATGAAATGTGAGAGTTATCCACTGTTCCTTCAGACCTCAAGCACTTAATGGTATTGTTTTAACTGAATTTGAACACTTTTCAACAACAGTGGTAGGCAATGTGTTGCTTGTTTTGGAAGTACTTGGGCTAGTGTACTGCAGACAGGAGTCTCTCTGAGCCTTCTTAGTCTACCTTGAACTTACAAACTGTAGATTAATTAATTGCAATTTCTTTTTGTATTCTTTTATTGTAACAAAAAAAAGATAATCACCCCAAGTTCACAAGCAAACTTCCAGATCAGAAAGTGAATTTCAGGAGTATAATACTCATATTTAGCATGCAACTTCTTTGTAGGTCGGGGGTGGGGGGGTGTAACAGCCCACAGCTCAGACACAACGGCCTCAACCACCTGAATGGAGACACCAGCAGCTTGAGAAAGATCATCAGTACTGAGTCCCTTAAAGGAACACTGTCAGCTGTTTTGGCTTATTTTCTGTGTCCTTTTGTTTATTGTGTGCCTGCCTCAAATCTAGAGTCCCTGATAGTGATATCTTTCACTACGTGTGTACTTTGCTTGTCAAGCTTTATTTCTGACCCAAAATTATAACATTAAAATTCTGACCTTATCTTGAGCAGGCCATTCCTTTCCACACATTCCCAACAGTTCTGTGGCGCTCATCATGCTGAACTCACGCAGGAACAAATTTGACAGTTTTTGAGTCACATTAACTAAATACATGGTTGTATTCCATGGATTCAGCTAATTTTGGCAATACTTTTCTTTTTCAGGAATGAGAGTTATTTCCATTTGAAATCATTCAGTCATCAGCATGCACATGCACAGAGTCCTGGTTTCACTTGTCAAACTGAGATTTCAAATGGAAATACTCCTCATTTCTGAAAAAGAATTTTTGCCGAAATTAGCTGAATTCATGGAGCATATATATGTATTTAGCTGGTATGACTCATCAATCTGCAAACTTGTTCATACACAATATCAACATGATCAGAGCCTCAGCATCATTAGGAACACTCAGACCCCTCAACATAAGGTTGGAATTTTAATGTTATAATTTTGGGTCAGATATTGAGCTTAACAAAAACAAGTATGCACATTGTGAAAAATAGCATTATTAGAGACTCTATATTTGTAGCAGGCACAATAAATAAAACGAGAGTGAAAAACATCAAAACAGCTGACACTGTCTCTTTAACAAATAAAATGAGCCGGCCCGGTGGTGCTGAGGGTTGAGGCGCTGGACGACACACCTCATGCCACACCAGCGACCCGAGTTCAAGAGTGAACTTGGGTAATGGGGGTCAGCTGGGGAGGGAGAGGATTGAGCACCCACTGGGCTGTTCTCCTCTCCAGGGGAGGGCATGGGACTGTCTAGTGCTCCACTGACCCCTGGTGAAGACCGGGCACTGCAGAAGCATTAGACTGCACGTACACAGTGTGGCTGATGCAGGCAGGTTGCCGTATGCGCAGAGTCTGGAGTGCACCATGCACTGGGGGTGGGATGGGGAGGACTCTTGGGGAACTACACAAGAAAAACCCTCCCAACCTGGATAAGCGATGGCCTTCCAGTGCCAACGCCACAGGCCTAATGCTGGTTCCCTACCACTTCCCCTTCGGTCTCCTCAGGTCGTTAGCCACCCAGGCCCGAGGAGGATTTGTAATGTCCTTGAAGATGGCAGGGAATACAGCGGGCAATAGAGCGAGATGGTGAGAGAAGAGGCCTGAGAGAGTTCCGGAGTTGGAGGTGATAGGGTGGAAAAAAAGAAAAAACAAACAAATGAAATGTCCCTTTTTTCCTATTTGGGAGGCTGAAGCCACCAGAACAGAGACATTGAGATAGCACAAAGTGGAGGACCAAAAAGTAAATTAAAAAAATTTAAAAAAGCAGTGGACAGCTGGGTTAGAAAACAGCAGCAGCAGCACAATGGCAGGCAAACAGGTCAGGTTGTAACAAACTGTCACAGCTGAAATTTAAAAGGGGCAAAATGTCAATTATCTGTGATTAGTGCTAATCTGAAACAAGTAGGAACAAGTTAACATTCTCACAAATTGGAAGGTTGAATGTGTGAAAACAAGTTTGTACTAATGCGCTCTATGTGTTGCACCTGCAAAAGTGAACTTACTTGATACTATCATAAATTATATCATATCAGATATTATCTTCTCATTTATCATATATTATAACAGATTATAACATCTGGTCCTATGTTATATTTAAGCAATAATGCACAGCAGGGTGTGGAATATCTTGGGATATCGTCACGTCTTGGGTGGTTGGTCACGAGACTGCAGGCTGAGTGCATCCAGTGACCTGAGAAGTGATGATATCCCATGAAATACCACACCCTGAAGTGCATTATTGCTATTATGAACTGGCAAAGCATTTTTGCAGTAAAATCAAAAATTAAAAAAAGTTTAAAACCTTTTAAAAATGAGTGTTTGGGGTGTTGGAGGAATTTCATTTAAAAAAAGTAGTCCCTGGCAGCAGGTGGCACTGCTGTAACTGGAGTTTGTGGAGAAGGTGTAGTCTGTCTCACTCTCCCAGAGCTATTGCCGCATGTGTACTGTGTAAGCTCCCTGTGTTATGTTTTCCTTTCAGTATATTTTGATTTGAGTTTATTTGGTTTTGCCAGTTTGCCTGCAACCAGCCTTTCTGTTGTTGCCAACGTCATGTTGCTGATTGTGGGGAGGGCTGTGACAGAAATGGTTAGAAAACTTTTTTTTTTTGTTGTTAACTTACTTTCTCCACATGTAATTTTTTCCTCAGTTGTTGGGTGAGGGGCAGGGTGTACATTATGTGGAGCAGTTTGAAAACGAGTGGTAAGAGAGGGTTTAAATTATCTTCCTCACTAGAGACTGCCACTTCCGTGCCACTAACTTTGTCCCACCCACACGAAAAAGACAGTTGGAAATGGAAAATTGGGTAGTGACTTTGCCATTGCAGTCAGTGTTGTTTAAGTTTGTCAGAAGAGCTGCTTCAGCCACAAATTGCTCCATCCTGACAAAAAGACTGCCTTGACTGCATTACTGTACGAGCAGGGCCAGACAGAGGATCAGGAATCCAAATAAAGATAGTGCCTCTGGCCACCGAACTGCTCCTCACAGTAAGCTTTTTGCCATATTGAGGGACATAAGAACCATTGCGGTCAAAGGAGTTAGGTGTGAGTGAGGAGGCTGGTGACCGGAGGTTTTTTGAAACCGTGATGATGTAGCCCAATATCATCATGGCCTCAAAGAACTCTCGGCCAATCAGCTTTCTATATTTTCGGTCACCAGTGCATAACAGTTTATATCAAATCATCATATTTTATCATATATCAGATTTATGTTATCATCTCATATTTCATATCTAATATCATCTTCTCATCTATCATATATTATATTGAAGTATAACATCTGCTCCTATGTCATATCAGTTTATATCAAATCGTATTATTTTATCATATATCATATTATTTTCTCATATATCAAATATGTTTGTATCAGATTTTATCTGTTTACATATAGCTGTTTTATCAGATTACATTATCTGCTCATATATTATACTATATCTACTGCCCTGCCTAATGCCATTAGAAGGAATGTCATCCACAGTTGCCAAAAAAAAAAAAGAAATCACCTTACAATTATTGCCCAGTGCCAAATTACACTTCAGAAGTATCCTCCTCCCATAGCTTCCATCGCCACCAGCAGGCCACTATACCTAAAATACCAAATGGATCCTCTGTAGAGTGGATGTATTTTAACAGACGGCACCATGAATTCATGGAAATCACAGTTTTTTTTAAACTATTTATAATTACATTAAATTAACATCATAGGAGTCTGACTTCAGAAAACAATACATTTCTTCATCATCATTCTCCTTCTCCTTCCTCATTCATGAATCATACTTTCCTTGTCTTACATAATACAGTGTCAGGGGGGCCACTGCCTTGTCATAGCAAAATGATAGTATACCACAAAGCACTAGGGCAGGCTGTTTACCCAGTGTGCAATGTTTCAGTAAATTTATTTCATTTGTCAACATAGTTGTCATTTATTTTCTTTCTGGAATGCTCCACCATTGTGTTTCTCCCAGCTTGAAGCTGAACTGAAGCTGGCTCTGGTCTCCATCTCTCAACCTAAACTTACATGAGGCAGAAACACTTTGGTATTAGACAAAAGCTGAGGGAACATAATCTATCATTTAACACCCTCTTTTTGGCAAAACTCCAAGTTCAGTGTGGTAAGCTAACCTTTATTTTCAGTGCTCCAATGAAGGGCAAGCTGATCAAGAAACCAGGCAGAGCAATAAAGGCAGGAGGTGTCTGGCAGTGGTTCAGACTGTAAAGACTAAGTACTGTTCTTGAAAACTGTAGGGGAGATGACTGGTACTAAAGTAAATGTTTGAATAAAGTGGTACTGTTCTATCATTTTCTGGATATACTGACTGTGTGTGACTAGGAATACTAGGATTGTTCAGCCATTTAAACACAGCAGAAATATTTGACATGTTTGCACCTAATGCATTCTGCATATTGGTTTGAGATAAAATGGCAGTTTCATTGGCTTCTGTAAAGATAAGAACACTGAAGCACATTGAAGAGAGAAGTCACCATATAGCTGCTGAATCTGTTTTGTCTCTCTCTGCTGCTCATTAAACAGGACCAGTTTCAATGCATTCCTTAAGGGTTCCAGCAGCAACTTACTCTAAAGAACTTCCAAAGTCTACTCCTTTGACTTTTTACGGGCTCTATAGCTAAGGGAAAGGGATTCTAAATCCTTAGTCAGAGGAGCTAGCCACCCAATCCCTTCTCTTCCTGGTCCCATAATTTTACAGGTGCTGCCCCTGGGGCCACACATTTTATGATGTATTACTTAGGAGAGTGTGGGGTACACTGTATTGATAGTAATAGAAGCCAATTTTTAGATACTATTTTTTATATTTTGGAAAGTAGAGGAGTCAAATCAAGGCAATGGATGACCTAACAAGGGTCTTGTTAGTTGAGCCATGGTTTTGATTTGGCTCATGTGACCCTGTAAAATATAAAAATAGTCTCCCTTTACTATCAGTACAGCTCACCCTCATGCTCTCCAAACTAATATATCACAAAACATGAGAAAACAGTGTCAGCACCTATAAAATTGGGGATAAGGAAGGGGAAGGGATCAGGCAGCTGCCTCCTCTGAGTATTTATGATCCCTTCCCCTTGGTTACAGAGCCCTTAAGAAATTCTAAGAATTGAACTTTTGATGTGCTATAGAGATGGCTTGCTACAGAAAGGATGGAAAAAAAGATTTGAATATGAGTACACCTGGTGCTCTTTAATTAAGCGCAACTGGGGTGCAGTTCATGATTTCAAAATAATATAGCAGGCATAGAAAAACTAAAAAAAAAAACAGGGAACATACATTTTCATAACTGCTGACTGTTTCATCTAAAAGATTTTGTCTGCTTAATGTGTATTGCATAGTCCCTGTGTATTTGTTTTGACAATGTCTACTATTTAGTAGCAGTAATGCTACCTTTAGCAAAGCATATTTTCAAACTTGCGCCCCCGATATCTAGTCAGTTGGTCTAACATTTCTTACATTTTAAAAATATTAATTCTGCAGTAGCTGGGTCCTGGCCATTAGATGCACAGGCAGCAGCTTTATTTTTTAATATATCAATTTAATGATTTTTCCACCCTGAAGTTATAAAATTGGAGGGATAAATAGGTATTGGAATGTAAAGAGTGCAACCTGTATTTCAGAAGTATTTTTCTTCGGCATATGAATTACTGTATATGTTACTTATTCTGAAAATAAACATTAAGTACTGTAAAATGCAAGATTACTAAATACAGAAAATGTATGTTTCATTTCATGTAAGTAATCAGTGATTTAAGTGGTTGCTAATTGTGAACTACCAGACAAGTGGCATTGGGAAACAACATGCATACATTTCAACACACTTAAAGGTTACTCAATCAAAACAAAACCCAAGTTCATTTACATTATTAGTGTTAATTCTGTCAGAAATATTAACTGTTACTAAACCCATGAAAGCATTTATTTTACTGTCTGTGATTTATATCCCAAATTCACTATTACTTTTTGACCTGCACTCCTCTGGTAGAATTGCAAAGAATATGTACATTAAAACTGCATAATGCAATGTGGGTTATATAGTTCATTAAAAATCAATTTTCCTTGATTGGAAACTTAAACAGCATTTATAAAGGTTTGGGCTAACATACTCATAAAATTAAGCAGGAAAAAAACAGGAACCAAATCCTTGTGTTTTTCATAAAAACTTAGTTCCGGTAGTTCTTTCAACTGAATTTAGAAATGACTTTCTTAGAGTAGTAAAATAATGCCCTTATTAGTGACTAAGACTCAATTTTGACCACAGGTTGAGGACTATGTTGCACATTTTTGATCTTTGCATAGCAGTTCAATGCATGCTTCTCATTCTTTTCTAGGGCAATTGTGGATAATACCCAGAAAGGCCAGTTAACTAGAATACATGACTCCATGAAAATGAGAGGCTGTGTAACTTTAAAAAAATGTAACATTGCTAGAAATGCCTTATAAGCATAACATGGCTTTTTTTTTAGTTTAATTCAGCTACATACTGTACAAGGAGTTCTTCCAAAGTCAAAAGTGGATTGGAACCAATAATAAAAACTCTGTTTCTAGCACCTACCTGACAAGCACTTTTGTAAAAGTGAATAATTACATGAAAATCACTTCCTTCCTCCCTCTTCAAGACTTCTCAAGGTTGCTAGGCATTCTCTGTACTACCTTCTGCTAATGTTACTTTGCACAGACCCAAGGAATGTACTTATTCTGAGGAACAAAAGCCTAACTACTTCAGTTTTTAAATTTATTCATGGAATCTTTACCAGCAAATACTATAGCAAAGAATCAATGTGTCTTTTCCACAGATACTAATTTTCTACTGTACATGAAAATAAGTAAGGAATTTTCAGGCTGGTTCACCTTAATCAAATAGATCCCCACACACACACACAAACACATGCAGAATTTTCAAGTCAACTTAAGAAGTTTATTCTAAATGTAATGCTTAGGAATTGCTTAATAATGGGACTTCAGTTTATTCCATTTTGGAAGCATGAGGCTTCCAAATATAGGACAAAAACTTGAAATGATTGTGAGGAAGCATTTGACTCTTAAAAGAGGAAAAGGAAAATTAGGTGTTATGAGTTCCAATCAATGGAAATAACTTCAAAATGTTGACATATGGAAGTTTTTGATTTCCACCAAAAACAAATTAACTGAATCACTGGGTACTTAAGAGTTTTATTTTTGTAATTCAGTGTATGTTAACAAAAGTATGTTACATTGTAGACCACCATATAGTTATTCATCCTTCATGTTATCCTTTATACATCAGTTCAAATTCAAAGCACTTTACAATATACTTTACTAACAATTCAGTTCCATAAAAAGTCAATATCTAAACAACAAGTGAGTTTTAACTTGCATTCAAATACCTTATCTTCTTTTATGAGTTCAGGTTGAAAATAATGACATCTCTTTACACCAAACATGCAAATGGATACAGTGATTTTTCAAGACCCAAATCTTGGTTGCCTCAAGGGGCCTCAGTGTGCAGCCACTGGAACTTACTGGTGGCCTCACTCTGTGTTTTTCATTCACACCAAACACACTTTTATATCCCACACACCCTGATATAACAATATTCTTTTCACATACTACATTTTAAACCAAGATCCTGATGTATTTTCAATTGAAATATAGCTCCCATAGTTTTAAGGTAATAAATTGTCCATTACCTTATCTTTGCAACAGCGACTCTGAAGAGCAATGTAGCAGCAGAAAATTGTGCTGGTGGCTACCTGCGTCCATTTTATGCTCATTTGAGAAACTCTTATCAAGACTAAGACTGACGTAAAGGACAACATGATAAGATATTTATTTTGCAGGCCAAATAGATTGAATCAGGATGTAACTCATAACAAACTCTTGAAGACAAAATGGAGAAATGGAAGAACAGCATACCCTCTTTGATGTTCCAATGCAGGTAAACTACATTTGGGGTGATCATAGAGGTGTGTATTACCTGACAGGAAAGAAATGCCAGAACAAAATGTTAATGTATAATTTGGATTTTATTACAACAGCATGATAAAATAGATTTTAAAACACTTTGATTGCATTAAGGTCCAGTTTTTATTTATTTATTTTATTTAGTCTGTTATGGACACTTCTTTTAGGTAGTAGATATCATTTGTTTGACTATAGAGTCAAACTGAAAAAACATTTTAATGTAAATGTCCTCCGCTAAAGCAGCAGTGCATGAATGTGGTGAAAAGGTTGACCTATACTTTTTTATTCTATGTTAAATTGCCCCTTATCTACTGACTTGTGTGACACCTTTCTTTTCACAATTTGAGTCTGCCTTAGTACTTTTTTCACATCTGAAATAATAAAAGGAGTGCTCCTTTTAAAATGGGTTGGGCCAGGTTTTCATCATTATTCTCAGCTGTTTTTGAATTTTTGTTTTGACTAAAGTGACCTATTATGCAACAGGCAGCGCTCCTTTACCTTGTGGGACAGTAGCTATTCAAAACAGCTGAGAATACTGGTGAAAACCTGGTCCTAGCCATATTAAAATGAACTCTTTTTTCATTATTTCAAATGTGAAAAAAAAAATACTAAAGCAGATCCAAAAAACAGAGAAAGAAGGGTGTCATACAAGTCAGAAGATAAGGGGCAATCTAAAATAACATAACATAGTATAGATCAAAATGTTCACTTCATTCATGCAGTGATGCATTAATTTGTTTAATTCTAAAAATCTCATCACTTTCTGAATTGCCCAATTTGCATCAGCTGCTGAAGGTGCTCAGGTTATGTGCACTCTGCCTCTGGGACAGAGCCTAAAATGTTTTTAGTGCTTACTAAAGTGATGTTAGCAGGGTAAGCTCTCTCACAGGATGAATGATGTCCTCATCAGTCAATACTGCTTCTCCTCTAAAAGCTTTTCAATTACCCATTTGAATATGAAAAGCCTGTGATAGTTAATAAAGACTCAAAATACTTAGTTTTCAGTTGTAATATTTCATAGGTTACCAACACCTTCTAGACTTGGGCATCAGGTGAAAGATAACAAAAAAAAATCATCTCTTCTAAGTCAGCAGCCTTTTCTGGTTTTCTTGTTTTTCAGGAGACTCATAGTCCTCCTCTGGTGTGCTGCAGTCCTGGTGTCTATTAGGGCTGTGTGAAATTAGCAAATTCAGATTTTGCTGAATTTGTTTAAAATTCAATGAAATTTTACAAAAATGTGTGAACTTTTTCCGACATTTTCTGAAATTCTTTAATTGGTCATAATATGGTTTGTATTACTGTTAGAGTTCTGGGGCCCAATATTCAAAGAGGTGCAAAGTGCAGCACAAAAGCTGTGCTGCTCCTTGCACTGGCCCAGGATCCTAAACATGCTGTATACAGAGGAGTAGTGCACCAGCACTATTCAAATGAATATAGGACTATATTAGCCCAGCACTAAGCCACTATGTGCTGGGCAGACATGGCTTCCGAAATAGGGTGCCACAATGGCTTGCACCCATGCTAAATTCCTGATATTCAAATGGACCCATGCAAATGAGCTCATTGAGCATGCAAAGCCCTAAGGGGCCATTTGTATGCCCATTATGGGCTCATTTGCATGGGTAGTCTGCCAATTTAGCATGGTGCTGCTTCTGACTTGCCCCATCCCAGAGAGCTCTTCCTGGTGGTAGTGCCCCCCCCCACCAATCAATGGCTGGTTGTTAAAACTTAAACTTTCCCTGGTGTCCAGTGGTCTCCCCACTCTGCCGATCACCTGTCTATTTTAAAAATACATCATTCCCTGGTGCTAGTGGTCGCCCCAACCAATTGCTGGCCCAAAGTTAAGAATTAAATGTTCCCTGGTGTCGTTACCCCTACCCACACCCATGTCCAATGTTTCTGTAGTATTGCCTGGTGTCTTGTGGTCCCTCCCCCCACCTGCACCCATGCCAGATGTCTACAGTATTATTCACTGGTGTCCAGTGGTCTCTCCCCCACTCAATTACCCACCCAATACATAGACACTGTTTGCCTGATGTCCAGTGTATCCCTTCCCCATCCCGATCCCCTTTATATTAAAGATAAACCATTCCTTGGTGTCTAGTGAACCCCCTCCTTATCCCTGATCCCCTCTATACTACTGTAATGGCCTTCTCTGGTGTCTAGCAGACCCCCACCCCAGCAGGTAGTGACTCACCACTCCACACCCTCCCATCCTGACCCCAGGCTGGTGATCAGCACATCCCTCCTCTCTCTAACACAGCAGGCCACTAACTGAGATGTCAACAAGTGCATACATTAACAGCTGATTATACAGTATGCACTCACTGATAGCTCAGCTGGCAGCCAGCTGTGGTGGTGAGAGGAAGGCAGTGCTGGTCACCAGTTCAGGGTCAGGATGGGGAGAACTGGGGTGGTAGGGCACTACCTGGTGGGGTGGGGGTATGCTAGACACCAGGGAATGGCATTATAGTTGTATACAGGGGATTGGGGAAAGGGAGAGTGTTCCACTAGACACCCGGGAATGGTTTATCATTAATATACTGGGGATTGGGACAGGGCAGGGATACAATGGACACCAGATAAGCAGTGTATGTGTGTCAGGTGGGTGATTGGGTGAGGGGAGGGACCTTCGGACATCAGGGAATAATACTGTAGGCATTGGGCATGGGTGCAGGTGGGGGGGAAGGACCACTAGAAACCAGGCAATACTACAGAAACATCAATCATGGGTGCAGGTGGGGGGAGGCACCACTAGACACCAGCAAATATTTCATTCTTAACATCAGTCCAGTGACTGGCAGGGGGGTCCACTAGCACCAGATGAAGATGTATTTTTAAAAATCAGGCCAGTGATCAGCAGGGGGACACCACTGGTCCCCAGGGACAGTGTAAGTTTTATCAACAATCTAGCAATTTGAAGGGGAGCCACTAGGAACAGGGAGAGTTTTCGACATTGGGCTGGCAATCAGCAAGGGGTAGAGACCACTAGCACCAGGGACTACTGTGCTGAGAGTTGGGAGAGCCAATGCCTGCAGCCTCATGACCAACCACCCGAGGCTTGATGATATCCCATGATATACCACACCCTGTTGTGCCTTATTGCTTAAATGTAAAATATTAGGTGTTAAAGTTGTAAAGGTGCCAATTTTCCATTTTTCTTTTAACAGATCCCAAAACTCTAAAATGTAAGGGCAAGTAAGATAGAGGTGGTCCATAGTCTCTATTTGGGTCACACAAGTGTGTCTGGGACAATACTGATCATTCAGTTCCTTATGTTTGTGATTACCCTTAATGTTTATTCTCCCATGTCCCCTCAACCAAATCATATCCAACATTTTTTGAGGGATTTGTGAGTTTAACAAAAGGGAGCTGGTATGGTCTTGGTCGACTTTAGAAAAGCTAGCAAAAGGCTATTCTATTAAACATCTAGTGATAATATCTGAACAAATCAATTTCCCAGGCATTTTCATCGCATTAACAGATAGTATATCCAATTTTTTTACATAATCAAACACTTCTTTCCACATCCGGGAGAATTTAGGCATTCTTTTACTTTTGTGCAAAAACACCCCAGAAACCCATTCCTTCATAATTCCTTCTAAAGTAGGCATCATCCAGTTGACCCAAATGTGCTGGCCTTTTCTCAAAACAGGCAGTATATTTACATAAAGAAAATTAGAAAAGAAGAATGCTAGGGGTTGGGAATACTGCCACCCCCCCTTCTTATCCTTGTATAAAATATTATGTTTAACCAGGTTTAACCTGCTACCCCAAAAACATAAGACAAAACATCCTAAAAGACTTGTCTCCAGTTTTATGGGGAACTGGAAAAATATAACTAAGAAAAAAAAAGTGGCAACAAAATATTCTGAATCATATAAATTCTTTTCAGTTTCCCCATATGCCAAGAATTCCATCTACTAATTTTGGCTTTCCCCTTTGGCACGCATTTTTCCCAATTAAAGGTAGCCATGTCTCCTGAGCCAAAGTTGATACCCAAAATTTTACATTATGAAGTTGTTACTGAGATACCTGCTATATCAGGTTCTAACAAATCCATAGCCTGTACATTCAAACAATTACTTTTATTTCTATTTATCTTTGATCCGAGAATTTTAGAAAGTGAAAGAAGCACACCGTATGCCACCCATCCTAAGTTCCTATCTTGCACCACAATACATAAATCATCTGCATACCCAATAGGTTTTACTTCTGGTGTGATTTTGTAACATATTCCCTGAATCCTGGGAGAGGCATGTATAGTCCGGATCACCAGGTCAAGTGTAAGAATGTAAAGAAGGGGACTTAAAGGGCATCCCTGTTGGACTCTGATTTCAAATGGGCAATGATTTCCTACCCACTGATCTTCATAGGGATGTACGTAGGCCAAAGCATAGCACATTTGAATCCAATGAATAAAATCCGATGACATCCCATAACATTGCAACGTAACCAAACGTAACCAAAAGTAATCATGGAAAACATGATCAAATGCCTTGGACTGATCCAGGGTCACTATACTGTATATCAATGTACAGACAGGCGGCCACCAACATATGAGACTGGAGCCAAACACAAAAGAATTCAGGAAAAGCACTCAGAACGGCTACCCAGTAATCGATATAAATATAAATCCAATGCTTGGAATATGTTAAAAACAGCTTTAATAAGACAGCTGAAGCAAGCAGCAATTAATTTCTGAGTGCTTTTCACTATATATCAAGCAATCTCATGCTGGGCCCCTTTTTCCATGTAACGATATTAAAGCATCTACAATACATTGACCAGGTGCTGAGCAAAATTGGGTAGGATGTATTAAAAAATCCAAAACTGTGGCCAGGTGATTGCTTAGTAGTTTTGCAAAAATCTTAAAATCAGTATTTAACAATGTAATTGGCCTCCAGTTGTTCAAGTCCAATTTTGCCCCAAATTTAAATAAAAAAAAATCATCGGACCTGCATGCATAGATTTCGATGACCTATCTTCTTCCAAAAAGGAAATAAATAAAACAACCAATTCATTTGGCATTCATTTCCATAGTAATTTATGTAGTTCCCCTGGTAAACCATCCGAACCAGGGGAAATGTCCTCACGTAAAGAATGTATAACTGTGCCATTCTCCTGAGCTGAAAATTTCAAGATCAGGGGAGACGCCTAGGTGTCAGTCAAGTGGGGTAGCTGTGAAGCCTGCAGAATCATGGTCATATCATTCATTTCTGGTAGACGAGAACCAAACCCCTCAGAGATATGGTCCTCCAATACTGTCATGATCCCCACATTATCAAAAACTCGTTTCCCATCAGCTGTATACAGTTCTGTAAATTGCGTCTTAGTAACATAAGATCTACAATCTTCGAAAGTTTTTTTTTTTGTTCTTTCCTACCCTGTGTCCCAAACCACTGTTCCGGTGTTAAAGTTTTCAGTCTATCATACTGATACAAGATCATTTCATGTTTAACTACAGCAATGTCATCACACATGGATATGGTGAATTCAACCTATTTCAACATCAAAAAATAAAATTTCTCTTATAAGGAGATATATATCTGAGAAGCTGAAAATACTCTTATTATGTGATGTTTGTTTAAAAAAAGACATTGTTAAGTATCATCCCACCACTGAAAGAGGGACTCGTACAGAAAATTAACGGAACACCTATCTGCAATAATGTGTTTAAGGTCATTCTCTACTAAAGGGTCAGACAGTATGCTGGTGTTTAAATGCCAAATGCCTCTGCCAGGAACCCTAGGAGGGGTAGAGGAAATCTGCAAGCCAATTAAGCAATGGTCTGAAGTTTCAGTTGGGATTGTTTCAGTGGACACAACTGGAAAAGATTTGGAAATGAACCAAAAGTCTATCCTTGCAGACAAATTACCCTTATAAAATGTGGGTCATGGTGGAATCCCAGGAATCATATGGGCATCTTTCAGTGTTGATTGATGTAAAAGGGTATGTAAAAAGTTACTATGATAATAAATTTTATCTTGGGTGTGTCTGAAACATGGCATATCTAAACCAACATTGAAATCTCCACTCCACAACAATTGTCTACTCATGAACTGCTATTCTGCCTGCCCTCTTGAAATCTAGTGGTCTTTGTGTGTGCGCACCAGTATCATCCTTGCGTAGCAACTGTACACCTCCACTAGCAGCCATACTGCTCATTATAGTAAACATCTGGGAGCAGTTTGTTGGGTTGAATGCTTATTTCCCCATTGGTGACAGCTTTGGGGGAAGGAGGAGTCACCAGGTTTAAAAGTCTCCCCACCACAGTAACCGGCAGTGTCTAAGTGACGGCACCTAAGCAAGGAGGCAAAGTGTAACATCAGAGTCTGACCAGAGTGTGGCAGCCTCTATTGGTTGGACTCCCATGACTGCATTTCCATCTCCAGTCTGTGTATGCCTCTGCCTGTATGCCACACAGCGTTCTGTTTGGGTGGTCCTGTTAATGTACAGCTGCTATTTGCCTTCATATGCTGCTTGGACTGTTTTATTTGTGCACTCCATTTACCTGCACTGTGAACACTGCACATTGTGACTGGCTGATAAGGAATTTTACCATATTTTTAAGTGGCTTACAGCTAGTATTACAGTTTGTTTATCATGCTTAATCATGGGTTGTCTGTTGGGGGTGGCTTTTATGGTTGGTGTGCTGTTGGTGGATGCTGTCTTTGCACAGATTAGTGTGAGTGATAATAATAATAGTAATAATTATACCTCTACTGGGATAACATGTGGCACAGCATACAACTATACCTTATACTACTCTTAGTATGTAGAACATAATAGTAAATACTTGAGTTATATAATGTGGAATTGTGTTTTAAAAACAAAAAGGTATTGACTCTCCTGATAGAAATGTATTCAAGGGCCTGTAATATTAGTTGGCTATTATTAATATGCTCTGGGAATATCAAGGTCAACCCGGTACCTATTGTGAATGAAATGGAAAGAGGAAATTACTTTGTTTCTAATCATAAAGGGCTTAAAATAATTAATTTTAATGCCCAGAGTCTATTATCTAAATTTCAGGAGGCTGAGGCCTGGATCAGTTTATATGACCCACACGTACTGGTTTTGAGTGAGACTTGACTGAGCTCTAAAATATCTAATTCTGAAATTTCTGTTCATGGTATTAAGATATTTTGAACTGATCATCTAAAAGGTGGGGGTGCAATGTTTTATGTTAAATCTTATTTGTTTGCGGTGGAGAAAGATGTTATATTTGCGGGTGTTAACTTCTTCGAATATCTGGTGATCCAGTTGGTACTTGGTTCTTCTAAGAAGTTAACTGTTTATATACATTCCTCCCAAAGTTAGTCAAAAAGGGCTGCAAGACTTTGTAGATCATCTTGATATTAAATATGTAGAGGAGCTTGTGGTTCTGGGTGATTTCGATTTAAATTGGAGTGGCCCAGAGATTACAAAATTGAATACAGTTTCGATTCCTACTAACCTTCAGCAATTGATTACACTGCCAACTAGATTAAATCTTAAATCCAAAAATCATACAGTACTAGACTGGGTACTGACTAATAATTTAACACATATTGTAAAATGTGTTATAATTGCAGATTCTGTAAGTAATCATCACCCTGTGTTTTGTCTATGGAAACACCAAGGTGCCAAACACCCCAAACCAGTTATTCGAAGTGCTAGGAGTTTTTTTAAGGTTTGATTTGTTGGGATTTCAGGCACATCTAAAAAATATTGATTGGTCTTCCCTACACAGTATACCAGATGTTATGTGTGCACTTGATTTCTTTATATCTGAAATTACTGCAGCATTGGATTTATTTGCTCCTTTACAAAAGCACAGAATTAGTGAAGTGTTCATCTTGACCTGTGCCTTCTCTGCTAAAATTGATGAGATCTCAGCGCACATTATGGAAGAAGTGTACATCACATGGTTCTGAGCACTATATTCAAGTTTACCGTTGCCTTAAAAATCAAATGTAAATCCCAGATTAGAAAGGCTAAAATTAATTACTTTAAATAAAAACAATCTGAAGGTCTTCTTAATAATCATACATTCTGAAAGACAATCAATAGTATAATTAAGCCTAGTACTGAGTTTGAGTTCCCTATGAATATGGGTGAAGAACAGATTTCTTGTTTGCAGACTATAGCTAATGAATTTAATAAACAATTTACAAATTTGGATATGTATCAGTCCCAAGGAGCTGAATCCCTCCCTATTAGTTCTGTGGATGTGTCACCTGAGGGCTCAAAATTTCATCTTAAAATTACCACAGCCAAAGAAATAACATTGTTAAGGAATATAAAACAAGACAGCTCTGGGGGTGCCGATAGGTTAATTCCTAACTTACTTATGGAAGTTGCTAGTGAATTGGCTTACCCAGTTAGCATTATTTTTAACTTATCCTTTATAGTTGGAATAGCCCCAGATATTTGGAAGAATTCATTAGTTGTGCCCATTCACAAATCCAGTTCAGTTTCTCATTTTGGAAATTTTAGACCCATTTCTATTTTGGCTGCCTTAGCTAAGGTCCAAGAGGAAATCATGTGTAATCAGTTCACAGCATTTATTGAACAGTATGATCTTTTGTCTCAGGCCCAACATGAATTTAGGAAGGGTCAAGGTACTGATACAGCCTTGATCAAGATCAAGGGTACAGTCCTGGAAGGTATGGAGAGGGGTTGCCTTACCAGGGCTGTGTTCATGGACTTGACCAAAGCATTTAATGTGGTGGACCATGCATGATCTTTTCGTTTCTTCCCTGAGTTCTTTGGGAGTTGGTAACTCCACCCTAAATTGGTTTAAGAATTATCTTAGAGATAGATATCAGAGTTAGGTTTTGTGGCATTATCTCTGATACAGCATCAGTTAAGTATGGTGTCCCACAGGGCTCCATACTTGCTTCTGTTTTGTTTTCTTTATTTTTGATAAAATCACTTCAGTGCTTGTGAATGCCAAGCTCACATTATATGCAGACGACATGGTTATTTGTTCACATAGTACATCTGTTGCTGATTTAAGCAATATTTTGTCTGTGGAAATTTGCACTTTGCAACGCTTGCTTGACGCTAATAGATTGGTTCTGAACAGGGCAAAAACCAAAACTATGTTATTTGGGACTAGGGATAGAGTTCAGGATTGTGAGCAGAGTCTACACGTCACTGCTCTGGATGGGTCATGTTATGAACAGGTTTCTAATTTCTGATATTTGGGTGTTACATCGAATGCTACTTTGAGTTATGATACACATTTTGTAATGGTCACTTCTACAATCCATTATAAACTCTTGCTACTATGTAGGCTGCATTCTTTTACTGCTGAAACCAGAATGGCAATTGCTAAGCGGTGTCTTGCTCCTATAGTAAATGATGTTACTTTGGTTACTGACAATACTTCTGTGAAGCTGGTAGCAAAGAAATCAGCTTTGCTTCAGTTAATTGGAACATTTGAGTTAATGTTGCCTCAAATCACACATCACTGCATGGTTCTAAATAAAATGGGTTGGTTACCAGTACATTTAAATTTTCAATTTCAGATGGCTAAATTTTCATTTGGAGTTATGAATTCTGGTGCTCCTTTAAGTTTGTCTAGACATTTTCAATATTTGTATCTGTTTTTTTTTCTCAAGACGTAGGGTCGTCAAAAGAATCTTGAAACTGCCTTTCATGAGAACTACTAGTGGTCAAAGGGCCTTTGCTTATATTGGGCCGAACATTTGGAATAATCTCTCACTTGCTGTAAAAAATGTAACAATTGCCTCTGCCTTTGTAAACATGTTGTTAGAGTATTTTACAGGTTTAATCAAATGTGATTTTTATTAATTAATATTTTATGTTTGATGTGGAAATGTTGTTATTAAGTTTTGCATTCTGTCTTATTGTTCTTTTGTTCTGTTCATGTTTTATCATGAGTCATACCTGTAAATGAAACTTTTGTTCTAGTGTGCTTGCTCATTAAGCAAATAAACAGACAAACAATAGAGCTTTGGTCTGAGGACAATACAAATTAACCAGTCTACACCCCACCCCCTTGTAGGAACATAGAAACATAGTCTTTTTGATGGCAGATAAGGACAGCTTGGCCCACCTAGTCTGTCCATTTTCCTACCTATTGGATAAGCTGCAGATCCTAGTTAACCAACAGCCTACTTCTTCCTACCTCCACCAGAATTGCCTTATATCTATCCCATGCATTCTTGAATTCCTCCACTGTTTTTGACCCCATGACCTCCTCAGGAAGGCTGTTCCATGCATCCACCACCATCTCTGTGAAAAAATCCTTCCTCACATTGCCCCTGAGCCATCCCCCCTCTATTTTTGAATTGTGTCCCCTTGTTGTTGCACATCTATTTTTCTGAAAGATGCTACCTTCTTGGACTTTGTTGATTCACATGAGGTACTTGAAAGTTTCTAACATGTTGCCCCCTCCCTCCTTTCCTCAAGGGTTTACATATTAAGCTCCTTTGGTCTCTCTTTGTATGGCTTCTGTTGCAGACTGTGCTCCATTTTAGTTGCCCTCCTCTGGACTGTCTCCATCCTGCCTATGTTCTTGTGGAGATGGGGTCTCCAGAACTGCATGCAGTACTCCAGATGGGGTTTCACCAACTCTCTGTAAATAGGGATAACAACTTCCTCATTTCTAATGGTGATGCCTTTCCCTATACGTCCCAGTATCCCCCAGCCATCTTTACTGCCTTCTCACATTGCTTGCTTACCTTTAGGTCATCTGATATGGCTACCCCCAGGTACCTTTCCATTTTGTTGTTGTTAATACCTCCCTCCCCCACTGTGTATGCTTCCCCTGGGTTTTTGTTTCCCAGGTATATTATTTTGCATTTCTTTCCATTAAAACTAAGCTGCCATACTTTTGACCATACCTCCAACCTTGCCAAGTCCCTTCTCATCCTTTCCACCCCTCCTTGTGTATCAACCCTGTTGCAGATCTTTGTGTCATCTGCAAAGAGTCATCCTTTTCCTTCCAGTCCCTCTGCAATGTCACTTATAAAGACATTAAAAAGGACTGGACCCAGGACTGAATCCTGCAGTACCCCACTAGTTTATGGCATCCATAACCAAAGACCTCCCCCAGTTCCAATTCAATCAGTTTTTGCACTGTGATCTCATTAGTAAGAAAACAAATTCCCACCTCACAACATTGGTCCAACCCCATAGACCAAAATGAAGCCCCCCCCATCCATTCCCTAGTAGCAGTTTATATAGGTCATCTGATATGACTACCCTCCAGTCCCTTTCCATTTTTGTTGTTGTTAATCCCCCCCCACTGTGTACTCTTCCCTGGATTTTTGTTTGCCAGGTGCATTACTTTGTACTTCTTTGCATTAAAACTAAGCTGCCATACTTTTGACCATTCTTCCAACCTTGTCAAGTCCCTTCTCATCCTTTCCACACACACCCCCATGTATCAACCCTGTTGCAGATCCTTGTGCCATCTGCAAAGAGGCACACTTTTCCTTCCAGTTCCTCTGCACTGTCACTTATAAAGACATTCAAAAGGACCGGAACCAGTACTGAATCCTGCAGTACCCCACTAGTATGTGACATCCATAACCAGATCCCTCCCTGGTTCCACTTCAATCAGTTTTTGCACTGTGATCTCATTAGTAAGAAAACAAATTAACAGCCCACAACATTGGTCCAACCCCATAGACCAAAATGAAGGGTGCCCCCCATCCATTCCCTGGTAGCAGTTTTTATATCAGTTAAAGTATGTAAACAGGGGTCCTGTAAGAAAAAAAACATCATATAGTAAATGGTATAGAATAGAAAATGTAGTACTGCATTTCAAAGGTGACTTAATGCTATTCACAGTCAAACTAGCTAAATGAAGAGTAGATGTGTGCCGTGGTCAGGACGAAGTCAAGGCGGTTTAGTAATTGAGCTCATCATTCTTTTCTTTTTTTCTCAAGCAATTTTGTCTTTGATGACCCAGATGACTGATATTCTGGCAGTGGATCACTCTGAGTGGATTGGATCAAAACATCAGAATCCTCATCCTCCATAGCATCCCCCCAACTCTGTAGAACATCACATTTGTTCTCCTTGTGCATAGTCTCTGAACCCTGTGCTTTACTCACCCAGTTTTGTTGTACTCTTTTGGACTTTGGAATGACCTGAAAAGTATCAACTATGTCAGTGATAATCCCCACCAGAGGAGGTGAGGGAGGCATCTCCCAACTGTGAGTATCTCCCACCGTCTCTCTAGTTTGGGGAGGGGGAGTCATAGCATCTTCCACGGGGGGGGGGTTGTAGTACTAGGAACCAGATCAGCCAACGGTACCTGTCCTACCATTTCCACCACAGGAGGACATGCCACTGGAACCTGAAAGGAAGCTTTTGGAAAGGGAGAACAAGAGGAATATGTTGCCACCCTATGTGGTTTAATTGCCTGATTGATATAATAATCTTGCTCTGTATAATCAGAGGAATTACAGGCCACCAAGGGGCACGATTTAAATGAAAGCTCCTCATCCTCACATAGAGTACAGAAAGGTGGTATGGTACAACGGTTGGACATGTGGCCCAATTCACCACACAAATGCATCTTTCTTTGTCACAATCAGAACTGATGTGGGTAAGAGACCCACAGTTATAGGAAGAGTGTGGCTGGCCAGGGTAGAACAAAATCCCTCTGTCTCAGCCAAGAAAAAAACTATTTTGAAGATGTTGAATGCCCTTATTAGTTTGGTGGAGCTGTGCCTGAAATTTCTACCCTCCAGTCCAGAAACCATTATCGTCAATGATTGGGTCTGGAGTACCCTGCACCCTGCAGCATTTCACCAGCCAATACAGGATGTCATTGACATTGACACCCTCATTTCAGAATAAAACTGTTATAATTTTTACTATGGGCTTTGTAATCAAAATAGCTGTAAATGGAACCCACAACAGGGTATCCTTCACAGAACAATATAATGTCCAAAATGTATCCAGTAGCGAAGCATTCCGAAAGCTGACCTCAAAATTATAGTCCGTGGAGCATGCAAAAAAGGCATACACATCCACCTGGGTGAAACGCAGGAACTCCTTAATTAAACATCTCCCCACATAATGCTTATCAGGGATTTGATCTAATCCCCCTCTGTAACACAAACTGTTCACATGTTTGCATTTTGCAGCCTCAGCCAGCTGCTTAAACAAACTGTCATAGCTGGTCGGTTTAGATTTTGATGGGCTAGGTAAATTTTCCTCTGGAGTCATATCCAAGGGTAAATCATCACTGACATCCTCCATTAGTAAGGAAATGGTACCTGCAAGTAATGTGGAGGGAGGCATCTTCCCGTCCTCCCTCTTTAGTAAAAGATCCTGGCTGCCATTCGGCTCTGCCTGCAAGACGTCCACTAAGCACCCTGCATCCACAAAATCATCCATTGGAGCTTGAGAATTCAAACATCCCAAGTCCAGCCCATATCAGTCTCTGCTCCTGTGTGCACCACTGCCTCACATCCCAGTGCCAGTACCTCCAACTCAGTGCTCTGCTCAGTATGAATTCCCAAACAGTCCATGTTTTCAGGTGACCCCAGAAGCAGAATATTCGGGTCCAGGATCCACCTGCCTTCAGTGTATGTCCAGCCAGCTTCCTGAAGTGCTACTCCAAGCATCCAGTTTGGAGCATCTATTGCCAAAGAAGAACCGGGGGTGTGAGGAAAAGACAATATCTCTAGTTGCAATGCAGTCACGTCCAGAACATCCACGATAAAAATTACTTTCTTGCCAGGCCTATGTAATGGACTTTGTAAAGAACATTTTCACTTCTTCTCCTCCTCTAACTGCATTTTGTGAAGTTCATATTTTTTTTCAGCCTCCAACAACAGCTTATTTAGCGGCTGTTTTTTTTTCTCCAACTCACTCTGTAATTTCTGTTCTGCCTCTGGTATCTCCAGTGACTCAGCTGCAACCACCTCCACAGCATCTTGAAAAACTTGAGGCCCCATAGTTGAATCATTGACACAACCTCCATCCTCTATAGTAACATCCTGACTGAAGTTCCCATCTCCTCCACAGAGAGACAGTGCCCCCGCAGCAAAAGTAGGGGTGTTTATTGAAGGAAAAATCAAACAAATGCATACATCACACCAAACAAAAACCAGATTTGTGCCAATAGTGTTATATGAAAAAAAAATACTTTTCAAGACACATTCCTATAACTACTTCATGACATATTGGAGTAAAACAAAATAACAGAACATTAAAAATCAGTAATCTCATATATTTTTTTTAGTGGACCTTCTGTAACTATTCCTATATTTTTCTCTTCATTTCTCTCTTTGTCTTTTTCAGTTATTCTTTGCACTGAATAAGGGATCCCTTATGCTTATTTTTTTTCAAGTGATTGGTACATCTGAGTTTGTGATCCATGTCAAATTGCTCCATACAATACTTAAGGTTCTAGACCAATTATTTCTTTTTTCCTTATGATATAACATTTTTAGGTTGGCAATAATTTTATTAATTATTTCAATTTGTTTTATATTCTTCTGCTGTAAATGGAAAAGGCTTCTTGCGTTAAATATATGCAATTTTATACATACCATTATAACATGTAAAGTGCTTTTTTCCACTTATGGACTACTCCTCTATATGCTCCATACATGATCCCATCATAGGTAACTGTAGAGAATCATGGTTCTTTCCATTTATCTGCTAAACATGTCCAGAAGCCCATAATATAAGTACAATTAAAAAATAAATGTTCAATCATTTCAATTTCCTGCTGACATGCTGGCCTACTACAGTACCGTTCCTCCATCATGTTATGCTTCTGATTGCTTTTTACATTCAGCTTTGAGTAACAACATAACCAGTGTGTGTCCCACATTTGGGGCAGGATTCTTTTTTCTTGTAGCAAATTTTTAGGTCTGGTAAATACTGTTGTGGGCATTTTAGAAATACTTCTGTTTCCTGAAAATTGTTCTCCTGTATCCAGGCATGTAAAGCTTTTCTATTTTTAGTTAATACTACCTGGCTAGAAACCTTCCAACTTTTTTTCCTAACAAAAACTTCTCTGTGATATTCCTGAGCACTATTTGATTTTTTAATAGCTCTTAGTCTACCTTGATCCTATTGCTGAAACCATGTATGGCATGCAGCATATACTAAGGGTGCCCAGCTTTGATCTGTGTTTTGTAGCAATGGTTGAAAATTAGCTGATATAAAGATACTACATAAGAAAGATATAGGAGTTATCTTATCTAAGCCCCCTTGCTTGATAGGTAAGTAGGTGGTGTTTCATTTGATGGGGTTCAACCTGCTCCCCAAACTACTTGGTAAAAGATACTTAAAAGTGTTACCTCTAATATTTTGGGGGGGGTGGGAAGACATAACTTAGATAAACAAAAACACGTAGGAGGTATGTTTTGATCATGTAGATCCTTTTCTTTTTATCAAACTTCCATCTGTTCCATTGCTGTGCCAGTGTCTTCACCTATTTAATTTTTGTTTCCCAGTTAACAGTGTTATCTTTAGCTGTCGCATATGGGATTCCAAGAATATGTATCCGGTCTTCTTGTACTGTGACCCTTGCTATGTAAGTTTTAGCTTGGTTTACTTTATCTAACTGATATCCAGCACACTTTTCCAGGTTTAATACTGCCCCTGAAACCTTTCCATAGTGTTTGCACATTTCTACACTTTCTGTAGCAGATTGCGTATCTTCTGTAAGGGTGCAGAGGTCATCTGCATAAGTGATGGCTGCATAGGGGAGTCTGCCTGCTATAGTATTAATATGTTGAATTCTTGGTGACTCATTCTGAGTTCTCAATAGTGGATCGATTTAAAATGCATATAGTAACAGGCTCATAGGGAAACTTTGTCTAACCCCCCTGGTCACCCTGACCATGGGACCAGTCCATCCATTTATCAAAGGTGTCAATGTAGCTTTTCGGTATAAGCCTTGAATCCAAGATATGAATTTTGGTGAGATACTGTATTTCTTAGTGTTGTCCAGATAAACCCATGGTCCACTAAATCAAAAACTTTTCTCTGGTCCAGGGAGAGACATATACCTTGTATGTTTCCCTGATAGCTTTGTGAGAACAACTGTCTTAGTAGTATTAAATGTTCCGTAATGGATCTTCCTGGGACTGCACATGTCTGCGCCTTTGTAATTACATCTTTAGCTGCTTTTGTTAGCCTGAGGGTTAAAATTTTTGTCAAACTTTTAAAATCATTATTTAGGAGGCTGACTGGCCTCCAATTGTTTAAATCCTGCCTGTCTCCTTTTTTATATAGAACATTTAGTCTGCCATTCAACATCCTCAAAGTAAGGTTTTGAGTATTCAAAATGGCAGAACAAACTTCTGTAAACTTTGGTGCTAAATCTTTATTTATGAATTTATATATTTCTGCAGTGAGTCCATCTCCTCCTGGAGATTTATCATTTTGCAGATTTGCTATAGTATTCTCAATCTCATTTGCCTGTATGCTGGTGTCTAAATCCTTGTTCAATTCTAGTGATAGTACAGGCACTCTGAATGTCTGAAAAAAGATCTCTGAATCTAGGGAAAGATCTTGACTGGAACTAAATAACCATGTGGAATGCTTGGTTACTATTTGTATAAGTTCTTGGGTAGTGTTACATATTTGGTAGTTCGAATTTCTTTAAACTCTCCTTATATTTTTGTTTAACTTTTTTCTGACTTCATTCGTACGGACATATTTTTCTTTTTTTTTCCCTATATCCCATATTTGTGTTGATTCATTAGCTTTTGTTCTTGTTGGACATGAAAGGCTTTCATTTCTTCCTTAATATGCTGAATTTGTTCTTGAAAATCTTGGCCTACAGTATAAGCTAATGTTAATAAATGTTGTAACTTTCTCCTGTTGTTCAAATATTATGTGTCTTTCTTGTTTTTCTTTGTTATACTATATTGTTTTAGTACATCTTTTAGTTCTTCAGTAGTATCCTCCCACCATAGAATAGGAACATTGTACATAATGTACACTGATTTTCATGCTTGTATAAAATAATTTTAATTTGTTTGAAGATCTTCAGAAAGTAAAGGAGTTAAATTTCCAGTCCCCCAGACCATTCCTGGGGTACTGAACTTTACCTATCTGTAAATGTATCATATTATGGTCTGAAGATTCTGCTGGCATGGTATTAACTTTATGGATTGTTATTGTATGTGAGATAAAAAAAATAATCAATTCTTGTGACACTTGTCCCTTTCTGGAATGTAGAGTTATTTGTCCCCATATGTGTAAAATATGCATCTATTAAATTAGCTTTTCTGGATCATATTTTTTAGAAAGGCCATGTGGCAGAATATTTTTTTTTGTTGTAGTGTTTTAACCCCATCTGTGTTGTTCATACTACAATTAAAATCTCATCCCAAGATAACATTTGGGGAAGAGTGTAAAAAAGGCTGAATGGCATGGAGCAACTCTGTTCTTGCAGTCTTTTGCTGCATATACAGTATGTTTATGAGCCTATATAGGTTATTCCTAATTTTTATATCTAGGATTAGAGCCCTTCCTGGAGTTAGATCAGTTAGTTTTATCACATGGAATTGCACATTATGAAAAAGAATAGTTACCCCGGAGCACATATCCATTGTTAATGACCAATAAGTTGGGCCTACTGCCCACTGATTAATAGTTTGTTTTAATTCCATGGTGGTGTGTAACTATTGATGGGTGAAGTGGCTCCAATTCACTTCATGGAGTGATTTGTGGAGTAGTAATTCTTGGTGCTCCATAGCCTTGAAAGGGAGTACTTTGCATTATTAATAAGTAACACAAGTCCATTGAAAACAATGACTTTGCTTTTTAACCGGCTTCCCAAACCACATCACCTTATTGTTTTACATGGCACATTGAAAATAATGCACTTCCTTACTTGCCTTGTTTTTAAGCTCCAAAGGCAAATTTTGCAGTGTTTCATGGGATTTCAGGTCACACGGGTTCTAGATTGTTCTGCACAGCCCCAGTTTGGGGTAGTGTGTGTAGAAAGCTGTAGGAGACAATCTGCTCTGAGAGCTCTCTGCAATTCAAACCTTCAAAAAGCTGTTAAAAAAGCCTTTTTGAGTCATTTTCTTTTTACTGAAACTTTAGTTAATCGCTTATAGGAAACCTTCCTGTGCTCATATCATCGAGCGTTTATTGTTTGTGTATGGATTTTAAATGTTAATTTACAACATTCAGTCTGTGTAGTGAGAAACAGTGGAAGTGTGCTTTGGGAAGGGGTGTATCTGTGGTGTAGGCAGATTAACTTGGAGAAAAAGACAGTGCTTTCTGTTTTGATGATATTTTTCTTGTATAACTGTGTTAACGTACACACAGTAATATTTTCAATATTTCTTACCATTTTTTTGCTGATTGTTGTGGTGCAGCAGTGCATAATTTTAGTTTGTTTAAAATATGCAGTTATATTACTGAAGTTTTCAATTTGCATGCATTACTTAGTGTGTGTGTGAGTATGTGTGTGACGTGTGTCATCAAATCAGATACCTTTTATTGTACCACATAATAATTTCAGCAATGTGAAGCTGCTATCCACTGCAGCTGTGTGATTTTCATACTTCTTTGTGGTATCTTTACTAGTACTAGTGACTGTTACTGCAGCAGTGCATTACACTGCCCCCGTGGCCCTCCCCAACCGGCAAAGGTGTTCTTTTCCAGATTTGAATTTCTGATGGTGAGCACTGGTTAGGTGTTGTGCCTTTGTGTCCGCATCTCTCCAGTGCACAGTACAATCTTAATCTCTCTGTGCATTTGCATCTCTTTAGGGCCAAATCTCCATCTGTAACTTAAGTCACAGTTGTTTCTTTGACTTCCCTTTAGAGTACTGGACAGGTGTGGTGCTTAATTCTGCATGAACATTGTACTCATTTATATGTGTTTTTAAGTCAGGACCATCATCACAAGTCACTCGTGATACAAATCACGTTCTTCATCATCACGGTCACAAATGCAGTCACAAATCACGATTCACAATCATTCACATTACGAATCACAACATTAATTTTTTTTCTAGTTACTTGGATGTACTGTAAGCCTGTTTTGTAGTATCTCTCCAGGCTTCACCACCCCACCATTGTACTCATTGATACATGTTTTTAAGTCTGGGAGTTTAAAGCTACAGCTCATAGGGGAATTACAGCCATAGGCGGTAGGCGTTCACGTTTCTTCATCATCACGGTCACAAATGCAGTCACAAATCATGATTCACGATCATTCACATTACGAATCACATACATTTTTTTTCTAGTTACTTGGATGTATTGTAAACCTGTTTTGAGTATCTCTCCAGGCTTCACCACCCCACCATTGTGCTCATTGATATGTGTTTTTAAGTCTGGGAGTTTTAAGCTACAAAACTCATCAGGGAAGTACAGCCATAGGCTGTAGACATTCACGTTTCTTCATGATCACGATCACAAATGCAGTCACAAATCATGATTCACGATCATGTCATGAATCACAACATTAATTTTTTTTAATAGTTACTTGGATGTATTGTAAGCATGTTTTGTAGTACAGTGGAGCCCACTTATAAGAACATTGGTTAGTGGAACATCCCACTTACAAGAAAATGCCTCTAATGTCCAGATTTTCCCCTATGTATTCCAATGGGCTGAAAGCCGGTTTATAGTAACATACAGCCCGTATAAAAGAACATTTTTTTCAGTTGCTAGCAGCTGTCAATGACTGAAACTCACTGATTCATGCACTTACTGACTAGCTGTCAAACTATCACACCTCTGCTCTTGCTTTTAATGCTATTAATGCCTTTCCGTGGTATGCAGCTAGGTGTGAATAGGCACTAAGTGAAGCTCCCCATGCATTCCAACATTGTTTAAGCATTTTAAAGTCCTTCTTGGCTATTGTCTGCAGTCCCCACTCATCCCCTCAAGCCTCAGTAACTGTGTAAGAAGCTGTATAAAAGAAGAAGCTACCTGTATCAGGACAAGGACTTCGGTGAAGAAGCTGAAACCACTGAAACACCAACACCTACTGCTACTGAAGTTAAGAGCTGCATGATGAAAATACAGCAGTACATTCGAAGTAAGCAGTCTGCTGATCTGACAGCTTTTTATGCTATGGATTTTTATTTAGACAAGCTGCTATTAATGCGTACAAAATGGCTAAAAATCAACTAACTGAGTCCTGAGTATGTATTTCATAGCACACGTGCACCACCTTGTGGTCTCTATTAGGAATTTCATGTGCAGCTTCCTTTAAACAGGCAGCCTGTACATAAGAACAGCCCGCTTATAAGAACAATTTTTTGTGGCAAATAGAGTGTTCTTATAAGCGGGCTCCACTGTATCTCTTCATGCTTCACCACCCCACCATTGTACTCATTAATGTTTGTTTTTAAGTCAGGGAGTTGGACAGTGTCTGCAGTATATACACAGACTGGAAAGAAGACTGAATGCACACATGCAGTTTAGTACAGTATACTTGCACTGCTCAGAATACAAAGTGTCACACATAAGGAAGAAAACAAAAAAGGGCATAATTACATACAAGGGTCAGGGATGGTGGAGAAATACATTTTGTAACACAGCAAGGAAGGTGTGGGGGGGCACATGTGTGAGGAAAAAAAATATTGTGTGATCCCATGGTGATCTAGCAGCAGTTCCAGCATGGACATAATTTGCAACTGATGTTCCTCTATGTGATCCAGCCACTGCTCCACAGCACTCACCTTCTCATTGTTATCCTCAACAGCACTCCAGAGAACTGCCAAGTCAGCCTGTATTACATGCAGTTCTCTGGGGTCAACACATTCTACAGGCTGACCTGCTGGTGGTGATGGTGGGGGGTGGGGGTGCTGGTGGAGCAGCAGGTGCTGCTGGTGTGGCCCTCCTCTTCTTAGGGATGCTGCAATGCACAGCTGCACCCTCTGCCACAGACTGGCCAGCAGATGCAGGCATGGTCCATTCTGTGGCAGCCTGCCACTCCAATTGCTGGTGATTGAGCATATGGGTGCACTGGCCCTCAGTACCTAGGTGAGTCCCACGGGAGCCACGGTGCACCTCCACCTCACATAGGTGGCACTTGACCACACTGCTGTCCCCCCACACAGTAAAAAAACTGCCAAACAATGGAGGTGCGGGGAGGACCAGGTGCAGGCAGGGGATGGCCAGATGAACTGGCAGTCGGCTGGTCACAGTGCTGAACAGGAATGGGATCCACACCTGGGCCAAGGGGGAATAGGCACATCCTGCTCCAGAGAACCTGAACTTGGTAGTGGTGGTGGTTCAACTGCCTCAGAGTCAGGACAGGAGGTGATGCTAGTCCTGCTTCCGGGGGGGGCACTCACAAGTATCGAGTGGTCCAACATGAATGGGTGCCCATGCCCTCCACACATGCACACAGTACGATGCTTACCACTACCATGCTCTCCCAGAGCTGCCCCCACCCTAGACATTTCCTCACCCTGGTCCATCTCTCCGACTGAGCTCCCTCAGTCCAAGCAATTACTACTCATACTGTCACACAACACACACACACACACACCGTCTCACAGACAAACAACTAACTACTTATAAAAGTAAGAAAAATAAAATTTACAGAAAGAACAAATTAAATAAAAAAAAAGTACAGAAAAGACAAAAAAAATGTAGCTTTAAAAAAAGCTGTTGGTTCTAAATCAAAGTTTAAATCTCCTCCTCACTCTGATCTCAAAGTATCAGCAGTCACAAAACACACTACTCTCTCTCCCTGTCTGCACAGGAGAAAGTAAAAGTGTCCGCTTGTATGACTCACTTTCTTCCTGCCTAGTTAAAGAGCATGTGACTTACAGTACTACAAGCCATGTGATGTGTAGGGGCTGGGGGGGCTGCCAAATCTGAAACACCAAGTGGATCACTTAGAATCATAATGAGGAACGCAAAGTCCATTAAAAACAATGACTTCGCCTTAATGCGAAGTGGTAATGACAAAGTGGAGTGAGCACTTTGCATTTCCCACTCCGCGTTCACTTCGCCAGAGGAATTTAAATTTGCTGCATCTCTATGTGTAACCTGGTATCTTATAAAAAAATAATCCCTGTCTGCAATTTTCTAAGACTGGTTAACACTGCTATTTTTTTCCTTGGGCTTTTCATACTATTAACATTAATAGTATATAGATGCAAGTTATCTCCATATTTAGTGAAGTAAGGCATGAATGCTTGCATATTCCAATAAAGGACTTGCATCTCATTTAAGTTATGGTGGTTTCTTTTTTTCCTTACCGATCTGCTACATTTCTGTTTGGCTTTCTCTTGTTGTTGGGGGTTCCCTTTAATTGGCAGTGGTACAGGTATGGGGAGTTGCTTCCCTTTCTGAACTAGGACCATAGGGAGGAATCATCAGACTCAGTGTCTAATTCCTTTTCTTTTTCTTTTAGGACATCAAATCTGTTGTAGTGGGTGTTTGCATAGTTTGGGGAATTTCTGATGCTGGCATGTCCCATCTCTGCCTTCTTCCAGTGACTATTTTCACTGTCACTTGTTCTGCTATTTCTTGTGCTGGGGGGGAGGGGGAGGCATATCAGCATTTTCCTACTATAAAGCAGAGTTTTTTCCTTCTCAACTATCTGTGCTGTCTACTGCCTGATCCATATCTTCTGATCCAATTTCTATTTCTTCTGGCTTTCCCTGATAAACCTCTGTGTCATGTTCTTGTTGGGTTTCCTAGCTACTTGCTTCTTGTGTAGGTGAAGTCTGTTTGGTTCCCCTGGTGTTTCTGTTGATGTACAAATTGATGTTTGTGGGAAGGGGGTTCTCTGCCTGCTTTTTTCTCTCTCTGGGCTATGGCTACAAGAAGTCTTTGTTTCTCCAGCTGTCTATGGGCTGCCTATGGGCATTTGTGGTATGAATGCCCTGCTGTGTCACATAGATTACAATTTTGCTCATTCCTGCAAAATGCAGTAGTGTGCACAATTTCATTGCAGATTGTGCATTTTAGTTTGTCACACCGACTGCTGATATGGCTTGTGGCCCCACATCAATAGCATACCTTGGGCTGTCCTGCATAGAACAATTCCCCATGGTCTTGTCCTAAAAATAAAATTAGGTAGATGTTGTAACCCTTCATCTGTACTGTTTAACAATACTTGGATCCACCATCCCCCTGTCCAAATATTGCCATTATCGAAAATTTCCTCAGGGTGCCCCTACACTGTACATCTTTGTCTTAACCAGTATAGCAAGTCAGTCACACTCACTTCTTTACGAAACAGGACCATAATGGTCTTGCTTGCTGGCTTTGAAAGTGGAATAACTTCAAAAGGCAGCCATACAGGTGATCTTTTCAGCAGCTGGTGTTTTGTCCAAAATTGTTATAAACCTGCATTCAGTTTAAAGCTGACTTCAAATGTTGCTTCACTGGACACATGGATGAGCTTGTATACTTCTTGGGCTGTAAAGTTTATGGTGCCGAGTAGTAAAGTTTGGGCAATAAATTTCCTATCCAGAAATACATCTAGACCTCTCTTGTATAATAACCTGATGGCATTGTGTTGTTTTGCTGGATACGTAGGTGCCCTAAAAAGGATGCATACGTTCTTGGCTGGGTGCCCCCTGCATTGTGGGGATTAGGATCTGTGTCATTATCTGTCTGCTGATCTTTCTTAGGGGAAGCTCCATAATTAATGTTCTGGTGTGAGGAGGGGGCTCCCATTGTAGCATTTGCTTTGTCACTTCGATCCTTTGATGCTGCAAATTGTAGTATGGGCAAATTTGTCAATTCTAAGCTCTGGGTTAGATGGAGTGGAGAATGAGACCTGGTTATTGGGGCTGTATTGATGCCTTCCATATAAAAGTCAGAGTTATCATTTGTACAGGTGGTATAGTAATTACTGAGGCATTTGTTTTTTTGGGTGAAGAGCCTGACACCCATTTGCCTGTAATTTTTTTGTTGCTCCCACCCAGCAGCCATCAATGCTGCTTCTACTGACCAGTTTTCTTTATCATTTACCATTTCTTAACTGGCTGTGTCCTGTCTTAGGCTAGGAACATTTCCCATATGTGCCATTCTGGGTGGGACACTGCTGAATATTGTTGCTCTATTTCCTTTGAATACAAACAGCGGTTCACCGCTGGTAGTGGAGTAAAAAGCAAAGGATGATGAGGGTGTTTTGGCTTGCTCTCTGCTTCTACTGTTATCTGTTCGTTGTGTGGCCCCATTCATTTGTAGCTGTGCACTGCTGCCTTTTTCTCTTGCACCACTAGCAGGCTGCATCAGGGCCTGTGTTTTCACTGGGTGTGGCTCTCCAGTAAGCTGTTGCTCGCCAGTGCATCCTTGCACATTATCCTGGAGTTCTTTCTGTGATCTTACAGCTGTCTCCCATTCCTCTCGTTGTTACTGCTCTAGTTCTTTTACTAGTACTGCTGTGTTATGCTGTTCCTTTCCTCCAGTTGCTATTTCCTTTGATTTTTTAAACTTCTTGGTCTCCAGTCATCTTTTTTTAACATCCTGGGAAGTTCTGTGGCTATTTCTTCTTTCCAAGTATCCTCATGCTCCATCATTATTGGAGCATTGTAAAACTGCTCAGCCTCAACAGGGGATGAGGTAGGGAAGAAGGATGGCTCCCCTACGCGCTGCTTGTCCACACTCTTCGAAGGCTTAGGTGAAGTTGCCATCCTGTTGGGCAGAGGTTCCCCCTACAGGTCAGTAGGGGCATTTTTATTAAGAAGATTGGACTTCATTACACACATTTCATATATCAATTGTACATAAGAGACAGTTTATATCAAGCAGTATCCTCAAACAACAAAGATTTCTAACAGAATCCATAAAACAACTTCTTCAAGCAGTTTCTTAGTTTCACCAACATGCACAATTAATCCATGCATGTGTTACTTTAGACATTGGATAGCTCTTTGTATCCTGCTTAATAAGTAGGTGTAACACTTTCTTAATGTTTGCCAAGACTTCTACTTGTGAAATCCATTTCTGCTGCAAAACCAAAACACAATGGGCTTGCCAGATATAATACCTAATTATAGCAAGGATAACATAAATTGTATCTGTATGGCATTTCCCTAGCAGCTCTACATTGGTTCCATATGTGATTTCAGAGTATGTTAACTGTAAAAAAGAGAGGTTCCTCCCATTCTTGTGCTACCAAGTACCAGAATTCTTGAGCGTATGCACAGTCTAATAAGAGATGCTGCTGTGTTTCCAATATCTGAAAGCAGACCTCTCAGGGGCAGTACCGATGAGTTAACTGCTTATGTTTATTATTCCCACACACACACTGAGTCTGCCGTAATTCCCAAGCCATAAACTGTCCCAAACATATACTGGAATCCTCAGATTAGAGAGGTGTTTTAACACATGTACCTTCTGGGAGTCAAGACACAGGGGAAACTCTACTGGGGGCTCCTCTTTGGCCTTCAGAATAGTTTTATAAATAGTTTTTCTGCCTAATGTGAGTAAGTTGTGAGGATTTTAACCCCATTTCAGATCAAAATTTAAACAGTCCATCTCAAATGATGGAAGCTCAACTATTTTCCCCTAATAAACGTGATTTTATTTTGCTCCCATGGGAGAAGATTAGGGGACTGCCATAAGTCTACCTATGGTTTCCATACTTTTGCCCCAGGTCTTAATGCATGCCCCAAGTTATAGTGCTGAAATGAACTAAAGAAGAACACTACAGGGTTCACCATTCCTACTCCACCAACCTGGATGGCCTTGTAAGTGTGTACTCTTTTGATAGGGTTCAAGCGAGAACTCCAAAAAGCTTGGAAAAATATACTATATAAACAGGTTATGACACACTGAGGGGGTGGAAAAATATAACTTAAATATAAAAATATAGGTATTAATAGTGTTTTGATTAACCACACTCATTTTTTCTTCCCAATGACTTTATTCTGCCAACCAGACACTAGTCTGTTAGCGCGGGTAAGTCCTAATTCCCAATTAAACATTGGAGCAATAGTGGGGCCAAAAATAACACCTAGACTTTTGAAGGGGGTCATGTGATATTCTGATACCCCCAATATTTCCAGAGTCAAGGATGGGGGTAATACCAAGTGGGACCCCTTTACACTTTTCAATATTGATTTTAGAACCTGACAATAATGAATAAGTTTGTAATACTTCCAAAAGGGCACTTTCATTAGTATTGATTTCTACGGTGAGTACCACATTATCTGCATAGGCTAACATTTTCACTGCTGGGGTGTTAGTGTCAACACTTATCCCCACAATCCCTTGGGCCTGTAAAATCATTCTAATAAAGATATCTATGCCAAAATCATATAATAGGGGCTAAGTGGGCAGCCTTGCCACACCCATCTATGGACCAAAATCCTTCCCACGTACCATCCATTTACATTGGGTATCAATGACACATTACTATATAATAATTTAATACAAGCCACAAATGCAGCTGGAATCCCATAGGCCTCCAGGACAACAAATAAAAAATCATGGACTGCCTATCAAAGGCCTCCTCCTGATCAATCCCCACTACCCAACCTTTAGTGTTCCTTAATTCACCCTGAAAAAATACCTCTCTCAGTAAAATGAGGTTGTCATATTGCAATCTTTCAGGTGCTGTGCAAGTTTTGGAGGGACTGGATAAATACTTGGACACCTTTACAAGTCTAGTTAATAAAATTTTTGCCAAAATTTTCAAGTCTGTATTTAAGAGACTGCGTGGTCTCCAGTTATTAATATCAGTGGTGGCCCCTTTTTTATGAATTAAAACTAGGACAGCTTCTTGCATGGTGGGGGAGAATTTAGAGTGGTTTAACACATAGTTAAACAAGATTGCTAAAACTGGAGCTAGTGTGTCCTTAATTTGTTTGTATAGACCTGCGCCAAGTCCATCAGAGTTGAGGACTGAGCCAGATTTTAAAGTGCCAATTACTTGGAGAATTTCTGCCTTGGAAATAGCCCGAGTTAAACCTGAGATATCAGCCTGTGCAACTTGCGGACGTTGAAAATCACCAAGAGTATTTGCAGCATTGCTACAAACTGGGCATTCCCCAAACAATCTTTTAACTTGCCATTCAAAAGTTTTTAAAATACCTTGTGGTGAGGAAATGTTATCTCCCGGTTGGAGATATCAGCTCTGAGATTATTCTTGACTCTATCCTAGGTTTACACTCTTTAAAAGGGCCTATATTCCCTTTAGTGTATTGTGTCCCTAAACTGGTTTCTTGCCCTAAGGACTGCACTCTATTCTATTGTAACTCCATCATCTGTTTTTTCAAAACAAATATTTGGTTGCTATAATCACAAGTTGAGTTTTCTGCAAGTGATATCTAATGCTGTAACTGATGTCGCAAGTGTAAATATTGCAAGCATGCCTTTTTGAGATCAAAATGTGATTTTTTTTTTAAACAAGTCCCCCCGGACAGTTTTGGAGTTCTCACTCCATCCCATGATATTGTCATAACACTTTATTGCTGATAGTCTAGCTGACAAGTTTTGTTGCCACATTTTCTGTATCTTAGGGTTTTCAAGGAGGTCCTAATTTAATCTCCAATTATTTTTTTTGCAACAAGGTGAGTCACACCATGTTATCCATGCCCTTATTACGACATGATCAGAGAATTCATATACAAGAGTTCTAAAATGTAAAACATGCAGTATTTTAGAAGAAAAAATGAAATTGATTCTAGTTTTAAGGGTGCCCCTAAAATAGGTGAAACCCCTTGAAGGATGCAAACAGCGATAAGCATCCTTAAGATCAGCATTAGTTAGAATTTGCTGCTAAGCCACAATGTTACTGAATAGTTTAGAAGTTTGAAGCCCCCTGTCTGATTGGTGCAGACTACAATTAAAATCCCCTACCCGAAATAGCAACCTAGAGGTGTGTAAGTAAGGTTGTATGTCTCTAAAAAGAGACACTCTTAGGGATTTTGTCTCCGGTGCATATATAGCAATTAATCACAGTCTGTCGGTATAATAAAGAAATATCAAGTAATAAGACCCTCCCTGCATGTATCGCTGCTAACCTAGTCACTTGCAGTTTGGGATTAGAAAACACAATATCAACTCCATCACATGTATCAACACCAGTGGACCAGAGTAATGGTCCTGGGGCCAGGCCTGGGAGGCCTGTTATAGCTCTTGTTCTGTTTTAAGTCCATTGTCCAATAAACAGATGATGTCACTAGCAGAATTTTGTAGGAATAACATAACTCTACCAATTTCTTGTCCCCTTAAATGCTATTAACATTAATGGTAGTGAGAGTTACAGAGTCCACGGAAAAGGTTAGATTGGGGGTAACCTACATCAGAGCTGCTTTTAGGAGATCTTTCTGTCTTTGCCTGGTCTGCTTAGCAATTGAGTCTGCCTTCCCATCATCAGTATCCGTATTGGAGAGTACTGAGGAAGTATCCGTACCATCTTCCTCAGAGTCCCCATCCCCTGTTTCTGTTGAAAGGGATGACAATTTATTACCTCTTTTCCAAGAGCTAGGGGAAAGGGGGTCCTGCACACCATCCACACTACCTACCTTTCTAGAGACAATCTTCCCTAATCTAGAAAGTTTTTCTGTGTCACTGTTTTTAAAGGAGCGTCCACTGCAGGGGGCAGGGGGGCCATAACTGTCTCTGACCCGACCCCATCTACTGCAGGTGGTGGGAAGGGAGGGGGGACCCTGCACAACCTGATTCCCTATTTCAGGAGTATCCCCAGGGAGTGGAGTTTGTTCTGCAATTGCATTAGTTCCCTGTTGCTCTATCATGGGTTCCTGCCTCAAAGTATCTAACCCAACCCTCAGGCTTTGTTCTGCCATCCTCTTGGCTTGTTGTTGTTGGGCCATATTTATTATGCCTTCATGAGAGGGGCAGTCATTTCTGTTGTGCAAGGCCCAAGGGCAACAGCCACATGCATGCCCTGTGCACTCACACAAGTTACATTTGAACAAGTTTAAACATTTTCCTGCTGAGTAGCTAAATTCTAGGGAGTGACTGTACTTAATAGCATCTCAAGCTGAACTCAAATGAGTCCATGACCCACATTTCAAGCAAGATCTGGGCTGACCTATACAAAAGATCGAACCTCTGTACTTTTCCAAATAAAATGTGCTGGGGAGATGCACAGGGCCTGTGTTTGCTGTGTACAGCTTTACTGAAACTTTCCACCCCCATCCCAGATTTGTTCTGTATCTAAAGTTGGGGTTGGTTAACCCAGAATGTCACAATGTTGCCTGAGCCAGAAAAGAATACCTCGATATTGACTCCTTCGTTTTTGAACATTATAGTGATATTCTTGACTGCAGGCTTCGTTAAAGGAATGACGTGAAAGGCACCCATACGGGAGTATTTTTTAGGGTGTTATATTGGGCCCAAAATCTGTCCAAACCTGAGACATTTTTGAAGCTGATATCAAAATCCCCTTGCCCTAAACTTATTAATGCGAATATTTCTGAGGAAAAAAACTTTAGGGAACCTTTCAACTGTGTTTTTGCCATAAAGATACAATCTGGGGGATCCACCATCCTGCCTTTGTATATGAGGTGACAGGCATTTCACTGCGAGGCACTGGTTCCCCCGTCTTGGAAGAGATCAGATAACTTAAAGCAACATCTGATCCCCTTCTCCCTCTATAGTTTGCACCATATCTGGACAGGGGCCAAGTCTTACTGTTTCCTCAGTATTTATACCACCCACCTGCCTATTACCAACATCATTATTCATGACATTAATAGGCACAGGTTCAGAAACACTGAAATTATTATTACCCCGGGGTGTGTTGTGGCTCGTAGTAGAAGAAGAGGTGGTGGCCACAGAAGAAGCATTGCTTAGCATCTGAAAATAGAAAGGTTATTGCATATCTGGTGTCCAATGTCCGTTTTCATTCCTTTCCCATGCGGTGTTTTCAAATGCCTGAACAGGAGACCAGTTCGGCCCTCTGATTTCCGTATTTCCTGGGGGCGGTTTATCGCAAATCAATTTCTTTTTGTCTTGGGCTTCGCAATGAAAACTGGTGGACTTACTCCATCCTGCTGATGTTTGATCAGTGGGAATATAAAAAACTGTTTCCTGCAGTGGCTCTACATTTTCAGAGCTCTCCGTTGTGTTCGAAGCTGCAGGCCTGGGACAGCGCCCAGACCCTAATCTTTTTTTCTGTATATTTATGTCAATCAGAGCAGACTTTTGGCACACAGGGGTAATCCTGTCAGAAATTACAGCTTGTTCCCCTGCTGAGACTAATCCAGTAGCTGAAGAAACTGACACACTGCTCTGCTGATTTTCATCGGGGTTAAAGTCCATGTCAGCGCTCTTCTGACTCACCGGAGAGATGACAGGAACACTTGCAGTATCGACAGGTGCTACAGACTCAGTGAAGGAATCCAATGAACAATCCAAAGTCTGTATGTTTTCCAACAGTAATCATTTTTCAAGTAAAAGGTGATATTTTTGACTACCTGTGGTAGAGTCACTCTGATTAGACAAAACATTTTTTTAAAACAGGCAGATTACCTTCTTGCAGTTCCTCAGCCTTCTCGGGGCTGGCATTCTCTTCCAAAAGCTCAGACACAGCTAAAGCTGATTCGACAGCCTCTTGAGTGTCAGTGCCTAGGAGGGAAACATAGACTTTGACAGCAGACAGCAGACAAGGACAGCTTGGCACACCTAGTCTGCCCATTTCCCTACCTACTGGATAAGCTGCAGATCCTAGCTAACCAAAAGTCAATTTCTTCCTATCCCCCAACAAGAATTGCCTTATGTCTGTCCCATGCATTCATGAATTCTCCCACAGTTTTAGACCCCACAACCTCCTCAGGAAGGCTCTTCCACATGTCCCCCAGGAAAAACTACTTCCTCACATTGCTCCTGAGCCATCCCCCCTCTACCTTCAGATTGTTTCCCCTCGTTCTTGCACATCTCTTTTTCTGAAAGATGCTACCATCTTGATTCTGCTGAGGGACTTAAAAGTTTCTATTTTGTCCCCCCTCTCCCTCCTTTCCTCAATGGTATACATATTAAGCTCCTTTAGTCTCTCCTCGCATGGCTTTTCTTGCAGACCCTGGATACATTTTAGTTGCCCTCCTCTGAACTGCCTCCATCCTGTCTATGTCCTTGCAGAGATGGGGTCTCTAGAACTGGATGCAGTACTCCAGATGAGGTCTCACCAACAGTCTGTACAGCGGGATAACAACTTCCAGTTTTCTGCTGGTAATGCCTCTCCCTACACATCCCAGTACCCTCCCAGCCCTCCCTACTGCCTTCTCACATTGCTTGCTAACCTTATGGTCATCTGATATGATTACCTCCAGATCCCTTTCCATTTTTGTTGTTGTTACTACCTCGTCACCATTGTATAATCTTACCCTGGGTTTTTGTTTCCCAGGAGCATTATTTTCCACTTCTTTGCATTGAATCCAAGCTGCCATACTTCTGACCATTCCTCCAACCTTGCCAAATCCCTTCTCATCCTTTCCACACCTCCTTGTGTATCAACTCTGTTGCAGATCTTTATGTCATCTGCAAAGAGGCATACTTTTCCTTCCAGTCCCTCTGCAATGTCACTTATAAAAACATCAAAAAGGACTGGACCCAATACTGAACCCTGCCGTATCCACTAGTAACCTCTCTTTACTTATAGTGGACTCCATTTACAATTACCTTCTGTGTCCTGTTGTCCAGCCAATGCTTTACTCAGGCTACCACTCTGGGTCCCACTCCCAGACTGGTTAATTTGATTATTAATCTTCTGTGTGGGACTGTGTCAAATGCCTTGCTAAAGTCTAGGTAGGCCATGTCCACAGCCCCTCCCTGGTCTACTACTTTGGTCACCCAATCAAAGAATCAATTAAATTCATCTGACATGACCTTCCCACTGTGAACCTATGCTGCCTTTGGTCCTGTGCCCACTGGCCTCTAGGTATGCAACAATTCTTTCCTTCAGAAGTGATTCCATCACTTTCCCTACCACAGAGGTCAAACTGACAGGTCTGTAGTTTCCTGCCTCTGTTTTGCTCCCACTTTTGTAAAGGGGAATCACATCCACCTTTCTCCAGTCCTCAGGTACCACACCATCTTCCCATGATTTGTTAAAAAGAGTAGTCAGTGTGGTGTCACTAGTTCTCCCCTTAATTATTTTAGAATTCTGGGGTGAATTCTGTCAGGCCCCATTGCTTTGTCCACCTTCAGTTTTACGAGTTCTTTCAGAATTCTTTCTTCTGTGAAAGGACTGGGATTGACCCCCTATCCAGAGTGCTTCTGTTAATTGGATTAGGCACCTCTCCCTCCTCCTCTTTTGTGAATACTGAGCAGATGTATTCATTCAATATCCCTGCTTTTTCACTGTCCCTCTCTGCCCACCCACTGTATATTCTATTCAGCCTCACTATCCCTCCCTTTGTCTTTCTATGCTCCCTGATGTACCTATTAAAGGTTTTATCCCCCTTCTTAACCGAGTTAGCTATCTTTTCCTCAGTTTGGGCCTTTGCTATTCTGACTTCCTTCCCTGCTTCCTTCTGCCTTAACTAGTACAGTTCTCTGTCCTGCTCCTTCTGTGTTTCCTTATACTTCCTAAAAGTAATCTTTTTCTCCCTAACGTTCCCCGTCATCTCTTTTGAGAACCATAGTGGCTTTTTCTTTCATTTTGATTTGTTTATTTGCATCACAAAAAGGCTTATTGCTTCTGTGATGACAGTTTTTATGTTTCCCCATTGTTGCTCCACCTCTCCTTAGCATGTTTGCTAGTACTTTTCTAAGGCACTCTCCCATCTTGCCAAAGTCAGCTCTCCTGAAGTCCAGTACCCTCACTTTTGTATGGCTTGACTCTGTAGCTGAGTTTATCGTGAACCACACTGTTTGGTGGTCACTTGTTCCCAGATGGCTACCCACTTCTAGATCTGAGATCCTCTCACTGTCCCCATTTGAGAGTACGAGGTCTAAGATTGCTCTCTCATGAGTGGGTTCCAAAACTAGCTGTCTGAGGCATGCCACCTGTAGGGCATCATGAATGGACCTGCTCTCAGATGTGGCTGCAGCAAAGCTGCTCCAGTTAACATCTGGCATATTCATGTCCCCTATCAACAGTATCTCCCCTTTCTCTGCCATCCTAAGGATGCCTTCTATCATATCCTTGTCCATTCCCTCCCCCTGACATGGGGGTCTGTATACAACCTCTGTGCAGATTGGGGTGCCATTTCCAGTCTCTAAGGTGACACACAGTGCCTCCTCTCCTCCCTGTTTACTCTTTTGTTCCATTGCTTTTATCTCTTCCCCCTTCTCTACCCTCCCTGTCTCTCCTGTAGGTTGTGTACCCTGGTATGTTAATTTCCCAGTCATGGTTCTCTGTGTACTATGTTTCTGTGACTGCTACAATATCCAGGCATCCCTCTTCCATCAAGACCACCAGTTCAGGGATCTTGTTGTTCAGACTATGGGTCAGACTAGGGTACTCATTACCCTCCATTTCTTGATGGCCTTACCACTTTTACCCCATCCTTGTCCTTATTGCCTTTGCAATTTTCTCCATTAACCCCTGCCGTGCTCCCTATCGACATCTCTGTCTTGGTGTTTACCTCACTTACTACCCTGTTTTTTTTTGGGAGGGGCTAGGATTTTCCTGCTCCTTTCCAGTGCCTCCCCCCTTGGCTAGTTTAAATGCTTGCCAATGAAGCATTTAAACCTAACACCTAGGATCCTGGTTCCCCTCCTGGAGAGATGCAGACTATCACATCAGCATAGGCCTGCATCACTCCAGGTAGACCCCTAGTCCCCAGTGAAGCCAAATCCCTGAGCTCTGCACCAGTTTTTTAACCACTGATTGAATCCCATTGTGTGGAACACCCTAACCTCACCCATGCCATAGACAGGCAGGACCTCTGAAAAGGTTACCTTGTGTGCTACTTATCTAAGGCCCCTCCCAACTCCACAAACTCTTCCTGCACTACTCTGATCCATTTCTCAGCCAGGTCATTTGTCTCTAGGTGGACAATGACAGCCAAGTCTCTCCCCCATGCAGCTGCTTCAGTGATCCTGAGGGTTTGCTCCCTGTCCCTCCAAGCCATTGCGCCAGGCAGGCACCCTACCTCCCTCTCCCCTTCCTCCCTCAGATCTACCCCCCTAACAATGGAGTTCCCCACCAGGAGTTGTTTCCTTCCCCTGTGGGGTCCCATGCCACCCTGCTGTGGGTCTTCTTTGTGGAGGTTCACAGCATCCTCCTTGGTCTCCACTGTGGGTGCCTCCATAGAGGAACCACACTTTGCCAGAATGGTATATGAATTGTGGAGAGGTACAACTGGAGGGATGCACCTCTGTTCAACCAACCTCACCTTCCCTGAGCCCACTGTGGTCCAACCACTTCTCTTTCTTGGCAACCTCTGAGACAATGGCAGTGGCCCTGGTGGCCCCTGGGTGGGAGAGGAGGTCCACCAATTCCTGGCCAACTCAGCATGGAGATGAGTAACCTCCTCCCTCAGCCCAGAGAGGTGCCTGCAGATGGGACAACACTGCATCCTCCAGAATGTCTCCTGGAATACTGCTGCTCCACAGCCACTGCACTGCACCACTCCCATCATGTCTTATTTCTGGCCTCTAAACTATTGTTTGGAATACTTACTCTTTCCTCTGTTTATTTTGTTTTTATTTTTTTCTTTCTTCCTACTTACTTACTGCATCTGTGCCCCTTGAGCTCCTGATCTTCCTGTTCTGAGACAAGAAGTTTCTATATTTCTCAGTAGTCTCCTCACTTGCTCAGAGTCAGACCTCCAGCAGCTGGGGGGGGGGCGGAGAGCTACTCTTTTCCTTCTAGGATGGTGAGTCTTCTGTGGCTCTGTGATCACTAACTTTCTGCTCCCAAACAGGAAGTTCCTGTTGTCATTCAAATCCTGTGCCTATAAAAGTAGAACTGGCTTGGGGGGGGTGCAATATAGTCCCAGTAGAGAAGTATAGTTGTAACAGAAGCTCCTTCTTCTTGGTGTTCTCTGCCTGTTCTCTGGCAGAAGCTATCTAGGGCAGTTTTTAAATCTGCCTTTAACCTAGCTTCCTTCTAGCTAAGTCACTCCCCCTATTTTACAGCTCTTTGTATACTTAGTTAATTGCACAGAGGACAATTCCCTTTAGCCACCTGAGACAAACACCTAGATAACTGCACAGACAACAATTCACTTCAGCCAACCCAGACAAGCACACTAACTTTTTTTTGTTTGGTTTTTACCCTAAATTTAAGATTCCAATAGTAGAGTTCTAGTTCTTTCATCTCAGTAGAGAAATATAGTTATAACAGCAGCTCCTTCTTCTTGGTGTTCTCTGCCTGCTCCCCTACACTCTCCACATCCATCTCCTCTGAAGTTTCCTCAGCACTGGCCATCCTGGAAGAGATGGCCATGGGTTCCCCCTACTGTCAGAGTAGGGGAATTTCCCAAGTGTCCTGGCCAAATTTCCCCCATTCAGTAAAATAAAAATACCACCAACAGCTTAATCCAGATCAGTTTCAGATAGTTGCCATTTGTATCTCCCCCTTCCCCTGGGACAAGGCTGAAAATAGGCAGAATTGTTTATCTCTCCTTTACCATCAACAAAAATGAAATAAATAAATATAGCCACCATTGGAGCTAGGTAATTGAAAATTTAAGTACATACTTTCTTGAAAGTCATCGAAACTGCTAAATAGAGAGGTAATTGGTTGTGTAAATTGTAAGTTACAATGATTAAATATTTCAAAATGTATTTGTTGAATTGTGTGAAAAGTTTATAGCTCTACTGTTATTGCAGGTATGCTCTCAAGATTTCACATTTATGCCAAAGTAAATATGGTCTGGAATCTAATTAAGCTAGATAAGTGTTGTTTAGTAGGTTAACATTTATTGTAGATACTTTAGAAATTACTAATTAACAAAATTTGCCTTCAAATTCATGGGTGCTTAATAGGTATTGCCACTAGAATTCCACTTGTGGAATTAACTTTCTCAATGTACTTGTGACCACTGAATCACCTTACCTGCACTATCATCATGGCCTTGCAATGAAAACATAGAAACATAGAAGGTGGCAGAAGGAGACTGCTAGGTCCATCTAGTCTGCCCTGTGTTTTTGACTTTTCCCCTAGCTGCCCTTTAGTGTGAGGACTCCCTTGTGTCTATCTTACACATTCTTGAATGCCCCTACCATGGTAGCCCCACAACCTCAGGGGGAAGACCATTCCATGTGTCCACTACCCTCTCTGTGAAGAAAACCTTCCTGACATTGGTTGTATGTCCCTTCTTTTAGACTCAGATCATGCCCCTAATTCTACTGTCCTCCTTGAAGTTTAAAAGTTCCTGCACCTGCACCTTGCTTACACCATTTATGTATTTGAATGTTTTGCCAATGTTTCCCCTCTCCCTTCTCTGTTCCAGTGAGTACATGTTCAGTTCACTCAATCTTTCATTGCATGACATCTTGTGCAAACCCTGTATTATTTTTGTCACCTTCCTCTGAACTGCCTCTATCCAGTTTTTGTAATTGTAACTGTCAATGGAGTCCACTCTGAAGAAAGAGGGGTTACTAGTGGAATACTGCAGGGTTCAGTACTGGGTCCAGTCCTTTTTAATGTCTTTATAAATAACATTGCAGAGGGACTGGAAGGAAAAGTATGCCTCTTTGCAGATGACACAAAGATCGGCAACAGGGTTGATACACAAGAAGGTGTGGAAAGGATGAGAAGGACTTGGCAAGGTTGGAGGAATGGTCAGAAGTATGGCAGTTAGGATTCAATGCAAGAAGTGCAAAATAATGCACCTGGGAAAAAAAACCCAGGGGAAGATTACACAATGGGGGGTAGTAACAAAATTAAAAAAGGAAAGGGACCTGGAGGTAATCTTATCAGATGACCTTAAGGTTAGCAAGCAATGTGAGAAGGCAGTAGGGAAAGCTGGGGGTATACTGGGATGAACTGGAGTACTGCATCCAGTTCTGGAGACCCCCATCTTTGCAAGGACATAGACAGGATAGATGCAGTCCAGAGGAGGGCAACTAGAATGGTGCAGGGTCTACAAGAGAAGCCATATGAGGAGAGACTAAAACAGCTTACTATGTATACCCTTGAGGAAAGGAGGGAGAGGGGGGACATGATAGATACATTTAAGTACCTCAGTGGAATCAAAAAAGTCCAAGAGGATAGCCTGTTTTAGAAAAAGAGACATGCAAGAACAAGGGAACGTAATTTAAGGATGGGGGTGCAGTTCAGGGGCAATGTGAGGAAGTATTTTGTCACAGAGAGGGCAGTGGATGCATGGAACAGCCTTCCTGAGGAGGTTGCGAGGTCTAAAACTGTGGGAGAATTCAAGAATACATGGGACAGACATTAGGCAATTCTTGTGGGGGGGGGTAGGAAGAAATAGGCTGTTAGTTAACTAGGATCTGCAGCTTATCCTGTAGGTAGGGAAATGGGCAGACTAGGTGGGCCAAGTGGTCCTTATCTTCCATCAAAGTCTATGTTTCTATGTTTCTATGTCCTTTTTGAGGTGAGGCCTCCAAAACTGGATACTGTACTCCAGGTGTAGCCTGACCAGTGCTCTATACAATGGCAGGACCACCTCCCTCCTCCTGCTCATGATTCCCCTCCCAATGCATCCCACCATTCCACTGGCTTTCAGAGCTGCCTTCTCGCACTGTTTTCCACTTTTAAGTCATCAGAGATCATGATTCCCAGATCATGCTCATGAATGTAGGTGGCTAGTCTTTTCCCTACCAAGTAATATGCCTTCTTTGGATTCCTTTTTCCTATGTGCATGTTGCACTTTTTAATGTTGAATCTCAGCTTCCATGCTCCAGACCACTCCTTAAGTTTCCTTAGGTCTGATTCCACCCTGCCTGCTCTCTCATTGGTGTCCACCCTGTTGCATAACTTGATGTCATCCATGAATAGACACACCTTTCCCTCTAGTGCTTTAGTGATGTCAGCTATGAAAACACTGAAAATCAGAGGCCACAGCACCATCCCTGGGGCACTCTGCTGGTCACCCTGCCCTCTGACAATAAAGCTCCATTTACCTGCACCCAGTGGGTTCTGCCCTGCAGCCCATTTTATACCCATTTTACCATTTTCAGTCCGACCCCTGTGTGGTCTAACTTCTTGATTAGCCTTCTGTGTGGAACTAAGTAAAAGTTATCGGTGTCAGTGGCTCAGTAGGTAGCACACTCACCTCTGAGGCCAGGAGTTCAGAGGGCTGTGGGTTCAGTTCTCACATCTGACACTTGGGTTAATGTCCCTGTACTGACACTGTAGTGCAGCATGAGGTGGGTGCTGAATTTCTGAGGTGCCGTCTTTCGGATGAGACGTTAAACCGAGGTCCCATCTGCCTGGATTGGTCGTAGCTCAGGTGGATGTTAAAGATCCCATGGCACTTATTGAAAAAGAGTAGGGGAAGTTTTTATTTAGAAATCATACAAAATGACCGTACAATTAATAAGAACAAACAAGCGTCCAGATCATAACAAGAATATTGACAAGAATTATCACATCCCTAATAAACAACAAAAAATTATAGTCATACCCTGTCTCTCAAGCTTCTTCCTCACACATCTATTTCATGTTATTGGTACATTATTAGTAATCCACAACAAGTTTCTCCAACAGCTTTGTAATCTCCTACTATCCATATATTTTGGCTCCATAAAATAAATGTCTTCTAAATCTTTGAGAATTCTTTTATACAGTTCATCATAGGTAAAATATTTTTGTTGTAAAGTAAATAAACATCTAGAGTTCCAAATATACCATTTAATCACTGCAAAAATAATTCTTAATGTACCCTTATCCCATTTCACCCAAGAATGTGGATACTCTCCATATATTACAGAGTTGTAAGAAACCTGCTGAAAGAACACCTCATTTGTTTATGATATAAAAAATCCCAAAACTTAAAATTATATGAACAAGTAAAAAAACAAATGTGTTATTGTTTTTAACAAATTAATGCACTTAGGTCTATAACAACTTCTTTCTTTAAATTTTGTAAGTTTTTGATTATCTTTCACATTTAATCCTTCATGACATGTTAACCAATGTATATCCTTAAATTTTACAGGGATCCTTTTTTCTGTAACAAACTCCAGAATGATTTTCTTATTTTGTAAAGGACATTTAGGAAAGGTGTCTCTGTCTCTAAAATGAGTTTCACATAAATACATGTATAACTGTTTCTTAGTTTGCAATAAGACCCTTTCCCTCTTAAGCCCACATATTTTAATTTTAACAAAAACTTCTCTTAAATATGTAGGTGCCCAAGTCTAGTGTTTAATCTGTTTTAACTGGTCTTTCTCCCAATCTAAAAACCATGGAGAGAGTGTTTAGGGATATTGCCCCAACACTGCATCTGTCTGCATCAGTAAAGGTTTTAAATTTGCATGCAAAAATTGACAAAAAAAAAAATATATAGGATTAATCATATTTTGACCCCTTGATTTATTGGTAGATAAAGAATATTATGTTTAATTGGATTTAGTCTACTTCCCCAAAATGACTGAAAAAAAAGGATATAAAGTCATGCTTCTCTTGATTTAGGAACATGAAAAATTACGCTAATAAATATGAATATAGGTATAAGATAGATTTTAATGAGATACACCCTTTTCTGAAAGCTCATCTTCCTTTGGTTCCAGTTTGTGCCAGCCATGCCCCGATCTGTATTTTAGCATCCCAATTATCAATATCCATTTGTGTTCCTCCAAAATCTATCCCTAAGATTTTCACACTGCCTGACGTAACTGAAATTCCAGCTATATTATCCTGGAAACTTTCACAAGTACCCAAAGGCTTCCCTGTACTTTTATGAAGATTTAAACAGGTGCCTGAGTAAGTGCCATACTTAGTACATATACCTACCACCCTTTCAGCAGAACTAACATCTCCTACCAGTATTACCACATCATCTGCATAGGCCATGGCTCTGTATGGGACACATGTATGTGACAAATGTAGAGACCTAATCTCTACTTCTGAATTGAGTAACCTTAAGAGGGGGTCAATATTAAAGACATACAACAGGGGACTTATTAGACATCCTTATTTAACCCCTTTTTGAATATGTATGTAAGGACCAATAAAACCATTTACACAAGGCCTCACTGTGGCAGTTCTATATAGAGTTTGCAACCATTTTACAAATGTGATTGGTATACCATAACATAATAAGGTTTGCCACAAAAAACTGTGATTAACATTGTCAAAAGCCTGTTATTGATCCAATGATAATACATAACCTTTTAATGTAGATAAACTGTGTCTATCAAATACTTCTCGCAATAAAATCAACTGGTCTGTAATACTAATGCCAGGTACTGTACAAGATTGAGCTGGCATTAGTACATATTTAGCAACTGTCAGCAACCTTTTATTTAACATTTTAGTCAAAATGTTAAAGTCATTATTTAGGGGACTGATGGGCCTCCAATTAGATAATTCTTTTTTGTCCCCTTTTTATGCAGAAAAATGAGAACTCTAGAGGCTATCTCTAAGTGTATCATGTCTTTTTGTAAGATAGCATTATAAACTATAGTGAGTTAATTCAAAATTTCCTGTACTAAAATGTCATAAAGTTCTGAGGTTAAACCATCCTGTCCAGGTGACTTTCCTTTTGCAAGTGACTTAATGGTATCCAATACTTCCCATGTAGTAAAGGGTTTAATTAAATCATTTACCAGATCTTGAGAAATTGCAGGGATTTCTAATTTCTGAAATAGGGGGTCAAAATCAAAACATTAATTTTCAGACTTTTTAAACAAAGCTTTTGAATAATGGGACACCATGTTCAAAATAATAGAACTAGAAGTTTGAACCTTCCCCTGTGTGTCATAAATTGCCTCCATTACTTTCTTTCTAATCCGCTCTTGGTTTCTAATAAGAGGGCAGATGTTCTCAAAAGTGCCCTGTATCCCATATTGTTGTTGATGTTTAAGGCCTTCTGTTAATTTTTCATGATACACTAACATCTTCTGTTTTATATGTGCTATTTGATTGGTGAAATTATGTGTTGTTGTTTGTGAAAGCGTGTACAGGTGTTGTAACTATTTTCTATCATTTAAATAAGTCACATAATCACCACATTTTAATTGTTAGCTATTGGACATGAGGGCCCTAATCTCAGTTTTTACTTCCAGCCACCAATTAACTGGGTCCTCATATAATTCAAAAAAGGACTTTTTACAGATAAGAAAATATGTCATATTTTGTAAACTTAAAGCTTCCAATAAAAGCTTAGAGTTAAGCTTCCAATACCCTGGACCAATTACTACCTTTGGAGAACCACAATCAATATATAAGCGTTTATGGTCTGAGTATTCCACCAAATCTACTGATGATTTTTAATATGTATTGACCTAGATATGAAGAAAAAATCAATTCTCGTGGATAAATTCCCTTTAAAAAATGTTGTATCCCTTTTTCCCCTGTGTTCTAGCAAAGCATCTTTTAAATTGGCAATATGAACTGCCTTGTTTAAAGCTGACATGTCTGCAAATATTTTCTCTGTTTTTGTATTCAATCCCCTATCTAGTTTACTTAGTCCACAATTTAAATCTCCCCCAAAATTGTGTTCTGAACTGCATAAAGGTAAGGGCTAATTTGTTTGAAAATAGCTGTACGATCTGCTTTTAATTTTGGGGCATAGATGTTTATAATACGAAAAGACACAGTCTAAACCCTAAACTCAAGTAATAATACCCTACCTGGCAATACATCCAAAAGCTTAACAATGGTAGGTTGTAACTGGTGAAAAAGAATACCTACCCCTGAACATCTCTCTGTACCTATTGACCAAAAAGAAGTTCATGTGAACCATTCTTTAGTTACCTTTGTAATTTCTTTAATAGTGTGTAATCTTATATCTTGGATAAGAAAAACCCCAGGGGGGTATGTTTGTAAAAGATGGAAAATGGTACCTCTTTTGCAATTATTTTTTATACTATTAACATTTGAAGATAGAATTTTAAGTGATGGTGCTAGAAACATTGTAAGTGTGTAAGTACAAGCTACCTCCTCCATTTTTTCTTAACTTTTCCTCTTTGATTTTTTCCCCAGGTTCTAATTTCTCTTTCTTAGATTGTTGTCCCTCCAACAAAGTTTCTTGTGTATTAGATTCTAAAGAGAATCACTCTGATTCACTATCTGATGCCTCACCATTAAATAAAGCCTGGTATCTAGTTGAAATGTCAAGTGGAGCACTTTTAGGGACTTTGGGTATTGACTGAGACCTAGCTGGACATCTTCTAGTTGACATCCTTTTTTCTCTACTATCTTTTTCCTTGGGAGGGGGCATGGAATCCTTGGAACTCAAATCTTCCCCAGAACATACATCCACCTCTATTTCTCTGGATTCTCTGACTTCCATTTCCACACTAGGAGTTGAAACATCACCCCTTACTTCTAGGTCAGAGTCTAGTAACTTCTCTCCAAAAAGTCCTCTGCTATGCCTTGGCATTCTATCTTTTTGGCCTAAAGACTCTAAGGGTTTTTTAACTGTCCTTTGCTTGTTGTATTCTCTCTGAGCTGTAGTGATCAGAAGCCTTTGTTCTACACTATCTGATGAAGAATGTTTCCTGTGCACAGCTTCAGGACAAGCTACATATGAGTGACCCTCATTCCCACACAGATTACATTTTATTCTACTCTTGCACTGACCACTAGCATGTCCAACCTCATGACAAACTGTACATTTTGTACTACTTATGTGACCCTCTTGGCCACATTTATAACATGTTTTTGGTTGTCCAGAATAAAAAAGAACTCTTCTGTCCCTTCCTAAGAAAAACCAATTAGACAAAAGTTGAACCCCTTCTTCCTCTGTTCTAAAATTACATGGATTCTCCACCCTCCTGTCCAAATTCCCTCTGTATCAAATATAGCTTCAGGGTTATCTGTCACAGAACATCTCTGCTTTAACCAAAAGAGTAAATCAGCAACACTAACCCCCTCATTCCTGAATAAAACAGTGATAGTTTTATGCGTTGGCCTTGATAAAGGGATGACTTCAAAGGAGTCCCACAGTGGCACATTTTTTACTTGATGATACCGGGCCCAAAATTTGTCTAATCCACTCCAACTTAAACTAACATCAAACGCATTTTCTCCAGACACATGTATAAGAGCACACAATTCTGTAACAGTGAAATGCAAACTGTCTTTTAACAACGTTTTGCCTACATAAACCCATTCTGGAAATGTTTCTAAGCCTCCTTTATATATTAGTCTAACTGCATTGTGCCTTTTGGCCAGGTAAACAGTATTGGAAAAAAAGGAAGCATAAGATTTTTTATTTTGTTCTGAAGAAGTAAGTGAAAAACCTTCCTCCTCTAAAGGTACAGGCCTATTACTAATTTCAGCTGGTATGCTCTAAGGAATGTCTGAAAAATCAGAAAAGTCACTCATAGGATCTTATAAAGTGTCCTGCACAGCTTCTCCTTCTCCTATGTACTGCACTGTCAATAAAACCGGGTGCTACGTCAGGTCTAAGGCCAAAGGTGAAATCAAGTTTCCCCCTTCAGATATTGACAAACCTGCCGATGTTTGAACAGAGTCAACAGTAATACCTTGAGTGTCACCCTCTTTACACACTAGAGTAGAAGAAACAGACAGTGGCGTTGAAACCTCCGCTATCTTAATCGGGGCAAAGTCCGATATCCATTTATTCGTGTCCGGTGAGCAAACCCACCCTGCCGCTTTCAAGGATTCTTCTGCCAACCAAGAACTGTCATCTGCTGGTGGCATATCTGCCATCACAATTTACTAGGCATACCTTTAGTTTTCACCCGGTCTTTAGGATGAATCCCCTCTGATGCTGAAAAAGTAAAAGTGGTTGCTGTAGATTGATCGCAATCCTTTCCTCAGAATACAGTGTCCAACTCTCTCCTTGCCTTGGTGTGGTTGGATTCCATGACACCCTTTGGTAGCTGCTATCCCGTATGCAAGCTCGGGACTCCTCTCTGATCCTTGTCTGGTGGACAGAAGCGTTTTAGCAACTCCTGTTTCCTTTGCTGAAATAAAATTTCTTCCTGCAGTAAAAGATGCTGCAAGGTAGATTCAGTTGCTTCATTTTTCTCACCATTGTGCTTCTCACCTGTATGTTTATTAGGCAAGTCTCCAGAATCACTCGTCTCCATCTGTGCTGATTCTGTTGCTCCAGATAAAGAGATACTAGTCATTGTATCAAAAAATTCTTCAGTCTCCGTAAGCTTCTTAGCCGAGGAGGAGGAGGAGGAGACCAACTCCCTGACCTGCTTCACATCCTTCTCCTCACTTGTCAGCCCAGAGAATGACTTGTCCATCATGAAATGGCTAGAGGTTCCCCCTACTGCAGAGTAAGGGAATTTCCCCAGGGTCCTGGCCAAATTTCTCCCATTCACTAAAAATACCACCAACAGCTTAATCTGGTTCAATTTCAGTTGCTTACCATCTATATTCCCCGGCAACCCTGAAAAAGGGACTTCCAGGCCCAATGGGCTTACTGGGTCAAAAAAATTCAATAAACAAACAAACAAACAAATAAATAAATAAACAAAGGCTTTGCGACTGCCCCAACGTCATCCACCACCTTGGTAACCCAGTCAAAAATACTCAGCCAGATTTGTTTGGCATGAGCTCTCCGCTGTCAGTCCATGCTGTTTTGGGTCTAGCTGCCACTGGCTTCGAGGAATGCTATAATCCTCTGTTTGATCAGAGACTCTATCACTTTTCCCACTACAGAAATGAGACTTCCTGGTTGGTAATTCCCTGACTCTTCCCTGCTGCCTGATTTGTGGAGTGGGACAACTGCTGCCCATTTCCAGTCTTTGGGTACCATTCCACTCTCCAAGGATTTGGTGAATAATATTGCCAGTGAGGCTGCCAGCTCCATCCCTAGTTCCTTTAAGATTCTAGGATGTATTTCATCTGGTCTCATGGTCTTGTCCATCTTCAGTTTGTTCAGTGCCTCCAGTGCTTTAGAATTTATGAAGGGGCTAGTGTTGATCCCTAGTCCTAGGGTGCTGTAGTTTGTGAGTGCTGGGCCATTTCCTGGATCCTCCTCTGTAAATACTGAGCAGAAGTACCTGTTTGGGATTTCCACATTTTCTGGGTCACCTTCTGCTACCTTCCCTCCCTCTGTCACAGTCCTCACTATCCACCCCCCTTTTGCCTTCCTTTTTTCCCTGATATACAGTACCTAGAGAAGGATTTGTCACCTTTCTTTGTTCCCTCTGCAATCTTTAAGTATGTCTGTGCTTTGGCCTGTCTTATCCTTTTGCTTGCTTCTCTTATTTTCTTCTTTGTACGAATCCCAGTCTTTTTTATTTTTATTTTCCTGGTATATCTTGCAAACCCTTTTTTTTTTTTTACTATGGTTGCCACTTCTCTGAAGAACCATTGAGGATTCCTTCTTCTTTTAGCCTTGCTGACTAGACCCCGGAGCAGTCATCTGCAGTTGAAATAGTCAGTTGCAATTCAATGCAGTTGCAATCAGTTGCAATTGCATTGGATTGCAGTCATAAAATAGTGGAGCTGAAATCCACTGCAGTTGATGATTCCGTGACCCATCTAGGTTTGTTTTTGTGGTGCACTGCAGCGTGTTTTCTCTTTTTTTCTTTCTGGGTTAGGAGGGGGCCGAGGGGGCGTGAATATCTAACAGTCCTCAACCACCAGCACCCAGCCTTATAGCCAATAAAATGCACCCCTGGCTCCTGGACATGAAACATCCACCAATTAGGAGAGATAGAAGGAGGAGCCAGGAGCTTGATAGTGCTGTGACTGGCTGCATGAGATGGCAGGAAAGGCATGCCTTGGTAGGAGAGGAGACTGTCAGGAGAAGAGGCATCTGTGTTGGTATGTGGGCAACAGAGCGAGCAGCATTTTTCTGCGCCAATGAAGTTTGGCTGTTCGGCCTTTAATTTAATAATAAGTTAGCTGTGTCCACTGTCCTGATGTGTCCGGTGCCCAAAGAGAGACTAGTGTGTGACTGTGCAGTCCTCCAGCAAAGTTAAGCAGCAATCGTGTGAAGGCAGCAAGTCAGTGGTCTGGTCATGGTCAGAATCACCCCGTGATCCTATTGGCTGGGCCTGTTGGGTGACTTTCACTTAGCCTCAGTCAGGTTTTCACAGTTGACAAGGAGAAGGAGTGGTAGGTGCACTAGTTCCACTGCGTGGAGTGCCAGAGTGGGGATGTGGGTCTGGGTTGGGGACCAACTGTGCTTGTTGGGAGGAGGGAGCACACAGCTCCAAAAAACACCAGCACCACCACCGAGTAGAGAAGCAGTGGCAGCCTGAGCCATGCAGCCACCCATCACCATTGCCGAATCTTCACCCAATACCTGACTGAACTGGCAACAGGCTGCTACAGTGAGCAAGGTACTGTATGGGATGTGTATGCAAGGCCCTCCAGGGCTGGGCATTGAGCAGTAGGAAGGAAGAGGATGGTCTCACAGAGTACTCAGTCTGTCTGTGTGTCTGCTACATGCTGGGCTGGCTTGTCTGGCTGGTTGAGGCTTGGGGGCACAGGGGCTGAACTTGAAAAGCCAAGGTGATAGATCACCATCGATCTACTGCTGGCGGCTCGGCTGGACTCTCTCTGACTGTGGTGGCATTGTGAATAAGTCAGACTCCCCACGAAGTCATGGAGCAGGCCAGGTGCAGGTGGTCAATTGGTGAGCTCACGGACAAATAGAAGGCCAGAGCACGCAGCATGGTTGGTCTGGTCCAATGGACAAAATTTTTGTTGATTGCCACTGTAGGAATCAGATAGACTAAATATTAAAGTCCTCATGGCAAGATGAATAAAATAAAAAAAAAAACATTAATGTACATGCTGAAAGCCAAAACAAGTTCAGAAACTGTGTCAGAAAATGTTTTTTTTTTAAATGGCTGAATTTTTTTAGCTTTAAATTTAAGCTATGGATACACCTCAGTTCAGGTATACCTGGCTCTACCGTGCCAGTTCGACATTCTTTATGTCGACTGGCATTACAGCGACAGGAATCAAGTCGACTGCAAGTTGTGGTCTACATGAATCCTGTGTGTCTCCTGGTCCTGTTTCTTATTGGGACTGTTAGCCCCCCAACCCCCCATGTGGGGGGCTCTGCCCCCTGCCCCCCATCATTTGGATTCTCAACCCCAGTCGGAGTTGATTTGTGGCAGGGGTGCATGACCTGGAGACAGCATACCCCTGTCTCAGGCACACCAAGACAGCAACCTGTCAGCAAAGTGTTGATTTTGCTGACAGGTATGTATTTCGCTGGGTTGGTGTTGCCATAAGGGTGGCATACCAGTATACCACACAGGAGGTTTTTCTAGGGGTCACCCCATAAACTGTTTTTAGACTCACAGATTCTACGACTACTAGTAAATTAACATATATTGATGGTTAGCTCTGTTTGCAAAAGGGTACCTTCTAGTTTCTGTGGTGTGTTTAAGAGGCCCTACCTATACAGTATTTTAGACTCACAGTTCTTTTTCTAAGTAACTAGTATTACTGCTGCTTATTTTTCTACGCTGTATACTGTTTTACTGCCCTGCTTCAACTTACTTTCAGGGACTTCGTATATTTTGTTGTTGTTTTGACTGGTTATTGTGAATTAGTGAGTCCCTACTGTGTGTAGATTTGTTTCACTGCACTTTGTGTTTGCATTTTAAAGAGCAGCCAGCTTCCTAGCAACTGCCTGCTGCTGACTAGTTGCTACTCCCTCCAACATGTGCAATACCTAACCTGCCCCAGAGTTGAGGGGCATAAAGAATTCCTTTTGTTTCTGACCATTTATGACGTCATAATGCTGCTAAATCCCAAATACTAAAAGCGGAGTTGCTTCCTGACCTTAACCCACCAACACGCCCCACATAGGCACATGCAGCCCTGTTTTGTGATGTCAGAAGGTGAAGGCTGTGTGTGTGCATGCCCCATTGATTGGGGGGTGGGGACTTTTCCATACATTTTATTAACTTTTATAGTCAAAATTTTAATAAAAAAAAGATACAAAGTTAAAAATGAATGACAAACTGCTACATAATAAAATTCAATGATGGTGAAAGTTGAAAAAATTGGTTGGATTTTCTTCAGTTAGTTGAAGTCAGAAATGTTAAACTAGTTGAAAAAATCCATCATAATGTGTGGTAAGTCAGTCATAATTGTTTTTACAACTGACTAGTCCTGGAGCATTGGTCCGTGGCTGTCTTCATTGCTCTCTTAAGTGTTCCCCAGATGACTTCGATCACTTCCTCCTGTAATTTGATTAAGTTGTTTTTTATGTTGGTTCTCATTTTTTGGAGGTCTGCCTTCTTAAAATCTAGCAACTTGATTTTTGAGTGGCAGGTGTCCTCCATAATGTCTGTTTTGAAACTGATCATACTGTGGTCACTGTTTCCCAAGTTGCACCCCACCTCAATTTCTTTTACTCTCTCACTGTTTGTGAGAACCAGGTCGAGGATGGCATCTCCCCTTTTTGGGGCTTTAACCAGCTGATTTAGTCCTGTGCCTGCAGGGCCAATAAGAAGTCCCTGCTTCTTGTTGCTGCAGCCGTTTATGTGCCCCAGTTTATATCTACGAGGTTGAAGTCCCCCACCAGTATCACATCTCCTCTGTCAGTCATTTTGTATATTTCTTCTATTAAGTCTTTGTCCCCTTTTTCCCCTTGATTTGGGGACCTGTAAGTGGAGCCAGTTTTGTCGGTTGTCCCTTTACCTACATCAGCTGTTAGCCACAGTGACTCAGTCTCTCCAGGGGATCCCTGCACCTCTGTGGCTTTTATTTCTTCTCGAATGTAAATAGCTACTCCTCCCCACTTTTTTACCTTTCCTGTCCGTCGTGAACAGGTTGTATCCAGGTATAGCTGTGTCCCAACCATGTTTTTTTGCGAACTAGGTTTCTGTCACAGCCGCCCAGTCCAGTCTTTTCACTTCCAGGATGGCAATGAGATCGGGTAGTTTATTTGCCAGGCTCCTAGCATTTGCAACCATTGCCTTCCAGGAACAAGCCTCCCCTTTTGTATTTGGTTACACCCTCTTCCTGGACTACACCAATTTGCTGCTTCTACCCAAGAAATTTTGCATGTCGCTGATTGTTTGGGGATGCATGACTGATACGCCATCGGTCAGGGTGTATGTTGTCCCCCTTTCCCTTCCTGAGGATGCATGTATGTCTGCAGTGTTTTGAGGAGTGATGACTACCTCACCAATGGTTGGGGTGTGAGCTGTCACCATCTCCCCTTTATTCAGTTTAAATACCCTGCGTATGCATCACATTTTTTGTCCAAGCACTCGCATACCTTCCCTGTTTAGGTGCAGGCCATTATATCTTAAAAATCCTCTTTCCCAGAATCATAGAATCATAGAAGTGTAACTGCAGAAAAGGACCGACAAGCCCACCCAGTCTGCCCATTTGTCCAGCTATCTGCTAGGACATGCCTCCCCATTCTTCACACTCCCCTGTATCTGTCCCATGCCCTTTTGAATCCCTCCACTGTCTCCTCACCAATCACCACCTCAAGGAGCCTATTCCAGTTATCCACCACCCTCTCTGTGAAATAGTACTTCCTAATGTTACCCCTGAACTGCCCCCCCTCCATCTGCAGGCCATGCCCCCTCATCCTCTGATTACCTTTCAGCTGGAAGATACTTTCCGCTGGCACCCAATTTATACTCTTAAGGCACTTGAAGGTCTCAATCATATTGCCCTATCCCTCCTCTGTTCCAGGGAGTACAAGTTTAAATCTCTCAACCTTTCTTCATAGAATAGGTGGCTGAGCCCCCTTACCATCTTCGTTGTTCTCCTCTGAACTTGCTCCAGCCTTCCCACATCCTTTTTGAGGAATGGCCTCCAGAACAGGACTCCATATTCCAAATGTGGTCTAACCAGATGGGTGTACAAGGGTACTATGACCTCTCTATTTCTACTGGTGATCCCTCTTCCGATGCATCCCAGTATTCCACTGCCCATAGCCACTGCTCTCCCAAAGTGCCTTTCCACCTTCAGGTCCCCTGATATAGTGATACCCAGGTCCCTTTCTTGTTACGTTACCTCCAGATCTCTGCCCCCCATACAGTAACCTGCCCGCTGGTTCCTGAAACCAAGATGCATGATTTTACACTTTTCTGTGCTAAATGAAAGCTGCCACCTCTTTGACCATGCCTCTAGCCTACCCAGATCTCTCTGCATTTTTTCTACCCCTTTCTGAATGTCTATCCCATTGCATATCTTGATATCATCTGCAAACAGGCTCACACCACCTTTAAGGCCCTCCACAATGTACCCAACAAATAGATTGGACAGTAGGGGCCCCAACACCGATCCCTGAGGGACCCCACTTGTGACCATGCCCTCTCCGGATGCCACCCCATTTATTATGACCCTCAGCCTCCTTTCCCCCAGCCAGGTTCCCACCCATTTAACCACCCTCTGCCCCAGCCCCAGGCATAACATTTTATCCAGCAGTCTCCTGTGGGGCACGGAGTCAAATGCCTTTTTGAAATCCAGATAAGCAACATCTACTTCCCTTCACTGATAAAGTTCCTTGGTGACCTTGCCAAAAATATCAAATTTGTTTGACATGATCTGCCTCTTGTGAAACTATGTTGCCTTGGATTCATCAGGCCTCTTTCCTCCAGGTAGCTGGTGATCCTGCCCTTCATTAGTTTCTCCATGAGCTTGCCTACCACCAAAGTCAAGCTCATGGGCCTTTAATTTCCCATCTCCTCCCTCCCTCCCTGCCTCCTTCCCCCCTTATGAGCGGTACCTCTATGCCTACCTCCAGTCTTCCGATACCACCCCCAGTCTCCAGACACATATTGAAGAGTGCAGTCAATGGTGTTGCCAGTATCTCCTTTAGTTCCCTTAACACCCTTGGGTGCATCCCATCTGGCTCCATTGCCTTGTCCACCTTCATGCAGCCTAGTTCTCCCAAAATTTCCTCCACCTGGAATGGACTCGTATCCACTTCCCCCTCCGCTGCCTTTGCTTTTCCTACTTTGCTGCCTACGTCTTCTACCTCCTCCCTAGTGAACACAGAGCAAAAATAGCTGTTCAACATGTCCGCTTTCTCTCTGTCCCCTTGTATCAACTCCCCCTCATTTGTTTTTAACTGGAGTATTCCCTGTCTAGTCTTCTTCCTTTCACTGGTGTACGGAAAAAAGTCTTACCCCCTTTTTTGACCCCTCTAGCTATGCGCTCCTCTGTTTGTGCCTTTGCCCTCCTTACCTCTACCACTGCTTCTCTCTGGCTCAGCTGGTATCTTCCCCAGTCCACTTCTGCCTGCATTTCCTTGAACTTCCTGAAGGCTTTTCATTTTGCCATTACCTTTTTTGCTACCTCCCTAGTGTACCACAGAGGTTTTCTCCTCCTCTGATTTTTACTTGCTATCTTGGCGCAGAGGTCAGTTGCCTCTCCAATAGCTTTATTTATCCTTCCCCACATTTTCTCCACATCTGACAACTCATCCACACATCCACACCCTCCAAATCCCTTTCCACTACCTCCCCCATTTTCCCCAAATCCACTCTCTTAAAATCCAGCACCCTTAGCCTAGACCGGTGAACCTCTGCAGTGTTCCTTATTTTGAACCTGACTGTGCTGTGGTCACTCGTACCAAGGTGTTCACCCATTGATACATCTCCTACTCTATCCCCATTCGTCAGGACTAGGTCAAGAGTAGCTTTTCCCTGGTTGGCTCCCTGACCAGCTGTTTTAGAAGGGCTATTTGCAGAGAGTCTAATATCTCACTGCTGCTGGTTGAAGCAGCTGACAGGGTGTCCAAATCCACATCTGGTAGGTTTAGGTCACCCATCAGCACCACCTCCCCCCTTGTTGCCATTCTCACAAACTCATCAGCCATGCTTCTATCCTCTGATTCCTGCTGTGCTTGGGGCCTGTAAACCACCCCCATTACACACCACTTCCCCCTTCCCCACCTCCAGGAGACCTAGATTCCTTCGGCCTCCCCCCACTTGCCCTGCAGTTCTGATACCCTGATACCCTCCTTTACATAGAGGGCAACCCCCCATCTCTTTTCCACCCTGTCCTTCCTAAACAGTTTGTACCCTGGTATCTCCATGTCCCATCCCTGCTCCTGGTGGCACCATGTCTCTGTTACCCCCACAATGTCTAGGCTCTCCTTGACCATTTTTGCTGTTAGATCTGGGATCTTCCTATCCAGACTTCTGGTGTTTGCACACATGACTCTCCATCCCTCTCTTTCCACCTGCCCCTTATATTCTGTCCCCTTGCCCCCTAGCTGTGTGGGTAGGGCCATTAGCCCCCCCTTTGCCTCTTGTCCCATCAACAGATCTTACCCCTGCCCTCCCCCACCAAGTTTAGTTTAAATGGTAGCTTTTTTCAATATAATCATCCAGATTGCATTTGAGCACTGCTTTTCCCTCCCCATTTAGGTCCAGCCTATCTTGGGTGTAGAGGCTGTTGTCGCTCCTTGTTGAACCCCAATCTCCTACCACTCCATATCCCCCCTGAGCACACCAATCTGCCAGCCATCTATTGAAATCCTCAATATTTTGTTTTACCTCCATGTTGGCCCTTGGTACTGGTAGTACCTCAGAGAAAGACTGGGATTTAAAATCTAAGCTGACGCAGAAACTAGCCAGAGCCATAAACCTTGCCTGCACCTCCATCCTACTAATCCTTGCAAGGCTATTTGTACCTAGGTGAAAGATGAGATGAGTTTTCTTATCCATTTCCCTCCCCCTTGAGGGGATCCAACACATGACCTTGGCTGCTGTCATCCCTGGCAGACATTCCACCCATAGTTTAACCCCTCTGACTCCCCTTCTCCCCCATGTAACTCCTTTTATAATAGAGTCCCCAACTATTAAAACCCTTTCTCCTTCCTCCTCCTGGGTGCCTCTTGCTGCTGCTTTTCTCCTTCCCTTTTCCAAGTTCCCCCCCTTGCCCTTGCTACTCTCCCCGTCAAATCCTCTTGAGACATCCTCCTGCTCCTTCCCCTCAAAAAAATCTTTTTGAGCCTTACTCTCCCCCACCTGCTTATCTCCCTGCCCCAAAACCTGGTTTCCTGGCTCCTGTATGGTGTTTTCTGCCCTTGTGCCTTGCTCCATTTGATCACCCCCACCCATGGAAATTTTCTCTGTTCCTTGTACACTTAGCTCCATTTCTCTGACCCATTTCCCCATCCCTTCCTCTAGAATTTCCCATTCCCTGCATCTCTGCTTTCTGCCTGGCTTGTCCCAAGTCAGTTTTCTCATTCCCCTGTCTTAGCTGTTTCGGCCCATTTTTTTCAGGTCTCGCCCTTGCTGCCCCTATCTGTGCCTTTTTACGGAGTCCTGATCCTGGTCCCTCACTGTCTCTTGTTACAAATGAACCTCTTTGAGTACTATCTTTCCCTCTTGGGTCTCCCTGGACAACCCCATATGCCTGCCTGTTTTTGTGGGAGCTCCCACATTCCAGGCTCCCCCTGCCAGAATGTCCCTGTTCCCCCTGAGTATTCTCATTTGCTCCTCTTCTTTTGCCTGAGGTTTCAGCATCTGGTGCAGCTTTGTAGGTGTTCTCTTGCACCCTACTTTTCCACTCCCCCAGCTGCCTTTGATTCCCCTCAAACTCCTCCCTAAGCTGTGATAGTTGGTGGCACACTGGACAACCCACAAATTTCCAAGCCAAGTACCATGGCCGCCCCACACCCTGTGCACCTAACCACCCTCCCAAAGATGCCTGCCGTAGTGATGTGAAGTCCCATTGTAGCATTTAACTTAGGTCAAACCCCACTCGTAATTCATGTACAGTCTCTCCCTATCCCCAGTGATCGGCTACAAGTGGCTATATGCTTCCGTAAAGTTCCCAGATGCAATGCTTAATCCATCACTCCTTGCTGTATCACAACAATACCTCCCAGCTTGTAAGTTTACATATACAATCCCCCCAAAATTCAAATCTGCAGTATTACAGTTCTGACCGCCCCTAGCTTGCAGTTAGCTGTAAGTTGACATATACAATCGCCCCTCACAATTTAAAATTGCAGTATTACAGTTCTGACAGCCCCTAGTTGCAGGTATCTTTTACATTTTCATTATTACAGTTCTAATAGCCCCTAGTTGCAGGTACCTTGTCAATTACAGTTTCAGTACCCTATGAAGTGCCCCCGTAGTTCCACCTTAATGCCCCATGGACCTACATATAGGCAGTATTCCAGTCCTGACAGCAGTTTCAGTACCTTGAGATGCTCCCCATAGTTTTGACCTCAAAGCCCCATGGACCTCCCACTCGACTGTGCTCCTCTTCTGCTAGCTCCTTCTCAGCCCCTTGTACTAACCAATCGCTCGACTACGGCAGCACCTGAAGTATATTTAAAAATTGGAGGAGGTGGAGGAGGTGAGGGATGGGTGGCTGGGAGAAAAAAATCCCAACTTGCAGCACCAGCTTGTCCATGGGGGAAGAGGGGTCCCGACTTGGACACCGCAGTCCTCATTCCCCCGAAGCCAGTTGTATCAGACGTGATAAAAGCCGACAGACAGCTTCCCTTTTTAAATTTGGCACCTTCTCCTTGCTCTGGCCTGACTGGCAGTACAGCTCTGCTCTGGTCCCACACTCCTCAGCTGGCTCCTGTTTCGTTACAGCAGCCCAGCTTGAAGCACCAGCTTGTCCATGGGGGAAGAGGGGTCCCGACTTGGACACCGCAGTCCTCACTCCCCCTAAAGCCAGTTGTATAGGCCACGCAAGTTGAGCCATCTTCTGTGTAGTGGTATCCTTTATCCTGGCACCATTCATGCAGCCATGAGTTGAACTAATCAAATTCAACTTCCCTAACTCGCTTGGTGTCTGTCGCTTTTTTCCACACTGGCAGTACTACTGAGGAGGTTAATTCAGATGAAAGGGAAAACAATTAGCTGGCTAGTTCTTCAAAGTGTTTTTTGTCCTCCTCTATCATGTGATGTGCCATGTTATTTGTTCCAAGGTGTATTGTGAGGTGCGTTATATCCCCTGCTTCCTGCATTATTCTTTTTATGCGGTTTGTGTCTCCTTTTGCAGAGGCTCCTGGGAGACACTGAACCACAACTCTGCTAGTTCTGTAATGATTTAGATGGGGTCCCACACCGCTGATCATGGAGTCATCAATTATAAGAAGTTTCTTTTGTTTATTGTCCTTATTGTTATTGGTTTAATTTTTGTTTTGTTTTTGTTGTTTTTTTTTGCAGTCTCGGATTTGTTTGTTTTTTTGTCCTGTTTTACCTTCTCTAAGGCTGGTTCCAGGGGTGTGAACCCGTTTTTGGTTGGAATGGCTGAAATATTCTCCTGGGTAGGGACTTCCTTCCTGGACCCTATGTGATGCCCTCTCCTTCTTACCACTTGCCAGTCCCTGGACTCCACATCATGTCTTGGTCCATGACTGATACTCTGGTCATGGTGGTATAGAGGTTGTGGTCACTGGTTTTGGAGCTCTTTGTACTGTAGGTTATAAATTATGGTCTATGCATCCTGCAACTGGTCTGTGAGGTCCGTGATGACCCAGCAAGCATGGCAGGGTCCAGGCTGCTGGTGATAAGCCCATAAGTACAGTGCCCCACAGTTTCTACTGCTGACAATGGCCATTTTGTAGTCCAAGGTTATTATTATTGTTTTTTTGTTTTGTTTTATTTTTTTAGCTCCTTATCCTGCGGCTAGGCAGGAAGTGTGGACAAAAATTGCCCCCAGTCTGTGCTTATCCTGCTGTTAGGCAGTATGTGTGGGCACAAAGAAGATTAGGTTCTGTGAAGAGGGAATACTGCCTCCTTCTGTTATCTGGCAGGAAGTGTGGTCTAAGTAACAAGATTTTATCGTTTATAGAAGACAGCTAGTATACTGTTGCAATATTGCACATCTCTCTCTCTCTCTGTTCTTTGGGAGGAGTATGGATGGAGAAAAAGAAAAAAACTTGTTTTCCCCTTACATGCCTGATTCCTGAGCCCTAGCAGGTGGTGGGTGGTACCAACCTGCTATAAAAGGCGATGACCTCGGGTAGTATAGGGTTTGGGGCAGGGAGGGCGGGTGCTGCTATGTGCCCCCTATGAGTGGGAAGACAAACAAGCCCTGCTATGTGCCCCCTATGAGTGGGAAGAAAAACAATCTGTGGAGTGAGCTGCATGGTAAAAATGTTAAATGTAAGTTAAAACCACTGGTTACACAATAGGGCTGATTTATGTAGTCAGTCTCTTCTGTATGCTGCCCATGGTGAGTGTTTGCTCTCCCCTACCACACTCAGAAGCAGTGCATAGATATGTCACCAGATTCCCTTTAACTGTGACCTCTGTTAATCGGTGGTCTAAGTGGTCAGCTGCAGTGCTTTGTGAATAGGCTGATACATCAGTCCAAACTCCATGTAGTTGTCAAGAAAGTGCTAGTAGAGTGCAAGCTGGAGAGATGGTTAGAGAAGGCCACCGTGATGTACCAGGCATGCTCATCATCCTGGGACCGAGTGCAGAAGCCGATGGTGAGGTGGAAGATGTCTGCAGCAGTCTACTAGTGTCCTACTGGTGATGAAGTGGAGGAATGTCTGGTGGCAGACCTCAATCAAGGAGTGTTGGAGAATGCCAGTTCTCCCTGCTCTAACCCCTCCGATACAGTCTGCCATACCCCTCCAACAGTCCTGCGACAGTTATGCCCAGCATCATGATCCATCATGACTAAACATATCCAGATACTTCTGTCGCAGTGCCCTAAGTCACAACTTGTTGCAAGGCTTGAGGCTTTGTGCCACTAAGCGCCACTCTTTTTAAATAGTAAAAATACACATTGTTATCTAAACAGTTGTTAAAGTGTCAGCAGGTGGTATTGTACAGAAGCAATGCTGCACATGTATGTACTTCCGAAAGTCATTCGGTAAAGTGAGTTCTAGTGGTTATCTAGCATATTGCAAGAATTTTGGCTAATGACCAGTTATATCCATGACTATTCTTTATGGTTCATCACGCAAGATAGTGACCTGACATTTGGCACCACTATACTTTTATTATGGAGCCTCCCAAGAATGTACCTTATTGTCAGTTTACCCAGTCTTTACCTCATGTCTTCCCCAACCCCCAGTGCCTGCCTCAATTACATCCTGCCTAGGTGTTTCTCCCAAGCTTCTTCCCTATAACTATCTGCCTCTGTCTGAAATGTTTTCCCTGTATATAAACCTGCTGTTATCAAGTGTATTAAGTGTATATACTGTAAGCCCTGATGTTTTTAACTTATTCGTTCTGTACTTTTGTATCCAACTGTTCTGTAAAAATATCTGTGCATCTGGACTTTTGTGAAAATGGGCATTTTTGCTCACATACCCTCCAGTATAATATTAAGATTGATTGATTTTAAATAAGTTAATATTTGGGCATGGCGATGCCCAGAGTAGCGGCCAGGTCTAAAGGCACATAGGAAAAATTCATAAATATTCATAAGGGGCGGAACAGGGCGGGCAGAGAGAAAAGTGTGACAGGAAGGCCTAGGACAGGCCCAACAGATTAAAAGGGGGGCAAGCAAGGCCCAAACCAGTATTTAAAGGGGTAAGCAAGGCCCCGATAAGGATTTAAAAAGGGCAGCGAGACCCGAATAAGAATTTAAAAGGGGCACCTTTGGCCCAGTGTACTAAAATGGGCCCAGCCAGCACAGGAGGCCCAGCGTACTTAAAGGGGCCCAGCCAGCACAGCCAGGCCTGTGATTTAAAGGGGCCCAGCCACAGAAGGGCCCAGATTGTTTAAGAGGGCAACTAAGCCCACAAGTTTCCCAGGTCTAGTACAGACCAGCATTTAAAGGGGCAAACAGCCTGAATGTCTATTTAAAGGGGCCCAGTGCAAAAGGGCAGCCCAGGTCTAAAAGGGGCAAGTAGGCCCTACAGAATCAAGAAGGCACTGCCAGTTAGGGACCCAGCAACCATTCAGGCCCCAGGTGTTAAAAGAGCTTAGCAGTAGAGTAGGCCCACATCTATTTTAAGGGGCCCAGTCAAGAAAAGCCCAAGATGTTAAAGGGGCACAGCAACTCAATAGGGCTACAGCCACTTAAAGGGGTAACACAAGGTTCAGGACCTGTAGCTAGCCATTTAGTTCCACAGGTGTTATAGGGGCCAAGTGGCATAATTGACCCCAGAAATTGAAAGAGCCTAGCTAGCCATATAGGCCTACAGGTGTTAAAGGGGTCTAGTCTGACATTTGAGTCTATAGCATTTTGAGAGAGCCTATTCTCAACTGCAATGGTGTATCCACAGTAACAGGATAGCCTGATTTAGCTAGAGGGATCCCTTGGTAGTTAGGTCCACTGAAAGCTAGGGTTCACCCAGAATAGTGCAGTGCCTGTTTATTTACTGTGGTCTGGACATTGAGACTGTGCAGTTGACCACTACAGTAGGAACTGTGACATTTATTGCATTGCTATCCATCCTACGAACAGTATAAGTGCCAGAACTTTCTTTGCATTGCTCTGTGTCAGCATTCCAGTGCTGGGAAAGTATTCAAATCAGTCTTCAGCAATCTTCAGAGTCACTTCACCAGTGTGCACCTGTATCAGTCTTCATCAGTTCTTCAGAAATCATCTCCCAGTGCATCCCAGGAGCAGCCAACAGCAACTTCAGGGAGAACCATGCCGAAGTCATCTCAAGTTGCAATGCCATGTTTATTGTTTTCCTCTGACAGTTACCAAACTACGGCTTGGGCCAGTGTAGATTCTGCTGTCCTTTTTATATTGGTGTGCTTACACAGCCAACATCTTGCGGCAGTGCAGATTTGGAGGTGCGGTCACGGTGGGGCAAATGCATGGTATGCACCAGTAGGTGCATGCTGCATTCCTCAATCAGCCAGCAGCAGGGGCCAACACCCTGCCTAGCTAATGAGGTGAAGACATGAAAGAAAAGGTCCACTGCAAAGAGAGCAAAGCTCTCATGCAGCATGACCACAACATGCATCCCCCTATGTGCAGGCAACATGACAACTGTGACTGCCGCTGTTGCCTGTCAACACCACCATTTATTGTGTGCCAATGAGGATGCCCAATTCCCATCAGCATAATGTAACCCCCCCCTTTTTTGATTGCCGAGGGGGTGTCCAATCCCCCTCGGCATCATGCACCTCCCCCAACAGTTTCTTCTTTGCCGAGGGGGCCCAATCCCGCTGGCATGTATCACTCCTTGAATTTTGCAGATGGGGAGCCCCTCCCCATCAGCATAATGTGTCCCCATTTTTGCTTGCAGAGACGGTGCCAATCCCCTCGGCTCCTGTGGCTCCCCCCCCTTTCCTTGCTTGCTGACAGGGGTGCTCAATCCCCCATCAGTTAAAGCACCCAACCACACACACACACTCAGGTGGCACACTGGGAGCCCACCCCAGTGTGCCAAAGCACCTATTAAAATGAAAACGGTCCCCATGTCTTTTAAGTTTTACCTGTAAAGAAGGAAACGGTCCCTCTGTGGTCTCCCTGCCCCCACAACCCGCGACTCCACCCATCATCCTGCCTCCCCCACACCCTATACTTACCTCCAGAGTCCTGCGCAACAATCTTTGGTGGACCGGGAACACGTCTGCACTCTTCAAAGCCGATCACGAACTGTGGAAATGCCGGTAAGCTATATAATGGAATTAATGCATATCTCAGGAATTTTTGGGGAATTTTTACACCAAATTTTCAACATGGTGTTTTTGGGACCCCTCCTCATGAATTCTATCATTGTTATATTGTTAATCGGTCCCAAAAGGTGATTTTGCAGTCACTGCGCAGATTAATGAGCTGACAGTGCCACTGTTCATGAGGTGGGCTCTCAAAAAGCCTGTGTTGCAAATTTGGTGGAAAAATCCCAAAAATGGCTGTTTTACTAGTATACGTTGCGCAGCTTCTATGCAGGCTCATAACTTCGTGAATTCGCAATATTTTCATACATAGATACATAGACAGTGTCGGCAGATAAGGGCCTATGGCGCACCCAGTCTGTCCATTTGAGCTTGTAAGTTCAGTTTACTGTATGTTTTCCTAGAAGTCTGTTGTCCCCTTACCCCTGACCTCCAGAATTCCTTTATGTCTATCCCATGTATTCTTAAATCCTGTAATTGCCAGATTTTCAACATTGTCATTTTTGTACACCTCCTTGTGAACAGTACAGCTGTCATTTTTCACATCCTGGCCAAAATGTATTTCCGCACTTCCAGCGCACAATAGTGCGGTCACTGTGGGAAATCAGTGTTCGGGCCAGATCATGAAAATGACAGTGACACTGTTCATGAGCAGAGGTCCTAAAATGCCTATGTTGCAAATGTGGTGATGATACTCCATAAAATGACTGTGTTACGAGCGTGCATTTGCAGATTGCACGCAAGCTCATAATGTCGTGCATTTGTAATATTTTCACTCTGGGATTTTCACCATTGGTATTTTTCCATACCTCTTGATGAACAGTACAGCTGTCATTTCACATATCTTGCCCAAAATGTGTTTTCACATGTCCAGTGCGAATAGCGTGGTTGCTGTGCGAAATCACTTTTTGGGACAGTTTGAAGAAATAGCAGTGACACTATACATGAGCAAAGGTGCTAAAATGCCTATGTTGAAAATCTGGTGCCGAGCATCCATAAAATGACTGTGTTACAAGCGTGCAATGCGCATTTCCCATGTCTCTAGTAACTTGGCAAATTTGCAATATTTACATGCCACATTTTCAACACTAGCATTTTTTTTACACCTCCTTATGAACTGTACAGCTGTCATTTTTCACATCCTGCCCAAAATGTTTTCACACACTGCACTACCAAACCCAATTCCAGCATGACAACATTCAGCACTGACAAATGCTTGTTCTTATTTTGATGTCTACATCAGAGTACCATCAAGATTGTCTGTTCCATTTCTTTGAGTGATGCTCCTGTTTGTTGTTTTAAGTGTGCCCTTGGCTTGTCCGGCATTGGAGCTCTGAACTTCATCGCACTTTGATGCACAATTTGTTGTTTTATGTGTGTTCTTGGCTCATCCGGCCTTGGAGACCAGAACACTGTAGTTCTCCGATGTCCAAAGACTTCCTTTTCCAGACTTCTGTTTCCTCTGGAGTCTGCATCGTCTTTTCATCTGGCAGTCCAGAAGCAGGCTGTGGCACGGTGATCTTCCTCGTCTTCCTCATCCTGCAGTCCAGAAGCAGGTTGTGGCAGGGTGATCTACGTCAAATCCTTCACCCAGCAGTCCAGAAGTGGGCTGTGGCAAGGTGATCTTCATTGTCTTCCTCATCCAGCAGTCCAGAAGTGGGCTGTGGCAGGGTGATTTTCTTTGTCTTCCTCATCTGACAGTCCAGAGGTGGGCTGTGGCTGGGTGGTTTGCATTGTTTCCCTCTCCGGGCAGTCCAGAAGTGGACTGCATCAAGATTTTGTGTGTTTCAAGTTCCGGTTGCCCTCAGTGGGTTCTTAGCGGAAGAAATATTGGTACCTGTGCTTGTATTCCGGTGACCGTAGAGAGGTGGAATGAGGCCGAGAACTCATCATGTGTTAAAAATCCTCTCTGTATTCCTCTAGTTTCCAAAAAGGTTCTCAGAGTTGCACTGGACAGCCAGTTGAGTTGATTCTTGTCCCGATAATCCCTTTGATTACATTTTCTTCTCAACAACAGAGAAAATCTGAACATGCATGAGCTGCCATCTGCCATACTGTACATGTAGACTCTTGCTATAGTATGTAAAGTGATTGATAGTATGGAGTACTCCAGGTAACAGCTAGAGGTGCACGTCGGGGTTGACTTAGAAGTTTTTGAATAGGGATTAGAAATAGGACACTCTTACAGCGTAGCTGTTACAGCCAATTAATCATTTTGTCAGTTTTGCTATAGAATCACCCTCTTGCAGGGATTAGAAATAGGATGCTCTTATAACGTAGCTGTTACAGCCAATTCCTTTTACAGTTCTCCTCATACAGGAGATTAGAGTTTTAGTATAAGGCCTCAGAGCGCTGGTAAGATATTAGAAGTATTACTTAATGCTGTTGTACCCCTTTTCTCCTGTTCCCTACTCTGTGTTCCATTGCTCAATAAACTGATTCCTTTCTTAAATTGTGCCTCCTGCCTCTCAATTTTGGTGAAAGTAACAACAGGTAGCCAAATAAGGGAATTCTACACATTCTCCCTAACCTAGCACTGCCTCCCTGCTGTTTACCCTGACCCTTGTCAAGTTCCTGTACTTATCTAGGCTATCTAAAACTCGTTTATATGTAATAAAGTCACCATCTGAAGTGTTTGTTTGCCTGCCTCTGTATTACTATGTTGCTGCATTGAGCACCTACTTTGTATTTATTTGTTGTCATACTGATGTTATTTGTCACTGTTGTATGTAATCTATTTTGACCCGGTATTAACCAGATCCGTTTTGCAAACAAGCTTTGCTCAACGATGTTTGCCTGGATAAAGATATGATTGATTGATTGATTGATTGATTGATTGAAATAAGAAAAGAACTGCCTTATCACCTGATGAATATACTTTGAAAGTCTGACTTCTAATATTTAGGTAAGACAATCGAAGCACCCATCACACCACTTAGGCTCACTTCAAGATTAACTCCTCCGGCAGTGCATTCCATCCCACCACCACTCTCTCTGTGAAGTAGTGCCTCCTCATTTCCCTCCTGAACCTTCCCCCTTCCAGCTTCAGACTGTGCCCCCTAGTGATCCTACCACCCTTTAAGCAGATCAACCCTCCCTCTCTAACTTTTTTTATGCTTTTCAAGTACTTTAAGGTCTCTGTCATGTCCCCTCTTTCCCTTCTGTCCTCCAGTGAGTACATGTTGAGCTCCCTCAATCTTTCCTCATAAGGCAACTCCCCTAGTACCATGATCATTTTTGTAGCCCTACGCTGCACCCCCTCCAGTAATCTCACATCCTTCTTGATAGATGGGCACCAGAACTATACACAGTACTCCAAGTGCAGCCTCACCAGTGATCTATACAAGGGCAGGATAACCTCCACTTTTCTAGAGGTGAGCCCTCTGGCAATGAACCCCAGCATCTGATTTGCCCTTGCTGCACTCTCCTACACTGTGCTGATACCTTCATGTCCCCTGTGACTAGTACTCCCAGCTCCCTTTCCTCTTCTCAAGCTGCTACCTGCACTCCCCCCAGCCAGTAGCTAGTCCTGGAATTTCTGGTTCTGAGGTGCATGATCTTGCACTTCTTAGAATCAAGCCCCAATTGCTACTCCTTTGACAACTATTTGAGTTTTGCTAGATCCTCTCTGAGTGCCTGCCTCCCTTCCTAACTGTCCACTTGTGCACAAATCTTAGTGTCATCAGGGAACAGGCTGATCTTACTCTTGACCGCCTCTGCAATGTCTCCAGTGAAGACATTGAACAAACAGGGCCCAGCACTGAACCCTGCTGTACCCCACTAGTTACTGGCTGTCGTCTGCCCTGCAGCAAGCTCTCAACCCACACTACCAGTTTCTCCCCCGCCCCCATGTCTCTCAGCTTGCTCAGTAACCTCCCACGTGCACCGAGTTGAAAGCCTTGCTAAAGTCCAGATACAGGACATCTACAGTGTGGCCTTTGTCAAATGCCCTAGTGACCCAGTTAAAAAAGTCAATTAGGTTAGTCTGACATGATCTTCCTGAGACAAATTCATACTGTCTTTCATCCTGTAGACCATTACTATCAAGAAAGGTTATCAACCTCTCCTTCAGAATGGTCTCCATCAACTCACCCACTATAGAAGAAATTGCTCAGTTAATCCTTGGGTCCACTCTTGTGGAGGGGCACCATGTGAGCCATACTCCAGTCTTTGCGTACATTCTCTGTCTCCAAGGAGGTGTTGAACAGGTCTGTCAGAGGGCCTGCCAACACCTCTGTTAGTTCCTTCAGGACCCTTGGGTGTACACCATCCAGTCCCGGTGCCTTGTCCACCCACAAGGCTTTAAGGACCTTCCAAACTCTATCCTCTTGCATGACCCCATCTGTTATCTTTCCCCTCCTCCACCCTTGCCTCCTTTCCCTTGTGGTATTGATGTTGTGTTGGAATCTTTGGCTGCTTATAACTTAGCCAGCCTTTGAGCAAGAGATTAGAAAGTTGATACACACAGACACTTTTTCCCATATTGTTTTTTCTCCTGGCCGGCAGTTCTTCTCTTAGGGATAGTCCCTGCTCAGAAAGCTATACCTTGATTAGGCTAACCCCAGCCAGCATTCAGTTGGCTACCATTATTGTTCCCAGCATGTCTTCCTTCCCATCTACCCTGTTGGGGTGGTGCCTCTGTCAGCCTCACACAGTCACAGCTTTCCCTGTGGCAGAAGGAAGCTCCCTGCCCCAGCCATTGGTAGAACCTGCTGCCAACCCTCCTTGACTCAGATGAACTGCCAAGCAGCAGCTGTCTCAGTCATTGTCTGCCTCCCAACATGACTTCCTGGGCTCACTTCCAAACCCTGGGCCATGGGTTGGCCTCAAAGCCTAATATTTAGGGTCAATGAACCTAACAAAATAGGTGATATTCTGTTTTCTAGTTATAAAGTTATAGGGGCTTAAAATTCTTCAGTTTACATAATTGTGAAATGTAGTTTTAACATTTCTAATGGTTTGCAGGTTTATAATTCAGTCACTTTTAACAATAGAATTCTGAAATGTGGTGCACTTCTGTAGGGACCTTGGTAAAGTAACTATGCCAGATTTGGTGCAATTTAGACAAATACTTTTAGTTTCCACAATTGCAAAATGTAATTTTTAAATTTCCTAAAGTCTGAAGGCTTATAACTTAATCACCTTTAAAGACAGAGATCTGAGACTTGAAACACATCTGTATGGATTTCAGCAAAGTCCTTCTATAAACATTGGTGCAAGCTGGGCAAACACATTTTAAATTAGATGGAAATAACTAAAATCACAATTCTGATGACATTTCATGAAATTTCACTGAAGCAACATCAGAATGTTGCCAGAATTTCACTGCTGGAAATTAAATGTCACCCAACTCTAGTGCCCATTCAAAATGTTGCTGTTTGCCTGTTGAGCGATCGTACGCCACCGTAAAACTGAAATGGGGTTTACCACCTGCTGCAGACTAGTTGCTTTCTGTTATGACTCTAACACAACTTCTTCAGCACATTATCACCAAGCTTATGTAGTTGTCAGAAGATGTATGCATCCTGTTACATAGATCACAACTATTTGAAAAAAAGTACACATTTTAAACACCCACAGCTACCACAAATGTCAACACATGTAGCTTTTCTACAATCCATAGAAACGAATAAAGAGAGACATTGCCATCAGAACAAGGTTTTGTAGCCCATCAAGTCTGCCCAGCTGTACCTATCTAATGTTGATTTTGTGAGGGCTCTAGGGGACCATTACTCACCCCATTACTCCCAACCCTTTTGTTACTGTCCTCACAAGCCCCATATGCTTCTTCCAGCTAGATGTGAACCCCTTAGTTTTTTCATGCAGACTACTTCCCTTAGCAGCTTATTCCATCCCTCCATCACCCTTTCTATGAAAAAATGTTTTCTGGCAACCTTCTTAAATTGCACACACACACACACACACACACACACACACACACACACACACACACTTCAGTGAATTCCCCCTTGTGCTGGTGTTCCCACTCAGCATAAACAACTCTCCACTGTCTACTCTGTTAATCTTGTGGAGGTATTCTTACACATCCAGCATGTGCCCCCCCTCCCATTGCCTCCGGTGTGTACAGGTAGATTGAATGTACTCATAACCTATCCATGTAAGTCTTATTGTGATAGCCCTGGATGATTCTGGTTCCCTCTTGTGCTCCACATCTACACTGTCCCAATATTGCTTCACTTGTGGATTCCAGAATTGCACACAGTGCTGCAGCTCAGGATGAACAAGGGACCTCAACGGTGGCAGAATCCCATTGCTCCTCAATCTTCTAATCCCCCTTCCTATAAAGCTAAGCATCCTATTCACCCTTCCTGCTGCACCTTTACACTATATTGTTGTCTTCCGATTATATGACATTATTACCCCCAGATCCCTTTACTCTGTTATACGATCTACAGCAACCCCCATTCTGTATTCAGGCTTTAGAAATCTTGCCCCTATGAGCACACCTTGCACTTGTTGGCACTGAATGTCAACTGCCAAACCCCTGACCTCTTCTCCAGCATTTCTAGATAATCATTCATACTGTATCTCTTACCCCTTCATCACTCTTCACTCTTTTGCAGATCTTTGTATCATCTGTGAAGAGGCAGATATTCTTTTGAATTCCTTCTCCAATATCACAAATAACAAGCATTTATCAATGCTGAATGTTGCTTGCTTCTATGTGCTGTTTAGGTATTTGGAAGTCATTGGAGTGCAACTATTGAAAATCCGCGAACTTACGAGCATGCGCAGGAACTGCGCAAAGCACGCTAGTAAAACAGTCATTTTTAGGAATGTTTTCAACAAATTTTCAGCATAGCCATTTTAAGACCTCTGCTCATGAACAGTGTCACTGTGATTTTCTTAATGTGTCCCATACATTGAGTTCGCACAACGACTGCACCATTGTGTGCTATATGGGTGGAAACACGTTTTGGGCAGGATGTGAAAAATGACAGCTGTACTGCTCATAAGGAGATGTGGTAAAATGGCAATGTTGAAAATCTGGAGTGAAAATATTGAAAATTGTAAACTTATGAGCGGCATGTAGGAACTGGCACGTACGCTGTGAAACAGTCCTTTTTAGGAATTTTTTCACCAAATTTTCAACATAGGCTTTTTGAGAGCCCACCTTATGAACACTGGCAGTGTCATTCTGTTAATTGGTACCGAAAGGTGATTTCACGCAGTGACCGCGAAATCACCCTTCAGGCCCGATGAACGCCATGACAGTGACAGAGAAACTTGAGCAGGTAGGGTACTGAAGCCAACAGGGATTGGGGACCCATCTGCAAACAAAGAGAGTTTATTTTTGGGGGGGGCACGATGCTGGGGGGAATTGGGCACCCCCTCAGCACACAGCAAATGGGGAAGGGGGTTACATCATGCTGATGGGGAGTGGGCTCCCCCGTCGGCAAATTAACTGGGTCGGGGCTGCTGATAGGGGGATTGGCCACCCCCATTTGGCTTTCATGGGGCCAAGAGGCAGCAGCACTCTGCCACCATGTTTAATTTATTGTTAGACTTAGGAACGTACCACTCTGCAATGATGGGTCACTCCCTCATTGTAGTGGAATGGCTGACACTGCAATTATGAGGTGGCCCCTCATTGCAGCAGTGAAAACATTTGTACTTGGTGGCACTTTTGGAGACCAGTGTCATCGGCACACTGTCCCTCCATTGGTCCACCAGTGCCAAGCCCCCAAATGCAGTGCCTCCATTGGCTGCCACAGTGCTGCACCTCTACAACCCTCTTCTCTCCTAAGCTGCAGCATAATGTTTCTTGCGCATGCATGGAAGCAAACATAAAAATGCTTCTAATAATCTCTGCAGAAAAGGACATATTATAAACTGTGCTCAACTCTTTGTTTTATTCTTATCTAGAATTCTACATTTAGTTCTGATCGCTGGTCAGTCACTGGTCTTGAGAGTAGGTGTGCACATGGTCAGTCCTTACCTTTTGTTTGGGGAAATCAGAATTGTCTCCTCTATTTCCTTTTATTTATTTGTCTGAAGCTATGCTATTATTTTATGCACATTTTTTGTGCTAATACCTTCCTTTAGAGTAACTGAAGATTTTTTTGCACAAGCATTTAAAACCTCCAAGGTCCTTTATCAGGTGTTGGGGAAAATAACCATCATTTCAAAATATTTGTACTATAAGAGATTGAGGATCACAGACTGTTCAATGGGAAGAGGGGTAGCGGGAGGTCACTGAAAGGTGAGATATCAGACATGCAGTTGGTGAGCTACATCAAAGTGGTGACATAACAAATGGATACATTGCTGAAAAAGATCAATTTAGTATGCAGGATGTGTGAGGCTGAAAGTTAAGATAGTGTCTGAATAGGTGTCTCCTGTAAGTCAATTATGTCCCAAAAGCAGAGTTTGTTTTTTTCCATAATCTGTTTTTCATCCCTGGATGAAGCAGGCTTTGGCTCCCTTCTGCCCTACCCCACTGACCCCCATCATCCACCACCTCCCCGGGCTCATCTGACCAGTGCAGGTACCCTCCTGATTCCCTCCCCCTGTCCGTGGCAGGATCAGGATTGAGAGGACATCCTCCTTTCCCAAAGATCAAACCCAGTTTGGCCTTTAGGTGCTTCCTGGTGGTGGGATAGGCCATGGCCCAGTATGCAGAACATCACTGATACTTGCCTCACCACATTCTCCTCCCTAGTGTTCCTCCCTAGCTGTGACAGCAAGGCCTACATGAGTAAGACAGAAAAATGCTTTTTAAATAAGGATGTGGAGGCATCCATTTTGTGGACAGGAAGGGTGTTGTGATGATGCCACTGCCTCACCATTGTTAACAATGTACAGTGCAACAGGTGAGAACAGTTCAACTGTGCTGTCAGGGATTCTATTATATTCTGAGGAACACCCAGGATTTTATGTTTGGCAGATTGCAAGGAAAGAATCCAGTGCTTCCCTTCATGATAGAACATGATCCTTGTCTATAGGAGCAGTTAGTTTTAACCCGCTTAATTGCATACTGTTAGAGCTGGTGAGGCAGTGACACCATCACAGCATCCTTCCTGTCCACAAAATGGATGCCCCCACATCACAATTTTAAATGCATTTTTTTTTGTCTTACTGAAAAAATTTTCTAAATATAACATAGCAAATTATATACGGGATCCTCATAGTAACCGTCACAATAATTTCATAAGGAAACGTACGGATTCCCTTTAAGCACTCAAGAGGATATTTAAGTTTGCCACTGTGGTTGACACTAACTCATTTTCTTTTATCATATGAGATGTTTAGATACAGCAGATCCCATCTTTAGCAGAATCAGTTCTGTAATAGCAAGCAAAAACTGGCTTTGGTGGTGTGGTGCATTGAGAAGCAATTCTAGAAACTACACAACTGAAATTTTCAAATTGAGCATGTTTTCAAACAGCTTTCAGGGGGAGATATTTGAAATACAATACAAGCTATTTAAAGGAGATGCATTTAAATAGGATATACTGTATGCCTAATTGGGACGTTTCCCAGAAAACTGATTTTTTTTGTAATGTATTTCAATTTAAGCCACAATCTCTTAATCAGGACAGCCCGGTCATTTAACTGGGATGATCAAGTCTCATTAGCACTTGCTTGATGAGCAATTAGCTGCTATATATGTAACACTCCTTAGCAACCACCTTCACTAAAAATTCATTACGACAATGTTGACCAGGGGGAGGAAGGTTAACAGTCCAAGCAAATGCTCCATTCCTCCAAGGGGGCAGGGTGGGTACCACACCAACCGCCGGGTGACCATGGAGGGCGGTGTAGCAGGGAGCTGCAAGGGAAGGGGGAATCTCTGACATCACAGCATCAGCAGGGAAGCCCCATCATGATGCTATGACATGAAATGTCCTCTGTGACACCAGGAAAGCAGGAAATACCTGGGCCAGTTGTAGGATGAACTCAGTGTCCTGCTGACCCTGCACTCATTGACTAAGCACCACTCCAGACTTGTAGATTGTCACCACTGGTCTCAATCTCTGTCTCTGTAGCCTCTCCATGGGGTGCATACCATGTGGCATAGGATGAAGCTGGGTTATGTCCTAGGGATGGTGGCAGATGGAGTTAGGGACATTGAGAAAATGGGGCACAACCCTAGAGAAGCAGCAGAAATAGAATGGGAAAAAAATTATTATGGCTAACATCAAGTACATAGACCTCCTACTGTCTGAGAAAGTCAAGGTAGATGAGGTGTTACAACTGCCAAACACCTCTCTCCTCGGTTACCAAGCAGTTCAGGATCCATAAAAGCCAAGCTGGCAAGATTAGTTTCAGTAGACACAAAATTCTCTATAAACGGCAAGTTTAACTCCAATCCTAGTCACAAACAGAAGAGGGAGGGTGCAGACACCTTGGATGAGGACTCAAGTAAGGGTGCTGTGCATGTAACTCCCATTTAAAAAAAAGACCAATAAGCTTGCTGTACATTTGAGCCATGACTCCTTCACTGACACTGATGGGAAGTTTTCCCATTGGAAATCATGATAGAATTGTATGTGCAAGAAGAAGCAAGGAGAGAGAGACTTGATGCTGATCAGACATCTGTCTCAGACTGGCTGCAGAATGTGCTCCCCATGAAGATGTCAGAGTATGCTCTGACCAACATTTTTATTTCAGATGAAACAGGTTTGTTTTACCATGGGTATCTAGACCATGGCCACACACATTGTGATTCAGAACTAATCAGGGTCAAAGAGCAAAGACAGAGTGTCACTTTTGTTGCTGTGCAAAGATGTTAAGCACAGAAAAACTCCACCTACTTTTTTCTGGAAAGAGCATTAAGCCATGATGTCTGCCAAAAGATCTTTGAAAGTTGCTAGTGACATACATGAGCTGTTGCAATGTCTGGATGAGTGGTGGTATTTTTGGAGGCTGGCTGTCATAACTGAACAAACAGCTCAAATGAAGGAGAAGGAAAATTCAGCTCTTCCCAGGCAACTGCAATGCTCACTTTCCTCATCTAGAAAGCAAATTTAGCAACATAAAACTTATTTACTTCCCCCTACACAACCAATTTAATTCAGCCCTTTTAGACGGGGTCATCTTAAATTTCAAGGGGCATTACAATGCCCTATTTTCAACTCATATTTTGGGCATCACTGACAGAGACTCCACAGTTTTGGCATCTGAGACTGCACGCACTGTCAACTTGCTCAATGCAGTTTACATGATGCACAATGTTTGGATTGTTATTAAAGAGACAAGTTTCAAAAAAGAGCTGTAATCACTAAGCCAAATCACAAATATATTGTACTGTTTCTTACTAACTTCCTATCTATCTAAATGCCGTACTAACTACAAATTAAATTAAACAGCCTCCTGATATCTGGGATGGCCACTTAAAATAGAAGAATTTCCCAGCCATGCAGCATCCCATTCAAGTTGCTTCTACTGTACAACACAAGGAGTCTCCGTACCCCTTTCCAGTGGGAACTATTCCAAATTATGTTCCCAAGAAAATTATCACTGCCTTGCAACTGTGTATCTAAATACCTAAAATAAGGATAGTCAGGTAATCATATTCTGAGGGAGTTTCTGTTATTGACTATGTATATGTGATATGCAATCAGTACTTTATTTCAGAACCCTTGGCCAAAATTAGTTTAATTTAACCCTTCCTTTAGCTTGTACTCCTTTGATTAGTTTGCTGTGGAATTCTCCTTAGGAAAGTGGCCAACTAATTTACAGTGGCAGCCAGGGGTAAGTAGTGATTTATCTGGATACATTACTGTGAATCCCTTTACATAAATGGGATTTTGCTGTGATGAACAGTATCTTCATTTATCGCTACCCTTCTCTCACTGACGGCATTCTCAGCATATGCCCACTAGAGGAATCCAGTTTTTGGTGCATTGAGAGCAGATAGTCTTTAATAGTTTTAGCACTTTGTCTGGAATCAGAAAAATCATTTCTCATCTCCAGTAGCTCAGCATTAACAGAATGTATGCTATCCTAGTGATGCAGAGGGTTCAGGCACTGGTTGCACACCTGCCGCCACACCAGTGACCATGGTTTGGGAGTGGACGAGGACTGCTGCTTGTCAGCCAAGGAGGGAGAAGACTGAGCATCCAGGGAAGAGCTCTGTTCTCCCAGAGAGGGGGTGACATGGCACCCAGTGCAGGACTGGCCCCTAGCGATTGCTGGGGCAATGCAGCCAGGGACCATTACATAGAGATGAGGGAAGTGGCGATCACCGATGTTCTGCACACAGGAGCGAGTGCAGTGTCATTTTAGGTGGCACTGCATGCCTTATCTCATAAGAGGAGTAAAACAAGGAAAAAGGTGGTGGGTCACAGTTTGGCTGGCTGTCCTAGCCACTCACAGGCCCTCTACCATGTAAGCACCTGAGCCCCACAGCAAGATGCATAACAGCAAGTCCTGGTGGAAATCTGGAGTAACAGGGCTGGTGTGGTTGGGACCATTATGCCATCCCGGGGTCTACTGGTAGGGTAATAAACTATCTGCAAAAAAATAAATAAATGAAATAGCAGACTCTGTAGCTTTGTGGAATTCAGTTAACATTTCTTTAAAGGAATAGCACACTGAGCACTTTTGGCTCTTTGGTCCAAAATCACAATCAGGATGAGCTGCATCCTGTTTTTGAGGATGCATGGCATTCTTTGCAATATTGATATAGAACATTTAGCATGCATTACAGTTACTGCCATTTATACCACCCACATTTAATATGAGCAGCTGGTTTGTATGGGTATTAACCAAAAACCATTTGCCATTTCAGTGGATCTCAATAATAAAGCATTTTGATCTAACTAATGTTGCCAGCCTGCTATTTTGGCCATTTCCTGGCCATTTTCTTGGTTGTCCTGTGTCATGTTAAGCTAAGGCATGCAATATAGTATAGTCCAGAGTGCTGCATTGAACAGATTGGCAAACATGGCATCTGGCAGTAAATGTAAAGCTTTATCTCTGTGATGGTAATCAAAAGCAACCCCGTGACAACATCAAGATGGTGGTGTCAGGAATGCGGCCCCTGACACACAGGAGGATGAGGAGGCAGAACCAGATGACAAAATTGGTGAGGAAGACACAGAGGAGACTGCAGTGACACACCTGGATGATCATGTTGTGATGCTGATGTTATGTTTGAACAATGGAGCAGAACAGGGACCTGCCACCTGACTGGGAAGCACTGGCTGCCATGAAAGGATCTGGCATCCATACGGCCAATCGAATACTGTCCAGAAGAAAATCACAGACTTCTTCTTCTTGTAGGAACTGACTAACTAACTTTTTTTTCTGCCAGGTTGCTTGTTTGCTGTCGGTCAATTGCTTTCAGATGCTTGGTCCTGTTTCTGTATGCATATTGAGGTGCTGAGTATTGCGTTCTTAATTATAGTTTTTTAGTTTTACAATACTCTTTTGTCTTAGTTTTTCTACTAGCTTTTAGTATTTAAATTTTTCCAGATGTCATAATAATGCGTTACTAAAACTTACTTGATGAACTGTTGTTTGTTATTTGTTTGTTCTTTGCCAATATGTCCTTCCCCATCACAAAGCATGCAGTATTTATATCCTGATCATTTTGTATAGCAGGCAGAATTGTTGGCAGTGAATGCATCCACTATAAGCGGTCTTGACAGTATATGTAGGCTAAAGCATTATCCAACTCTGGAAGTTTGTCTGGATTTTGCCAAGGTAACATTACTTTCTTCTCTTCATTATGTCTCCCTGCATTACTTTGGTGCAGCTACAACTTATTTCGGAAAGTTAGATATTGTCTCTACACTATATAGTATTCCAATTAATGGAATCATGCTTAATGCCTACTTAACAAGGATGACCCCCAAAGAAAATTGATTCAATGGCTGCATGCTCTGCCAAATCAGGACCATCAGGCAGCTTGCAAAATAAAATAACATGAACTTACACTAAAAAAGACAGAAATATAAATAAATGTAACATTACAATAATTAATCTGAAAAATAAGCAACTAATGTTCACCTTTAGATGAACTTGCATATTTAAGCTGACTTTGGAAGCTTCAGATGGTCCTCTCTAGCAGTGGGAGGCTCAGTTTATTACAATAGCATTTAATCACATTGAAGGGGCCTCCTCAACAGTGAGAGGTCCAATTTACTCTAAGAACAACACACTCCAAACAAGGACAGCGTGACCCTTGACACTGTACCTAAAAAAGAAACCAACAGCTGGGAGGGATTTGTTCACAACCTGTCATGCAAACAATCTGCCTTCAGTGGAAAACAAAGACCCACTCACCTGTACAATTTACTTATTACACTTTTATTCATATATCTGTAATACCTCTAACTTAAAAATGTGTAAATCAATGTTGTATAGTTTCCTCTAACCACTTCTTTAGGATTGTTTATGCATGAAACACACTGTTAGCTTTTCATGTCTGCACTGATGTAGTCTAAATAGCCACTAGTCAAAGCCGTACTCAATACTTATGACAAAGCTTATTACTAAGCTGCTAAGGACAACATAACTCTGGTATTGTTTGCATCCATCCTACCTGTACCAGCTTGTTTGTATCTAGGTCTTAATTTACTGTTATACTTATGTGTTGTACTGCTATACTGTGTATTTTGGTTTGTCTTACTGTGACAAGGTACCTTTGTAAATGAGCCTATGGCTCAAAGGTTTTCCAAACTGCTGTTTAAATAAAAATAAAAATAAATAAATAAATAAAATACTTTATTTTATAAATATTAAAATCTTGCCATTAAGTGTTTCCACACTTGGATGTCTTGTTTAATATAATCACATTTTTCTTTCATTTTCTTCTTTAATCTATATGGCCCTAACTGGCAGAGGATGCTGTCCATAGTGTATCCATACACTATGGACAGTGTTCTGGGTTAAGGAGGGCCATATGGATTTAAAAAAATTCAATTTCATTAAAAAAGGTGTACAAGTGTAACAACATTTAATGGGAAGATGTAGCTACTTATACAATAAAACATCTGGAGTAAACTGTTGCAGGCATGTACAGCTGACAGTATGTTCCTGGCATAAGCAATCATGAAGACGTGGTCAGAAGAGACCATGAAATGTTAATTTGTTGATTTTTACAGTACTGAATACTATAGCTTGTATGGAAACACCACGTTTTCCCATCAGCGAAAATGCCGACCTCCTCCACAGTGACGGCACAATACCAAAGCAGGTATTGTGCCGCCTCTTGACTCCTTATTTTTTGTGGGTGGCTGCACTCCTTCCACACCCTCCAGACTCTAAGATTCCAACTCCAGGTTGCAGTTGGTCCAGAGAGGAGGTGACACACTGGGGGAAGGTGAAACAAGGAAAATGGATCATTACCGCGAATGTCGCCTCAATGGTCCTTTTCCTTGTTTTGCTGTCGGGGTGTCAGCGAAAAGGGATGATACGAGCTTGTACAGATACATGAATAAATGCTTAAGAAGTATACCCATGAGTGGTTCATTGTTTTCAACTGAGATCTGGCCAGTTTACTAACAGCCACTATCTGTGGCATTGAAGGGACCTCCCCAGCAGTGGGAAGCCAAATTTCCAAACATCAGCATATTGTAGCATTGTGGAGGCCCCCCACTAGCAGGAGGCTTGACTTACTAAGAGTCAGATTTGTTGGCATCAGAATGACCTCATCTCCACAGTAACAGGTGACCTGATTTACTGTGAGTCTCGCTAAGCGGCTTTAGACTTTGGACCAGTAAGTTCAACACCAAAGTCAGCAGCATTAGAGGGACCTCCTCAATAATGGGGAGGGGGGAGGCTAATGTACTAACAGCCATGCATGATGGCAAATGGATCCTTCTGAGGACTGAGCAGCTCTGTTTAGATTATTACATCAGAAGGACAAGGTTTTGTCACACTGGATTTAAAGGGAGGGAGGAGGGATGTAGAGATTCTAAATGGATGTTCGGGAGACAGTACACTAGGAAACAATCAGGGGATGAGAGAAGAAGCAGCACTATATACAAAAAAGTGAATAAGGATAGTGTGTGTGTGTGTGTGTGTGTGTGTGTGTGTATCTCTACACATTTCTTTCATATAACTGAGGTATATTGGGGTGCTGACTGTACAATTATTTTTCTCTTCCATAAGAACATACTTGCAGCATCATGGAATGGGACACATACCAACTCCAAACAATGTCTACACAGATGCTAAAATTGTAAAGCTTTATTAGAAAAATATAAAAAAGCAGCTTAGTGACAGCATATTGACCTCTCCCACATAACAGTCAACAGTTTCATGTTGCAAGTGCTTTGTCAAGACTGGATCACACAGGCACCCAATAACTTTATATGTGTAATTCAGTTAAGTACTTAAAAGTATTAATTTAAACAGGTGCTATTTAGAAAAGTGTGAGAGTGTGTGTGTGTGTGTGTGTGTGTGTGTGTGTGTGATTGAGATACTAGCACATACATTAACAATGTAATGCACGAAAGAAAAGGGGGGGCAGAAAAGGGAAATCAGAAATCCCAAGCTGAAGCAGATAAAATACTTGCTAGGTAATATTATAACAGCCCTTATAAATGGTGCAATAATTGTGCCAATATCACTTTAACCATAATTAATTCTAAAAATAGGGCACAAAACAAATGAAAACACAGGAAGGACACAGGGAAAAATATAAGCATAGGATGGATGGGAAGGGGGGGTCATGATAAATGGGGAAGGAACACTCACAATACAAGGCCCAGATATTCAAAAGGGTTGCACCATGCGCAGCCCACTGATGCTCCCTGGCATGATATTCAAATGGGGATTGCGCCTGGCACAAATCCCGATGTGCCGGAGCGCATCAGTAATGCATGCAGCGCAGGTAGTGGGGGCGTGCCCATGGCTACCTGCACATCCCGATATTTAGCCCGGGATGTGCTGAGTCCATGCACACAACTCCCTACTATGTGCACACAGGTGAGCCCAAAAGAACAACAGCTGGTCACCCACAGGTAAGCTGCTGTATTGGAAGGTGCAACGTGGCAGCTGCCACCTGTGGGTGGCCACCCGAGCTCCGGCTGCATCTTTGTGGTGGCGCCCCCCATGCCCGATCGCGGGCATAAGTAAAACAGTAAGGTCCAATATCCCTGGTGGTCCAGTGGACCGCTCGCAGCCTGATCATGGGATTATGTATAATAAACAACACATCCTACATCCATGGTGGTCCAGTGAACAGCTCACAGCCGATCGCGGGATTAAGTATAATAAACATCATGTCCTATATTCCTGGTGGTCCAGTGGACTACTCGCAGCCCAATCATGGGCTTAAGTATAATAAACATCACATCCTATATCCCTGGTGGTCCAGTGAACCACTCGCAGCCCGATCGTGGGCATTTGTATTAAGAAAATGAAGTCCAATATCCCTGATGGTCCAGTGGACTGCTCGCAGCCCAATCGCGGGCATTTGTATTAATAAACTGAAGTCAAAATCCCTGGTGGTCCAGCTGAGCCCTCCTCACCCGCCCACTGAGACCACCGCCCCTGCCCTCTTGAGTCAGCAGCGGTGGCAGCAGCTCACTTCACCTGCCACCCCACCGCCCACCCCGACTGACACATAGGAAGGGCTGGACACCCATTGGTCCACACGTGAGCTAATGGGCATGTAGTGTGCTGCATTACTACAGTCCAGATATGTGAATGGATCCATTCACATATAAATGGGTAATAATGGCTGCACGCCCATGGCCCATGCTGTGGACCAATGGTGTACAGCCCTACCCACGGTGTCAGTTGGCAGGCGGCGGGGTGGCAGGTGGGTGAGGTGATGCCACCCGCTGCTGACTGGGGGGAGCGGGGCACTGGGGCTCAGTGGGCAGGTGGGGTAGGGGGTACTGCTGGACCACCAGGGATATTGGACTTTAATTTATTAATACAAATGCCTGTGATCGGGCTGCGAGTGGTCCACTGGACCACCAGGGCTATTGGACTCCATTTTATTAATACAAATGCCTGCAATCAGGTTGACAGAGGTTCACTGGACCACCAGGGATATAGGACATGATGTTTATTATACTTAAGCCCACGATCAGGCTGCGAGTGGTCCACTGGACCACCAGGAATATAGGACATGATTTTTATTATACTTATGCCCACAATCAGGCTGACAGCAGTCCACTGAACCACCAGGGATATGGGACATCATTGAAAGCTACATATGCCCGTGATTGGGCAGAGGGACACATTGCTGTGCTGTGCAGGGGTTGTCGGTCCCCAACAGCTGCTGTCTGGCTAGGCGTTAGGCGCAAGTCACCGGGGATCAGTGCACCTGCATGCAAATGGGGCCATAATGCCATGCAAATGGCCCCATTTGTGCCTTGCATACATTATGGCCCCATTTGCATGTGCACTTTTGAATATCGCGGTTGTTGTGCATAGCGCAAGGGAACTTGAGCTAGCACATCCCCCTGCTCCACTCTGACCACTTGCGGTGGTGCAGTACCACTGTGCCATGTGCACTGTGGCTGGCCAGGGTGCAATTTTCAATGATGCTGTGCCATGGAGCAGCTCCATTGAATATTGCCCAATCAATGCCCCTGTGCGGCCAAGTTGCGCTGCGCCCAGGCTTGCGCCACAGCCTGGCGCAGTCTGAATATCTGGGCCTAGGTAGATAAAATTTAGTCTAATCAGCATTATTAAATCTTCTAGTTGAATGTCCTAAAATTGCTATTAATTAACCTCAATCACAATATAATACTTCTATAGAATGTATGAAATTTGTGAAAAGGACCAATATTGCTACACTGGTACAAAGATGCAAAGATTTTGTGTTGAGATAACATAATCACAAAAGGTTTGAGATTCTTCCTGATCACATTGTCCTTAAACCTTTGGTTTGTGACCCTACTTTGTTGTAAGCAAACCTTGCAAAATGTCCCTTAATCTGTACTACAATAGCTAGATAAAACAGATCTCGGTTATGCTTGAAAAAATTTAATTTACCCTAGTACAATTAATAGGAAAACAAACAAAATAAACATGACTCAATCAACCAATACATATGTAAATAAAGTTGCCATAGCAGTAGAACTGTTGCTGCAGATGAAGCACTGCTGCTCACAGTGCTAGTAACCTGGATTTGGGAACAAACCTGGAGCACTAGAGTTCTGTGGTGGGGGGAGAGAGGAGGATCAATCATACAAAAGAATACTCTCCTCCTCCAGGACGGGCGGTTGTTTCTGCCACTGCATCCCTGCCACCACTGACTGACTATGGGATTCAGTGCATTGGAGGTATTGTAAGGGTGATAGAGTCCCAGCTGGTCTCAGCATTGACATGCTACAGTGTGCAAATCATATATTCTCACTTCACAGTTTCTACACTACTGATGTCACTTGCTCACATTCACTCTAGAGTCAGTGGCATTTTAGTAGTTTCTTTACTAATGTCAGCACCAGTCTTATAACGTGTTTCTTTATAGAAAGTTAATCTTTATTTATATGCCCACTAGTGCTTTTTAATTAGATGAATTGTGTCCGATTACGCTACATTTGCTACAGAAAGTGAAAATTAAAGCAAACAAGTAACCTGCTAAGCAAAGGGGCAGAATAAAATGGCAGGATCAACCAGCTATGTGTTTTTGTATGGCAGGATCAACTAGATGTGTGTTTTTATGTGACAGAATCAACCAGATATGTGGAAGTAAATCACCAAACATCAGTGCCATAGCAACTGCTGCATGACTAATGAATCTTCAATAGTGAATAATGTTATACATATATTTGGTTTCTCTTCCAGTGCATTTAACTTGATATATATATATTTATATATATATATATATATATATATATATATATATATATATATATATATATATATATAGTTCATGTCTTGTTATTCTGAGTACATATTCCACTTACTTTTGCCATTTATTGGTATAGCAATTTATTTTGACATAATTCTGATTTATTTTTGTAGTAGACCTTTACTCTTGATAAATCCCCAAGTTTGGGTGCACAATGGCATTGGGTATGTTAGTGGCTGCATGGGGCTCTCTAGACATGAATTTTAACACTTTGTGAATCTACACAAAGCAACTTTGTTCATGAAATGTTTTTCTTGTTGATTATATGAAGCTGCCTGTGCATCATTACCATTGGTATTGCATTTAATTTTTTCCTATGTACATGTGGTGTAACCTCCCAGGTGATATAAGAAAATAGGCATGGATGTGTCTTGTGTACTTACCTGGTCAATTAAAGCTAATAATAATGTCAGTACAGAATAAACTTTTTCCTTTTGGTTAACTTAGACTACTCACTTTTTTTGACAATGGAGTGGATGCTTATGTTTTTTTCATTCTGGAACTTGATTTAATTATCTCCTGGGAGGGGCCAGAATAGTGGAATATCAAGGTAAATCGCCTTCCAACTTTGCTGGCTATTTTTTTTATGAAACATATTAACACCAATACCTGTACAACATCATGATTTATCTTACATAATATGTCTATTATTATCTTTACTTTGTTAATATAAAAATATGAGCTGGAATTCATCCAACCTAGTGGTAGAACTATTAAAAAAAGAAAAGTGATTTGGATATTATTCATTTATTAGTCTGTACTGTGTTTTTTATTTCTTTTTTCCATAAACTCATATTATCATGTAAATGACCAAAAAAATCTAATGAGGAAAAGGTTTCATGCAAATGTACGCTGTGCCTGCAGCCACGTCTGTATAAAAGCATTTGAACTATCCTGCTGCTTTTTTTCAAATGATGCATCCATTTGTGACAAAGAGTCATGGTTTTCATTAAAAAATAAATCAAATGCAGTTTGCCTCATTTCTAGTATAATTGCACCTTTTTTTCTCACACAATTCAGATGCTGGTGAGCCTTCTAGTAGATGGTCTAAGAGTCTGGATACATTTTAGTTTTGAAAATAGCAGCAAGCAGGTCTCAAACAGATTATTTTAAAAATCTTGCCCATGGTCTTTGGGAGAATAGAGGAGAGGATGGGAGAGTGGGAAATGGCTAGGGAGGGTGTGAAGTGGCCAAGGGACTATGTATGACAACCTGGGGAGGGTCAGATTGTTGTGGGATATTTTTTTAACCCACCTCCAATAAGGCTGAATGCCATGTAAAGACTAGACAAGCATACTGAGTGATGAGTGTGAGTACTTGATTACTATTTGAAAAAAGGTACTCATACACCCTAGAAAGACCTATCAGCAGCAGCTGAGGATTAGACAGTGGCTTTTAGGCAACAAGTCAGGGGATCAAATGAGTCACTAATAGTGGCAGTTGCATCGATATATTTAGACACTGTTTGATTAAGTTAATAAATGTACTGCAAAAGAAAACCTGGCTGGGATTTTCAGTTGATGTTGGGCTTTTTATAGGCTACTAGTGCTTTTCCTGACCTGCTATTGCCTTAGTAGCAGTGCACTTCCACTGATACCACCATTATGGTTAATGACACTCACTTGCCTCCCCTTAGTCCCATTGCCCTTGCCTTCTCTGGCAGAGTAATAAGTAGCATGGATGCCTTCTAATTCCCTTCGGCACTGCAAAAGCCTACTACTATCTTTTTAGCAAGCCTGATGTCTCCATTCTTCCAACCCATTGCAGCCACTATAAGATAATCCATTGTAGTTGGTTGCCCAAGCCTATTTACAACCTTATGTGATTCAAATTAGGTCTAAAATGAGTCCAGTCATCCTTGTTTGGGAACCAGGATAATGCCTTTAATCGACTTTTGAGCTGAGGATGGTAAGATACTTTGGTTAGGTTATGTAAAAAACGTTGAATGCCAGCAGCTTATATTATTCTTTAAACCTGCTTTCAATTCAAGGAGTTAGTAACTGTAAATGGGGCTATCTTTGAACACTATTGGCACTTCATTGACTAATAAAGGCTTGACACAGTGTTAAAATATGATTACAGGGCTGAGAAAAGCAACCCAAGGCAGACTGGATGGACCTCAAGGGAAGAATTTCCATAAGCTGGACAAAGGCATACATTTGTGCTATAACTGTGTCCACATCCACCCAGTTCTTTTTTTAGCTTTATTTTTATTCAGTTATGGAACTGAACAAACCCAGAGAGCCAGACATTTAATAACAACTGAGATGGAAACACCATTGCACAAGCAATAGTTAATCACTTATTTTAGCATCAGGATTATGTAAGTCATTAATAAGTGATACTTCATATGGGGTATCACCAACAAACGTTCAATTGTTTCAAGTGAAACTGTCCATACAACTTACGAGTTTGGCCATGCCATGACTGTGGGAGCACCAGAAAAAATGCAGTAAAACAATATATATTAACATGACATAAACTAGTCATTATTCCCAGAAACTACAGTAACCTTTTACAGAGAAAATATAGTGCAATGAACACTCTCACCACAGAACCCATTTGATTGCCAAAACAAAGTGACAAAAAATTAATTCGACAGGCTTATCTTTCTATGGGAAAAGCTACCAAGGGAACTGCAATAGCATTTCAAAAAACACATTTGCTGAGGAAAGTTTGTCTGTAAAACACTTCAGTGCTGTCTGGGCAGCACTACTGCTATTTAAAAACATTGCAGCTGTTTACGACAATTTATATGTCCAGTTTAGACACACTTACATATTTTGTTGGACATGACATTTGGACACTGTTTATAGCTGGTCATTAGTTTGGACACATTTCTGTGTTGAAAATAGATGCAGATGCAGTTCAGATGGATCCTTTTGAAAACCTTACCCCATCTTTACATGCCATTACTTCCGTGATTTTATATTTCTGTGTCAATAGTGGGGTCAAAGGTTTACTTTTCTACGTACTCTTTGCTGCCAGTAGGGAGTGGATAGTTACTTATTTTGGTTATCTGGTAGAGAAGCTAATGGATTATCCACATGTCCCTAATTTTGTATTTTTACTCAACAAAAGATGCTTTCAGAAACCTACTTGCTGAATGCAGAGGGTGTTTCATTAGAAAAGGTCCTGCCATTAGCATTGTGGCAATTCATAATGTTCTGTGATCCTATACAGAGTGTGCACATTGTCAGGGAAGCACTTTTATTGAGCTTTCACGATGTTGGAGGAACCAATGAGGAATGAACACTCTTCACTTTATTGACTAATAAATGCTCCCCTGAAGCCTCAGTCTCAGTCAAAGTGTGAACACAGCATTGAGTTACATAAGGAGCATTTGCAGCCAGCTACACTTGTTTAAAATACTTTATGGTGCTCAAAAATGAAGTACAGTGTAAAACCTAAAATGCAGGCTGGCAATGGGGCTCCATGGCTAGGGCAATTGCCAACCTGGAGACAGCAAGGATCCAGAATTATTTTAACTGTAAAGCAATTTTGTCAAAGGGGTAGGACATTCCTCAGAAAAATGTGGAATGGTTCCTTTTTGAAACACAGATCAAGCTTTATCAGCTGTAGTATGCTGGCCTAATGGGAAAGTGTGCTTTGCTTCCCGCAAAGCCAAATCAGCTAGCAGCAGGAGCTCTGAAGTTCAAGTCCCACCGCAGCCACTGAGACACGGTGTGATCCTAAACTACTCACTACAAATGCTTTAGTTCACATATAATATTTGTAAATGTTGAGTAAACACAGGTCGGAAATAAGATGTTAATTCTCAGCTAAACTATCCAAACCCCTTAATTCCTGCTATACAAATTCAGGTTATTTATTTTGATCTGAAGCCTCAGATTCTGGTGACTTAAAGAGCATGGCCATCATAACTTAATGGTGGCCTTATTCATTATTCTTTTCACCCCGAGTCCCAGTATAGTAAGTCTCTTTTCACAGATTTCATCCATGTATTTTCAAAGTAATAAAATCGTGTTCATTCATTCATTCTTCATTCATTAATTAATGCATGTATCTGTCTGTCTGTCTGTCTCTCTCTATCTATCTATCTATCTATCTATTGAATGTTAGTAACTGGGAAAGGAACACTGAACCAGTGTTTCTTTCCAGGTGTGACCCAGGCAGCCATACAGAGGACAAATATATTGAATGACAATGTACAGTCATTTTAAGCAAAACAGTAAAATAGTATACAGGTAAGCATGAGCTACCAAGGCAAAATAAACAGTAGGATAATATTGACAAAAGTAATATGAAACAAGATCAAGTAATACTAGCAATTCATGATAATAAATACAGTGAAAAATGTAGTGATAATAATCATTGATACGGTATACTAAAAGTATAAAAAATGTAACCAACATCTGTGGTGCAGTCAGAAGGGTGTGTGGAGGGAGTATTTAGGAATTACCCATGGCAGGGCAGGCAGAAAGTATGTTAGGTGAGTGAGCACAGGGGCCAAAAACAGCCTAAGAAAAGAGATATGGCGCAGGACCAACTAGTTACATCTCATTTTATTTGGGACTCCAAAGAACTCTGTGGCTCTAAAATCATTTAATGGTAGTCAAATGCTGCAACAGTGGACTCCTTTGAGAAACTGCATGTATTTAGACTAAGCACATTATACTGCTCAATCTGGCACTCATAAATGTAACCAAATACAGAAGTGAGTTTTTTTAGTAACAGTTACTGTTAGAGAAATGCCAAAATGCTACATTGAGACCTTCCACACATACAGTACACTGTACATCACTATCACTACCACCATCAAGCAGCCTCTATCTGTCTTTTCTGGATGGAAAACAGTTCAGTTTCTAAAGAAAATGTATTGTTGCAAGTGAATGTTGTGAGGAAGGAAACTTATATCATGCTAACCAACAATATCCCTTGTGTTTTGTAACTTAATAACAGCTATTTCCATCTCTGGCACACCTAGGCTACTGGTTTCTAGTGAAGCATGGTGCTTGGCCACCATAGAATACATGTTTCATTTGTATCTTTTTGGAACCACAAGAAAAGATTACTGTACAGTATTGTGCTCACCACTCCCGGCATAGCAAAGCCATAAGCCATACTGTATCAGGAGCATGTTTTTCAAAGGATTCAGTGTTAGTTATGTTTAAGCCAAAAACTTATGATTTAGTGCAGGGATAGCTCAGCAGCCAAGTACTGAAGCTGTTTTGACAGGGGGTAATGGGCCAATCTCTTGATACATTTGTGTGGATCAACAGAACATTGTGGGGCAAATCCAAAAATAGAAATTAACTTCCCAAGATGTTATTGTGCATTTACATACAGTAATGGCATTGATTACCACCACAGGCACGTATGCCCAGTGCACAGTGCCATGCAAATACATGTGTATGGCAGCATGATAAGGAGTGGCATTCCCACCCCAGCCCAGTACATTTAGTCCAGTTCTGGCCATCAGCAGCTTTTGCTGTCCCATTTCATTCTCCCTGATAGTCCAGTGGGCCCCCAACATTTTTCCAATATCAATTTAGTCCTTATAGGTCTAGTGGTCCCCCTGTTGTCCCTTATGACACCAAATGCCCCTAAATGATTGTGTCCCTTGACATTCTCCATTCCCCATCATGTCTTTTGGTTCCAGTCACAATTTTGTGATGGGCCAGTCACATGCTTGTAATAGCTCTGCAGGCAGGGACTATAAATGTGCAGAAGTTATATTATGCAGGTTAAATTCTCACAAAATCTGCAACTTTACCATGTGAAATATTTAGCAGAATCAGAGCATTATGCGAACATTTTTTTGTGTGCAAAATTTTGAGAATTTCACCAGCAAAATATGATATTCCACCTGGAATGCCGAATTTCACCTGAAAATGGTGAAATTACATCATTGCCCAGGCAAGTGGCATAACCCCCACCACCTGGCACCCTGATCAATCCTCTTCTCATGCCCCAGACCCACTCAGCATGCTTTTTTAATTTTTTAAATAATTTTCTCTGGTGGTCTAGTGAATCCCCCTCCCTCCCTATCCCTGATCGATCCCCTTTCCAATCGCTAGATCCACCCAGTATGTTTTTTTTACATAATTTTCTCTGGTGATCTAGTGAACCCACCCTCCCTCCTCGTACAAGAGGCTGGCAGAACACAGCCCTCTCTCTCCTCTCTGAAGGCAACATAGAGTGTTGAAGCCTCTCTCCTAGGCTCCTCATATAAGTGTCCAGCAGAACACAGCCCTTCCTCCCCACTGAAGGCAGCACAGAGTGTTGGAGCCTCTCTCCTGGACTCATCATACAAGTGGCCAGAGGAACAAAGCCCTCCCTCCCCACTGAAGGCAGGAAGGAGTGTTGGAGCCTCCCTCTTGGGCTCATTGTACAAGTGGGTAATGGATCACAGCCCCCCTTCCACCAAAGGTATACTGCAGCTCTTCTAGCCTTTCTGTCAGAGGAAAAACTTTGACTGTTTATTTCAGCTGTGGTGCACTTTTTTTGGCTATGTTTGTACCATCCAACTGCTGTGATAAGCCTATAGGCAAAACTGACATGCTCGGTGAAACATTTCTTAAAATTCGTGAATTTTGTGAAATTTTTCATGGGGCAAAATATGTCAGTTTCGTACATCACTAGCAGGGACCACCAAAAAGTGCGACCAGTCAGTGTAGGGTCACTGTGCCCTTTATAAAGGCACTGCATGTCATTTGAATGGTGCCCTGTCTCCTTCCACATACCTTTGCACTTTAACATCTAATGGAGTAGAAAGAATCCATGACCCAAGGGGTGACATGCAAGGGACCACAACAAACTCAGCAGCATGATATGTTTGTGATGGTCCCTTGTGACTGAGAATTGGGCCCCAGATAACTGGTGGGTCCAACATTCTGCTTTTTGTAATAGCCTTGAGCCACACAAAGCACTCTGGGGTATGCATTCTGCCCCAAGGTTATGGCAAGCTCTGATATCTCCCCTGCAATCATGAACACAGACATGGGGTAAGCAATGAGTAGAATGGAGAAAACAACACATGAATGTCTTGTCTTGGGACATACAGAATATGTACCAAGAAAAAAAAAGTATGCTTATTATACTACAAAACACATATTAGGCTTTTCCAGTTTTTAACAACAGTACCTAAAAATAATTTTTAAGCTACCTGTTTTTATATATCATTATATAAAAGTTAAAGTAACATGATCAATTGTTATGGGGTTCCATTAACTCTCTATATAGAAATTATCTTTTTAAAAGTGCAACCTTGAACAGTTAGGACTAGAAACCTAATTTCTTTGTAAAATGAAAGCCTGGAGTCAGTTCTGTATGAATAGATCACATCAATACAGTTTTCATGTGTCAAACAGTTCCTTAAAAATAATATATGTTGGTGATAATAATATACTGTCTATAGATACATATTGTTTTGCTTTTCAAAGTTTGTAATATATCTATATAAGATATATACTGTAGAATAGGAAATATTCACTGTACATAAACATTTACTATATTCACTGAAGTGTCCAGAAGCGTGAAAATAAAATTAAGCTAATTAGCACTTTTTCCATCAAGGTGAATGGAAGACTTTTAATTTAGAGTGAAAATAAATTTACACAAATATGGCCACATTGTAGCTTGCACTAAATAGAATAGATGCATTATTTTCCTATTCTACAGTATTCCCACAACAATAGTGTGAAAGGTAGTCTATTTTCTTGCATTGATTTATAGATTTTTACACTGCTATACAACATTGCAACAACATTTATGTATTGTTATAAAAAAGTGGGATTCTTCTTAAGAACATTTTTTTAGAAAAGTTTTTTTCCTGAGTTTTGGTGCTGCTACACCTTTATATTATTCCAAACTGTGTAGTCTGCAATCTACTGTTAATTCATCTCCCTTTATTGCATTGTGAATTATTTTACTCTCTTTTCAAGTAGCCTTCCTTGCTTGATTTTTTTTTTTAGAAACCTTACTATAAGGAAATGTTATTGATGATCACATGAGTTGTTTCTATGTATTATGTAAGGAATAAGACATGACAGGAGTTAATATTGTATCAGTAACATGTTAAGTTGTGGAATAGTAATCAGGATGATTCATATTGCAATATATAATACCAAAGCTCTGGAATGACTTATTCTACTTATCAGTTGGTCTTTAATGACAAATGCATAATTTTTAAATTCAGTTTGAATGAGACATAAGTTTTTAATGGGTGTTTGATTCCTGTGAACTCTTGTCAGTGTCTGGGACCACATCTGAATATTTGGTTTGACTGCCTTAAATGATGTGAACAAGTCAAGCACGTCAAGCTAAGTAGTTAGTCCTGCCTTCCACACACTCAACCTACTGTCTGGATAACATTGAGCTTTGGAAGCTACTGGGGCCCATGACAGTCATAGCTTTAAACTGAGGCCCCCATTTCCATTATAAGTGAACAGCAGTCAGTCATGAGCTACTTGGGCTCACTTCAGAACTATGATGACTGAGCCCTGACAAGAACTCCATAATTCGAATACTGACTCAACTTATTTGGCCACCCATGTCAGACACATACATATTTAAATACATTTTCATAACCTGATACCACACCAGGAGCCAACACTATAGTTTTACTGTATCACCCTACCCTATCTCTCCCACTCGTGAAACCCCAAATAAAAATTAAACAGTTGCCCCTTTCTACATATGTATGACTCAGGACAATAGTAGTATGACCAGGACAGGCTAATTTACTTTGTACCCTTCCCTTCCTTACTGTCACAAAACAAGATAAGATACTGTAGTTGTAGTAGTATTTTTGCTGGATCCTGGCCCTATGCCAGGAACAAACATTATAAATGATTTCAACACCCCTCACCCATAGACCACTCCATGGCTTGAAAAATACAATTTTAACAGTTGTCAGGTGTTCTCCCCCCACTGACCTCAGATTCATGATTTGGAGGCCATTTGATGTCTAATTCTACCATGTTAACTCAGTCATCCAACTAACCCATTGTGCATGCCTGTATCTTGCTAATTCATACTGACTGCAATTCATGAAGGCCAGGTTACTCACACAAAATGGGCAAAACTCACCCATGTGGCTCCACACCTGCAGACAGGTGTGCAGTGGCTGTCATTCACAATCACTGCCTACCACGCACCTCCCATCCACAGACCCTCCCACCAGCAAGCTAGTGGATGGGGGGTAGATGGGTGGACATGGGTGGGCAGCCATTGGGATGCCCATGCCCAGTCCACTAAGTGGTTTCCCAGCCCCATGTGGTGTGGGGGTTCATCATACCTGTGGACTAGGTTCATGCAGAGGCACCTAACAAGTGCCCGGGTGCCCACCTCCAGCCCCTCCATGGTCCATGGGGCTGGGGTGGCATGGAGAAGGGGCCATCAATGCATTGCAGTGGCCAATGGTGGCACTGGGAGGGAGGGTGAAATGGCTATGCCTGTGCCCCCCCCATGTTGAAGATGCAGCCCAGAATGGCATGCAGTGCCATTGTGCATGGGTGTCAAGCAGGGAGCTCTCCTGGCATGTCTCCATCCCACCCCTGGCACAAAGCACTGTGGCCCAGCCAGGGATCCATTGTGCTGGGCACTAACACACTCCTTAGTGAAGGCTCTGAGGGGGTGTGCAGGGTACCACCACTTGGCATTCGGTCAGGAGAATGCCTATGTGCTGCCCTTGCATGGTGTATAGGCATTCGTGAATTGCAGCCATGGTGAGTATACACCCTGGAAGAAGGAAGAGGTTTTTATGGAACACACTGCACAGAAAACTGTAATTTAAGTACACAAATTGTGTTTTTGTGCAGTTGTGTCCTTAAAAACAGCATTTTTGCATATAAAAGGCAATTGCTGCGTGATTGTTCTTTAAATCTTAGGGGATCATACTTCACTATCAGAGTGGTGGAGCTATGGAATGCATTACCTGAAAATGTGTTTGAAGCCCAGAATAAAAAGGAGTTTAAAAAACTGTTGGAGTTCTATCTGCTTAAGGGTTTGACTCATGAGGATACTACTAAGTAGAGGGGGAATAGGCTCGAAGGACCATTAGATCTATTCCTATTCCTTATAAAACCTTAGTAAGCCTTATTAAATTTCACCATTTGCACCAAAACAGCCATATCCAATGATTTTTGCAGAAACAAAAACTGCACAAAAACAGGTTTTCACATGATTTTTGCCTATGAAAGTAAAGCCTAACAGAGCTCTTGTTACATTCTCTTTATGCTGTCACAAGCCATGCATTTGGTTTTTCTCATATACATAAGTATCAGGGGCACGTGATGCCCAAGAATCAAATAACCTGTTTTCAGGAACATGTTAACAATAATGTGAAAAAGCATTAAATAAAAAAAAAGATTCATGTCATTTATGATGAATTCTATATAAATTCATACATTTTCATAGTGGAGTCAGTAGATCTTTGATATTTTAAAAGAGGGGTTGACAATCAAACAAGCTCATTGGCTGACAACATTCAAACAATTATTATGTTTACTGCTGGAAACCTACATGCGAGACATTATCTTATAGCCTGCACTATGTATTTCATTTTTCTTAAATACATTTATAAAATATTTGGTCATTTTTATGTTTACTAATTGCAATAAGGACTCCAGGGCTTAAATCAACCTCCTGGGCAACCTTACTCTGCTTTGCTTCATGTTATTCATGACCCCAGGAGGATGATTATGTTGGAGTAACCATAATCTCTTGTTGTATCTTATTGCTTAAACAATGTAGTTGAGGTGTTTGATGTCTACTGGGGCATTTCTGGTTCTTGTTTTCTTATTGTTTCTGCAAAGTTTGTCTAAGCTTCAATTTAAAAAGACTGGACTGCGCATATGGTTTTCTGGAATTTCCTTATTTAGCTAAGTGGGTATAAAACAGCAACTGCTCTTAGTTAATCACATTTATATGCACTGTAATCACTATTTCAAGAGCTGGTTTCAAGTGAAGTACAGTATTTGGTTCTTAATTACTTGAGCTGCTCAAACATAAATGAAATAAGTATTTTGTGCATAATAAGAATGCTAATAAGCATTTAACATAAAAGCAGAGGATAGATACATTTATGAAACATCCTAATGATAACCTCAATCATTTTTTAACTGTGCAATCAGTTTGTCGGCAAAAGACTGGAAAGTTATATTCCTTGTTTCATAAAATTTCTAATCTAGGGGATCTTTATTACATCTCCCACTTTTGCAGGATGAAATCAAGACAAGCAAGGCAAAGTAATAACTCTAAAGTTGCCTCTGAAGGGTTCAAGGAAAGGTGAAGAACACTGAGGAAACAATTGATCTGACAAGTTTGTTTACTGGCAGGCTTATGCTGCAATAGATATATTCATTAAAGCTGCAACTGGCACTACTTGGTTCATTCTAGTAATTCTTTATTATCCAGTACAGTACATGAAGAAAATGAACATGTAACCTTATTAGATAACTGTCTGTTTTAGGGTCACCACCTAGATAAAACTGCTGCATATTTGGTGCCAGTAAATATCCATGATAAGATAGGTTGCCTGTTAAAAAGGCAAAACCCTATTGTCAGGGGTTTCTTGAATGAAATGCCAGGGAGAGTGGTGTGAGAAGGAAGACGGTGGAGAGAGGACAGCAGGGGAAGGAATAAAGGGAAGGTGGATGGAGATTACTCGAGGATTATGGGAGGATGAGGTAAGAGGCAGATGATTGGTTAGAGGGGAGCTGGGGTAGGGTCTTGGGGAAGGAGATAAGGGTTACGGATTGACACTAGTTTTAAATTTCCTAGCACATTGGAAATTTGCTAGCACATTGCTTGGCAGGTTTGAATGGTCATTTGAAGAGCAGACAGGAGCATCAGCTACAGGTCAGCAGTCATAGGTATTGTGTCACGAAGGCAAGCATGGGATGAAGGGAGCCCTGCCTGTTAGTTTTTACCAGATTTAAAAAATAGGTGGGCACAGGCAGGACAGATAAGGTCCATAACAGACAGGCCATGGAGAGGTTGTGGTCGGTAGAGGTGGTTAGCTTTACAGGTGCTGCTTGCTGGAGGTTGGGAGGAGGTGTCCTGATAGTTTTTCAGATAATAGGGGTTAAGAAGTGCAGGCACAAGGGGTGGTGAGCCGAGGTGAGTGGAGGACATGGTATTGATGATGCAGGTGGATTAGCAGGATAGTTACTGCAAGATTGGTGGTTGCAAGCACAGACCATGGTAGCAGTGAGCAAGCACAGTTTTGTATGTTGGACCCTCCTCAGCTTGCAGTGAAGGCCTCCCATATATCAAGGCTAAGATATTTCAGCTGGAGATTAGTTTCAAATAATTGTTTAATGTTTCACTCAATTGATCTTGGTACAATGGCTTGGCTATTCTCCATCTGTGGTGTCTTTGTTCAATGAGCCCACTGGGTTGGATCCAATAACATGAGGGGGGCAATGTCAGTTACAGCTGATATCTTAGCTAACGAGTTATTGTTTACAATTTTGTACAGGCATGTTCTTTCACGCAGTTTCAATAAGTAGATCATTCTGAAGCACATAAGGAGAGCAGGAATCAATAGGTAAAAAGTAATGACTATTGCACTTGTGTACAAAGTAGCAAGAGGTACATGTGAGAGAATTAAGTTCAGGGATTTTAAAATGTGTGGGCTATGTTTTGCAACATTCATTACTGTCCTGTAGAAATGGTAAAAGAAAACTACATGTTTATACTGGGAACAGAAGGAAAGGCTTTTGGGTTGTCAGTCACAACTTGCCATCAGGGACATGTATAGGAGGGGAAACCAGCTGGACAATGGGGAGCATCGGAGAAGCACAGAGAGGCAAAAGGAATATTGGCAGACATTTTTTTGGGGGGGCAGGGGCAAGATGGCAGAGGCCATGTAGTTAGGTTGATAATGACATGGAGGACAGAAGGAGTTGAAATTCGCAGGGTAGTGTGGCATGGGGGGGATGATTACATAGTGCATTTAAGTAGTCAGAGCACAACTTCACATGTGAGGCAGTCATTTTGAGTGGGGGGGAGCAATGCACGAGGAGGCCTGGAACAAAATGTCAGGAGGGTCTGGCAAACCATGGCAAGGGCCAAGGGATGGCAACACAGGAAGTATGATGACATAGAGAACAGGTTTAAAAGGATATGTGAAAATATAAAGGTAGAAATGAACAAATGCATACAACTAGCTCCCACTGACAAGAACTCATTTTCAGTATTTATATGTTACAATGTTATACAGTTACCAAAAGATACTACTCTCAATGCACTCACAAAGCATGGATATCGAAAACGGGAATGGCTAGCAGGAATTGGAACTGTATTGCAGAAACCATAATAAGGAGCACATTCTGTTGATTGGGAGTAATGATACAGAAATTGGCAATATGTAAAAAGTAAACAAATCTTAAGTAATCTGATTGCCAGTTATTCATTGAATGCAAGCATTTTTAGAAGGGCATACAAGTTGGTGGCATGGAAACCCTGGTGTTTAAAAAAAAGATAATAATAAAGGTAGAGAGACAGTGGTACTGTAGCTGGCATGAATATATATAACAAGCAAAGCACTTGCAGAAGGCCCTAACATAATGCCACGGTGGTAGTAGAGGAGGGTCAGATGTAGCAGCTGCCTGGAAGTCTGGTGGGAGAAAATCATTTGGGGGGTGCTACGCAGTGATAGGAGGAAATGGGGTTTTTACATATGGGGCAGTTATGCATAGTATGAATAAAGGGGGGCAGGTTTGATATGTAGCTTCATTGTTATGTGTGGTAACATCATGTTTTCTGTTGTTTTGAGTTTTGCTTAATAAAGATGACAACTAAGAGGAAGGCAAACAAAGGCAAACATAGGGGGAGCTGTCAGCGAGAAAATGATGCAGCAGGCTGTGGAATTGATGGGTCAGGTACAGAAGCTGCTGAGAAAGGCAAAGAAGGCAGAGGGAAAGAGGAAGATGGACAAGAAAACAAGAAGATAAAGGCACCAGAGAAAGAAGATGGGGAAGGAGGAAAATGGGCAACAAGTGCTGTGGTCGGAGGAAACAAAAGTCCTCTGGTGGACAAGATGGTAGATGGGAGCCTGAATGACTGTTTGGAGGGGATCATTGAGGAGATGGGGGGAAGGGATAGAGGAAATGGAGAAGGCATTGCAAGAGCTTGAAGGAAAATGAGGAATGGGGCAAGAGCATGTTGAAGGAGGTAGGAGAGAGGAGGGGAAGACTGGAACCAAGGGTGACCCTGGGGGACCACGTACCACAGATGTTAAAAGAAAAAATCTGGAACAGTGAACATGTGGACGTGTTTGATTTAGGGGATAAGGAGTTGGCTAAAATGTATGAGGAGAGGGAGAGAACTAAGAAGCTGGAAATGGCAGTGGTGCTAGGTTTAGTCAGGAAGCCTCTGGATGATGAGAACTTTAGGGGCGAGATGATAGAGGTGTGGTTGTCAGGTTTCATGCACATCAGTGAGATAATGCTGCCAAAGCAATCTGAGTTGGCCATCCCATTATTAACATACTGTGCTATTATACGAGATGTTACAGATGAGAGGTGTGTATGGGTGGCTTAGATATAATGAAAAGTTCTGACAGAGAATGGCGTCCCATGTGGATGTTTGGGGAGACAGCAGGGGCTCTACGATGCTGATCTGACAACAATTTAATTGACCTGCATCACAGCAATGAAATTTATGTCGACCCCAAGTTGCAGTTCACATAAATCCTGAAGGACTCCCAGTTTGAGTCCTCGGTCCTGAGTCAGAGTTGATTCGGGGAGGGGATGCAGGATGGTAAGACAGTGTACCTGGCTCTCTGGTGCACCAATACATAGAACTGTCAATGTTGTCGGCATCAACATAGTTCACTGTATTGGTGCCGCTGTCGGGGGAGGCATACCAATACCAGGCACTTGACTTATGGTTCGAGACAATGACAGTGCAAATGGTGGGAAAGGGGGTGGAAGGACAAAGGGTGGGGATGAGAAATCAAATAAAAACCTGCTGGGGTTACAACAAGGTGACTTGCTACTGGGCAAACTGCAAATTCAAACATGTGTGTTCTAAGTGCACCAGTCAGCACCCAATTTCATGGTGCAGATTCATTGGGGACAGATTCAGGGTGTAGAACTTTGGTGGTAAGCCCTTTCAGGGGAGCTTCAGGGGGCAAGAGTGGGGGGGTGCAGGACAAGGAAACCAAGGGACAGGATTTGGCAGAAGCAGGTCCTTTGTCACAGGGCAGGGAGAGGGGGTCAGTTAAAAGGAGAATGGAGGCCCATAACAAAACAACGTTTTAAAATGGCAAGAACTCCACTCAGAATGGAGGTACTAATGGAGTGGATGAAGCAATACATGGACAAGGAGGCATGGCGGGTGTTGAGGGAGGTTTTACAGATGGGTTTAGCTTACACTATTGGGGGAAGGAGTGAAATGAGGGTGAGCAATTTGGGATCAGTACAGCGGAATGAGGAGGTGGTACAGAAAAAGATAGAGAAGGAGGTAGCAGCAGGCATGGTGGAGTGCCCATTCAAGCAGCCTCCATTCTGGAATTTCAGGATGTCACCATTGGGCATGGTGCCAGAAAAGCAGCAAGGTGAATACTGGTTGATCACCATCTGTCAAACCTCGAGGGGTCATCGGTCAATGATTACATAGCTGCCGAGCAAAGGATGTTGTCATATGCGACACTGAATCAGGCAGTGGTAATGATATGGGCAGTAGAGGAGGCATGGCTTGCAAAAACTGACACTGAAGCTACTTTCTGTCTGCTGGCCATAAAAGGGGAAAACTGGGATCTCTTAGGCTTTAAATTTAAGGGCAGTTATTTCAATAAGGCAATGCCCATGGGTTGTTCGTGGCATGTGCCACTTTTGAAACGTTCAGGAGATGGCTTCAGTGTGTTTTTGGGGATCGATATGGGCACATGTCAGTGATGCATTACTTAGATGTTTTTCTCTTGAGATGGCCTGGGGAAGGCGGGGAAATGGATATGCTACACAACTTCCAGGTGATGTGTGATAGGTTGGGAGTACCGTTGCCTGAGGGAAAGACTGGAGGATCAGCACAAAAACTGGAATTCCTAGGGAACTGAAGTGGAAAGAGAAGAAAGGATATTCAGGCTGCCAGCCAACATGCTGCTGAGGTAACAAGAGTTGATCATGTTGATGAGAGTCAGGCGGAGAGTTTCTCTGTCAGTAGTGCAGCAGTTGTTGGGCACCTAAACTTTGCATGCAGGGCAGTAGTCCCAGGGAGGGTCTTTACCCACAGACTAGCTAGGGCCACCAAGGGGATGATACTACCACATCACTGGGTAGAAATTGTGAAGGCCGTACGGCAGGATTTAGAGGAAGGGGAACAGTTTCTGCAGCAGTACAACAGGGTTACATTCTGGCAGGAGGACTATTTATTCAACACAGACCTAGAGTTGTACACTGATGCAGCAGGTGCATATGGGATGGGAGCTTATTTCAAGGGAGAATGGGTAGCAGATAAGTGGCTGGAGAATTGGGTGGAAAGGGATTTGACCTGGGACATCACATTCTTAGAGATCTTCCCTATATGGATAGCGGTGTCCCTCTGAGGTGAGGGGCTATGCAACTGGAAGATAGTGTTCTGTGTGACTATAGGGCAGTGGTGGAGGTGTTGAATAGGCAGATGGGGTCCACTGATGTAGTAATAAGGGTTATCAGGCAGCTGGTACTGGAAGGATTGAAGCTGAATCTACAATATCTTTCAAAGTGAAGCACATTGAGTAAGTGAAAAATTTGGTGGCTGAAAGCCTTTCTCATCTTCAGTTGGACAGGGTCATGTACTTGGTACCAAAGGCGGCCACCAGAAGAACCATGGTCCCGACACACTTATGGAAGATTGGATAGAAAGAAACCAGTTGCTGTTCAGGAGCTCCTGGTCTGTGAGTACATTGAAGGTGTACGAAGGGGCATGGAAAGTATTCCAGGATTTCTGATGGCAGACTGGGATGAAGGTAAGTGGGCCTGTGATGGAAGGGCAGGTTATGAGGTTTATGGTACAAAAATTGGAGGAGGGGATGGTGCACTCTTCTATGAGGATACATTTAGTGGGAATAGGTTTGGTGTGCTGCTTGCATGGGGGGGGGGGGCCTGGCAAGGCTCCAGTGGTACTAAGGATGTTACAAGAGTGACAGAGGCTACAGAGGAGAAAATTGGATGCAAGGAAGCCCATAGCAAGGAAGCTGTTGGGTAGGCTAGTGGGGACTTTAAGGAGCATCTGCCACTCATGTTATTAGGCCAGCTTTTTCAAGGCAGTCTTCTTGGTAATGTTTCATGGTGTCCTAAGAGGAAGTGAGTTGGTAGCAAAGAAGCGGAAGGAGGAGGTTGGGGTCAGCATTGGGGGGGTATACAGTGGCTGGCAGACAGAACAGTGATATATTTGAACAGGTCCAAGATGCATCCAGTGGGTTGGGGTACAATGGTTGTTTTGGAAAGGAGTAAGGCAGGAAGCATGTACGCAGTGACAGCTTTAGAGGTTTACAAAGCAGGTAGACCAGCGATGGGGGAAGTTTGTTTGTACACAGTGATGGGGCGCCTCGCACTAGTTATCATTTAATAGAAGTTTTGAAAAGGAATGGAGTTTTGGGACGAAGATGTGGTCAGGGTTTCACCACATTCATTCCAAATTGGAGTGGCCTTGGAATTAGCCACTCATGGGAGATTGGTCACAGACATCCAAGAGGTGGGCAGATGGAAGTCTAATTGTTATAAAAGGTTTGTCAGGAACAATGGAAAAATAATGCTTGTGTGATGCTTTTCTCTCCCAGATGTAGGTCACATGCAGAATGTGTGGAATGTTGGTTATTCTTTCACTTATTGGGTGGGGAGATGAGCCACAATGAGGCCTGGTGAGAGACAACTGCAGATGGTGGCAGAGTAAGTAAGAGCACACTGGAGAAGGGTGCATGAGATGGGTGCAGTTGTTACCATTCTTGGAAGATTTCAAGCTTTGAAACTGCCCAGACCTGATGTGTTGCTGTTGCATTTAGGGGGAAATGACAGGGGGGAGCTGTGGAAGGAAATGAGAGGTCATTTGGAGGCAATTACTAGCTGGTGGCCAGATGTGATCATTGGGTGGTTGACAATGATACAAAGGAGAGTGTGGTGACAGGTGATGGATATCAGAGTAGTGGAGTAGGTACAGAAAAGACTGAAAAGAAGAGTGGTGGGGTTAGTGGCTGAATTTGGTGGGATATATGTGTCACATAAAAATATTTCCTATGAAATCACAGGGTATTATAGGCACAATGGGGTGCATTTGTCAGAGGTGATATTAGATCTATTTAACCTGCAGCTGGAAGAGGCCTTAGAGGACTGGGAAAGAGAGCATTATAAGGGGGAAGCGCATCATCTGTCACGAGAGCGGGAGATGGGCTAGTAGGAGGAGGAGGAAATAGGTCGGGGAGGAGGGAGGGAAGGGGAAGAGGTACAGTTAGAGGATGTAAGGGGCACAGGGGGTATCAGGTGGTAGTATAGAAGGCATGGGCTCGGTATTCATGCAGTCATGTCAGGCTCCTTGTGGTGTGGTCACCCTAGAGGGCCAAAGATATGGGTGTCAGGTAGAAATCAGAGCCCAGAAACAATAGACTGGAAGGACTGTGGTTTCGTGTACGAATATAGTAGTCGTCTGATATGCTGTTATGTGGTTCGTGTGAATGTATTTTATGTGAATAAAGCTGTCTTGGAAATTGTAATGTTAAATAAATGTTGGCATGAAAAGTTGGAATAATTGTAAACATGGAAAAGGTTAAAATAAAAACTGCCAACTGAGCACCCAGTAAGGTTGTTTGGTGTTTCATTTCATGAAGGAAAATCCCTTGACAGTAATACTTTCTAAAACATGGCACCTGCTTCACTCCCCAGATACTCTATAGATCTACAAACAAGGGCTGGCAGGAAATAGCTCATGACAGACAAGCTGAGAAAAAGTTTTCCTTCTTTATTAAATAGTAATGAATGAGAACTGTGCTCAACCACATAGCACAAAGATATAGCATAATGGAGAGGCAGTTTACAAGAAGAGTAGTGCACGGGATCTGTAAAAGATGCAAGGACTGAAGTTAGTGTTAGTGGTTCAGTAGGTAGCAAACTTGCCTCTGAGCCCAGAAGATCAGAAGGCTTTGGGTTCCAGTTGCACACCAGGTACTTAGGGTAATATCCATAACTGACACTGTAATGCAGTACAAGGGGATACTGCACTTCTGAGGTGCCATTCTTTGGATGGGATCTTAAACTGGCTTCCTGTCTGCTCATCTCTGGTAACTGCCTAGGAAGAAGTTAAGGATCAAAAGAAAATAAAAAATGATGCAAATTACCACAGCCATATGCTGCTACATAGGGCCTTTCAAACAAGGCTTCATTACCAAAACAAAATTGAGAGGCTTGTTTTGTTTGAAGGCACTCATTCAAGATAAGATGACAAACTGGTTAATTTCTATATCCCAACATGAGCACCTGCTATACCTGAAGATGCAGTCAAGATCATACCATGAAAGACTGCCATGGGTACAAGACTCCAGGAATCAAGCAGCATTAAATAAAATATATTTATATTACTAACGTGGTGAGTACTGTAAGTCTCGTTCTAATACAATGATTATATTAAAAGATATATATTCCTGGTGGTCCAGTGGACTTTGTTTAAAAGTCCTGAGGGTTCAAACAAAATTAAAAAATGCATTTACCATGGTCAGTAGGTCCTGAACTCCCAGAGGAGAAATAAACAATAAGCAGGTGAGAGCAATACTGAGATAGAAGGTTTTCACTGGGAAGTCAAATGTCACTCAGGAAGTTTGGGTCATATATTTGAGCAACTCTAAAGTATTCCAACCTTGGTGGGGGATGCCTTATATGGACTGACTACTTGGTACCCTAGAATTTCAAATCAACCAAGCACAAGAGACATATAACATGTGGAAGAATTTGTTTGGTTATTTGACTCTCCTCTCACCTCATCAGAAGTCTGTGGTGGAAACTGCTGTAGGGGACAACTTCCATTACAAACAAAAGGAAAGGGAAAGTTCCACATAGTAATTCCAAGTGCAGAATTAGGGAAGGTATTTTAAAGGGGCTGACTCAGCCAAAGGTAGAGAAAGGTTATGTCAGGAAATTGAAGTCAGTATATATTTGAAAGGAATTCTTGGACCATGTCAGTTTTATATTGAGAGGAGTGAGGAGACTTCCATTTTTCATTTGAGGGGTTTCAGTGTGAGGTTCATCATGAAGAGGTTTTGTTATTTTAAGCAGTTTGAAATTTAGAGAGGTAAATCCACTCACATGCTCATGAGATGACCAGATTCAGATGATCCGAAAGAGGAATGGAGCAACCAGGAGACCAGGGAATGGCATATATGATCTTTCCCTGACCAGGACAACACAACAGACATAGGCTTAATCACCACCATGGACAATGCCTACCCTTGTGTAAGGTAGAAAGGACAGGGCTCAACTGAGACTATTACTGACTTTAGGATTAGGACTCATTTTACAGTTTGGAGATGTAGGTAAAATTAATATTTATATTACAATTATGACTGATGAAAAATATCACTAATATTGAATCAGTTAAATGTTAACCATTACTCGATAGGCTGCATAGCTGAAGAGTGAATCCTGTTACAACAATTCTGCAATAGAAATTCAATCTGTTAGTTACAAATTTGTTTCCCTAAACACGAATTACTAACAAAATAATCAAAAAGAAAGGTTGTGCTTTTTGGCACATCTCAAAAGCTTGCCCAAGAAAGAGATAACCTATCACAGCAGAGAAGACATTCATATTGAAAAAGTGGGCAGTTTGAAATATCTAGAAATAAATCTGGATTTTTATCTTACTTTGCAATTTTCTTTGACTAGTACTATAAAGAAATAAAATAATGAACTACTGTTTGTTTATGGAAACAAGAATTCCATAGCTAAGGAGGCACAATTGATTTCTCTAAACATGTATTAAAACTTCAAGGCCTGTACTAGATTATATGTACATTCCTGTTTAATTGGTGATATTTCTTCTTGCCAAACCTTGTCAGCCTGATTTATACAGATATGTACATCCCAATAATGCCTTGAACTGCGACTAAATCTTTAGATTCTATGTGTGGTTCGGAGAGATGCACAAAAAATGTGTATATTTCTCCTCTCCTCTCCTTGTATCTCCATGGATTCTTTAGTGAATTCCATATACTCCTTCTCCTTCAAACTACCTCTTCAGTATGTTCATGGAAATTATTTATGTCATAACTTATCAGTGCCAGCTTCATATGAACATTAAAGTAGCACTGAACAATATTTGTGATTTTGCATTAGTATCTCCTACGAGGCCATATCATTGTGAATTATACAGAGACTTAAATTTGGGGGACACGATTTTAAAAAGTCAATTAATGAGCATGCCGCCTAGTTACATATGACAAACAGCAGCACAGTTACACATTATCGCGTGGGATTCAAAGCGATTCCAAACAGGCTATAAGCAAAAATATATTGTTGCACCTAAAACACGCCAACACACATGATTGTGTCCCTCCCAAACAGCCTGTTTGGGGAGGACGCGATGCATACTGTATGTGTGCAGGTGTGTTTTAGCTGCAAAATAAATATTTTTGCTTATAGCCCGTTTGCAATCGTTCTTTGAATCCCACGCTATGATGTGTAGCTGTGCTGCTGTTTATCATATGTAAGTACCTTTTGCATTGGCTCCATCTATGCTTTTAGCTGCCTGTTCATTTTGTAAAATGCCCCCTAGTTATAGCAGTGTCAGGAGGTGCACTGGTATATATAGACCATATTCTTTCTTGTTGATGCTTTCTTCAAAAGTTAGACTTGCCTAGAGCATTTTTAAATTGTTTTACAATATTTTATTTCAATTGCTTTGATACAAAATGCTAGATTTAGATGTAAATGATAGACCAGGTTGCACTTGGCATGACAATTGTGTCCATGTACATTTATGTATAAACACTGTAAAATGAACAAAGTCAGAGCTTTAGAAATTATGTTTAGCTGTGTCCCAGGTGTGAAAATTTGGCATAGGGGTTATTTGCTCTTATGTTCAGATTTGTCTTAGCGCCCTTTAGAGAAGTAGACCTAAAACTTGATACACATACCCATATGGTATAATTCATAAAATATTACAAATATAGATAAATTTGGATTAATAATTTTAAAATTAGATGGAAATATCCAAAGATTACATTTTAATGAAATGTTTACCCACTATAACTCAGCTCCCTTTATGCTAGGGATCTGACACTTTCAGCATTCATGTTAGTGGTTAGTAAATGCACAAGTGACATATTTGGTGTGATACTGATGAGTGTAAGAGTAATAAGGGAAATAATGGAAATTAACTTTGGCAGTATTTCTGACAAGTTCTTTGGAAATTCCACATAATTTTAAAGGAATTGAATATTTTCCAGAATTCTGGTGACAAAATTTTATATTACATGCAATCCAAAACTGTATCAATTTGGGTTTCTGTATGCAAGAAAAAAATTGTCTTGAAGTAAATTAATCTCCCAGTAAACTGTTTCCAGATCAAGTTGACTGGTAAATAGGGTTAAGTAGAACTGGCAAATTCAGAGACTAATGAATTTCACAGAAATTCAGAAATCTGTTTATTTGGTCATACCTCAGCCATCTGTTGATCTAGAGATCTGCAGATTGGCATCTGTAATTATTAGATATGCTAATGGTGTACCTAATATGTTATTTGGATGAGTAGTTTGAAACATATACAGGACAAGCTCACAATCTGAAATTATATTTTTTTGTGAAAGTTTGTGAAACTAGATCTCTTTTTATAACTCAGCCACCTGTGGAGCTAGATACTTACAAAGTAGCATGCATAACATTCTTTGAAGGCTTGTAATAATTGCTATATATGGATATATTTACTTAAGAAATTTTAAGTCGCAGGCCCAGTGGCACTGAGAGCTGAGGCGTATAGTGCCTTACCTCTCCCATGCCAGCAACCTGAGTTAAGGAACAAGCTTGGGTTGCCAAGAGTCAGCTGTGGGGAGAGCCAGGAGAAGGAGTGAGTGGTCAGCAGGCAGCTCTCCTCTTCTGGGTAAGGGAGGTTGGTTTTCCCAGTGCTTGGCTGCCTCTGAGTGGAGGCTCAGTGGCAGTGTCACACAGATGGGGGACCAGGTGCTAGACCAGGGTGGGTGGAGTGGGGCTGCTGTTTCTGATGTGCACACATGCCTCCACTCATGTGTGTGACTGAGTTGCTGTGGCTCTAGGGAACTAAAGGAGAAAATCAGAGGAAAAATAGATGGGCATGGCAAGGGCATATGATGCCCTCTGGCCACACCTCCACCTGCCATGTCAACAGGGCAGCTCAGTGTGGGGAACTGGATTATGCACATTTGGGTCATCGGACCTCCATCTCCTAACCCCACCATCGAGGGGGGCGAAACCATGGGGGTGCCTTGCTACTGGTACACCTGGGGAGGTGTAGGTGGTAGAAGGGGGTGGTGGCAGCCAGAAGAAGGTAGCCCTCCTTTGCCATGGCCCCAAGAAGCATAAATAGAATATGGGGGATTTTAAATGAAAGAGGTTCATAATTTCACTAATTAATTATTTGTAAAATGTTGTAAAACCTAATAATGTGGATTTTTGCTATTTTCTTACAATTACAGGCATTGACATGATATTTGGTATGCATTCCCATTGTGACTAGATCTTTGAATCTAATATAGTTTGAAACATTTAGTTCAGTAGTTCTAAATGTATAGTGGTGATACCTCAAGTTACTAACTGGCAAAATATTTTCAAAAATTCAAAGAAGTGTAATTGGCAATGCCCCTATAATTCTGCTCATAGAATTTAACTTTCTCAAAGCACTTATCAACCCTGTATCTACTGAGCTGAGTTAAACTGTTAGCAGTCCTGCAGTTCCTCCCTGGGTGAATTTTCTCCCCCTCCTTTTCTCTTAGATTGAGCAGATGTAGTTTGTTGAACTGTGTATCCCTTATAGCCCCCTCATTCTTCACATTAAAACTCCCTGTTAAAAAGTAAGTCACATACTCCTTTTCCTGTCAGACAAATCCCATTATAATAGCTAGAACTCCTCTTTCCTGGCGCACAGTCGTTTTCTTCCCCACTGGGTCTCTCTGAGTGCCTTTAAGTTCTGGACTTCTAAGTACATCAGACTCTCAAGCTAGTCAGTTTCATTGGGTGTGATTGTTGTATGACCTTTCAAGTCTGAATTTGTGTCTCTCTGTGCATCCCTGCTCTGTTTGGAGGCCTACTATTATTTTATTTATTTTTTTATTTTTTTTATTAAGATATCCAAACAAAAGTTAAATAGTGCTTCTTTCTATGCCATCTACTTGCACCTTCTAATTTTGATATGGAAGTCTGTTAGACAGAAAACACCTCCCTATCTATCAGATTTGCTTTTGTCTTGTATGATTACAAACAGCCTTATGTCAGCAATGGGCACTGAATACGTAATTTCAGTTGTTAAACATTCTACAGGGTGACAGACTTAAAAAGAGCATAAGTCCTGGAATTCCCTTCCCTTGCATTTGCACCCTGTCAATTGGCCTTAACCTTTTCTGCAAATTTTTAAAACCTGGTTAAAAGTTAACAAACTAATTGGCTGTGATTCCTGTTCATAGATATTTAGTCTACCTGCACTATTGTTGTGTCTTTTAATTGCTATGTAATTACTGCTTGTAAGATAACATACCAGCACTGTTACCCCTTAGTACGCTGTATACCTTTGCCCAGATATTCAGACTGTGCCAGGCTGTGGTGCAAGCCTGGGCACAGTGCAACTTGGCTGCGCAGGGGCGTTGACTGGGCGATATTCAACAGAGCTGTGCCATGGCACAGCATCATTGAATATCGCACCCTGGCCACCCACAGTGTGCATGGTGCAGTGGTACTGCACCAGTGCAAGTGGCCAGAGTGGAGCAGGGGGATGCTCTAGCGCAAATTCCATTGCACTATGTGCAACAACCGCGATATTCAAAAGTGCACATGTAAATGGGGCCATATTGTATGGAAGGCACAAATGGGGCCATTTGCATGTCATTATGGCCCCATTTGCATGCAAGTGCGCCGATCCCTGGTGACTTGTGTCTGGCGCCCTGCCAGGCAGCAGCTGTCGGGGAATGACGCCCCCTGCACAGCACGGCAATGTGCCCCACAGCCTGATCGCAGGCTTAAGTAAATATAAATTGTGTCTTATATCCCTGGTGGTCCAGTGGACTGCTGTCAGCCCAATCGCGGGCTTGGATATAAACAAATAATGTCCAATATCCCTGGTGGTCCAGTGGACCACTCGCAGCCCAATTGTGGGCATTTGTATTAAAAATAATGAAGTCCAATAGCCCTGGTGGTCCAGCGGTACCCCCCTTCCCCACCTGCCCACTGAGCCCCACTGCCCCACTCCTTCCCCGGTCAGCGGCAGGTGGCAGCACCCCACCCACCTGCCACCCCGCCACCCACCGAATGACACATAGGCAGGGCTGTACGCCCATTGGTCCTGGCGTGAGCCAATGGGCATGCAGCTCATACTAATATTACACATTCCAGATATGGAATGGATACATTACATATCTGGATTGTGTAGTATGGTACAGGCTGCATGCCCATTAGCTCACGCTGTGGACCAATGGGCATACAGCCATACTCTATTCAGGCGGGCGGGTGTCAGGCGGGTGGGTGCTACTGCCTGCCACTGACCGGGGAGCGGGTGGTGGGGCCAGTGGGTGGTGGGAGGGGTACCATGGACCACCAGGCTATTGAACTTCATTATTTTTAATACAAATGCCCGCGACATGCTGTGAGCAGTCCACTGACCACCAAGGATATAGGACTTCATTGTTTTAATACAAATGCCCACGATCGGCTGCCAAGTAGTGGTCCACTGGACCACCAGGGATATGGGACGTTATTATTTTAACCAGATGCCCGTGATCGGACACGGGGGGTGGCGCCGCCATGGAGGTGCAGCCAGAGCTGGGGTGACCACCCACAGGTGGCAGCTGCTGTGTTGCGCCCTGCAATATGGCAGCTCATCTGTGGGTGGCCAGCCATTGTTCCTTTTTTTGGCTCACCTGTGTGCGGCACAGGGTTGCACATGCATGGACTCAGCACATCCTGGGCTGAATATCGGGATGTGCGGATTATGCATGGGCACGCCCCCCACTACATGCGCCATATACAGTATATTACTGATGCGCTCCAGCACATCGGGGTTTGTGCCAGGCACAATCCCCGTTTGAATATTGCAGCAGGGCGCATCAGTGGGTTGCGCATGGTGCAACACTGTTGCACCATGCACAACCCTTTTGAATATCTGGGCCCTTATATATTGATGTCTTTGTGTAACGGTAATTATTTTGTATCAGTGTATTTCAGGAAACCATTGTAAATGAGTGAAAGCTCAAGATGGCTGTACCGTCTTTCCTGTTTAATGTAAATCTTGATTCTTGAAGCTATTACACATACTAGCATGATGACACAGCTTGTATGTCACTTCATTACACATTGCATCACATTAACCCATATATAAGTATAAAATCATGGCGAACCCAAATAAAACATGCAAACCCAACCTCAAAGAGCTCTCACACTAACTGACAGAAAAAAGAAACTAAACTCGGCAGTATACTTTTGAAAGAAAAGAAGCTTGAGTTGCGGAGAGGGAGATCCCCCTAGAAGTTTTCTAGAAGGCACAGTTACATATTTCCCCCCAAAATACAAGACTATTCAATCAAACTATCATAGCTGCCCTAGTGCCCATAAACCATGAATATGGTAGGGTTACAAGTGAAATATAATAACAGAGAGAAAGAGATCTTACATAATATAAAATAAGCCACAATCTCCCCTAATCCACATTAAATACAGCTGACCACTTTGCCAACTCACTCAGGAAGTTGATAGTGGAGATGGAGTCCCTTATTTCCTGGAATGAGCTACATCAGCATTCCAAAAAATACAGCGAATCCCATCACTCCCCCAAAGACACTTTTAGCCAATAGCCAAAATTAGCTATCAATAGTGCTACAAGAAAAATGAAGTTACAGTTAGAACGGCATAATAATAAACATTATTAAGTGAAGAACTGACATATTAAGTGTCCCACAGGTAGCACACAATTTTAATTCAGTAGTTCTCTCTTGTTCCTTGCCCTGCTGCTGTCAGATAAGTTAGTAAATGGGATGCAGCCTCAGCATCAGTAAAAACATTTGGTTTATACCAATATGTAAGTCTCAGTATAGTTTGGTCGAAAAGATAAGTCAGTGCCTACAGTTGTAAAAAATTATTCTTGCACTCCAACAGTTTCTTCCTTCTTACCTGGGTGTGGACAGACACAGAAAGATAGAAGTTGATGGCAGATAAGGACCGCAAGGCCCATTCAGTCTGCTAATTTGTTCTACCTTATGAATGTGCCATAGGCCTTTACTCCATCAATGGCCTATCTATTCATACTCATCGATATTGCTCCCTTATGCCTATCCCATGCATGTTTGAAGCCCTGCACGGTATTCACATCCATCACTTCCCGCGATAGGCCGTTCCATGAATCCACCACCCTTTCTGTGAAAAAGAACTTCCTCATATTCTCCCTTAATCGGCCTCCCTCTAATCTCATACAGCGTCTCTTGTCCTGCTATTTTTCTTATATTGAAACATGTTAGACTCTTTCATCTTGTTAATGCCTTTAAGATGTTTGAATGTTTCAATCATATCACCTCTCTCCCTCCTTTGTTCTAGGGTATACATGTTGAGCTCAGCTAATCTGTCCTCATCTATTTTCTGATGCAGTCCCTGCACCATTCTGGTTGCCCTTCTCTGGACTGCCTCCATTTTGTTAATATCCTTGTGCAGGCGCAGCCTCCAGTACTGCATGCAGTGCTCCAGATGAGGCCTAAACAGTATCTTGTAAAGAGGGATTATTACCTCCCTCTTACGATTTGTGATACCCCTACTAATACACCCAAACATCCCTCTAGCCTTACCTACTGCTTTAGTGGTCTGCTTACATGATTTCAGGTCATCTGTGATGATGATGCCCAAGTCTCTTTCTTCTCTTGTGATTGCCATCAACTTTCATCCCAACCTATAGGTGGCTTCAGGTTTCCCTTTCCTATGTCCAAGATCTTGCACTTCTTTGCGATAAACCCCAGTTGTCACTCTTCTGACCATTTTGCCAGTTTATCCAGATCTCTTCTCATTCTGCCCACCCCAGCTGGGTCATCTACTCTGTAGCACATTTTGGTGTCATCTGCAAACAGACAAACCTTACCCCCAGTCCATCTGCAATGTCACTGATGAAGATATTGAAGAGGACTGGTCCCAGGACTGATTCCTGAGGTGCCCCACTTGTGACTTGCATCTCTTCTGACTGTATATCATTAACCACCACTCTCTGTTTTCTGCCCACCAACCAGTTTGCCACCCAGTTGACCAACGTCTGACCCACTCTGAGCATACCCAGCTTATTAATCAATCTTCTATGTGGAGTAGTATCAAAAGCTTTGCTGAAGTCAAGGTCGGTGACATCAACTGCACCCCCCTGGTCCACCACTGTAGTTACCCAGTCAAAGAAATCTATGAGATTAGTTTGACAGGACCTTCCTGTTGTAAACCCATGCTGTCTTGGATCCTGTGCTCCTATGTATTCCAGGTGTTGCACTATCCTTTCCTTAAGGAGTGCCTCCATAATCTTGCCCACTACTGAGGTAAGATTGACTGGTCTGTAGTTCCCTGCCTCCTCCCTGCTACCACTCTTGTGGAGAGGGATCACATGAGCCCTTCTCCAGTCTTCTGGGACCTCTCCTGTGCTCAGAGACTCACTAAACAGTTCTGATAATGGCTCTGCTAGTTCCACCCTTAGCTCCTTTAGTACCCTGGGATGTATGCCATCAGGTCCCATTGCCTTGTCCACCCTGAGCTTAGCAAGCTCTTGTAGGACCCTTTCTTTTGTGAAGGGACTTGTGCATGCCTCCTTCCCCCCTGTGTCCATGGTGCAGAGCTGTGGGCCCTGCCCTACCTTCTCCTCAGTAAATACTGAGCAGAAGTATCTATTTAGGATAGATGCCTTTCCTTGGTCCTCCTCCAAACACACTCCCCCTCATCCTTTTTGATATTAGCAATACCCTCTCTGGACTTTTTCCTTTCACTAATGTATCTATAGAAAGTCTTGTCCCCTTCTTTTACTGTTCATGCCAGAGTTTCCTTAGTTTGGGCCTTTGTCTGCCTTACTGCCTTCCCTGCTTCCCTTAGGGAAATTTGGTATGCCTCCCTATCTTTGTCCCACTGCGTGCCCTTATATTTCCTGAAGGCCAACCTTTTAGCTCTGATCTTTTCTGCTACAGTTTTTGAGAACCAAAGTGGTTTCCTCCTTCTTTTGCTCTTGTCTTTCTCCCTAACACAATGGGATGTTGCTTCAAGTATAGCATCCTTAATACTTGCCCACTTTGCCTGTACCCCCTCACCTGTATTTCTTCTTGCCAGGGCTAGCTTAACTCTGTTGGCCATCTTATCAAAGGCAGCTCCTCTGAAGTTCCATATGTTTGCCTTGGAATGGGATGATTTCATTCTAGTGGCCAAATTGAACCATACCATGTGATGGTCATTGGCCCTAGGTGACCTTCTACCTGGAGATCTGTGATCCTTTCCACATTAGTCAATACTAGATCTAGGATATCCCTGTCTCTTCTGGGGTTTGTACCATAGAAACATAGAATTTGACGGCAGATAAGGACCACTTGGCCCACCCAGTCTGCCATTTCCCTACCTAATGGATAAGCTGCAGATCCTAGTTAACCAGCAGCCTAGTTAACCAGCAGCCTACTTCTTCCTATCCCCACTCCCTAGAATTGCCTTATGACTGTCCCATGCATGCTTGAATTCCACCACTGATTTTGACTCCACAACCTCCTCCGGAATGCCGTTCCATGCATCCACAACCCTCTCTGTGAAAAAATACTTTTAAAGTTACCTCTGAGCCTCTATCTTCAAATTGTGCTCCTTGTTCTTGCATACCTCTTTTGAAAGATGCTACCTCTTTGGACTTTGTTGATTCCTGAGGTACTTGAAAGTTTCTATCATGCCCCCCCCCTTTCCTCGAGGCTATACATATTAAGCTCTTTAAGTCTCTCTTCTTATGTCTTCCAGTGCAGACCCTGCACCATTTTAGTTGCCCTCCTCTGGACAGCTTCCATCCTGTCTATGTCTTTTCGGAGATTGGGTCTCCAGAACTGCACGTAGTACTCCAGATGGGGTCTGACCAGCTGTCTGTACTAATACATAATACCTTCCTGTTTTCTACTGGTGATGCCTCTCCCTAAGCATCCCAGTATCCCCCCAGCCCCTTGATGCCCTCTCACATTGCTTGCCCACCTTTAGGTCATCTGATATGACTACCCCCAGGTCCCTTTCCATTTTTGTTGTTGTTAGTATCTCACCCCCATTGTGTACTTTTCCCTGGGTTTTGTTTCCCAGGTGCATTACCTGCACTTCTTAGCATTGAATCTAAGCTGCCACATTTGACCATTCCTCTAACCTTGTCAAGTCCCTTCTCATCCTTTCCACCCCACCTTGTGCATCAACTCTGTTGCAGATCTTTGTGTCATCTGCAAAGAGACATACTTTTCCTTCCAGTCCCTCTGCAATGTCGCTTATAAAGACATTGAAGAGGACCGGTCCTAATACTGAACCCTGCGGTACCCCACTAGTAACCCCCCTTTCTTCAGAGTGGACACCATTTACTATTACTCTCTGTGTCCTATTCTCCAGCCAATTCTTTACCCAGGCTGTCATCTTGGGACCCACTCCCAGGCTGGCTAACTTGTATATTAATCTTTGTGTGGGACTGTGTCAAATGCCTTGCTAAAGCCTAGGTAGGCCATGTCCACAGCCCTCCCTGATCTACTACTTTGGTCACCCGTCAAAGAAATCTATCAGATTCATCTGGCATGACCTTCCGCTGTGAATCCATGCTGCCTTGGGTCCTGTGCCCTCTGGCCTCTAGATACTTGACAATTCTTTCCTTCAGAAGTGATTCTATCATTTCCCTATAACTGAGGTTAAACTAACAGGTCTGTAGTTTCCTGCTTCTGCCTTGCTCCCACTTTTGTGAAGGGGAATCACATCTGCTCTCCTCCAGTCCTCGGGTACCACCCCATCCTCCCATGATTTGTTAAAGAGGGTAGTCAGTGGTGTCACTAGTTCTACCCTTAGTTCTTTTAGAATTCTGGGATGAATCCCATCAGGCCCCATTGCTTTGTCCAGTTGTTTGAGGCCCTCCACTGGCAGAAAATCCACTATGTGTCTAGTGCTGGTGGATGTCCCTGCTGGTATTGACCAATCTGTATCTGGCATGTTGAAGTCTCCCATTAGTAGAACCTCCCCTTTAGCTGTCATGTTTGTATATCTTCTAACAGTAATGTGTCTATGTCCTCCCCCTGGTCTGGAGGCCTGTAGACAACCCCAGTTCATATGGCTGTCCCATTTCCTGTTTCCAGGGTGACCCACAGTTCTTCTGGCTCCCCATGTGTATTCTGAATTTCTGTATCTTTGATATTTTCATTAACATAAAGTGCCACCCCCCCCCCCCTTTTGTACCTCGGTCTCTTCTGAACAGTACATAGCCAGGTACCGAAGTCTTCCAAGTGTGGTTACTGATGAACCATGTCTCGCTAATGGCTACTATGTCCAGTTTAGCCTCTGTCATTGTTGCCTGTAGGTCTGGGATCTTGTTTCCCAGACTGCGGGCATTTGTGTACATAATTTTCCATTGGCCAGATTTCGGTGCGTTAGTTGTTGGGTGAGGTCTGGCATTTCCCCTGCACATCGTATGAGGAGCCTGACCTTTTTCCTTACCTGGTGATGCAAATGAACTACAAACATGCTAAACTCCTGTTTGATCACTAGCTGAGGGACGAGAGGTGTTCTTCCTGTTCAATGTATCGGGTGCTGCACCCCTCTCCCCATTTGCTAGTTTAAATATTTTGCAAAGACGTCAAACTTTTGCCCCAGTTGACAGACTTCCTCCTTAGTCAGATGCAGTCCATCAAATTTAAATAACTTTCGCTCCCAAAACTGTTGGCAGTTACCTACAAATGTGTGTCCTTTTTCCTGGTACCAGCTCTTGAGCCACATGTTTAGCTCCCCTATCTCCCCTTCTCTGACCTTCTGTCCATCTGCCCCCTTTCCCGGACCAGCAGGATCTCAGAGAAAGAGATGCTAGATGAAATGGATGACAGTTTGTCTCCCAGCCTGTTCAGGTGTTCCTTGGTCTCCACAACTGACCAGCTGGTGAGATCTTTAGTCCTTATGTGTATTAGGACACCAATGTTTTCTCCTGCTTCCTACACAATTTTAGCAATGTGGTCAGTGTCTCTCCACACTGATGTACCTGGGAGACATCTGACCATTACCCCTGGCTGGAGGCTGGCATTAATTCCCTGAATCATGGAGTCTCCTATGATCAGAAGTGTTATGGATTTCCTTTTTGCTTTTTTGTTTGGGTCTCTGTTTTGGGAGAGTTTTGTAGTGCTAGATCCTGTGTTGCAGTGTCCTGCTCTGCAGTGTCCTCTGCCCCTTTGTTTGATTTCAGAGATAGTGGCAAATACCTGTTCATAGTTTGGACATCGTTTGTGGAGGTGTTACGTTGGTGAGTACTGAGTAATGGGGCAACTGATTTGCCCCTCCTAACCACCTGCCAACCTCCCAGACCAACTACCCTCTGTGGTTGAGGTGCATCAGTTAGATTGTGGGGAAATGGCGGGCAGTTCTTGTAATATATTTCCTCCTAAATATGCAATCTGAGGTGTGCAGTCTCTGCCCATGCTGCCTGGAGTGGAACCCTTAGATCTCTGATGGTCCAACATGTAGGACAGCATCCTAATTCCTGTATAACTACCATTTTGAAAAGTGTCCCATAGTACCTGCAGTGAATAATATCCATTGCAGTTGAGTTGCCAAGTATATAACCAGGTCCAAGTAATTGGAAGGAAAATGAAAGCAAAAGTTTGATTTTTTTGTATATTTTTTTTGTTTTGTTTGTTTGTTTTTGTATAAGTTTTTATAACAAGTTAAATTACTTGTGCCCCTATAAGTGAAGTCACTGTGTGGATACCCCTCTGATCCTCCCTTTCTTGCTTTGCTACAGGAAATGTCACTACTGAGCTACTTTATAAAAGGAGTGTAGTGTGTTGGGAAACAATCAGAGTTTCAGATCCTGAAACTGAGCATCTTTTCTATCCTGAGCTGCTGGCAACAATATTACCCACTCCATCACTGATCTCAACTGAGCCATTACTGTTGCCCTGATCCACTGCCAGCTCTCTTCCTTCTCTCATGAACGCAGAAAGCTCTCCAAACCACAGCTCGCTCTGGAGCCAACAAAAGTTCCTCCACAACAAAAGCCTAAAAAATGTGGACAAGTTCACTTTTGAAATGGATCCTGGTACACCCTGTACCCTGTCATTAGCTGTACACTGCTGGTTCTCAATAGATTCTAGCCTGCTCAGGATGGCATTACTCCCCGGTGCTAAAACCCCGTCCACTTTTGCCAGCTATTCAGACTAAACCTGAAAGTTCTTCTCATGCTGAGTCACAACTCCCTTGACCTTTGTAACTTTTTGGTCAAGAGCTGCAAGGCATGTGCTGATTCTATCCACCTTATAACTGTTAACATTTTCTGTATGGCAGGATTAACCCCAAGCAATATACCTGACATTGCACTGCCAAGTCTTTGCATAAAGTCCTCAATTGGTTTGGCAAACTTCATATTTCTTAGTTGCCATCCCAATCCCAAGCTGTAATTCTGTCACAAGGCAATGAAAACCAGAGGGAAACATAACAAAGTTAACGTGTATATTTTCTGTCACTGACATTGCACTCAACTCAGAGGATTATGAGACTCTTCAAGAATATCCCTCTAGATATCTTTCCCCTTAGGAACATCCCTGATTCAACAAAGGATCACCTCATGTCCTCAGAATGTGTACTCTGCTTAACAATGTGGACAACAGTGAGTGCCTTCCTCTAGTTGCAGTGCTTGACTATGACTTGTACTCATGTGACCTTTACAGCAGGCATGCAGATCATGCTACCTGCACTAATAACAGGGTCCTCCAATGCCCCTCAACCATTCAGCTACTTTTACAATGGAGTCCCCTATCAATTTAACTGAATCACCAATCCACTCTGTCTATTCATTTCTCTATCAAGTCAATCCAGGTGGATAGCTGGGCAAAATTCATTAATATGACTTTCACCAAAGTATTACAAAATTCAAGTAATGGCAGAAGTTCATGAATTTTGAATTTAAGTACTGACGTTATTGTGCATTATTTGGCTGGTTATAACACGTAAATACTTTTAGCAAGAGGTTAGCAACTGGTATGCAACCTTTGTTTTAAAATCAATGAGTCTGCCAAACTTTGTAACACTTCGACTTCTAGTTTTAAAGTTACCGAGGCTTATAATTTTGCAGTTTATGTACTTGCAAAATGTATTTTAAAAATGTCTGAGTATTTGCCTTCTTATAGTTTAGACCCCTTTAAATATAGAGATCTGAAACTTTATATCAATATATCTACTGTATATCTATAGCTATCGATAGTATCTATCTATCTATCTATCTATCTAAAAACTAAGTGTGGACCCAGGAGTGTAATAAATCCAGTTATTTCCACTGAAGTTAAATAAATTGTGGAACCTTTCAATTATTACACCCCCTCTGTTGATGATCTCAGATCCTGTTGGTACTATATCCTTTCCTAAAACCCACTTTTACTTTCACTCATCACTTTCATTTTGTCACTCACTCGACTCATCTCTGCTGCAGTTCCACCATCATGGCTTTGTAGTGTCCTCTGTCTGCTCATCCCATCCCTTTGTCTCTCAAACTGCAATTCACAGGCAAACCACATTATTTAAATACATTTTAAAAAAATGTCTATTTCTCAAACAATGACTTTCTGCTTAACCAACAGCCTGCATTCTTGCACATATACACTTACTTTCCCTTCCCTTCCAGTCTGCTGTTCCAGTCCCTACTGCTCTGCTTTTTATGAAATAAAAAAAACCTTTATTTTAATATTTTTCTAGCATTTCTTTTCTCCTTTCTGTAGTACTTTGGATTCCAGTCACTCAACAGCCACCTGCCAATCTGCCATATCCACTCATGCTATCAAAAGTGCCACCTTACCACACACAAATAACACCGCTGCCTCTTCAGTCTGGTTTCTTCATTTTGGCACACCAGACAATGGCACAACACCAAAAACATTTCTTATTTTTTTTAAATACATGCCAAGCTGTGATCTCACTCACTCACTCACTCTTTCACTCTTTCACTGGTGCATACCCAATTTTCATACTCACTAGCTCTCGCTCCTCAAATATATTGCACCTCGCTTCAACACACACAAGTTGAGCAAAAAGAGCAGTATCAACTAGATAATTAATTTCCTCTACTGAAATAAAAAAGCACCAAACCAGCAAGCAGCAACCTATCCCCTCATTAATCAAGAAAGAGCCACCATGTTTCTGAAACTTTCCTACCCACCCACATAAAAATAACAGACAGTCACATGCGCTACCAACATAGGGATGTAGCATCCATAGCAGTCAAGCTAATATCCCAGAGTAATCTTCTCTACCTGCAGAGAAATACATGACTTAGCACAAAATAATCCACCTTATTTTACAAAAAAAAATAAAACAAATAGTGCACTACAAATAAATAGAAATACTCCAAACAAAAACTCCTTCCCTATTGCATAAATGGAATATGTATTGGAGAGCTTGTTAAACAAGTGTTTTATGTGCACGCAAGCAGATTGCCCTCAGACAACTCACCTGTGGCTTACACCACTCTTGAGGTTACCCAATGTCAAACTGCTTTTCTACACATATATCATTTATTTAACTTGTCCCCATTGCATAATATATATATATATATATATATATATATATATATATAAATATGCTAATTATTGAAAAGTTGCATGGTACTGTAGTGTACCAATTGGTACAGCTCCATAGAGCTTGGTGCGGTACACTGGTGAAGAGGAGGAGTGGTAATGCGGTGCATTAGAAAAGTTACTTGGATGCATTCCCTGAATTACCAGCAGAATGGCTACTGCAAGTCATCTCAGTGACACTACCTGCCTGCAATGTGATTGTGTTTTTTTTTTCCTCTTCATCTACCTGCAGATGGCGTTCTTTTGTTCTGCATTTCAGCTCAGGTCAGATCTTAAACTATTAACTGCTGTCATTATTGTAGCCATCGGTGAACTAGCAATTTATTTTAATATTTATTTGTGTTCCCTTCTGTAGCACCACAATCGACTCTGCATTTCCCTAACTCCATGAATGAAACAGATACTCTTTAGTTCTGTTGCATTTTATTGTCATCCATCCTCCTATAAATGGATCAAAATAAATAATCTACAGTCATGTTTGCAGGACTGGTACACTGTCTCACAAATCAAGTAATGTTTTCACTGTGTAGACTATGCACTGATTGAGCTGTATTGCAATGCAGATAATAGATGGCAGCTGAAATGCCCTTGAGTGCTGAAAAGTGCTTATAAAAGGCTTAGGTAAAATTTACCCAAACTCAGAAATGCAGGGGACAGTGGGCATTGGGAGGCATCTTAGTTGTGAGGCGGTTGGGGGGAGAATCAGAGAGTAGCCAGGACAGTTTTCAGTGCTGGCACTGTAAGCTCCATTGGTGCTGACTATGGCATACAGAGGTGGTCAAGCCCCATATAACTAATAACACCCCTCAACTAACTAACACTGAGCAACAGGCAGCCTAATTTCATCCATCTGTGAGTCACCAGCGTGGCTGTCAAGCACTCTTCACACTGCCTCAAAGCTCCTTTACCAATAAGTGTGCTCTTTTACTTATATTGGAATAAAAAATGTATGATATTATGCTCAGTGCTGGTTTGTTGGGAAGTGTTGTAAGTTCTGTTTAACTGGATCCCTGGTCTCATTTTGGTCACTGTTTGTATGAGAATTACTGTACTGCAAATTGCAATTTAGGAACAAATACAAAAAATTAAACTGAAGGCATCAACTTGATTGACCTCACAGCGTCTGCTCTTCTGACAGCACGTTAACTCCCAACTAAGGAACACCCTCCCCCAGCTCATGAAATAAAAATTAAAATCCCCAAAGTATCTCTTATCAAAATTTCCCAGTAAACTTGGTAAATCAGGGTCTCTATCTCCAGCAGCCTATTGATTTCACACTGCATGCATAGAATTCAGCGCACATTTTAAAACTGCAGTACTTGAATGCATTTCACTACCTCCTTTCAGACCAACTACACTCAAAGTAAAAAGCTTACAAAAAAAAGTGTTCCAGATTCCTTCCCTTTTTTTAAAAAGACACTATTATGGAACTTTGGACTTTTACTGAATGCATCAATACCTATAGTGTGAGCAAAGATTTTTAGTACTGCAACATGCTTTCTCCTTTAACTAGAGATGCAGCAAGATTTTATTTCACTGGCAAAATCACTAATTTCACCTGGTGAAACATTTCACATAATTATAGCCTTTCAGCAAAATTTCACCTCCCAATTTCACCTTGAATTTTGCCATGCTCCTCTTTAAGGTGAAATTGGATGAAATTGGGCTTTTCTCTTTGCTGGTGACCACATGGTTGAGTCTGAAGAGGCAGAAAGTGAATGGTTCATTTCCAGTACTGCATGCCTCTAAAGGAAGCAGGCAGCATCTAGACAGGGAGTCAGACCCCACCTCATGGACCTCTAAATTAAGCTTCTGCCACCATTTACAAAGGATTACAGGCCTAATCTTGGTGCTGCCACTGCCAAACATGCCCAAGAAGTCCAGAAATGTTTCCCAAAAAATGTTCAAGTAAATTGAGACCAGAATCTGGTGTCAGTCATTCTGTTATATGGTTCACATCCACCACCAGGACCAAAATCTGCTGTTTTCTGCACCGTTTGCAACAGTTTTTAGGCTTAATCTTGGTACTGCCACTGTTGAACATGCCCCAGAAGACCAGAAACTTTTCCCAAAAAATGTTCAAATAAATTAAGCTCAAAATCTGGTGTCAGTCATGCTGTTATATGGTTCATATCCACCACCAGGACTGAAATCTGCTGTTTTCTGCACTGTTTACAATGGTTTTCAGGCCTAATCTTGGTGCTGCCACTGCCAAACATGCCCCGGAAGTCCAGAAATGTTTCTGAAAAAATGCTCAAGTAAATTGAGACAGAAATCTGATGTCATTCATGCTGTTATATGGGGCCCCCCACCTAATGGACCTCAACTTTAGGGAGTTGCAGCTCCAGTGCTACAATTCCCACTGCTTGAGAGAGAAAAGGATTCCTCACACTCATTCCCCACTGACCCACTCAGCCCTCCCTCCCCCTGCTCTATTGCACTGCTACCTCTTACGTTAAGCTTGACAGGGGAAGTCCCACCAACAGCTCTGGTATCTTTCTGGTGTTGGTGGCAGTGCAATGGGTCCTTGTTTTTCAAGTGGGCATGCTGGCCACTAGTGCCTATGTGACTGCCTTTTTTTCCACGACTGACACATGCTTGACACAGCTGACATATTGCCTATGGTGTCATCAGATGCACCAAGCATGAAAAGATCCCAAACTAGGGACTTTGCACCTCTAGATTTGACATAGCATTGGGACTTGGACAGCAGAGCCAAAGGTGTGGAAGTTTCTGCTTTTTAGGCCACTTGCATGACTTCCACCATGCTATGTTTGGGAGGGGGGATTACTGGACTGCTTGTTGTAGGCTTGCTGATAGCCTCACCCTCAGTCTTGGCATCTAAATGGGCTACATCATCACCCTTCAGCTTTTTCACTTCTGGCTCCCACAGGAGATCCAACACCTCGTCATCATCTATACCAAAACATATTATATCCTCCTTCACCTCCTCCTTACTATCACTGTCTACTTCCAGAGGAACTTTTCCCTTCTCTGGCATCTCCTCACTGTGGGAGGCTGACTTTCCTTATCTCCTTCTCCAGGAGAAACATACTGAAGCTGGACAGTATCACACTCACCACCACCAGCTCCACCTTGAGCAGGAACAACAGTCACACTGACAATGTTTTCCTCCTCCTCCTGGACTTGTGTGCCTCCACTGGTGTGAGTGTCTCCCTTATTCCCAGTATCATCCCCAACAAGCATGCTAGCTAAAGATTGGGCAGTAAAAATGAGTCACAGACTTGAAACTACTTCTATCTTCAATTTTGCTGGCACTGTCTGCCATAGCAGCACAAGAGCCCACAGAAGGCATTGATTCAGAAATAGGTTTGCTCACTAGAAGTGGATCTGTATTTCTACTTTTTCCAACAGACTTCTTTGAGTCACATCCCACCCAGTCACCTTTCCCTGAACTGGAATGTCTCTTGGCAGGCATATTTATATGTTTGTTCCATTCCCCTTCCTCCAGAAGTATATGATTATGTATGTCTAATGAATAAGTGTGACTTAACACCTGCAGTACTATCTGCAAAGGGCAAACAGAAATCAGAACAGATTGCAGCACTGTAGTCTATACTACTACCTACAACTGCTACTGTAGCCTATTTGAGTGTTAAAACACTATTTTATGTTTCCAGTTTCAAAAACACAAATTAAATAACATGGGATAACAGGAGGACAGACGTAAGAGACTTTAAATACCAAACTGACAAGAGAGCACCACCACAACAAGGATGTGCAATAACTCTGAACAAATACTTAAGTGGTTCTTAATAAAATGTCAGTTTTTAAATGGAATGGTTATTACACAACTTGATAATAACCAGGTAGGTACAGATAAGTTCAAGCAAACTAATTTGTAAACCAACCGCACAGTATACCTCATAGTAACAATATGATCTATGGTCCGGATAAGTGGTGTCTGGAGAAGGCAAGTACTGCAATGTGTTAGTACTTACTAAATACAATTTTGTCTTATAGATATATCAGACAGAAGGGACAAGATTTAACATGAACAAAGTCGCCTCCAACAATCTTGCAGGGACCACCTCTGTCTTGAAAACTGTGTAGTTTTTTATATAGTACGGGTTAGGTAGTAAACACCAGTGGTGTAACAGGGATGACAGGGTTAATATGGTAAGCAAATTAAACAGAAAAACAGGAACGCTGCAATGCAGAGGCTAGATCACAATATTAAATGCTGTGAGCAATTCAACAATGCAGTGTACCTGGATATGGACAAGTGTTCAATGTCCAGGAATACTTCCAATATAAAAATAAAGCTGTAAAGTGATTAAACAAAGGGAAACAGGAACAGCACTACTCAGAATGAGTAACTGTTAATATAAAGTTACCCAAAAAAGGTCATTATGGAAGAAAAATATTACAAATAACTAGCACACCAACAAAAATATTAAGACTTAAAAGAAATAACAGAAACTCACTCACAACTTGTGAGAAATCTGTCAAATATTAGGAACTAGGCTGCTCTGCTTTCTCACACACACACACACACACACACACACACACACACACACACTTACCCCCACATGGTCGACTCTCCCCCACTGACCTCCCTCACAGACACAGAGAAAACTGAAAACACTACCTAAGTTTAAATAAGTATTATCCAAAGATACCAAAACAAAAAAATGTTCACTAATAGCACTAGGAACAAAATTTAGATTTTGGGAGCAATTAGATCTCAACAATAACAAATAAAGGGGTTTTGAAGGGTTCATTGGCTGTGATGCACAACACTGAACTGCTCTCTGACTCAACAGACAATTTACTTTGCAGAAAACAGCCTGCAAGTGATATTTCAGCTATTTACAAACAACGCATTGCAAATTCACAGGCAAAGCTGAAAAGCATTGGAGAAACTGGTGAAATTTTGAATTATGCGAAACTGACATTGAAGGCAAAATTACATTTCACCCAGGCAAAAAATGTTGTGTAGTGTGAAAATTACGCAAAATATTTTGCTAGGTGAAATTTTCCAATTTCGCTCAACTCTGTCTTTAACCTAAAACACCGCTTATCCAAATGCCTTTTATGTCCACCCAGACTTTCTGATAAACAGAGTTTTACTGCACTGCATATTTTTAAGATTCATTTTTGAGATTCCTTGTGTTAATCACACTCTTTAGTCTTGAATCCTGGAATTGTATGTGTACGGCTCCCACTTGAATTTGATTAGAAAACATAAATATTCATTTGCATTCACCTGCTTTCCAAATTTTTTTCCTTCCTATACTTTTTGAATCAATAGGACAGAAATACTGATAATATGTCATGGTTGCTGTAAATAAGCTTCCCTCTTGGATTCTATCTCTCACTCTCTATCTCTCTCGATCTAGCTTCCGCTCTCTCTTGCTTTCTCTCTCTCTCTCTCTCTTTCTCTTCACCTCATGTATCACTTACTCTACCTTTTAAAATAAAAAATCAAATACATTTCAAAATGAAGTATTGTGCTGCATTTTCATTTTATATAAACAAAATCTAACAAAATATGTTACATTAAGCATATAAATATTCAATTTAAACATTATCATTCAATCCCACTTTACATTTTTTCTGGAGTGTTGGGAGCAGCAATCACAGTATCAAAATGCAACAGAGGCAAGATGAGTAATATTAGAATCCCTCATCCTAGTGGTCTAGTGGCACCTTCTACAATCACAGATACCATCCAAGAATAAAAAATGTAAATAGATATTCCCATCCCCAGTGGTCTTGTGGCCCCCTCTGTGATCCCTGATCCTGGCCGAGAATAATAAATATAAATAGATTTCCCTGTCCCTAGTGGTCTAGTGGCCCCCCTCCCCGATCCCAGATGCCACCCAAGAATAATGAATATAAATAGATTTTCCCGTCTCTAGTGGTCTAATCGCTTCCCTTCCTGATCACAGATGCCACCTGAGAATAATAAATATAAGTAGATTTCCTCATCCCTAGTGGTGTAGTGGCTCCCCCTCCCTAATCCCAGATTCCGCCAGAGCTTGTGCACTATGCCATCTTTGTTAAGGACATTGGTTAGTCCAATAAAAGCTATCAAACTATACAACTACTCCAGCTTTCCAAAGACCAGTAAGGCTAAAATCTTTTTTTTGGTGCCGGATATATAAGCTAACAGTACATTGCAGGTGTTAATCATTAAATAACAAGTGTATACACTTTGTAACTCTGTGTGTGGTCCTGCATAGAATGAGTTACAGGGAACTAAACACTGGGGTGGTAAAGGATGACAATTCTGCTGTGTTACCGATTTTAGCCTCGCCCTTGTGCCTGCAGCATTTCATCTCCTCATCTTTGTCTCTCACACTGCCTATATACACAGTTTCTTCCTTACCTCACTGTCACTGCATTAGTATTGAGTATATTAAATTTTTTAAAACCTAAGTTGTTATGAGGTCTGCAGTCAAGATGAAACCTTACATATTGGCAATGTTCATATTTACTTTGTGGTGTAACTTCCACTTATCTTTAATGACTTTAGGATTTATTTTGATTTTCTCAATATATTCAATTTGTTTCAGTAAATTACAGAAAATCATAATAAAACATAAATAAAAAGTATGTTTTTCTCTTGTGACTAATCTTCAGTCCTGCAGCTGCAATTTTAAACTGAAACAAATTCTCCACTTTCTCAGACTTTCACTACAACACTTCATCTGATGACTACATCTATTATACCAGGTTTCACCTTGCATGTTAAATAAAGAAAACCTTTATGGTAGCACCACTTACGAAAATGTATTATTGATCACTACAATATGAGTGACTCAATAATATTGCTCATATGTAGAGTGAGTAGGGGAAAAGAACTCTGTATCGCTATAGCAAGTGTAGCACTGAGGGATACATGCTAGACTCACATGAGAGAGAGAGAGAGAGAGAGAGAGAGAGAGAGAGAGAGAGAGAGAGAGAGAGAGAGAGAATAAAAGAAAGAATCTGACCAAGCCCTGCTGAGCTGGCTATGCGGTGTAGTGGCTTGAGCCACTGCATCTAGAGCTTGTGGTACTGGGTTCAGATCCCAGTGCAGGCAATATTTTTTTGCTTCCAGGGATTGTTTCTACATTTTTGAAGTCCACTCCCCCTAGAGTTGAGAATCCTTATTTTGGAGGGTGCTGGGGGTGAAGCTCCCTGCATAAAAAGAAGACCTAGTGGTTGTTTTTAGAGGACCATCGCTATTTGCGGTGGTCTCCCTAAAGGGAAGTTGCCCTTTTGACGTGGGCGATTATTTTCTCACTCTAATGAGTGGCGTGGAAAGGGACTCACCCTTATCACATAAAATCAACATTTACTGTACATTTCAAGGCCAATCCAGTGCCAGGCACATAGAAACCAGTGTAATTGTGCCCTTATTTAATCCTTAATTTCAGAGTACTATTAAACCATTACCCATGAATACACTGAAACATCTGTTACTGAAAATGTTTTGCTGCTTTTTAAATTAAAGGCAGCATCATGTGTTAACATAGTGGCATACCATTTTATGTAGAACTAAAATAGGATTCCAGCCTGTAAAGTGTACATATGAACATGAAGGTCCATAATTTTCTAGCCAGCCCCTCATGGTTATCATCGATATAGCCACAATATTTTACATGTAAATGTAACTGATGGTTTAGGAGTTTCCATTCTTATCCCATATCTTCCTGTAATATTATTATTGTAACTGCAACTGGTCATTTAGCCCCTCCCCCACCACCATCACCAACACTTTGCTGAAGTCCTGCAAAAATAAGTGCAACTCTTTTTGACCTTAATCCTACTCTAGCCACGAACATACCATCTTTCTATGTAAGAATGCAATAAAGAGTTTTTTCCCCCTGCAAAAGGGAAAAGAGTATGCTGTACAGTACATTCAAACATTGTTATGCATTTCATCCTGATACTGTACTCATGAATGCATGAGATATGAAATTTCCCCCTAATATTTTTTATAAATTCTGAAACTAGCCATAATTCTGAGTTGTTAGATGTTCTGTGCATCTGAAAATGAGTACTATAACCTTTAGAAAGAAATATAAAAATAAAATGTCTAAATCATTGGCTCTGGTTGGAACCAAGAAATAAGCAGTTTTCTATTTTCTTTCCAAAGAGACACAATGCTCATTTTTAGATGCAAGTAGCATCTACTAAATTCAAATTATGCCTAGCTTCAGACTCTATAAAACATATGATAGCTTTAACATTTCATAACTCCTGCAAGCACTAGTACAATGTCAGAAAGACGACAATCAGTGGTTCACTTCACAGCTACTGTAATGAGCTTAAGCCATCTGGAATTATGTTCTTGGAAAATAAATTGCCAAATAAAAATGGCATTGGGGGCCATTTCTGAACTGTGAATGCCAGTACATTGTGAATGGTACACAGGACCAATAATTCTTACAAAACCATGACAGTGTCCCTTTGAATACTATATACCGTGCAGCACTGTAACGTGAACACAATTGTAAAGGAGGAATTACTATATTGAAAATAAATCTAAAAATGCAATGGTACCCCAAGCTCCAACCCCAGAGAGTGTTGGTGGAGGCAATCATTCGTTATCAAGTTCTCTTCTCCCATATACTGTATACCAACAAATCCCCTAAACCTGAAACAGATCTTCATTGTTTAAATATAACACCTTCTTGTGTGATGAAAATCAAATGATAAAGGGCACTATGGATCAATGGCAGACAAGTCATCTGAGCTCATCACTGATGTTATGCTTGCAACATTTGAGTTCGATGCAATGCTGAACAGCAGATATCAGCCACCATTGTATTATTTTGATATGATCTCTTACTGCTTCCCGTTAGTCCATTAATGTTTCCATGTCCCAATAACAGCAGCAGGAGTTGAACCTGCAATAGACACAACAAGCATTATGGAGAGTCAGGGAGTTTCTAATGTGTTGTCCAGTGGGGGTTCACTATTCTGTACAGTGCTGCAAAATAGTTGTGTGCAGCTGCCAGTATATGCCAGCTGAAGATGCAGACCATCTCCAAAGAGTTTGCAATGTCTGACTCTCCTGAATAAAGGTGTTCGATTGTTGCACTCGAGTTTGTAGAGGAGGTTATACTGTAGTTGCAGTTTTCATCATTTGGACAGGCTGGGTGTGTGGGATCATGTTTTGGTGGGGGGGGGAGTGTTGTTTTAATATAATTTCAAGAAATTATTCCCTTTCATTGTAGCTGGCACATGTTGCATTGCAATGAGTCTCTTAACAACATACAGTACAAGTCACTTAATCGGGACATGGATAAACAGGACGTCCACTTTATTGGGATGTCCCACCAGGAACCGATTAAGTGACAATGTTATTCTATGGAAGCTGATGCTGGTTAATTGGGACATCCCTGCTATTTTACTGGGATGATTTCTCCATGGTAAACATCCCCTGATTTGTGTCTCATGCTAATCCCTTAGTCATACTGTCATGTTACTGCTTTTTCACACCTTTTATCACTCCTGAATACGTGTTAACTGTACTCCTATACTACTGCAAAATTGCTGCTTCCTGCAAACACACTCTTTCCCTGCCTGCCTTCTGAACTTCTATGCTGTATCCCCCCACTGAGATTTCAGTCCTCCTGAGACATTTTCTTTTTACATGAGTGGCTGCATTTCTTCATCGCAAGGACTTGTTCTTCTGCCCTTGCACCAGTTAACCCCCGAGGACCAGCTATCCAGCTCCAGTACTGTGTTTCAAGTCTGAACTGGTGTCAGCAGTCGGTACTGGAGACTGGGACTCCAGGTGGTGAAGTGGGAAGGAGGAGGGTTGCTACAGTTTTAAAGAAAGCTATGTACCTGCATTCCTTGAGTGGCTGCATTTCTTCATCACAAGGACTTGTTATACTGCCCTGGCTCTAGTTCCCCCCTCACCCAGATGAACTATCCAGCTCCAGAACTGTGCCTCTGGTCCAACCTGGTGGTTAGTACCAGCAACTGAGATTCCAGGTGGTGACATGGGAAGGAGAAGGGGCATTACAGTTTAAAAGAAAGCTGAATACTTGCATTCGAGTGGCTGCATTTCTTCATCGCAAGGACTTGTTCTACTGCCCTGGCTCCAGTTTTTCCCCCAGATCAGCTATCCAGCTCCAGAACTATGTCTCTGGTCTGACCTGGTGGCAGCAGTCAGTAGTGGCAACCGGGATTCCAGATGGTGATGTGGGAAGGAGGAGGGACGCTATAGTTTAAAAGGTTATACCTCTCTAGTGGCTCTCCACATGGCGGCACTCTGCACGAGTGGCTCTGGCTGGAGTGGTGAGAGTCACCACTGGGAGACCATAGTGGGAAGCTGCAGGGAGATTGTTTTAAATTGTTTTTCTTTTTTTTTAAATTGCAAGTGTATTGTGGTATGATTAAATTGATGTAGTTAAGTTAGTTATTGCCAGCACTTCATTTACTTACCTAGGGCTGCTGTAAAGAGGGGGGCTTGGGTTCTTTTCTTTTTGATTTTTATTATTGCTGTTTAGACTATTTCTCAATTATGAAGAGTAACAAATTGTTAGTAGAATGTAGAAGGCAGTGTTAGTTGGAATATTTATCCTATTCCTGGGTATTGGGGAAGGTTTTAAATGTGTGAACAATGAAAGGGGGTATTTGGAAATTACCAATAGTGGTTTGCCTGCAGTTTGTCTAAAAGTGTTTCTGCCTAATGTATATATACAGAGAGGGCAGATTTATTGGAGAGTTATGCGAATACCCTTATTAGAGGAAGGGGTTTATCACACATACGCCTATGCATTGTTGTACAGAAACACTTATGTGGAACAAAGTTTTGATGTACCACACTCAAAAAGCAATCCTTTTTTTAGGAGGGTAATATTATTACTTCTATTAATATCTGGTGATGTACATTTAAATGCAGATCCCTTACTACAGGATAATTAGTATTTGGCTAATTTTAGTGATAGATTAAATATGGGGTTACTGTATCTAAATGTCCAGAGTTTATGTCCTAAAATTGATCAGATTAGGATGCAGATTGATACAGTAAAGCCAGATGCATTCACTTTCACAGAAACATGGCTAACAAAAAAGAATAAAGATTCTGACATATTAGTTAATGACTGCATTGCTTTTAGATTAGACAGAACAAATAAAAGGGTTGGAGGGATGATGTATCTAAATAAAAATTTTAAGGGCCACATTAAGCTAGCTAGGTCAATTCCAGGGCAATTGAATCTTTTAGTGCTTCACATTCAAGGACAATCATGTTTTCTTTTAACCTTGCAGTTTGTTATAGTCCTCCCTCATCTAGTGCTGTAGTATTACAGACATTGATTGAATATATTGCCCCTTTTCTAAAAAATAATTTATACTCATAGGTGATCTTAGTTGGAATATGTTGGTACTGCAGCAGAGCATTTGGAATTAATTTGCAGCTCTGAATTTATTTCAGTTGATTACTTTACCAACAAGACCACATACACATAACAGTGATAAGGATACACTTTTAGATTTAATCTTTACAAACATATCTAATATATATATATATATATATATATATATGTATGTATATATCTGCTGTGCATGAATTGGACTTAAGTGATCATTGTTACATTTCTTGTATAAGGGGCATGAAGAAGGAAAAAATCCCAGACCAATTAATTTGTACTAAGACCTTTAACACATTTAATGATCAAGCCTATATGAGGGATATAGCTGATATTTTATTTATTTTATTGTATTTATTTATTGAATTTTGTTGATCCAGTAAGCCCGCTGGGCTTAGAAGTCCATTTTTCAGGGGCGGCCGGGGGAGGATACAGATGGTAAGAAACTGAAATTGAACCAGATTAAGCTGTTGGTGATATTTTTAGTGAATGGGAGAAATTTGGCCAGGATACCGGGGAAATTCCCCTACTCCCAGGTAGTGGGACCAGCTGCTGTGGTTGCATGGCAGATGCCTCTGAGATGTCGATGGAGCAACAAGTCAGAGCTCCTGTTCAGTCTGAGCTCGCTTCCCCTGCTATGGCTACTGCTAGGGATATTGCGAGTGCTTTGGGTGCACCCACTGATATTTGCAGAATTTTGCATGGTGAGTACCATGCAATGGGAGAAACGGGTTAGAGGGCTGAGCCTAGAATGTCAGCATCCCTGCTCTTGCGAAGCACTACTACGGAGAATCTTCACACTGCAGCTTAGGATATTTCTGCGCAAAATATATCAACTGTCCCTTTAACAGCACCAGTGATTCTACAAAAGGATTTGTCAAAAGTGGCTAAAATGACTTACCCCACAGATGTGGATACTGCTGGAATGTGGAAGGGAACTGCTCAGAGAGATTCTTACCCGAGCTGAGACTGGTCTAAGGAAGGTGTGATGACAGATGCTGGCTGGACTCTCCGTGATGGCAAATGGCTCCCAGACTCGAACTGGGAGACTTTTTCTCCAGATTTATTACTGACAGAATCGGGGGTTCCTGTGGACTTGCAAACAGGTCAGGATTCCAGTTTACACTCTGATACTACTACTAAGGAAGGGGGATGCTCTGAAACTTTCACTACTGGGGTAGATACTAACTTGTCTGAGGACCCACCAGGCCATTCCTCTCCTGTATCTCCACCTCAGGAGCAATGACACCCTGGGTCTCATTTTTCAGACCTGTTTCGCAACAACAGATTGGAACAAGTGCCCAGAAGAAATGCTGTCTGTCTTTGTTACCATGGGGGACTGGAAGAACACCCAGATAGATTTTATGTTACCAGAAAATTATTGAAAGAATCTTTGAACTTTCAAGCTACTGATGTCTATGCTTTGATTAATATCAGAGGTGAAGACACATTTGATATTAGCTTTAAAATGTTTGCTGGCTAGATATATTTTGGCATCGTTATGAAAATTGTAAGTCTCAGCCTTTATAGTTCCTTTTTGGGAAATTCCCATCACTAAACCCCTTTTATAAAGTAGTTAATATCATGTTCCGAAACTAGGTGGTTAATGTGGGAGATATCCTTTTCTGGTTGGAGCATAAGTGCACAGTATTGGGACCCCCTGAGTCTATTATTGATGGGGAGGGTATATGGACTGGAAGTTGGAAATTTAAAGTTAAACTTCATATTATGGGAAATAATGCTGTTCGTATACCTAATAGCTTTTTTTTGGGAAAGGATAGAGGGGTATGTTTTTATCCGGGGCAACCCAAGGCCTGCTAAAAATGCAATAGTACAAGATACCTTAGCAGCGCTTGTGACAAGGTGAAATGTGCCCTTTGTGGTGATTTTGACCACAATTGTGGGACTTGTAGAAATGTTTTTCACTGCAATCTTTGTGATGAACAGGGCCATGCCTATCACCAATGCCCCTGGGCAGGACAAAACAAACAAGGGGGACTTTATAAAGAGGATTTAATAAATTCCACAAAGGGTAGGCATCAAAGTAATGACATGCCTAGTGCAGACCCGAAGCCTTCAGCTTCCACATCTGGGACAGGCCCCACTGCTCCTCCTTTTACTGATCCAGTATTCTGTAATGCCATGCAGGCCTCAGGGCAGGATTTGAGTGCACATTCCTCTAAAACTGTTCCCATTATTCCCCCTCCAGAGTCAGTTGAGGTAGAATTGGAGGCCTCCCCCATCCCTACAACCCTGAATGGTCAAGATATTATGCCACCTCCTGCTTCTACTTTGGAGTTCCAAACCCCCCACCCCAGAAGGATCACCCGGGCTTCTAGCTGTCAGCAGGTGGACATTCCCTTGGGTAACTCATTTCAAGTTTTGCAGGACCAAGAGGGTGGTTCGGAGTCTGATGTATCTATACAATCTGGTGTTGTTTCAGATATGGATTGTGAGGATGAGGGAGAGGGGTCTGACGTTAAAAAAAAGGAAGGGAAAAAATGAAAAAAAGATGTTCAGGAACCATAAGGATGATAATTTTCTTTACATCTTATGGCTGGCATTAAAATTGTTTCTTTGAATACAAGCAGCATTAAGAACTATAAAAAAAGAATGGCATGTTTGTATTTTTGTCTTACATTGAATATTGACATTATCTTTTTGCAGGAAACAAGATTTAATTGCCTGGCTGATATCAGACATGCTACTAAACTGTGGCCTAAAGGGCCTACCTTTTGGTCCTATTGGGGAAGATGCAGCAGATGGCTTGGGCATCTTAACAGTACATCAGTCCATGTTACCAGATTAGTGGATATACACCCAGGGAGAGCCCTTTTCTTGGATTGCACTTATCAAGGTTTTTCTCTCAGATTGATTAACACATATGCACCCCAAGTTAAATCATCAAGAATCGATTTGTTTCATAGTATACTACCTTACTTATTTACACAGAAGCAAATTATCGGGGGGGGGGACATGAATTGCAGCTTAGATATTAAGCTGAGAGATCAAATACAGCAAAAAGTATATTGTGACTCTCATGTCTTACACAAGGTGTTATTGTTAACCTGTCTTAAAGATGCCTATAGGGAGCTTTACCAGGATATTGGGGCCACTTACAGGAGTAGTGCTTTTCGCACCAGGATAGATTTTGTGTTTTTATCTAAATTTCTTTCCCCGCATGCCTTTTCTCTGAGACCTTGTGAATTTTCAGACCATTCAGCTCTTTTTTGTAATACTGATATGTCTCATTTCCCAACTAATTTCCCAGCTCTTATTTCATGGTGGAAATTAAATTCCTCTTTGTTACAAGATATGGAAGTACAATTTAAATTGAACTCCCTTCTCTTTGCCAGGAAATCAACTAAGGTATTTTATGATTCCTGGGCACAATAGTGGGTTGATACTAAGCAAGATATTCAGAGTCTCTTCCTTTCTTTAGGGTGAAATAAAAGTAATAAGGATTATTAAGCATATTTGGATTTTCGGAATCAATATTATAAATTAACTTCCCTACCGAATGTATCTGATATTCGTATACAGAAACAGATTGCTATTATTAAAAATCATATGCGGCAATATCAATATAATCGTGTGGCCTATTTACAGGCAGAAATGCAGTTTGGCACTGTACGGACACCCTTAGCTGATCCTTTTTCTGCCTGCAAACAGAGGATGGACACTAAATTAATGGTGGGTCTTACTAATGTTGCTGGGATTTTGAAAACTTCAAATATTGAGATGTTGCATATTGCAAAAGATTTTATATTGGAACATCAGGGAACCGCTTTTACTGCACTAGTGAAGTGGGAGGATACTTTTACTTTTTTGCCACCAGTACCATCTAAAGAGGACAAAGATGTTTTGATTGCACCCATTACTAGAGAGGAAATTAGGCATGAAATCTCTGGTTTAGCTTTAGGTGTTTCTCCAGGGGTTGATGGCCGTACGAATGAACTATATAAATCCTATGTGGAGGATTTTAGTGAAATTCTGTTTCAAGTTTTTAATGAGATATTAATCTCAGGATGGATATCCAGTACTTTCTCAATTGCCTTGCTTATTCATTTGTATAAAAATGGGGTTTTGACAAATTTAGGTAATTGGAGGCCTATCAGTTTATTGGACACCAACTATAAATTATTTTCTGCTATTTTGTGCCACAGATTAAGAAAGGTAATCTCTAAATTAATTCATTCAGTCCAGACTTGCTCTATTCCTGGCAGAAATATTCAACAAAATCTGGCTTTTCTGTGGAACATTTGTGAATTTGGTAAACAAGGGAGATTGTCTGGCTATTTGCTAGCCTTAAATCAGACAAAAGCCTTTGACAAGGTGTCTCATGTCTTCCTTTTGGAAGTATTTCAGAGGTATGGGATACCTTCTCGTTTTAGATCTTGGATTAGTTTGTTGTACCAGGAAGCAATCTTATTACCCACTGTTAATGGCATGTAATGGGATAATGGCTGTATCCCTCAAACAGGAGGGTGAGACAGGGTTGTCCACTGAGACCCATGTTATATACTTTTGTATTGGATCCTATTATTAGAGAAATTCGTCTCCTTCACTTTCTTTGGAACCCAAAATATTGGCTGTTTTTGCTGATGATTTGGTTATTAGAGTACAGGACTCAAACTTGGGTATGGTAGCTCTGCAAGCATTGGATAAATATGCCAAGTATAGCTAGAGCAGCACTTAATTTTGCAAAGAGTACAGGGGTATATATAGGCAATGGAGTGCATGAGTCCAAGATTGGACAAATTGCTATTTCTGAAACCACTGTTAAGATCCTTGGTTGCCATTTTGGCAACGGCACTTTGGCCTTTATTAATTGGGAGGAGAAATTAAGAATGTGAGAACAGAAGGTACAAATTTGGAAGGGTTGGGCTTTTTCTAAAATAAAGAGTGTTTTGATTGTAAAGAAATTTCTGCTTCCTATTTTTCTGTATATTTGCACTGTTTTTCCTATTCCAGGAACCCTAGAGACAAGGTTATTTAGTGTTTTTTTTTTTCCAGATGGTGTGGGGAAGTCGGTTGAACCCAGTTAAATGGGATTTTACGTATTTACCAGTCAAAAAAGGGGGCTTAGTATGATTCCTCCTTTAGTCTTTTATTGTTCTTTCTTTTTTAAAACCATGCTGACTAGTACGATGGATCATGCACATGTATGGGATACTTGGATGACTTTGTTGTTTCAGCCTTTTTTTTTCTAAAATGGGAGATACCGTACCTAAATTGCAAGCCTCTTTAGCAGTCCCAGAATTTTATAGCTGCAGTTTGGAAATTGAAACAGTGGGGGGTTACTAAAGAGCATATGGCAAATTTGCAGTGGAAACCCTTGTATATAGATATTCTAAGGTGAAATTCTGCTTCCCAGGTAGATTTTCCCAAATGTGTACCTACAAAGTTAGGTACTGCATTATGTACACTTGTGGATAAGTGGATTCCAGTGAAAATGTGGGATATACATTGGCTATGCTGTCATGGTCGGTTAGGGGTCAAGGGAAATCTGAAGTATAAGCTTATTCAGGATCGTCAGTGTATTCGGGTAGAATGTTCTGGTCAGGAAGAAACTATGGAACATTTTTTTTCCATTGTGTATATTACAAGCAATTCTGGACTGACTTGGCCACTAGGTGGTGCTGGGGTTTAGCAACACAAATTACTTACGAAAGTTTGGTTTGGGGGGATTATTCTGGGCTTCTATCACAATATCATCCTAGTACACTGAATTTATTATTTGCTTGTATTAAGTTTTATCTGTGGCAAGCTCGTTGTCAATACTCTATACAGCATTTACTCTTGCCTACTCAGGTTTTGATTTCACAAATTGAAGACGCTGTGAGTAAACAAAAAGAACTGGAGCAAACACTCCTTACTGTACCAAAGTTTAGGATTTTATGGAAACATATTTTTTGGTTATAAGTATATTGGCATTTGTTATCTTTTGCAGAGACTACTGTTAATTGTTATCTTTTATGTTTTTTGAGCATGTTTTACTTCTTGTGTGTTTTCATTTATTTTTTCTTGAGCACATAGCTAGGATTGGTGGGACCTTGACGTGTATTTTATTGAATTGTTTTGTAATTCTTTTGTATCTTCTTAGTTTGTATGTATTTTCCTTGACTTGATGTACTGCATTTTTTTTTCAATAAAAAAATACCCCTACTCTTTTTCCATAAGTGCCATGGGATATTTAGCATTGACCTGAACTACCACCAATCCAGGCAGATGGGACCTCTGTCTAACATCTCATCCGAAAGACAGCACCTCAGAAGTGCAGCACCCCCACTCATGCTGCACTACAGTGTCAGTTTGGGGATATTAACCCAAGTGCCAGATGTGGGAACTGAACCCACAGCCCTCTGATCTCCCAGCCTCAGAGGTGAGTGTGCTACCTACTGAGCCACTGACACTGATATTGATTGGAAATTGCTGTATATTTGTCCAGATGTAGAATTAGCTTGTTCTCTTTTTAAATTGCCCTTACTTGAAGTGATTGAAAAACATGCACCATTTAGACAAAAAAGAGTTAGGAAATTAAGGGTGCCCTGGATATCAACAGAAGTTAAGCAGCTTATAATAACTAAATCACAACTATGGCAAAAGGCAAGGGAGACTAAAAGCCTAACAGATGAGCACAAATTTAGAGCTATTAGAAACAAATGCACTTTAGAGGTCAGAAAGGCTAAGAAGGATTATTATATTAAGCACTTTACAGATTCACAAGTCAATCCTAAGGCAACATGGAGGGGTATAGAAACAATGAAATGAAAACAAGCTCCACCATCTTTACCAACTACCTTAAATTATGAGAGGAAGGTGCTGCTTACAGCTAGTGATCAGGTAGTGGAATTTAATGCCTTTTTCCTATCTGTAGGGCAAACTTCTGATATAGATGCTAATTTCATAAAAAATCTGGATAGACCTATTTTTGCTTTCCATACGACAACACCTGATGAAGTGTTGAAACAACTTAAAAAACTGGATACTAAAAAATGTCCAGGGTGTAATGGTATTTCCCCAGTTTATTATAAAATAGTTTCATGTATTATATCATGTCATTTGGCATATTTGCTTAATTTTTTCACTCTCCAGTTTTGATTTGCTTTTGGATTGGAAAACATCACTTGTTATCCTTATTTTCAAGGGAGGGGATCTGGCAGATCCAAATTCTTATAGACCAATTTCTATCAGCCTGATATGTGTGAAGGTGTTTAAGAAACTTATACATCAGCAGTTAAGTCAGTATTTTACAAAATATACTGTCATATCTCATATACAATCAGGTTTTAGAAAGGGACATAACACTAGTTATGTTATAGCTAAGGTGGTGAACGAAGTGTTGAATGCCTTCGATGGAAATTCTAGTGTACCATCTATATTTTTGGATCTATCGAAGGCAGTCAACACTATCCACCATACAATTCTACTTAACTGTTTGAAATCTATAGGTCTGAGAATTCCTGCCTTGATGTGATTTAGCTCATATCTCATTGATAGGTATCAGTGTGTCAGTGTGGGGGTGCCTGTTCAGATCCAATTATTTTGAATGCAGGGTTACCCCAGGGTTCGGTACTGGGTCCCCTATTATTTTTACTTTATGTGAATGATCTGCCCAGGCACTGCTCATCTGGCACTAGCATATATTTGTATGCAGATGATATGATCATGTATACTATAAAAGACAATGCAACTACAGCCATAGATGTACTGCAGCAGGATTTTTTGGACATTCAGAGGGAACTCTTGGAACTAAGGCTCTTTCTGATTGAAAAAAAAAACAACAATGAATGTTCTTTAAAAAGAAAAATATGAAAGAAACTATAACTAGGATATATATATATATATATATATATATATATCATGTCTGGTGTTACTTTAGATCAAGTTAATTTTTGTAGGTGCCTAGGTTTGATACTTGATGATCATTTAAGTTTTCATTCACATATTACACATATTTCAAACAAACTAAAGGGACTACTTGTTTTTTTCTATAAGAATAAAGCCCTGTTTAGCTTAAAAGTTAAAAAAATTGTAAGTTATTTCATTATTTATGTCTGTCCTGGATTATGGGGATTTCATTTATAAAAATGCAAACAGTTCATTATTAGGGTCACTAAGTATATTGTATAATAGAGCATTGTTTATCACAAACATGCCTTATAGAACACATAGATGTATACTGTATAAGGGAACAGGTTTAACCTCTTTAGTAGATCGTGAGAATCTCACTTGAACATATTTGTATAAAAGTTCATTATACGGACAGCACCAACTTTTTTGCTGAATGTATTAGAGTCTAAACCAGTATATAAATATTCTTTGAGGTCTATATCTTGGATCTCATATCAGATTCTAAAAAGTAGATCAAGCTTTGGTGATAAGAGTTTGCCAATAGCTGTACCCAGAGCATGGGATATAGTATCTAGGCAGCTAACAATTCATGCATTATTGCCCTTGGAAAGGTTTTTTGAGCGTCATTAGTTAGTCTTTATCATAAGCACTGTAATTGCTATGGTTAAATTAATATCTGTCACTCTCACGCTGTGAAGCCACTTCCTAAGGATTCACTGCATTGCCTGCCTACTTCTCCTTGATCTGCATCATACCAGATCACCATGGTGACTCCAGACCTCTGGTTCCCACTGTTGCTGGGTTCTGCTTGTCCATGTTGGCGTGTCAGCATGTAAGTATGGGTAACAGAATTCTCTGCAACATACCGTGCCCATAACTTAAAACAATTTTGTTTCCTCTCAGTAACTCTTGGTGCTAGCATGTCAGCATGCAGATTATGCAATCTTGTGGCTCAGTACTGTACTTACTTTAACTAATCTGCTCCTGCTAAGACAATGGAAAACATGCACTTCTCTTTAATGGGATGGCCACTTAATTGGGACAAAAGGTCCACCACCAGAGTGTCCCAATTAAGAGACTTCTACTGTACTGTATTTCATTATCTTTTCCTTTAATGAATTGGTATGTTTGCTCTTGAATTTTATATTTTCTTTCTTTTTTATGATCAGCAAAGCAATTTTTATGGGTGAAAATATAACTAGTCCACCACATTTATCTTCTTCATTACCAGATCTATATCTGCTTTACTAATTCATCACTGATTTACAAGTAGTCATGATTGGGGGCTACTCTTCAGTGGTTATGGAATCCATCATTTATGTCTAGAGAAAGGGTATGGTGGATTTATTGGTTAATCGATTAATACAGTAGTTGGTCATATTAAAAGCTGTAATACTGATGGTGACACTCATTTTCATCACACTAGTCAGCATTGTGAATTTGGACCTGCAGTCATTCCTGCATCTATCAGCAGCAAACAAACTGAATTACAGTAGTGATCTGAGTATCACCTGGCAGTAGTTCAGCATAGATACAACTGTACCTGTCTCCTGAAGAAATCACTTGAAAAAAGAATAAATAAATATATAGATAAATAAATTAATAAATACCAAAAAATGTACATTCAAAATGAGAAGCATGTCAGTTCAATTTTCAATATGTTATAGAAATGGATGGGTCAAGCAAATATTCTGCCTCCCCCTCTCCCAGTTGTTCACCTGTGCTCAGTGGTGTAGTGCTCAATTTAGAAGTGAGGGTTCTCTGACCATGAAGCATGGCCCCTCTCAACCGATAGGTGGGGGGTCTGGGGGCTGCTTAGGCCCCCAGAAGCTATCAGGTTCTAGATGCATTCTGGGGTATTTTGGTGTCTAGTGGTGCCCCCACACTCCCATCATCATTGCCTTATGTATTATCTTTCCCTGGTGTCTAGTGATGCCCCCCACTCTCCAATTGTCATCACTTTATGTAGCACTCTTGTCTAGTGCATGTCTAGTGTCTAGTGTCTAGTGTCTAGTGCAATTTCCTTTCTTTTTAAGATTGTGGAATCATATCTTCATTTACACAGGTCCCTTCAGGATCTGATGCTGTGCACCAGGGGAAGACTCAGTCCACTTACAGAAGTACAGGGCCCTTGTGGGCCCTACCCTTTATTAAAGTGATGGATGTGAATAATTCATGAGGCTGTCTGGTGGGCTGCTGAAGAACAGAGATCTGTGGTCCATGCACTTCTTTGTGACTGCAGATAAAGATACACAGGGCAAAGAGTGCATCTGTCAGCAAATGCACACAGCCTTCTGCCACAAAGGGGTGCAGAGGTCTAGGGCCCTATGCCAAGATGACAGCTGCCTGCTCTATATGGTACCCAGTCCCATGCAGACAACCCTGTACCTTTCATTCCCTGGCTGGTGGGGATATTGCATAACAGCACCATCCCTGCATCCTCACCCCATCCAGCTGGGTCACTGAGCTCACCACTGAACTGAATTCACCAGCATGGGATCACAAAGCATAACCTTGGGGTCAAGAGTGGCACTACACACAAAGTTTGATAACAATTACATATTATTGTTTCCAATTTGGACCCCACATTTTAAAGATACTAATTTTATGATTCACCTTATAAACATGATATGTATCATTTATATTATACAGGCTGAAATATCATTTTACACTGGAAGTTTGAAAACACATGTCATCCAGGATTTAAAAAAATGACATATCATGTTTATGAGGCAGTGTGGAAAACTGACTATATTGAAAATTTGGAGTCAAAATAGTGAAAATAAGTGAATTTATGAGTGAATGTTGAAATACTGCAACATTCAGTCATAACCCAGGCATTTTGCTGTATTAGTACACCAAATTGTCAGCATAGCCTTCTTATTAACCCATCTCCTGAACCTGGTAGTGAAAATGTCTGTATTAGTGCACCAAATTATCAGCATAACCTTCTTATTAACCCATCTCCTGAACCTGGTAGTGAAAATGTCTGTATTAGTGCACCAAATTGTCAGCATAGCCTTCTTATTATCCCATCTCATCAACCTGGTAGTAAAAAGGTGGTGGATGCTGAGGGGAGGTGGGATGGGGTCAGATCTGTGAGGGACTGTTTTATTTTTTGCAGATTTAAATGAAAAACATTGTGAGATGGTGTTCTTTATTTGAGACCAGGATGGTGATTGGAGGTTGGGGGTGCCATTAGACATCAGGGAAAGAGAAATATATTAGGTGATGGTGATCGGAGGGGGGTGACACTAGACACCAGGGAAATAGAAATTCATTAGGGGATGGCAATCGGAGGCTGGGGGTGACACTAGACACCAGGGAAGGAGAAATATATTATGAGGATGGGGATCAGAGGGTGGTGGGTGGCACTAGACACCAGGGAAAGATAATACATAAGGGGATGGTGATTGGAGGGTGGGGGTGCCACTAGGCATGATGCAAACAGAATACATAAGAGAACAGTGATCAGAGAGTGGGGAGACACCACTAGACACTAGGAAAAGACAATACAGATGGGTCAGAGATCAAAAGGTTGGGATGCCACTAGACACCAGGGAAACATATTACATAAAGGGACAGCAGTCAGAGGGTGGAGGGAAGCACTAGACAAGAGTGCTACATAAAGGGGTGACAACTGGAAAGTGGGGGGCATCACTTGACACCAGGGGAAGATAATGCATAAGGCAATGATGAAGGAAGTGTGGGGGCACCACTACACCCCAGGGATAGATAATACAGAAAGTGACAGCAACTGAAAGGTGGGGGCACCACTAGACACCAAGAAAACCTTATATAAATATGGGGTCAATGATGGGAGGGCTGGGTTGTGCCACTAGACTCCAGAGAAACATAATGTAAATAGGAGAACAGTAATTGGAGGGGGGTCACTAGACACCACTGAAACATAATATGAATATGGGGATGGCAACTGGAGTGGGGGTGTCACTAGATACTAGGAAAATGTAATATACTTAATGGGATGGCGCTCAGAGGGCGGGCAGTGCCACTAGTCACCAGGGCAACATTGCATGCAAAAAGGGACAACAACGGGTGGCACCACTACATACCAAGGAAATGGCAGTTCACTACTCTCAGAGCAGCCTGCAGCATAAACTCCAGCTGTGGCTGCAGAACTCAAGGAAGTCACTCTGTTCTTATTAGGAGATCATGGTTGAATGGCTCATCTCACTAAGCTGGGCACCCTGGAGTTTGGGTGCCCAGAAAATGTATTTCTGGCAACTTTTTAAAAAAACAAACACCAGAATCTAGCTAAATGGGTCCTATTTAGGTAGGTTCAGGTGTTTGTTTTTTAAAAAGATATTACTTTTTATGTACCTTGAATATTTGTAAGATAAACAATTAAAAAAATATGGCAGACGTACAAAAAAGGATTTTTTCCTCACAAAATGAATTGGTCTCACACAAAAAAGAATCTGTTTTCATATGGACCAAATAATTTTTTTGTTCCAAACAGCTATCCAAAAGACTGTACTAAGCATGCTCAGGACCTACATTTTAAAATGTAATAACTTAGGAGTGGATTAATATTTTTTTCACCAACCAACGAAAGGTACATTTATGGGCCATGCCCTTTCTACTTTGAAAATTACAAACCAAAATTCTAAATCATCTGGGTGCAAGGCAATGACAAAATATGGCAAAAAAAAAACAGCGATATGTTTTTTTCACTATCTGTACATGTAAAATTTTGTACAAATCCATTAAAAAGTTGTGAAGCTACTTAAATGCAAATTTTGAGATTTAACATGGAAACCCCTGTTCAACCCTAGAATATAATGTGTTTGTGTGTGTGTGTGAAGTTTAAGTGAGTGGTGGTATAAAACTGCAGGGGGAACTTCACAAATGTTTAATAAGAAAAATCACCATAATATCACAGAAATTCCACTGACAGAAGATTAACCTTCATACAACCTTAGTGATGAAAACTAATCCTGCTCAATTTACCTGGTAAACTTGTCCCGACCAGATCTTGTAGGTACAATCTCTCCCGAGCAGTTATTTACAGTTGCAGATGTGTTTGTACACATTTATTTTTTGCTATCATGACTGGCAGTATTGAATCTGCTGTGGCTGACCCCTGTCTAGCACAGCTCAGAACAGAACGTTAGCCCCTGCTCCATGAGATGTTCATTTGTATGCCACTCCATTTACAGTACAAAGTCAGCTTTAGTATATGAGTTCACTCTCCCAACACCATAATTTATATAGTGGTGGAGTAAACATTGTATAAATACTGTGGTGGAGTTAGACTTTGGAAAACAGCAAAGGTGGAATGGCTTATGGAATTTAGATAGTGTGATTATAGTTTATTGTGGTAGCCACCTAACTGTTCAGCATTCCTCATAAGGTAATGAGAAAAGAACAATTAGCTATTTTTCTTTAGACAAGTAAAAAGGATGTTGAGCACATGATGCTGGCTAATCTGCCAATTAAAATGGAACATTTTAATCATTTCAGCAGATGTTTATATTTTAGTTCTTGAAAATTCAATGCTACTTGCAGCTTAATACTGACATTGCTTGGCAAGAAGTAATTATTTGTTCAACCCCTAAAATTATAGTTTTCAATATGTTTTGCACAGACTGTGACTGTTTGCTAGAAAACAGCAGTTATAGATTACATTTTTATAAAACATTAATGGAATGCATGTTAAACTAGACCTGTTCACTTTTGTCTTCTTTTAGCAGAAGAGCTTTGCCCAAACAACCAATATTTAAACATTAAGGACTTGATCTACACACATGTACATAGCCATTCACAAGTGTTGAGGGGCTTGCGTATCTATAGGGAGCCCCTTCACATGTGGAACACACCCCTGGGCATGCTGTGTTGATATGCATGCCTATTACATTTCTGCATTTCCACAGTAGTGGCAGCAGAGGGAAACTCATCAAAATTTCGTGAAATGTCTGGAAGTATCTGACCATGCCTGTGGCTTTTGTACATATTAGATCTCAGCTGAATGAAAGACTCCATGAATGGCCAGAATGGGAGCAATCAAGGGCGGGGGGCTGCATTCATTTGTGAAGCAACAAATGTATGGAACATGAATCCACAACTGTAGCTTGAAACAGCAGACTTCTGCGGCATGGGCCTCTACTTATAACTTGGCACTGAGTTACAAGCCTAGGGCCGGGGGGGGGGTGTTAGTGTTGGAAAAACCTTAATGCCACATTTACCTCAATTTGTGGTTTTGTGACCCAAATGGATGTATTAAATGTAGATTTTTGCATTGAATATATTAACTTTTTGAAAAAGGAGAGCTGCAACTTGCTTCATGCAGGGCCTAAACTTACAGGTCCTGCTCAAAGCAAGACTTTGGCATAGCTTCCTAGGACAGTGCCATTTGTGAAGCAAGCTAAAGCTAAAAGTATAGTGCAGTGCACATCATCATGCTGCTGCTTTGTGACAGGCAGTTATGATTGACCGCATGCTTATAGGGACCAAGATGCCTCATTCCTTGTGTAGGGCCCACTGGGGAACTGCATGACAAACAGATGTGCACACATGAGGTGGTCATGCCAAACTTTAATTACAGCACACAGAGTAAAAAATGTGCCCCCAAGTGCACTTGCCTACCGAGGCTTCATCACGGGTTGGTGCTACCTATTTTACAACTGGTTTTAATATGTGCAACAAAAAATAGTTATGAATGACAGTGCTCATTTAAAAACATATGTTGATAAATAATTCAAAAGTAATAACAAAAAGCCTGTAGTTCAGTGCAAGATGGAACATGTGCAGACTGTAAAGTGCACATATAATGCTGCAGTAAATTTTATTCATAGCAGTGATGAAAACGCATTAGTGCACTTTTTATGTTTAAAAACATAACACTACAAAATACAAATCTGCATTGCTTGAAAGAACAATCATCCAAATTACGACAGATTACTAAATTTGTTGTAGTTCAGTTTAAAGTGCTAGGTATACAGCTATCCCCCACACCAATCATAAATTCCTAAAGGTACACTCTTCACCACTAGGTTGGGATGAAGGAATGGTTGACTTGAGAAGTTCATTACATAATAGGCACTAAAACTACAACTCCCACTTATGGAAATGGGAGAGAAAAAATATTTGATTGAAACAGTGCCAACTTTTCCCAAACTGCCATAACGCATTTGACACTGCTGGACACTGGGGGGAATTAGATCTCCATCCATGCACAGGTGGGGGCAGATCCCAGGAGCCCCTACCCATCCATCCATGGGTGGGGGTTCCTGGGATGGTGCATAGCCCACCTGTGTCAAACAATGGGCATTTGCCCAAACAACCACTCCAGCTCACCCAGGCAGCTCAGTGTTCTAGCACACTTGTGAGCAGGGGGATCCCATTGTCATCGTGCCCCAGTGTTAACATTTGGGGGATGCATAAATACTTACAGCAGGGTCCCCCCTCCTACAGAATGACTCACTCTGGTGCTGCACACAAGTACCATCATGCATATGCATGGCTTGGGCACCCCCGGCATGCCCCCATCCCACCCCTGGTGCACCATACCATGGCTGGCTGGGGATCCAACAAGCAAGGTGCTAGCGCACCTTTTGTGAATGCTGTAGGGGGTGCACAGATCACCGCTGTGTGGCATTCAGGCATAGGAATGCCTACGCACTGCCTTACTAGTGCATAGGGCCCAATATGAGTAAAAGTACCACAAAGTGAAGAACATACTACTGCACCAAGCAACCAGCAGCAGGAACATCATTGACAAAAACACACAGTATAAGTGATGCAAAACATAAATACCCTTACTGAGACAACTAATGACTGTTTGACATACAAGATAAAAATTAAGGGTGATATTTTACATTATGACATGCTTACTTAAACCTTCAAAAGCATGTAATTTGAATAAATTTGCAGAAAAAAATTAATTGAAGGGGAAAATTATCAGTGCTAGTTAAAGCTAAATCCATGTTAGCTAAGCTATATTAGGGACTAGAAAAAGGAACTGCAAGGTATAGACACAGCAAAGAACAGCAAATGATTAGGAGAGTAATACCTATTTAAGAGTAGGGAGTTCCAGAACTGTGGGGCATAGACTGCAAAGACCAGTTTGCCAATATTTGTGGAACATCTGCACTCTCAGAGAGCTTGGCAGTCCACTAATCGCAAGAAGGGTGCTGCTGGTAGGGGGCAAGGGATGACAGGGAGCATGATCTCAAGAGTATGTCAACAAAACAGCTCACAGCAAGGAACATTCACCAGTAGGGAAGGGCCAGCCCAGGCCGGTGTAAAGGTAGCAGTTCTACATGAGCCTTGGGGTGGCCAAGATAAAATGACAGCCTTGTTGCATGCTACATTCCATTTAGAAGGGACCATTTTACTTGCACCCAGGAAAGCCATAATGTCATTAATAAGTCCAAATAGCTATAATCCCTGAGCTGTGGGCAGTTGAGAAGGAAAGGATAGGCAGTGTTTGATCCTAAAAGCCATGCCCAGTTAAGCATTCACTGATTTGCAGATAAAGGAGACATGGGGGAGAAGTCAAAGGTGTGATCTAGCATAACTTTCAGGTACTTGAAACTGATCACCTCTTCCAGCAGGGACCCATTTACACAGGTAAAGGAGAGTTTGGCAGAAGTGGCATGGAGTTTTGGTATGGAACCAAAGCACATGACCTTTGACTTTTGCTGCTTAGAGTTAGCTTGTTGGTTGGTTGCCAAAACTGAATGACAGTAAGGGAGTCAGAGAGAGTTTAATAGATATCACAGGTGGCAGCTGCACTGTAGTAAAGGAGAAGGTCTTCTACATGCAGCAGGAAGCTGCAGCTGGAGGCATCACACAGATGACCATTTCTATAGAAAGATAAGAGAAGTGGGCCCAGTATTGATTCTTGGGGAACACCAACAATTATGTCTGCAGCAATGTTTTATGCTGCCTAGTGCAGTGTGATGTGCTGTTTTTTTACCAGTTAGGTAGTAAGCAATCTAGAAAGTGGTGGGGGGACACCAATGTTTTTTGTTTTTTTTGTGGACTGAGGACCACATGATTGACCAGGTAGCATTCTTTTGTGAGGTCAAAGAACAGGTAAGGAGACTAATATTCATAGCTAGACCAACGGCAAAAAGCAGTTTGGCCAAGGCCATGAAGGTGCTGTGATTTTTCCTAACTCCATCTTAGAAAGATCCTCTTGAATTCACAGTGTTGCATTTTCTATGACAACATTTATAACACTAGTCATTTTATTAATGTAGTAACATAATCCAGGGTGCTGTGTTAATTTCAAGAACTACAGGGTAGACAGTTCTCTAGTGTTTGTTGAAGCATGAGGCCACACATCCTGTCACTTGTTATCCTCACCAGTGGTGAACAGTTTGTGTAAGTAAATATTGTTTTATGACACATATTTATTTTCACTTAGAACGTGTTAGTTTCACTTAAATCTGGAAACAGAACACAGAAAACATATAGAAAAATGGATAGTGAACTGTGCAGAACAAGGCTGTGTTTCCATTGAGGGGGTTGATGACATCATAGACCTTGAAAGCAAAGCTGAAGAGGTCCCTATGATGTCATCAACCCCCTAGATGGTAACATGTGGCCTTGTTGGTGCACAGTTCCCTATCTATTATTTTATATAGTATATGGTTCCCCCAAAAATTTGGCAGGTTTCATTTCACAAGGTTTCAGGATCGAGTGCTGTGTCATACCATGTGTTCACACCGCCTTTTCCTCCCGGTCCTTGCTGCCGTGCCACTCTGCTGCTGATCCTGAATATCTTGGTTCTCACTGTTGTCCTGCTGGGCTCCTGACCACGATGATTAATAGGGACAGTAATTTTAAAACAAAAAATGGACAAACTGATTGTTTGGAAACAGGAAGCTGACTATGGCAGTTTGTGTCCAAATAATCTTTAAAGCACTTTCCCAACCACTTGCTAAGCAGTGTTGCAATTTTGATCAGTATTTATTTGTGACGTGCGATGTTTCAACCAATCAGGAAACAGTTCATGGTTAAAACATTGTTGTACTATCAATGTGAGGTCAGAATGATAGTACCACAGGTTTTTCTGACCTTTGAACTGTCCTACAACAACATTTTCAGAGTCACTGATTTTCATACAGAATAAATCCTAACCATATGTGACAATGGGATACCTAGAGAGTATAGAATGAAGCAAAAGCACATTTAAGTTTAAACAAGATAACTCAGTAACAGAAACATTACACATTGTGTGCTATGTGTAAGCAATAACCCATGACAGAGTATGGGGTTATTGGGGATTAATCAACAACCCAGGTGCGTTGTGAGGCACAAGACCGCAGGCCAAGTGTCCTCAAAACACCCAGGGTGTTGCTTAATCCCCAAGAACCCCATACCCTGGAGTGGGTTATTGCACTTATAACATGGGTAATGTTCAAAACAAGCAGAAAACTACATAAAGGGATTTGTTCCCTCTTTAAGTACCAAAAAACAAACTGTATCCTGCCACATGGAGAAATAGTCCCCAACAAAGAATCCATATATCACTGTTTATATGCACATACAAATGTTAGAATGCAGTACTGAGATGATTTCTGACATTTGTTGTTCATGATATAGTTTGTTACACTGGCAATATGGGGGACCTTGGCACCTCCCCCCATAACAGACCCAAAGAAAGAGGGAAGAGCAATGCTTTTTTGTATCTCTCTCTCTCTCATGCTGATAATGCCATGTTAATACTAGGGGAAACTTTACTGAGGTGTGGGCTGCAATGCCAAGCACTCCATTGTAATGAGTTCAGGAGAAACACCCCTGCAGTTGTTGCTAGCAAGCAGCAGCCCTCTGGGCTCTGCCTGTGAGGAGATAGTGACAGGGCTGCTCAGTAAAGAATGTCAGACTCAGGTGCTGTGCAGCGGGTGGTGCTGACACCGTAACTTTCTCTTGCATGTCCTAGTCCTGCTGTGATACTCTCAGATTGTGCAACCATCGCCAGCCAAACATGCAGAAATAGAGAGAGAGAGAGGACACTTCAGGTCTAGTCAGAGGACATTGTGTCATGCTGTCACTCCATCTCTCTGTTGATCAATTGCTGCATAACATTTGTGCTGCTTCCCAACTGCCACTGTACAAACCACATGCCTCACCTATTGCAGCCAGACTCTGTCTGTGGAGTGCACTGCACTACTCACTCTCATTCTGTGCACTATGTTCTGCTTCTCTTTCTTTTCTGCTGCCCTGAGTTGGGACATGGAGAAATGCAGCATAGGGAACACCTGCAGCCAACCTGATCTGTCACTCTTTCTCCCCCCCTCCATCTACTGGAAACAACATCACTATTGCTCACAGACTCAGAACATACATACTGGCAGAATCCAGCTGTGCCCGGGCCACTGTTTCTACCAGAAAGGACGGGGAGCGAACATCGTCGTGGGAGGGGGCCATCTGCTCCAATTCTCTGGTCTCTTTCTCTCACAGTGTGTCTCTTAGGAGTGGGAGACAGGGATTCTCAGCAAGGGATACTGAGTTCCAGAGCACAGTGTGCTCCACTTGCCTGTGACTTTCACTTGCTGGAGGGGGTGCAGGCAGGACTGAGGGGAGAAAGAAATGGAATGGTTCCCACCCATAATACAGGGGACAGACTTTGCTGTGGATCACAATGTGCTCCACTTGCCTCTCATTTTCACTTGGGGGGGATTAGAGAAACATGGGGTGGATGCCAACCATAGTACTGGCTCACCACCGGTAACTCTCTCGCCAGTGGGGTGGCTCACTCAAGGCACAAGATATATGCCACACTGCTGCTGCCTTACGCTGGCATTTGTATGGCTGCCACTCCACTTCTCACTCCTCTGGAGATAATGAGACCCACCGACGCATCTCTGAAGTCACTCTGCAGAGTCGTGGACTAACACTAACTTAATCCACGGCCTCATGAACCAACTCACCCAATCGGGTTGCACATTTCTGTCAACTCAAGTTATAAATCAGTCTAAACAATGTGGGCCCAATTCCAGGATGCCTTATGTATGGCACAAGGCAATTTATGCCAAACACTATAGCGCAAATTGCACCTTGTGCCATGTGATACGCGAGTTGCTATTCCAAGCTGTGGCTTACCACATGCAGCATGCAGGTTGTGGCAAAGGTGGGCTATGCCACCCACTATGCCTGCAACCCACTGCAGCATGGCACAAGGGTGGGATATGGCAGCACCTGTGCCCCATACCAAAAGGGCTGCTGCCATAACCCAGTTACACCATTCAAGGTCCTGCTATGGCACTGTGCGTTAGACCAGCATGGAGGTGGTCTAAGGGGCATCCGTCCTGGCAAAATGATGGATGCCCCCTGCAGTGCCACAATTAACACTTTGCTGTGCCCCATGGACACCACCCCAGCATGGTGCTGCCTCACATCTCCTGCATTTTGGGGTGCCACCCAGGTCAGTGTTCCACCATGCCCCCTCTTGTGCCTCTACCACCTAGCCTACCCATCAAAGCCCACAGGGGATTGTGGGTATATTTCAGGCAGGAGGGCTTGGGGGAACTGTCCCCTGCAGTCTCCCGCTTGTGGCACCCAGGTCCATTGCACCATTCCCATGGAGCAACCCTGCAGCTGCCACAAGTTGTGGAAGGTAGGTGTCCTGGAATAAGGTGCAGGGTCCCTGGCATAGCAGTTCATGGTGCAGCTCACATACACCCATGAGTTGTGCCATACATTCTGGAATCGGGCCCTGTATGTCTCTAAACAAAACTTGAAGTCATTGTGGTCTAATGGTTTGAACCACAGTTTGGGAACCAGTTCATACTCCACTAGAGACAAGTACTCACTGTGTAACCTTAGGCAAGTCACTTAACCTCCCAGTGCTCCAGTACATCCAGATGTGGAAATGGGGGGAAGCATGACCCAACTGGAAATGTGATGTTACAGCTCATATTGGGCTATCCTGGGTAAATAAATTGTAAAAACAATAAAGTAGCAGTACTTGTCAGTTATCATATTTTTTCATCCGAATTTATTTTCGTCTTGCAAAAATATTAAGATACACATTTTTCTTTTTATTTTCATTCATTCCTGAACCAAGATATGGGAGTCTGAAGTTTTTGAAAGTTCCCACTTACTTGCCATGCCCACTATTAAAAAATTAAACACTTGGTATGGTGTTGTACTGTTTATCATCAGACATGTGGTAGCACCATCCTTATACATTTACAGTGTAATTGTAGCATGTACCTATAACAGGTCACCTCAGAGGAAGAGATTTTTAAGAATTGTGAGTGGCAGCCATCTTTAATAACATGAACCAATTAAAAATTAGCTGTAAAAACTATTTTAACAGAATCTGAGAAAACTAAAAATACACTGAGCATAAGTCATTTTTGCTAAAAAAACAAAAAAAAAACAAAAAAAAAAACTATGATGATTTTTGTTTCCCAGCTAACAAATATTTCTGCTTTTAGTCATTCCAAAACAAGAAATGAGATGTTACATCTCACACTAGGCTATCCTAAATATAATAAAATACATCAATCCAAAATTGAACCTTGATGTACCTGATGGGTTACTGTCTCTCATCTTTCACAATACAATATTTAAGTAGGCAAAAAGGTGTATGCATTTATGTCTGTATGACAACATGAATAAGGATGGTATGTTGTAGTGCAAGTAAGTGAGAGAACTAACAATAAGTATGTGTGTTATTGTTTTATTCAAAACTGTGTGTGAGTGAAAATTGCTTCTTATTCAAAGAAATTCTTAGATGTAAATAAAAGTATGTTTAGTTATGCAGCATACATGAATTTATTCTATTTATTTTGTTTACTTATTTAAAAGTTTCACCAGGAAGACATACTGAGCAATTTGCTTGTTTCCAGATGAGCCCTGGGGGAAAGAGAATAGGGACAATAATACAGTACAGAGATGCAAAGATAGTACAATGGATGCCAGATAGCCAATAACAATTACAGAATTACAAGTGCTTACAATAACAGATTTGAGCACGTTTTTGTATCATTTTTGGAAAGTGCAGAATAATTTTTCTCATTGGGATTCTTAGAGTTATTTTCAATTAAAATAACATGGTCCAGTGCTATAAATGGAGACCATTAATTGTCCCCACTGTGACATAAAACTACATAATATGTAGAGGGATGTCATAGTCAAGAGGCTCACTGATGGATTGTAATGATGACCTTGCACTGGAACTGATTTTTTTGGCTCCGTTTTATCAGTTAGTATGGTTGAATAAGAACAATGTGAAGTATATAATTTTGTACTTTAGAAAGTTTGCCAGAAGTTTGCTGGATGCAGAACCTCTCAATGTTGTCTCATGCACAAGTTTGAGGCAGAGGGCACGATTCTCAAACATGGCTGTGACTGGCGCAAACTGGGGCAAACAGCAGCTTGGCCAAAGCCCAGTGTGCCAGGGACCCTGCACCAGATTCCGGTAGAGGAGGGGTCCTGGTGTGCATATGTCCCCACACCTACAGAAGCCCATCCTGTGTGGCAAACACATGGCACATGGCAAAGGTCTGCTGCAGGTACCTGTCCCAAAGGCAAGCCATGCCCCCATCCCCGATCCCTTGGAAAGCCTATGAAATCCCCACACTGGTGGTCTAGTTGCCCCTCTGTCCAATCTTTGATACTGCCCAATCATAGGAAAACATAACTAATCCCTCCCCGATCCCGGATGCCGTCCAATAAAAGGAAATATATAAAAAATCCCTCCCTGATCCATGAAGATACCACTAATAATAAATACCAATCATGCCCCATAGTAGTACATATTAATATTGCCCACCCTTGTGGCATAGTGGACCCCCACCACCCCATTCCCCACCCCATCCAGTATCAGAGTTGGTGCCGGCACAGCCCTCCTCTCACCTCCATGACCAGCGCTGACTGAACTGTCATTGAGAGTGTACAGTAAAATGCAAGAGTCCAGCTCTTACATTTTGCTGTACAATCTCAGTGACAGTTCATTCAGCACTGTCTGCAGAGGCGAGAGAAGGGCTGTGAAAGTGTTGATTCTGATACAGGATGGGGTGAAGGATGGGGTGGTGGGGAGCCACTATGCCACCAGGGTCGGGTAATATTAATAAGTACTACTATGAGGGCATGGTTAATATTTATTATTAGGGGCATCCTCGGGGATCGGGGAGGGATTTCTTATATATTTCCTTTTATTGGGTGGCATCTGGGATCGGGGGGGGGGCAGTTGACCACTACGGTGGAGGCTATAATTACATGCATTAATGCAGGGGCAATATTACTGTCATATTAGAGGAATCATCGAGGATCGGGGTCCACTAAATCACCAGTACATTTTCATTTGCAGTCTGTGGGGCCATCAGAGATCCGGGAGGGGGGGGACACTATCACCCAGTTTTCCTTTGTAATATATATTTGAGGACATCAGAACTTGGGAGGGGGGGCCGACACATTGCTGCCTAGCTACACTCTCCCTAAGGGACATGTCTAAGTACCCTTAGACTAGCCCTGGCTGGTCTAAGGGTACTTAGAAGTTCTCCCTCTGGGAGAATTCTGTGAATCACACTTATGGTAATATGGCAGCCTGCGTCTGCTGCAAGCCCCCTTATGCATGCCGTAGCCCATTTTGAGGGGCAAGGCTGGTGCAAGTCCACTTTGGGGCATGCAGCCTGCATTTGTCACAATTCTGCCTTTGTGAATAGCTCGTGGGGTAATTTGTGATGCAAGGTGCCACTTGCAGCATGTGTGTTTGATGCAGGCACCTTGCGTCAGTCTCAGGGATTTGAGAATCAGGTCCAGAGGGTCTAAACTGAAACTAAATGTTTTAAACCAACACTTTACTGATGCTGACTAGGCATTTTAAGAACACCCAAACTAAAGAATTTTCTGAAACTCCTGCCTTAATCAAAGTACCCTACTATGTTCCAAGCAGAAATGTATCATAGTATAAGATTAACACTTAGTATGCATGGATTTCCATCCTAGCCTACAAGCTGTACACCACAGTCCAAAGGTCATAGAATGCTGTTGTACCCTTCTGTGGTGCAACAACTGTTTTAATTAGAATGAAAACTCTTGCCACCTGCTTTTTCACTTTTAGTTACACACATACACAGAATCCATACATTTTTCTTATACCTCTTCTCTTATTTCATCATTTAAAAAATAAACAACATACCCATCACCAGTGTGGGTTCTGAGCAGCTGGGTGAGGGTGTGATTTTTAAATAACAAAAAAATATGCCAATGATTTCCTGGCAAGAAAAAAAAAACAGAATTTGTTTTATTTATTTTAGATTTCAAACCATATACTATACCAAACAACACATGGGCAACCATACCCAACTAGGCTGTGTTCCCATCTTGGGGTTTTGGTGATGTAGTCCAAGGCAGGCAGACGAAATGGGTACCCTTTTTAAGTATAAGTAAATGGAAGTGTGCGTGGGAAGTGATAAGTCAGACACACTGTTTCTTGATGAACACACAAAGCTTGCATGAAATTTATTTATAAAATTACAAAATAAATGACTTCAAAAAATAAAATAAATTAAATAAAGCACCATCTGGCTTTTTCTCAACCTAAGAAACTTCAGTACTTATAAACAGCTAAGTACTGCCACAGAGGAGATGCACTTGCCCTCTAGCACATCTACCATCCTCTGTGCTCAAAGACTATCTGAACTTAAAACTAGACAGCTACCTTATATAGGTGACTGCTGTGACATCATAGGTCAGCTGATCCACCCTCTAGTCTAATACAGGACATTTCTATGCTAATACATCATGTAGGGGGATCAGCATGACTATCAATTATTTTATTCGGTAAACATATTTATTTACATTAAGCTCTGTTTTCCCAACCTATTTTAAAAAATAAACAGCTTCATTGAAAATAAATGACTGAGTCCCTCCCACAAGGTGCTGACCTCATACTTCTGCTCACTATATCTGTGTCTCAGTAGAGGGCCGCTGGCCCTAAGGGATGCAGTACCTGTGAGACAGCAAGTGAACCAGGTAGGGACCTTTCTCGGCATCGAAGAACAAATGTGCTAAGTCAAAGTTCATATTTACTTCCTGTAAGGTACCTAGCTTTATCTAGGATATGTATTTACTTTAAATGATACTCCCTACAAGGTGCTTTTTAAATTCATCCAAACTGTGTACAGCTAGCTGTTCATCTGGGCATGTCTAGTATTATGGTCTGTGATGGATTATTATGGGATTCCTGCTTGCACACCTACACCGCCCATATACCAACTGAACGAGCAGTGTTTACTCTGAAAAAATGTAAGCTTTTGTTTTTAAAAAGGTTCCTGAGCTACTTGGGAAGAGGGTATAGTTGTGCAGTTCATGCTTACAAACAGTAATCCAAAACTGACCATGTTTTGCAGATTGTTTGCGAGCCAGCACAGCACAGCATTTGAAAGACCAGCAGACTGTAAGGTTTGTCCTTACTACTCACTATTGCAAGTTGTAATCTGGGTAGAAGGTAAATTATGAGCAGCTTGGCACTGTCTATTAAATCCCTTTTATTTTTTTCTTTTAGCTTATATACTAATCATTCAGTACTCCTTTATGACACACTCTCTGTGCACATTGTCTGCCTATCTGGGACGAGGTGCTGCGCCATGCCATATATACCGTACTGAAGACAGTAATGCAAAAACAGACAGTGTTTTGCATACTGCCTTCAAGCTTTGCACAGTACAGGGACATGGAATATGGGAAATATGGGATATAAACCACACAACTGCATAAGTCTCATTGACTTCTTACCAACAGGTCCATGTTTTCAGTTAAGGGGCTTTTGCTGCGCAAAGTACTATTTAAACAAACTACTACCGATATCGGGTTTTAAACACTACTGTTGCACTGGTTACTGCCTACAAGCATCCCTGTACTACAGTACTCCCTGCTTAATGTACTTAAAAGCCTACTTCCAAAAAAGGAACATAAAGGCATTCCTCCTGGCTGCATATAAGCTGCCAGATATTTTATTTAGGCATCTCACATATTGTGTACTTCATTTTTGAGCAAAGCGCGGCTTGTCTGCTTCCAAGCCCACTTGCAGCTGTATTCTTTATACCAACAAATTATATACACCACAGAGACAGGTAAAAACAAAATATAGCGGGGCAGATAGTACAAGATATCATGATGGGAGGCCACCCCATCATGACAGAAAAGGTGAACTCAATTAAAGGACAGAAAAGAAGTATTACTGCAGTAGATTTCAGCAAGTGAGGGAAAAGATAAGAGAGAATTTCTCGTGGTGAAAGACAAAAGTAACTGGGGGAGGGAGCTCAACTCTGACAGTAAGTGTACAATTCCAGGGACTGGTGAGCACTCTTCAAACACAAAGATTCTTAGAGGCCAATTCTGGAAGCAGCTATGATCACAAAAGGGGACTTGCAGCAGGATGTTTGATGCAAATGCCTGCTTGCATCAGATTTTACTATTCTAGAAGCTGGCTGCCAAAAGTCCCCAGTGCAACAAAATAAGACCAGCCCCCCCCCCGGTCTAACTTTGCATCTGTAGGGTTACCCTTTGTACGGGGCTTGCACCAAATCTTTGTTGCAAGCTGCATAAAGTGGGAAAACTGCTGCAACTGTGCCGGCCCATCCAGAATAGGAGCGAGTTGCATCTGAGGGCTTTGGTGCAGCTGCAACAAACTTTGCGGTGGACTCAGGGCTTGTGCAAGCCTTGTACCCAACTTCTAGGACCGGCCCCTTAGTCCCTCTGGACAAACAAGCCACATACATTTTTAAAGTTTAAAAATTCTTCTCCCTTTTATTACTCATTCCAAACAGAACACCCTCCATAAAAGCCCAATCATTTATCCTAGGTTGTACTTCTTCAGGAAATAGGGTTTCTAATTTAAAAACATACAAGACATACATAATTAGCATTCTTCTTCTTACATTTTAAATCTTTTTTAATTTCACCCTTCCATGTCTCATACCCTTTCTGTGAGGTACCCCTTTCCACTCAATCCAGCATCAAACCTAATTCATCAGTATTATCTCTGTTTACCATGATGCTGACCGCACATTCATATAAATTTATATTCCATTAAGACTAATAATGTACATCTATCCAATCTCATTGTGACCTCTAACTGTATTAAGCTTCTTACAAAAACTTATTTAATGCAAACCAATGACACCAATGATCTAAATAGTGGTGTATATACATTTTTTTACATTTTTATTTTCAGTAGACATTAGATTATTTACAATAAATAACTGCACTTGTATAACTAGTAGTTTGTATTTTCATGAAATACAGGTAATACTAATGAATTAGGTTTGATACTCAAGGGACTAAATGTCTTTGGTTGTGATGACATCCAAGACCTCTCAAGCTTCACTCTCGAATAATGTCATCAGAACCCCTCGATGGAAACATACCCTTGTTGTGCATGGTTGCCAATGCATTCTTCTACATTTACTTTCTATTTATCTTGTCTGTGTTCAGTTTTTACCCCTTAGGGAAGTCTGTGTATTACCCACATTTCTGAATATTAACAACATACCACCAACCATACAGATGTGCTGATTCCTCATTCCCTCAAGTTGTTTATCTAAAACTGTCCAAAGCCAATACATACTGTATACATTGTTGTTTCTGTTCTTACTGATGAAATCCTACTTGACTGGAAATATGTTTTGTTTCCGGCACTCTTTAAAAGTGGTGACCATTGTGAGGTACTACTGCCAGCTCCTTGGTGCCAAGCAGCAGGTTGCAACCTGATTCACTGGAAACCTAGACTCCCTCTGAGCCAGTGATGTCAGAGTCAGACCAGCTGATGAGTGTTGTGCATCTGTGTGGATGTTAACTTTTTATGTGGAGGGAGGGATGCAGATCACACTGCAAGACTGCCCCCTGGTGGCCCATGGGCCTAGTTTTGTTGGCACAAAGTGAGACACATGAAGAAGGGGATGCTATCAGGGTGCCTGCACACTGGAAGTGACATTATAAACATAGTCACCTGACAGTAATGCATATTTGGGGTGGGGGGGCTATAGAGAAAAACTGGGTGACTTTGAGTCTGCAAATGAATCCCACACCCTACACTCATCCCAACTGGATGTTCCACTAGTTCATCACTCCTGGCCAACCTCACCTCTCACTAATTGATTTGGCTTCCAGCTGGTGGTTGGAAGACATGAGTCAGGCCTGCTATTAAACACAAAAAATGGGGTGCTGGCCATGCCAGTGAAAAGGACCAATCAAAGTTCATGAGATGGGCAGGAAACTGCATGAGGCTGATTGAGAGCCTTCCTGGGGCACCAGAGGCATGTGACATAAAATGTAAATCGAAAACTAAAGAGGCCCATTCACAATTTTTAGTATATAAAAAAGCAAGAATTAGTTTTGGCAAACTTTTTATAGTATCTACAATGTGTGAGGGTACTAATCTATTGTGGTGCCTCATGTGCACTATATGCTTACATTTCTCTAAATTTAAGCTTTGAAACTGACTTCACCTCTTGTCAGATCATTTAAATAGTTGGCTAACTTACAGTAGCTAGCTTGCTCAGGAGAAGGTCTACAGTCCAGATAAAATGCATTCTGGTTGCAAAACCCTGTACCCAGGATCTGCATTCAGTATGCTTGCATGTGTAGTACAGTGAATACCATTCTGTCACATGCACTGGAGGAAAGGCAAAAAAAGTCTAGTTAGAAACAAAACCACAGTTTGCTGATCAATGCCAGGTTTGAGTAACTCATTTTTGTTAAAGAGAGTGCATGGCAAGTCCTCAAATGTTCTTAATTCAGTTTTCTATAATTTCCTGAAGAAAAGGAAAATATAGAAGGTAATCCTGTAGTACCTGTGAATAAGGTGGCAATTTCCTTGAAATGAACATGGCAGATTTGCTGCTTATACTGTTATAATGTCAGTCTCAACTTGAATCTGCTGTCGTGCACTTTATGGCATGAATCTGAACCATGGCACTGTCATCTTCTTCTCATTTGCCAATCATTATTGTATGTTAATACCACTGTAAAGAACACTCTTAAGAGTAAGAGTGGTTACGCATGCATTCTGAGGGTATGAGAACTATGAACCAAAGGTCAATAATATATTAATTAAAAGAAAAGAAAAACCTTACCAGAATGTGGCAATTTCTAGGGCAGCTGAGCGTGAGGCACTCTTCACAGAATAAGAGTGTCTCAGGTGCAGAGGGCAGGAGCACTCCAATTAGGCAGCAACACTCCTTCGATTTATAATAGGATGATGAATGATGGAATATGTGTCTTTGATGTTTTCGATGAATAATGGGGCACTTATTTGAGGACAAGCAATTGATTTGGGGAAGAAAAAGCATGTAGTATTTTTACCAAATACAACTTATTTGAGTTGTTTGACTTATCCACATTGGAACTGGATTAGATTTGAATGTGAACAGTATAATAGGGGTATCAACTAGATAGCACATTTAGATTACATTTACCACAACACAGCATCTGTACTCCATTATACAGACATACAATGTTGAGCTTTGATATCCATTAACCTTGATTTCATGGTTTTTATGCACTAGAGCCACCCATCCAGCCCCTAAGGTTTGTCTTGACACTGGCAACCTCTTAGCCATGTCACCCACTACCCTATCTTCCTGATGGTGGAGGCTACTGCAGAGCAGGACCTAGAAGTACCAGTGACCATCATGTGGTGACTCCAGGGTTTTCTCCTGTTTCTTCCTATTCCTCAGACATTCCCCTCACTTCCCAGCACAGCACAATGCCATGCCCCAGGAGGCCTTTCCACTACATAGCATTCTCCATGTGGAGGATCAAGCTTCCAGGCCCACAGCAGGGGTCACTGTGTGAATGTAATGCCACCCTCTACAACGGGGAGCACTGTCACACAGCAGCACCACCCCAGCCCCCAGCCTGTTTAGCCACCCAAGCCAGCTTCTGAGTCCATCCCAAACCTTCGTCACCATTCTGGCAGCACAGGCTATTGGATAGCTATTCATTAACCTTTCTAAGGTGATTAGTGCAGTTGCTGTTTCTCTTTTACCTCTCAAACTATTTTGACTCAGAAATAACCCACAAGCTCTTAGTTGATTCAGAAATTAATAACTATAGCTGACACAATAGACAGCAGACTACACAAGAAATCCACCATTACTCACATAGAGAAAGATCTAACTTGGGGGTTCAGTCTTCTACGCTCCTTCTTTTAAATATTTTTTATAAATAGGATAGCACTAAACATGAATGAGTTACATTAAATTCATGGTAAAAATAAAACAAATCAACTTATGAATAATGTTTTGATAATTAGGTGTTCTTCAGGAGTTATCTACCGTATAAAGAAAAAAGTTTGCATAGCTGTATTTACCTTTGTCTTTATAGACCATCCGAGAAAACAACCAAATGGTCAGAATGTTGAATCTAATATTATATACTAACATACTAAAATGCCAGCAGAATAGGTCTAACGGTCTTTTGTGTCTGCTCGTTTGGTCAGCCCCCACCCTTGGTGCTGACCTTGCTGTCCCCCTCGCCTTCTCTGGCGTCTTCCTTCCCAGTTCCGGATATTCTTGCTGCATTGGATTTTCCTTCCAGAACCCTTCCCCTGTACCTGCCCCACCCCATCTTGAACCCCATCACTGTCTCTGCCTCCACCAGCCCCATAGGCAGTGCATTCCATGGCTCCACCACCCTCTCAGTGAAGTAGCACCTCCTCCTTTCTCCCCTGACTCTTCCCCCTCCAGCTTCCACCCATGCCCTCTAGTGGCTCCCTCCTCCTTCCTTCAAAGCACCCTGACTGTTCCTCCCCTATTTACCCTCTTCATGTACCTGAAGACCTCTATCATGTCCCCCCGGTCCCTTCTCTCTTCCAATGTGTACATATTTAGCTCTTCGAGCCTCTCCTCATAGATCCTGTCCCCCAAGTCCCAAATCATTTTGGTTGCCCTCCTCTGGACCCTCTCCAGGAGGTTAATGTCCTCTTTAAATGTGGCCCCAAAACTGCATGCAGTACTCAAGTGCGGCCTCACAAGCAGTTATACAGAAGGAGTATCACTTCCTCCTTCTAGGTGGTCCCCCTGACGATGCATCCCAGCATCCTGTTGGCCTTGGCTGCTGCCCTTCTACAAGTCTCAGAGTTGTTCATCTTGACATCCACCACCGCTCCCAGGTCCCTCTCAGCCATCAAGACTTGTAGCATTTCCCCCCCAGGGTGTACACTTGGCCTGGGTTTCTGGCCCCTAGATAGAGTACCTTGCATTTCCCTGCATTGAACCTCAGCTGCCACTTTCTAGACCATCTTTCCAGAGCCTCCAGGTCCCCCTGTAGGACCATCCTCCCCTCCTCCCCATCCAGCACCGCCCCCAGTTTTGAGTCATCCGCAAAGAGACTCATCTCACTCCTGATTCCTGTCCTTATGTCAGAGACATAGGCGTTGAACAGAAGGGGCCCAAGGACTGATCCTTGTGGGACCCCACTAATGACCCTCCTTGGGGATGAGACTAGCCAGCCAACTACGATCCTCTGGGTCCAGTCCTGGAGCTGATTGCCTATCCATCTGATCATCTGGTTCCCAACCCCCATTTCTCCCAGCTTATCCAACAGGCCTACGTGAGGAATAGAGTCAAATGCCTTGCTGAAGTCTAGAAAGAGGACGTCCACTGGTCTACCCAGGTCCAAGGCACTAGTCACCCAGTCATAGAACTCCACCAGGTTTGTCTGACACGATTTCCCCGGGATGAATCCATGCTGTCTATCGTCCAGGCACCCTGACTTATCCAGGTCCCCCCCTAGCCTATATTCAGCATGTGTTTATGTTTGTTTAATTTGGAGCCCATACAATGAAACAACACACATTTTATGTTGCTCTAACTATAAAAGATACTGCATTTAATAACTATCTAGGTACGCTATAGCTGTATGCAGTACAGTATGTATAAATTCACTTACTAGCTCAGTGTATAGCTGGTTTGCCTATGCATACTACAAATGATGCATACCCTCTTATGTTTCTCACATATTAGTGTAATGATGTTGTTGTTAATTGTTGAACAGAATCTATAAGGTTGCCTTTTGTGAGTTCTCCCTGGCAAAACAGAATGATCTTTATAGGCATTCTAACAGCTCAAATAATGTTAAGATTTACTGTGATTTCAAAGATTTACATCAGTCTTGGAATCTATGCTAACCCATGCTAATTTTTACCTAGAATTGTTTACCTATGGCAGAACATTGCCATTTGCAAGGGTTCCATTATTTGTGAATGTGGTATGCAGGCTTTATTCTGTAAGGTGCTGCAGATACTTGGAAAACATATCCCATCAAGTTGCTGACTACATTCCGGCACCACAATTAGGGTGCTACAACAAGGGCGATGTGACAGGGATGACCTTGAATTTAGATTGCCCCTCACACATGTCACCCTTTGATCCACACAATTTATGCCCCTTCCAGGCCATGCATGCCCTGGAGGAGGTTATTTCTAGTTTGGGGGTGCAGGGGGCAAAGCCCCCCACAAAAGCGGACTGCTTCCCTGGAGGGCACTTTGGTGCTGTAACTCCTGGGAGATGTAATGACTGGCGCAGTAATGCCAGGCAGCATGTTACTGGCACTGTAATCACTGTCAGCAACATGTTTGTTGCTGCAGCATGAGTGAACCTTTGGCAAAGGGGCTATAAATTATGCAACATGATTGGGTCTCACATTTGTCTGAATAAAATATGGATAGCACATTTTTTATCATGATGATTTTCTTACCCATTCCACAAAGGCAGATTTGAATATAATAGTAGAGGCATAACTTGTATTTCCAGATGTTTTTGCTCACTTTAGTGATAGTAGTGATTTTATTATATGATATCAACATTCAGTACAATGAACTAAAACCTTTTAAAGCATAACAATTTAATGAAATCCAACATCCTTTATGGGCATATAAACAAACATCAAGTGAAGATAGTGAAATATTTTGGGGTAACATTTAAAATTTCCTTAATTACACAGTAGTTAATGTGTAACTATACTGTAACTGCATTAAAGTTGGAATGTACTTACATGCAACAAATGTGAAATTACAGTGTAATCACCCCTTCTTCATCTAAATAATGATTACAAACCCTTTAGATATACTGCATGCAGTTACACTGAAACTGATACTTAACGTGTGACAACAATGAATGCTCACATAGCAATCCTGACATTAATGTCAGTAAGAAGAGCATGGAAATCTAGGAATACACAGTTTATTTGGGGAGGTTTAAAAACTGGTGGTTTACTACATCCAACTGAATATGCAAAGGGTTAAGGTTTACAGAAATTGGCAGGAGTAATTTTCAGTTTGTCATTGAATTGGAGGGAATGAAAATTTGGCTCTGCTTCACCAATTCTGCAGAACCACTTCATCTCTCAATGTAGCAACTGCCATGGCATAAAGGGGACTTCAAATACGGGGTTATAAAAGTCTTGAAGTCAGCAGTGACTATAAAGTATTGTAGCTTACTTGTGGCAGATGCTGTTGGCATGTGTCTGCTGTGTCAGAAAGCTGCAAAACTAACTAAGACCAAGACAGACCAATATTAACTTTAAGTAATAGTTGCTATTGATTGCTGATCTCATGGCATATGCCTCACTATACACACAGCATTACCTCCATGCCAATTACAATATTGCTTCAGGTTCCACTGATTTTCAGATTATAAAATAATAATAACCCTGCTGCCCTCTCCACAGAATATAAATTCATGCATCTGAAACAAACAAAAAAAAGATACATAAAGAAATTAAATACAGGGCATAACATTACCCTTCACAAAACTGTCAACCCATGGATGTATTTTGCTTTCATTATTCCTTGTTTTATTTTTTATATTTTTACTGCAGCAATGATGAAGTAGTGCTCGTGTCATCATTCACTTCTACAGAAACCATCCCAGTGCCATCATGGTTACCACCACCAACAGAATTGCTTTGTTGGGTTGCTGTAGAATATCATAAATAATGTTGTGAGTGGCTTTCAAGTAGGCACATCATGGAAATAGCCATGCTATGGTTTCTGATTCAGTATTACAATCAACACCCATCACACTTTCTTCAGAAGGGGAACCATTGCATGCAGACTGCAGCATACATGATCAGAAGAACATGTCAAGAACAAAAGATTCAAGAAAGCATGGCTGATCTTGCTTTTGCTTTCCTCATTTTATTTTCCATGTTATGACTTGTCTTGACTTTGCCTTTCTGGCTTCACTTTTCATTAAGTGGCTGTAATAGATATGACAAAATGTTTTTGAGAAAACCTGTCTGGTCTTGACATTGCCACTCTCTTCTCATTGTAGATGACATGACTGCCTTGACTTTACCTTTCTCACCTCATTTTACATGACATGACTGCTCATGGTTTTACCTTTCTCACCTCATTTTACATGAAGGGTCTATACTAAATCTGAGAAAAATGTGATTCAAGAAAATCTGATTTTAGTAAAAATGATCTGAAAACACTTGATTAGAAAAAATGTGATTTGAGAAGACATGGCTTTCATTCACTTCGCCTTTCTCACTTCATGTAAAACAAAGTGAAAATGGAGGCTAGTGAGAACTGGAGATGTCTCTTTAACTGGACGGACTTAAGGGAGGAAAAGGGTGGCATCGGTGTGCTTCTGGGTTGCTCAGGGGAGTTTCTTTATCAGATGCACGAGACAACTGTCTGGGAATGCTGTTTACAGTGGGAGTTGAACCAGTAGACACCTGGGGACTAATAAATAACTTTTTTGTCATACTATTTATTGATTCATTTATGTATTTGAAATTACTCTAATCGAGATAACCCCATGAGACATAGCATCTTGTTTTCACTGGGTTCCTATGGAGGATGTCATTAGTCAACAGGTTAACATTATCCAGCAGGAATAGTTACTGTACATACAGTACAGACTAAAATATTGAAGGCAAAGTCAAACTGCAAAGGTAAGCACATCCCAAAAGTAAGAAAAGCAAGTTAACAAAGTGTGATTGCAGCAAACAAAGAGCATGATAACTGTCATGCAATATGATCATGGTCAGTTACATGGGAATACTGCACCAAAACATATGCAGGGCATTCTAAGGAGGCTAGAAAGACTGGAGTTAAACACATGTGAGATAGAGGAATTCCTCAGCTGGAGAGGGTGTTTGTTCCAAGTGTCTGGTTCATTAAATGCAATGGTCTATGCTAAATACATGTACCCAGCCCTAGATCTTCTCTCAGGTGTAGTCCATGCCCCACCACAATTACTCCCAAGGCTCAATTCTCAAAGGGGGCTTAGAGCGGCACAAGATGTGACAAACAGCAGCTTGCACCGAAGCAAGCGCCAAAGCACCAAGGAACCTGCACCAGATTCTGGTACAAGAGAGGTCCTGGTGGCTAAGTCCCCACACCGGCAGCAACCCCTCCCAAGTGGCAAACACAAGGCACTTGAAAGGGTTTGCCACAGGCCCCTTTCCAGCAACTGTAAGCCATCCCCCCACCCAATCCATGCTGTGCCCATAAGTATCAAATATAGGTGGGACCCCCACCTGATCCCCAATGTTCCCCACAGTCAACAAACATTTAAGAATACCTGCCCAGATCCGCAATGTGCTCCACAGTGATTAAAAATAACAGAAACCCCTACCCAGATCCGCAATGTGCCCCACAGTGATGTAATATAACAGAAACCCCTCACCCAGATCCCTGATGTGCCCCACAGTAATTAAATATAACAGAACCCACCATTACCCAGATCCCCAATGTTCCCATCAGTATGTCACATAAAATGGCCCCTCACATTGGTGGTCCAGTGCCCCTACCCCACCCCAGCTGGTAGTCCCCCCTCATCCCCCAGACAGATCTGGGGATTGACACAGCCCTCCTCACACCTCCGCGGCTGGTCCCCAACTGAACTGTCAATGAACACATACTGTAATGTGTACATGCTCATCTGAGTGTGTACACATTACATGCTCATTGACTGTTCACTGGAAGTGATAGGAGGGCTGTGTCAGTCCCTGGCTTTGTCTGGGGATGGAGGGCACTACCAACTTGGGTGGGGGTGGGAGTGGTGGGCACTGGATCACCAATGTGAAGGACCATTTTATGTGACATACTGAAGGGGGCATCAGGGATCTGGGCGAGGGGGTCTGATACATTTAATCACTGTGGGGCACATCAGGGCTCCAGGTGGGGGGGGTCCTGTTATATTTAATAATTGTGTGGAACATTGGGGATTGTGGAGGGGGGACCTGCAGTACTATTGCTACTTGCATGTCTCCCAGAGAAGAACATTCTTTGTCCCCTTAGACCATCCCTCAGGGAGCTGTCTGTGAATTGCAGTTCTGGGCTGTGGCAGGTTACATCTGCTGCAAGACCCCTAGCATGTTGTCAAAGCCCATGTCTGGGTGCAGAGATGGTACAAGCCCTGTTTGGGGCAGACAGCCTGCATTTGACACAAGCTACCTTTGAGAATTGCTCCTGGTGGCATTGTGTAGTGCAAGTGGTACCTTGCCTCATTCATTTTGATGCAAGCCTCTTGCTCCATGCCAGAAGCTTTGAGAAGTGGGCCCCCAGTCTCTGTCCAAACTCCTTTTCCACCACCACATGCAGAACTGGTACTTGGTGGAACTCATGTGGTGTAACCTTTTCCTTTTCCTTTTGTCCCTCTGCATCCCTTTTTCTTCCAGTTCTTTCTTCTCATGGCTTTTACATAACACAGCAGCAGATGCTTATACACACATGCCAGTTGTGCCACCTATGCACTGACTCAGAGTGTGTCTCACTGCAGCAATCTAGTTTGCTTAATTTTCAGTCACAGACAAAACATTTTGAACATGACGATGGGTTTCTGTGCTTTTCACCATGCTTTTGACCACCAAAAATTGATTTGTCAAACAAATCATTCAAACTCCCCACTGCACCTTTCTCAGCCTGCTACATTCACTATGCACTGCTCTCACTGTAAGGGTCAAAAAGAAGTAAAACTAAATATGGATTTCTGCACCTTATAACCCTCCAGCACTTAGTAATAAATGTGAAAAAAAAACTTTCAGAAATCCCCTTTATATCTTTCCCAGTCTACTGTATTCACTATGTCTTACTGTTATAGGCCTGTAACTGTCAGAGCAGGCTTACACTGTGCACTCTATCCTCGCTGCTGCAGCAGTTCACTAGCCTGCCTCTCCGAAACTACAATAAATGCAGTGATAATTAGCTAACTAGAATTGCAGTTCACAATTTTATGATTATTGTGAAAGCTTTTTGAGCACAGGTCACACTTTTACATTAAATGAGCTGTTTCAGCAGGATAGCTGTAAAGAGCACAGAGATGTGTGCAGCAGGACAGATTCTCAATCTCAAGTATTGCTAGTAGGTTGTTGCAGGTTATATGGCTTGCCATCAACTTGCCCATATTTAGTGTGTGCTTCCTGTAGGAAGTGCTGCATCATGATGTCAAAGTGCCCAAATACTCAAGGGAAATTGAGATCCTTTGGACCATTTTCCCAGTGTCCAAAACATTGTATTTTGACCTGTTCACTGACCTCAAATTTGGTGATGGCTCATCCTTATGAATGGTATGACTCTCATGAGTGCTGCAACTCAAGGCCGTCACAGACTGACCATGATCTATGCAGTTTTAGGTAGATAAATTGAAGCTGAAGCTGACTACAACAATGTCTATGCAGGTCACTATGACTGCCCCATGGAAATTTCAGGGATCAGCCATGTGATAACTTTACCCAATGAGGCAGAACAGCCTCCAAGTCCAGGGATTTTCAAAATTTCTCACTGGTGGTATATAATGTTTCAGACATTGTGGAGAATGCTAGAATGATCTACTTCAGATAGGATTTTGAGATCTTGATGACTCCAATACCCATTAGCAGCACACTGGACATAAACACATTTTAAATGCCAGGTTAAGTCAAGATGCCTCAATAAAAAATATATTCAAATAAAAAATATCTTGGACAGCATGAATTTAAAGTGCCAAAATGTTTGTTTTACTAATGCCATCCAGACCAATATTGCACAAAGGTTACTGCACTATAAAACATAGAATCCATATAACAAGCTTTGTTCCATATACCAGAACCAGCTATGCTGGAAAGAGCCACATGGCTCATGGTCCAATATACAGTATAGTTGTACTGCTTATTTCAGAAATATATCACAGCAAATACAAGTGCAAACAGAGATTCTGTACAGTACTTCAAATCAATACAGTGTTGAGGCAACATTAAAAATATGCAATGTCCCCAGAGTTCCTTCTCCTTCAGAGCATTATGCCTAAACTCCACATGTTCCAATGGTAAGAGCTTGTTTTAGGGTAATGCATCAGAGGTGTTTAAGACTTTCAAACAAACAGCAAGTTAAGTACCATAATTCAGGACTAACAGTAACAGAAGAAAAAGGGCAAGAAGGAAGGTGAAGCTGGAGGTGAAAAGAAACAGTTTATCAACGGTGATGAGCCTGATAGCAAAATCACTATAACAGCAATTTGGCAACTCTAAATCAAAACTAAAAAGAAAGACAGTGAAGAAACAACTACTAAAACTGATCCAGAAGGTGACATGGTGGAGGATTTTAGAGCCCAGAAATGAAAACTGGAACTTTATCTATCAAGTTGAGATAAATAAATGCCAATCTGTATGCTGGTAAAAAAAAATCAAAAGAGGCAGAAAAAGAGAAAATGGGATCATATAGTAATAGGATCTAGTGTGTCCATGCATTGTGCAAGAATTACACTTTCTGTGAGAAGACCAAATATGCACTAACTATTGAGAGCAAATTCCTCAAAAAATTTTCTTTGATTTTTTTGGGGGGACCAAGCTGCTAAAGAAAACTTCTGACTTGCTTCAGGAATACTGTAGATCACAAGCAAAAACACACAAAAAACATGTTGACATGTACAGTATAATGTAGCTGGATCATCAATGCAGTCATTCAGCAGGTTCACAAAGATCTGGGTCTCACCCTGGATATTAGAAGGAAACTTTACATAAAGAAAATAGGGGTTACTGCACAGCCTGTGATTCCAACTTAATTCCAGTGCAATTCAGATTTCTGCAAACACATTTGAAAGCTAATCATAAATCAGTACTAGAACTGTTCAAGAACACATGCCTGTGATTACTAGAAGCATTCATAATAATAAATCCATTATTATAAAATGGGTCTCGAACATCCTGTAGCTTCATTGGTCAAAACAGGTATACATGATATGTATAAATCCTGTAACAGACTACTGGTAAAGATCCCACTGATCAAATGTTTACTTTCTTTGAACCAAATTATTTTTTTTATTATTTTATTTTTTATTTTTAATACAGATTTGTTTTATAATCACAATAATGCACTTCAGGGCGTGTGTACTACTGGGATTTATACACTTCTTATGTGGTTAAAGTCACTCAGTTGCACCTCATGACACACCACACAAGGCATGTGTAAATCCCATAACATTACACACCCTGTCGTGCATTATTGCTTAAGCAAAAGCTTGAGCTCTAGCTACTTGAGGTGTAAAACTCCCTTCCCAGATGACACTGAGGAGAAATAATATCAGGAATGAGAAGTGGCCAAAAAACTCACGGGAGGGAAGTGCAGGCGAGGAGTGGGAGAAGAAGTAGAAGAAGAGGAAGAAGAGATGAGTGAAGAAAAGAATAATGATATATACAGAAAAGATAAAAATCTTGAGACAGATAAAACCTTTCAGGAACTGGTTGCAAACACAACAGAACACACCCTTCCTAAGAGGCAACACTCTTGCATAATAAAGCAGCTGATGCTGATGAAGAGGAAATGAGGGAATAAGCAGACAGCTTTCAACATGTGGAAAAAATTGCCTTTTTTTTAGCCAGGAGAGACACACTAACCTGAAAGCTTGTTTATTTGTGTGACCTGGGAGCACAAGAAAGTTAATTGACTTGCTCAGAGTCACACAGTATGCAAGTGGGGTCTGTGGGATTCAAACTCAGATCTCCAGCTCAGAGCCTTAAACCACTGCGCTATATTGCCTCCATGTGGACCCCTATAACCTCCAAAAGACTCACTCCTTGATTTTTGAGTACTGCTTTTGTTCAACTGCATTCGTACTTGTTATGGTTATTGCATTTTTTCCATAAAACTGTTACTCCCACTTCTTAAGCTGTCACTGACAATCGCCCAGCTCCTTTGTCCACTAACTCAACCACTTCCATGGTTCTGCCACAGCTTTCCTTACATGGCAGAGGGTCTAGGTAGGGTTTTCCTACCCCTGTCCAAACAGGATGTTATAGCAGGTAGTGGGTTTGAATGGCACAGGGCCCAGGTGAACTCAAACGTTATCCCTAGTTTTCTTCTCTTGACACCTTCCTAGGGGTGGGTGCACCACACATAGTAGTCTCAAGCATGCACAGTGCATCCATGTGGGGCTATTTTCTACTGATTCTCTGCAGATGGTATTGTGAGCTAGATGCTACCATCAACCATCCTCAAATAAGGAGCACTGTCATTAGCAGCAACCTCAGCCCAACCTCACTGTTGATGCAGATAACCTCAGTCAGTTTCCAAATTCTGCCACCTGCTTTGCTGAATGATACACTCCTGTTTGACCATCAGGGCTACTCTATGGTTACAGTATTTTTTTTTTTTTTAAAACAAGCTTTTGTTATGTCTGTTCTTAAGGTTTAAAATAGTACCACTTGTGAGGAGAACATTCTGTGTAGTTAACCTTGATCTGATTATTAGTATTTCTTGATAAAAATGTTTTGAGTAAATTGTTTAATAACCTGATTTTGAAAGTTCTGTATTATGGTATCATCCCTCATTCATCACTGCACTACTAGCGTATTCTTCCTTTCTGACAGGTTAAACTACCTGCTAGCCTGATCAGTTTTAACTAACATATGCCTCAGGATGTGTTAGTCAAAACCAGTCATAAATGTGTGGCGCTGTGCCATTATGCTTTGCTCTACTGCACTTGAAATAATAGATTTAGATTCTTATTTTCTGAGTGGTGAGAAATGTCAAAGTTTTTAACAATATTTTGGCTATATTTAAATTGTTATTATTACCTTAAATAAGATGAACATGAGTGTGGCACTAAGGCAGAGCCATGTATTTTTTCTGATAGGTTCCATGCCAACTTTGATATGGTTGCCAGTTCCATATAGAAATAAGATACCATATTGGCAAAATTAGTATTTAACAGGGATCTCCCAAAACTATGTCTTGTTTCATGTGGCAAAAAAAAACAACCTGTCAGGGTACAACGTCTCAAGCCTAGGGTAGCTAGTTATATGAAGGGACAGACATCTCAGGTTATTGCTGTAGGATAACAGAGAGGTGAACTTCATTGTTTTAAATCATTTACCCACCTGGAATAGCCCAACTGAAATGTAACATGTCATTTTCAGTGGGGTATAATCTATACCACTGCCAGGACTAAAACATACACAGAGGTTAAGGGACTTGTTGAAGATCACACAGTCCTTAAATAGCTTTGTGGGATTTGCACCTGTGTCTCCTGGTCCCAGGTTTGTAGTGTACTGTAATCACTACCATAGGCCCTACCCATACACCCAACCCAACATGATGGACTGCAAAATATGTCATCTCATTCTATCCACTGTAGGCACTATTCCTATGGGCCTATCTGAGCTGAAATCCCCCACTTAATGGTACTAAGCTCCGTCAATTAGAGAATCGTCCATCCAAGTGAAGCATTTTCTTTGCTCTACATATAATGAATGGGTCTGAGTAAACAATAATTCTAATAAAAAGTGTTTCCTGATCTTGGTAACAAAATACAATGAATTTTCAACTTTAGATAATAAATTGTATAGATTATGACATGCCTCCATGTGGATGTAGAATGTTGGTATAGCTCATTAAGTTCCCTCAGTAATCTACCTAGTGAGATTAATCTTTTGAAATAAACCAAGTCACCAAGCAGGCAATTATAGTGGTAGCCAGAGGCATGTTATAGAATATTTAGTTATATCGTGCTCCCTTGCTATAACAAGCAAAATTGGGTCCATCAACACTGTTCATTATAGTGCTCTGTCCTTTATAACAATGATAACCATGAGCTTCTGAAGAAGGACTGGTTGGTCTGAAAGCTAGAGCACTTTGTTCTTGTTGTTACATCTATGTTGGTCCATTAAAAAGGTATCAAATCATTTGCTTCTGGGTTTATTCTTGCAAGGACCAATACGGCAAATACTAAATCTTTATAACAAGGGAAGCCAGAATCAAATACAGAAACATGGGGTATAATAATAATAAATGTGTCAATGTTGGTGTTTAAAACTATCTTACTGAATTCAAGACACACACTTAATTTGAAACCATGGATAAATAAGTAGACAGAAGTAAATTACTTGTAAATATATATTTTATTAAAGGAATAATGCATGACAGGGTGTGTGTCATGCTGTGATAATGTACGCCTCAGGTGATTGGGCACATGGCTGCAGGTTGAGTGCATCCAACACCTGAAAAGTGACTTTATCATAGCACGACACATGCCCTGGAGTGTGTTATTCCTATTAAACAATGGCTCATTTAAAAAAAAAGAAAAAATAATAAAACTACATTTTTCTATCATTTTGTGAAAGGGTAGGAATACTTAGTAAAAAAGTAGTGCTGATTTTTTTTGTTTTGTCCAATAGGTGGAGCTGCTGTGGTGTTGCTGTGATTTTGATTACTTTTAGTACAAAATCTGTTGTTTATATGACCACATGTCTATGTGGAAGCTATTATGTTCGTCAAACTTTCAGATCATTTAAACACAGAATCAGTAGTAAGCATTTAAGAGCAATAGAAAACAGAGAAAAAAACAGATAAAGGGAGATTAACACGGAACTGGGGAGGAGCCCAGCATATTTCCAGTTTCACAGGTAGTGCTCAGGCTGCTCACTCACTCTTTTTTCCAGTGCGGCAAACAAGAAAAGAAAAAAATGGCTAAATTTTCTGTGCTGGGGGACAGCACGTATGGACCTCTCTCTCCTCCATGCAAGGCAGAAAATGGTGATGAGGTAAGTAAGTCAAGTGTGATCTGACTCACTCACTCACTTACTAAGGCAGTGGACAGTGCAACAGCAGCAGAGACTGCTGTGAAGCCACTCAAAATGAAGGCTTAAGGTTTGGTAGTGCGGGTTGTGTTGAGAATAGGAGGCTTTGGGGTGGTTGCTGTAACAGCTTTGTGTGTGATTTTTTTAAAACAAAAAGAAAATGAAATTGTAAAAATGTTGCTCATGGGATGGAAACTGTCACTCTCAGTGGAGTGAGGGTCTTCTTTCAAGCTGATTGCAAAGACAGCTTTCACTTGACCTTTTATTTAACTACTGAAACAAAACTTTTGGGTATATGGAGGAATGTGTGAGGGTTCTGAGTTTTACTTTTGCTAGTTTCTGTGCTGTGGGAGGGAGGAATTTACATTTTTACAATTGTGTTTACTTGTTTGAGTGCCTTTATGCCAGCTATAGGCAAGTTAGGGATGCCATGTGCAGTGATTTCTTTTTATCATGTCATTTGGTCAGCTCCATATTATAATGGCACATCAATAAGAGCGAGAGTCAGAACAGCTAATCCAAAATAACGATGACAACAATAGCACATACGCATGATAGTGCAGCACATAACAGCTACTATAGCTCACACAGCAACATTTATACCATTCCAGCCAGCAGTTTTGTATTGTATTTAATGTGGGGCAGTGCCCCCCAACCCCCCCATCTCTAGGATTCTTACCACGATGCTCACTGATGGTGGAGGTATCGGCAACTTCCAGTCGCTCATATGTGACTTATTCTAATGTGCCAGTCGCTATTTAGTGCATCGCTATTATTGAATTGCTACTATTGTTTTGCTATTTTGAATTCGCTGTTATTACATGTTACCTATTTGGTTGTGTGTGTGCTGGGACTGGATCTGTGATGTTATGCTGGGATAACATCACGGGTCCAGTCTTAGACTGACCAATCAGAGTCCAGCATTCTTTCCTGCCATTGTATAATATTTGTCTCATATCTCTCTTATCGGGCAACATTACATCCCCAACTATGGCAACGTGGTGTTTGTTTGGTTTGGTCTTTTCAGCAGTAACATTAGTTTTCAGTGACTTCAGTTAAATGGTGGCAGTACGGGAGTGGGGGTGCAGTACAGGAGCAAGTGGCAGTATGGTTTGCAGTGGTGCAGTTGAAGGTAAAGAGAGTGATTCTCCATGGCAGTATGGGAGCAGTATGAAACTACTTGTACTACAGAGCCACCTAAGTCATAGGCGACATGAAAGTTGCCCTTTGTCAAGAGTTGAATTCATGGAGATTGTCTAGTGAAGTTGGCCATTAGTGAAGGTGATTTTTTAAGAAGTTTTTTATTTTGCCATAAAGACTACATGAGGCATAGTGGAAATATTCTGTCCATCTGTATTTGAAGAAGCTGGTTCTCTTGTCTAAACCTTTATAAAAGCTGTTTTGTATCCCTGTCTGCACTCACTGGGCCCTATTCTTAATGGACATAGATTGTTGCAAGCCCTGGGTGCACTGAATGCACTGTGCATGGGGCTTGTGGCATTCCGTGGGCTGCGACTGGGATTCTCAATCCCCTAGCCCTCCATGTGCCAAAAGCAGAGCATTTGACCAACTATTGATGGTCTAACCTCGCTAACCTTTTTACCGGGTTTGTGCCAGGTAATTGGCAGAAGCCACTGTAAAAAGGATGAAGTGTCGCAAAAGCATGTGACCTACTAGAATCGGGCACATCAAACGCCAAAGTGTTTGAGGCAATTGTGCCATGTGGTGCAGGGCTTGTGTAAGCCCTGTGCTATCCTTTGAGAATAGAGCCCAGTATATTTAGTATAGTCAGAACAGGAAGACTCCTACATTGCTCTAATTTGAAATCTCAGCCACACCAGGAGAGCAACAGGTCAGCATGAGAAGGTTAGCATCTATAGTTACACCACAGATGCATAACATGATTGCAGTCCAACTCATCTTGCAAGTCTTGGAGTATGACAACTCTGTCTATGGGTTTTCTGGTCAAAAAAACTATGGATAAAGTTAACCATTCATATAATCGACTTGCTAGATTTGTCCTAGGTTGCCCATTTAAATCTCATCACTGTCTCATGTAGCAGCAGTTACAGTGGAACAGTCTGTCCCTTCGTTTGAAGAAACAATATGTAACCCCCCACCTATGGGGGTTCCTAGAAGCCTTTCCTGGAGCTTGCTTAAATGCTCCATGCCTGACTGGTGTTCGGCGTAAAGCCGTTTCTGTGGGCGTGGTGAGTGCTTTTAAAAGGCCTCCAGTGCTGTCTCTTTGAGAGCTGCCTGCTCGCAGGTTTTAGCGGTACCAATAGGGGGACTGGGGTTTCCCTGCTCGAGTCCCGCTCTGGACTGCTGTTTGATTGCTCCGTTTCTCTGGTCGCTAGGAGCGCTGAGAGGGCCTATCTAACAGATATAGTTGTCCCCCTAAAAACATGTATAGTATTGGTAAAATTGCAGTTTGTCTAACGCTTTTTTTATTGCAGCTGGGACTTTGTGTTGTGCCCGTCCATATTGGACCCGGACTGTGTGAAAGGGGTCCAATAGTAGCTAAGGGGCATTGGAATTGGCGTGGAGGTGACCAACCAGGAATCAGGACTCTGGCTGGAGCCAGCTGACCAACGGGGACCCAGTTTGTAATTCTTGGAAGTGGCATTATGGGCCATGGCGCCTTTTCGCACCACTGTGGGCCAGACTAAGTGACTGGCATTTGTAACCAGCCAATGGGATCGGGTAGTGCCCAAGCTGTGAGGATTGCCTCATGTTGTTAAGAGCAGATGCGTTGTGATCGTGAAGGAGTAGGGAGCTCTGAGCTCCTGCACCATGGAGTGTTCACGCGGGAAGCACGTGAAAGGCCTGAGGCGGCCGTTTGCATTGCCAGTGTTCCAGGGATAAAATCCACAGGCTTGCGGTCAGAGGAGGCTGTGTACAAGCACAGCTACCTACCAGGCCACACCTGAAGAGGACTGGAGAATCTGCTGAATTGCACTCGGTCTGTCAGGACAGTGAAGCTGCAGTGAAACGCCCGTGTGGCTGTGAGTTCGGTCGTATCCTGAAAGCAGCTGCCTGGTATGGTACCGTCTGTGTTTTTTCCATGTAAGTGTGTGAGGAGGCCTTGAAGCTCAGGCTCAGCCCTGTGAGTGAGAAAGCGTGGTCCTCTGCTGGAGTTGTGAGTACTAAATCAGGGTAGCTCCCTGTTAAAGGTTACAAACAAAGCCTAAATTGTTTTGTTGTATTGCTGACAGCACTAATTGAGCTTTCTGGCACCATCTGACCTGCTCAGGGATTAACTGCTCACGTGTGTCAGGGCCCCAACCAACTGCATCGAGGAACTAGCCATTAGGGCTTGGGTATCCATAGACAGTACTTACTAGGCCTGTGCACAGAGCCATAGGTAGATTTATATATACTGTAGTGGTAAGCCAATTAACCTGATTCCCCCCCGGTCCTTGTTATCGTGCCTTAAATAAATCAGATTGCTTGTTTTGCAAAAGTACACTGGCTAGTTTGTGTATTAATGGTGAAATACTGCACAGTGAATGTGGTGTAACTGTACCTTACTTTCCAGGGGGGTAAGTGTAAGTGGTAGAGACACTGAAATTGAACTGCGTGGGCCACTAGTGGGGAGAAGGGGGGTTGCAGCAACCCAGAGGGCTGGAACCGAGTCAACCACAACAGTTTCAACCCCAACCTCTGGGTGGAGGCACCTGCCAACGGATCTGGGCCCCTCACCCTGCCACAGTTAGGGCAGGCAGGGGTAGTAGCCCTTAGGATAGTGCCCTCTGGGGGTTACAAATACATTATGCTAATATATAATATGAAAAATGTCCTGATTAAGGGAAATGTATCAATTGATTATGACACAAATGTACACCGATATCATGTAGTATATCAATGTTTTACAGTCCGAAAGGTAAAAACAAAATATGGCCATATGACACTTCAGTATAATGTCCCTAGAATATGGAAAGCAATTCCTCCTTCATTGAGAAACCTGCCTAAGCTTAGTTCTTTTAAAACAGCTAATAACAAAACGTATAGGGAAGTATGTATCTGCACCTAGACCACTGGGTAATCAATGATTTGTATTGTCTTCTGTTGTTTAACATACAGTGGAGTCAGCCACAATGAAGCACAGTAACTTGCAGTAATGACAAGTCACAAAATCCTGCATGACAAAAGGGCTTAATTGCCATTGACTTACAATGGTCACTGCAGTAAACTGCAGCATTCTGTGATATTCTGTAGTATTTCTGTGTTGCATCCTGGCTATCACATCTGTATGTTTGTTTTGTATGTGATACATATGTTACTTGTGCAGTGACTGATGAATGCTATATTAATATTGGCTACTAGTATTGTATGGACTGTATGAATGTTTTTAACAGGACAACTTTGTAAATAGGTCCTTTGGGCCTAAAGTTCTTATCCTGTCAAAAAATAGAATTTTAACTAACTAACTAACTAACTAACTAACTAACTAACTAACTAACTAACTAACTAGTTCAAGCCCAATGTTGTGTACATAATGGAATCAACAAACTACAGTAAGGTTTTGTTCTGAGTCACTGCACTGACATTAGCAAAAGAAGCTGCAAGGCGGTATCATTCATCAAAATGTATTATAGTTATTTCTGCCTTAGGGTTCTCTATTACTGTCTCTAAAATGGACATTTACTGTACATTTTCTCTAAATACTTTGGGCTTTACACTCAGTCAGCAGAACAAGTTGTCAAATCTTTGAATCAACAGTTTTGCACCAGTCCATTTAATTCAACCCCTGAGCTGAGTTCAAAGTGTGTGGGTGTGTGGGCGGGGGGGGGACTACCTTTCTCATGTTGTCAATAACTTAATTTGACTGTTTATGAAAGGGGGCTGGGATCATTCTAAAACCGGCATTCAGTGTCATCCACAAAATACAGTGACCCTCACTAATCCAACCACAAATTTAGCAACACTCAAATGCTTGTAGAATTATTAAGTAGGTGGTACAGGTGCCAGAAAATTGTAATCAGAACACTTGAGGCAGCGCGTGACAGAGATCAGTAAAAGACTAAAGCAATGGACACTAGATGTGAGGAAAGTGGCTATGGTTAGGGGTTCCACTGTACACCAGGAACTGTAATGTATAGTGGTAGGAGTAAGGGTGGTGGCAACTGGACCACCAGGGTGGCATGAAGAGAGTCAGACCACAGCAGCTTTGCTGCAGGACTAAAGGTAGAGGTGAGGCATGTGGGAGACACCTATAGTAGTATTGCCTGTGCCATCATGGACTATTGTGTTTGGAACAATGTCATCCATGTGGTGTTTTGCCATGCACAAAAGCCCATTGTTATAAAGTAGGTGTTAATGTATAAAGAGCCTTTTTGCAGACAGTAACATGCCTAATCTGCATTCCAACTTTGTCACAGGAGGAGTTCTTCTCAATGATTGCCAGGTCAGCACTTTGTGGATAGCCACTAAGTGTATGGTCACACTGGGTAACTCCACATTTAGTAACTAGGTAGCAAGCCCATTGTAATTTGGTATAGTCAACTGGAAATCTACATCTGACTTGAAATACTGAGTTTCTTATTTTTGTATTGTAAACAAAAAACACACTCCACTGAACCTTACGATACCTTCTGTATCGAGTCAAACCTCGACAAACTCTCAATGTGATCTAACAAATGAGAGATGAAGTTCAATCAAAACAAGTGTGGTGTGAAGTACTTTGACCTGCATAACCCTTTAAATGAATATTATCTATGTGGTAAACTGCTGAATAAACCAAAGTCTGAAAAAGATTTGGGTGCAGTGATATCTGACTACTTCACTTTTAACAAACATATTACTGAGGTTATTAGTAAAACCAATAAAGTCTAGGGATAGATCAATCATACTACCACTTAATAGATTTTATGTCTGTCCACATCCGGATGTCTCATCCCAATTCTGGAGTTCCTACTTGATAAGTGATTTAGCATGTATCCCAAAAATACAAAGGAAAATTACCAAGCAAACTGACAGTTTGAGTACTCTTAGTTATGATGACAGGCTATGTGAATTGGACCTCATGTGCCGTGTGAATAGAAGGATGCATGAGGATTTAATGTTGGCATGGGAGGTGCTGCAAGATCAACACTTACTGTCTGAAATTGGGCTAGATTTTACACAAATCAATGTTAGTACTAGTGGTCACCCTTTGCAACTTGCCTGTCAAAAGTTTAACACCATTAGGAGGGGATATTTTTTCTTGCACAGGGTCATCAACCCATGAAACTCTTTGACTTCAGATGTAGTAAACAGCAAGACAAAAACATCCTTTAAAAACAGGCTGGATAAGTTCATGTCATCTATAGAAAAGTTAACTTATTATGGCTGAACAATAGGAACTTCTGTGGCATCTGCCTTTCTGCTCCTTATTCAAACCTTAGTGAACCTTACCCCCACATAATAGTTAAATACTAAAAGGGCAGTTCCAAAAACCAGTAAAGGTGGAAGGCATGATTCAGTGCAATTAGGAAGGTACTGTAGCATAGTGGTTAAGAGCACTGAGATGCAAACCTGAAGAACTGAGTTTGAATCTCACAGCCACCACTTTCATACCCTGTGACCATGAGCAAGTCACTTAACTTCCCTGAGCTCCCAGGACACACCTCGAAACAAACATTGGCTTAGTATGTCTTCCCTGGCCAAAAATTGTAAAATGAAAAAATAAATAAAAATATCAGACACAGCACAAAGAGATCCTTGATCAAATTAATGTGGTAACTGAATCATCTCTGCTGTCAGTAGTTAGTGGCCCATGAAAGGTTAGGTTGATGAGCACTGGAGGAACAGAGTAGAGATGCAGACAATGCTTGTGCTTTGTATTGGGTTAAAAGCTAGATGGCTTCAGTTAAATGTTAGGAAAGTTAAAGAAAGTACATAGTCTCACTGATGCTTAGCTTTGGTGGCCTAATAAACTTCCACAGCTGTCCCTCTGTCCCAGATAACACTGTGGACTGCTTTGTATCTTTGCATAGGAGCTATTATAATAATCGAAAATGCATTGATGCCTTAAATCTCACTTTAGATTTTTCACATCTCTGTAAATTTGCCTTATCTGTCATCTTATTCACAACACATTTATCATACCCTCTAGCTCCAAACCATCTGGATTTTTTTTTTACTATTTGGACTCACTGAAACTGTGAAATGAAATTCCCCAAGGACTAGGATGTAGCAGACTGTCAATGATTCTTTCCAGATGTTGATGGCTGTTACAGTGAAGCAGAGTGTTGTAAGTAGCTTTACCATTGCAGGCTGGCCTCCTCATCAAATATATGCTGACTCTGGCATCACAGCCTCAGCATACCCAGTTGATTTTTTTTTAATTTGTATATATGCATGTATGTATGTATATATTTCCTTTGATTTACCAGGAAACTTGACTAGGACAAAGACTTGTTTTGACTATGTCTTAGGAAAAGGCAACACTAATTACAGTTAGGAAAGGGATAAAGTCATCAGGCCAACTCTCACGGCAGATGAAGTATGTTAAGGGACTTTATAAGTGCATACATTATCTCAAAATTAAGGTCTGCAGTCCCTCCTCTAGTAAGACCTTAGTGACTTTAATACAAAGGCATGTAACTGTACACCTTCATGTGCTAAAGGTGTTTTTAATATGTACTAAAATATAGAAAACTACAAAGTGATCACCCAGTTCCATCCTCAATGCACAAGAGAAACAGAGCAATAAGAATGTTTTCTGTTGGTGGAAACTCAGTGGATTTTAGGTGTTTGCCTAGTGGAAAAGATTCCAAGTAATCACAGGACAACACATTGAATTCCTCCTGGCAGCCCTTCCCAGAATAAAGAGAAAACAAAATTAACTGGTCATCCTGAGTTAGCTCAGCAGACTACCTCACCTTAAAAGAAAGCTCCCTAGATACCCCATCTTTTAGCTGCTCTTGTGTCACTGGTGACCCAGCATGCAGCTACGCTACATCGCTGAATGCTGTGGGTGCTAATTCTTAATGGTCACTAATCTGATACAGTATGCATTTCTTGGCTGGTCAGGTAAGTGGAGACTTCAGTAAATGCATTCAGATGCATGGCCTTACAGTGAACCCATCCACACTCCCACTTTCCTGGAATCAGTGTGAAGATCTGCCAGCTTATAGCTTTCAGAGCTGTAGCTAAAGTGTGACCTCCAGAATGAAGTTTTCTGTGACAAAGATATCATTGTTTCCTGTAGGGTCAATTGGTATAACTGCAACTGGATTACATTGTGTTTCTGCAGAATCCTGTAATATAGCACTGATATAAACTGTGATAAGAGTGCTTCATCCTGGCAGGTGGCATGGTAGCTGCGGGCTGGGTCACAAGGGCCATCTCCAATACAAACAGAGTAAAGGAGTCAAAAGAAGAGCTTAACGATCCAAGAATGCAGTGTTGGGGGGTCTACTAAGCTAAGGAATGGAGAGCCAAATGATTCAGGGAGAGGTGAAGGATAATGGATTAATTCTGTTTTCACTGGAATTCCATTTAAAGTCACCATTATCTGCAAATGCAAAAATAAGCAATTTCATCCAGCTCTATAAAAGAAAAAAAAAACAATAGTAAGACCTGTAAACACTAATCATCATGGGCATTGGCATGTTTTGGTGCATGCGCATTTTTATGAAGGTGCTACATGCATCACTTCCACCATACATGCAGGTGCTTCATGCATCACCTTCACAATGGAAATCTCAAACAATCACATTCTTTTGTGTTTGAAACCTTTTTTCCTGTATAGCCTTATTCTCACTTCCTGACACACATGTTGATGTCTGTCCTGAACTTGGCGACCAACCAGTTCTATCCTCCAGTAACCTCTGTCAATGCTTGTTCCCCCACATATTCACTCCCTATGGTAGACTGTGGGAAGATAACCCATCCTAAATGATTAGGATCTGGTTAGGCATCAAACTGTGTAATGTGGAGCCCAGTTATACCAGGCTGTAATTTGGAAGGTTAATGGTGTTTTCTCATTCACCTTTCCACCACTCTTCTCCCACACAGAGTCCCTGTACAGCCTAATGGTGAACATAGACACACATAGCTTCCTGTGGGAGAAGCAAGCTCCCTAGCCTACCACAAGGGTTACTACTGTGGCAGAACCTGAGCTGGGAGGCACATCAATTGGTAATATATTACCAGCCAGTCTACCCATGCCAATCATCATGAATGGACTCCTGAAGTCCCAGTGGCCAGTTTGGTAGAGCACTGGGCCAACGTGCACCTTGTTTGAAACCATTAGGATTCCAAGATAAGCACCTGCTTCCCACTTTTCTGACAGAAGTTCCATAACTTGATGATCTTTGATCAGCATTGAAACATTTGTTTAGGGGAGCACAGAAGTCTCTACAATGTTTAATGACTTTTCTCAAAGGGCACACAAAAATGTTAAATTTTTTTCATTAACATATAGCACTCATTTACTTTACTGGAGTTTCTCATTGTGTTTCAAACACTTATCACAATAATTTGGCAGTTCATTTGAATGGTACCCATTGTGGCTCTGACTTAAATTCCATTTTCTGCATTCCCATTTCACAACAAAGAATTGTTATCGTTCTTTATACTTTTGTTTATTTCTGTCTGGATCCTTACTGTATGTGTTATGTTAACTGTCTTTTAATATCAATGTATTTTTCAGATCTGTATATTTCATTTGATTTCTTCTGTTGGGAAAGTGATTTCTTTAAGGACCAAATATAGAAAAAAGTATTTTATACCATATATTGGATTAACAAAAATGTTAGTACACTCAGAGATTGCAAATCCAAGAGGCAGCCTGCAGGAAGAGTAGTGCATAGTATCTGTAAAATTATGCTTGAAGAAAAGAAATAACCAAATGTTTGTTGCTGAGTATCTCTTCAAATCACATACATACTGTATACTATAAAGCTTATATCCCAGTGCATAGCTTTATGGGGTTAAACATCATTTAAAGGAAAATACTAGTTTTAAAGAGTTACATTTGTGAAGCAAATATGTAACTGCAGCTCTTTAATACTAATTTGCCCAATAAAGGTATCCTATATATATATATATATATATATATATATATATATATATAGATATATATATTCTTTGCAAAACTGCAGTAATGCAACAGTTAGGGTTTTTACAGTGACAAAAGTGAGAAATTCCCCGTGGGGTTACCCCTTGTGCTTACAACCACCCTCTCCCCACTAACAGGCATTGGGGTGTGTGTTGGGAGTTATCGACCCTAACTCACATCCCATTCCATGTAAATAAGCTGAGGTGGAGCAGTATAGAAGAATAGGGGCTAGAGTTAGGACCCGATGACCAATGCACAACCTGTGCCTGTTGGTGGGGTGGTGGTTGTAGGGTGCAAGGTGGTAACTCTAACGGGAATTTTCTCACTTTTTCGCTGTAAAACCCTAACTGTTGCATTAATGCAGTTTTGCAAAGAATCTACTTACTGATATATAGTAAAGTACAATGTCACACAAGTTGGTGGGGCCAATAGGGCCTGAACCAACTGGTAAATTTCTCTGCCCAACATAACAGTACAAGGACTGAATATCATATGTATTGTGGAGAGTCAGACAGGGACCATGAACCCGCTTGGCCCCACGCCTCCCACCAACCTGAAATGAACCAAATTTTCAATCATTGGAGTGGCACAATTCCACACCTGTTTACAATTTTCACATCTAATTACTGAAAATTACCTCAGTGGCAGTGAGGCTTGCTGCCCTATAAATGTCAAAGCAGTACCGCAATGCAGAACGCTATCTGCAAAACGTAAACTGTGTCATGCAATATCTCCACAGCAAATATATTTTTGACACCTAAACACCATAACTTACATCTACAGGTCATCCACTCAGCACTCTCCAAATTTCAAGTTAAAAGACCAAACCATTTCCAAGATATTTAATTTTAAAGTTTTAGATTTTCATTCTTCGGAGTGGCATAATTTCACACCTGTTTACATTTTACACATCTAACCACTGAAAAGTACCTCCATGGCAGTAAGGCTAGCTACCCTGTAAATTTCAAGTCACTGCCACAATGCAGAATGCTATCCACAAACCGTAAACTGTGTCATGCAATATCTCTGCAGCAAATATATTTTTGACACCTAAACACCATCATTCACATCTACAGGACATCCCATCAACACTCTATAAATTTCAAGTTAAAAGACCACACCATTTCCAAGATATTTAATTTTAATGTTTTTGCACCTTTAAAAATTCTTTGATCGCAAGAATCAGCCATGACCTGACAATCAAAGATCATCTTTGATCATGAGGGAACATCTGTTCATGAAATTTGGGCTATCCGGTCTCTCCCAGAGACATCTAATCCAGCAAAAATCTGCCCATCTCATCCCTCCCTCAAGAATGAAGAACGCGATCAAAGAATCTCGAGAGCAAAGAATTTACAGGCTCATGATCAAAGAATTTAAAAATATTAAAACTCCATTTTTTGACACAACTACTTTAAACCACAGGCATGGCTTGATAGAGGGAAGCCCTCTGAGCAAAACTCATCCTAGTTTTACTTCACAAGTCACCCTTGGGCTGAGATATTTATTTATTTTTCAACCCAGAAACCTGGCCATCTCATCCCTCCTTCAGGAACGAAGATTGCAATCAAAGAATCTCATGATCAAAGAATTTGCAGGCTCACAATTAAAGATCGTTAGCGAGCCATGATCAAAGAATTTAAAAGTTTAAAACTCCATTTTTTGACAGAACTACAATAAACCACAGGCATGGCTCGATAGAGGAAAGCCCCCTGAGCAAAACCCATCCAAGTTTTCCTTCAGAAGTCACCCCTGAGCTGAGACATTTGTTTTTTTTCCAACCCCAAACTGAAAACAAGATGGCGGCCATCACAATCAATAAATTTCTTATGATTAAAGAATCTTTGATCACAAGCCTGCAAATTCTTTGATCATGAAGAGTGACCAGATTGCCAAAACCCCATTCTTCTTTCACAAAACAGCCATATAAATGTTTCCATAGACTTATAATGGGAGCTAAAAAGTTGCTCTTTTTACATGCCAAGCTTCAGACAGGCATGCCACATAGTGGCCACACAGAGCCATGAACAAAATCCAAAAAAATGCCCTCAAAACTGGTGGAAAGTGCATTTTTCAAAGATTCACTCTGCAAAAACAGTAAGTCCAACTTAAACACAATTTGACAGATCAAGAGATCTACCGTGCCCCACCACATATAGCAAATTTCATGCAAATCCGTTGAACGGGTCCAAAGTTATTAACGTGCACAATTTCAAGTTTAACATTAAAGTGCCTTCATAACCCCAACTATAGGGGCGTGACCATGTCCCTATAATAGATAGATATAGATATAGATATAGATATAGATATTTAAATATATATATATATATATATATATATATATATATATATATATATATATATATATATATATATAGTTTTCAAAAGTTTGGACTTGAATAACTCCACATTTCTGTTTTCACTCTAGAGCAAACATGGTTCATCTTGGAGTGAATAATACTGTTACCTCCCATATAGTTTCAAAAGCATCATTCTGCTGTCTCACAATGTGTGCCTGCTCTACATTTTGATGGACTTCATTCACCTTGCCCCACCATTGGCTCTGGTTATTGGAAATCATCAAACCATTTCCTAGTGATATATTTCTTTCTGGCAATGTCCTGAACATCATTTGGATGTTGGGTGCTGTATTTCTGTAGCGCATCTTGAGATTGGCTCCCAGCAACAGATAGTATAGAAAATTGTCAATTCAAACTTCATCAATAAAACCTTTCTGCACTTTTTTCCATCACGCTACTACAAATCCACATAGCACGTGTATGGCCTCAGCTTTCTTCATACCACAATCTCGCCACATTCCTCAGAATATCTTTTATCAAATTTCTTAACTCCTTGTACCCTGTGCAGCCATTCTGTGTCAGTTTAAGCAATGGATATTTCAGGCATCAAATTGAGCCATTGGAAGTAATGCATTAATATAATGGGAGGGCTTTAAGCCTGAGGTTCAATGGGGGAAGCAACAACATCACTCCTCCATTGACTTCAAAACGTCACTCATCCTGGACTCTCCAAGGATTTGTTTTTGTTGCTGTGTGTTTACCGGCTCGCCCTAGTGTGCCATACCTGCCTTCCCTCCTCTCCCTCCTGGGTATTCCCATCGATCCAGCACGCACTTGCAGTTTCTCGCTTCGTGCCTTGTTGTCTGCACCTACTCTCCTGCTCGGCTCTTCGGTGAGTCTTTTTCATTCATCTGCTGCTTAAGTTCCACATATGAGGGGCTCTACAAGTCTTTTTAAACACTTCTACACTGTGTACTGGGGCTGTTTGCGGCAGTCTGAGGCAGGAGCTGGAGCTCCTCCAGTTTTGTTGGCTGCTCACCTCACACTGCCTTTGCATTGGGGCATGGGGGCAGTGAGTTGGCATGCTGCTGCTCTGCTCCACAGTATGCCGAGCTGAGCGGGAGCATTCAGTTTACAGTTTTTTCATTATTAAGTTAACATTGACTTCACACTGTTACTATCTACCACTGGAGTTTATTAAGTGAGCTTAGCTACTATTTTTCTATTTTCCATCATTCTGTTTCCTGCTTTGTGTTTACTGCAGTGCAGTATGGCGTTCGGGAGTTTCAGTGCTCAAATCAGAACTGACTCTCAACTTCTTATAGTACATGCTCTTGCTGAATGTCACCTGTTTTATTTTTGGCTCACTATCCATTTAACCTGGATTTTGCTGAGAAATTAAGCTGCTAACAAGTTGCACTTCTTCCCATTCAGTGCACTGATCTCAGTGAGGACCATTTGGTGGGTGTTTGAATGGTCGACCTGTTTGGCCTGTTAGTTGGGAACCTGTTGTCCCTGCCCTGGGAAGGAATGCTTTGGACATATGGTAAGCTCTGACCATGGCTGAGCTTCTGGAGGAACAGCTGTTCTGTAGACGAAAGGAGTCTCATCACGACAGCACTATAAGTGTTAATGATTTGCATCTGTGGCTACTGCACTTCATGGAGCGCTTTCTTCTGATTTTATTTTAGGTTCCTATAACAGTTCCCCTCAGGGCTGGAAAGTGGACCATTTTGGATGGGCAAGCTTGTGTGGTAGCTGGTGACAAGTAACCTAAAACTATCTGAGTCCTGTATCGAGTTTCCTGATGACGGGTTCGAACACATAACCATAGACATGGAGCGTGAAGGCCAGTGGGTGTCCAATGTGTTGGGAAGCTTGATCAGCCTGTGAAATGCCTTGCACAGCTGCTTGGGGTCTGATGTTGTCTTAGTACTAGACAAAGCCCTATCTCAGATTTCACTAAATAGCTTACAATTGGGTCCAGAAGGATCCGACATGACGCATTTCATGCATTTTGGACTCCTTGTATGATCTAGGAGCTTCTATTTGTATTTCCTCCTTCTGCCTGGTTGGCAGGTCGCTATGGGGCTGTCTGGTTACTGCTTACAAGCACAGCTTCTCTTGAGAGAAGGGTGACAATGTTCATTCGGTCGTTTGCCCAGTCTAGATCTACTTCTGAACAATTCTGATACTCTTGACACCTTTCAGACTCAGTTTAGAGCTGGGATCAGAATGGATCTTGGTCCCCCTCATGTTTTTTCTCCCCGATGCTATGCATGCCTTATTCTGCGGCTGCTGCATCCTGCATTTTTCCCTTTATACAGCTGTTTCACACTGACATCTGCTATTGCCGGTGCTCTTTGATTGCCCTCACTCTTTATTGCCTTCTTGTACTGCAACATCTACATGTCTCTATTAAAAAAAAAAGAAAACTTTTTCTTGGCACTACAATTCCATATTTCACCCAGTGCATCTATAGGAGCTGTAGCACTTTTCTGATGCCTGATTGAGGTACTATGAGCGACGTACATTCTAGGGGGGATCTGACTCTTTTGGCCTCTGCTGTTTCCACAGACAGTACTACTCTGCTTTCTCACTGGCAGTTGGATCTGATTCCCACGGAGGTCACTCCTGGGTTCTCCCCCTCTTCCTCGCATCTCTCCCTCTCTGCGTTGCCTATCATAGAATTGGACTCTCATCGAACCGTGGCCTTCCTGCTGCTTCTGTTCAGGTTCCTGCCTACTGTCTTTTCCCCAGTCATCTCTCTCCATTTGTCAAGGATTGCCTCCTATCCGGGCCTACATTCAATATTTACTTGTCCCAGCCTTCATGGCTTCTCTCCATCACCATCCTACCCTGCATTTGCCCTTGCCGCTGATCTCCTGCATGGCTCCTCACTTTGTTCAGTATTCTCTCCTCCATACCATCCCTGCTTGTCCCTCCAGATTCCTTCCGCTCATGGCATCCCTCCTACTCGTCCGCCATTCATTTTCTCCATGACCAGCAGCCCTCCTGCCATATGTCTCGGTTTCTCTATCTGGTCCTCGCTGCCATTTCTTATCTCATTGAATCACACTTCTTAGCTTCATTCTATCATCGGTCTTCATGGCTCCACTCCAGTCATAGTTTCCTTTGGCCTTGGTGTTTCATCTTCCAATTTGCTTACTTCTGCATATCCTGCCTTCCTACCTCATAGGTCCACAATGCCCTCTTCCTACTCATTTTTCACTCCCTCACTCAGTATACCTCAACTGCCTCGTATGTCTCTGCTGCCTCCCCTTGGCACGTATTCAATAATTCTTTTCAGCATACCTATCATTACTCATCGCCTCCTCTCCTTAGCCATGGCTCTCGGCTGCCTGTATCGGGTTCAGTGTTCTGGTCATCATTCACCACTTCGTGCCAGCCATTGGAGAGCACTCCACTCATGGCTTCACTCCTCATGCATTCTTGCTACCCTAATTTGATTCTACCTCTGCTCAAGAGCCATGCCTTCCTGTCCATCGCCCTTTGCTAAGAGCTGGCTGGAGACTCTCCACCATCATTCAAGTTCCTTTCATGTTCCTTTCTGAGTCTACTTCCTTTCCGGGAGCCTACTTCCTCACATTGCTCTATTAATTTCCGAATCTACCTCCTTTTGAGGAGTTTACTTAGCCGCTTTGCTCTATCAGCTTCCTCACCCCTCTAGTTTGTATACCTCCTCATTCCAGATATGCCTTCATGGCCTCAGAGTATATCTCCTTTCGAGGAGCCTCATTACTTGCATCACTCCATCAATTCATACAATCTCTCATGGGCCATCCACGGCTGACTCCATCCGCCCTTCCATCAACCCGGGCCTAAGCACCATCTCATCAAGCTTGCCCTCCTGCCCCTTGCATTGCCTTCCTCCTTCACAGAGTCTACTCACTCCATGTTGTCCACTGTTGATGATCCTTCATTTCCTTAGCCCATTGGCTCAGTGATGCTCGGCCTCAACATGCTCATCTCATTCACTACCTCTCTAGGCATGCCTTTGCATGGTTTGCTGCCAAGTCTGCACTGTTCCGTTGCTCAGTCTGACCGTGCTGATCCTGGATCGTGTACTGCCTAATTTGACTCACCCCAGTGCAGTTCTCCTCTTGCATTGGCTGGGTCCTATGCTACCCTATTGATCTCACTACCGTCCTTCATCATTTCATACCTCACTTTCCAGTACCTGCATTCGTGGCGTCTATCTCTCATTGTACCTCATCAGTTCCTGTTCCCTTCCTCAGCCTAGCAATTATTCTCATCCTGCCTGTCATGGATTCTTTCCACTCTTGGTATCCCTCCTCATCGTACTTCATCAGATTTGACTCCCCTTGATCTCCTTCCCAGCTTACCCTCTGGTTCGCAGATCCTCTGGTTCCTGATGTGCTTTTTTGGCCTCTCTTCTTTTGAGGAGTTTCATTGTTTGTCTCACTCCCTGGTGCCTCATACCTTCATTCAAGTGCTGTTCCTGTTCATTCCCGTCTCCTCTTCTTCCAATTTCATATCTACTCTTCAGGATTCAGTCATCATCAGCTTCCCTCCGCTCTTCGATTCACTCGTCATCATACTTCGTCAAATTTGGTCGCTCCTCATCATATCTCATCCAGTTTTGATCCTCGATCACTTCACCTGAGTTGCCTCTGGTTCCTGATCTCCCTTCTTAGCCTCGAACTCTACCTCTTTTCCAGGTGCCTCATTGGTGTACTTTCTTTGTTCCAGTTTCATTTTCGGTTCTTTCTCATCTCCTCCTCTTCTTCCAGTTCACTTCCAGCTATCCAGGCTTCCATCCACTCTTGGCCTGCTCTTGACATTCTTTTTGGGCTTACCTATCATAATTCCTATGCCACCTATCAGCTGCTGCCATCCTGCTGAATGCATTGAGTTCATAACACCAGTCATATCGAGTTCATGAATCCAGTCATCTTTCACTCAGTATTACTTCAAAAAGCAAGTTACTCAAGCATTATTACATATCTTATCCAGTTGCGTAAGCACATTGAACCTTGTTTTAAAAATTCCACCAGCAACTTTCCAGACACACTGTCTGCAATTCTATATTTACAACACTATTCCTCTTATGTTTCTGAATCTTGGTGATACACACAGCAGACTTACTTTCCCAGAGAACTGTCAACATATGGGGTTACGGTTAAAAAATGGCTGAAGTAACAAAAGAAGGAGGAGTTGTTTAATGCCTCTGCACCAGAATGTGCTGCTGGGGTCACAGTTAGTACTGCCAAAGCACTCCTGTAGGATTTCTATTGCAGTGCTGTGGATGTCACATTAGACGGTAATGCTCGGTTGGGGTTTTGACACCCAGAGTGTTAATTCTCAGATGCCATGAATAATAATTTATTTATTTAAAACTGGTAACTTAGAAAGGCACACTAAGTCAAGGCTTATTTCCTGGCACAACCTGAGGGATAGGTGACAGGGAGTACAGAAAGAATAGTTACAACAAGCATCAAAGTCTGGTACCATACACACCATACAGGTGTGAAAGCAATAAAAAAAAACAAGATGAACAAGCACATAATAAGGTATTCAATATGGGGTGCCAAGTACTGAGTATCTTTTATTTATTTATTTATTGAATTTTGTTGACCCAGTAAGCCCACTGAGCCTAGAAGTCCCTTTTTAAGGGGCGACCGGGGCAGGGAGGGGGATACAAATGGTAAGCAACTGAAATTGAACCAGATTAAGCTATTGGTGGTATTTGTTTTTAGTGAATGGGAGAAATTTGGCTAGGACACTGGGGAAATTCCCCTACTCCATTGCGGTTGCACTGTGCACCGTGAGGGAACGGCTGTCACAATGGCCACTTGGGGCTCCGAGTCGGAGCAAGAGGATGTGCAGGAGATAGGGGAGTTGGTCTCCCTCCCTATCTCTAGGCTTCTGAAGACCATGCCTGCTGTTCTTACCGGACTACTGGATGCGGATTCCCACTGCCAAACGGATGCAGCATCACGCTGCCAAACGGATGTTTTTTTGCCTCACAACTCTCTTTCCATGGACGTGGTAGTAACTGGATTTGACTCACCTATGGATTCTAGGGCTGGTGTTGTCTTCTCCTCTCCTAAGCCGGTTTGTTCTACTGTACCCGGTCTTTTCTCTTCGGCAGCGCGTTGCTGGGATTCTCCTTGCCTGCCTCCTAGTGATGAGGTCTGTCACCCTGCGACACAAGAGATGCTGAATGTTCTGCGGGAACCCAGTGGGAACCAGGAAGTGCTGGCAGTATTCAGTTGCGGTGATGCTTGTTTACTGGGAACCGGGGAGACTGGCAGCGAATTGCGGGTAAGCAAGTGACTGGAGTCTCCCCTAGGCTCCCCCACACTGCCTCCTTGTCTAAGTTCTGCACCTTGGGAGTTGGAAGGGGTTGGACCGAAGTGTTGCAGCCACCTGGAAGCCAGTGTTGGGTTGTCTACTTCGGTTCTCCCAGGAGTGTCTGACAGTCTAAAAGGTACAGTTCACAGTAATGGTGTTTCTACTAATGTTGTGGGGGATCGCCAGCCCAGTTTACCGGGCTTGTTTGTCTCTAGCCCAGTTGGTGGTGGGTTTGATTCGCACCTCTCAGCTTCTGGACTCACTATTGCAGAATCACTTCGAGGGTGCAGGATGGGAGAAGTCCCCTTTAGATGATTCTTGGACCTCTCCTGCTCAGCCTGGCCCTGCTCCCCGAGGGGATTTATTGGACATCTCGGACCCACGAGAGGTTCCTTCGGGGTTTACTTTATCACAATCTCCATCCTGGCAGGCGGATAAAGGGCAGGTATCTACACCAAGTATATTTCACAACTCAGACTTGCTCACTGCCGATGCTGTATTGCCTACCTCCATCCTGCCTGCTGCTGTTGTTCCTTTGCCTCATGCTTCTTCCCAGGTTGACTTAGTTGAGACTGGTGTGTGCTCTGTTTCGATGCCCATATCTGTTTCCCTACCTGAACCTTCTCCTGCCTCTGAATTGAAGAGTAATAGGAGCTCGGCTACTAAGGATTCTGGCCCGGCTTTGGGGCCTCCCCAGACTAAAACTTTTGCTGGTTTGTTCCATTCCCCTCCTGAACAGGCTAAATGGTATAATGCTGTTCTCATACGTTATAAAGGTGGCCTGGACATCTTCCCTGATCGTCTTTATGTAGGGAAAACTTTGCTTAAATCAAGTCTCCATTTCTCTCCCTCTGACATTTATGCTTTAATTCATACATCTGGAGATAATTACTTTGATGTTAGCTTTAAGAATGCAGCTGGGTTAGATACTTTTTGGAGCAGATATCAAGCTGTTCGACATACTCCTTTGTGGGCCCCTTTTTTCGCTATTCCCCTTACTAAACCAACTATAAAATCTATTACAGTTTTGTTTAAAAATGAGGGGGTGGCTATAGAAGATATTGTAAGATGCTTGTCCTCTAAATGTTCTGTTCTGGGTTTACCTGATCCGATTATTGATTCTGAATGTTTCCGGACAGGGGGGTGGAAACTACAGGTTAAATTGCCTGTACTCAATGGGTCTATTCAACACTTGCCCAGTTGTTTTTATTTGGGTAGGGATCGTGATTTTGTTTTTTATCCAGGGCAGCCAAAATCTTGTTTCCGGTGTGGAGCCCAGACATATCTCAGTAGTGCCTGTGACCAGCTGAAATGTTCTGCCTTTCTTGGTTCTGGCCATGTCAGTATCAATTGCCCATGCCCTGAATACTGTAATTTGTGTGAGGAAACTTCTTATTCTTTTAAAGATTGTCCATGGGTTTCCCATAATAACCCTGACCGGCCTCCGGATTCTCAGCATGAGACCATCACTCAGGCTCAGGAGTCAGCTCAGGCAAGGCCTCAGTTTTGACCTTTTGATACTGCAGTGATATCTCCACCCCCTGTTGATTCTTCCCCCTCCTTTGGGAATCCTGGATTGGAACCTTCACTTCTGAAGGTGCCTTCCTCCAGTGCACCCTTATGGCCTGAGGTCCCTAGTTCTCTGCCCCAGGCTTTATCCTCCTCTCCCCCCGGTTGTGGAGGAAGTACAGGCTTCCACCTCTTGTGCTGTTGTTTTACCTTCTCTGAAGGACAACATGCAGCCCCCTGAGGATTCTGACTGAGTCCCAGTGGGAAACAGGAGATTGACGAGGAGTTCTCTGATGAAAGGTCATGTCAGACCAACCTCATTGAATTTTTTGACTGGGTGACTAGGGAGGTGGATCAGGGAAGGGCAGTGGACATGACCTATCTGGACTTCAGCAAGGCCTTTGACACTGTGCCACATAGAAGACTATTACACAAACTGGGGACTATGGGTGTAGGCAGGACAGTAGTGTGGTGGGTAGGTAACTGGCTGGGTGGCAGGACACAGAGGGTGGTGGTAAATTGCTGTCACTCCACAGAGGGAAGAGTGACCAGTGGGGTACCACAGGGATCAGTGCTGGGACCGGTCCTATTCAACATCTTCATCAGTGACATTGCACAGGATATAGAAGGCAGAATTTCACTGTTCGCTGATGACACAAAGCTCTGTAACAGAGTAGACACACCAGAGGGTGTAGACAGAATGAGAAGGGACCTGCAGAAACTTGAAGAATGGTCAAGGGTTTGGCAGTTGAAATTCAATGCAAAGAAGTGCAAGATAATGCATATGGGGCACAAAACCCTGGCACAATATATCAGTTGGGGGTGAGGATATAGCATGCACCAAGCAGGAAAGGGATCTTGGGGTTGTCATCCTGATGACCTCAAGGTAGGGAAACAGTGTGACAAGGCATCAGGTAAAGCAAATAGGATGCTGGGATGTATAGGCAGGGGCATCACCAGCAGGAAAAGGAGGTCATAATTCCACTATACAAGACACTAGTGAGGCCCCACCTGGAGTACAGTGTACAGTTCTGGAGACCATACCTACATAAGGACATAGACAGGGTAGAGAAGGTTCAGAGGAGGGCAACAAAGATGGTGCATGGGTTGCATCACAAGTCCTATGAAGACAGGTTGAAGGAACTGAACATGTACTCCCTGGAGGAGAGGAGAGAGGGATATGATAGAGACATACAAGTATCTTACAGGGAGGAACAGGGTGCAGGAAAACACTATTTTTAAGCGAAAAAATGTTTCAGGACTAGAGGCATGGGATGAAGTTGGAGGAGGACGATTCAGAGGAAACATGAGAAAGAATTTCTTCAGAACGGGTGGTGGACAAGTGGAACACCCTGCCAGAGGAAGTGGTGGGGGCTGAAACAATCACAGGATTTAAGAATGCATGGGATAGACATAAAGGAATTCTAGAGGTCAGGGGTAAGGGGAAATAGACTTCTAGGAAAACAAACTGAACTTACAAGCTCAAATGGGCAAACTAGGTGGGCCATAGGCCCTTATCTGCCGACACTGTCTATGTATCTATGTAAAGGAGCGCCTCTGTCTACTGTGGTTCCCCCCTCTGACCTGACGGTTTCCAACCAGTTTGCAATTTTTTCTAAGCGAAAGCAAACTGTGGATACTGGGGAGGATTCTGATGCCTCATCTATTGCATCTTCTCAGGTTGAGATGTTCACTGACTCTGAACAAGTTTTGGGGGAGGTCCAATTGAATAAAAAGAAGAGATGCAAAATTAAATCTCCCGGTAAGGGTTGTGGTGGAAAAAAATCTTGATTTCCAGCTCTTTCACTAAGATGGGGGACTTTATATCTTTTGGAAGCTTAAATACGAATAGTCTTAAAAATGATAAGAGACGCCGGGCCATTTTTTCATTTCTTTTGTCTTTACCCTTGCACATCATTTTTTTGCAAGACACTAGGCTCCATTCTTTACAAGAGATTGGGAAAGCCTCTAGGGATTGGAGGAATGGTCTGTCCTTTTGTTCTCTAGCTGAAGAATTGTGTTCTGGAGTAGGGATACTGGTTCAGCGGGTAGACATTCAGGTCACTAGGTTAATTGATTTAATTCCAGGTCGTGTCTTGATCCTGGATATTGTTTTCCAATGTCAAGAATGGAGACTTATTAATCTTTATAACCCTCAAGTTAAAACCCAGAGGGTTCACACGTTAAAACAGATCCAGTCGTTTCTTCATTCTTCTAAGTCTGTGATTTTTGGCGGAGATTTTAACTGCATTTTGTCATTATCTGATAAAACTGGCCTTACTCAAAAATTGTATTCAGATTCCAATTTTCTTAACACTCTGTATGTTACGGCTGATTTGAGAGATGGGGCTTCTTTTGGGGTCATTCCTCCAGAACACACTTTTCATCGTGGCAGATCTTCCACTCGAATTGATTATTTTTTTATTTCCCACTGGTTAAATGATGTACGGTACTCGGTGGTACCTTGTGAATTTTCAGATCACTGTTTATTACTGTTGCATACTGGTTTTCCACTTAACAAACCTGTCACTCATACCTTTTGGAAAATGAATATTTCTGTGTTGACTGATGATGGTGGGTGGCAAGGCCTGTTTCGGCTTCTTCAAGATAAGATCTCTGTTTTTGCCTTGTATGATAATCCGTCTTTTTGGTGGCAAGATACTAAAGTAGAAATTATGAAATTTTGTAAACATTACTCGAAAAAAGTATCTTCTGATCGTTATTTTCAGTATCTTAAATATCGGCGCCACCTACAAAGACTGCTGTCTTGGCAATCTGAATGGGGTTTAGACTATTCAGACCAAATCCAACAGGTTAAAGCAGAGATGCAGGCTTCTCAGTATGAGAGAATGACATCACTTTTCCTGGAACAGAAATATGGCTGGAAGGGTTCTGCTAAAATTATTAATCCGTATGATAGTAGTCACCAACAGGTGGCATCTAAATATATGTCTACTTTGGTTTCTCATTCTGGTATCATGATAACTGAGAACCATAAAATTTTGGAGGAAGTTTCTTTGCATACTAACTCATTTTATGGACGGGCTTATGATTAACCTTCCTGGGAGAGTTTTCTGGATTCCTTTGACGTTCCTGTTCTCTCCCCAGAGTGTTTTGTACCCTTAAATCAGCAGGTTACCTGTGCAGAAGTTGATTCAGTTATAAGTCATCTGAAAAATACAGTTACCCTGGACCTGATGGGATTCCAAATGAATTTTATAAGAAATCTAAATTCTTATTGCTACCATATTTAACTCAGGTTTATAATACTATTTTACACGGCTTATTGCCTATTCCCCTCGCCTTTTCGGACGGTTATCTAATTTTTTTGTATAAACAGACACATGATAAAACTAAACTAGATGACTGGCGGCTGATTAGTTTATTAAATTCAGATTGGAAGATTTTGTGCAAAATAGTTTCTAATAGGCTAGCTCAGGTGGCGGCTCAGGTGATTTCTGCCACACAGACTTGTGCAATCCCGGGTCGTTCCATGATCTCCAACCTGAAAATTTTGAGAGAAGTCTTTGATGGGACTACCACTCAAGGTTATGTTTTTAGTTTAGACCAAACCAATGCTTTTGACCGGGTGCCACATGAGTAATTGTTTTCTGTGTCGCATAACTACGGGGTACCTGCGGTTTTGCTGGGCTGGATTAAACTTTTGTATAGATCGGCTTACACCACGCCATTGGTTAATGGTTTGAGAGGCTCCTGTCTCCCTATTAAGAGAGGGGTCAGACAAGGCTGTCCTCTAAGTCCCCTGTTATATGTCTTTTCCATTGATCCACTTCTTCGGATGTTAGGGGGAAGGGCTGATATTCATCATATTTCTGTAGCTCCAGACATTGTTTTCCCATGTGTTTTGGCTTACGCGGATGATGTTTGTATTTTGGTAGCTGATCCAGCTTCTGGGGAATGGGCTATTGAAATTGTTCATTCCTTTTCCCGGATTTCTGGTTCTGCTTTAAATACCCAAAAGAGTGTGGGATGTGCTGTGCACATTCCTTTACTGGATAGATTGCCTACGATTGGAGGGATTGCTGTTCATTTTCAGAAATTTTGCATTTTGGGAGTTATTTTTGGTTCAATTGATGCAGCGTCATGTAATTGGTGTTCGGCTATGGAGGTTGCTGAATCTAAAATTGTTCAGTGGAAGCGGTTCCCTATGACTCGGAGGAAACAGATTTTTTTACTTAAAACCTGTATCTTGCCACTCTGTTTACTTGTTAGTTATGTTTTTCCTCTTCCTTTTTTTCTTGAAGCCCGGTTGTATAATTTGTTTTTTTAATTGCTTTGGGGTAGTAGACTAAACCCTGTTAAGAGATCGGTCACTTAGTGGCCTATAAAACAGGGGGGTTTGCAAATGATAAACCCGGTGCTTTTTAATTTTTCTATCTTTGTGCATGCTAACCTTTTTCCTTGTTTAGACAACAGGACAGATTGTTGGGCCCTTAGCCTTGCCTCCCGTTCCCAATATTTTTTGGAAAAATGGCAGGCTCCGGTTTGGAAACCCTTTACAAGAATTCCATTAGGTTCCTCTGTATACCTTGTTGAAGTGTTTAAAAAACTTAAACTTTGGAAAGTGTCCCCTGAGGTGGAGTTGTTACGAAATAGGAAACACTTATACTCCTCTATTCTGCACTCCATGTTCTTAATACCGCCTTGTTTTACAGTACCTTGTGATTCACAGTGTTTGGTTAAACAATTAGTAGACAGCAGAATTCCTGCAAAAATATGGGACGTTTTATGGTTATTTTGTCACAACAAATTGAACGTCAAAGGAAATCAGAAACATAAACAATTATCTGAACGTTACTGTATTCGTGAAACCTGTGTTTGTCAACTAGAATCTATGCAACATCTCTTTTTTGAGTGCCCATATATTTCCCATTTATGGTCTAAATTGAGTCACTCATGGGGCTTACCTGTATTTTCCAGTTTGAAGTATATTGAATTGGTTTATGGGGACTTTGGACCAAATTGGAAGATTTTTTTTCCAGGTACTTTGGGGTGCTGTTTGCTGTCTGCAAATGGTGCATCTGGCACAACAGATGTTTGTTTGTGTTACAACAGAAATCGATTACTTTGCCTGCACTTCAAGAACATATTAGAAGTGAAATCTCTAGAATTTATTGTTTAGAGAAGAAAACTCTTCCTGCGCCTTTAGTGGCATTTTGGTGGAGAACTTTACCGATCATTTTGTTTGAAGGGGTTACCTGAATATGGGTTTTATATTGTCTGGAGTTTTCTTTTCTTTCCTTCCAATATCAAGTCTGTGGGGAAGGTGTTTGATCTTATGGTGAACAATTTTTTTAGTACACATTTTTTTCCTTTTCTCACAACAATGGATATTGTGCTTTTCTTTTTCTGTTTTCATAGGTAATCAGCAATATGTTTATAGTGTTATGTATTACCTTGGTTTTGTTTTCTTATATTGTTTTCCAATAAAAAATTCCCCTACTCTTTTTTGATAAGTGCCATGGGCTCTTTAACATCCACCTGAACTATCACCAATCCAGGCAGATAATATTTTTTAATATTTTTAATATTTGTAGGACTCATATATGGGAATCGATAAAAAAACATATTTAAATTAAATTGAAGAAATACCCTACCCTTCCCCAGATGGCCAGGACTAGTCTATTGGCCTACCCCCTTTCAGCCCTTTGTTTTCCCATTCTCTACCCCATCCCCATTCTCCCATACTGATTTAATTTAAAACTGCTAGCTTCTGGCACTTCACCAGGAGCCAAGCTTGTCATTTTAGGTATTGCTTCCTTCCTAGACCAATCCACTAATCTGCATAGAATTATTAGTGATGCAAAGCACACTACCTAATACTTAATAAATCATGGGAGGATGGTGTGGTACCCGAGGACTGGAGGAAGGTGGATGTGATTCCCCTTCACAAAAGTGGGACCAAGACAGAGGCAGAAAACTACAGACCTGTCAGTCTGACCTCTGTGGTAGGGAAAGTGATGGAGTCACTTATGAAGGAAAGAATAGTTTAGTACCTAGAGGCCAGTGGAGCACAGGACCCAAGGCAGCATGGGTTCTGGCGGGAAGGTCATGTCAGGCAGATCTAATAGATTTCTTTGACTGGGTGACCAAAGTAGTAGACCAGGGAGGGCTGTGGACATGGCCTACCTAGACTTTAGCAAGGCATTTGACACAGTCCCACACAAAAGATTAATAGTCAAATTAACCAGCCTGGGAGTGGGTCTCAGGGTGGTAGCCTGGGTAAAACATTGGCTGGACAACAGGACACAGAAGGTAATTGTAAATGGAGTCCATTCTGAAGAAAGAGGGGTTACTAGTGGGGTACTGCAGGGTTCAGTATTGGGTCCAGTCCTTTTTAATGTCTTCATCAGTGACATTGCAGAGGGACTGTAAGGAAAAGTATGCCTTTTTGCAGATGACACAAAGATCTGCAACAGGGTTGATACACAAGGAGGCGTGGAAAGGATGAAAAGGGACTTGGCAAGGTTGGAGGAATGGTCAGAAGTATGGCAGCTAGGATTCAATGCAAGAAGTGCAAAATAATGCACCTGGGAAACAAGAACCCAGGGAAGAATACACAATGGGGGAGGTAGTAACAACAACAAAAAAGGAAAGGGACCTGGGGTAATCATATGAGAAGACCTTAAGGTTAGCAAGCAATGTGAGAAGGCAGTAGGGAGGGCTGGGGGTATACTGGGATGTATAGGGAGAGGCATCAGCAGCAGAAAACAGGAAGTTGTTATCCCTCTGTACAGACAGTTGGTGACACCCCATCTGGAGTACTGTGTCCAGTTCTGGAGACCCCATCTCCTCAAGGACATAGAGAGGATAGAGGCAGTTCAGAGGAGGACAACTAAAATGGTGCAGGGTCTGCAAGAGAAGCCGTATGAGGAGAGACTAAAGGAGGTTAATATGTATACCCTCGAGGAAAGAAGGGAGAGGGGGGACATGATAGAAACTTTTAAGTACCTCAGTGGAATCAACAAAGTCCAAGAGGTAGCATCTTTCAGAAAAAGAGACTTGCAAGAACAAGGGGACACAATTTAAAGATAGAAGGAGGGCAGTTCAGGGGCAATGTGAGAGTATTATTTCACAGAAAGGGTAGTGGATGCATAGAACAGCCTTACTGAGGAGGTTGCGGGGTCTAAAACTGTGGGAGAATTCAAGAATGCATGGGACAGCCATAAGGCAATTCTTGTGGGGGTAGGAAGAAATAGGCTGTTGGTTAACTAGGATCTGTGGCCTATCCTGTAGGTAGGGAAATGGGCAGACTAGATGGGCCAAGTGGTCCTTATCTGCCGTCAAAGTCTATGTTTCTATGGAGAAGGTGACTGGGTTAGCCTGGATGACTACACATGGCTCTCCTTAAGTCATGGTTCAGGGTACAGGAAGAGGGAGCAGCCAACTTCTAAGTAAATGTTTTTTAGTAATTAGGAGAGTTGGACTAGGGAAAGCTGAACATCTAGAATAATTGAGTCGACTCCAGACACAGTGCCAACAGCCAGCATTTGTTTTAAATTAGTGTGGAAGAATAAGGACAAGGTGCTGTGTGTAATGGGAGTGGCCAAGACACTATCGTAAGCCACCTGGGGAAGACTAGATTTTTAAAAAGGAATTTTTGGATATTTTCATTAATTCTTAACTTAATATTTAAGTGCCTAATAAATAATAGCTGCGGATCTGGGTTGCCAAGTACAGATACTTGTTGAGTATATGGAAAATGTACTGTTATATCTCTAATGCTAAGCTTGGTAAAGGGAAGTTCAATGAGGATAAATTGGATAAAAAAATTGCCTTTACAAACTTAAATGTCCTTGATGAGTGTAAAGAGCAAGTGTGCTGTCTAAAAATAATATTAACATTTTAAAATAGTCAACTATTTAAATGTTATATGTAATGGACATTTTCCTTTTTGGCTAATTAGAAGATGTTCTACCTGTCAGTACCAGGGCTGATGTATGGAACGACATTTTTCCTGGAGTTTGACTTGTTTAGTTCTCTTCCTCCCATAAGTCATGAGCATTGTGACACTGAAAACTGCTGCATCACAACGGCTCAGAGAGACCCACTCCCTTCCTGCCAGATCAGTCACTTGTGATGTCATAGTGAGTGAGGTAACCAAGTCATGAGGTATGAAAATGAACAGAACTAAAGTAGGTATGTCAGCCTGCTGGTAAAGTAGTGCTCTGCACATCACATCATACATACTACTACCAGACAGAAAACTTTCAAATGAGCAAAACAAGAAAGGAAAATATTTCAGGAATAAAAAGTAAGAATTGGAAACTTAAAATTAATAGCATTTTATATTTGCTATCTATGTTGCTACTAGCTTTTTAAACAGTACTTTCAATCAAACAATTATTCCTTCTACAAGGAGCTGTAGAGTATTTATTTTTCAGGTGACCGACTGGAAACACATTTTCCCAAATTTCTCATCTTGGATTCCATGACCTTAGGTCTCATCTGTAAAATACTGTCAGCTACATACATTGACTTATTGCTTACTTTTCGATATCCAACAAAATATTTCCTAGTGGCACATGAAATGCAGATGCCATATGTAATGTTGAGTTTGTTTACTTTTGCAGCAGCTGGCATGCTATTTGCAGATCCAAGGTCCAGTCATGTAAGATAAAGCTAAAAGCTTTAATGCCAGCTACTTGTTCCCAATATTTCAGAAGACATTTCCACAGGGCACATGAAAGCAATCCATTTTAAATGAAAAATGAAGAACTCGTTTATAAGGAGCTCATGCCTATGAGTCAAAGCTACTGTATGTCATTCTCTATTATGCATGTTTGGGAGATTCTGCACAACTTGCATCATAAGTTTCCCACTTATCTCAAGAAAAGAACATGACTTTTGAAGTTCCCATTTGATTGAAAGAAACAATAAACAAATAGCATACAAATTTTACACAGTAACGATTAGCCATGGATTGGACATAGGGCAAAGTAAGCAATAAACCTTCACAAATTGCCTGCATTAGGCATTTAATTGACTAACAGTAGAGTGTGTTAACAAGTTCTCCAAGTTCAGAAAATGCCCTTTGAAATTCAATGTGTATATACAAAAGTGTTTGCTTGTGTACAACAGGAACCCTGGGAAATAATGTACTTGCCAGTCCTGAACCGCTGCTCCTATGATAGTTGTATCCACTCACTTGCCTGACCCTCTTAGCTATTGCTCTGGCAATTGTTCCTATTTCTGATCTCCCAGAGCTTTATCTGAACCATTAATTTCTCTCGCACTTACCCTCTATTTGTACAGTGTTGATAATGTCTTTTACAGGGGCCCTGATTCTGTCGAATCTTTACCAATGCCACTGTACTGTGTAGAGTTTGTATTATTCCATGTGGTATCCCATTATGTGGGTGAACCAAACTGAGTGACTTGAATATGAGTGACTCAGTTTGGTTGACCAATGGAATGGTGAGTGTGCAGGGATAGCAATGCTAGGGAACTGCGACTATGGTGAGATGGAATAATGAGGGCGAATGATGCAGGAGCTATACAGTTGGCTAAATGGTGGAATGAAGCATGCTGCTGCCAAGCTGGCTGCCTGGCATGGCAGATAGGGTCACTGCCTAGAATGGTGAGGGTCCTGGGTTCAGGACTGCCTGTAGGCAAGTATTATTACTAAGAGTTCTGACTGTCAAATTTTTTTTCCTTGGTGTGTCCTGTTGTTCCCCTGGCCAAAGGTGCCCCAGCCACAGTATCCCATCTGCACACTGTGGTCCCCCCTCCTGTGTATTCCCCTTTCCTCCACTGTCCGCCCCCCGAGAGTTGATTATATTAATTTGGGGGTGTGGGTGGCATAGTCTCCCACATTAAAATTTCATTCATATTCTTGTACTTTAGCACTGTATATTGCAGTCAGTGTCTTGCTGATTGCAGTTGTGGTTGTGTTGCACATTGCGATTTTGGCAAAATGTACTCACCCTTGCCTATTCTCTGTTATGACATGGAACCATTCCATGCCTGACTCTGGCTTCATTTTGTTGTTGCCTGACTATATGCTTTTGGCTAATTGTACTGCTTGTTGTTGCCTGATATATTCTTTGTATTCAATGTTGTTTTCCCATCCATTGTATGTAACCTCCCAGTTTGTGCCTGAAAATAGGCAGCTTTGCTGTCTAGCACACCTACCCGGTCAATAAAAACAAAATAGATAAATAAATAAATGTGGGGTACCTCACTGGTTTTCAAGGGCAGCCCACATATTGTAGCAAAAAACAAAATGATGCCTTGAAGTACTTGTCAGTATTAGTCTTTTTTCAGTAAGTACTGTACAACTGCATGCATGCCCACCACATCACCCAATCAGAATACTTTTTAAAATGAACCATTCTACAGCACAGCCAGTCACAATGCAACATAATAACTTGCAGTAAGTGAAATGTCACAACATACTGCATGACAAAAGGGCTTACTTTTCATTGAATTACACTGTTCCTTGCAGTGTATTGTAGTATTTTGTGTTATACCGCAGGATTACTGTGTTGCATCCTGACTGGTGCCACTGTATTTAAAGCAGGCAAACATAAATATAAGGAAATAAAATGAAAAACAAAAATCTTGAGTGGGAAAACCCCAGCCTGGCAGTGAGGATCTTGTAAATCTGTATAGTCTATTTTACAAACTTTTGTTGGGTTGACTATAATGAAAGCAACCTTTTCAGGCCCTGGTCTACTTCTTAACCAGCTAGTAGCACCAAAAATAGCAGACAGACTATGTTAGTAATTTTTAGAAGCATTCCCTTATTACTTTCTATTTCTATCATGTTTTTCCTTTTCTATGTGCTCATTAGATGGTTTTCTATCTAATCATACTAGGCATGGTGTGGTAAGCAGTCCTTTACCTGTGTGCCGACATATATGGCTCATTTCTCAAAGATCAGCACAAGCTGTACCAATGGCAGCTTGCATTGATCCCCAAAGCACCTGGGACCCTTCAGCCAGTCCAGGTATGGGAGGGGTCCCAGCACCAATCACCTACTGGTTATAGCAGTCATTCCTGTGTGCCACACATTTGGCAAAGTTTGGCATAGGGTGCAGCAGGGCGGCATGGATCACCAACTGTACCATGAAGCACAGGGAAATGCAAACATTCCAGTGAGCCAATGCTGGCCTCAGTGTGGGATCATGAGGGATAGCATCAGGGGGAAGGAAACGGGGCCATCCCCAGGACCTGCATAGTGTTGCCAACAGGTGTGCCTGCTGCAGGTCTAGTAGGCAGATGGGTCACATGTCAGGGGTGTGGGTGGCACCATTCGTGGTGCAGTCTGCCACCAACCACATGACTATGTACCTCCACAGTGCTGATTGCTCAGCAGCCCACTTCTTTGGGCAGCGGGCCAGCCCTTGCTCCCACCCTGCACTATCTATGGGGGTGGTGCAAGGGCTGTTAGACCACCTGTTGGGTTGTTAAGTCCAAGTGGGTCCTGCTGGCTCTCAGGATCCCATTTAAAGAGATGTGGCAGCCAACGTCTGTTGCAAGCCCCCTAGCATCCTGGAGCACCCAGACCTCAGCACACTCCTCGCACATGGTGGGTCTAGCACAGTGGTTCCTGGGTTGCCACAGCCATCCTTCCTGAATCAGAAACTCTGCAAGTTTTCATGCAAGGTGCCCCTTGCATCAATTCTGTTTGTTGCAGGCACCCTGTATCACAACTGGAATTTTGTGAATTGAGACCCTGGTATGTTGTTCTATTCCTCTCACTATATCATTAGCATGTGAGCTCATTCATTGTTCCATCACAAGTCTTGTTGTCTGTTTGGTAACATGTGTCACAAATTATCAGTCAAGCAGCAGGAGAGTAGCTTTTTTCTTTGCTATTTGCAATGTCACAGTCAGTGGGGTCACAATGCTGGTGACATTTAAGAAGAAACAGAACTGGCTATGTCAGCCTCCACACCGAGTGTTATTCCATACATCATACCTAGTACTGACAGGTAGAAAATCTTCTAAGGAGTAAAACAGAAAAGAAAAAAAAATCTGATAAAAGAAGTGATACCTAACAACTTCTAAATGTTAATATTAATTACAGATAGTGTGCTGGCTCATTAAAGTAGACTACAGTCATCCCATTTTTTGGCATATGCAGTATTCAAAACTGCACACAAAAGAAATTGTACTGAAAGCAACAAAGCCACTCAGCAAAACACATTATTTCACTTACTACTCACTTTTACCTTTACAAAGTGTATCAGACTCATTTAAACATACCAGTTCATCAAATGTCATACACTTCTAGCTATTTAAACATTTTGTTTCCCCACAACTGCTAATTCTGACATACAGGCTGAAAGTGAAGAAAACTTACAGATATTTAACCACTGGTAGAACACAGGTGTGGGTGACAGTATTAATGTCTGTGGAGACCATATCTGAAGGAAAAGGTATCCATACAACCAAAATGTGGTGTGCATTCAAGCAAATTGTATATCATCATTCCAGTACCTGCAATTTGGCATCAGAACCATCCATTGCTGAACCTGACCCAAAATGGCCACCCAGAGTGAATGGTTAAACAAGTGTGTATTAGCTCACTCTGATCACCATTGACTTTAATATTTTAGTGAAAGGGTAAATCTGACCTTGCATGGCATATGATCTGTGCTCATGGACATCTGACCCACAAAAGTAAAGTCCACACAACAATGAAATAAGCCTGCTGAGGTCTCATCCTATTACATTTTGATGCCAAATTAGTTGTGTGTTTTCTTTCTTTTAGAATGACTTTGGCTCTTAGGCCAAATTACACAATTCAAGAAAAGATGGAAACATATAATTTTCCTTAGTTATTCTAATGCTTTGTGCATGGAAACTATGCATGGAGACTATACAGTAAGAAAACATGAATTTTAAAATATAATTACATTTAAGAAATATATACATTTGTAAAACATGTCAATATCAGTCAAGTGTAAGCTGGTTTGCTATCAAAACAGAAACATACAAGTAAGCAGAGCTTATCACAAAATGTGTGTTTCTATGCTGTAAACACCATGTAAACTTAGCTGGACAATGTTATTTAGTTGTACTGTAAAAAATGCAATTTAAATTAACTAGTAAACACCACCAAGTCACATCCTTTGCAAAGCAGTTAGATCATGTGTTGAAAATTGCTTGTGCTCATTAAGAACAATGAAAAGTACAAAACACTTCAGCTGATGTTGCATTTTCTATATATTTGGACTTGCAAAGTGCTGGAGTATAACTCCATATATATAATTTCAAAGTCAAATGAAAGAGAGAATCCACCAAAAAATTGAGGTTAAAGAGCACAAAACTTCTAAATTTCCAACATTTAAAATCTACTTTTTGTACTTACAGAGCAACAACTTCAAAAATATAAAGTCTAATCAGTTCCTGTACCTTAGAAAACCAGAGTAGAAAGTGTTTAGTTGACAGCAAAATCTTTTGATCAAGTAAATTACTTTTCATATTCTCTGTAATATATGTTCATGATTTTTACACAGTTATTAACTTGTTTAACCCACTGTTTAACATCATCTTTCTTGTGACAAAAGTGACCTATCAAATAATAAACACTGATCCCTAAATGTATAGAGGAATGGAAGGTTAAAAAATAGCTGAAAATACTGATTGTAAGCAAATTCATGAATGAAAGAACATCAGTGATTGGCTGTCATGCTGGCCTGAAATCTTCTAGAAGTGCCCGGCATGGCAGTCACACAGCTGTTTGCAATCATTGCATCATTTCTTTTACCACTGGGGTGATTTAAGTGTAAAATTCTGAGTAACAAAATGTGAAAAACCTACAGTGATACATTACTCAGCATTTTTACAAAAAAATTATTACGCAAATACCTACTAAAAACACCTGCACGACTTGTCCCTGAACATCAGAAAAAAGTAAACAGGTACAAGAGATACCATGCAGCTCTGGGAAACATACAGAAGAGATACCATGCATGCCAGCCCAGTGGGATAAAGGGCTGAGGCATCATGCCTTATCTCCTGCCATGCCGGTGACTCATGTTCACAGTGTGAGCGGGTCACTGTGGATCAGCTGGGAAGGAAGTGGATCGAGTGTCCTGATGACAGCTCTCCTTCCCCATGGAAGGATACAAATGACTTTCCCCATGTGGAGACCTGGGGTAGAATGGGATAAGGACACCAACAAAAGGGTGGGTGCTGCATGCAGGACTCCACAGTGTGCATACACCTCTACGTACATGTGCTGATATGTTGCACCCCAGCAATGGGGCGGGACAGATGAATATGGTGGAAAAATACCCCCACAGTAGCGAGATGATGATCGACTCTCTGTAGGCTCCACACCAGTGGCATTGCAGCCAGGTCCTGTTGCCAGAACGGCAAACAGAAGGTAAGATCCTGGAGGAGCCAGGACATGGGGCTATGGAGGTTGATTAGATGGGGGCCATCAGGGAGAAGGATAAAGTGCAGATAAAGAAAAAAATACCACATGGTACTGTCACTGTGCTGCAGAAAGAAACAAAACAATTTAAAAAAAAGTCCAAAACAGGGTAATTACTGTGGTTAGATTTATAAGCACTATAATGACCACACAGGTAGTCATTTCCTGTTGATTAATGACCGGTTAGGTGGGGTTAGCCTGAGGCACAGGAAATGACTGGCTGTGAGGTCATTATTGCTTAAATGAAAACCTGGGGATTGCCATATTTAAAGCAGCAGTTTTTGCTAGTCACCCTACAGGTGTTTTTTTCAGCAATAATGTTTTTCTGACAAACTATCCTAATACCCATTTTTCTTTTTGTTTTCTTTCATTCCTGATACAAGGTTTGGGATTTTGAAGTTTTTAAAAATTCCTACTCCTCTGACATATAAATATAGTGGTACAGTGTTGGGCTGTTTTCCCTCAAAAAATATGTGGCATCACCATCCTAATATATCCAAATTATGAACCTAGCAATAATATTCAACAGGAAACCTCAGAAGAAGAGATTTTTAAAATTATGAATGGTGACTACTTTTAATGATATGAGTCATCATTAATTAGAAAAGTAATTATAAAGGCTGCTTTAAAAAATGTCTGAGGAAACTAAAAAATTCTACTGAGGATGAATCTAAAAATGTCAGAAAACATTTTTGCTAAAACAAAAACTGTATCATGACATTATGCTGACTAACAAATACTGCTGCTTTAATAGGTTTTGCTTTTAATTATTCCAAATCTTTAAAAAATCCTAATGTAGATTTAAAATTGAGGAAAAAAGACACATTATAAGACAGGAGAAAAACTATTAAGTACATGACATTTGGACTGTGACATGCTGTTTTTATCAGTTTAACCAGAATGTGCATACATCCAATGTGCATACAAGTAGAAAGCACTGTATCACTTGAAAAGGTAAATTTTTAAGTACAGTAACATTCCTCTCAGCCCTAGTAGAAACAGTACCCAACTGGAAATGAGATGTTGCATCTCAGCTAGGCTATCCTTAGTAAACTCTAAAAACAAAAATATTAATAATTTTACACAGCAAAGCTCTCAAGTTTTTTTTTTTATTGAGCGAACTTGCAAGGAAAGTTGATTTCTGTAGGGATGTTGCAAATGTGTGACTGAAGAATTCAATTTGTTTTAAATATCATGCTTCATTTAAAATGTTTTATGTATGTATACAGTATTCTTGTTGTCAGAGTCCATGGTTTGAAAATATCACTATTCAGAGAACTAAGACAATTATCAGCAGTCCTTGGTCAATGTAAATTGGTCACTGAAAAAAACAGTGGAGGTGGAAAAATCAGAGAAATGATGATAGGAGACATGTGGTCAGTACTAAACATACATAATATTATGTCTAGATAATGCAGTGTATGTTTATAAGTTACTGTATAAACTCCACGTAAAAATATTATTTTTATAAAACAACCAGAATAAAACATTTTTCCGAATTAATTTTTACATATTATTTAAAAGAAAGATGGAACAGCAGAGGGTCTGCCTATAGTTCTTTTTTTACCTGAGATGCATTATTCTGAGGAACAATAACTCTGTGGGAAATATTCCAAAGTAGCAATCTACACACTCCAGTGATTTCTCCATCAATGTTTTAATGATAATGAGAAATGGAATTAAGAAATCTCTGTTTTCTCACAGAGGTTGTTTCAAGGTTGAACATTGTCCCTAGGCAAAACAATAGACATTGTTTACTTTAAAAGTACCAATACATTATTGATGGAGAAATCACAGGAGTGTGCATCCCTTTCCTTTGTTTGAGGCATGCAGTGTATATAATGCAGCATTCAATAACAATGGGCTAAAACATTTGATTTTTTTAAGAAGACCAAACGGAGGTACTAATCTTGATCCACTTACCAGTGGGCAATCTATTTGTTAATGTTTACCCAGGAGAGTAGACTGAGACAACAGTATAGTTTCCAGCTACAGTATGTCTTGGGCAGGAAGGTCAATAGCAGTAGTGGTAAAAGACTATACCATACGTTACAACAATGTTTACATGGCTATTGTTTGAAAAAACATTTTTACAAAAAAGTGTGTGCAATTGAAGTTGATATCGCTAGCCATTACAGGCAAAATTGAACTTATGGGGCTCAATTTTCAAAGATCCCTTAGATCACCACAGTTTGCAGTGATCTAGGGCTGCAGTGAACTCTAGGTGCATCAGGGACCCTGTGCACAATTTTGTAAAATGGTCCATGTGCCAAAGGCCCGAGAGTTGCTGCAGCCACAGGGCTGTACCAAACATTGAGCGCACCTGCGGAATTTGACTGAGGGATCTGTCAACCCACCCAGTGCAAGCCTACAGGAACTGTGGAGGTGGGGTTGGAGAACTCTGATTGGAAGACAGGAAATGGGGGCTGCTGGGACAGTAAGGGTGCCATAAGACATGAGGGGGTATGGCAGAGGTTACAGGGAGTGGAGGCACCTGAGAGGTGCCATGGCATATCTGACAGCTGAGGGATCAGGTAAGGTTGGCATGGCAAGACTGATATATGGCCCCAGTGACAGCAGCTCATAACTCCGCCCCACAGAACCAACAGTCATGTGGGGCAGATGTCAAGGCTGCTTCCACCTGGGGCCATGTTATATTAGTCTTGCCCCCCACTCGGTCCCCTCAGCTTTCAGATATGTCACATGGCACCTCTAGCAGGTGCCTCCTCCACTCCCTGTAACTGCTGCTGTTCCCCCTCATACCCTATGGCACCCTTACTGCCCCAGCGGCCCCTGTTCCCAACTTTCCACATCCCACAGCTCATTTACCATCCTGCCAAGAAGTGGTGTAGGGCCCTTAGACCATCTCCTGGCTTATCTAACATGAGCCCCCTTTTACGGGCATGCTGGGGCTTATATAATACAAAATAAGGGGTTGGTGCATCCCAAGCATGGTGCACAAACCCTTGCGACCTGGTGCATAGGTGCTTTTGCCACAAGGGTGGCACAGAGGGGCTTTGCCGGATGGCATCCCTACTTTACTACATCCTGCATTTGAAATCATGAATGTCACAGACTATGAAGGAAGGTGCTACTTGCATCATATACCTTTCATGCAGGCATCTTGCGTCATAGTTCGTCCTTTGAAAATCAAACCCAAAGTGCCCTTTGGTGCTTATTTGAATTTATCAGGCCTAAATTGTGTCTAATGGTTAATGGAGTTTGCCCTTAAAGGGGCAGACCAAGTGGTCCTGGTGCATCCCTCCCCTTTACCTAAGATGGTGTGCTCAGAGAGGGGAGGAGGGAAGGGAAGGTAAGAGGCATGGAAAAAAGAACAATAGATAGCCAACAGGAAGGGAAGGGGCAAAAAGGGGTATATAATGGTCAGCACAAAGGTAGCTCAGCCACTTTTGCTGAAGTTTTGATTCTGATCAGACTACAGCACATCAAATTGGTAATTGCTTGGAGAGGACAATCAGGTAAGAAAACAGCTACAACATTAAAAAACCAAAAAGGGATCGGAGGCCTATGTGGGATTGCTCATTTTAAGATAATAAAATGTATGCCTATTACTGTGACAATACAGGTAGAAAACTAAGGATATAGGAGGTTGAAGCAGCATATGCAGTTTTTGTAGGCCTTGGAGGATGAGCTGACAGACTGTCGCATTTTTGTTTGGAATGTTTTTTTAAAAGAAAAAAGAGAGACAGTGGGAGAGCGAGGGAGAGCTCCGGTGGCAATAGAGCTTTTGAATGCTTTCAGAATGTTCACAGGTATCGTTGTAAGGTGGTGCAGTGTTGTCTAAGGTAGCAAGGTTGTATTGGGGCTTGCAGTGCCCAGTGATGAGAGACAAGAGTAGAGCTGGTCGAGGCTGAAGCCCCTGTTTTTGAGCAGGTACGAAGGGACTGCTTGTTGCTTGTGAGCTTGTGAGGGGTGGGTTCCAACTAACGAGTTAGGAGGGAGCTAATGTTTTGAGAAGGGGAGGATACCCCCAGGCAAGTAGGATGGGTGCTCTGGAACAGATGAGTGATTGCAGCAAGCACTGAGGCTTCTGGAAAGCGAAAACAGGAGTTTTGTTTTTAAAATAAAAAGAAAAGAAAGAAAACAAACAGAAATGGTGCAGGAAAAGGGGTTAGGAGTTTTAAACAGGAGAACTAATGCGGGACAGGCCGAGAGGCCAACGTGGTGTGACGTCACACGCCGTTCCCACTGAGATTGTCTTACAGGGCTGGGAGGAATTGGAAAGGAAAAGGGGAAGCAGTAGCCTGGTATGCAGTCCAGATGCTGTCCTGAAGTCTCGGGGGAAGAAGGTTTTTTTTGTGTGAAGCATTGCAGTAGGGGGGCAGCCGGAGGCACCGGTGGAGCAGAGCAGGGTAGGGGAAGGCCAGCGAGCTAGGCCTGATGTGGAGACTGAGAGAGGCGGCCACATTGAGTGTCACTTAGCGTGGGGGGGTCTGGCATGACTGTAGGGTGTGTCGATTTAAGGCCCCAGGCTCAAAGATTTGGGGTTCAAAGGGCAAGAGAGACCTTGAGGGGGAAAGTATGGCATTCCAGGCCAGTGGATAGCTGCACTGACCACGTGGCATGACGTCACACACCTTGATTGGAGGAAGAGGCTGACCCCCGATGTCGCACTAGGTGCATTGCCAGGGAGCCTACTCATCTGGTCATTCCAATATTATTTATATATTAATTTGAAGCTTTTTTCTTAAGCTATGGGCGGCATTGGTTGTGTCGCATGACGTGCTAAATCCACTCATTCCTGTTGCTATTCAGTCCTTATTCTGGAGGGGGAACCTGCCCATTAGGGTATTTAGATATTAGATTTGAAAGCCCATTGTTTAAGCTTTGGAGTGGTGCTGCCCTGATGATGCGCTAGGCACAAAGCCACTTGGGTTCCTTCTAGAGGCGGTCACTAGACTTGTTGGGGGACTGGCCCATCTGCAGTGATGTATTAAAGCTAAAACCTATGGACTAGGTTTTATGAGGGCCGGTTTGGTTTACTGCTGGGGCCCTCAGAGACCAGCGAGCCTCGCTACTCAGAGGACGGAACCGAGGAGAGTTAGTTTAAAAAGAAAAAGGGGCAATAGATAGGAGAGTATAATGGGGCTGCCCCTGACCCACAGGGGCAGGAGTTAAGGGAGAAAGGTGGGGCATAACCTAAAAAAAAACCCAGATGTTTCACAACAATGGTTAACAGGAGACCTTTTTCAGTTGTCTTTACAGTTTTCACCTAGAAGAAAAGAGACATGGGTCCAAAGAAGAACCGGCCTTCAAAAGAGGATGCCTACAGGGCTACTGTAGAGCTGGCTGATAAAGCTAACAGGATGTGGCAGATGGTGGAGGGGGAGGAGCCAGGATGACCTGGGGAGAAGTGAAAAGTGGGGAAGGGAAAAGGGGGCAGAGGGAAATGACCGGTAGGGAGGTCACACAGCCCAGACAGGTTTCAACCAGAGTGTGACACCTCCCAGGGCAGCTAGTCCAGTACCTCTGCAGCCCATTGACCCAATACCATTAGTACCACCCCAGGACCAGGTAGTGGTTCCCCAGGTGGATCCCAGGCTGGGTCCCCTGAGCACAGGGGTTCTCCCTCAGCCATTAATATTACACTCTGCCATACAGCCACAAGGGAGCATCCCAGGGCATCAAGAAGATGGCAGGCCACAAGGAGCAGACAGGATCACAGGTAACGTACATGGTTTGGTGGGTGAGAGCATAAAGGATTATATAAGCCAAATTATTGCAACACTTGGGACAGGGGGTTTGGGGCAGATGGAGTCAGTGCTGGGAGATCGAGATCAGAAAAAGAAGGGCCAATGAAGGGAGAAAAAGGATGGAGAATGAGGGGAAAAGGAACAAGAGGAATAAGAACCCCAGGAATGAGAGATGAGGAACATGTCCCACTGGCCACAAAGGAGAAAATATGGAAAGGGGAGTATGTGGACATATTTGCCTTGGTGAGCCGAGAAGCAGCAGCAAAATATGATGAATCAGAGAATATAAGAAAGAGCAAAATGGCAGCAGCCGTAGTTTTGTTGGGGAAAAAAGAGGGAGATAAATTTACAAAAGGGAAGACTTGAGAGGGATGGTTCGTAGGTTTTGCCACTTACTCGGCGATAGTCCTGGAGAAGAAGCCGGAGCTGGGCATCCCGCTCATTACGTATTCCCTGATAATATGGTGGGCGAAGGCAAAGGGAGGGATGGGGTGGATATACTACAACTAATTCTTTCTGCAAAGAATGGCGATGTATGGGGATGTTAGGTGGGGTACGAAACAAATAGATTTGTAGATGGATGACCTAACCGATCAGTCCACACCAGAAGGGGAGTTGGGTAAGAAGGGGACTATACCACAGAGATGTTGTTGGGGTTACAATAGGGCCTTCTGTTCCTGGTGCCAATGCTGCTTTTGGCACTCATTCTCCAAATGTGGGGCAACACACCCAGCGAGCAGATGCAGAAAGACATGGGCCCAGGGAGCCCAAGGGTCAGGGGCACATGGAGCAGGTCAACAGCTTTTTCGGGAAGGACAAGGGCATAGGGGACAGGTGTGGAATAAGGGGGGGAGAGGCAGCGGGCATACAGGTGGAGGGGCAGAACTATTGAGCGGCAAGGCCAGCTGGGGGCAGAGGGAATGGGGCTGGGGATCAATTTGAGGATGCAAGAACCCCCATCAGGTTAGATGCATGGGAGGATTGGTTGAAGAGGTACCCAGATAGGAAGGTGGCAGAGACAATCAGAAAAGGTTTTCAGACAGGTTTTTCATTACAGTGTGGGGGCCTAAGATAAGCGACAGAGGCGAACAATCTGGGTTTAGTAAGAGGGAAAGAAGAAATCTTAAAATGGAAAATAGATAAGGAAAAGGCAGCTGGTAGGATAGAAGGCCCATTTGACAACCCCCCACTGCAGAATATGAGAATTTCCCCATTGGGTCTGGTCCCCAAAAAACAACACGGGGAATACAGGGTGATTCACCACCTGTCATTTCCGGAAGGGGACTCGGTGGATGATTTTATCAGTGAAGAGCATAGCAAGGTGACATATGCCACACTGGAAGAAGCAGTCCGGCTCATCAGAGCAACAGCGGATGCATGGATGGCAAAGACAGATATAGATTCTACTTTTAGACTGTTTTCAGTTAGAAGAGAGGATTGGGACCCTTTGGGTTTTAAAACATGGGGCAATACTATTTTGACAAAGCTATGCCCATGAGATGTTCCATAGCATGTGCTACATTTGAAGCATTCAGCACCTGCTTTACAGTGGATATTTCAGGAAAAAATGGGACACAAGGTGATCATTCACTACTTTTATAATTGCCTTCTAATAGGCAATGGGAAGGAGGAGACAGAGAAAATGTTGTCCAGTTTCCAGGGTCTGTGCAAACAATTAGGGGTTCCTCTGGCATCGGAAAAAACGGAAGGTCCTAGTAAGGTTTTAGAATTTTTGGGTATTGAAATAGATGCCTGAAGGGAGGTCTTTAGACTACCAGACAAAAAAGTGTCTAAGTTGAAGGAGCTGATCCAAGTACACACAAGTAGAAGCAGAGTACAGTTAAAGCAGGTGCAGCAGGTCTTGGGATACCTGAACTTTGCATGCAGGGCAATTGGCCAAGGGGAGGGCTTTCACAAAATGGCTAGCAAGGGCTACAATGGGAATAACCAGACCATACCACTGGGTAGATATGACAGAAGGAGTTAAGAAGATTTTAGGGTATGGGAGGTGTTCCTCAGTGGCTATAACGGGTGCTCCTTTTGGCAAGAGGACTGGGTTTATAATATGGATCTTGACCTCTACACAGATGCAGCAGGGGCTTAGGCATGGGGGGCTATTTGAGGGGCAGATGGTTTGCAGAACCATGGCCTGCAGACTGGGTGAGGAACGGGAAAGTAAAAGACATAACATTGTTGGAGATCATGCCGATTTGGGCCTGCACCTTGGTGTGGGGGGGGAAGAGCTGCGGAATCAGAGGGTGGCATTTTGGTGTGACAACAAGGCAGCGGTGGATGTTTTAAACAACAGGAGATCCAAGTCCGAGACAGTCATGCAAGTTCTATGACAGTTGATGTTGAGGGCCTTGAAATTGAATATGTCATTCAGAGCCAAACACATAGAAGGGGTACGCAATACCCTGGCTGACAGCCTTTCCCATCTGCAGCTGGATCATTTCCGGAGGCTGACACCAACAGCAGAGGAGCAAAAAACGCCTTTACCAATGAACATCTGGGATGTTGGCAAGAGGGAGAAGAACTGTTGTTTCACAGCTCATGGGCACCAAGGACTCTGAGGTCCTACGAGGAGGCCTGGCGGGTGTTTCAGACATTCAGGACAACACACCATATGGAGGTAAGTAGGTCACTTACAGAGGAACAGTTAGGGAAGGTTACAGTAGAGCAATGGGAGAAAGGAACAGCCCACAATATGATGGGCGTCTATCTAGCGGGGATTAGTTTGGTCTGCAGCCTGAAGGGATGGAAGGACCCAACGAGGTCAATGTTAATTAGAAGAATGATGCAAGGATGGGGGAGGTTAAAACAAAGAGCTACAGATAATAGACGGCCAATAAGGGAACAGTGTCTTGCGAGGTTAAGAGGAGCATTACTGGCAATTTGCAGATCGAAAGATGAAGCTCGGCTATTCAATACGATCTAGCTGGTAATGTTTGCTGGGGCCCTGAGAGTGAGTGAGGCAGTGGGTCATGGCAGGAAGGATGAAGAAGGGGGTTTGGAATGGGAGAACATAAGCTGAAGGGCGAATGAGGTACAAATCATGATCAAAAAATCAAAAACAGATCAGGGCGGACAGGGTTGTACGGTAACCCTGAAGGTTGAGGAAGATGGCACAGTGTGCCCAGTGAAGGCTTTGTGGGCTTATGCCACAGAGCGTGGGGATAGGACAGGGAGGTTATTTGTTCATGGAGATGGTAAAAAGGTCACAAGTTATCAGGTCGTGGCCATGCTCAAAAAGGGCATGCACTTCCTGGGGGAGGACCCAGGCAATTACTCGTCTCACTCTCTGCGAATAGGGGCCACTTCACAGTGGGCAGCAGTAGATGAATCAATGACTAATATGTTAGTGAAAGGGCACTGGTGGTCTGCCAGTTACAAGAGATACATTCAAGCACTGCAGTATGGAGATTAACATATCACCTGTCTTTTCTTTTGCAGGCACGGAACCACAAAGGGGGAGGGAGGGGGCATAGAGATGGGGAGATGGGAAAGAGTAATGATCAAGAGATAAGACTTTATTCTGCTTAAATCCTATAGGAAGAGGGAGGATAACGGAAGTATGGATCTGTGGCCACTCCTATATTTATTGGGTGACAAAGAGAGCTGAGAAAAAGGCTGGAGGAAGACAACTTTACCAGGATGTGAGAAAATGTAGGCTGGTGTGGCATGGCATCAGAGGGATGAGATGGGCGCAACTGCTTCCTACCCTGAAAGAGATGAAGGAGCAGTGACCAGTTCCAGACTTAATTATTATACATTTGGAGGGCAACGACATAGGGGGAAAACCGTGAGTGGACACATACATGCAGCTTAAGAGGGACCTGGAGAAAATACAGCAGTGGTGGCCAGGGGTATGCTTTGCAAGGTCGGATATGATCCCAAGAAGGGTATGGTGGTATGAACATAGCCATAGAGCCATAGATAGGGCCAGAAGAAAAATTAATAGGAGGGTAGGAACATTGATAAAGAAAGTGGGGGGAGGTACTACTGTGGGGGTGGAAGAATGGGTAGAGGATTTCTACAGGTCAGATGGAGTGCACCTGTCTGATCTAGCCATAGACATGTTTAATACAGAAACCATGGGCTTTATAGAAGCATGGAGGTGGCAAGGCAGGAAAAAAAAAGAAAATATAAAAAGGTGGGAGCCAGTCATCCAATGCAAGCTGGAGACCGGCTAATGGGAAAAAAGCGGTGGGAGGAGGGGAGGGGGGAAATAAAAAGAAATAGGATGAAAAGAAGAAGAAGCCAAAGGAGAAAAAGCGGTCTTGGTTCTCACTGTTACCTAACAGAAAAAGAGAAGAAGAAGGCACCCAGGTATTCACCTGTGGGAGCGAGAAGAGGAAGAAAGAGGGATAATCAGAGATTGATATATGGATACAATAAAAATGCATTTGTGAAAAAGACAAGGAGAAATGATGATGAGATGAAAAATTGGAATTGTAATATTTAATAAATTAATTGCCAATCTGAGCACAACAACATACAGTGGCCTCTGTCTTTTGTGGGGGAAGAGGGGGGAATCCAGGAAAATGGATGCTTGAAAAAGCTAAGGTAACACTGAATGGGTTCAACCAATGGGCTTGTAGTGTATACTGTACGCTGTAATTTGGTTATTTGGTTACCTGGTATTTTTAGACAGACAGAAGGTGTAATCCCATACGTTTCTGTCTTGCACACTATGTGGGTGCATTACTTAGGGATAGCCCAGTATTCTATCCAACTTGCTTTTGAAATTCCCAAATTTAGTAATGTCCATTAGATTTTGTGGTAGCTTATTCCTTGCTCCCTGTGCCCTAAGTGAAAAAAATGATTCCTCCATTTGGTGTTAACCATAGGGATCTCAATGTGTTTATTATGAGTTTGTAAATTTAAAGAGCATTCCTTAAATTGAAAGTTAAAGGAGTTATGAATTACTGGGGTATTTAATATTTTATGCAACAGTGACAAATCCCCTCTTGCTCTTCTCTGCTCCAATGTCATCAGACTTAGTTCTACGAGGTATTGTCTATATGTTACATTCTTTAAACTAGGGATTAGTTTAGTGGCTTGCCTTAGTACTCCTTCAACAAGTTTGATTTCCTTAATCAATAGGGCAACCAGAATGGTGGACCATAGTCAACAAGTGGACGCACGTAGTTTCTATACAGATGTAGTATACCATCATCATCCCTATTGATGAATCCTTTCCTAATTATGTTTATATATTTATTAGCCATCTGAGTGTTTTTTTTCTGATCTGGCTTCGCATAGTAAATGTATTGTCGATTAATACACCCAGGTCTCTTTCCTGTGGTACTGATTCTAGAATTGTACCTTTTAATATATAGGCAAATGCAGGATTGATTCAACTGAGATGCAAGACGGTACATTTTTCTGCATTAAACTCCATTTTATTTTTAATTCCCCAGCGTTCTATCATTTGCAGGTCCTGTACTAATGATTGGTGCTTAGCCTCAGTATTGACTATGGAACAGATTTTGGTGTCATCTGCAAATTTTACAGTGGGATTATGTAATCCAGAATGAAGGTCACTAATAAAATTAATAAACAGAGTAGGCCCCAGTACAGACCTGTGATGAATTTAACTTGTCACTGCTCCATTACTGGAGAGTCTGCCATTAATTCTGACTTGTTGGGTGCACTTTTTTAGCCACGATTCTACCCACCTGACTAAATATGCACTGTATCCCATACTATCTAGTTTATCAATCAATTCTTCATGAGGTACCTTACCAAATGCCCTTTTAAAATCCAGATATGAGACAGCTATTGGTGTTCCCTCATCCAATGAAACACTGATATTTTCATAAAAAGCTATCAGATTAGTAGTGCAAGACCTCACCTGAGTGAAGCCATGTTGGGTTTTATCACTAAGGCTTTTGATGGAGGCTTCCTCCTCAAATCTAACCTTGATTAGTCTTTTCATGATTTGTCCTGAAATTGAGGTTAGGTTTATGGGCCTGTAGTTATCAGGCAATGGCTTACTTGCTTTTTTATGGATTGGTACCACAACAGCCTTTTTCCAATCTAATGGCACAATGCCTGATGCCAAGGATTTGTTGAATAAGATTCTAAATGAATACACAATTAACCAGCTAGTCCTTTATAAATCTAGGGTGGATATAATTGATTCCAGGGGCTGAACTAGATTTCATTGATTTTAGAGCTGTCAGTACTTCTATGTCATTAAACACTTTAATATTGGACTCTGAGCAGGATCTTTTAGAAGTGTACACATTTTTATTGTTATACATAGTGCAGAAATAATTATTGAATATATTTGCTATTTCAGTACTATCACTAATTGTTTGTCCATTGATGACCAATGGGCCAATGGATGTGCCCCCCCCCCCGCACTTTAAATTATTAATGTAAGGGAAGAAAAGCTTTACTGTTATTTTTGGTGCTTGAAATCTTGAACTCCAGTTTTTTCCTTTTTCTTTTTATTAGTTGCATAATAAGTTTTAGTTCTCTCTTATAATTAGCTTTGACTGACATGGTATTTTTTTATATTTGATGTATGCTCTTTCTTTTTTATTTGCCTATGTAATTTGGTATTCATCCATTACAGCACTTTACCCCTTTTGTTGTTGATTTTCTTGTTAGGCACATACCATTCCTCTACTGTTTTTACAATGCTAACAATGTGTCTCCAGCAGTCATCAACTGATAATTTTGTTAAAATCCCATCCCAGTCAATATTGTCTATTGTGTTTTATATTTTTTGATAATGAGCTTTATTATAATTTTTTGAGTATGTAGTGCTTGGGTCAATAGTACAACCTCTAACATATGTAAATGCCACCATATTGTAGTAACTGTTTCTGAGTGTTCCTTTAACAGAAATATTTAACATTGACAGTTCAGTCAGTGGGCAGCTGTGGAGGTGCTAGGAGGGATGTGCTGCTGGCTGATCGGCGGCTGTGCTGTGGCGGGGGGAGCAGGGTGGTATGTGATTACTGGAGTGTGGGATGGGGGACCACTACACTATGGAAATGGGGTTGAAAAATATTGGGTGGGAGATCAGGCACCGAGCTGGGAGACTGCACTATGGAAACATGTCCTTTATTATGGGATCGGTGACCAGGAAGGGACCACTACACTATGGAAAGATGTTATATTTCAAATTGGGTGGGAGATCAGGCATTAGGGGGCCCTACACTATGGAACAGTATTATACTATATGGGGTGGGTGATCAGGGACTGGGAGGGTGGAGGGGCCACAGTACCTCCACCATCCATTAGGCTGCACAAATTAGTCAGGTTTTTTTTGCTGTAATTTATCTGCACACAAGTGTGGCCTTGCAGTGCCCTTGCATGAAGCAAAACATTCGTGAAAAGGATTGCAGTGATATGCAGGTACCCTCTGCCTCATTGCATTGCAGCCCCCCTTACTACTTTGCCCAGTCACAAAACCAGTTTGCGCGGGCAAACTGGGCTTTGTGAATACCAGTTATTCACAAAGCCCAGTTTGGGTTTGCACCCAGGCAAAGCTTTGTAAGTCATGGCCCTGATCTTTAAAAGTATACAATGAAGATTGGAGATGAACCATGCTGTACATGTGAGTGAGGAGAGAGAAATAAAACATTTCTTTTCTGTGATACAAACATTTTGTTCACTTTTTAATTTCCTGAATAAAATGAATGACAACATGAATACCTTTTTGCTTTATGCTGAAGCATTTGAAGGAAAGGCCTCTAAAGTAAATCAGGAAGTGGAAGATTTACATACAGTACATATACAAAAGATGTGCAGCAAGATTTAACTTAAATAACAAGTAAAGCTTTAACTACACATGCTATTACTGACACCAGTTCTGCTGTAGAAATAATATGAAACTTTTGAGAACATTTGAAGCATTCGGAAACTATGTTAAACAAAGAAATGTAATATTGATCAGACTACCGAAAGCACTAGATGAAGTATTGGTACAAGAGACTTACTGAAAGTGGTGATGGTCAAATCCTTAATGTTACTCTATGAAAATATGTTGTTTCTTATAGAGGTATACAGGCTATCTATTAAAATAAACATGTATTGCAGAAAAATGTTACTGACCAAGTTTCCAACTCGTGTGTGAAACCCTGTTCAAACTGCAATTATACTGCAGCTCACCTTCTACACAGATAAGAAAATTATTCTGCAGACCATGAGAAAATGGGAGAGTTGTTTTTCAAAGAGAAAAAGTTCCAAATTTTTTCCAGATGTGACATCCCCACAGAAGAGCTACACAAGACAGATGGTAAAAGTTCTTCTCACAAGGATGAAATTGTTGACCTTAACACCACAGTAATGCTTCTCTTTCCTGCAAGCTATGCTTTTACATATGAGAATGAAGATACATGTTCTTTGACCCTGATAAACTCAAAGACGTTTTAACTCACAATAAAGTTAAAAAATTCTATCAACTCAGCAGGAGCAGGAAGGTATGGTAGATGACACCCCAGACAATATGGCAGCATTGAAGGCTGTATAAACTGGGGCATATAGCATTTTAATTGATCTGTAGAAAAGGGAGAGCAAAAAGAAAATAAGAATTTATGTAGTATACTTTTAGTATGTATAAATCTTTGATTATATTTGTCACTAATTATATCTGATAGTTGATATTTTATGTGTCCAACACATCTATGTAACTATTATAATTGATTTAAAGGGAAAATTAATAAGAATTATACATTGAACACAAAAATCTAGAAGACAGCATCCATTTGTCTAAAGAAACAGAACTTGTCGGCAGAAAAATACTGCTTGGCCCATGTATTCTGTCCAGATATTCCCTGCCTGATATATCTTTGCAGACCTTAAATGGTCTCTTTTGATCCTCCCTCTTTCCTGTCTATTTTATCATATATACCTCTATGTGTATCCCACGCAAGCTTGAAGCCCTCTAATTGTCCCTTCAACAAACACACACACACACACACTCTTCTGCTGACAGGCTGTTCCAAGCATCTAATACTCTTTTAGTGAAGAAATATTTCCTCACATATCTCTTAAACTTCCTCCCCTTCAGCATCATTGCATGTCCCCCGATACTTTTTCACATTCAAAAGAGACTCTGCACCCATCTACATCCAGTTCACCCATGTGATGTACTTGTAGGTCTCTATCATGTCACCGGTCACCCTCCTCCCTTCCAGGGTGTACATGTTGAAATCTCTCAGCCTCTCCTTATAGTGCTAATCATGCAAACCTGGCACCATTTAAGTTGCCCTCCTCTGGACTGCCTCCACCCAGTCCATGTCCTTTCTGAGATGCAGCCTCCAAAACTGGGCACAGTACTCCATGTGAGGTCTCAACAGTGGGAACACCACCTACCTCCTCCTGATGGAGATACCCCTCCCTATGCACCCAACATTCCACTAGCCCTACCCACTGCTTTGTCACACTGCCCTGCCACTTTGAGGTCATTAGATAAGATAATCTCAAGGTCCCCTTCCTGTCCTATTTAATGATTGTCAGTACCTCCCCCATGCTATACTCAGCTCCTGAGTTCTTATTCTCTAGGTGTGTGATTTTGTACTACTGGCATTGAATCCCAACTGTCATGCTCCTGACCACTCCCCGAGCATATCAAGATCCCTGTGCATCCTATACACTCTTCCAGAGTGTCCACCTCATTGTAGATTTTGGTATCATCTGCAAAAAGACATACCTTCCCTTTCAGTTCTTCTGCAAGTTCACTTATGAAAACATTGAAGCAGGCAACACCTACACAGAGCCCTTTGGCACCCCACTGGTCTCTCTCTCTCATCATTAGAGTGAATGCTGTTTACCACCACCCTCTGTCTCTTATCCATTAACCAGTTTCTAACCCAATTCACCACTTTGGATTCCATGCCTAGGCTGCTCAGTTTCTTTATAAGCCTCCTATGCTGAACAGTGTTGAAGGACTTGTTAAAGTCCAGAGAGACTACCTTCCCCTAATCTATTTCCCTGATCACCCAGTCAAAGAAATTTATCAGACTTGGTTTGCATGACCCCCTCCCCCATTGTGAATCCATGCTGTGTGGTCTTGCAACCCACTAGATTTAAGATTCTCTAACAGTCTTTTCTTTAGCAGTGTTTCCATTAATTTCCCCACCACTGAAACAAAACTGTTTGGCCTATAGCTGCTATCCTCCTCCCTGCTGCCTCTCTTATGTACAGTTACCATGTAAACTCTTCTCCAATCCTCTGGAACCAAGGCTGTCAGTGAGGCAGCTCCAACCTCCCTGAGTTCTTTTAGAATTCATAGATGTATTCTGCCCTGTCCCATAGCTTTGTCAACCTTCAGAGCTGCAAGTCCCTTCAGGACTCATTCCTCTAAAAATGGACTTGTGTCTATCTTCTAAGTTCCTTTAAATCCCTGGTGGTCCATCCTCCCCACCTCCACTGTGAAGATTAAGCAGAAATACCTATTTAGAATGTCAGCTTTTTCTTGGTCCTCTGCTGCAGCCTCCCTCATTCACCTTTCTAATCCCCACTATCCCTTCAATTGCATTCCTCTTTTTATTGATGTATCTGAAGAAAGTCTTATCCCTCTTACCAAACCCTTTGGTGATCTTTTTCTCTGTTTGCACCTTTACTCCCCTTACCTCATTACTTGATTCCCTCTGCTTTACAAGGTATACCTCCCTGTCCTCCTCACTCTGTGTTTCTTCATACTACCTGAAAGCCAACATTTCTCCTTCACCACCTTTCCCACTTCTTTGAAGAAATATAATGTCCTCATTTTCCTTCTGCTTTTACTCAATTCCTTCTTTTGTACTAGTTTACTTTAACTTTTTGACATGATTTTTTTTCTTTAGACTTGTAACATCTCCCCTATTATATTATTTCTTTATATTTTTATTAAATATATCATTTTATTCATTATAAGATTATTCTCCTAAATTGAGGACTTGGCTATGTAATAACAAAATAGAATTGTGTACAGTTATTGTTCATTACAGGAATACAGGGAAAATATCTATAAATATGTTTTGTAATCTGTAATCCTTGCACTTATTTTGTACCAATTGTGTTTCCCCTTGTCTTGTAATTATGTTTCTGTTCTATGTAAATGTTGGAGTATACAATATTTACAACAGAAAATCTTTTTAGATAAAAAATGTAAAAAAAAAGTGGCATACATCATTATGGGATATGTTAAGGTGGAGCCAACATTAAGAAACAGTTTGAATTTTGTGTTCCTAAAGCACTTTAATTTTTCATAAAAGACATAAAATAAACAGGATCATATTACAATTTCTGAGCCAAAAATGTTATTTGTGAATCAAAGTCAGGTTTGATTAGCAGCACTTTCTAATCAGTTTGTCCCATATAGGATTTGTTTTCATGAATGCTGTTCCATTAAAGAATACACGTGTTATTACTTTTTCACATGGGCAGTTAAAAACAATTCAATAAATGTCTGGTATAATGATCTGGTATCCTGCATGTTGGAGACCCAGGTTCATGCCCTAAGCTCAAGATGGTAAGAGAGCAAATTGGTAAGAAGGGTGAAAGAAGTAATAGGGGAGGAAGGTGGGCTACAAGTATGGGAATAAATCAACTGTAATGAAGCATGGCATCTATTGCTTATAACCTATGACACTTGTCCAGATATTTGCCATCAGCTTCCAAAAATTGTTGCCTCTCACTCTTGGGCATTTGTGTCCCTTTTTCTTACCATCTTTGGCCCCACTGGAAATAATGCTTTTGGCAAAGGGTGAACATTTTCCCCCATTTTTCACAGTTTACTAGCATGTACATGCTGCAGTGTCCTGTTAGTTGCATGGCATCATGTGGCCATCCACCCTGCCAAGTGTACCACTAGCATGTTGCCACCAGGAGGCACTTCAAAATGGAGTGAAGAGCAACACTTCCCAGGAGGGGGGTCTCCATGCAGATGCTAGAATGCCATTCCTGTTCATCTCCTCTAGTGTCAGCTCAGGTGCAAATTAAGAATGTGTAAAAGCCAGAAACTTGTACTTTGGGAAATATTTTACAAAGTTTCCTGACTTCACAAAATGTGAAGTGGAACTTTGTGTAGTTCTTCACATACATCACTCAGCAGAAACTATGCAAAGTTGCACTGCACTATCAAAGTTGCTGCTGAATGCAGGGATTAATTCTCCATGAGCAGCTTGGTAGTGTGGGGATATCTTCAGCATTTTGTGAGCATAGGCAGCATTTTTTCTGCTCAGGTGCACAGAAAATGCTACCCTGGATAATGCCAGGCACCCTTCCACACACATTTCTTCCACGTGTATGCAATAATTCCATTTTTTAAATGCTGGTCTCTGTTCTTTAAACACAGTATGTTCTCTCATGACATTACTTCCTGTTTCAACTTAACATGACATGGCAGCTGCCTTTTTTTTAATTTATGGCTGATGTACATATTGTATGCCTATCTCAGGATGAACAGGACGTACAGGTAAGCACTGTACGCCTTTTGAAACAGATTTTCATGAGTTTACAGTCCCTTAGAAACCTGGACATCTTTAATAACCCTGTAAAAAATAATCTTCAAGGGAATACTAATATGTATCCCATACCACCTATAATTAAGTGCAGGGTGACCATCATGGAGGTCTTGTCTGCTGATCCAGTCGGTTATCGGTTCAGTGTATAGTATTTAATAAACAACATGCCCTTTGAACTTTGAAGCATACTGAGCTGCGTCCCTAATCATTTGCTATGCCCCATGTTACTTGAACATCTGGTGCTGGGGGTGAGAGTGACAGCTTGATATTCATGATAAGAACAGAGTGTCAGTGACATTGTAGTTTGATGGTAGGGCTTATGTAAGGGCACTGAATCAAAGTAACACTGGTAAATAAGTCTAACCCTGAACCATGCTACCACCAAAGGTTTTACCCTATAACAGACAGCTGCCTGCAACTTCATTACATGAATTGCACCCTCAACTATGTTTGAGTATGTGAGAGAAAGGCAATAGACAGGTGGCAGATGTTATGAATTATGACCTTCTGTACCTTTCTAGACTTGGAAAAATAATGCTTTTTGAAAACTACTCTGCAGATTCACTCACTCACCAGTCATGCTACCCCCACCCATCAAGCCCACAAGCTCATGACCAGGACCTGCACAACAGTCCCTACCCCCAAATGCTGAGGTAGTAAATAAAGACATCATAAATATGGGAGTTGGAGCATACATTAGTCTGTCCCAAAGATTTGCAAAAGCTAATGTACAAGATAGAGGGGTGGGGTGTGTTTTAACTGAGGTTGAAAAATTAAAATTTGAAAAAAATTTAATCATTTGTATTGTACAATTTTTATATGCTTACATACCTATTTTGTGGCAATGTCTCCAGAATAATTACATTTTCTACAACTATGAATCTTAATTTTGTTGTATGTTTTATGTTAGTGTGTTCATTCTTTAAATTTCTGTGCTGGTTATTCTTCTTAGGTAAACTGGTGTAGTGTTTTCACTTAATATAGTTTTTTTCTGTATTGGAGTGGTGTTCCCCCACATGGTGTTCCTCATAGTGCTTTTCTGTAGTGTAGTGGCATTTTCAGAACTTCAGTGTGTTGATCCTCATCACTGTCCATAATGTAGTGGCCTCCAATTAAAGGAGGTGTAGTTTCTGCTAGGCATCACTAAAGATTCAGGATAGAAAGAACGGCAGCCTAGGAAGTGTAACGGTTAGTATTTTGTGGTTGGAAGCAGTGAGTAGGAGCTTCGTGTGTTCAGGAGAGGCAGTGAGCTGTTTACAGTCAGGAGCATTAGTGAGAAGTGGTGTGCCTGGTCAGGAGTGGCTGTGAGAAGTGACAACATACAGGAGGAGCAGCATGGATGCAGGAGCAACATGGAGGGTATGTGTGAAGGCAGCAGCAGATTTGAGGGCACTGGTAAATATGGGAGAACTGGGGGAACTAGTTTTGTTCTGCTTTAATTAGGGGCACTTTTTTCACTGGTTCTTTCTTTGCAGGGCTGCAGCTTGAGAGACTGTAGGGACTTTATTATGGGGTGTTTTATGTGCTATTTTGCTTCTTGCTACATGTGTTAAGATTGTTGTTACATGTATTGCTAAGGTTGTTCTTACATGTTATTCAGGATACTGTTACCTGTTTCATTAAGGTTATGATAAGGTGGTTCACAGTGTGTTTGCTTGGTATTAATCTGTCACTAAGGTAGAACAGTATCAGTAAGATCAGTAACACATTAATACAGTGGTCATAGCAAATCTGCTAATTGGATAACATTAGATATACTGTATATGGGATATACGTGGGGCGCCTGTGGGATAACCAAGTTATTTGTACAGTAGCTTGTGATATCAAGTTACCTCATGAGTGGCAAAGCCATGGGTGAGGTTTAGGAGAGGTCACAGGCTACTGTACAAATAACTTGGTTATGCCACAGGTGCCCCACACATATTTAATTTATGCAACAGAATTTTTGGTGTTCAGTTTTGTTACATATTATTTTTAAGTTTCTGTCCATGTTTTTTTCTCTGTGCCTAGTTTCTGTGTTTGGTTTGCAGAGTTGCTGTGCTGAAAAAGAGGAAAAATGGCTTTTCTTGTTGAGTGTTTTCATTTAAAATGTGGTTCTGGTTGGGGGAGTGGGGGATTTGGTTAGGATGTGCATTTTGTGAGTCTTTGAGACTGTGATAGCTTTGCTTGTTAAGAGCACTGTGAGAAGGTGAAAGTGAAACTGAGAGGCAATACTGCTGCGCAGGCAGCACAGGTGGTGGTAGTTAGTGATATAGTCACTGTGTGGATAAATAGGTGATGATGTAATCACTATGTGGATAACTTAAGTTATCCACATAGTGATTACATCACCACCCATTTATCTGCACAGTGACTCAAATAACTGAAGTTATGTATCAGTTTTTATCCTGACACCTGTTGCATAAAGTGGGATACATGATAATGGAACCTATGTGGCAAAATTCACAACAATGCATATACATTATATGATGTGATGTGATGTGATGTGATGTGATGTGATGTGATGTGATGTGTATAAAATATATGGTTGGGTCCTCATCCCCATAGAAAATGACACCATATATTTCCCCATATATGATAGTAGCCAATCCATTTGTTATGATATAAGTTCACTAATTACAGTCTATTAATGTGTTATTAACACCTTAGTAAGACATTAATACCTAACAAATATTATATATTTATATACCTATTCTTTGCAAAAAATGGTTTTAATGCACCAGTTAGGATTCAAGTTAACACCACAGAAGTAGGGAAATGTGGCATTAGGATTTCCAACCCTAACTCCCCACTCTCATCCCCTAAACAGCGAATGAAAAAAAAACTTTAGGATGTTGGGTCTTTTGAGTTTTCACAAATCAGTGGTGGGGTCTTCCTTGGAGTTGTCAGGCCTAATTCTCACTCTTTCCTCCAGCCTTCTGTCAAAAGCATAAGGTACAGCTCCAACCCAGTGCCTCATAGTGATACTCTCTTTAAAGGCACATAAGTATGTCTCACCACAGTATAGTTTGTTGTAGCTTTCTTCATGCAGGGTCTGCAAGGCCCTACTTGAAGAAAGGAGATCAGATCTGTCCTTGTTTTCTGAAGGAATGGATGGGCATTAGGATTGACAACCCCAAGGAAAACCTCACCACTGATTCTCCAAGACTCTGAGACCCAAAACCCTAATGTTTTTCCATTTGCTGCTTGGGGGTGGGTGAGGATGAGTTAGGGTGGGAAACCCTAACACCACATTTTCCTACTTTTTTGGCATTAATCTGAACCTTAACTAGTGCAATAATGCAGTTTTGTGCAAATAATGTCCTTCCTTTTTGAGATAGATACATAGATACATAGACAGTGTCGGCAGATAAGGGCCTATGACCCACCCAGTCTGCCCATTTGAGCTTGTAAGTTCAGTTTATGTTTTCCTAGAAGTCTGTTGCCCCTTACCCCTGACCTCCAGAATTCCTTTCTGTCTATCCCATGTATTCTTAAATCCCATGATTGTTTCAGCCCCCACCACTTCCTCTGGCAGGGTGTTTCACTTGAGGAGTTGTATTCTCATTTATGCAGGTCCCTTTGGGGCTTGTGTGAACACGTGCAGATGTGCAGAGCCCAAGGGAAGAAAGGGATGACTCTGTCTGCCTACGGAAGTGTAGCAACAAATGTCAAGAATTCATTGGGCTTTCTGGTGGGCAGCAGAAGTGCAGGGCCCTCTGTTCCCTACGTTTCCATGTGGCCATAGATACAGATGCACAGAATAAAGAATCCATTTGTCAGCCAATCCACATGGCCCTCTGCCACCACAGGTGTAGGCATGCAGGGTCTTATGCCAAGAGGAGAGTTGTCTTTACTGCCTGGTACCTGCACCCATGTGGGCAACCCTGCAACTTTCATTCCCCGGCTGGGGGTCAGATAAAAGTGCCATCCCCCTAGCCTTACCCCATCCAGCAAGGTCACTGAGCTTGGCCCCAAACACACAGGGATGGGATGCCAAAGCATACCCACTGCAGTCAAGATTGGCACTACACACAATGTTTCTTAATAATTATAATTAGGTGTTTTAATTTTTACCCCAAATTTTCAAGGTAGTTATTTTATGACTCCTCTTAAAAATATGATATGTGGCATTTATAGTATATTTACCAAAATATAATTTTATTCATTTTTTGAGAGGTGGAATTACGAACCTTTGAGTCAGACTCCTTTGCAAAGGCTCCGTGTCATGAAAGTAAAAAACAAGAGAAATGGACAATGCAATGAAAGGTATTACAAATGAATGCGGAGGGTAAAACAAGCTTGAGTCAAGTACGGTATAAAGGTAATGAGCAAGACATTGAAAGGTATTTCATCTGAATGTGGAGGGTAAAACAACCCAGAGTCAAGCATGGTACAAATGTTTCCAGCAAAATAAGCTATTACTTACATTCAAATTTCAAGGATGATACAAGGTTTTGTAAGCCAAGAAAACAAATACTTAAGATAAAGGCACAATACATCAGAATAATCAATCAGAGTACAGGGAGAGGAGAGAGGAGGAAGGGGGCAGAAGGCACAGAGGTTTTGCTTGGCACACCAGTAAAAGAGGGGTGACTATGTGAGTGGACAGCTCAGGGGCAGTCACAGGCACTGGCGGTGAGCAGTTGCTCTCTGAATTTGAGTTTGAAACAACCAAGGCTCTGGACAGATGCAGTATCAGGGGGCAGATCATTTAGCCAGGGTGGAACCCTATAGTGGAAAGCATATTGCCCCAAGGATGTTCTGCAGAATGGCACAAGCAATGTGGCTTTGGCTGAGCCTCTAGTATTCCTTGTGGGTGGTGCAAGTTGAATGAGGTTAAGGAGCCTGGAGGGGGATTGACCATTGACAGTCTTCCTGGCAAGGATGCAGGTGTGGTATTTCAGCTGGCCCTCAAAGTTGAGCCAGTTGGAGATCCGATAAAGGATACAGGTTTGAGTCATCCTATCACACTCTGTGACAAGATGACAGGCCCTATTCAGGGTGACCTTAATTATGTGAAGTGTGGTATTGTCAGCCGCGCGATAGAAGATGATCCCATAATCCAACAGGGAAAGGACAGAGGAGGTAACTGCTAAACGGAGGGCTGCAGAAAACATACACCATTTGTTCCTGTTAAGGAGACCAATTCTGGCATTTGCGGCAGAGCTAAGACAATGGATATGTTCATGATAGTTTAGTGAGGAGTCAAGGGTAACACCCAGATATTTAAAGGAAGTCACTTGTTCTAGCTGTGAGTTTTGACAGTTAACTATGCACAGTGGGGTGCCCCTGTATTTGTTTTAATGATGAGTTAAGACCATAGACTTTTTTTTTTGGTAATTTAAAACCAGTTTATTGGCGGAGAACCATGTTTCAGTTTCAGAGAAAAGACTCTGAAGGGCAAGCTGAAGGGGGGGGTCATGGTGACTACAGAAGATAACTGTTCTGCCTACATATTGAAGCATTTGGCCAGAACATGCATTTGGAAGAGAATTTAGAAAGAGGGCAAAGAGAAGTGGCCCTAGTATGGATCCCTGGGGAATGTCAGAGTGAACCAGCAGACTGTCAGATAGAGTGGAGTTTATTTTGACATGCTGTGATCTACCACTTAGGTGGCTCTTGAACCAAGAGATGGGTTCAGAAGCCAGACCCAGAGTAAGGAAAGACTCTAGTAGGAGAGGGTGATTGACTGTGTCGAATGCCTTAGTCAGATCTATCTACATAGACCCAACTAGGTGTCCATGGTCTAGGGCTTTGTGTAGGAAAGTGGTGTATTCCAGCAGTGCAGTTGAGATACTGTGCCCCTTCCTGAATCCATGCTGTTCTTTACAAAGGAGGTTATATTTACTCAGGTAGTCAGTGAGTTGGTCTGAGACAACTTTCTCCAGGGCCTTGGAGAGGTGGGGGGGATAGAGATGGGGCAATAGTGATTTGGAGAGGTGTGATCCCCTCCTTTGAGGATAGACGTGATGACACCAACTTTCCATTGGATGGGGAACTAGCCATGACAGAGAGAGAGAGAGGTTAACAATTTTTGTAACTGGGACAAGGACTATATCCAGAGCCAGGTGAAGGAGTTTTAAATCTAAAGTTCCCCACTATGCTGGGACTTAACCAGGACTCTAGATAAGTAGGGTTTGGCCTCTCAGGAGGAAATAGTCCTGTATCAGAAGAGCAGAGTATCAGTAGTGGGTGGGAAGGGGAGGTGACTTGGTGGGGGGGGGGTCAAAGAAATTAGATGGGAGGATGTTGTTAATGTCTGAAAAGGAGGAGTTTAGGATGTTAGCTATGGCCATAGGGTCCTGTGAGGTGGTACCGTTAATGTCAAACTGTGATGGTGGAGGGGACACCGTTTATCCATTAAGTACTTTAATGTTTTCCACAAACTTACACCCAGAACCCCAGGAAGAAGAGAGGGCTTCCTGAAAATGAGTTCCCTTTGCTTTGTGAATCTCCAAGGTACATTTATTCCTGGGAGCTCTATACCATTGCCTGTCAGTGGAATGGCCAGATTCGAGGGCCTTATGCCATAAGTTATCAGAGGTGCATGAGGTCAAGAAGGGCTGGTGTTATCCAGGGGTTAGGGGGGCCTTTGACTGCCAGATTAGTAAAAGGGGCAAAACAGTCACAGGCTGCATTGAAGTAGGGGATGAAGTGGGAGAGAATACTGTCAACTGGCCTAGCGGTATCAATAAGTGACTAGTCACAGTGTAAGAGGAAGTCCTTGAAGTGATCTAGGGATCTCTTCTTTAGGCAACACTGATAAATGAGTTTGGTGGTGGGGGGGGCTTGATGACCTTGTTGGACCAACTACAGATTATGGGGGAGTGGTCGCTTAGAGCATCTGGGAGGACAGCAACCCTCAAGAGACAGTCTGGGTGGGTTGTAAGGATTAGATCCAGGAGAGTGGATGATCCAGATTTTGGGTTTAGGCAAGTGGAGGAAGAGACTACTTGGGTGAGATTCATGGCTGTGATGGGGTCCTTGAAGAGTATAGCCTTGGGGGACAGCCAGTTTATGTTAAAGTCACCTAATGCTATGACTTCTGATGAGTTAGGCAGCTTGAAAATGCTATTGGCAATTGAATGGAAAGCCATCTTCTGATTCCGGTGTGGGATGTAAACTTACATGTTATGGAGGGATCTCCCTGTGGGGCCAATGGCTAATTTAACGGTCAGGGCCTGCGCCCCATGTGTGGGAGGTAGGATAGGGACTACATGCCCTTGCAAGGTATCCTGTACATAGATGGTGCAGTTGCCACCTCTCTTTGCTAACCTATCTAACCTGTATATGGAGTAGCCATTGATAGCCACTGCAATATCAGAGGTATTTGGGGATAACCAGGTTTCTACCACAACCAGAATATCAGGCTTATGAAGGACCATCCAACCTTGGAGGAGATCATATTTTTTAACAGGCTGCAGATATTGATAGAGGCTATCAATAATACACTGCCACAGGTTGGGACAGGTGAGGAAATGGGTCCAGGTTTGGGGTGTACATTTCCTGAGAGGAGCAGCAAAAGGATGGCATGCCTAAGGAGGGCAGATTTAAGTAGCTTAGTTTTCAGAGTCGGGTGACAGGTGTGGGATTAGGCCTTAGATCCCACCACTGGGATCAGGAGCTGGTGGACATGTAGACTCAAAAAAAACAATAGAATGTGGTAGCAGGGGTGGGAGCAGGCAGCTAACAAACTAGGCTGTAAATCACAGTGAGGTAAAGCACTGCAGCAGAAGTGCAAAAACACATCTTGTCCAAGATTTAAAAATGTGACACATATTGCATTTATGAGGTGGTGTGAAAAAATGACTATGTTGAAAATTTGGAGTCAAAGTATTGAAAATTACTGAAGTTAAAATTGAATTTTGAAATATTGCAACATTCACTAAAAACCTAGTCATTTCATCATATCTGTACATAACATTTTCAGCATAGCCTTGTTATAACCCCACCTCATAGAAACCTGCTTGAATCCCCTGACTTTGTTTGCACCCACCTCCTCGACCAGCAGACTGTTCCAATGTTCCACCACCCCTTTCCGTAATTAAGTACTTCCCCATGTCCCTCCTGAACCTTCCTTCTGTTGATATCCACTCGTGACCATGAGACCTCAAGTTTGTATTCAGGATAAATAATTCCACACAGTTTACTTTGTTCATTCCTTAAAGGAACTTGAAGGTCTCTATCATATCTCTCCTCTCTTTTCTTGTTTCCTGTGAATACATATATAGTGCCTTGAGGCACTCCTCATTGGATCTGCTCTGCTAGCCCTGAATCATTTTTGTTAGTCTGCACAGCATTGTTATCAATCTACCCCAGTCCTTTCTGAGGTGAGGACTCCAGAACTGGAGACAGTACAACAGTTGAGGCCCCGCCAGGGATATGAATAGGGGAAGTATTACCCTCTTTCTTCTGTTATAAATGCCCAACCTGATACATCCCAGCATCTTGTTAGCCTTGCTATAGGACTTGTTGCACTGGCTGATTTGTTTAAGGGAGTTACTGATGCTAACTCTTGGATCCTGTTCCTCTTCTGTAGTACTAAGTCTCAACCCTCCCATCCAGTACTCTGTCTTGGGGTTCCTTTTCCCTAAGTGCATTACTTTACACATTTTGGCATTGGATTTTAACTGTTAGACCTTTGACCACCCCTCTAGTTTCTATAGAGCCCTCTACATGTCTCTTATTCCCTCATAACTATCCACCCTCCCATATAGTTTTGTGTCATCTACAAAGATACACAGCCTGCCTGGATTCCATCACCAATGTCACTAATGAACATGCTGAAGAGGACCAGTCTCAGAACACATCCCTGTGAAATCTCACTCATTTATTTATTTATTTAATTAATTTATTTAAGAGATTTACCAGGAAGGCATACTGAGCGGAGCACAGCTCGATTCCAGATGCGCCCTGGGGGTAGGGGGTTACATGGGTGAAGTAATAAGACAAGAACAGTTCATACATATGTGACAAGGTTATACTAACATACTATTTGTCAGCAGATTAGGCCTTACAGTCTATCGAGTCTGCTCGAACCTCAGATCCTTAGTTGGGTGCCGAGGCCCTCCCCTCCCTTGTGCTCCAGAAACCCCTATCATCCATCCCCACCCCCCTGGGACAAGCCATCATCTGATACATCCACTTTCTGTGTCTGTCCCACCCTCTCTTGAAGCCCTCCACTGTGAATCTCTGAACCAGCTCGCCAGGCAGTGCATTCCAAGAGTCCACCACCCTCTCAGTGAAAAACCTCCTCCTCTTTTCCCCTCACCCTTCCACCTTCCAACTTCAAACCATGCCCTCTGGTGATACCTCCCTGCTTTAGTCTAAAGATCCCCTCCATGTTTACCCTATTTATTCCCTTGAGGTACTTGAAAACCTCAATCATGTCCCCTGTCTCTCCTCTCCTCCAATGAAAACAGGCAGAGCTCCTCAAGTCTGTCCTCATACGTCAAATCCCCTAGCCCTCGTATCATCTTAGTTGTCCTCCTCTGTACCCTCTCCAGGAGCTGTATGTCCCCCTTCAAGTGTGGTCTTCAGTACTGTACACAGTACTCAAGGTGTGGTCTAACCAGTCCATTGTACAGTGGCAGAATCACTTCCCTGCTCCTAGAGGTGATCCCCCTTATGATGCATCCCAACATCCTGTTTGCCTTGTTAGCCGCTCTCCTGCACTGCTCAGAGTTATTCATACATGCATCCACCATGAGCCCTAGGTCTTTTTCCCCTATTGAGGCCTCCAGCGCCTCCCCTCCCAGGGTGTACCTGTGTTTAGGGTTTCCCTGACCAAGATGCAACACCTTGCACTTGGTGATATTGAAATTTAATTTCCATGTGTGAACCCAGCTTTCCAGGGTGTCCAGGTCCCCTTGCAGGGCCAACCTCCCCTCTTGTCCCTCAACTACTGCTCCCATCTTGGAGTCATCCACGAAGAGACTCATTTCACACCATATACCCTCCCTGATGTCCGATATGTAAGCATTAAACAGGGTCGGACCCAGGACCGAGCCCTGCGGTACCCAACTACCAACCTCTCTAGGGTTTGAGAGCTCCCCACAGACCACTACTCTCTGGGTGCATCCAGCTAGCCAGTTTTCAATCCATCTGACCATCAAAGGGCCTATTCCTAACCCCATCAGCTTCTCCACCTGACCATTGTGGGGGACAGAGTCAAACGCCTTGCTGAAGTCCAAGAATAATACATCCACAGGCTTTTCCCCATCCAGTTCTGATATTACCCATTCGTATAACTCCACAAGATTGGTTTGACATGATCTACCTGGCACAAACCCATGTTGCCGACTATCCAGACCTCCCACCTCCTCCAAGTATACCCCCAATCATTCCTTTAGTATACTCTCCATTAATTTTCCCACCATCGAGGTCAAACGGATGGGTCTATAGTTACCTGGTACTTCCCTCGACCCCCCTTTATGGATTGGCACCACATGTGCCTCTCGCCAATCCCTAGGTACCCTCCCTGTCTCAAGTGACCTGTTGAAGAGCTCCGCCAGGGGTGCAGCCAGTATGTCCGCCAATTCCCATAGTACTCTCAGATGAATGCCATCCGGCCTAGGAGATTTGTCTTTCTTTAGGGCCTTGAGGGATAACCACACCCTTTTGGCAGAGATAGTATCATCCGTCCCCTCCACCTTACTGGCCTTTTTATCCTTATCCAGATGTGACACCCCTGGGGTACCTCTCCCTCCCTCCCTCTTGCTCCATTTCTGTTGCTCCCCTGATCCCACTCACTGCTGCTTCTATCCCCATCGTGCCTTGCTTTGTAGATATCCCATCCCCCTCCCTCGTGAACACAGAGGCAAAGTACTCATGAAATACCTCTGCCTGGTCTCTCGCCTCTTCCACCCACCCTCCTTCTGATCTCAATCTGCTGAGATGGCCCTTAGTTTTTCTCTGCTCCCCAATGTACTGGAAGAACCCCTTTTCCCCTCCATGTATCCCCTGTGCCAGCCGCTGCTCTTTACTGGACTTTGCTCCCCTCACCATCCGGGTGACTTTTCTAGATGCAAGATGGTACATTTCCTTATCCCTATCCCCTCTTGTTGTTTTATATTTTTTGTAGGCCGCCTTCTTTTCTCTGACTGCTACCTGTACTTCACTGGACCAGCAGCATGGTTTATGTGACCTTGCTCCCTTACATTTCAACTTAGCGCAGATCCTGACTGCCTCATGAAGTCCCCGTTTTATGACCTCCCGTCTCCTTTCCACACTTGTCATTGATGTAATCCCCTTCAAGTGATCCTTGAGAATATTTCCCATACCCACAAAGTCTGCCCCCATGAAATCCACTGCCAGTGTCCTAGATCTCACTCCCTTCCCCCCATGCTTGACAGACAGTGGTACAGTAGTAAGCAGAAATACAACAATATAAGTGAGAAAATTGTATATACAAAGTGGGAAAGGCGTACGCACAGCTTACAACAGTAGTAGGTTCAGCAATAAGCATTTAAATAGCACTATATGACAAATATCGAAAAGAAAATGGGTCCCAGACTGGAGCAAATAGTTGATAGAATGGGAAGGAGTTGTGCAGGTACCTGAGTAGATTGGCTAGGCATTGTCCAAGGAGATTCAGGGATGGGGAAAGCAAGAGCATTTGGTCGTGAAATGTGATTTGAGAAGAGTATTTCGTTGGGGAGTACTGGTGGTGTGTCTAATGTCAGCAGTCAGTGAGTTCCATAACTTGGGCAATCTGAAACTGAATGCTACCTGACCTGATCAGGTGGATCTGTGTGGAATGTGCAGGAGCCTGGAATGAATGTTCCTGAGATCATAAGTAGGTGGGGAGAGGGCGGTTAGGGATGCAGATAGGTAGGAAGGAAGTGTAAGCGACCAGAATTTGGTGGTGATTCTAGTACCATGCAACAAACGCCGGTTTTGGAGTGATGGGAGGTCAAGGGACTGGTATAGGACACAGTGGTGGGTATTGGGAGAACGGTCCAAGGCGAACCGGCAGAAGGATTTGTATAGGGGGGTCAAGCCTGACTAAGGACGTGTGGGGGGCAGCACCGTAGATGACGTCTCCGTAGTCAATGATTGGGAGGATCATTTTTTGGACCACCTTTATAACCACCTTCATAACCACCTTTTCCTCTGATTTAATCTCATAAACCTAGTAGGTGAAAATTTTCGAATCCCTGCTGAAACATCATTCCTCACACAGGCACAAAACCACATTTTCAGCCATGAATTGAAAAAGACAGCTGTCACATTAACACAGAAACATAGAAGTTGCTGACAGATGGGGACTGTGCAATCCATCAAGTCTGCCCTTGGCTTCCAACCCCCCTATTTAGCTGCTTGCTTGTGTATCCCACCATGTTTGTCCCATGCCCACTTGAATTCTCCCACTGTCTTGGCGCCCACCATTCCCTCCGGCAGGCTATTCCATGGTTCCACAACATGTTTTGTGAAGAAGAATTTCCTCGTATTGCTTCTGAACTTTCCTCACTCAAGTCGAAGGTTGTGCCCCAAGTCCTGCTGTAGTCCATTACTTGAGAGAGGTTTTGCATGTGCACCCTGTTGTTGCCTTTAAAGTATTTGAATGTTTCTATCATGTCCCCACGATTCCTCCATTGTTCTAGAGATTATAATTTGAGGACATCCAGTCTTGCCTCATACGGTTTCTGATGCAAGCCCTGCACCATCTTTGTTGCTCTTGTCTATATCATCTGTAGCCTATCTATAGCCTTCCTGAGGTGTGGCCTCCAGAATTGGACACAGTAGTCCAGGTGAGGCCTGACCAGGGTCTGATACAGGGACATGATTACTTCATGCCTTCTGCTCATGATGCCCCTACCTATGCATCCCAGGATACCACTAGCCTTTAGTGCTGCCTTTTCACATTGTCTACTGATCTTGAGGTCATCTGATATGATCACCCTTAGGTCTTGCTCCTGCCTGGTAGCCAACAGCTGCTCCCCTCCCACTGAGTACAGTTTCCTTGAGTTACGCTTTCTCAGGTGCATGACCTTGCATTTTTTGGCACTGAATTTCAATTGCCAGGTCTTGGACCACTCCTCCAGTTTTCAGAGATCAACTTCCATCCTTTGCTGTCCCTCTGTTGTGTCTAACCTGTTGCTGATTTTAGTGTCATCTGCAAACAGGCACAGCTTTCCCTTCAGTTTATCTGTAATGTCACTGATGAATATGTTGAAGAGGATCGGCCCCAGAACTGAGCCCTGGGGGACCCCACTAGTTACTCTCCCCTCCACAGACAGAGTGCCATTTACTAATACTCTCTAAGTTCTCCCATGTAACCAATTTCTGACCCACTTTGTAACCTTGGGCCCAATTCCCATCTTCTCTAGTTTTTTGACTAGTCTCCTGTGCAGACCAGAGTCACAAGCTTTGCTAAAGTCCAGGTAAACCACATCCACTACCCCACCCTGATCCACTGTTTTGGTGATCCAATTGAAAAAAATCAACCAGGTTTGTCCTGCAGTACCTCCCTGCCGTGAAATCATGCTGATTTTTGTCAAGCTGATCAGTTTGCTCCAAAAAAGCTATGATTCTTTCCTTCAGCAGGGACTCCATCAGTTTTTCCATGACTAACGTTAGACTAACTGGATGGTAGTTACCTGGCTCTTCCTTGCTTCCACTGTTGTGGAGTGGTACTACTGTTGCACTCTTCCAGTCCTCTGGCACCTCCCTGCTCCTTGATGATTTGTTGAAGAGGACTGCTAAGGGGGCTGCCAGTTCCCTCCATAGTTCTTTCAGTATTCTTGGGTGTATCCCATCTGGCCCCATAGCTTTATCTACATTTAACTTGTCCATTTCACCCAGGACCCTTTCCTCCGTGAAGGGACCAGTGTCTATTCCTTCAGTCAGACACTTCTTTATGCCTATTGTTGGTCCATTAATATCTGCTTCCTGTGTGAAGACTGAGCAGAAGTACTCACTGAGTGCCTCTGCCTTCTCCCCATCTTGCTGTGTGGTTTGTCTGTCTTTTTTTGTGATTCTAACAATGCCCCCTTTGGTCTTACTTTTTTCACGTATTTACCTGTAGAAAGTTTTATTACTCTTTTTAGCTTCCTGGGCTATCCTAACCTCTGTTTGAGCCTTTTCATTTCTTATCACTTTCCCTGTCTCTTTTAGTTTCAGTTTATATTCTGTTTTGTTTGCCTCGTTCCCTGACTCCTTGTACTTTCTGAAGACTATGCACTTTTCTCATACCATGGTTGCCACCTCCTTGGAAAATCATAGTGAGTTTTTCCTCCTTTTGTTCTTACTAACCCGATGGGCACACTGTGTTGTGACCATGATTATTGTATCCTTCAACCTTGTTCAATATTTCTCAATGCTCCCTTCTGTTGAGTTACTAAGGTTGTCTCTTAGGCAGGCCTTCAAGTTTTTGAAGTCTGTCCTCCTGAAGTCAAGGACCTTCAGTTGGGAGTGTATGGAGTCTACGGTCCTTTTTACCCTGAACCATACTGTGTTATGATCGCTGTTGCCCAGGTTGTTCCCTACTTCAACACCCATAACCCTATCGCTATTTGTGAATATCAGATCTAGAACCATGTTACTCCTTGTGGGTGATGTCACTAGTTGACTTAGGCCTGCTTCCTGTTGTGTGACTAGGAATTCCCTGCTCTTCTGTGATGCCACTGTGTTGGTATTCCAATCTAAGTCTGGCAGATTGGAATCCCCCAGAGGCACCATGTACCCTTTGCCTGACATCTGGAGGATGGTTTCCAGGATTTCCTTATGTTCTGATGTTATGTTATGATCCTCTGTTTCCCAGAGTGCCTGCTGCATTTCTGTAGCATTGATGATATCCTTAACATAAATAGCTACCCCCCCACTTTTTTCCAGTCCTATCTCTCCTAAACAAGTTGTACCCCAGGATAGTTACCTCCCAACCATGATTATTTGTGAACCATGTTTAGGTCATGGCCACCCAGTCTAGTCCTACCTCACCTATTGTGGCAGTGAGGTCAGTCATCTTCTTAGCCAGACTGCATGCATTGGGGCATAGTGCTGATCACTCTTGCTGTGATGCTTTGTTTGTCATTCCTCCCTTGATCTTATTGTTTGTCCTTTTGTAGTTTTCACTGTTTATGGTTCCTCCCTTTCCATTCATGAGGTGGTATGAAAAAAAATTACTAAGTTGAGAATTCGGGGTCAAAATTCTGAAAATTACCAGTTAGAAGTAAGAGTAGAAACATTTCAACACTCATAACTTTGTTGATTTTTAATATTTTGATGCCATATTTTCAACATAGCTTATCTATGACCCCATCTCATGGACAACGTACTGGAAACCTTCAAATTCTGCCTCAAAGGTGATTTCCTACACCAACTGCGAAATCCCCTTTCAGGCCAAATTTGAATAATTACACCACCCTTGGTCATGAGGTGGGGTCTCAAAGAGGCCATGTTGAAAATTTGGTATAAGAATATTCAGAAATGACAAACTTATGAAGAGAAGTTCAACCCCTTTGAAATTCATTAAACTTCACTGACCTTCTTTTCTCAAATCACAGTCACTGGTTCCAGCAGCAATATGTGTTTTGGGTCAGAGAGTGCCATGGGACATCTTCATGTGACTGAGGGTGTGTGGGTGGTGTGGGGTGGTATGTGCTGAGTAGGAGGTCAGGATGGGCATGGGGGGGGTGTCTGGGACTGTTGGATTAGTGAAGGACTATTTTTCTTTACAGATTAAAAAACAACAAGAAGGGATGGTTTTCTTCATTGCATAGAACATTCCAACACTGTGTATCGAGCACCCCAGTGTCAGGCTAGTGTTTGGTGGCACCAGGCAGTGGGCACCGCACTGCCAACAGGCATTTAAAGGGAAGGGGTGTGTGACCTGGAGGAAGTTAAAGAGAAGTGGTAGCAGGGGTAGTCACCCTGATCCACTTATAAAATGTATAAATAAACATGGGGAAAGGAGGGTGGGTGACCTGGAGGGGAGGAGAGGGAAGGGGGAGAAGGAAGAGGTGCAGGGGGTGGGCACCCTTGTACACTAGATATTTAGAGAGAGAGAGCTAGAGAGTTAGACAGACATATGGATATGTTGATAGAGAGAGAGATAGATAGACAGATAGACAGACAGATGAAAAATAAAGCAAAAAAGAGAAACAAACACAGACAGACAGACATATGAAAAATAAAATGAAAGAGAGAAACAGAGACAGTGAGAGCAGGGGATTGGCAGCTCACTGCTTCAACTGAAGTGAGCAGCATGACTCCAGCACCTTTAGATTTCAAGAAAGTCCCACTGTTCTCATACTGAGAATGCAGGTGAATGGCTCCTCTCACTGTGCTATGCACCAAGGATTTTCAGGTGCCCAGAACTCATAATGGCATGTGTCCAGGTGAATGAGCATGTGTTGGGGTAGGGTGAAGTGGTGGGTGCTGAGTGGGAGGTTGGGGTAGGTGTGGTGGGTGTGAGGGGTCAGATTGGCAAGAGGCCAATTTCTTTTTTATAGGATAAAAATAATGAGGAATGATTTGTTTATTGTAGGCAACATTCTGCAACTAGGGATTGGATGACCCAGTGTAAGGCTAGTGTTTGGAGGCCCCAAGGATGGGCACCCTGGTACTACCATGCATATGATGAGAAGTGGGGTGGGAGATCTGAAGGGGAGGGGGTAAAAATAAGTGGTACCAGGGTTGAGCATCAAGGTCTGTGTACAAAAGTTATAAATTAAACATGGAAATGGGGTTGGCATCTGGAGGGGAGGAGGGAGAAGGATATGGCACTAAGGCAGGCACCCCAGTTATATACTATAGATAGATAGATAGATAGATAGATAGATAGATAGATAGATAGATAGATAGACAGGCAGACAGACAGAGAGACAGATAGATAGGCAGACAGACAGACAAAGAGATAGAAGAGAATGTCCAGCTCACTGCTTCAACTGAAGCCAGCAGTGCAACTCCAGCTGTGGCTTCAGAATTCATGAAAGTCCTACTGTTCTCATACTGGGAAGGATGGGAAAATTGCTCCTGTCACGAAGCTGGGCATCAGGACTTTCAGGTGCCCAGAAAAATTATTTCCAGGTTAATTTTCAAAAAACAATTGCCAGAACCTTGCTAAATGAGTCCCATTTACCTAGGTTCAGGTGAATGTTTTTTGAAAATACATACTTTTTATGTATTTGCAATGTTTTTCTTTTAAAAAGCAAGATGGCAGCTGCCACAGTTTTTTTCTCCCAAGTAAATCATGAATATAAGCAGTTACAATCTTTTTTTGTTTGTTTGTTTTTCGTTCTGTTTTTACCATTCGCATTTATCAGTTATCCAAAAACTCATTATAACGCCCATTCAAACCTGAAAATTTCATGAAAAAAAAATCCACACCATCAAGGCTGTACATGACAGTAAAAGAAAAAAAAACACAATGCTAAAAACAGGGAAAACGAAAAGTTTTATTTTCTGTTTTTTGGCATTTTGTATCTCAAAAACTGAACAAGATGCCATCATGAAACTTTTCATGTCTTAAAACTGTAAGTTTGGCTATACATGCCAAATGTTGTACTATTTTCTCAAACTATGCCAAAGTTATTAAGGTGCAAAAATAAGGGTTTAACATTAAATGGCCTACTCATCCCTTACTATAGGGGCACAGTAGAATACTACCTATATATACTTCCAGTATATTAATGTGTTATTAGCACCTTAACACATTACTACCCAACAGACTACATGCAACCCCAATAACACATGTAACAAACCCCTTAACAGCACATGTAACAAGTCCCATAATAACACACGTAACTGCCACCCTCCCCCACCCAACACTATGGCAAAACATAGGACATTGCAAACATTTTATATCCTAATTTATTATACAAAATAAAATATGGCAAAGTCTTGCATACTTTGGAAATAATACCTTTTCAGGGACGAACACGCTCACAAAGGCCACTTGCTCTTTGGGCTTGTGGCTTTGTGGCTTGTATAACCCCAAGATGGTATTATTTCCTTGTATACCATATTTTGTCATCATTTATTCTCTCTCTCTCTCTCTCTATGTATATATAATGTACCCATGGGGGGGGGCTAATGAAATAATAAGCCATAAGCCTAATGAGTGAGTGACCTTATTATCTCGCTTGCTCCTGAGATGCATATATTTCTGAGTTTACCAGACTTAACCATCATTTAGTTTATACAATACAATAGAATGATCTCATTTTATACATTAAATTTGGAGTCTACATCTTTCTTCAGGTTTGTCTGTGATCAAGGTCATTTTCCAGTTTGCTGGCAGCTGTTTTGGTCCATGTGTTTCTTAGTACAGCAGGTTTTTAGTTATGGACACTCTTTCAGCTCTTTTGATTTTCCATAATCAAGGGTGCCCCTTTTTAAGGGAGTCTTTCTACAGCCAGTCCTTCTTAGCTCATTCGTGGTGAGTGGATGGATGTTGCTGTTGGGAGCTGGGTTTGTGGTCAGGAGCAGCATCTGCACATTAGTGTGGCTAGTTTTGGTGAGACCTGAAGTAGTATGCAGCTGGGAGGGGGATCTGCCATCACGATGAGCCACAGTCAGTGGCTTGGGATCAGTATGTCAGCAGCACTGCATCATCTAGAGTAAGGAAGAACTGCCTGATGCAATGCAGATGGCATTGCATCTAAGCACTGAGTAATGTTATTAAGTTTTACTCACCCGTGAAGTTCCAGCAAAGTTGCAACATTCACTTTTGCAAATATTGTCCACTTCACCACTTTCCCACTTCACAATGGGTTTTCCTGGGGAAGAGGCACTTTTTCAGGCAAAGTCAGATGAAGACATGGTGATACAACTTTGTCAGTGAATATATATGACTTCATTTGAAAAAGGGCCACTTCGCCTGGCAAAAAGTCTACAAAGTTGGCACTTTGTGAATTTGGCAAACTTTGCAAATTAATTCATCAGCAAAGTTTCCCAGCTTTGTTCATGACTAGTGCTGAAGAGTATTGAGATACACTACTGTTTCATGAGAGACTGTATTGCCTGGACAGTGACAGGATAAATTAATGTATTATGGATGGCATGGCTTTTGTGTGCTAAGGAGTGTCGAGGGGACATTGCTGGTTGGTGAGAGACTGGGATGTCAGTATAAGAGGTTTAGTTACTGTCCATTGTAGGTTGTTTTCCAGGGTTTAGATTTTGCTTGTGCTGTAGGCTTTTTTCTAGGTTTGGGAGTTCTTTGGTCACACTTTGGGTATGTTAATGACTGTGGAAATGCTTGTTAATTAGTTGTGTTTTTGTTTTGTTAATCAATATGTTCACTTGTGTAACTGATCATTAAGCTGTTTGTTTTAGTGACTGTAATGTTGGCCGAAGGGTGTTTTTCCCCATGTTATACAGGTTGCAGTATAAAATTTTACAGCATGGTTTTACTGGTAGGTATACTGGTATATTTGAAGGTATAGAGCTTTAATTGGGTTAAATGCAGCTTTGATTGATAAGGTATACTGAAAAATACATGCTAGTGGCTGCTATGGGGAAATCTCCATACATGCATTATATATGGTATATAAATGCAGAAAAGAATGTACAGTAGTGTCTCAGAGATATACAGAGTTAAAAAATTAAAGACAGTACTGGATTTAGGCTCACTTTTGTGAACTGCTGAATATTGCTTTAGGGAGTTTATTTTCATTTTGAGTTCTGCATCATCAAAGAGAAAAGGAAACATTGTCTTAGAATATGAAGTATATTGGATGAGTTGTTGCCAAACACAACAACTTCAAATAAATCTGCTGAAACTAGCATTAGTGTTTAAAAATAAACCAAATGCCATAATGTATTTTCCAGTCATACTTTCTTTTTGCATTTGTCTGTCAGTTTTCATAAGATTTTTTAAATATTTTCAATTACATAAAGGAATATATAATTTGCAGCTTCCTGTCCCCTAAATGTATGCATGCACTCACACATATAAACATATGTTAACACATGTAAAACACACACACACACACACACACACACACACAGTTTTAGTGTGGTTGCAGCTTAACTGATCATTTGGTTAAGACAACCAGTGAGCACATACCAAGACAGTCAGTGAGCACCTGCCACAAGGACAGGAGAGGACCTGCCATGTGTGCCGATAAATACCTGTCAAGGTAACGAGTGAGCATCTGCCATGAGAAATGGTGAACACATGTCAATAGTGCTGGTGAACACCTGTCAAGAGAGCCTTTCAGCACCTGCTAAATAAGCTGGTGAACAGCTGCCAGATAAGTTATTGAGCATCCACCCTGAGAATTGGTGATCTCCTGCCAAGAGACCTGGTGTGCACCTGCCAGGAGGATTGGTGAGCATCTTCCAAGAGGGCTGGTGAGCACCTGTGATGTGAACTGGTGTGCATCTGCCAAGAGAGCTGGTGGACACCTGCCAAAAGTGATAGTGTATGTCTGCCATCAGCAACTGCCAAGTGAGCCAGTAAGCATCTGCCAATAGAACCAGTGATCACCTCTCATGAAAGCTGGTGAACAGCTACCACAACAACTAGTGAGCACCTACCAAGTGAGCTGGTGAAAACATGCCTTGGGTACTGGTGAACTTCTGCCCAGAAAGCTGGAGAGCACCAAAGAGAGCTCTAGAGCCTCTGCCATGAGAACTGGTAGGCACCTGTTAAGAGAGTTGGTGAGCACCTGCCAACAGAACCGGTGAACCCCTGCCAAAAGAGCTTGTGAGTATCTGCCAACAGAGCTGGTGAGCACCTGCTAGGATAAACAGGGAGCAACTGCCAAAAAAAGTGGATGAGCACCTGACAGGAGAACTAATGTTGAGATTCCAGAAAGCCAATGAGCACCTTCTAGGAGATCTGGTCAGCAGTTTCCAGGAGAGCCAATGGGCACCTGCTGTGAGAACTGATAAGCACCTTCCAGGATAGACAGTGAGCACCTGCCAAAAGAGTGGATAAGCACCTGCCAGAAGTACCAGTGAGCACCTTCCAGGAAGCTGATAAGCACCTCCCAGGAGAGATAATGAGTATCATTCAGGGGAACCGGTGAGCATCTGTCAAGAGAGCTGGTGAGCACCTACTAGGAGAATTGATGAGTAAGTACCAGTAAAGAGAGGTGGTTAGCATCTCCTATGTGAAATAGTGTTCATCTGATAAGAAAGCTGTTGAGCACCTGCCAAGAGAATCAGAAAGCACTGACAAGAGAGTGAGTGAACCCCAACCAAGAGATCTGGTAAGCATGCGCCATGAGAGCAAGGGTGCACCTGCCAAAAGACCCAGTGAGCACCTGCCATAAAAGTCAGTGAGCATCTGTCATAAGAACTGATGAGCACCTGCCATGAGAGCTGGTGAACATCTGCCATGATAACTGGTTAACTCCTTCCCAGAGAGCTGCAGAGCACCCACATAGAGCTCTAGATGCTCCGCCATGAGAACTGGTAAGCACCTACCAAGAGAGCTGGTGAGCATCTCCCAACATAGCCTATGAACCCCTGCCAACAGAGATGGAGAGCACCTGCCAACAGAGACTGTGAGCACCTGCCAGCAGAGACTGTGAGCACCTGCCAGCAGAGACTGTGAGCAACTGCCAACAAAGATGGTAAGCAGCTGCCACGATAGACAGTGAGCACCTGGTAAGAGTGGATAAGCACCTGCCAGTATAACCAGTGAGCACCTTCCAGGAAGCCAATGCACACTTCCAGTAGAGTCAGTGGCCAACTTCCATTACAGCCAGTGAGCACCTTTCATGGGAGGTCATGAGCACCTTCCAGGAGAGATGGTGAGTAGTTGCTGGAATGGTAGGTGAGCATCTTCCAGTAGAGCCACTGAGCACATGTCAGGTGTTATGTTAAGCTTGAGATGTGCACCTTCCAAAAGAACAGATAACCTCTTGCTTGGAAAATCAGTGAGCACCCTCTAAGGAAGTATAAGAGTACCTCTTAAAAGAGATGGAGAGCTGGTGAGTACCTTGCAGAAGCACCAGTGAGCACCTGCCAGGAGATCCAGTGAGCACCAGCCTTCATATCTGATGTTAGTGCACTCCATGGCTATCTGGCAGAGAAAGAGAGAACTCATACACCAGATGGCATGTACTCCACTATGTAAGCAATAACACACGACGAAGTGTGGTTTATCACCTGATAAGAGCACGCCCAGGGGTGTACTAAGGCATGAGGCACTTGTGCCGAGTGATTTTTTTCCCACTGGGCGTGCTCTTATCAGGTAATAAACCACACCTCGGAGTGTCTTATTGTGCTTATAAAATGGGCACATGTAGTAATTATTTAATGAGTAAAAAGAAAAAAACATAAAGAAGTTAAAAATATAAAAAAGAGGGTTTAATAGTTCAAATAGAAAAAAATAGTCCCCCATGAATTAAATTTGTGGTTGTTGAGCAGTAGAATGGGCATTTGTTGTACAGCAAGTATGCTGTGTACCAGTGTGTCATTTTAGTGGGAGCAAGTGGGAGCATGTGTGTTCGTTGTCAGGGTTGTTATTCTTTCTTTTTTTAAAGTTATGTGTAATGCAGATTGGTACTGTTTGTTGAGGAGTGAGTTTTCCGGGAGCGAATAAGTGCGTGACTGAGTCTGTCATGTAGCAAAGTGTGTCATTTTAGTGGGAGCAAGTGTGTTTGTTGTCAGGGTTGTTATTCCTTTTTTTTTAAAGCTACGTATAATGCAGATTGGTACTGTTTGTTGAGGACTGAGTTTTCCGGGAGCGAGTAAGTGCATGACTGAGTGTGTCATGTAGCAGCCGCCGTACTGCTGTTTTTTTTTCCTGGTTTAGCGGTCACCGTACTTCTCGGTTTTAATTGCGTGGTTGTTTTGACGGAAAGTGAAACGCTGTGAAATGGCATTGTGTTAGATTGTTTCCTTTTACGGTGATGAGGAGTGAACACGAGAATGGAGAGTATGGTTACGGTGCAGCTGAGGTCGAGTTCACCATTAGCGGTCAGTGATTTTAAATGCTGGAAGGGATTGAGAGATCTGTAACGGCCAGGGACAAATGGAAAGGAAAAAAAAATATCAAGAGGTACCAAGTTTGTACATTTTATTTGGTGTAGAGAATGGGGGGGTGGAGGCACTGTTGTTTTTGTTGGCAGTTTGGGACAGAGGTAGCGCTCTCTCGGTGCAGCGGTTGTTGCTTAGTATGAGCTCTGCCAGGCAGCGTTTGGTCACTGATTTGTTGCTGTGATGGTCACTGATTTGTTGCTGTGATGGGGCATGTTGGTGGGCAGTAGTCCCGGTTGGCTACTATATCATCTGATAAGGACACGGCTCAGATGATGTAGTAGCCAATCAGAGACTTGGATTTATTTAGCCCATTTTATAATAGAGATTAATGGCTTGCACCTACTGTAAGTTTTCAGTGACTGAATATATCTTTATAAAGTGCTCAACTCTCACCAATTTCTACCCTTGGAGCTTAGCAGAGGCAAACATATTTGATGAAACTCAGACCCTTACTAGTCTGACTTGTTATAATAATAAACTGTTAAGACTAATAAGTGTTAAGCAGTATCACAAAAAAAACTTAAATTCAAAAGAAAGAACTTTATGCTTGCTGAAACCTAATGAAGTGAAAGTAGCCAGCTACTTTTTAAATATGTATTTGATAGCTTAATATCCTCATACATGAGTTGCACAGGGCAGTTACACAGAAACATAGAAACATAGAAGTTGATGGCAGATAAGGACCGGAAGGCCCATCCAGTCTGTCCATTTCTTTTTCTACCTTATAAATGTGTCATCGGCTTTTGCTCTGTCAATGGCCTACCTATTCATTCTCATCTGTATTGCTCCCTTATGCCTATCCCATGCCTGTTTGAAGCCCTGCACTGTATTCATATCCACCACTTCCTGAGGTAGGCCATTCCATGCATCCACCACCCTTTCTGTGAAAAAGAACATCCTCACATTACCATTAATCGGCCTCCTCTAATCTCATGCAGTGTCCTCTTGTCCTGCTATTTTCTTATATTTAAACATGTTAGACTCTTTCACCTTATTAATGCCCTTAAGGTGTTTGAATGTTTTGATCATATCACCTCTCTCCCTCCTTTGCTCTAGGGTATACATATTGAGCTCCATTAATCTGTCCTATGTTTTCTGATGCAGTCCCTGCACCATTTCGGTTGCCCTTCTCTGGACTGCCTCAATTTAGTTAATGTCCTTGTGAAGGTGTGGCCTCCAGTACTGCACACAGTACTCCAGATGGGGCCTAACCAGTGTCTTGTAAAGAGGGATTATTACCTCCCTCTTCTGACTTGTGATACCCCTAGTAATGCACCCTATCATCCCCCTAGTCTTACCTACTGCTTTAGTGGTCTGCTTGGATGATTTCATGTCATCGGTGATGATAATGTGCAAGTCTCTTTCTTCCTTTGTGACTGTCAGCAACTCTCTTCTCAGCCTTTAGGTGGCTTCAGGGTTTCTCTTCCCTATGTGCATGATCTTGCACTTCTTTGCATTAAACTCCATTTGCCACTCTTCCAACCATTTTGCTAGTTTATCCAGATCTCTTCTTATTCTGCCCACCCCATCTGGATCATCTACTCTGATGCAGATCTTGGTGTCATCTGCAAACAGACAAACCTTACCTTCCAGTCCATCTGCAGTGTCACTGATGAAGATATTGAAGAGGACTAGCCCCAGGACTGATCCCTGAGGTACCCCACTTGTGACTTCCATCTCTTCTGCCTGTATACCATTTACCACCACTCTCTGTTTTCTGCCCGTCAATCAGTTTACCACCCAGTTGGCCAACTTCTGGCCCACCCTGAGCCTACCGAGCTTCTTAATCAATCTTCTATGTGGAACAGTATCAAAAGCGTTACTGAAGTCAAGGTAGGTGACATCAACTGCTCCCCCTTGGTCCACCACTGTGGTTTCCCAGTCAAAGAAATCTATGAGATTAGTTTGACAGGGCCATCCTTTTGTAGACCCATGCTGTCTTGGATCCTGTGCTCCTATGGATTCCAGGTGTTGCACTATCCTTTCCTTAAGGAGTACCTCCATAATCTTGCCCACTACTGAGGTAAGACTGACTGGTCTGTAGTTCCCTGCCTCCTCCCTGCTACCACTCTTGTGGAGGGGGATCACATGAGCCCTTCTTCAGTCTTCTGGGACTTCTCCTGTGCTCAGAGACTCACTAAACAGTTCTGATAATGGCTTTGCTAGTTTCACCCTTAGATCCTTTAGTACCCTTGGATGTATGCCATCAGGTCCTATTGCCTTGTCCACTCTGAGCTTATTGAGCTCTTGTATGACCCTTTCTTTTGTGAAGGGACTAGTGCTCACCTCCCTGCCCCCTGTGTCCATGGTGCTGAGCTGTGGGCCCTGCCCTACCTTCTCTTCAGTAAATACTGAGCAGAAGTATCTATTTAGGATAAATACTTTTACATGGTCCTCCTCCTCCTCCTCCTCACACTCCCCCTTATCTCATTTGACCTTAGCAATACCCCCCCCAGACTTTCTTCTTTCACTAATGTATCTATGTTATACCATTCTGTTTTGAAGTAGTATCACAACTGCAAGGCAGTTATGAACTGTTGCTCAAAATCTATGCCAACTCCATTTTTATGTTGCTTGCACGCATGTGCAAGAAACATAGTGCCATCATCGGAGATTTCGGAGGTGTGTCACCTCCTCCTCCAATTCAGTCAGTGAGCTGGCGAGTCTATGACACGCTCCAAAATGCAGTGGCATACAGTTGAAAGGGGGAGCTATGCTTCAGTGAGCAGAGATAAGAAGCATAGCTCCCCCCCCAACACGCAGGCATGCGCGCCCCCGCACCTACTGTGTAGCCGATGGGGTGCCCAATCCCTGTCGGCTGAGCTGCATCTCCCCCAGTTGTAGGTGCCACACTGGGAGCCCACCCCAGCGTGGCAATCAGTCCTTTTGCCGACGGGGTGCCTAATCCCATCGGCTGAACGCCCCCAACATCCTTTGTGCCATGCTGGGAGCCCACCCCAGTGTGGCAAATGGTCCCACAATGTCTTTTTTAATTTTTACCTGAAAACTAAAATGGTCTCCGCGCGGCCTCCCGACCCCCCTCCCACAACCCGCACTCCACCCACTGCACACCCAGCCTTCCCCACGCCCCCTCACCCCATACTTACTCTCCAGACCGCACGGCGATCTTCGTGGACTGGGAACACGCCTGCACTCTTCAAAGCCGACCGCGAACTGAGGAAATGCCGTAATCTGTATAATGGGCTAGATGGGGGTTTCAACTTTGTTGCATATCTCAGAGATTTTTTGATGCACCTTACCATGGTTTGGACCCTTTCATGAATGATGTCACTGCCGCGACAAGAGTTCGCCCGGGCGATGATTTCGCCGCAGTGACTGCGCAGTGACTGTGAAATCATCCTTGGGATGGAATACCAATGACAGTGACATCATTCATGAGAAGGGGTCCAAAACCCCATGTTGAAAATTTGTGCCAAATTCCAAAATGACTGTTTTATTAGCGCATTATGCAGTTCCTACGCAGGCTCGTAAGTTCGCTAATTTCAATATTTTCACTCCAGATTTTTCAACATTGCCATTTTACCACACCTTCTTATAGAGTAGTACAGCTGTCATTTTTCACATCTCACCCAAAATGTGTTTCCGCCCATGTAGTGCAGAATGGTGCAGTCGTGCGAAATCAATGTATGGGACAAATTAAGAAAATCACAGTGACACTGTTCATGAGCAGAGGTCTTAAAATGGCTATGTTGAAAATTTGGTGAAAAAATTCCTAAAAATGACTGTTTTATGAGCGTGCGTTGCGCAGTTCCTACGCAGGCTCGTAAGTTCGCAAATTTTCAATATTTTCACTCCAGATTTTCAACATTGCCATTTTACCACACCTCCTTATGAGCAGTACAGCTGTCATTTTTCACATCCTGCTCAAAATGTGTTTCCGCCCATGTAGCGCACAATGGCGCAGTCAGTGTGCAAAGTCAATGTATGGGACACATTAACAAAATCACAGTGACACTGTTCATGAGCAGAGGTCTTAAAATGGCTATGTTGAAAATTTGGTGAAAAAATTCCTAAAAATGACTGTTTTACAAGCGTGCGTTGAGCAGTTCCTAGGCACGCTCATAAGTTCGCAAATTTTCAATATTTGCACTCCAATGACTTCCAAATACCTAAACAGCACATAGAAGCAAGCAACATTCGGCACTGACAAATGCTTGTTTTAAATAGTTTTTATTGAAAGTTTTTTTTGGGGGTCGGAGTCTGAAAGGAATTTAAAATGTTTACAGAACATTTGATATCAATGTCCAACAATTCATAGAATACATTTATCATTTTTCTAAAGTAACAAAGACTATCAAATTTCCTCTACTGAGAGAGCTTAGATATAAATTACATAATTTAAAGTATCTAACCACAGGGGGGAATTATAATTTAGGTAAAGAGGGTAATAAATCTCTTATATTGTTCCATTTATTCCTCTGTTGGATTCACATGTTCCATCATTCTTTTTTTAAATTATTGTTTTCCTCTGGTATGCAGTGGATCGTGTGACATTTTTTCTCCATTTTCACATATTCCTCAGTTTCACTATTTGTTACTCTTTCAGCTCCCTCTTTAAAGCAGCAGTGTAATGAAAAAAAGAATTAAAAAAAAAAAACTAGTTTTCTGCTATGGTTATGAAAAAATATTGGCAGGACTGTTGATTTGGGTTTTCTGGATGCTTCCTATGTTGTGTACTGTACATCTGCACTTTTGTCTGGATTCTTACCCTCCTCGGGTCCTTGGTGTGACATGGACAGCTAGTTCTGAGTGTTGTACCATTTTTATTTAATATAAAATGTATTACTGACTGTCTCTGCTGAAAAATCTGGTGCTTTTAGAATGACCTCACTCATCCACCCCAGGTTTCAGCTGAAAGATGAAAGCCATGAGAAAATGTTGAAAACAGCATGTGAAATCATACACAGTTTTAGATACCAGGTGTTACATGGAAGGCCTGAAGCTAATTACAGGGTGGAGGAAGCTTGTGTTGATCATATCCATTTTATAATGTTGGAGGGAAAAACCCAGGTTATTACACAGGAGTGTGAAAATCATAAAGATGCTTTCACATCCTGGAAGGGGGAAGCTTATTATAAGATCAAAGAAAAGGTCATTTGAAGGACATGAGTCATGCTGAAGATTGCAGAATTAATACTTTGAAAAGGCATCCTGTTTTTGTGTAAGATATATTTTTTTTATATATATAATCTGACAGAGGAGGAGCTAGATGACCTCACACAAAAGGGGTCGGCCAATACAGTATGCTTAAGGAATATTCTGTTTTACTTACACACTTTTACCTAGACTCTGACAAGGACACATCTGTGAGAACTTTAAAACAGGTATTTAGAAAGCTAGACAAATCTAAATATTGTTGTAGGAATTTGCACTGTTTAAACCTTGTTCTTTTAAAAGATTTATATGTCTTGTGATATAACAGTTCTGTATTTTGTGTTTGACATATTTTTATCTATTTTTTGTAAAACCTCTCTTTAGAGCATACTTGGTCTGTCTTTGTTTTTCCTTCACTTGCAAGAAAGAGTATACATTGTTATGGCAGACATGAAGCATAAGCCTGAATGGTGGTACCAAACTGGAAAGAGAAGTGTTTTAAATCAGAGGTCTTTATTAAATTTTTAAGGGTTCGTCTCTGTATACCTAGTTAGGTGCCCATAGGCAAAGATATCTGGCCCCCCAAAGACAGATATATCTAAGCCTCTGCATTGGGTATGCTAGCAAGAGGTTCACAGTTTGAATCCCTCCAAGACTTGAGACCAAAGGTTGATCCGAACTCACAAAACAGACAAGAGGGTTACCTTGTTCTGTTAAACTGTTCACAAGACTGCATCGGAGGTTGGCACTATGGGAGTAGAGGGCCTGACCTGCTTAGTGGGTTTGTGACACTCAATATTATTTCTATGCAAAAATGAGGCAGCCATCTTTTTTATTGAGAAATAATTATTTTAAAACTTTCTTAAAATTCTTAAACGATAACGAAAACTGAAAATGTTACCACTAACGCAAGCTGAAAGACATCTGGCATTGATTAGGGAAAAAAGGTGGAGTCAAATTTTAGCCCATTTTCATTGCACTGATGCTTTAAAATCTGTTTACTCACTTTAAGACATGATCATCTGCTATGCTTTGGCAGTGTCCATCTACACAGCAGTCACATTGAACTCAATATTAAGTTGGCAGAGAGCTCTTGTGGAGAGAGAAGGGGGCTAAAGCTTGTAGAAAATTGTAACTGGAGGATTCATAAAAAGTTTCTTTTCACTTTTTCTGAGTTATTACCACATTTGATGTTTTTTTTCTTTACTTTTGTCGTTTATTGGGGTTCCAGTGCAACAGTATTTAGCAGAACCTATTGTGTCTCTTAAATAAATGTACTTTATTAAGTTTTCAACACAAAATTACAGATAAACACACAAGGACAGTATTCTGGGGTCTTGGGCTTAATTCCTAGTAGGTCATATTATTTCTTTCTCACTAACATTTGTGATCTAAATTGCTTAGCAGTGGCTAATACTGCACCAAACACATCTAATTGTCATCTATATAATCACACTGACATACTACATACATAAACAATCAACCCATCCCCCTGACAGTAGGGATTACTCTTTGACATGGTACACATGGTGGAAACCTACAAGCTATGGAGTCCTGTTTAATTAACATTATCAACTCTATTGCAATCCACTATGGTGAGAAGAGCATCTAAGCTCTGCCACTGCTTTCTTTAGGACTGGTATCTGTACCTCATTGTGGCTAGCATACATTAAGTCTCAGGATTTGCATAATTTCCTGGTGCCACTCCACCACTGTGGATACAGTATTGTCTAACAAGTGGCATAAAATAAATTTCTTAATAACAAATGGTATTTTCTCTGCCTCACAAGTTTTTGGGTGTCCTGTACCAAGAGACATCGGCCCCTCATGAAAGTACCCCCTAACCCCAGCAAAGGGTCCAATACTCATTGGACAGCTTGCCATAATGGTTGTGCCTTACAGCAGTCCCATAAGATGCATAAGAAGTTCCCCTCTTCTGTCCCACAATAGCACAAAGTGGCAAGTCTTTGAGACTCTATTTAAATTGCTTTTGAGAACTATGGTACATATTTTGTAGAACATTGTACTGTATAAGGTGATAACTGTATAAGGTGATAACTGTCTGTTTAATATATTTGTATGTATTTACCCATATGGTATCTCACTGCTTTTGGTGAAGATTCCAGTTCAGGGCTTGGGGCTGGTAGTCTAAGCTAGAGCCATATCTATGTGGCATAGTCTCTTAGCATTGTATACAGCTGTGATAAGGTGTGCCTTAAATTGGACAGGTCCCTTAGTTCTTGCAGTGTCTAAGTTGGTGTTTGAGGCAACAAGGGCATCTTAACTGTTGCGGCCAAAATAATCCATACTTGCATCAATGTGAAAATTTCCTTATTTTCCATCATGAATTGGTTTTGCATCTGCTGGAAAGTGTCCCATCCTTCCCAATGTGTGAAGTGTGTGACCTGGAATATGCCCTTTCCATGCTTTTATCAGGATTGGTTTCCAAGCCATTTTAAAATGTGGATTCTGCCACACTGGTTGCTGTAATAATGTCACTGGTAAAAAGTTTAGGATTCTACAATGCTGTCAACAGGCAGAGACAAAGGTCCCAATAGGTTTTTTTATCAGGGGTTTGGCAATTTTCTTTTGTGTACATAAGAGGGTCACTGAACTGATGCCTTGTTCTTTGCAAATGTGTTCTTCAGTTTCTAGTCACTGGGGGATGTAGAAGGCCTGTGAGGGCTTCCGGAATGCTTGCCATCTGAAGTATTTTGCTCCTAGAATGGTCTGGATGTAGGCTAAAATGTCTGTGAGACTTAAGCCCCCTTTACATTTGTTTGCTGCCAGCATTACATAAGCTCATCTGGAATGATTATGGAGTGCAGTTTCTTAAACCAGGACATTGGCAGTGGGACATTCAGCATATTAAGTGGGTACATAATTCTTGGGAGAATATTCATTTAAAATGTGATGATGCACCCTCAGAGGGATAGGAACAATTCCTTCCACCTGTCTAGGTCTTGTTTGATTACCTTTAATAGGTCATTAAGGGTTTCTTTATCATTTGACACACAGAGCTGTTACTTAATATTGGACTAGAGCAACTCCAAATGCTCAAGATCCTGTCATCTGGTATGGTAATTTGGGGGAAGTAAGGTAGATTTCCCAGTGTTCGTATGGTAGAAAGATGGCTTTCCAAATTTAAAATTTCCTTAAGGGCCACTGACAAGGACATCTGGGGATTCAGAACATTTAGGAGTATGTTGTTGGCATATAAGGAGTTGTTTTTGTGCTCACTTTGAATTAGAATATCATTCCCAAGAAATGAGAAAATGCACACATTAGCACAAAATTATGGAGACAGTAGAACACAAGCACAAAAGACCAGGAAGATGTGAGGCTAACTGGACAGAAAAAGCTTTTTAAGGGCCCCTTTGATCATGTGGCCCTTTAATGATGTACAGTTTGCTTTATGCTGAGACCTGCTCCAGTAAGATACCAAGCATACTCTGTCCCCTGAGGACACACGGGAGGCACATGCATAGCAGACAAACTGTTTTTCTCACCCAGAGGCTGGAAGCATCCAGCTGGATCGTGCCACAGATTCTGGTTGGCCTGTAGCAATGACATGGCTGCAGTATATGATTCCTGGTCACCAACATTGCTCCCCAGCTAGCTGTGCTATCAGACTAACTCACTTTTTATGGGCCACATATTTCCAAGTTTTGGGCAAGTCACATGACTTACAGAAACCAATCAGGGATGCTAGAGATTGAGAACACCTCATGCTCTGCACATCTCCTTGACACTTGCAGTTTTCACACACACACACACACACACACAGAAAGAGCTAATTTTTATGTGAAAAGTTTTGAAATCATCACAGAGTCATGTATTATTCCTGTTAGCTACATTTTATTATAGTTTTAGGCAGATGACACAGTGGCATAATGAAGGAGAGGAGAGGAGAGGAGAGGAGAGGAGAGGAGAGGAGAGGAGAGGAGAGAGCACATAATGTGAATATGAACTGGCAGCTGTATACCATGCAGGAGGAGCAGGGTGGATTGAATTTAGAATGCAGAGAAAAGTGCAGAGTACATTTTTGACAGTTTATTTCACAATATTTTCTTAAATGAGTTCTGGGTTTTTTATTTTGTGTTTTTCCCCATGTAGCAAGTTAAGGACAGAGTGAATTTACCAAACTGAAAAAGTTGCAGTGGGGGGAGGGTGGTTTGAAGGAATTGTGTCAGTGGCTCAGCAGGTTGCACACTTGCCTCTAAGGCTAGAAGATCAGAAGCATGTGGGTTCTATCCCCACTCCAGGCACTTGGGTTAAATCCTAATACTGACAATGTAGTGCAGCATGAAGGGGGTGCTGCACTCCTGAGGTGTCTTTTGGATGAGACGTTAAATTGAGGTCCCATCTGCCTGTTCTGGTGGTAGTTAAGGTAGATGTTAAAGATCCCATGGCACTTCTTAAAAACAGTAGGGGAGTTTTTATTCAAGAACCACAACAAAACTTCACAATACAAATATACAGTGAAGTACATACAGCAATTATTAAAAAAATCCTTACAAAAACATAAATGTTCCCACCTTTATACACATTTCCTATTCCCCATTTCTCCCTCTACCTACCCCTTCATGCATATTTTTTAAAGAAAGAAAACCATTTGCACCACATCATTACTTTCTCTCTTGGGTGAATCCTCCATTCTTTCTTAAACACCTCTACCATAGCTTTTTCACAATGCACACTGAACCCCTCTTAGGTTGTCTCTTTTTGTTGGAATAGCAGCTGGCAACGACTCTGCCACATGTAATATTTTAAACATGCAAATGGCACCTGTAAGGTACTACTAGTTCCCTGTTTCAACAGTGTAGGAAAGATTCCTAAAACCAAGTTTGCATAGCTTAACCTTCTTAGCCATGGCATCTTTCACTTTTTTGCAAGTAAACCCATAATTGTTTTGCATATTCACAATTAAACAAAAAGTGTTCTTGAGTCTCCACCTCTTCTTGACATCCTGGATATAAACAACCTCACTCCTCTATCGCTATGTGTTTGTGGTTCCCATGCACCCCTATTCTTCCATATGCTATCAACCACTGAGTCTCCCTCATCTTTCTAGGTGTCCTGGGATTGTTTAACATTTTGACCATAAATTTATTATTTGGTGTACCTCCTATGAATTCAGGTTCCTTTATCCCATTCTCCTAAAGTATTGTTTTGTACATGTCCTTCCTTGTTACCTGCTTCATATTTTGTCACTTAGTTCCCCATTTCTGTAACTTTATTATTGAATCTTGATATATTCTTAGCATTTCCAGTTTTCTAAAACCTGTAGGCACCTCCTCTTCCCAATTATTGTTAAATTTCCCCAGTACATTCCATCCCCATTTCCTCTTTAAACTCTCCTGTGTTTCTAAGTCTATCCTCATATTTTTATCCCAAAATAGTGCATGGAAAAACACCACAGGGTACACCATTCTCAGCCCTTCCTTTTTCTTGTCTAAATATGTTTTCTCCTTTCTTATTCATTTCTGCCTGCTCTTCCAGACCAATTGAAAAAATAACCCTAATTGTTTAGTCTTCAGATTCATTGGCAATGGAAACATAGCTGCCACCTATAAAAAAACTGGGAATAAAAATTGTTTTATCACAAAACCCCTTTTAAGTTTTGTAATTTTCCATCCCTTCCACCTAGACACTTTTCTCTGTCCTTCTGCCAATGATATTTCCCCAGTTCCTTTCACCCATGTCCCCTTTCCCAAACCAGATTCCTAACATCTTGATTGGTTCATCCACAATTTGCAACCTTTGGTTCCTATCTCCATTTTCAGGGGTCCCCAACCACATACCCTTACTTTTATCCATGTTCAGCTTTGCTCCTGATATTTGAGAACCTATCTATTTCTTTTAATAAATCTAGGATTTCTCTGGCTGATGATAAAAATTATGCCTAAATCATCTGCACAGGCTATGATCTTTACAACATCCCCCTCCTGACTTCCTTTTACTCCTTTTAAATCCTCTGCCATACTAATTTTCCAAATTAAAGGGTCTATTCTAAACACATATAATAAGGGGCTTAGAAGGCAGCCTTGTCTAACCCCTACCCTCATTCTAATCAGTTCCCCTGACCATCTTCCAATATACTTTCTGCACTTTCCTATAACCTTTTTACCCACTTGATTATCCTTTTTGGTAACCCATAGTGCTCCATCACCGTAAAGTGATATTTGTGATTTACTCTATCAAAGGCTTTGTTTTGATACAGAGAGATTACCACCCCTTTTTCCCCTTTCGTATTACCATGCTTCACTATGTCCCTTACCAAAGCTAAATTTTCTTGAATATTCCTGTCCAGAATAGCACATGTCTGGCTTGCATGTATCACTTCTACTGCATATTTTTTAATTTGTTTTTGTAATATTTGTGCTAATATCTTATAATTGAAATTCAATACTCTTATTGGTCTCCAATTCCCTATTTCCATTTTATCACCCTTTTTATGAAGAAGTATTACGAACCTCCTTGTTATCTCTACTGGAACTTTCTCCATGTTACATATAAAATTAAATACCCTTACTAGTAAAATTGAAAAAACCTTGAAAACTCCTTTTATAAATCATTTGGCAGTTCATCTAGTCCAGGGGTAACCACTTGTTTTAACTCTTTTATCACTTCTCTTACTTCATGTTCTGTTATATCTTTTTGTAGCTCCCTCACTCCCCTCTCTAATGATTTTGGTATCTCTTTATCTTCTAATAATTCCCCAACTTCTTGCCCTAAAATGTTTGCTCCATCCATTACTTCCTGTATATGAGCTTCAATCATCTTCCTTATCCCTTCTGTATCTTTAACTTCCTCCCCTTCTTTACTTCTGAGAACTGTTACGCTCAATCTATTCTTTTTATCTTTACACAACCACAAGGGTCTGAAAAGAGCATTCTTTGTGTCCCATAACTTAATTCTGACTGCAGTGTAGCTGCCCTATCATATGGCACTTCCTTCATCTTGTTTTTAATTTCCTCTATCCTGCTGCTTCTAACTTGCCTTTCATTATATGGCAATTTCAGCTCTTTATAGAGTTTATTTCTTAATCCCAGATATTCAAACAATTTCTTCCTCGCTCTGGTCTTCCCATGTCTCTACAACCAGCTGTGAATATAGACTTTTGTCTCCAACCACCATTGACACAAATCATCATATAACCCCACCACTGATGCTTTGTCCACACATAGGGTTGTTACACTTTCTTCACTCCTGTTTCTTGCAGGCAGGTTGTATTTAACTTATACCTTGTTCTGGGTAGATGCCATTCTGTCTCTGTGCTAACCACTGCTTTAATTAATAAATGATCAGAAAATCCTAAGGGTATCCCATCTGTTTTAACTACGTCTATTCTTTTTGACACAAATACATAATCAATTTTAGAAAAAGCTTTTCCTCTGGCATATGTGAATTTCACTGGAGACTTAGCTTTCCCTAGGGAATCTGTTAATCCAGCTATATCCACACATTTTTCAAAGCATTTATCACAATACATTGTCTTCCCTAAGTTCTTCCTTTCTTTAATTTCCAATGTACAATTATAACTCCCTCCAAAAAAAAAACACTTTTCTACTTGTGCATAGATATGGCTAAATTTATTCTATTAAACTAACCCTTTCTGCTTTCTCTTGGGTGCCATATATCACCATAAATCTTGCTGGCTGATGATACCATAACCTGTCAACTAATAAAGCTCTTCCTGGCTGTATATCTACTAACTTTTGAAATGTCAGGCCATTCCCCTGAAAATAGTATACCCACCCCATCTGCCCTATCAAGTCTTAAGGACCAGTAGGGTGGCCCCCACACCCACCCTCTTTGTGCTTGTGTTATCAGATTAACTGAATTAAACCATGTTTCCTGCAAGAAAATTACTTCACATGCTAAATCCCTCAATTTAGCACACACTGCCTCCCATGTTTTGCTATTTAGAATGCTGCATATATTTGCAGAAGCTAATGAAAACAGTAACATAAATTATTGTTTAAGCCCCTGTATTGTTTAACCTTTATCTACAATATGGTCCACATCTCAAGATATGTTCCTCCTTTTCTTTTTCTTCTGCTTTCCTTCCTTCCTCTCCCCTCTATCTCCATTTTTAGATCCTTGCTGAGAGGATTGTAAGGGTGCACTGTTTGAGTCTCCTTCTCCCATGCTTCCTTCTTCTTCATTTTTTTTATCCCTAGAACTTCATAAGAATTAGCAAGCACTATCTCATCCAAATTCCCTTTGTTACTTCTCAGACTTTTCCTCCTTTCAGTCCCAGGGTAATTTCCCTTTATATACAATGGGGGTGGGGTGGCATTTTAACTGCTGTCTAACCTTGACCTGTTTCCCCTTTACCCCCTTCCTTTGCTCTCTTTTTATTTGGATCTGCATTTGATTCTGCCTCAGCTATTATTCTGGCCAAGGGTTCATTGCTCACACTTCCCTCTCCTGAGTCTTATTCCATTTCACCCCCTCTCTCTGTGGTGTCTTCCCCTCCTGGCCATAAGCTCAAGTGACACTTGCTCTTCCTTTTCTTCTGCTGGAGGGTCAGGGTTACTACCTGACCCCTCTTGCTGGGCTTTCCTAATCAACACATCTGGGTCCATGCTCCTCGCATTGTTTCTAGCTGCCCATGGGCAACTTTGGTATATATGCCCATACTCCTCACACAGGTTACATCTGACAGGGTTGTTGCATTGGGAGTTGCTGTGACCGCACTCCCCACATAAACCCACACCTCATCCTGTCGCACACATTTGATGGATGCCCACGTGATCCACACCTATAACAGACCTTCAGTTGCCCTGCGTAAAACACCACTCCCCTGTCTCTTCCCAGAAAGAAACTACTGAAGATGTGAACAATACCTTCTTCCAACTGATGGAACTTAACCTTAAATCTCCATCCTCCCATCCACAGAAACTCTGAGTCTATAATTGCTTCTGGGGAACTAATCACTTCACATTTTAATGAAAACCACTGCACTATATCCCCCACATGGACACACTTGTTCCTGAGCATAATAGTCACTGTTTTGATTGCCAGTTTAGTTATGGGTATTGCTAAAAAGGGCTGCCATATTGGGGTTTGTTTCAGTTGCCCATATTTCTGCCAGAACCTCTCAATACCTCTCACTTGACCTGAAACTAATATTAAAAAACATCTTCACCTGATATGTGTATCAGGGCATAAATTTCTGAGGTCACATATCTCATAGACTCTTTCAGGAACCTTCTCCCTACGTATATTTTGTATGGCAAATAGTCCAGTCCTCTCTTGTATCTTACTCTGACTTCAAACCTTCTTAGTGTTGGGTCTGTATACTCCTCTTGTCTCTGCCCTCTAGGTCTCCCTTGGGGGGGTGTTCTGCTTCTCCTGACCTCCCTTGATTCTCCCTCCTACTACTTCCACCTCTCAATATTGCTGAATATAACCTCTCCCCAACACTCATTACTTCACTTTGTTGAGGTGAAATTTGTTCCCCTTCTCCGATCCTCTTGGGACCTTTTGCAGAGGTTATCTCTACAGGAGTTGCAATCCCTTTCTGAACCCCTTCAAAACCTTCTGGTACAGTATTTTTCTGGAGCGTTCCCCCTCCTTGCCCCTCATACCCCATTTGCATAGCTTGACCCTCATTAGTAATATCTAGATTTTCTTACCCTCCAGTTGGTTTCTGGCATGAGAATCTGCCCGTTACCCCACCGATGCAAGGGGAAAAGTCCACCCAGTCACTCACCGGCTCCCATTCTCCATCTTCTTTTTGCCTCCAGCCTGCATCTTTCAAGGTGATACCCAGAGACCATTTCTTCCCAGTTGTTTCACTTTCAGGTAATCCAAAAGCCTAAACCAATGCTTGATGTGTCATAATTCCTGGTGCCTCACTTCCCTGGGCTGGCTTACTTCCTTCTGATTACCCCATCAGTGTTGCCTCTCCACTGCTTTGTTGTCCCTCTGTCTCTGGTTCCTTCCTTCTCAGAGCTTCCTTGCGTCTCTCCTCCAGTCTGCTTTCATCATCCTCTTCAAGCATTTTTTGCACCGTAATACACTTAACCTCTATTCTCTTCTCTAGACTCTCGGCTGCCTTCATGATACCCTAGAGATACTTTGTGCCACATCATCCACCAGGTCCATTTACAACATGGCCACTTCCTCAATAGATTTTCCAATACTGGGGCTGACACATATGGCTCCTCATCCTCAGACTCACAGAGCTCAGACACCTCTTCTACCACAGGCTGCTCCATTGCAGCGTCCTCCTCTACATCCATCTTTACACATGGTAGGTATATTCCAGCCTTCTCACTCATCTTGCTTGCAGTTGCACTCCTCACATTTCCACCTTCTCCTCCGCTGGCATCCTTCATCGCACTGAGACTTACACACCCAACAGCAGAGTAACAGTGCCCCCTGCCATCAGAGTAGGGAAATTTCCCCAGTGCCCTGACCAAATGTCACCCATTCACTAAAAATACCACCAACAGCTTAACATCTGGCTCAATTTCAGTTGGCATCCATCTGTATGCCCCCAGGACAAGGCTGAAAATAGGCAAACAATTGTCAGTCCTCCTTCTCAATCAAAAAAAAATAAAGAAAGAAAAATGAAATTTGACAAATAATTTGACTGTTGGAGGTGCAAGGTGCAGAAATCCATATCTATTTTTATTGAATATATTTTTATCTGTGAGTAAAAACAAAGTGAGGTAGGCTGCTGCAGTAAGGCACAATGAGTTTGATTTTCAAACAGCCTGTCGATCAGAGCAAGTTGCATCAATCTACGGCTGCAGCTATCTCAAGGTGCATCAGGGACCCTGCACCTGATTTTGGAAAAATCAAGGCCCTAGTTCCAGACTCCCTGGGTTTGCTGCAAGGCACCCGCTGCACCAAAGAAATGGTGCATCAAAAGGGAATTCTGCAAGTTACAGACGGGCTTGTGGCAGCTGTTGACAAGCTGGCAACCCACCAGCTGCTATAGCACACCATACAATAAATGTGAAAAGATGTAAGTACAGTCAGTACTTACATTAAGTTTGTCACTATTGCTGCATGGGGAAGAAAACGTGTATGGGGGACTATCAGAAGAGGTAGTCTTACAGGCTCAATGGGTGCTCACACAACCAAAATACTAAACATGATAGCACTGAAACTGTCACTTTGGCAACACATGCTACATTGTCCTTTTCTCCCTCAGGCCCCCAAGGCACTTGTTTGGGTAGGGCGGGATCATGGCATGGTCAGTACAGGCAGGCTGGTGCAGGGGGTGTTAGACCAGCTCATGGCTAGTCTAGCCACTACCAGCTCTTGTGGACATAGCAGGGCTTTCAAAATCCCAATTTTGGGGCTTTTGCAGCCCTACTGTGGTACAAGCCCCCCTTGCAACATGGTGCACCCCCATGTAGGGTGCAATGCTGCCCTAGGGCCAGTTTGGTGAAGGGGGTCCTGTAGTGTATGCAGCAGGTGTTCCAAAATTGGAAGTGGCACAGATTTTGATGCAAGGATCTACTTGCATCAATTCTGTTTGATGCAGGATCCTTGTGTCAACTTTGGGGTCTTGAAAATTAAGCCCAATGTTTCTTAATGAGGGTGAGGAATAAGGTGCGTATGTTAGTGCATGTAGCAACCATGAGGAACAGAACTGGAATGGAAAAGGATACAGAGAAGGAATGTGATGGGGAGGTCATAATGGAGTGCTGGGATCTACAACTGAAAGAAGGACTAGGGCTGAGTGTATGATAGTATTTCCAAGGAAACCATGGTGCATTAGTCCTTAGAAGTCTACTGGTTCAGCTCTCACAGCAAGCAGGTTTTCCATCTGGTGGTTTAATGCATCTGGTGATGAAACCACCCAGAACAATTCGGAAGCATACCAAACTATCCATCTTCCTCCATCAAGTGACTCTAGTTTAAGAGATATCAAGTCCATCACTTTTTCTTAAGTAGCTTTTTCTTGGATCACATTTTATCAAAACATGTTTTCTCGAATCATGTTTTCTTTCATCACATTTCTCAATAAGTCTCAGTCAGGAATCTATGGGAAGCAGGAAAGGCTATAAGGAAAGCAAAGATGCAGATTGAAGAAACATTAGTGAAGACAGTGAAGAAAGGGGACAAGGCATTCTATAGGTACATTAGCAAAAGAAGGAAGACTAGAGGGGATTGTAAGACTCAAAGAGGACACAGGAAAGTGTATGGAGGGAGACATGGAAAGGTGGAAATACTGAACAAATACTTCTGTTCAGTATTCACTAAAGAGAGGGACGGTCAAGGACCACAGCTGGATAACAGACACAAGGGGGGGAGAAGTAAACACAAGTCCATTCACAGCGGAGAGAATCCTGGAGGAGCTCACAAAACTGAATCTGGACAAAGCAATGGGGCCAGATTGCATACACCCCAGGATATTATGGGTGCTGTGAAGAGAGCTAGCGTCACCTCTGGCAACACCGTTCACTGAGTCACTCAACACAGGAGTGGTTCCAGAGGACTGGAGGAGTGCACATGTAGTCTGTCTATACAAAAGTGGTAGTCGGGAGGAGGCAGGGAACTATAGGCCAGTCCACTTCACCTCAGTAGTGGGTAAGATCATGGAGGCACTGCTTAAAGTAAGAATAGTGGTACACGTGGAATCCAACTTTGCCCAGGATCCAAGGTAACATGGATTCACAGCAGGAAGGTCATGTCAGACAAATCTGATAGATTTGTTTGACTGGGTGACAAGGGAGGTAAATGTGGGGAGGTGGTAGAAGTTGCCTACCTCAATTTCAGCAAAGCAGAGGGTGGTGGTAAATGGGATCCCATCAGGGAAGGGGGGGTGACCAGCGGGGTACCACAGGGATCTGTCCTTGTTCCAGTCTTGTTAAATGTCTTTATTAGTGACATTGCAGTAGGACTGGAGGGAAAGGTCTGCCTGTTTGCAGATACACCAAGATCTGCAACATGGTGAATACTCTGGATGGGGTGAAGAGAATGAAGAGGGACCTGGGGAAGCTTTAAAAATGGTCTGAGGTATGGCAACTGAGGTTCAGATCCAAGGAGTGCAAAATAATGCACATGGGAAGGGGGAACCCTGGTGAAAGCTACAGGATGGGGGGAGTTGCTGATGATCACCAAGGAAGAAAGGGACCTGGGGGTTATAATTTCTGACAATCTAAAGGTGTCAAAGTGGAGAACAAAGGCTGCAGGGATGGCCAGTGGCATGCTGGAGTGCATAGGCAGATGTATCACTAGCAGAAGGTTGGAGGTCATGATGCCATTTTACAAAATGCTAGTGAGTCCTCACCTAGAATACTCTGTGCAATTCTGGAAGCCGCACCTTCATAAGGACATTGACAGGGTGGAGGCAGTCCAGAGAAGGGTGACTAAGATGGTATTGGGCTTGCACCAGAAAATATATAAGGAGAGACTAAAGGACCTCAATATGTATCACTGGAGGAGAAGAGGGATTGGGGAAACATGACAGAAACATTCAAGTACCTTAAGAGAATAAACAAATTGCAGGGGGAGACATCTTCCAATATAACAGATGTACAAGAATGTGGGGACATGATATGAAATTGGAAGGTGACAGGCTGAGGGGAAATGTGAGGAAGTTTTTCATCAAGGAGAGGGTGGTGAACATAAGGAATAGACTGCCACAGGAGTTGGTGGGGATGAGCACAGTGGAGGGTTTTAAACGTGCATGGGACAGGCATAAGGGTACTTTAGTGGTGGGAAGGTGGGGTGAAAAGCCAGTGACCAATTAGGGTCAGAGGTCACAAACTAGTGTAGGGAATTCGGGCAGATGGGATGGGCCTGGCGGTCCTTATCTGCTGACAATCTAGTGGTTCCTCCCCCAGTTTCAATGTTTTTTTTCTATGTTTCCTATTTTCTCATATCTAATACAGACACTTCATTTAAATAGGGTGAGAAAAACAATGTCAAGACAAGTCACATCATGTAAAAAGATATGAGAAAGGTATGGTCAAGACCGGTCAAGCCATGTTAATTGAAGTGAGAAAGGCAAAGTCAAAACCAATCATGTTTCCTTGAATCACATTTTCTTGAATCACGTAATCACGGTTTCCTGTATCATGTTTTCTAGACTCTGATATATCCCAGAAGTTCTTTTGTTCAGCAACCACTGCAAATAGCGTTCCACTCTAGTTGTACAGTGCAACTGATAATAAAACCACCTTCGGGAATTCAGAAGCACACCAGGCTCCTTCTGTTCCTCCCCCAAGTACTGTACCTCCAGTTTTACAAACAGCAAGACTGATCACATATTTTGAATAATGTTTTATGGGATCACATTTTCTCAAATCATGTGTACATTAATCATATTTTTTCAAACTAAATTTGCTCATGTCTAATATAGCTACTTCATATAAAATGTTGTAAGAAAGGCAAAGTCAAGAGCAGTCACATTTTGTTGAATCACAGTATCTCCTATCAAGTTTCCTTGAATCAAGTTTTCTTGTATTACATTTTTTTCCCAAATCTTTTATAAGACACATAATATAAAATGAGGTGAGACAGGCAAAATGAAGACCAGTCACTTTTTCTCATATCACATTTTCTTGAATGATGTTTTCTCCCATCATAGTTTCCTAGCATGTTCTTCCCACTGTATACAGTATGCTAGTATGCATGCAGACAGGGCCACTTCTGGAGGAAGTGTGGGTTGGGGGTGTTGATTTCTGTGTTGAATCAGCAACTCTTAGCATGGCCATTATACTGTGATTCTACCTGAACAACATGCATGCCATTATTTTTAATCTACAACAATCCAACAAAGCAAGGTTGTTGGTGATGCTAGCAATGGTGGCACTGGTAGTGATTGCTAAAATTACAGTAATGATGATGTTGGAGAAGGGGCAGGTTGGGATATTACAACTACTTCATCTGAGTCATCACAGCAGTTAGAATTTAAAAAATATAAATAAAAATTAAAAAAGAAGCATGCATACATGGATGGATAATACTGTGAAGTACAATGTAATGTCCAATAATCAATGTCTTTTCATTCCTTTTTCTTTTTGTTTTTTGATGCATAACTTGTTTTCTTTGGGGCAGTGTGGGTATTATATAATTACAAAATCAATTGAGCCAGGGAACATAGTAATTGGTATAGAGATAGAACCAAGACTACAGGGATGTATCCAACTTTATTTCAGCAATCAATAGTAACTATTACTGTAAACTGCATCAAGTCTTAGTGGGTTTTGCAGACTCTGTCACACTACCACAAATAGAAAGCTATGGCAGATGCATGCCAACAGTACATGCCACAAGTAAGCTATAGTAATTCTTAGTCACTGCTGACCGCAACACTTTTTTACCCTCTATTTGTAGTCCGCTTTAAACAAATGCCAAATGCTACACTAGGAGCCAAAGTGGTTTGGCCTAACTGGTGAAGCTAAACTGAATTTCAGAACACAACTTGAAGCTGAACTGAAGGTTCTGCTGGACTAATTCTTTTAAGTTTATAGCCATCCACTCCTTCCTTCACCTTGTCAGCTTCTGACACTTTCAGTTTTGGGTGTCAATGTGGCTCACTAACATGACAAGTAGTGCTCTGCAGAGGAGAAAAAAAAAATTCTGCATGCAAAGTATGCAGAATCTTCAGTTTCAATGTACTGTCCATAGAATTAAATTTAACTAATTCATTTATTTTTTGTTTTGTTGTGGAAAAAAAAATATCTTTGCATTTTTTATTCTCATTGCAGAAAAATGGAGGATCATGATAAAGTCAAACTGAAAATATCCACATTTGCAAATAATGGCTCAATTCTCCAATGAGTTGGACTGCTGCAAGCCCTGGGTGCACCAAACACACAGCACATGGGGCTTGTGGCAGTCTGTGGCTGGCAATCGGGATTCTCGATCCTGTGCACCACATGGCGTGAGTTAGACCAGCTTTGCTGGCCTAACTCTGTGGACTTTTATAGGGGGCTTGTGCCACGAATTTGGTGCAAGCCGCCGTAAAGGGGGTAGAATGCTGCAAATGCATTCGACCTTTGAGAATTGATCACAAGGTGTGGCAATGTGTTCAATGCAGCTACAGTGATTAACCCAGGGCTTGTGAAAGCCTTGCACAATCCTTTGAAAATTGGGCCCAATGTCTTCCTTTTGCAAGTTCATTAGCTTAGTCACACACACTTTTCATTATTACTATGGAAAACTACTTGAGAAGTGGATCCATATCCATTAGACTTCATGTGCTCATGCTGCCTACCTACATGTGATGTCATTCTCCTTTGTTTATGAATCACAATGAGCTGCCATGTAATGATTATATCACAGGCAGAAGATTATGGGTAGGATTTTCAAAGTGTGGCACAGGGCTTGCACTAAGTCCTGTGCCACAGTGCTCAGGTTCTGGCAGTGCGCCAACTCCGTCACCTCAACTGCACTTGATTCCATAATCCTGGGTGCAGTTGCAACAGTTTTCTTGATTTACGGTAGTTTGCACCAAATATCTAGTGCAAGCTCTGTAAAAAAGGCCCTCAGGATTTCTGCAAGTTAGCCAAGGAAAAGTTGCTCAAACTTGTGGTAATTGCTGCACAGGATAAAAACTCCCCTGAGATCACTGCAAGCCCCATGCGTCATATCGCCACCACACCATCAGGGCTTGCGGTGATCAAAGCCTTTGGAAAATCCTGCTCTATCACTTGATGGGTAGGCAAGCAGTAGGCATAAATGAAGTCCAAAGGACATTAATCATGATTCCATATAAACCTCATTATAGATAGAGAACAGAGAGAAGATAAAAGTAGGAAATATGGGAAATACAGTTAAAAGTGTACTTAATTTCCAAACTTTTCAGAGAACCATCCCAGGTTCTTTTATCACATTTCATTGCAACTTATGGAATATATATGTAGGCAAGCCAATATTATACTAAAACTAGTCCAACCTGTTTTTTTCCTTTCTCCAATTATTCTTTCATAATTTTTTATGAATAAATACCATGATTTTTTTAAGCCACATGTAGAAACAAAGCAGGCCTGACAAAGTGTGTTGCTATTTTGTGACCAGCAGTGAACAACTTTAGGGGTTGGATTCTCAAAAGACGTAGAAGGGAAAAAATGCTCAAGTCTCCAAAAAATGGCACAGGTGTGGAAAAGAAGTCCAGTTGTGCTGCGCAATATTCTCAAAACATCCACAGCTCTGGGAAAAATATTCTGCGTTTTTCAGCAAAAATGCAGCTGCAGAAATACTTGTGGAGAAAAAAAGCCTTTGAAAATTATGTATCATTCCCCTAATAGTTATTCTCAGTCATTGAAGCACCTTATCTGTGGAAAAAAAAATGTTGTCCACATGCTGCACTAAAGAGAGTGAGACACAACTCACATCCTGAGCAGAAGCCAGTGTACTATCAATTGAGATCCAATTATAGTTGGGTTGACGCACCATGCAACACCAACCAGGGGCCTTAAAGTAGTGTCAGATGTCAGTCCTCTAATAGACACAACACTATTATGCTGTAACAGATCACACCCACGTGACCCACTCTAGCCCATCTAGGAGCTCCAGAACCAGAAGTGGAAGAGGTACTAACAGACAGAAGTGGGGGCAACAGAAGCAGGCAAACAAAAAAACAACAGACAGAGGCACAACCCTCATCTATAACATGCTACTGTGTGGTGTGGCTGCTGCAGTCCATACACACATAGTTGCTGTACATTACTGGTCTGTTGCTTTCTGCTCACAAAATGGTGGTGCATGCTGTATTGCTGCACTGGTGTGGTGTGACTGGGGTATACTGGTGGATGGTGTGACTGTTCCTGCCAGTACTGTTGCTGCCACACATTTGCTGGTCTTCACTGGTCGTAGTTGCCCATCATAGGTAGCATACTGTTGTATCTGGTGCTGTTGTGCAAAGTCAGGCTAGGCATGCTGCTGCTATGGTACAAGCTTCTGCTCATACTGGTGGCGCTGCTGCAGTCCCCAGTGGTGAGACTGGCTGCTGGCCTCCCTGAGCATTCTGGTTCTGCTAAATGTTTTGCCAATTTTTCACAGTGGCTCCTGCTCCAATTAATTGGTTAATCTATTGCCCTTTCTGCTGAGCCTTTATATTATTTCCACTCCTGTGGATCTGCACTTGCGCGTGAAATCCACACATGCAGCATTGTATAACTCACCTTTTGTGTGATTTTCCACAATTGTGGAGTTTTCAACTGAAAATATCCCACCTGTGCATCTTCCCAGTCTGCTGACCTTTCTTTCTGCACTTGCACAATTTTCTCCTCTCTTTGATAATCTAGCCCAACATACAGCAGAACCTTACTAAAAAGAACAGTCACTGGAGTGGATCCCATCAAGAACAACTGTATTCAGGCACAGTACTCAAGCTCCTGAATGGGTGGGTGATCAGTCAAAAACAATGATCTGGAAGATTTAAAGGTTTAGAGCAGAAATATATAAAGAAGTAATTATTTATAAATGTTGACCAGGAAAAACACATTGAGCTGAGGCTCATTTGCAGGTATTTTCTGGGGAAGGGGGCATGCAATACAAAATACAAAACAGTATCAAAATGGGACTACTAGTCATATAAAGTACAGGAGCAAAACTGGATTTTAGCTGTAAGTCTAAAATCAAGCAATGTTGTATAGAGACTTTTGATATATGCAATAAATATGCAGTGGAACTTTACATAGAATATCAGTAAAAAAACATTTTTAATGCACAAGTTATGGTCTATTATTAAAGCAATGATAGTAAGGAAATGCAATGTTAGGAGTTTTTAGACTTAACTCTTATTAATCCCATCCACCAACCCCCCTGAACCTCACAGTATTAAATTCCAAACCAAAATCCAGGTTTCTGTAATATGAGGAATACAGATACATCCAGTTATGAACACTGCACTCAAATGTTGTGAGAAACAAGGCCAAAGGATACCAGACTGGATCAAGGTGTGTGTGTGTGTATGTGTGTGTGTGTGTGTGTGTGTGTGTGTGTGTGTGTTCGCACACACGCCAGTCACAAAGCAGTTGTATCATCAGACACATTCCTGAAGACCTCTAGTGAACTTTGCAGGTGGTCTTTTGAGACACTTGTGAAGCAGCTGCAGCATTACACATTACCCCTGACCTGTAGCATACTTTGTGAGTGACCACCAAGCAGCTGAATCATCCCACACATTGAACCAAGCCTGTATGCTGTGACCTTGTATCTCACAACACGCAACTGTAGCATTGGTCCACTGTATTCCTTATACTATTTATTTATAACATTAACATATATTTTTAAATGTATAGTGTATATTGCATTTCCTTATGTAGTGCAGTATTCTCTGATTATAGCTGTGTCAGTGATTGTGGGACCCCACTGAAAATGAGCTATGTTCAATCACGCTTTTTCCCTTTTGAGTTTTACAAATATATTTACTGCTACTTAAACTTGGCTTTTGTTTGGGTATTCACTGGGGTTTGCAGAAGATGGTGTCAGGAATAGGGTTTAAGAAACCTTAGCATTGCATTTCCTTACTGTTGCTGTTTTAATAATAAACCTTAAATTGTGCATTAACATAGTGTTTTCATTCAATGAACTTTCTTTTTGATGTAACCATAGTTGCAAATACTGTAGTGTGCCACACGCAAATCAGGTGCACCTTCCTCCTTACACATATATTGTGTCAGACCTGTACAAAGCAGCTGCATCTTCTCACAGGTTTGTCCTTTACCTGTAGCTTGCTTTGCACATGGCCATGCAAGGCCATTTATACATATTTTTTTCTGTTTTTGAGACTGTGTCACATAAATAGAAGTTTATCTCAAGACAATAAATTTGTGAGTCATGAAAATGTGTTTGCAAGTGCCAAAAACAGGCCCCATTTTCATGCCATTCAGTAACATATTTTAACTGATATCTTAATGACTGTTGTTTTTCTCCCAAAAACAACATCTGAAGAAATATCCTTACACCATTCTCTGTTGAACACACGTTTGACACTTCAGCTCTAAGCATTTGTTTTGGTTTTGATGTGCAAAGCCTTCCCTTCTTTTACCCACTATTGTGATCAGTAAGATTCAGGAGCATGACGTTCATATCATAAAAATGAGTTTATAGTCGTTACAGAGACACACCTGGCTTTTATGAAAAACACCTTATGAAAATTTTGTGAAACAACAGTTCTGCACAAGCACATAAATGGACTATGAGTTTCTTAACAATATAAACCTGCACATTTCTGTTAAACCACCTTCTGTAGAGATAATAATAATCCTTTGGCCAAACTCTAACACAAAAGTTTCAGGTTTAAGTTCTCAGACATTTTTGTGCTACTGGTGAGAATAAAAGGTCAACAAATGTCTTTTCATTCATGTTTTCAACCTTATATTAGTTGAAATCCACTGATCCAATCCATATGACAGATTTTCTCGATCCAAAGATCTTGGGCTTATGAAAGTAGATGTTAAATTTCAGATTATTCTTTTGAAGGACAGCCACATTATTAAGATGTGAAAATCTGGATTTCACATACAGCATTTGTAATCCTAACTAGTGGGGTGTCACCACGCCCCTATGAGATATATATATATATATATATATATATATACCACGGGGGTGAGAGCTTTCTCAGTAGGATATCCTGTGCTATTTCCACTGCAGTGAGGATAAATCCTGATGACATCAGCAGAGTGAGGATATTGACATTTATCCATACTCTGCTGATGTCACCAGAGTGAGGATAACTGCACTGCAGCTTGCACTCTAAAGGAAACTGCTTCAGAAAACACTTTATCTTTTACCTTTGTTTTTACCAGGAGAGAGACACACACTAAGCTGAAAGCTTGTTTACAGGTGCAACCTGGGAGCACAAAAAAGTTGTGTGACTTGCTCAGTATCACACAGTATGCAGGTGGGGTCTGTGGGATTTAAACCTAGGTCTACAGGTTTGCAGCTCAGAGCCTTAAACCACTGTGTTATACTGCCTCCTTAATCTTTCTCTTATCTCTTTCCCACTGAAGCTGCAACTTACTCAATTAGCTTTGCAAAAGACTTTCACCTGTGTCCCATTGTGTTTCTAACTTTCCTAGCCCATTACTGTGCTGATCTCAGCTTCAAAATAGCCTGAATTATAAATGAAACTCTTTTACAAAGCAGTTTCTGTTTCTTAGTGCTACCTGCAGCAATTTGTCTTTCTCAGTGAGCCTCTGACTCACTCAATTAGTTTTGCAAAAACTGACAGCTGTGTTTCTCACTCCCAGTCCATTCAGAACACACACACACACACACACACCCATACACACACGCTCTGACAGCACACACAGAATAAGCAGGAAACACACAGCATCAGAAAAAATGTTCTTAAAGCTCTCACCCCTGTGGTATAAATTGTACACATGATGGGCAGATCATGGAATATGGAAAATATTCTCACTCCTGCAGAGTGAGCTGTGTATTCTCACAAGTGCCGAAGGCACTTGTGAGAATACACAGCTCACTCTGCAGGAGTGAGAATATTTTCCATATCCCACTGCTGCCTATCATGTATCCCCTATTTCTATATATATATATATATATAGAGAGAGAGAGAGAGAGAGAGGGAGGAGGGAAAGAGAGCAAGAGTGAGACAGAGAGATAGAGAAAGAGAGAGAGAGAAAATAAATGATGGTAAAGTATTGTATGCAAGTATATAATACCATTGAGGGGTTGAACAAGCCATAAAGTCATGAGCTCAAAGGGCGAGTGGCCTTTATGAGCTTGTTTGAACCTAAGATAGTAGTATTTAATGAGTATGCCAGAAATATTTTATTTGATATAACGCATTAGGTTCTACACTTTTTATTGTGTTCTGTGTTCTGTCATAGTCTTGGTAGGGGTTGACTGTTTGTGTTTTTCGGGGGATTTTTACTTGTGTTGGTATGGGACTTGTTACTTGTGTTATCAAGAGGCTTGTTATATGTGCTGTTAAGGGGCTTATTACTTGTGCTATTAAGAGGCTTGTTACATGTATCATTGGGGTCGTTTATAGTGCGTTGGGTAGTAATGTGTTACTAAGGTATTAATAACACATCAATATAGTGGTACTAAATATAAGATATATATGCAGTATATATTATATATTATTTGCAAAAAAACTCTGTTAATGCATCGGTTAGGGTAAAAGCGACAAAAGTAGGGAAATGTGGCACTAGGGTTTCCAACCCAAACACCCCACCCTCACCATGCACACACCTACAGGCATCAGGGGTGTGCCATGGGGTCATCAGACCTAACACTCACTCCATTCCATAAGTAAATAAGCTGAGATGGGTACAGTATATGAAAATGGGGTGAGCATTAGGGCTGACAACCCCAAGTCACACCCCCAACACCTGTTGGTGTGTGCAGGGTGGGGGGCATGTTAGGGTTGGAAACCCTAATTCCACATTCCCTATTTTTGTCATTTTAACCCTAACTGATGCATTAACTGAGTTTTTTTGCAAATAATTTCTTTACTTTTTGAGACAGTATAAGGTAGCCTTATTTGCTGTAGCAGCGCAGGGCCCTCAACTCCAGAGCAATGTAATATTTTTTCACCAAATGACCAAAAGGCACATCTGCGAAGCAAGGCCTTACTACCAAGAAAATTTCAGAGCAAAACTAGAAACTGTTTACAAACTGTGGAGTGACAAAGAAACAGGTAGTATCATTATAGTCAATGGTACAGCATGATAAAGGATCCTTTTTCATGAAACATAATTCTAAATCAAGCTAACCTCATGGTAGTCAATGGGAAGGCATGATATAGAATCCTTTTTCCCAAAACTAGATTCTAGATGGAACTAATCCCATTGAACTCAATGAGAAAGCACGATAAAGGATCCTTTTTCACAAAACAGGATCCTATTTCATGCTAATACCATTACAGTCAATGATAAAATATATTCACTGGCAGGCTAGTGGTCCCTCCCCCTCCCCCAATTTCCAATTACCATCCCCCTATAACACATATATTTCCCTGGTAGTCTAGTGGTCCCTTCCCTGTTCCCTGGTGTCTGATGGCCATCCCTGTTTACATTTTTATATTTCCCTGGTAGTCCAGTGGTCCCTCCCCCCGCCTCTGATGTCTGATCACCCTCCCCCTGAAAAGAAATATTTCCTGGTAATCTAGTGGTTTATTCCCCTTCCCCCAGTGTGTGATCGCCCTCCCTGTATAATGACAAATTTCTCTGGTAGTCTATTGGTCCCTCCCCCGATGTCCAATCAGCCTCCCTATGAAAAAAATATATTTCTGGTAGTCTAGTGGTCCCTCCCCCTTACCCGAATTTCTGATCCTCATCCCCAAATAAAAAAAAATTCCATGGTTGTCTAGTGGTCTCTCCCCGTTCCGAATCCCCATCCTGTTAAAACTCAGTGTCATCTGTAGTCTAGTGGACCCTCAACCTGTCAGGTAAACACCACATCTCAGTTCTTCCCCATACCAAGTCCTGGTCTGTCAATTAGACCCCCCTCTCACCTCCATGGCTGGCCATTGACTGACCTATGAATGCATGCATACTCTGCAGCATGCATTCATTTATAGCTCAGTCAGTGGCCAGCTATGTAGGTGAAAGGATGCCTGTGCTGGTCACTGACCAGGAGTCAGTATGGGGGAAGTGTAGAGTGGTTGGTGATTACCTGACAGGGTGGGGGTCCACTAGACCACCATGGATCAGACTAGGTTTTAATGGGATGGGGACTGGGAATTGGGAGGGACCACTAGACTACCATGGTATTTTTTCTTTATACTGGGATGGCAATTGGACATCAGGGAAGGGGGAGGAACCACTAGACTACCAGGGAAATTTGTCATTATATGGGGAGTGCAATTGTACAATAGGGAAAAGGGGATGAACTAATAGACTACCAGGAAATTTCTTTTTTTGTCATGGGGAGGATGACTGGACAACAGAGGAGGGGAGAGGGACCACTAGACTACCAGGGAAATATAATATTGTATAAGACAATGGCCATCAGGCAATGGTGGATGGGGGAGGGACCACTAGACTAGGAGGCAAATGTATGAGTTATACAGGAATGGTGATCAGACATCGGGGGAGGTGGGAGGGACCACTAAACTACCAGAGGAATATAAGATTGCAATATTTATAATATTGTTTTATATATTATGCAATAATATTCTTTGATAACAGGACTGCCATGGGGCATTGGGGGAAGGGAGAAGGGACCACTAGATTAACAGGTAAATCTTTTACCACAAATTGCAGCAAAAGAACCTTTTTTGAGATTCCTTTGCTGCAATTTGTGTTCAAAGCAAAATCCTTTTTCACAAATTGTGGAAAAGAATTTTGTGTTGCAGCACTGCTTTCCCACAATTTGAATAAAAAGATTTACAGAAGTAAAAAAAAAAATCACGTTTCAGAACAAGATACTGCAAAAGTAACTGCAGAGCCGGCTCATTGGCGCTGAGGGTTGAGGCGCAGGGTGCCACACCTTGCCACACCGGTGACCCAGGTTCAGGAATGAGCTCAGGCCACTGGGGGTCAGCCGGGGGGAAGATATTGAGCATCCGTAGGACTGTTCTCTTTTCCCTGGGAGGGTTGCAGGGAAGCCTCTGGCGGTGGTCGGAGGCACCCAGTGTAGCGACACTGCGGATACAAGAGGTGGAGTTGTGGCATTACGTTGCCTTGCTAAGCCACACTCCAAGACTGTCGGGAACTAGAACAAGAGAAAAATCCCACTCCTGGGGACAGACGAAGGCACCTCGGCCTCCTAGCCCACACTCCCAATTCCAGACCGACTTCCTCTCCACGGGCCGACTCGTGTTCCTAGCATTTTGCCCTATAGATAAAGTGCCCTGGGTGAATAGGGAGGTTTCAGACCCATAGGTGGTGCTGGATGGCATGAGTGGAGAGGACTGGAAGTCATGGAGGGAGGCAGAGGCTAGGAGCCCTGAGGATGCCAGAAGGAGTTCTCCAGGTGGTGGAGATAAACAAAAGTTAAAAAAAAAAATAGTAACTGCAGAATCAGATTCCATATTAGCCAAAGATAAGTATTCTACTTCCACTAACCCATGTATGTTTCAAGTAATTAAGCTTTGTTGCCACCACTAACTGAAAACAAGATGGCAGCAGCACAATAAATGATTTCCCACTTGAGGCTCAGGATTACCCATTTGCAGCTCCGGATTACACATTTGTGATCAAGAATCCTGTTTCAAGCCTGACATCTAACTTTTCCTATAGGAAATAATAGGAAATTAAAAAATGTATGACTTTGGAATGATTTAATATTTGTTAACCAAACCTTCAAAAGGCACCACTGTGACCCAAGACCTGTATACCCTAAAAATTTCAGACCAAAATTCCACACAGGTTTTGCACAACATGGTGACAAAGAATTTGACAAAAAAATGTAAATTTACACTTGTTGTGACACTCTGTATCTCAGCATCCGCACATCCAAGTGTGACAATACTTGCCAATAAAAAGATCTTTGGACCCTGATGGTGCAAGTCACTTTTCATGCTAATCACTCAAATGGTTTTGAAGTTATAAAAGTGCACAATTTTCAGTTTATCATAAAAGTGAAGATTTAACCCTAACTATAGGGTCATGACCGCGCCCCTATAATAGTGTGTGTTAGGTATTAATGTGTTATTAAGGTATTAATAACACATTAACACACTGTAATTGGATATTTGACTTCATAATACACTAACTGGCTGCCATCCTATATGGGGAAATTCATGATGGCTTTTTCTATGGGGCCAACCATGTATATGAATATATGGCTAGGTAGATGGAGATATATATATATATATATATATATATATATATATATATATTAGAGGCAAAAAACTCCATTTAATGCATTAGTAAGGATTCTTACAAAGTGACAAAAGTGAGGAAATTCAGTGTTAGGGTTGAAAGCCCCCCCTTGGACCACGCCCCTCAACCGGCGCCAGGGTGCTGCGTTGGGTTGCTAGCACCAACTCTCACCCCATCAGATGTGAAGAAGCAGAGGTATAGGAGAATGGGGTGAGAGTTAGATTGACAACCCCTAATCGCGCACTGCGGTCGGTGGGGGTGTGGCAGGGGTCCAAGCTGGCCAACACTAACACTGAATTTCCTCGCTGTTGTGGAATAACCCTAACTAATGCATTAAACAGAGTTTTTTGCCTCTAATTTCTCTTCTTTTTGAGAATGATAATGAGAAATAGTGAATGTAATGTGGCGGCGCGAGCACGGGGCCCGCCACATGATGTCTTGTCACACAATAACACGGTGCCCACAAACGCAAATGGTAATGTGTATGGTGACGCAAAGCAAAACAGAAAGAGAAACAGTACTGTAGACAAAAATGGTAAAAAAATTGCAAACGCAATCGCAAATGAAAACGCAAAGAGTAAGGCACATGGTGGCGTAGACGTGAACGGTAAATGAAACGGGTACGGAACTGCAAGCAGAAGTGGTAATGGTAAAAGTAATGTAAGCGCACAGGCTGATTTTCCCCAAAAGCTGCATAGAGAAAGACAGTGAGTACAAAGAATGTATGGTTCTCGGAGCAGAAAATGAGGAGTTGGAATACTAAATTGCTTACATCTCAGGAACTGTACGACATGGAAAAAACCTTTAAAAGTCATATGATTTATGACTTTCCTGGCTAGTTTTGTACTTAGCCTCCAGTAAAGGGCTAAGCATTTTTCTGATGAAAAGTCCGTATCTCGCACCGTTTCCGAGATACGGGCCCTGAAAGGCACGGCGAACGCCATAATGTTATCCTATGGGGAAAAAAAGAGAAGTTCAGAGTGCCATAACTTTGGCTCCCTGTAATATTTTGTCACCAAACCACTGAAAGGCAAATCTGTGGGATGTTGGCTTTCTTCCCACCAAATTTCAGCCTAAAAGACCAAACCGTTATTTTGCAGCAGGGCGGCAAAGGATTCCTGTAATGCGGTGGATGCCGTAATGTTATCCTATGGGAAAAAGTGTCAACTTGGGAGTGCTATAACTTTGCCACCCTGTAATATTTTTTTCACTGAAACACTGAAAGGCACATCTGTGAGATGTTGGCTGTGTTCCCTCAAAATTTCAGTCCAAAAGACCAAACCGTTATTTTGCAGCAGGGTGGCAAAGAATTGCTGTCATTTTCCCACAGCCTGGAAAAGTACTGTCGAACTTTGTGAAAGCTTTCGCAAAAATTTGGGACACTTTCATGAGTGCGACACTACTTTGCGAAAGTACTTTTTCCAGAAATCTGAAAAACATATTTCTGGGGTGTTTTACCCCAAAATAAAGACATGCCTAGCATCCTCAGGGTCCGAATAGGTGAATACAAAAAGAATTAGGTCAGGGGTGTAGCCAGAAATTTCTGTTTTGTACACACACTCTCCAACTGCTGCCCCCCCATTAAAACAATGCACACATCCTCTCTAAATGCTGTCCCCATAAACAAGTGAGATTGTTGTCAGATGACTCTTCCAATCTCTAAGTAGGTGGTACACATATCTATCACCTAAACATTAAAAGGTTGAACAGAGACACTGCTCAGAGGCCTACACAAGCAAATACTACAGAATAGATTGATAATGTTAACAAAAAGGCATATGATTTGGGACAGGCACTCATCAAAACTGTACACAAATGTGTACAGTGAGTATACCTGTCTACACCCATAAATTAGGTTGCTAGAGGGTCCCAAATTTAAATGCCAAGCATTTTTCTGATGACCAACTGAAAACAAAATGGCAGATTTGCGACAGTAAAAGGGCCATTTGCAAAAGTAAAAACTGCATTTGCGAAAGTGTTGAACTTTTTGTTAACTTTTCCCATTGACTTATAATGAGAACTTGTTTTTTGAATAACTTTTGAACCGTTTAATATTTTTTCACAAAATCTTCAAAAGGCACATCGGGGACCCTGGCAGCATATTCCCTGAAGATTTTGGACCAGTCGTGCAAACCGTGCGACCTGTAGAGATGACCAAAGAATTGTAAAAAAGCATAAACACGTGAGCAGATCATGCTTAATAACTCCGCAGACGTATATCCAAACAGTACGAAAGTTGGTGGATCCCAGGATGTATGGTTCTTGATCATGTATTCCAAATTTCAGGAAAACCCATTGAACAATTGCAAAGTTATTAAGGTGTAAAAGTTTAGGTTTGACATGTAAATGGCTCCTCAACCCTAATTATGGTAGTACTACCGTGCTACCATGGTGTATATATATAGATATATATATATATATATATATATATAGTTAGATAGATAGACAGACAGATAGATATGAAAGTAAGGTAAACGTACAAATAAACCTCAGCAAAAAAGCATTGAAGCTAGAGTTACCCAAAACAGGTATTGGCAACAAAGTAAAGTTTCAAAGAAATGCACATTCACACATATCCCCATAATGCAAAGCACGATGGGATGTATATGCAAATCACTGTGAACATTTAGACTGATTCTTCTTTAAGCAGAAGTGCATGGCAAACAGCTTCTCACATAGGGTGCTATGCATGAAGTGGGCAGGGGGTAGACGGAATAGTCACGTACCCCTCCCACAGCTCTGCGCACCCACAAACAGGTGGACCCATGCCTGCATTCACCAATGCCAGCCACCTGTCTGTGGTCCCCCCCAGCATGTAGGACTCTGCAGAGTGGCTGGGGGCAGAGTCACAGACCAAGGTGGGTATCCATTGGGATGTCCCTCCTGGGTCCCACAGTGGATCCCTCGCATAGTGAGGCATGAGTCTGGCATAGTGCATGCCTACAGCAGGCACCTGGACCCATGTACCCAGAGGTGGGCTGTGTGCCCCCCTTTTCCTGCCTCTGCCACCACCTCCCATACATGCCAGTCGGTGCCAGGCACTCGCCCAACCAGCAGTCCCAGACCCCCTCACTGCCCAGTGGGCCATGGCAACACAGGGGGTGGTCATGTCCAAGTTCCACCATGCCCAGTGGTAGGCATCCATGGGGGTGCACAGAGGGTTACGATAGGGTCTACCCTGGTGTACCCTGCACCACCCTTTGCACCCATGTGGCCAGCACTATGTGGTTTAATGAATACTGTGTAGTGTTTGCATGCCTCCATAATGCCCCCAGTGTGGTGTGGTCCATGGACATGGGGGATTGGGTGTCGTGGGTCTGCGCATCCCCGTTTGTGCATCCCATGTGGTGGGGTGCAGTGGGTGCTGAGTGGCTACATGCCCAAGATATGTGACATGTAGCCACTCCGCCCCTTCGGGCATAGCACCCAATGTCTGCAAAGGCTGAGAACAGAAGACACAGACATAAATTCCATCCTTCTCAGGATTCATCAGTACAACTGGATGACATTAGCAAATTCCAAATCTGTGGAATTTTCATGAAATTCCGCAAATTTTCATGAAAGTTTGCAAAATATTTGTGAATTTTTTGGACTTTTCTGAAATTATTTAACTGACAATAATTCAGTCCATGATGCAACTAGAGGTTGGACATTTGGAAGGCGTATTGGGCACTATGCACAAACTGGGCAGGGGAATGCTGAAAAGTTGTGTACCCCACCCGAAGCTCTGCACACCCATGGACAGGTACACCCCTACTGGTATTCACCAATGCTGGCCACCTGTCCACGGTTCCTCCCCACCAGCATGCAGTACTCCACAGGACAACCGGGGGCAGAGTCATAGTCCCAGGCAGGCATCCAGTGAGATACTCCTCCCTTGTTGCAAAAGTGGATCCCTCACATAGAGAGGTGTAAGTCTGGGGCAGTGAATGCCTAGAACAGGCACCCAGACCCACACACCCAGAGGTGGGCAGTGTGTCCCCCTTCCTCCCAGCTCCACCACCTCCCCTCACCTCCCAAACATGTCAGTTGGGGCCAGGCACTCATCTGACTGGCATTCTGTGCCCCCCCACTGCTCAGTGGACCATGGCAGCATGGGGGGCTCATGTCCATGTTCCACCATGCCTGGCAGTAGGTATCTGAGGGAGTGCGCAAAGGGTTATGGCAGGGTCTACCCTGGCATACCCTGCACCACCCTCTGTAACCATGAGTTATTGTTTTCTTTAAATGGTCTAGTTTATTGTTTTCACCAAACATATATCATTGTTGTGTTCACCAGACATAAAAAATTGTCAATGCCAATAGATCATTTACTTTCTGTGATTTTCACAATTAATGAGAATGTCATTATAACATTCAGTTCTTCAGTGTTAGTCCTACTTGCTGTCCATTTGATGAAGAAACACAGAAATCAATATTTTATTTTATTAATTGTATGCATTATTATATTTCTCACCTTTTACACTTTGCTATCTATACATTTCCCAAATTGTACACTATCATATTATTTATATGTGCAAAAGATGGAGATTAGTGCCCAAGAGGTGGATAAGCAGAAAAGGGGCAAAATTCAGCAGAAGGGCAGACAGCAAGGAGAACCAGGGATAAATGACAACCAAGGAAGGGGCTGGAGTAGAACAGTGAAACAGTCTAGGGAGATCAAATCATGGAATGCCATGTGTGCAAATGCCAGGAGCCTTAGCAACAAGGTGGAAGATCTGGAGGCTGTCATGGTACAGTCAGACCTGGACATTGTGGCCATCACTGAAACCTGGTGTAATGATAACCACGACTGGGAGATGGCCATACCTGGCTACAACATATTCTGAAGAGACAGAGCAGGCAAGGGGAGGAGGAGTGGCACTGTATGTGAAAAAATGACATAAGGGCCACAGAGATCCAGGAGGAACAAAATGGGAGAGATATTGTGGGTTAGCTGGAAAGGAAAATGGGACAGCCATCGCACAGGTGTGGTCTATAGACCACCAGCCCAGGAGGAAGAAACAGATAGAGTTGATGCTAGCCATCCAAAGGATGGCAGACAAGGGTGAGGTAGTACTGGTTGGAGACTTCAATATTCCAGGCGGACTGGAGCATCCCAGCAGCAGCATCAACTAAGAGCAGATTTATCCTGGACTCCCTTCAGGGTGCCTTCCTCAAGCAACTGGTCATGGAACCAACTCGGCAGAAGGCAATACTGGACCTTGTGCTCACAAACAGGGACAGTGTGATGGGGGTAACAGTGGGGGAGCACCTGGGAAAACCACCAGTCATTGTGGTTTGAAATCACAGAAAGAGCAGAACCAAGCCACACAAAAACATGTATCCTGGATTTTAGGGGGGCAGACTTTGGGAAAATGGGGAGATACTTGAAAAAGGCATTAAGGGGAATGGGACAGGAATCAGGGGTTGAGGAACAGTGGGCAGTATTTAAAATGGGGATTACAAGAACAACAGAATTATGCATTAAGCAGGTTAGCAAGAGGAAAAGGAAGAGGAGACCATTATGGTTTTCCAAAGAGGTAGCAAAGAAAGCTAAGCCAAAAAGATTGCATTCAGGCAATACAAAAGACACAGGCAGAAGGGGATAGGGAGAAGTACCAGGAGAAGAAAGGAGGCAGGGAGGTCAGTAAGGAAGCCAAAGCTCAGACAGAAGAACACATTGCAAAATCAGTGGGTAGAGGGGACAAAACCTTTACAGGTACATAAGTGAAAAAGAAAGACAAAGGAGGGATAGTGAGACTGAAGGGGAGGATGGGGCAGCATGGAAGATGACAACAGTAAAGCTGACATATTGAACAGGTATTTCTGCTCAGTCTTTACTGAGGAAGAGGAGGGTAATGGGTCTGAAGGAATACAAGGGTGAGAATGGTGCAGAAATGGACACAAGTCCCTTTACACGAGAAAGGGTCCCAAGGAACTGGAAGTAACAGAGTTGATAAAGCAATGGGGCCAGATGGGTGCACTCCAGGGTCCTTAAAGAACTAAGAGAGGTGGTGGCTGAACCTCTGGCTATCCTGTTTAGCCGATCACTGGAAACAGGGGAGGTACCCAAAGACTGGAGGACAGCAGATGTAGTCCCCTTATACAAAAGTGGGAACAAAGAGGAAGCAGGGAACTACAGACCAGTCAGCCTCACCTCGGTAGTGGGGAAGATCATGGAAGCACTACTGAAGGAGAGATTGGTGGAACATCTGGTTGTCAATGGACTACAGGACCCAAGGCAGCATGGTTTCACCAGGGGGAGGTCATGTCAGACCAACCTCGTTGAATTTTTTGACTGGGTGACTAGGGAGGTGGATCAGGGGAGGGCAGTGGACATGGCCTATCTGGACTTCAGCAAGGCCTTTGACACTGTGCCACATAGAAGACTATTACACAAACTGGGGAATATGGGTGTGGGCAGGACAGTAGTGTGGTGGGTAGGTAACTGGCTGGGTGGCAGGACACAGAGGGTGGTGGTAAATGGCTGTCACCCACAGAGGGAAAAGTGACCAGTGGGGTACCACAGGGATCAGTGCTGGGACCGGTCCTATTCAACATCTTCATCAGTGACATTGGCGCATGACCCAGAAGGCAGAATTTCACTGTTCGCTGATGACACAAAGCTTCTGTAACAGAGTAGACACACCAGAGGGTGTAGACAGAATGAGAAGTGACCTGCAGAAACTTGAAGAATGGTCAGGGTTTGGCAGTTGAAATTCAATGCAAAGAAGTGCAAGATAATGCATATGGGGCACAAAAACCCTGGCACAATATATCAGTTGGGGGGTGAGGATATAGCATGCACCAAGCAGGAAAGGGATCTTAGGGTTGTCATCTCTGATGACCTCAAGGTAGGGAAACAGTGTGACAAGGCAGCAGGTAAAGCAAATAGGATGCTGGGATGTATAGGCAGGGGCATCACCAGCAGGAAAAGGGAGGTCATAATTCCACTATACAAGACACTAGTGAGGCCCCACCTGGAGTACAGTGTATAGTTCTGGAGACCATACCTACGTAAGGACATAGACAGGGTAGAGAAGGTTCAGAGGAGGGCAACAAAGATGGTGCATGGATTGCATCACAAGTCCTATGAAGACAGGTTGAAGGAACTGAACATGTACTCCCTGGAGGAGAGAAGGGAGAGAGGGGATATGATAGAGACATACAACTATCTTACAGGGAGGAACAGGGTGCAGGAAAACACTATTTTAAGTGAAAAAGATGTTCCAGGACAAGAGGGCATGGGATGAAGTTGGAGGAGGACAATTCAGAGGAAACATGAGAAAGAATTTCTTTACAGAACGGGTGGTGGACAAGTGGAACACCCTGCCAGAGGAAGTGGTGGGGGCTGAAACAATCACGGGATTTAAGAATGCATGGGATAGACATAAAGGAATTCTGGAGGTCAGGGGTAAGGGGCAACAGACTTCTAGGAAAACAAACTGAACTTACAAGCTCAAATGGGCAGACTGGGTGGGCCATAGGCCCTTATCTGCCAACACTGTCTATGTATCTATGTATCTATGTATTATATTTACTGAATGTCCTCTTCTATTTTTGACTATCAGTGGAGGTGGACAAAGAGATTGGCTAGGGCTATCCTATTACTGTATATGTTTATGTTTCAGATATGGAGTGAGATCCATGCTATGTCATAGATATGCCCAGATTAAAATTTTCAGTAGGTAGAACATGTTGGGAGGCAAGCACCAGAATTGTATTTGATTTCCTACCATTAACAGATAAGTGTTAAAATCTTAAAGCAAGAAAAAAAGACAATTAAAATAAGTAAACATTTTTTTGCACCACCAGAATGTAACCTCCCACCACCACCAGTGCTCAGAAAAACATTGCATTAATAAACAGCCTGGGCTCCATTTTAAACGCCATCATTAGATAGGTGCGTGCTGTGCCAAACTGCCACTTGTGGCAAACTCAGCTGTGCCAGAGACCCTGTGCCTGATTTTAGAAAGAGCAGTGTCCTAGTGCCAAATTCTACAGGTTTTCTGCAAGCTGACAGCTGCACTGACAAAATGGCACTCTGGAGGGAAATCCTTCAAGCTACAGGACAGGCTTGTGGCAGCAGCAGCCCCCAGTGATGGTGACACACCAGTCAATCATCCTGGTGGCTGGTGGGTCATCCAAGGCATGCCTTGGTGCTTGTGGGAGGGGTTGAATGGGTCAGGCAGGGGGAAGGGGGTAAAAACTGCTCCCAGCTGGTCAATTGTAAGGACAGTGTAGGTCCATGGGGAGGGAGTGGTGCACCAGTGCCACCACGGGAGGGGGGATTGTGTGCTCCGACCTGACAAGTACCATTGGCTACTCCAGTGGTGGGCTGGCAGGTGTCAAGGGCTATATGAGTGCCTTTCCTGGGGAGCACAGGGTCACTCCCCTACCCAGCAAGGGCTGTAGCAGTGGTGCTCCTGGCTGGTCTAACAGCAGGGTTCATGCACCCATTGGGGGCTTCCAAAATCCCAAATGAGGGAATATTGAAGCCCTGCCATGGCACAAAACCCCTTCTGCCAATGCTCACTTTTACGGCTGTTGTAAGCCTGATTGCCACAGGTGGTCCCCCCAGTGGTGCAGGTTATGTTACAAAATCAGGATTGATGCAAGGTGCAGTGCAAGGAGCCCCCTGTGCCATTTCTGCTTGCCGCAAGCCTTTTGTGCCAGTCCTGAACATTTTAAAAGCAGGTCCACCTGTCTCAAGAACTTAATATTGCAACATTTACTGTGTGTCAGGGTGTTTATTTTTATTTTGTAACTGGTATATTTTTATATTGTTATATGTGAAATATTGATTTTTTTAATATATTCTGTTTTCATGTTTATCTTCTCTAGACCATTGTTCTATTTAAGCTGACTTTGCAAATAGGAATTCATCCTAATATTCTGAGCATGGCTAAGTTGCATATCAAAATGTGCATGCAGCACTTTTACTTGAATACATAATTGCAATAATGAAAAACAAACACAGTTTACAGATGAAAAGTAACTGTATGAACACAAAAAATATTAACATGTGAACTCACAATCATCTAAAAGTGTTTTGTTTTGAGGGAATATAATTAGCACTTTTGTATTGCTTTATATTGAATATGAATTGAAGACAAAGAAATTCTCCAGTATGGTGAGAATCTTACCAGTCTACATTCATTAAATAATACCAATATAGAATTACCTTTAAAAGCAATTGTGGGCAATATATGTTCATAAAAAAGTAGGGATGCTCTCGTACATTAACTCTGTTATAAACATTTTAATTTTAGAAAAATTGTATCTCGGAATAAAATTATCTATATTTTATATCTTTCAATAAGACTTAATGTCTACAATATTCAAGTATTTAATGTAGCCTAAACTGGGTGAGCACTTCAATAACTGTGAATAGCGACAGTTGACAGGATGGGAGCCGCATCAAAGGCATCCGGTGCACTGCATAGACTAGACAGTGAGACTGTTGCACCCTTGCAAATGTGGGATCCCCCATGTATACTTCACACAGTGATATATTATTGGTTTCTCCAGCACTAAAATAACCTCCATTGCAGTGATGTTTAACGCTGCCAAAACACTGCCATTAACCCCCGTCACCAGCGCATTCCCTTCTGACCACCCTTGATATAATCATCACTCCCATCCCTAGTGGTCAAGTGGTCTCCCAACCTTCTGATTCCCCCTTTACAATAATAGATTCCCCCTCTCTGGTGGTAAACTGTCCCCCGCCACCCCTGTCATCCAACAGTGCAGTGTATGTAGCACTACATAGTTGTTTTGCTGTGCACTATATTGTAATGGGTCTCATATGGAATGTACTGTAGCACAACATTGAATGCACAATATGTACCCCAAAAGTCATTAGGCCTCAGCTGACCAACCCAATCAGGACCCTCCTTCCCTCACCTCCTGACTGGTCGCCAATGCCCTTGTACAGCCATCATGATGGCACCTAGCACAGACCTCCACATACCATCTTTGCTGGCCACTGTCTGACAGGCATTTCCTATCAGCCTTACTGTGGAAACAGCTACTTCTATAACATGCATGATCACGAATGCCTGTCAGATGGCAGCTGGCTGTGGTGGTGAGTGAAGGGCTGCACCAATCCCAATTATGACCACCAGGTTAGGGGGTGAAATGTATGTACTTGGCCAGGACAGATGCTCAGGGGCCACACACATGTTAATGAGCCCATAATGTTCATACTATTGTCCCCTTAGCACTTTGCATGCTCAACTCTATTTGCAAGACAGGGCTACAGTATTTTATTTGATTACTACAGGCAATGAGGCAGCAGAAAGGCAGGTGGACTTTGTGGCAAATGCAGACTGTGATCCATCTTTAACCTACTGGCCATGTGGAGATGTTTCATTGATGATATACTCATCCTGTGGAGGAGAAGATATTCACTGCTAGCAGCCCTTGTGGTTTATCTAGAAATGAGCAATCCTAATCTAAAATTTTCAGTAGCTTGTTAAGAAAACAAAATACGATCATTGATAATTGATCATTGAGCACCCGAACCAGAGTGGTCTCGGTACTATGTCTCTTCCGGAAACCAGACTAGAGGGGATCATAGATGTCGTGGATGGTAAGGTGGTTCTCCAGTTGCAGCGCAACCACTTTCTCAATCACCTTCCCAACAAAGGGAAGGTTAGAGATAGGTCTCTAGTTAGCAAAGCAGTTTGGGTCCAAAGCAGCTTTCTTAAGGAGTGGTGTCACCACTGCTTTTTTCATTTTTCATTTTCATTTTCATTTTTTAATTTTTATACTTGTAAGCAAGATGAGCAAAACTGCCCATTTTCACCAGCGACAAGTTACAGAACATACATAAACATACACAATATTAGACACAGTCAAAATAATAAACATAGTACAAAAATACAAAAAACAGACAACTATTATTTAACATGAACAAGTATCATTTTCCATCAACCAATATTTCAGTTTGGTTTTAAAAGACCACATTGTCATACTCTCTACAATATCGACAGGCAATGAATTAAAAAAACAAAGGAGTCCTATATAAAGTAGCTCTCTGACCAAAAGCAGATCGAAATAACAGAATTTCGTAAGTAAATTTGGTCTGGGATCTAGTAACACTAGAATTAAGAAACCTAGGAAATAGTAGAAAAACTACGGGAGATATGAGGCCATTTTTAATCTTAAACATCACTATACCCATTTTATGCAAAATCCTATTTTTAAGAGATAGGCTATGAGTATACTTTAATAAAAAACAATGATGTGTTCAAAAAGGGGCACCAAGCATGAAACGTAAAATAGAGTTATACGTTACCATAAGTTTGTTAAATAATCAACCAGAGAAAGAAGAGTAAATAATAATGCCATAATCCAGAGCAACTCATCAGAAAACTATGGGCAAGTAAAAACCTAGATTCCCTGGTCAAGAACTGCTTAACTCTGTAAAGTGAACCTAATCTCTGATGAAGAGTTTTCCTTAATTTATTCAAATGAGGTTCAAAAGTTAATTTAGAATCAAGAATTATCCCCAGATATTTAAAACTATCTACTAATTCAATCACATTTCCATCCTGTGTGGTCTCATTTGAAAACAGCATGACTTTAGTTTTACCTGAATTAAGTACCATAGAATTCAAAAGCAACCATTTCTGAAAGGAATTAAAGTCGGATTGAACCTCAGCCAGAGCAACCTTAGGGGTGGGACCAACGCTATAAATTACTGCCTCGTCAGCATAAAGTATCATTGATGAGTGAGAACACACCAACTGGGCAGAATTCATGTAAAATGAAAAAATCAATGGGCCAAGAATTGACCCTTGAGGTACCCCACATTTAATAGCACTAGAAGAAGAAGTACTATCACCTATTTGAGTACCATGAGATCTGTTAGAAAGATGATCCTGATACCAAGAAATAACATTGTCAGAAAAATAAAAATTGGAAAGAATACCATTTAATAAACCATGTTCGACCAAATCAAAGGCCTTGGTGAGGTCCACAAAAAGTGCCGCAACAGTCTGCCCTTTATCAAGGACACCCTGAATGGCACCTGTTAACCCCACCAAGGCCGTCTCAGTATTATGGTATGGCTTATAGCCATGTTGATAAACAGGAAACTAGGAAACTCACCTGACTCTTAGGAGCACCACACAATCTTGGCAAGGACAGAGCAGATAGATTCAATACACCCCAATAACAGGCATATGGGGCCCAGATCCAAACTACAGCATGTTGGCTGCAAATGCTGGGCAATCCAGACTACATCAACAATCTCTAGTCAGTTGAAAGATGTCCAAGAGAACTGAGGGGAGGGGACCAAGCACTGACCATCATCAACCCCCATAGAAAGTGCTGGACTGATCTCGGCCCTGATGTTGGCTACCTTATCCACAAAGAATCGAGCAAACTCCTCATACTTAATTTGTGAAAATGCTCTTCAGACCAGTAGACAGGATGTGCTGCACATCCTGTCCACAGTTCAGAAGAGCTGAGCCAGTTGATTCTGAGCAGTAGCAATCTCCCTGGACAGGAACTCTGCCTTCTTACGAGTGATTGCTAATTGATAGATTTGATAATGGACCATCAATCTAAGGTGGTCAGCTTCAAGGGCTGATTTCCGCCAGTGACATGCTAAACTTCATCCAACTTGTCACAACTCCCTTAAGGTCCCATCAAACCAGGGGGACAGAGGGTGGAGAGAAAAGGACAGACATGGACCTGGGTGATAGAATCCAGAGCTTCAGTAACAGCCTTATTATAGGCTTGAACTAGACTTTCTGGATCCTCGCCTACCCCATAGAATCCTGATAGGTCCAATACCGCCAGTAGGCAATCCAGGGTCACATCCCTCAAAGGGCGGTATCTGACCATCTCCACAGGGGCAGGCCTATGGGGGGAGCCTGGAGATTGGACCTTATGGTGTGGTGATCCAACCATGCAACTGGTTCTACCACCAAGTCAGAGGTCTCCATCCCCAGGAGGAAAACCAGACCAAGTGAGTGACCGTGATTATGGGTAGCAGAGGCAATGACCTGTGTGAACCACAAAGAATTCATAAATTGGAGGAAGCCTTGTCCAAACAGTGAGAGTTCGTCGTCAACCCTGGCTTTGAAATCGTCCAGGACCATCAACCTAGGTGACTTGAATGCCATGTTGACAATAAAGTCTGCTACTTCCTGCAGGAATAATTTCTCACCCCTGGGTGGATGGTAGATGAGAACAATCCTGCAGCCCACATCTGCTACCACGGTGAGCTCAAATGTTCTAGTCTCCTCGACTGGCACACCAGTAACGCCCAATTCTGACCTAAAACAAATGTCTACACCCCTGCCCCTGTGGTCCAATCTCGAGTGGTGTATCACTGAGAACCCGGCTGCCTCCAATAGTGGAACAAAAATTTAAATAGTGGAAATTGAAATAGTGGAACAAAAATTGAAAAACTGAAGTATAAACTGATGTGTGCCTAAATATTTTTTTTCAGCATTGCCTCAGTGCCATCAGGGGCTCTTTAATTCACCCTCTGAAAATGTAAAATAATTTCTGTCACAGAAACTGCAGCTTTCTTTAAGTAAAAAGTGGATTAACCTTGTGGTAACTTTGAAAGCTGAAGAATCAGTTGACCACAAGTCAAAACCTTTTAGCTGTTTGTCAGATTCTACTGACTCCTGCGTCTCCTCAGGCTGTTCAGAGGATTAGTCACAAGTCAGAAACCTGCAATTTTTAAATGACCCAATTCCTACCAAACTTTTAGCAGAGCTTATTGTGCTTTTATAATCTGTGCTACAACAAACTTGACAAAAAAATGTGGTCCACCATTATAAAATATGACCGGTATCTCTTGATGTGTCATACACAAATACTGTACATGTGTTTTTTATATGCAGTAAAATTTCTGTTTCTGTTTATTGATAGTAAATATTAATTATGATTGTCATTATTAGCTATTACTGAAATTCGTGCTTGATTAATAATTACATGAAATAACTGCTATTGTTTAAATGTTTTCTGTCAATACATTGCAAGTGTAATACTCGTATATTGATATTGTATAAGTAAATTTATACTTTATGAATATTCTGAAACTACTTTCGTTCAATTTCATGGAAATGCATTATTAGTAGGTCAATTTATTAAATGTTCATTTCCAGTGCATCAATGCCTTGATAGCACATTGATGTAGATTGATCTTCTGGTTACTCTCTTGTCATATGCTTCCAAAGCCAAACTTCACATCCTGGGAGACTTTAACTTGAATTGGCTCTCCCCTTCACACTCCAAAACCTGTAGGGACATTGCAGCCCTTAACCTGTCCCAGTTAATAAGTGAGCCCACCTGCCTAAATATAAATTCTCAAAAATCATACCCTTATTTATGTATGTATTTATTTATTTATTTAATGTATTAAATTCTCAGATTACAGTACCTATGAGTCAGAGATTCTTTTACAGAGGTTCCACGTCAGACTGAATCGTACAATGCAAATAGTGAACTAATCAACATATCTATTATGCTTACATGTTACAGTTACAAAGGTTACTAGTGTAAGAGACATTTTTGTGATGACACGACCCACAGACGCGACAGATGCACCCTTACATGTGATTCAACAGTCTAAAGGGCTAGAAGGAGCAGTCAATAGGATGACCTTGTCAGGCAGAGGAGACTGGAAGCACTCACAAGTATCACATACAGTAGCAAGCAATATAAAATGAACATTCAAGGCAATGGCATTGCTGCAATTAGTTTAATAGGTAGGCACCTAGAGGACCAAGGGCCAGAGAGTGTAGACAATCAGATGTCCTTGTCAGAGCAGAGTAAATGGAAACAGTCACTAATGTTACTAAATAATTGAGATGGGGCAAGGTAGAAGTGACAACGGTGTCATCCTAGAGACTTTAAACTGATGGGAGAGTAAGTGGGAGGTGCATGGGGGTTCAGTTCTCTGCAGAGGGATGATTGTATGGCATCAGCTTGGGAATGAAGGAGGAAGATGTGTGCGGGGTAGTGAGGTGACAGGGAGAGGTCATAATAGGAGGAGGAGAGACAGGGAAGGAAAAACGTTGTGGTGGAGGCAGAGATAAGGGATAGAAGGTGGCAGGAGGGGGGGAATGGGATAGAGAAGGGGAAGGAAAGTGGGAGGGAGAGACATTTAAGAGGGCACAATAGTTCTAATGTCAGAGAGGTCAAGTGCAGTATTGGTAGGATGGTTATGCAGGGCAATCGCAGCTGCTGAGCGCAGTCAGATTTTTTTTAGTAGATGCTTGAACGGACCAAGCCTGGGCACATCTAGTATGTCCTTGGGGAGACCATTTAGCCAACTAGGTGCCCAGAAACTAAATGATCATAGACTGGGTACTCACCTCTCATCCACACCAAATAGTCACAGCCAGCATCCTCCCAGATGATGTAAGTGATCACCACGTGATTTACTCTGTGCATAAAATACACCAGCCTAAAGCTCCACCTAGGCTGCTAATGATTTGCTTATACAAATTGTGGACCTTGCCCTCCTCCTTGAGGATCTGTCATGCACCGATTGGTCTCCCATACCTGCTGCCACCTCTATTGACCTAGTGATGGACTGCTTCAAATCTAAATTCCTTGTTATCTGGAATCACTATGCCCCACTTAGGTGCACCAGGGTGCACAGAATCCACCTCCCCTGGATCACAGCTGAACTACTGGCATATCTACATGCTCGTGATCAGGCCAGGAAGGCACACAAAACCTCCAGATCCCCTGCAGACTTCCAACAGTGCAGATCCCTCCTTAATGCATGCATTAAAGCAGTCAGTCTCGCCAGGCTGAATATTTCTCTACAACCTTCCAATCAAATATAAACCATCCATTCAAATTCAAGAAAGTAGTTTTCACCCTGTTCCCCCACCAGTGCAGCCCCCCATCCTGGTCCTCAGAGTTGCTGAAACCACCCTGTCCAACCACCTCGCTGTGGCCGAAGTGTTTGTGGCCAATGAGTTTAATTCCTTCTTCACCTCCTGCACCTTCTCCCTTCTGCATCCCTTCCCCACTTCTCCCCTCACCCTCATCTCCTTGACAATAGACTCCATTCCACCCCCCTCTTTCTCCTGTACTCCCTGCAGCCACTCTCAAAGCTCTCCCTGCCCTAATCTCTTCCAAGGGTAAGTCCCCCAATGGATTAGACTGCAAGCTCCTTTATCTGTCAGCTCCCACTATCTTTTCTCCCCTTGTCTCTTTCCTGAACCTCCCCTTCTCTCTTGCCTCTGTCCCAGCTGCCTGGAAGCACAACACTGTTCTTTCCCTCCCAAAAGGCAGTGACCCATCTACTCCAGGCAATTACTGGCCAATATCTCTTCTCTCCATTCTTGCCAAGGTCCAGGAACACACAGAGCTATCCCATCTCTCCTTCTACCTTGACGTCTCCTTCTTTTTCACCCCTTTCTAGTCTGTTTCGGAAGCAACAGTCCACAACCACCTCCCTCCCCAAGCTCACTGACTCATAGAAACATAGACTTTGACGGCAGATAAGGACCACTTGGCCCACCCAGTCTGCCCATTTCCCTACCTACTGGATAAGCTGCAGATTCTAGTTAACCAACAGACTGCTTCCTGCAACCCCCCCACTGTAATCCTTACTGGCATGGATCATGGCTTCATCACCTCTGCTATCTTTGTCAACCTAGCTAAGACATTCAACACTATCTCCCACCCCCTCCTTCTTGCTAAACTCTGTGTCTGAGTGCTCTCAGCCACTGCTACAAACTACATTGTGGAAAGGACACAATCCATTCAGATTAGTGAGTCAGTATCTCCACACCTCCCCATCAACACTGAAGTCACGCAGGACTTGGTACTGGGTCCCCTTCTATTCTCTGTCTTCCTCAATGACCTATCTGCTGTCTGCTCCTCCACCTCTATTCACATGTATGCGGACAACACCATCCTGTATACCTCTCATCTCTCCCCTACTGATGTGGCATCAAGACTTTAGCATGACTTTGACAAGATTCAGCTCTGGCTACGCTCAAATTAACTGTTCCAGAACATGAAGAAGACTGTCTCCATGACCTTTGGCACAAGGCAGTGATTCTCTTGACTCCCTTCATCCCCTCCTCCCACACTCTGCATGGGACTATGCTGGAGGACACTACCTCCTTTAGATATCTCAGGGTTTGGCTTGACCAAACCTCAACTTTTCTGTACATGTTGATGCCATCCTCAAAAAACTGCACCCCAAACTAGGTGCCCTGTACAGGAACCATGGATGTATTCCATTGCCAGCCTCCCATGCATTTGTCCAAAAAATGATTCTCCCAGTTTTCAACTATGGTGAAGTATTGTAGTCTATAGTGCCATTCTCAAAACTTCCCTCACCAGATGGGACACCACCCTCTTCCCTTCCTTCTGTCACTTCACCCTCAAATGCCCTCCTCGCACCCACCACCATGACCTCTATCAATCCCTCTCTTTCTCTTCTTCTGAAGACAGGCACTGTTCCCACTGCACCAACTTCTTAGCTAAATTCTGGTTCAGCTGTATACCCCCATACCTCCCCTATTCCCTCTCAGTCCTGCCCCCCCCCCACATTTGCTTAGATACCTCGACTCTCATACCATGGCTGTCCCCTCCAGATCATTCTCTGCTGGTCAGGCAGCATTTTCCCACCACTTCCCAATGCTGTGGAATACCCTTCCCTCTTCTATCCACCATGCCACCTCCCCAAATGCCCTCTCATTCCTTCTACAAGACTTCTTTTCCCCCCTTCATGCAGCTGTTCCTAATCCCCCTTCCCATCTGTGTTCCCCTCCCACTCTCTCCCCACCGCCTTCCTTCGCTCCACATCTTACCCTCTACTTTTTCTCCCTCCAGTCCCAATTGCTGTTCCCGCTCACTCTGTCCTGCCCATTCTCTAATCTCTACCTCGACCTAAGTGTCAGACCAACTCACTGAATACCTGACAAATCACTCCCTACTCTGCCAAGAACAACATGGCTTCAGAGCAGGTCATAGCACCACCACGGCTCTCCTCTCGCTTACGTCATATATCCATGAAGCTCTCGATGTGGGTGACCTAGCAGGAGCAATTTTCATAGATCTAACTAAAGCTTTCGACACTGTTAATCATGATTTACTTTTACACCAACTCCCATCACTCAACCTAGGTCCAGATGCCATACTCTGGTTCAAAAACTATCTCACAGACTGGACACAAGAAGTAAAAATAAATACCACTCTATCCTCAAAACTAGCAGTTAAATCGGGTGTACCACAAGGATCAATTCTAGGCCCGCTCCTATTCACCCTATTCCTGAATGCCATCCCTAGCGCCTGCAACTGTAAGCTCCTACTGTATGCAGATGATGCAGTAATCTTTTGGAAAGACTCCACCCTGAATGCTCTTCAGCACAATCTCCAGACTAATTTCCAGGAAATAGAACGCTGGTTCTTGAATCAAAGATTGGTACTAAATCTCATGATCTTTACACAGAGACAAAGCCCTTACTATAGCTCCCAACAAAACATAACCAACCACCAGGGCACCATAATTGATCAAATATCACAATTCAAATATTTGGGCATCACACTAGACACATCACTGACCTATCACATGCACATAGACCAACTCTCAGCCTCAGTAAACGCCAGACTATGTACCCTTTTCAGGCACAGACAATGCCTCCCGCCCCGTGCCCTTCGTCTGGCAGTAAGTGGTGCAGATCCTATCTCTGGTAGACTGTGAAATAACAATTATGGAGCAGCTGACCCCACGGCACTAAAGTGAATCAATCTGGCCCTTAACAAAGCTAGCCATCTGGTTACGGATAGCTGACAAGCTAACCCATACCTGCGAGCTCTACAAAAAAGCTAACTGGCTGACTTTCTCAGGCAGGTTAAAATACCACACCTGCCTCCAGGCCAAAAAAATCCAAATGAGTATTACACCCATTGGACTCCACCTACTAATAAAACTCAACACTCACAGGATTACCCCAAGATACCCAGCGAAAACACATACCTTAGTCCCCCTAAGAAGGACAACGCTAGGCCAAAGGTCTTTTGCTTATCGAGCACCCACCTGGCTCAATGAACTCCCCCATCCATTGCACATGCCCCAAGCATTAGACAGTTTAAAGCCAGCATCAAGATGCACCTACTAGATTCAGAGACCTGTTGCTGCACCTGAACACATTACGCCACATAGACGCAGGGTTGTTCATCCAACCTGAGATAAGGTCCTTTGATTGCAAAGTGTACCACACTTCTGGAAAGTACTCAAGTTCTTAAATGGTCCACTGTCTATCTGACTTGGGCTGCAATAGCAGTCCCAAAATGTAACTACCAATCCATGGAATTATGTCTTCTGTCTTCTTGTAATCACCTCTGTACACTAATATTTAATTATTGTTGTTATTGTCTGTTTGCCCTGATGTGGAGCCTTTGCAAAGGAGTCACTGACTCAAAGGTATTAATTCTGAAACTTTAAATAAATAAATAAATCTTCTTGCACTTAGTTTGTACCTGTTTTATAGCCTTTTGTCTCTAGCTCTACCTAGATCACTGTATATACAAACTGTGCAGCTTGCCTTACGCTAGAACCTATTCTGTAGTTGCCAGTCCCTCTAGGAAATTGCACCTAATATGGTAAAAACTTCATCTATTAGTCTCTAGCATATGATTGTTAGCTATGTTGAATGCTTGTATTGCTTGCTTGTTACCCTCTTCCCCTCTCCCCCGGGACACATCTGGAAATGAGCAAGGCTGCTCAGTATGCCTTTTCTGGTGAAACTTTTAAAATAAATAAATGTTGATCTTACTCCAAACATTCATTTAAAGGGGCACATTCAGCTTTTTTGTGAATAAATTAGTTTTTATATGCTATTTCATCTGTGATCCCTTTAGTAACAGTAGTGGTCACTGAATGAAAATATGTCTCAAGACTACAAGAAAAAGTACAAGGATGCTTGGAACAGCCTCCCTGTGGAGGTGGTGGGGGTAAAAATAGTAAAGGAATTAAAGAATGCATGGGACAGACATAAGAGTACTCTCGCAGTAGGAAAGAGAGGGTAAGCCGCAGATCAACTAGGGTCAGCGGTATTGTATTAGGTAGGGAAAAGAGGCAGACTAGGTGGGCCACATGATCCGTATCTGTCATCACCTTCTATGTTTCTTGACTCATGATTCTGGGCATGTGCAGTAGCAGACAGTTGATAGACCTGGGTAGTGGGAAGTTGGACTGGACAGACCATGACCTGCTGCCAGGTGGGCACAGCCCTGACACCTGTTCCATAGGTACCACAATCTCCAACCCTGTAGGTTGGAAGTAGTGGCTACAGTTTGAGAGCTTCCACTGGTGGAGGGGAACATTCTTGGGAAACTGCAGCCATCTCCTGATATCCACCCCCCTTGCGTTGTGGCAACCTGCCTCCCACCTACAGAGTTGGGGATTGTGGCACCTATGGGGCAGGTGCCAGGGATGTGCCCACCTGGTGCCAGGTCATGGTTCATCCCTGCCAGCCCCTCACCACCTGGGCTGACTAGCTGTTTGCCATTGTTATTGGCACCCTCACTGGCTGCCACTTCACCACACTCATATTGCCACCAGGTCCCCGATGCCCCCTAGGGCACCTTTATACTTCTTCTGCCCATGTATCTCCCCAGAAGGCATATTCACCCCCCCCCACCTTAGCAGCCCCTCTAGTATTACACTTGGTGATGGGAACAGATCACTGTATCAAACTCCATAGGTGCACCACATGTTTGGCACAAGCCTGAGTCTGTAGCAACTCCTGGATCTTTGCTGTAGGTATCCCCAGTTTCAAAAAATTGGGTACAGAGTCCCTGATGCAGTTGGAGTTTTTCACAACCCTAGACTGTTTCAACTTGTGACAATCTAAGGGCACTTTTAAATTTGAGCCATAAGTTTCTAACAATAAAGATTCCAATGTTAGCACTACATGAATACAATTTTTTTTCACACACCCTAACTACTGAACCATAAAGGCTAAAGACATAACTTTATAATGAATGTTTGGACTTAGGTTGCATGAACATATTACACAGAAGGAATCTCAATTCATTGATGTACAGAAAATGCAGTTTAAAGGAGACAGGAAGTGTGTATATGAGCATTTGGAAGACATTGAGGGATGCAACAATTGTACATGTTGCCAGACAATGTATGAAATACAGCAAGGATATGTGTGATACAATGTGTAGTGCCCTAACATATCCACCAGTGTATCATGTTCTGTGTTCTGTTGTTCAGCGCTTGAAGTAGGAAGTAGTATTCAGATGATGTAATCTCATGGTTCGGTCCAATGCTGGCTGTCCCATTGACAGTGTGCAGTAGCACGTTTGCACCACAGACACCAATGGGTGGGTTCCTATACATCACGATATTGGATGGTAGTCTTACTGTATTGTCCATCAAATGTATATGCTGTGATACACTATCGTATGCATCTTGTTGCTGTGTGCATGTGTCCCTGAGCCCTGGTGATGAAATAAAATGTTGCACCTGGTAAACGATGTGATCCATAGTGCAGCAATACTCGTACCTATACCGTCGAATAGCAATGCTATATGCACTCTGTCTTACTGCCTCTTGTCCACCTGATCATGCTGCACTGTGCTGTCTAAATGTCAGCCAATAGACCAGTGGTATGATCAGTCCACACCCCACACATTCAAGACAGCTGTGAACGGGAGGCAAACTGATGTGGATCTATGCTACAGAATCAGTGTCTATATATAACAGACGATCTGCAGTCTGCAGGATACAGTCGGGAACCACATCAAATGTGACATCTTATATGTTTGTATGTTGCTGACTGTGTCCTGCAGTCCGCAGGGAGTCAGTTATAGTACAGTCCTGTTTATCTGAACAGTATGGGTGACAAATTTGACGTTCGGTTAAATAGGAGTTCATAATATCGGGGTTACGTTAATTTAATGGCATCCTAATGTTTTAGTCTTGTCTATGCTCCTCCTATCCTCTCAACATGTATTTCTGGACCTGAAGCTAGACAATGTCACCAAGAATAGTTGTGGACAGCGACAAGCAGAGGTGCAGGAAAACCCAGTCATCCTAGCTACACTGCAGCGCTGGGGATGAGAATCACGCGGTCAGGATAAAAGGTTCTACTGTAATTCCAATTAGTTTCACAGACATTACTACAGTGAATATTGCTTACTTGAACTGACTGTGTAGAACTGTACTGTACAGTTCTAAGAAAAACAATTCGAGTCACCAATATCTGACCAAAGCTCTGCAATAACCTCTGACTCACTACTAGTCTAAAGCAGTCAGTCAGATAAAAAGTTGAATATCTCCCAAACCTCATACTGTAGTTCTGTTCTCTGATTCATCACTGGGGCTCGGGGACAAGTGCACACAGCAGCGAGAGGTGTACAATAGTGTATCACAGCAATTACATTTGACGGACAATACAATAAGACTACCATCCAATATCGCGATGCATAGGAACCCACCACTGGTGTCTGTGGTGCAGACCTGCTACTGCATACCATCAATGGGACAGCCAGCATTGGACCAAACCATGAGGTTTTCTGTGTTGGTTTGGAGCATGAGAGTAAAAGGAATTACAGCAGCATTCACAGATCATACTCGGAGGAAGGTAGTTCACTGCCACTATGTCCAGACTCCAATTGTATCCTGTCCGTATGGTTCTCATCTCTGGTGCAGCAGTGTGCTAGGCTGGTGAGTAAGGGAGCGAGGACTGTGGAAATCTGTAGTTACGTGGCTTGAGTGGCCCCAGGTAGCAAACCTAAAACTGGTCAACTGTCATAAACTGTAAGCACAGTATCAAATGAAACAAACGAGAAGACTCGGGTGACATGAGACAAACTCGGGTGACATGAATCCGGTTCATTAGATAAGGATGTTCGGTTGATAGGGGGTCGGATAATTGGGACTGCTCTGTACTTATACACCTTAGTTCTGTGGCATAGATCCACATCAATCAGCATCCCATTCATCGCTGTTCTGAATGTGTGGGGTGTGGACTGATCATACCTCCGGTCTACTGGGTGACATTTAGACAGCACAGTGCAGCATGATCAGGTGGAGAAGAGGCAGTGAGACAGAGTGCATATAGCACTGCTATTCGATGGTATCAGTACGAGTATTGCTGCACTATGGATCACATCATTTACCAGGTGCAACATTTTATTTCATCACCGGGGCTCAGGGACAAGTGCACACAGCAGTGAGAGGTGTACAATAGTGTATCACAGCAATTACATTTGATGGACAATACAATAAGACTACCATCCAATATCGCGATGTATAGGAACCCACCATTGGTGTCTGTGGTGCAGACCTGCTACTGCACACCATCAATGGGACAGCCAGCATTGGACAGAACCATGAGGTAACATCATCTGAATACTACTTCCTGCTTCAAGTGCTGAACAATGGAACACGGAACATGATACACTGGTGTATACATTAGAGCACTACACATTATATTACACATATCCTTGCTGTATTTCATACATTGTCTGGCGACGTGTACAATCGTTACATTCCCCGTGCCTTCCAAATGCTCATATACACACTTCCTGTCCCCTTTAACTAAACTGATATACTAACAAAGTATTTCCACTAAATTGACAGAAAGAAGTACAGTAGTTTCAGTGTATTAATATAATAGAATACAGTGTCATTACTCTTACAGAAAAACAATTAAAAAACATTAAAGAACACTAAACCTTTTCTTAGATTTATTTTTGGTTCATATAGAAGAAAATGTAACAATTCTATGATTTTTGTTATGAAAATGTGTTTCCACTGAGGTCTGATCATGTTACAAAAAAATACTCAAAGCTATCTGGAAACCCTAACTTTTCCTGTGCTCTGGCAAGCTACACCTGCGAAAGTACTGGAAGATAATATGCCTTGCTATAAATACAGTGCAAGTTCCTGCTGCTTTAAAAATGGTAGTCTAGCCCTTTTGAAAAAAACACCCCTTATCTGCTGATAACCTCGCCAAGTACTGCAGTCATTACAAATGTTGTGTACTTAACTCGGTTATTTTGCTCACGTGTCAGTCAGCCACACTTTTTTCTTGTGCATACTGCTAAGATAACAATATAGTACTTAGAGTTGCAATGATCTCCTGATAGAAGTGGGCTCTAGTATTTCTTTATATCATGTTTTGTGCCTTGACCCCATAGACAATGAACTCTTTTGCAGTGGTTTCATCTCTGTTTGAATCTGGCCATCTTCATGTAGTTATTTGTAACAAGCAACAGGACAAAAGGGTTAGATGCAGAAGTAAACACAGGCTGCACCTGTATCCACTCAAACTGAATCCAAGTAGCTCTGCTGTGTTTTTCAAATGATACATCTGTTTGGGACAAAAAGCTATGATCTTTCCTTTTCCTGGATGTGAAATTCAGATGTACAGTTTGAATGGATTTTCTTTGTGAACATAGTGGTGGATGGATGTCAGACAGATCCTTTTCAAAATACTGCCTTACCTGTGCAAGGTTTTAACAATCCTGCTGCATACCAAGGGTTATATTTTGAACTTTTACTGGTTCTCTTTTTTGCATTACAATAATTGCTCAGAGTTGCAATTGCTATTCTGCTGACACTTGAAGGTACTATGTAATGAAAGATGCAAACATGAAAGATGTCATCTTCTATTGCATGGGTACAACAGATGTCACCTTCTGTTGCATGGGTACAACAGATGTCATCTTCTGTTACATGGGCAGAACAGATGTCATCTTCTGTTGCATGGGTACAACATTTGTTAATTATTGCCCTTCATGCTATGCATAGTACTTGGGCTCTCCCGGTGTCTGCCTCCATCCAATTTACACACCCTCGGAGCCACCACCTGAACTTCGGACAAGGTCACTCTACTAGTGTCCAGAACAAGGACCTCCTGGGCTCAGAGGTCATTCAGCTACAGAGCCCCTACCTGGTTCAACTCACTCCCCACAGCCATTTCCAACACCGCCAAAATTGCCCCCTTCAAAGCTGCCTTACGAGACCTGCAGTTCAACACCTGCTGCTGCATCTGTCACTAAAAGATACTCTGCTGTTCTTCTGGCACTATTGACATGGCCCACTGGGCTGAACACCCCCCCACCCCCCAATCCCCCCCCCGGGCCCTCTCTCCTCTGCCAGTACCTGCTGGTACTACTTGAAATGTTTATTTAACTACACATGTGTTCAAGCAATTGTATGTAATACTATGTATCTCTGTTCATGCAACTGATGTAAAACTATGTTGATTCTGTATGTCTGTATTCTGTAAACATGTAAAAATCTGTTATTCTGTCTTGACTGTACTCTGCAAATTATGTTAACCATGTGTGTCCTCTCTGTGACGAGGTACCTTTGTAAATGAGCCGCTGGCTCAAAGGTTGTAAATCTGATTATACAATAAATAAAAATAAATAAAAAGTGATGCCAAAGTAAATGCAATTTGTATGCCCATGGATGGTACAGTTGGTGCTCTTTAAATATACAGTATTAGCAATATATTGTTAAGTGGGTGTTTTTCTATTTCTGAACACTGTCAACACTGGATTACATGTCACTGAAGAAAGGACACCAACTTTGATTCTTATAGCCCTGTTTTACATTTACTTTAAGATTTATTTTCAGTGAGTTTATCTAGTTTGTTTCATATATCTTTAAGCCATCTTCCATTACATCAAAGTATTGCTATGAATGTGTTTCTCAAGTAGAACCAACTGTATATGACTAGTTCATTGTTTGCCTAACAAATGATGCTGTTATTGAAATATTATTACTGCTATATTATTGGCTTATTTGCTGCTAATCTCATCCTGTAGTCCTTAGTGGTTGTTATTCCATAGAAACATGGACTGTGATGGCAGAAAAGGACCAATGGTCCATCCAGTCTTCCCAAGTTCCCTAGCTAACCCTGGAACCTACTATGCATTCAGGGCCCTAGCCCTTCCACTCCTCCCCATTCTCCTTTCTGATTGTAGCTCCTCAAGTGATCACTATACCCTTCACTCTGTCCCAACCATGCTTGAAATTGTCAACTATTTTAGTGCCTACCACTTCGACAGGTAGACTATTTCATGGTTACACCACCCTTTATGTAAAATAATACTATTTCACATCCCACCTGAATCTCCTTCCTGTCAGTTTTGTCTCATGTCCCTGTGACCTCAAACTAGCATTCAAATGAAATAGTTCCTTGTGGCTCACCTTGTTTATTCCTTTTAGGATCTTTAAGGTCTCTATCATATCTCCCCTTTCCCTTCTGGTTTCCAATGAGTAGATGTGCAATGCCTCAAGGCACTCTTCATAAGACCTGCCCTGTTGGACCAGAATGATTTTTGTTACACTGCACTGTACAGTCTCGAGCGTCTCCCTATTTTTTCTGAGGTGAGGGCTCCAGAACTGGGTGCAGTACTCCAGGTGTGGCCTCACTAAAGATCGATAAAAGAATAATATTACCTCCTTTCTCCTGCTATCAGTACCCCTTCTTATATACCCCAGAATCCTGCTCACCTTATCATAAGCCTTGTGCACTGGCTCAGTTCCTTGAGGGTATCACAGATGATAACTCCCAGATCATGTTCCTCATATTTAATGCTAAGCCTCACCCATCAACCCATCCAGTGTTCTCTCCAAGGGTTCTTGTTCCCTAGGTGCATTACTTTGCACATTTTGGCATTGAATTATAATTTCCAAACCTTAAGACTACTCCTCTAGCTTTTGTAAGTCACTCTGCATTTCTCTGATTCCCTTGTTGTTATTGACCCTCCCACAGAGCTAAGCGTTATCAGAAAAGAAACACAATATACTCCAGCTACCTTCTCCAATGTCGATGATGAACATATTGAAGGGCACAGGACAGATACACAGTGGTGCCCCTTTCATAACCTCCCTTGCTTCTGATTTGACCCCATTGATCACAACCATCTGCTGCCTACCTTTTAGTCAGTTTCCTACCCAGTCATTGGCATCCATAGCTGCACTCAGATCCTCCATCTTCTTTGGCAAGTGTCTGTGAGACACTGAGTTGAAGGCTTTGCTGAAGTCATAATGCAGCAAATCCATGGCATGACCACTATCCAATTCCGTCATCAGCCAGTCAAAGAAAACTATCAGGTTTGTCTGACAGGAACTCCCTGCCAAGAATCCATGCTGTTTAGTATCCTGAAGACCGTTGTTCTCCAGGTAGTCCACAAAGTCTTCTTTGACCAGTGATTCAATCAGCTTTCCTAGGATAGAGTTCAGAGTGACAGGTCTGTAGTTCCCCACTTGTTCTTTGTCGCCACCTCTTATTTAGTGGAACAATGTCTGCCACCTTACAGTACTTCAGAACAACCCCCTATGTAGCAAGGTGTTGAATACTTCTACCAGGAGTTCAGCCAGATCTGCTTCCAAACCCATGAGCATCCCTGGATGCAACTCATCTGGTCCCATGGCCTTATCAATTTTCATGGCTGACAGCCCTTTCCAGACCCTGTTGCTTGTAAATATTAGCTGCCTCATTTCCAGATCCCCCTTATTGACTACTTTGATGTTCCCTCCTGATCAATGAGTATCCAGGAACCATCAGGTTCCAGTCATCATTCTCTGTAGCCCACATTTCCATGTTGGCCACAAGGTCTACCTCAGTGTCTACCATCATCACCTGTAGCTCACTGATTTTGTTACCCAGGCTCCTGGCATTAAGGCATACCCTCTTCCATCTGACCCCTGAATCTGCTTTGCTATTCATCTGTCTAAGATTCTTGTCTTTCCCATGAAATCTTTGCCTCGTTTTTGATAGTTTTTGCACACTTTGTGTTCCCCCTCTCCAATGTTCCCTCACCTGTCCCAGATTGTACCTCATCATTCTTTATACCCACTGAGGTGCTACTAGCCTCCAGAAGTGGGAGAGTACTAGCTAGGATCCCCTTCTTCTCACCCGTCACTGTGGTTTCCCTGGCCCCAGTCTCCCCTGCAGTTAGTTAAAACATGCAATACAGACATCAAAGTTCTGCCCCAGTTCACAGGACCCTTCTCTGGTCAGGTGGAGTCTGTCACCCACGAAAAGCCTCCTGTCCCAGAAGTCCTACCAGTCCTCCACAAAGTGGTACTCTTTCTCCTGGCACCATCCCTTAAGTCATCCATTAAATTCCTCTATCTAATCCTTACTAATTCTATCCTCATTCCCCTGCCTGCCCCACACTGGAAGGACCTCAGAAAAGGGAAGGGAGGTCATGTGTGCTGCCAATCTGTCCCCCAGTCTATGAAAGTTCTGCTTCTCCATCTCCACAGACTGTTTTACCAGATCATTGGTACCCAGGTGTACCAGCATCCCGAGCTCCCCCTACTCCCTCTGTCATATTTTATTTTACACAAACAAATTGTTTTAAAACAAACCATAACAGGCACCAGTCAGCAGATGGGCCTCTGTTAACTATGTTTACAAGCATTGGAGCAGTTGCATTCTAGGATTTGTTTGTGTGGATCTCATCTGCAAATGTTGTCAATATTAAACATTTACATCATATCATTGCTTACACATACTATGAGGAGCAGGTGCTACCATGGTTATGCAGGACATGGCATACTAACTGCACTCTGAGCAATGTTCAGTCACTTGGTGAACCCTGCACACTCAGTCACAAGCCACAGTGCCCTCCTAGCCTATAGAACTACTACAAGTAGTTCTACAGATGAGCACAGGTTTGCAATTCAGATCTAGATCTGTACAGAATTTTCAAATTCTGCTTCACCACAACTCTTTGGAATTTTGGAAATTCTGCCTAATTTTACAGAATTCTGTTGGAAGCAGAAATACAAAATGTTAGGAGCAGAATGTTTTCCTTTTTTAAAACAAAAACTCTGTCTTAAATCAGTGCAAACAATATGACAATACATAGCATTAATATACATTGCCTTAAACTGCTTAAAATGATACAGATTCATTGTGTGGTATTTCATCTCAGCACAAACATGTCTGCTGTTCTTGTGCTGTACTGAAGACCATGGTATAACAGCACATTACTAACCAAAACAACTAAAAACAAAGATGCTAGATAAAAACATTTCATGTGGTTATACATATTTCATTTATAAAATCTTACTTAAAATTACTGTGAAGAAATGTTTTTTTAAAGGGGAACCATAATCAAAATTTACAAAACATATATGTTGTGCAGAGTGTTTTGATTTGTAGATGTAGTCGTAGTATGCCATTCCCTTTGTTTGCTATATGGAGTTTTTTCTAAATTTGCCTGCCAGTTTTATGTCCTCTGGAGATCTCTACAGTATGTTTGCTTTTGTTATTGCTCTTCTCTTTCCTCCAGTGCCTAATATCACATGTGCCAGTGATGTGTTTGTGACCATTAATTTGGCAAGAGCTGGTTTTGTGTCAAGTTTACAGCAGTAGAGTTGTGATTGTGATTGGTTGGGCATCCATGGCACTCCAGACATTACCTCATGGGTTTTAGCCCACCTGATAGGCTAGTGATGCACATGACCCTAGGATCAAATTTCTAGTATATCCAGGTCCCAGAAACCCCTGCTCTCCAGTTTTCGAATCGTGCATCTGATCAGGCAACAAGCACACCAGGGATCCCTGTCTGCTCCACACAAAGGTAGGCCTCTGAGCTTATAATGATATAACTGGTATGTTGTATTTGAGATAAAACATAATCTGCAGCTTACTGGAAAAAAAAGCAAGCGATGTGTTTGTTTTCTTTTTGCCCAGTATGGGACTATATAGGAAAATATGTAAAAAGAATAGGTATAAGAACATATTTATCTAGACTGCAGGCCTTTTTTCTGAACCCTGCAAAGATTTAGAGGCTAAAATTATTCTAAAATGCTTAAATCAGTGTTATATCATACTCGATCCAGTTCCCTAAGCTTCGTTTGTAGTGCACAGTTTAAAGTTTAGCTTAGGGATGTCGCAAACGCTGCGATAGTGCGTTATTGTAAAGAGAATGCTAAGATTCGTGTTTCCAATTTAAAAGTTGTATTACCCACTTAGGGGTTGTTTCTTGTTGTTTTCAGTTGAGGAGAGTGACCCTTTGGTCTGGCCATCAGGCCTACGGGAGCCTCTGGGGCCTCCCGCCTCCCGTGTGGACCACCCTGTTCCCCTCCCAGTCCTCCTCACCAGTGCGCCTCACCAGCCAGGCGTTTTCCCTCAATCCACCCCCCGGAGGCTGTTCCCAGCAATGCCTCACCCCCCTTGGCTGCGCGGACCGCTGGGGCTCGGTTTTCGAGCGTGGCCTGCCTCCCTAGGACCATGCGCCTGGATCGTGCGTTGCACGTTTTAAGGCTTCTTGGCCTACCATTCCCACGTGGTTCCTTGGTCCTCCCCCGAGCTCCCCTGGATGATCCAATGCCTCCATACCTTTCCCTAGACCGCTCCTGCTACTGCTCGGCCTGGGAAGGCAGAATCCTGTCCTCGCGCGCACGAGGCCTTCTTCGGGGGGGGTGAGCTGACGCACCTCCAGGAGAAGGGAGGGTGTTTACTGTGAGTGCCCCTCAGGGCCCAGCATCTTGATACACTGGCTGCTTCTTCCCTAGGCAGCCTCTGTGTCATGGCCTTCCCCCCATCATGATAGCGGGGCGAGGGGGGAGGGAGCCACTGGCATTCTCCTCTTAGGCCCAATAATCCTTAGGGGGAACTGCTTCATCGAGGGCTCAGCATTGTAAGGCCCCTCACAGCAGGGCAGCGCCATGGGTCATCCCCTACTTTACGCGGCAGGAGTCTGGATCCCCCCAGACCTCGCAGCACCTCCCCTGGATCTCTCCCACAGTAACCCAGGCATTGAGATCCCACCCCCCAAGGGTCATTTACAGTCAGGGCCCAATGCAAACTTGCACCTGAAGGGTCCCTCCCACAGCGACCCCTCTGGTTTTGTGGTCCCACCAAAAACACAGGTACTTGTCTCTTTCCTTTCACCTTGGTCCCTCCCACAGTGACCCAGGTGTTAAGATCTTGTGCTCTCAGGACCATCAACTCAGCTGCGCCATGGATCCCTTTCTATAGTGAGCCATGCGTGCCTGTTCCTGAACGAGACCCTCCCGATAGAGACAACCGCCTCATTCCACGCTTGTGGGGTCCCTCCCACAGCACCCCCGCACACTGGCTAGCTCCACAAAGAAACATGATACAGATGACAGGCAATAGCTTGCCTTCCTTACTGAATCAATAGGGGACAAAAGGATCCCCGCAGGGCATTGCACCAGCTCTAATCTAAGGCCTGCCTTCTTCTCTCTCACCAGATGGTCAAAGCCAAGAAGTGTTCTGCTTGCAACGCTACCCTCTTACCCCAAACCCCGGGGCCCCTCTGCTCCGCCTTTCTACTCGATGATGATGACTCATCCATGGAGCAAACTCCCACCACGGGACCCAGCAATCCGGGACCCAGCGGCTCCACATGGATGGACCCTGGCTCCCTCCTGATTCAAAATCAGCAGGCCACGGTCGCTATGATGGAAAGCCAGCAGAACTTCATGCTGAAAATAATGGAAAAACTTGAATCCCTCACTCAACACAGAATCATACCAGCGCCTCCGGAACCAGACAAGGCAGGGGGGCAACTGGAGGAGCATCCGGATCACGAGGACACCCTACCAGAGAATCCTCGCGAGGACGCTGATGAGGATAAGGACATCCCAGAGGAAAAAGATGGGGTAGAATCAGATGAAGAGGACACGGAACCTCCGACTACACTGTCTCTCACTTCAAAGTTGTGTTCCTTTGACACGGTCCCAGGTCTCATGAAGATTATCAAAGCCACTATGGGGTTCGACATCGAGGAGAGTAAGCCCGAGTTGAAACTCGACCCCATGCTACAGCTGAAATTGCCGAACCTGGAGACCTTCCCAGTATGCCCAGCTATTGAGGACATCTTCAATAAAGAGTGGCAGTCCATGGAACCAGGCAGAATGCCGAACAAGAAGAACCTGGACAGAATGTATCTGGTTCAAGAGGAAAAATCTGGTACCTGGTGCAAAGCCCCCACCATCGACCCACAGGTGGCGGCCCTCAGCAAGAAAACAGTTTTACCATGTGGAACAATAGCTATCAAAGATCCTACGGACAAGAAAGTGGAGGATATGCTAAAGAAGGCATTCGAGATCTAGGGCACTGCAGCAAAAGCAGCTACTACTGCCATCTACACAACCCGAGCACAAATCCGTTGGCTCGAAGAACTTCAGGAACAAGCCAACCCGAAGTCCAGGGAAGCAGAACTCTTAGAATGCACCTTAGATGCAGCAAAATACCTCACCAACATGGCAGTAGACACCCTGCGCCTACACGCCAGGGCCACAGCTATCACCAATCGTGCCCGGAGAGCATTGTGGCTGAAATTATGGGACGCTGACAATGAATCTAAGACTCTATTGCAAAATTTACCTATGAAGGGGAAGTATGTGTTTGGAGAGGGGCTACAGGATTACCTAAAACAAAAGGAGGAGGGTAGAGACCTCCTTAAGAGTAAAACCAGATACAACTACCTCCCCTTCTCGAGGCGGAGATTTCGGGGTGGGAACAGGTTATACCAACCCCGCAGGGACACAGTGCAGCAAAATAGTTCCTTTTGAGGCAGAGATGCATCCCACAGTTTCCGTAGCCCATACCCACAGGCCTATCAACCGTACTCCTTCAGAGCCCGTGGCCAAAAATTTGGGGCACGAGGTAGAGGTTACAGGGGGAAGCAGTAGTGACTACGCCCCCATGACCGTTCACAGTCAAGGTCCCTACCCCCCAGTGGGGCAAAGGCTGTCATTATTCACACACCATTGGTTCAACACAACCTTGGACAGGTGGGTCCGAGAGGTGGTCACAAGGGGGTACTCCATAGAGCTGTCCCACCCCCAAATCCCCCACAGATTTGTATCCTCCCCAATAGCCAAAAGAAAGACGACTCCTCATCAAGTCCAACGCATCTTGTTGGAACTAATTCAGAAAAGGGCCATCCAGCCCGTCCCCATGCACAAACAGAAGCTAGGGGTCTACTCAATATTCTTCCTCATGCCCAAGAAGCTAGGAGAAATCCAACCTATTCTAGACTTAAAACACCTCAACCAACTTGTGGTGTGCCACAGATTCAAAATGGAGACCATACGATCAACTCTATGCAGCCTCCGGGTAGGCGACTACCTGACGTCCATAGATTTAAAGGACGGATATCTTCACATCCATATCATCCAAAGACACAGGCAATTCCTCTGATTCCACATCTTGGGCCACCATTACCAGTACCAGGCCTTGCCTTTCGGCCTCACATCAGCTCCGAGAGTGTTCACCAAGGTCTCCATAGTCCTTGTGGCCAGGCTCAGGGAACAGGGGCTGGACATCATGCCCTACTTGGACGACTGGCTTATTCGAGCACGTTCCAAGGAGCAGGCACTACAGCACACAGCGACCGCCTTACAGGCACTCGAGGAACACGGTTTGGTGGTCAACCGGGAAAAGAGCCATCGTGTTCCCATGCAGCAGATCGAGCATCTGGGAGCGCTGATCAACTCGGCCCATGGATGGGCAAAACCACCCCCCTCAAGGGTCATCAACCTGATAACCCTGACCCGTCAAATGAAAGCCCGCCACCAGACAACCATAGGACGCACAGCCCAGTTGTTAGGGTGCATGGCATCATGCATAGATCTAATACCCTGGGCCAGGTGGCATATGCGACTGCTTCAGACATACGTCCTCACTTGGGGAGCACCGAATGAGCACAACCTGCAGGTCACTGTCCCACTACCACCGTCAGTGAGACTCTCACTAGCATGGTGGACGGTGGAATCAAACCTCACTAGGGGAGTCCCCCTGGAGGCCTCCTACACAGCCACAATAGAGACAGACATGAGCCTGTCTGGCTGGGGAGCATGCCTGGGAGATTCAAAGGCCCAGGGCCTATGGTCTCCGGTGGAGTCCAAACTGTCCATCAATGTTCTGGAGATGAGGGCTGTATACCATGCGCTCAAGACCTTCAAGCCCCTCGTACGCGGCCAGTCGGTCCTGATACACTCCGACAATAGGGTCACAGTGGCCTACATCGCAAAACAAGGCAGCACCAGGAGCAGAGCCATGCTGAGGGAAGCAACGTCAGTCCTCAATTGGGCTCAATCCAACCTCAGCCATCTAGGCGCAGTACACCTTGGAGGAAAACTCAACGTACGCGTGGATTGGCTCAGCAGACAACAGGTGCACCAAGAAGAATGGCGGTTGCATCCCGATCTGTTTCAGATGATCCAAAGAACATGGGGACCCATAACCATAGATCTCATGGCAACACGGGAAAACACACAGGTCAAGGATTATTACTCGCGTTTCAGGGAGGATCACTCCCAGGGAACCGATGCCCTATCTCAACCATGGTGTCGGGAACATGCATACATGTTCCCACTCCTCCCCCTAATTCCCCAGGTACTAGCCAAGACACGGGCATCGCGTTGTACCATCATCCTAGTGGCCCTCTACTGGCCACGAAGGACATGGTTTGCCACAGTTCGTGAGATGTCCTTAGCCAGCCTTAGGTTGCCTCACTGAGCAGACATACTCTCACAGGGCCCAGTAGTCCACCCGGCCCCATGGACACTGAAGTTCACGGCCTGGCTCCTGAAAGGAGGAGACTAATGGAGGCAGGCTACCATGACTCCGTCATTAGTACCATGTTACAGTCTAGGCGGACTTCCACCACCTCCACTTATGGTAGACAATGGTCTATATTCTTGAAGTGGTGTCAAGAAAGAGGTAAGGTACCAGAGCAGACAGACATGGCTACCATCTTGCTATTCCTACAACAGGGAATGGACAAGGGCCTAGACCACTCTTCTCTCAGAGTACAACTGTCCGCTATAGGGGCAGCCATGGGGCCCATCGGGGGGTACAGCCTGGGAACACACCCCGATGCCCTGCGTTTCTTGAAAGCGGTGGAGATACTCTGACCAAAATTGCGACCAACCGTCGCACCATGGGATCTCCCACTGGTCCTCGATTCCCTCAGCTCAGCACCCTACGAGTCACTTCATGAAGTGGACCTGTTCTGGGTTGGCCTCAAGACATGCTTCCTGGTGGCCATCTGCTCGGCAAGACAGATCGGAGAACTAGGGGCTCTATCGTGCACAGAACCCTACACTGTTTTCACTCCTCAAGGAGTCCATTTACAAACTGTTCCAGCTTTCCAGCCCAAGGTGCCCACTGCCTTCCACAGGGAACAGCCCATCAAGCTGCCCATCTTCCCGGCGGATGCACAGCAGGGCACTCGGTCGGTGCCACATCACCTGGATGTCAGATCCACCCTCTACGTCTACATAACCAGAACGCGGCCCCTCCGTAAGACAGAAAGATTGTTTGTCATCGCAAAGGGACAAAGGCAAGGCAAGGCAGCCTCCAAGTCCACGATCGCTGGTTGGCTAAGGAGAACCATTCAGAATGCTTACCTAGCAAAACAAATGGCACCCCCTCAGGGTATCAAGGCTCATTCCACCAGGGCAGTCACCACATCCTGGGCAGAAAGGGCTAATGTGTCCTCCGAGGACATATGCAGGGTGGCTACTTGGAGCTCCCTGCATACGTCCACCAGACACAACAGACTCGAACACCTGCATGCCATACAGCCCACTTTCAGCACACAGATCCTCCTAGCAGCAACTTCATCCCCTCACTCATAGACCACTCTGCTCTCTCCCTTGGATACTACACTGCTTCTTATCTACCCATGAGGTAATGTCTGGAGTGCCATGGATGCCCAATCAGTCACAATGGGTGTTTACTCACCTGGTAAAGGTGATTGTGTTGGTTGGCATCCATGGCACTCCAAGGCCCTCCCTTCAGAGTGCTCAGAGTGACCGGGACTGAAAGTCCATTTAATCATCGCCAGGCTTAGGAGGGGAGCAGCTGCAGTGAAAGTTTATAGTCGGTCCCTATGGGATCGAGATTAGCTTGTAAATAATAGGGATAATAAAATTCGGCCTGCTGGCCACTGAGACTACGTTGTAGCTAGCACCATTTTACATACCATCATTGTTTGGTCTTCCTTGCATTGTTTTTTTCTCTTGCACTTTACTAACCTTGATTTCAGCTATGGAAGATTCGAACTGGAGAGCAGGGGTTTCTGGGACCTGGATATACTAGAAATTTGATCCTAGGGTCATGTGCATCACTAGCCTATCAGGTGGGCTAAAACCCATGAGGTAATGTCTGGAGTGCCATGGATGCCAGCCAACACAATCACCTTTACCAGGTGAGTAAACACCCATTTTAAGTAAGTCTCCATAACCAGTGAGCACTAATGAAGGCAGCATTTACAAATGTCAGACACTCGAGGGATAACTGAGTGGTCTATCCTGCAAAGAAATAGCTAAAATCTTCACTAATTAGATCATTGGTGGCCTGGGACAATGGTCTTTTTTATGACTGTGTGCAGCCTGATGAAACAAAAAGCTTTAAAAATAAAAAACATTTACTTCTGCTGGCTAGACCTAGACACATACCTAGAAAACAAAAAAGTTTGGATTAACAAGTGTTGTTCAGTTGAGGTTGGAATATCAGACTCCAAACAGTAGACTGCTGCTGCAGCAGCTATCACTCATTTAATTACTGGTCCTGGATGCATCAGTGTCACATGGGACAGGAGGCACAGTAGGAAAAAGTAGAGCAATAAAATATTCAAACATGTAGATTCCCACCGGTCATAACACGGGGGCTATGTTTATGGATCTCAGTAAGGAATTCAATTTGGTGAACCACCAAATTTTACTAAATAGAATTCATAAAATGGGTGTACATGAGGAACCTCTGCAATAGTTCAACTAATATCTATAAAATAAAAGGCAGTGTGTTGCCCAGAGACCCATAGTGTCTGCTCTAAGAGGAGTCAGAAGACAAGTCCCACAAGGTTCAATCTTGGGCCCACTGCTCTTAAATATCTATGTAATGATGTGCCAAATGTATTGGGGAAACAGTAAGGTCCATTTGTACATGGATGACACCATTTTGGTGGCATCTACAGACTGTCACACTGAGGTCAAATATAAACTCGACTGATCTCCAGACAACGGAAATATGGTTTACTGGGTCGGGCCTTTTATTAAATGGAAAAAAGCAGAGTTTTTTTAATTTTCTCCAGGGGTGGAAAAACTTATCAAACCAAAATCTGGCCATCAAATTCAAGAATGGGCATAATGTAACTAATGCAAAAAGAAACATAGAAACATAGAATTTGATGGCAGATAAGGACCGCTTGGCCCACCCAGTCTGCCCATTTCCCTACCTAATGGATAAGCTGCAGATCCTAGTTAACCAGCAGCCTACTTCTTCCTACCCCAACCCCCTAGAATTGCCTTATGACTGTCCCATGCATGCTTGAATACCACCACTGTTTTTGACTCCATAACCTCCTCCGAAGGCCGTTCCATGCATCCACAACCCTCTGTGAAAAATACTTCCTTACATTACCTCTGAGCTGCCCCCATCTTCAAATTGTGCCCCTTGTTCTTGCACACCTCTTTTTTGGGAGATGCTACCTCTTGGACTTTGTTGATTCCTTGAGGTACTTGAAAGTTTCAATCATGTCCCCTCTCCCTCCTTTCCTCGAGGCTATACATATTAAACTCCTTAAGTCTCTCTTCATATGTCTTCTGGTGCAGACCCTGCACCATTTTAGTTGCCCTCTTCTGGACAGCTTCCATCCTGTCTATGTCTTTGCGGAGATTGGGTCTCCAGAACTGCACACAATACTCCAGATGGGGTCTCACCAGCTATCTGTACAGAGGGATAATAACTTCCTGTTTTCTACTGGTGATGCCTCTCCCTATGCATCCCAGTATCCCTGCAGCCCTCCTTGCTGCCCTCTCACATTGCTTGCCTATCTTTAGGTCATCTGATATGACTACCCCCCAGGTCCCTTTCCATTTTTGTTGTTGTTAGTATCTCACTCCCCATTGTGTACTCTTCCCCTGGGTTTTTGTTTCCCAGGTGCATTGCCTTGCACTTCTTAGCATTGAATCTAAGCTGCCATACATTTGACCATTCCTCTAACTTTGCCAAGTCCCTTCTCATCCTTTCCACCCCACCTTGTGCATCATCTCTGTTGCAGATCTTTGTGTCATCTGCAAAGAGACATACTTTTCCTTCCAGTCCCTCTGCAATGTCACTTAAAAAGACATTGAAGAGGACCGGTCCTAATACTGAACCCTGCTACAGACATCTAAGTGTCCATGTCAACAATAAATTAACATTTACCAAACATGCAAATTTGTTGGTCAAAAAAGACAAATCAAAACCCTGGTGCATTGTGAAGAGTGTCCTGATGCCTGTCAAAGGAGTCTAGAGTGAAACTAGTTGAACTATTAATCCCAGTTTTGGAATATGGTAGTTTGTTATACCAGAACTTCACCAAATCAGTACTAAAGAAAATTGATAGTATGTACTATAGTCTGGCAAGATTTGTCAGTCTAAGTAAAACTGGTACTCATCACTATGCTGTTTACTTGGCCCTAAATTGGTAAAGGCCAGAGGACAAAACAGAGGACAATTGGTTAACATGGTGTTTCAAATTATTGAAACCAAAAGCTGACCATTCCTTGAGGTATTTAGTAACAACTGAACCCCATAGGCACAGAAGGTACCAAGTGAGGATAAATAATTGGAATTTACCTTATATACATGTGCACAATAAATATGGGGACATGACTCTACAGATGGGTATCGCTAAATCCTGGAATTCATTGCCAGTTGAACTAAAAGCAAATAACTCCCTCTATGAATTTCACCCTGCATCATGGAAAATCTTGAATAAAATGTGTGACTGCTTCACATCACGAATACAAGATTATTTTATAGTAGTGTTTCTAGTATTTTTTTTCTTTTGATCATTTATATTGTTAGTTAATTCATATAATGTAATGTACTGTTTATAACTGTACAGAGATTTTGTTTTAAATAGGGATTGTATTTGTCCCTAACAATAGTGCCTGTATAAAAGTAAAATTGTATCTATCTATCTATCTATCAGGCAAATTTAGAAAAAAACTGTCAGCAAACAAAGGAAAGAATGCACAAGGACTCCACACACACACATCAAAACACTCTGTACAACAGATTTTTTTTTGCGAATTTTGACTGCAGTTCTCCTTTAGAACTACAGATTAGTAGTCAGTTGGTTACATAAACTGTGAAATAGTATTCAATAGTTTAAGTAACCCATAGTTTGCATAAATAACAGAATAGCATTTAGCTGTTTACAAAAACTACAGATTCATTTTCAGTAAACCACAAAATAATATTCTGCTGATTACAAACTAAAATACTGTGGTTTATATAGAAATGTTTTTTTGAATTCAATAGAATTAAAACAAAAATTCCAGAAAGTGTCTTGAAAGCAAAATTGCCATTCTGGGTTCCATGTCATTACAGCAATAAATACAGGGCGATTTCAATTAGAGTGAAAATATTACAGCAATGTCAATTAAGGTGACTGTAACACCCAGCGACTGTACAACACAGCAACTGCAACCTCAGCTAATGGTGCATGTCAGCTACAGTGTCCACATTCAAACATGCACATGGAGATTGTATGCAATGCCATGCAAGTATTCCAGTCTGGTACATGTGGAGTACTTGCATAGCCCAGAATGTAACCCACCTTATTCTCTCATGTCAAAGGGGGGCTACACCCCCTGCACTCCCAGAGGGGGCTGCATCCCCTGACCCCCCCCAACTTTAGGATTCTTACTCCACGCAGCTAATTGATAGTGGAGGATGGTTGAAACACCATGTGCCAGAACAATAAGTCACTCAATTCACTTCGCTGTACTGTGACATTTGTTCAAATGTGTATGCACTACTATGGAGCAGTCACTCTGATTGTATGTGCTCATATGCAATCTCTGTAATGTTGTCGCTGTAAATGATTAGCTATATTGACATGATACCCCATTCTGCATGTATTTTGCAGGTGGAGCAGCACATTTTACACAGCACTGTTCAGACCAGAATTTCTGGTGAGGGATGGATATCTAAGAGGTCGCTCCTGTAAAAAGGCTTTCAGCTTAGTGTGCTATACCTGGTTAAACAACTAAAATAAATAAGAGGGTCAAAATGACAGAAATCAAGGAGTGAGAGAACTGGGCTAGGGAAGGGGGGTCCACTAGACACAAGTGAAAGATAATGGGCCAGGGAATGGAAGGGGGAACAATGAAACACAAGGGACTTTGTCAGGACAATTTAAAAGTTATGTAAAAGCTTGGCCCAGATGTGGCCCATAAGGTGTAGAGCAAGAAGGGTAAGGAAAGATTACAGCACAGAAGTGCCATTTGATTGGGGTTAGGATCATGGAACTGTGCCTTAATCTAGTGCAGTGATACGCCCAGACCATGTGCTTGTCAAAAGTCAACTTGTTAGTAAATGAAACCTGTTTGCACTGACTGATATCTGACTGACTCATTTAAACTGTAACTAAGCCACCAGGAGACCTGGGAACTTGACTATAACTAAGAGACTCGGGGATTTCAAGAAGAGGCAGATGCAAATGCATTTTCTATCTGTATCTGTCTAATTATGCCAAAATTCAGGAGCCCATAATGGCTGCACCATGGCCCAGCAGTAGGGCTTCATACAGCCATGCTGGTGACCTTGATTCAGAAGCAGACTTCAGAGCTGGCTGAGTGGCCTGGGGGATGATGAGAGTTACTGGCCAAGTTCCAGCACTGCAATGACCCATGTGAAGGGTCAGGGAGTTTGCTCTGCCACAGGGAATGTCTATACATGCATGTGAGACTGACCATTGGCATTATCAGGGACAATGGAAGGAAAGAGGAATAATATGTTGTAAGTAACTCAGTGTTGTCATGATGAGGAGCTGTGGAGCTCTTGGTTCCCATACAGCTGATCCTCACTGGTGTGATTGGCCTAGCACAGGAAGATGCAGGGAACTCCACCACAGGAGTAGGCCAAAGAACTGAGGGCTATGCATCTGATGACTGAGCAGAAAAAGCCAAACAAAAACAATCAGGAGCCTATTTTCGAAGATTCCTCTTTGCAGCAGTTCCATGATTTGCAGCAGCTTGAATCTCAAAAATAATGCATGCATTAAAAAAATTGTGCATGTGTCATTTTTTTATACAAGCTCTGTGTTTTGCATCCAAACTACTAGACCATATAAAGAATGGACTAGCAGTTCATATGAAAGTGTGCTCTGAAAATATAGGCTGGCAGATCCAATTAGAAAATACTATCCTCTGTCCTTGTTGTAGATCTGAGGCCAAATCATTTAAAGTTAACATTTTGGTCTTGCCAATGTATGAGGAATAGGTACACTATTTTAAGCTCCTGTAATGATCAAGTCCTATATGGATCCAGTTATGACTATTGCTTTTCTAGTAAGGGTTTATATTCTATCAATTACAGTACAGTACTGAAGCTGTAGCTACATTTGTCTAAAAGGCAGAGGCTATTATGAAAGGTAAAAGAGTAACACAGTGTATAAATTAATAGAATTTGATTTTTTTATTGAATATTAAACTGAAATTGTAAGCTCCTCAAAAATGCCAATATCTGGGCTGGACTGGTGGCACAGAGGCTTGAGGTGCTGGATGCCTTACCTCACACTACAACAGCGACCTGGGTTTGGGAATGACCTTGGGTTGTTGGGACACCGGCGTGGAGGGGAGAGGGTGGAGCAGGATTGAGCATGTCAGTGGGCAGCTCCCCTCAACCTGAGGGCAGTGATGGTATGTTGGCACCCCAGCCCATAGTTCCGCTCCCACCGGGTGGAGGTCCAGTGGGTAATATAGGTGGAGAGGGGGCAGCAAAGTATTGGGAGGTGAAAGGGGCTGAGCTGGTGCCACGGGGGATAAAAAAGCGTGCCTCCACATGCTCTCACGGCCATGTGCTGGGGCCTCGGAGGGGGGTTAGGGGAGAAAATCCATAAAATACATATGTGTCCACATCGCCAGTTGGCAGGAGGAGGAAATGGGGACCAAAAAGTTAAATAAAAAAAATTGCCAATATCTCCTTTTGTCTTATTTTGTAGCCAAAGGCTTTGCTAATTTTGGAGCACACCCAAAAATACTTGTTGTTTTCTTTGGTGATAAAGTGCAACATGCAGCATATAGTATATTGAGGATAAATAAAGCTGACTGGTACGCCAATCGGTCACTTAGAAACCATATAAAGATGTTTCTCCTGCTTTTAATCAGAGACTACTACTACTGTATATAGATATGTGTTAGCTTCTCCTAGGTTGGATGTAGGCAACCAGACTCAAACCCCTGTGCCATCTTTTCTTATAGGAATTCCATTTCCCAATATCCTTGAACCTTGCAGTAGCTGTTCATACTTTTTCTAGACTTTTTTCCAAGAAATGGAATTTTTCAATTAAGGCACTTCGATAAAATTATAGATGTTGAAATGATATTTCAGACTTAATAATGAGGGTCAGTTTAAAATCAGTTTTTTAGTTCATAAATATTACTTAAAGCAGGTGAATGGACACAAACAGCATATCAATCAAATTTAAATAATGTTAACTTAATTTCTTGAATATAGCTGTCCTCTTTTAACACATCTCTTAACATTTTGCTTCCTGTTGAAGCTTTTTCACAGGAGGTGGTCCTAAAGGATATATAATCACATTTTGACAAATATTCAGCAAAACACTGTAAGACTCTGGTGATACTTTTTGAAATACCAACAATCTATGTGCTGGATGTCTATTTATAACAATTATTTGCAATATTATAAAGTCCATACACTGCAACCACAGTTAAAACAGATGGAATACAGATTTGTGTGTTTTTAAGTATTTTCTTCAGTCGGGATTCATTCAACCAGAATGCCATCCTCAGCCAAACAATGCTGAGATGCTGATGTGACTACTTCCTCACAAAGTCCATGCACAGTGATGTTATGACATTAGATGCATGGCCCTCACATTAGATGTCAGTGCCAGCCAGGTGCTCATTGAGCTCAATACAAACTGAAATGGGACTCAGATGTTCATGTAAGCTACAATGTATACCCAGGTCCCAGAGTGCTTCTAGTGTTAGTGACACCTCCAAAAAGCATATATGGACAAAATACAGTGCCTAATCATTAACCCTACAGAAAACAAATTAAGTTTACGATTTACAGGATGACAGTATCACCTTTACAAATTTGCATGCAAAGATATTGCTCCTTACAGCTTGTAGTGAGCTGAATGAGCCCCTGAATTGTTATAAACTTGCATTCAGCACATTGATTGTCGGTAGTTAAAAAAGCTGCACCAGAGTCTTATGGTGCTTTATTAATAGATTTATAAAATTGATTTATTTTTTCAGGACCACATCCAGTGAAAAAGCTTCAACTGGAACAGAAACATTGGAGCTGTGTCAAAGATGGCCAGCTACATTCAAGAAATTAAATAAACTAGAAATGTGATTGTCTGCTGTTGGTGTCCTTTCACCTGCATTAATCACTAGAGATGGGGGGTACCTAGGGACTGGAGGAGGGCAGAGGTGGTCCCCCTGCACAAGAGTGGAAGGTGGGAGGAGGCAAGCAATAACAGACCTGTAAACCTGACCTCAGTGGTGGGGGAAGCTGATGGAGTCTATGCTTAAGGAGGGGGTGGTGAAGTTTCTGGAGTCAAATGGTGCAAAAGACCCAAGGCAGCATGGATTCACTGAGGGAAGATCTGGTCAAACTAATCTTTTCAATTGATTTGACTAAATGACCAGGGTGGTGGATCAGGGAGGGGCAGTGGATGTGGCCTACCTGAATTTCAGCAAGGCCTTCAACACCGTTCCACATAGAAGGTTGCTTAACAAATTGGGAAATCTGGATGTGGGCTCTAAAGTGGTAAAATGGGTTGGAAACTGGATAAAAGGCACGACCCAGAGGGTGGTAGTAAATGGCATAAAATCCAAAGAGGAGGCAGTGACTAGAGAGGTGCCACAGGGATCGATGCTGGGTCCAGTCCTATTCAATGTCTTCATAAGAGACATAGCAGAGGGACTGGAGGGGAAAGTATGCCTGTTCACAGATGACACCAAGATCTGCAACAGAGTCGACACACAGGAGGGGCTAGATAAAATGACAAACAACCTAAGACTACTTGAGGAATGGTCAAGGGTTTGGCAGTTGTGTTTCAATGCTAAGAAGTGCAAGATAATGCATTTGGGACGCAGAAACCCAAGAGCGGAATACAACATAGGTTGAAAAATTTTAGCCCCCAAAAGTCAGGAGAAACACCTGCAGGTTATCACATCCAATGACTTGAAGTCATCCAAACAGTACAAAAAAGCAGTGGGGAAAGCAAACAGAATGCTGGGATGCATAGGAAGGAACATAACCAGTAGAAGGAGCGAAGTGGTGATGTCACTGTATAGATCAGTGGTGAGGCCTCATCTGGAGTACTGTGTCCAGTTCTGGAGACTGCAACTCAGGAAGGATATAGACAGAATGAAAGCAGTCCAGAGAAGAGCAACACAAATTATACATGCACTGCACCATAAACTTTATGAGGAAAGACTAAAGGAACTTAACATCTATTTACTGGAAAAGAGAAGGGAGAGAGGGGATATGATAGGGACTTTCAAATACCTTAGAGGAATAAAGAGGGTACAGAAGGGGAGCATATTTCAGAGAAGTAAGTGCACAAGGACAAGGGGACATAACATGAGGCTGGAGGGAGGGAGGCTTGGGGGAATACTAGGAAGTATTTTTTCACAGAGAGGGTGGTGGATCCATGGAACAGCCTACCAGCAGAGGTGGCGTAAGTGAAAACAGTACAGAGATTCAGAAATGCATGGGAAAAGCATAAAGGCACCCTCCTGTACAGCAGAGTAGGGGAAAGGCAGTCCAGATAAGATTAGGGATTGCCAAACCAAGTAGGGAAATGGGCAGGCTAGGTGGTCATTATCTGCCGACAGATTCTATGTTTCTATTAATTGAGATTTTGGAGTTCTACTGACTGTGATCCTGGAAGCATACAATAGCTTAAAATGAGTGTAAGGTCTTAGGGAAGGTACTTTGTGATTAGTATATACTGTAAATGGTACTTCACGTGGCCAAGTCTGAATTTATAACTGTTTTTGTTATATGTCTTATTGCAATTCTTGCAATGGTGAGACCCTTATGGAGATGAATTCCTCACAGTTTGTAGCTCTACTGTTTCTGATCCCATTGACGTTATTACCTTCTTTAATGACCATTTCACCTCCTGTGCTTTCTTCCTGTTCCCCTTCTTTGCTTATCCTTGAAAGCCTCCAAACTACTCCCTCCCCACCCATCCCTATTTTTCTCTTCCAGTGCTTCCAGTTTAATTTGGCATTTTCCCTATAACTCCAGCTTGATTTTCCTTTGTTTTCCAGTTGATTATATTATTTCTTATGGAAGCTGAATTGCTCTGTTTTCCTGTATAACCATTGCCACTATGTATGACAAATTTCCCTGCAAATGTCTCCAAATCCTTGTAAAATACAGAAATACCTGTAGATCAGGAAGCCCTGCTTTTCTTCCACCTCACTTCATGACACCCTCTCTACTCTCTTGTCCCTCAAGAAATGTAATAACCTAGAAGAGCTTGATCCCATACTTCTTCACCTCTCTACCTTTGCTTAAAATATCCTCTCTCTGCCCTCCTTATTCTCTCATTATGCACTGATCAAGTCCCCACTGCCTGGAAAGGGACTACAGTTCTTCCTTTCCACAATGGTAGACATCCCTCTGCTTATTGTAACTATCTCTCCACCATCCCCGTTCTCCTGAACTGAATAATTTTCAAACAGAACTGTTGCTATCTCCGTGTGCATTTTTCCTAATTGACTCCTCCTTCCTTAGCCAATACCAATCTGGCTTCTGGAAAATCCATTCCACTTTTTCCTCCCTCCCTTCCTCCCTCCCTCCTCAGGCTTACTGGCTGTATCCTGAAGGGGACAGCCCAGGGAATGATCACCTCTGCTCTACTTGCCAACCTTGTTAGACAAACAAAATGTTAGCTCACCCCCTGCAAGACAGGCTTTCTGGGACTGAACTCCCAGACTGCATGGTCAAGTGGTGAAATGGTTTTGTTCCTGCCCGACTGAAAAATCTCCAGCAACTGTTGTAGGGGACCACCACCCTACTGGCCCATGTGTACACCAAGGTTTCAGCCTGGTCCCAAATGTCTTTTACATTTATTTAAATAGCCTCACTTGAGCCTGTGACTCCTCAAAATATTCATACATTCTGTATGTTGATGATACTGTGACCTTTAACTCTACGTAAAGACTTGCTGATCTCTAGCCTACCCCAGTATTCACAGTCCTTGATGGTGCCAAATTTACTGATGTCCCATCCCAGAAGTACGCACATGTGTGGCTGGATAGCCACGTTGAGTTCTCCTGACACATTGATGCCACTCGCAAGAAACATCTCCCTTTAAACTCGGTGCCTTATATGAGAAAATATTTCCATCACATCCCAGCCCAATAAGAGATTATTGTAGAAATGTTCCTCCTGTTGCTTTCTTATGGGGATATGGTATATACACTGCTGCCTCTTTCTTGTCACTTTGCTCTTGACTTGTCCCCCATACTCATCATTTCACCAAATATTCTAACCTCTTAGTGTAAAGGTAGGCAGCTCTCTCATAGTGTATCCCTGACTTATGATTTCAAAGTGCTAGCATGGCTCCTTTCCCTTTCATCTTACCTCTTTCTTTTGCTCTCCTTCTTATGCCCTCTGTAGCTGCAACCATCATTCCTTATCTCTCCTCTTGACCTAAAATATCTACTGGCCAGATCAAGTTCTTCTTCCACCTTCTTCACTTGTTGTCCTAGCTCCCTTCCACCTCCTCCCCCTTGTTGCTTAAAGCGCTACTCCATGACTTCACCAAACATATCTTTAACTGTGACTGATTGTTCTTCTCTGCTCCACCCCCACTGTCTTTCCCCAATTGTTTACTCCCTTTCTTATTCTTCTCATTCCCTTCTTTCCTCGACCATCTATCCTGCCCCAGTGACTGCCTGAGCTTAGTGATTGGTTTTCTCCCTGCACTTCTCCTGTGTTCTCTAATCAAAAGTACTTTTATTTGCTTTGTGTGGGAAGTCTTGTTTGCATCTGCTGCTTGGGTGCCTTTACTGTATCCCATTGCATCCTTGCTAGTAACCCTGTTTTTGTATCTTGTTGGAGTACTTATTTGTATTGGATCCATAAGTTGATGCATGTTTATTTTATTAGTCTTATATGAGTGTATGAGTTTTATTATGATCTATCTCACCAGGCTGCACTTGGAAATGACTGCTGTATTGATGTTCAATGTGCCTTCCAAGTCAAATACAGCCATTTAAATTAAACAACTAAATAAATAAATAATGATTGATTTGTTGAAATGTACTAAATGTCTTCAAGAATTGCAAGGTACTGCACCTGGGGGCCAGAAACCTGGGTCAAGTGTACACCCGGGGGGCGGATGCTACAAGTCTTGATGGCTGAGAGGGACCTGGAGGTGGTGGTGGATGTCAAGATGAACAACTTGGAGACTTGTAGGAGGGCAGCAGCCAAGGCCAACAGGATGCTGGGATGCATCGCTAGGGGGATCACCTCCAGATGGAGGGAAGTGATACTCCGTCTGTATAACTGCTTGGTGAGTATCTTGAGTACTGCGTACAGTTTTGGAGGCCACACTTAAAGAGGGACATTAAACTCCTGGAGAGTGTCAAGAGGAGGGCAACCAAAATGATTTGGGGCTTGGGGGACAGAACCTATGAGGAGAGGCTCGAAGAGCTAAATATGTTCACATTGAAAGAGAGAAGGGACCGGGGGGACATGATAGAGGTCTTCAGGTACATGAAGGGGGTAAATAGGGGAAGAGCAGTCAGGGTGCTTTGAAGGAAGGAGGAGGGGGCAACTAGAGAGTATGGGTGGAAGCTGGAGATGGGAAGATTCAGGGGAGAAAGGATGAGGTGCTACTTCACTGACAGGGTGGTGGAGCCACGTAATGCACTGCCAAGGGGGCTGGTGGAGGCAGAGACAGTGGAGGGGTTCAAGAGGGGGTGGGACAGGTACAGGGGAAGGGTTCTGGAAGCAAAATCTAGTGCAGTGAGAATATCCGGAACTGGGAAGGGAGAAGCCACAGAAGGCGAGGGTGGCAGCAAGGTCAGCTCCCAGGGTAGGGACTGACCAGACATGAAAGATCATTAGGCCTATTCTGCTGGCATATTAGCATGTTAGTAATTGTAAATGCAGATTCTCAAATGAGACTAACATTACTATCCATCCAAACCATTCACCAGAATGGTACTTTAGCCAACATTTTTATTATTTATTTATTTATTTGTTCTAGGATTACAAATACCTTTGAGCCAAGGCTCTTTTACAAAGGTTCCACGTCATTGGTACAATTGAGACAATCATAAGAAAAGGTAACAGTTTAGAAAACAAAAAAAAAACAAAAAAACACATAGTCTTGTAGATGAAAAAAGAACAATAAGATGAAACTTTGGGGAAGGGAAAGGGAAAGGAGGAGGGTGAAATCAGGGAGAGTAAGTGGATGGGAGTGAAGGGGAAGTAGGTTGAGGGGGGACAGAGAGAGGAAAGGTGGAAGGCGGATAAGAATAGAGGTAGTGCAGCTGGGTGGCATTTGTCATGGGCCAGCAGGGGAGGTGAAGAAGGAAAGAAGAAGGGAGGTGAATTTTACAAACCGAAAGTTGAAAACTGTTTATATTTCCTGGCCAAATAGTTTTAAATAAATTAAAACATTAACTAAATATAAATTTACTGATATGCAATGCTAAGATTCTTTAATTTGATTAAAATTACAACTCATCCATATAGTTAACAGAATGACAAACCTATTACAATTAAGATTCTCAAATTAGATTAAAATTACCACTCATCCATATAGTTAAGAGAATGACAAGCCTATTACGAACCACCAAAACCAATATAGACCAAATGTTTAAAACTGTATATATTCCCTGAGGCAATATAGTTTTAACTGACTAAACCATTTTTATTAGTGGATCCTATTTGGACAGCTATTAAAAGATTTTAATTATTTATTTATTAAAGAATCAGAATTACAAACCTTTGAACTAAGAGCTTATTTACAGAGGATCCTCGTCAGTCAAAGGAGGGGAACAATTATATGAGTTGGGAATAGCAAATGCAGCTGTGTTAGCACCCTTTGCAAACTGTGTGAGAGGCCTTTCGGCACCATACAATTCTGCTTAAAGTTGGACCAGCATAACATTCTGTGGTGATTTGCATATGCAGCCCATGATGCTTTGCATTGTGGGGGCATGTGTGATTTTGTATTTTCTTGAAACTTGGCTTCCCAGCCAAATGCCCTTTGGGGTAACCCTTGCCTCAGTGTTTGCGCACAGAGGTTCATTGTCATAAATATATTAGTAACACAGTAACAAACTATTATAATAGAAAAAAATGAGTGTTAAAGACAGAGGCAAATTGTAAAGTGCAGTCTTAACACAGAGTACATAGGGAACGAAACACCGGGCAGTATAAATAAGGTGCTAACAGTTCAGTTAGGTACTCACATATAACAGCTAAGAAGCCTTATCATAGACAAGAGGATGCCAGGGTAGAAACATTTCAGTGAATGTGTAGCAAGCAATAGGAAATAGGAAAGAGGAAAGATCTCAACATTTTCACTAAATGGGAATGAATGTGTGCATTTCAGCTGCTACTCTGTAAAACAGACCATCTTAGCATTTAAAATGTGTCAAGCTTTTTGAAAGCTTACAAATTAATTTGAATCAAGTAAATGTTCACAGTGTTCAACGCAGTGTGCTTTCAGTTTGAGATGTTAGAGGTTTAATCCCAGCTGAGGTTCAATTAGGCCAGCCCTCTCCCAGTCTAAATGAATACTATATAGTACTCTGACAGGTCAGGCCTATGGCAATATAAATAGATACTGCACCAGGAAATAGTAATCCTGCTGACAAAGCAAAGTTCATGTTTTAACAGTGCATAAATGGTGCCATCTAGAGACTAGATCAGAGGTGGGAAAGTTAGTCTGACTCTGTTGTGTGGAGAAATTCAGTTTTAATTCACTTCACAAAATGCTTTGTGAAGTTTGTCATATAGCGAAATGGGAACTTTGCAGGGAGAAAACTGAAAAGTTGCACTTTGCTCATGGGATTGGCATTTTATGAAGTTTCACCCCTTTTTCATGAAGGAAAACATTTTTGAACAGTGGCACTTCATTGGTGAAGTACCCTTCCCTAGCCCTTGTAGCACCCTATCCCAGTCTTCCCCTTCCACCCACCCACAAAACAAACCAGTAAAGAATCCCTCATCTTCTAGCCCTCATAGCACTCTATCCCATTCTTCTTTACTTAGCCAACCCATAAATAAATACATGTAACCCTCTTACCCAGCTTTTATTGCACCCTATCCCTGTGTCCTCTTCTTACCAATCCACAGACAAAATAAGTATCCCTTCTTCCAGCACTCATAGGAAACCATTCTCCTCCTCCTCCTCCAAGCCAACCCTCAAACAGAATTTTAGGAATCCCCCTTTCCACAGCCCTTGTACAGTAGCATCCCATATCATCTTTCTCTCCTCAGCCAGTCCACAAACAAAAGTACTGTATAAGTATCCCCTTCCCTGCCCTGATAACATCCCATGCCATCCTCCTCTCCTCAGCCAGCCCACAACAAAAGTATAACAATCCTCTTCCTTGACCGCATAACACCCCATCCCACCCTCTGACACCAAGCAGCCCACAAACAAAAGTATATGCATCCCCCAACTTTCATAGCACTTCATCCCAGCATCCTCTCTTCAGCCAACCCACAAATAAAATGGTAAGTATCCCTTTTGTCTACCCCTCTTAACACCTAATCCCAGCATCCTCTGCCCAGCCAGCCCACAAACAAAATAAGTATAAATTCTACCAGCTTTCATAGCATGCCATTCCCCCTTCCAGCTCACAAACAAAAGTATAAGTATCCCTTTTCTCCAACCTTCTTAGCATTCCATGCCACATTCCTCCTCCAGCTAGTCCAGAAACAAAAGTATAAGTACCCCCTTCCCCAGCCTTGGTAGTACCCCATCCCATCCCATTACCTCCTCCAACCAGTCCCTAAATGAATGTATTCCTTCCCCCAGCCGTAGTATCACCCCATCCTCCTCCTTCCCCCAGTCACACAGTTTGTACTGTAAGCACGATCACCTGGTGTGGGGTTAGTTTACTGAGTTAAAAAAAAATTTTCAGATTGGAAGGCTAATGGCACAAATCCTTTTTCCACCTCAGTCAGATGAGATCTGAATGAATGAGAAAGTGTGACTTAGCAATAATTCACATGTTCATTCATTCAATTGATGGCCAACTGTTATGGTGAGAGGGTTTGTGCAAGTCATCAGGCAGTAAAGCTTACAGGACAAAGTTTGTGGCTGCTCGGGGTAGGGGGGGATGAGATGCTGTGAGGGCAAGGGGAAGGGATACTAATACTTTTGTTTGTGGGCTGGTTAGTGAAGACAGGTGGAATGGGATGTTATGACAGTGGAGGACGGGGGATATGTACAGTTTTGTTTATGAGCTGGCTGGGGACAGAATGGTGATATGGGGTGTTATGAGGGTGGGGAAGGAGATATTTAGACTTTTATTGATGGGTTGGCCAGGGAGCATACCTCTCAACTGCTATGAATTTCACATAATGCTGATTTTTACACTGAAATTGACCCTTGTTCCACAAAGGTTTACTTATTTTCTTGCTAATATTGGATCTATTTCTGGACATACAAATTATTAAACCATTTAACTAACTTCCTAGAAACATTTCTTAACACTAAATACATAGGAATCACTATTTGCAGACATTGTTCTTTAAAATAAGAAAGTGATACACGTTCTGGCTATTTGCTCTGAATTTTGAAGGCCAGTGCCATGAATTTTAATGCTGAATAGTTGAGAGGAATCCCTTATCAAACTGAAGTAACTTACAGTACTTGTAGTACTTTTTCAGTACTTTTGGATTAGCCACTCCGTAGTTACTGCATCACTCCAAATTTACTGCAAACACAAGAATTCTACTAATTATTCCCCGATTACTGCAAGAGTTTATAAAACATACCTCAAATATACAGAAAAAGCTTAATCTTATCCAGAAGGCACTGCACAGTTACTTCATAAACTGAACCGATTTTAACCAAGCCTTCCTTTTACTTCAGTGTTACTACAACAAGGTTTCGGTGTGTTCCATGTACTTTAAATATACTCCCAACTCTTCGAGTTATTTCTAATGCAAACTTACTGTGAAGACTTTTCCATACGAAGTAAAAATCTGCAACTTATTCGTGCCACCACCCTTTAGGACTACAGTATACACAGAATGCATTCTTCTATGCAATGTGATAGGTATTAGATAATATAAATGGAATTTCAGTAGGGCATAGTACCAGCCACATGGCTCTGCCAAGGTATGATGCCATGGGGGTGCAGGCAATATTGCCCAGAAATGCTCCCCAACCTGCTCTAATTACCTTTAGGCCTCCTTCTTGGCCACTGGTTGAGTGAATGAACCTACAGATCATTTGATGGTCAACCCTATCTCTTCTCAAATGGTAACAGTGTAATTTGTGGCTGCATAGTAAATGGGCTGCAACCATTCTATGCAAAACATAACTGGGTTACTAAGTTGCAACTGTTAGAAGAAGAAGAATCAGCATTTATATAGTGCTTTTCATACATCCAAAGTGCTTTACAAGCAATGCTAGACTGGTAGTGAAGTGACTGAATGTGTGGTGGCGGCCATATCGCACATCATCACCCACACACAGCCTGGATAATTGCATGAACCGGTTTATGGGAAGGGGAATGTTGGCCAGAACACCGAGAATGTTGCCTACTCTTTGCGAAGAGTGCCCTGGGTTCTTTTACTTCCACCTGGACACCCACCAGGACAACACCAGGATGGGTAGAAGGGACCTCGGTTTAACGTCTCATCCGAAGGACGGCACACCCCAGCAGTACAGCACCCCCAATACCTTTCCGGATGCCAACAATTTTACAGGTGCAAGACCAATCCTGGAGGGGGCGAGAACCCACAACCTTCTGGTCCAGAGGCGGATGTGCTACCAACTGAGCCACACTGACACCCGAATTACCAAATAGTCTTAGCAGCGGTCACTTGCAACTGTGAATGGGGTTCTAAATGTTGCATCAGCTGAATTAAGTCATTTCCTGCCTTCTCTAAAAATGATTACAAAGCCCTCACTAAGCATATTCTAGAAGGCTGGATAGAAGCTAGATCAGCTGTAGGAAGGGTGGTTAGTGGCAGACTGGTCAAGTGGTGGTTCTGGTGCAGGAAGGGTGATCTGCTAGGAAGATAAAGTGGGTCTGGAAGTTAGAAGGGAGGTCTAGTGATGGGGGGGATAGTCAGGTTGCTGGAAGGGTGATCTACCTGTGGGGAGGTGGGCCAGGGCCTGTAGGGGATGTTCCAGTTATAGATATGGCGGCTGGCTGGGGGTGGGGCTGGGAGCTGGTCCAGTTACAGGGAAGACTGTGTGCTGAGGGGGTTGGTATAGGGGCTTAGGGTGTGATCCCCCATCTGCAGTTCTTCACTTCCGCACCAAATGTTCTTATCCCATACTTCCTCCTGCTCCTTCCTCTACATCAGCTCTCCTAGAATCTCCTCTTGCTTCCTCGTCCCTTCTTTTGCTTACCTTGAGTATATACTACCTCGCTCACTTTATGCTTCTGCATTTCCATATATTTTTCTCTTGGTGATAAACATTCTCTGTGGGGGCACAAAAACCTCCACTTGCACTTAACTCACTGCACTTATTTCTGTTACCCTAATATGCCCCCTTTTAGGTAATGCATTGTTATTACTCCACCATGCATTATTTTTGTTGATTGTAATCTTTGTAATTTGTGTTGTGCAGTTTGTAAGATGCATTTCTACTGGAGTGTGTTTGTACTTTATACTATTGTTATCTGTGTCATTTGTTGTGGCCTGGGTCATGCTTGAAAATTGTCCCTTGGATCAGTGCACTTACCCAGTTACCAAAGACTTAAATAAATAAACACAGCTGTAGCAAGGAGGGTACTCAGCTTGGGAAGGAGGCTGGTCTGTGGCTGGAAGGGTGCTCCACTTACAGGGAAGGTAGTCGGCTGTAGTTGGGAGGCTGGTCCAGCATCTGGGAGGTGGTCCTGCTACAGGGAGAGTTGTCAGCTGCAGGAAAGAGGCTGGTCTGTGAGCAGGAAGTGAAGTTCAGATGCAGGGAGGCAGGGAGTATAAGGCACAGTGAAAGGGAGGGTGGTTCATTGACAGGTAAGGTGGGTCTGCTGAAGCTGGAACCTCTAGCTCCTGAGCCCCCATCCCTTCAGTCCTGGACTCATGCTCCTGAGGACCCCACAGCTATGGTGGAGTGCCACCTTTCATACCCCTCCTTGGCCTGGCAGCAGACTCCTGAACCCCTTCTGAAGCCTCTGGCTTCTCAGCCCCCATAGCCATTTTGTCTGGCTCCTCAGTGCCCCCCAATCATGGATGTAGGCTCGCAAGCCCCTCTCAGTCAATGTCCTGGGTATGAGCTGCATGGCTTGGGTGAACCCCTGGGTGGTTCCTAATGGGAGAAAAGGGTGAACGTTGGTGGGCTTGTCTAGTATGTTGGTTCCCCTGGAGGTCTGGGTGGGGGAAGAAGGGGGTCATTACTGGGGAAGCCTTGTCTGGGGAACCCTTGGGTGATTCAGATGGGTAAAGAGACTCCAAAAGGTGGTTGGATTACCCTTTTTGAGATTCTATGTGTGGTCCACAAGGGAGAAGAGGGTGCAGATTAGTGTCAGAGCCTAGTCCAGGTGTGGCAGGTGATGATCCAGGTTGGAGCAGAGGTTGCAGTTTGTCTGGGGCCCTAAGGATGGTCTGTGTGGAGGTAGAGTGTGACAGTTGTTGAATCCTGGTCCTGACATTCTAGAATGGTCAGCCTGGAGATGAGGATACTGGTGGTGTCAGAATCCTGCTCTGGTGGTCCTAAAGGTAGTCTGAGTGAGAGATGAAGTTACATGTGTGAATCTGACCCCTGTCTGAGGATCCTAAGGATTGTCTGAGTTGGAGATGTAGGTACAGGTGGGTTTCAGGCCCCAGTTATATGGTCCTGGAGATGCTCCAGATTGGAGAAGTGGATGGAGATGAGTGTGGGACACTTGTACATGGGTCCTATGGCTGCTCCAAGTGGGAAGTGTGGGAAGAGGTGTGTGTTGGACACCCATCCATGGGTCCCTTGGCTGGTCCTGCTGGAAGAAGAGGATAGAGATGAGTTTCAGACACCTGTCTAGGGGTCCAAGGGCTGGTCCATTTGGGAAATGAGTGTGGAGGTTGGTGTCAAATACTCATCTAGAGCTTGCAGGGCTGGTCCATGTGGGCAGATACAGGGACATACAGTAGGTGGGGAATGCTGGTCTGGGGTTCCAGAATTAGTCAAGTTGGGGGGACAGGAGGGACATAAGTGGAGGAGGACAGTATGTTGGCCTCAGGACTGGTTCAGGTGGAAAGACATGGGGACATAGGTGGAAAAAGCTGGTCCAGGAATTCCAGGGCTGGGTTGGGTTGGCAGGCAGCGGAGTCTTAGATATGAACTAATAATCCAAAAGTTCAGCTGCACTCGGGAGGAGTGTGTGTGAAAAAAATTCTCAATGCATAGAATTCGACTGTAAATTGACATTTATTGCCTATGGCACAGCAATACAAAAAGAACAGCAGCAGCAGCCTATTCAATGATAACTCACACTTATTTGCAAAACAGTTGGAGGACATCAAGAATTTTTTCACACACTCCTCCCAAGTGCAACTGAACTTTTGGACTATTAATTGACAGTTTTTCTGATCTAGCCAGCCCTTCTCTGCTGCACTGGCTTGACTGCAGTGAGTGCGGTTCTATTTCGGACTGAGTCTTAGTTGTGAAAGTCTAGTCTGGTGATCCAAGGGATTGTCTAGTGAAGAAACATGGTGACAAAGGTGGGAGTTATGAGTCTGGATTCTCAGGGATAGTCAGGGTGGGCAAAAAGGGGAGATGTTGCTAGGGGAGGTTAGTCCTTGGATCCCAAGGATGATTCAAGTCAAGGGACATGGATAAGGTACTGTAAATGAGGTAAGCAGATCCAGTGATCCCGGAGCTGGTATGGTTTGGTGGACAGTGGAAATATAGATGTGGGAAGCCATTCCAGGCATCCTGGGGCTGGTCATTGTCTGAGTACCAAGGGGATATAAGTCCCAGGGCTGGTTCAGGTAGGGCACAGAGTGAATGTAGGTGGAGAATACTGGTCTGGGTTCCAACTGAGGATCAGGGTGGGAAGAGAGGGGAGATAAGGAGGGGGTTGTCAAGGGTCCCAGGTCTGGTCCAAATGGAAGAACATGGGGCCCTTAAGTGGGAGAGACAACTCTGGGGGTCTCATGGGTAGTCTAAGTTGGCAGACAGGGTAGTCATTATTAGGGGAGGCTAGCGTGTGTGGTCCAGGGCTGTTCCAGGTAGGGGGATAGTGAGAATGTGGGTGGGGGAGCTTGTTCTGGACATCTCAGGGCTGGTCCAGGGCCTGGAAGTGTGGCCCATGTGCTTGGATGTAGGTCAGTTAAGGATGGGAGGCTGGTCTGAGGACCGAAAGGATCATCCAGTAGCAGGGAGCATGGTAAACTGTGAAGGGAAGACTGGGCTGGGGACTGAAACACTAATCCAATGGCAGGTATAGTGGTTGGCTGGGATGGAGAGGCTGGTCTGGAATCTGGGAGTGTGGCACAGGTACTTGGGGAAAGTTCAGCTAGGGTGATAAAGACTTGTCGGTGGGGCAGGAAGGATGGCCTACTGCTGGGAGGCTGTTCGGCTTGAAAGGAGAGACAAGCCCAGGCCCTAGAAGGACAATCCAGGTATAAAAAGGTTGGTTTGCTGGGAAGAAGAGGGTGATCATGGGGCTAGAAGAGTGGTCCAGCTACTAGGAGTTCTGGTGGGTTGTGGCCCTGTTCTGGTGGGTCAGTGCATCTATTCCAGTGGGTCAGGGCCAAATGGTGGGTCAGTAATGCCTGGGGTTAGGGTGTCTATTCTGGCAGACTGAGGGTCTGTTCTAGTGAGGGTGGGACAAATTAGTTTGTAGGCTGCTCTTGGCCACTAGCTTTCAAAATCTGGTAGCTAAATTAATTTTTTATTGGTCATTGGCCACCTGATTTGTTCCACCCCACTGCAGTCAGAAAGTATTCTGAAGCACATTTGGTGGTGTTCATATACACCCTCAAATGAATAATCAGCCCCCATTCCACCAATGCAGTCAGTATGTATCCTCTTGCTGAGCAGTGGGCCTACAGTCAGTGATCAACCCCACCAGCCCCCATCAGTGTATCCCCTGCTCCCCCTCGAACACCTTCCCCTGTAATAATATCAATCCCTTCTCTCTCCCATTGTATTTTTGGTACTTTCAAAGCATCTGTGCTGTGCTGTATACAATTTCTGTGCTTAAATGTTGGCAGTAAATTATTTCTCTCCCTCTCCTGAGGACACAGTTTCAGGCAACAAGCATGAAAAGCAAAAACTTGGAAATAAAGCCACCCCCCCACCCCAGTATAACTCCAAGGTCTCTGGACAGCAACTACATTGCTTTAACACCAAAGAAAATTGTGGCTGTTGAGTTCTCATGCTCATTTGCAATGTCTGTGGCAGTAGCAGTGCTACACTGGGGTATGTGTCCCAGTAAAAAAAAAAAAAAAAAGTGATGTGCCCTGATGTTACAACATGTCTTCTTCCTTTTGTTTTTTAAGGGAAATGTCTGACTCTAATTGGGCCTCCTCGCAGTATGAGGTAGGGCCCAATTAGCATTTTTGCAAAGAGAAATAATATTTTTACTTACAGTGTGCTTATTCATTTACTTTTTATCAGATTAATCCTGCCATCCCCTGCAAGCATTTTGAATACAAGCTCCACTAGGGGTGCACTTACAACCCCCACATGGCTGTGCCGAGAATGACATATAAGCCAGGGAGCAGAAGCAGGAGCATGCATAGCAGTTATATATAGTATAGATGCAGCTATTGATAACTCTGTTTTGCAACTGACATGTCCTGGTGCTGTATCGAGACCAGGTATAGACTGGTAGAATGAAGGGGATCCAGCTCTGGGGTGGTGGCTGATCTATGGAATGAGAGGTTCCAACTGGCCAGTCTGTTCTGGAGAGTCAGCTGCAACATTCTAGCATGTGCCTACCTTGCACAGCAGAATCCCCTGTCCCACACGCCCTCTTTCAGATGGACCCCTCTTTCCAGCAACCTGCAGCCCCTTGCAGCTGACCCACTCAGCTGGACCCCCCCCCCCCACAGACCAGCAACTTCCAATAGCAGACCCTTCCCCCCACGATTCAGGATAGGACCGGGGAACAGAACATATACAATAGCAGACAACTGCTGCTGTGGTGATACACAGAGCCTGCTGACCGAACCCTCTCACACTCCGCAGGAAGCAACCTTCCCTCACCCTCGACTCACCGCATATGGGATGTCAGATCTAGTGTGCTACATAGGGTTTTTATTCGTTTGATTGAATGATGCCGAGACTTAGCATGCCACCTGAAAAATGTTGATGTCAATGGTCTGGTTCTGTGTTTTGACACCCGCAATAAGGTGGCACATTTTACGTACTCCACGATGGCGCATGGCTTTCCTTCTAATTCTGTAGTCAGTGGTGGTCGGGCAGTGCATACATGTTATGTACACAGATTTTCAGTTGACACCCAGACTACTATGCACCACCACCTTCTTTCACACCAGTTGTAAACTATCACTTGTTGCCTCCTCTCATTGATTGACTCCCTTCTTCGGCAAGCTGTTCCCTCATGTACTGTCCTGACTACTCCTGCTGCCTGACTATTACTGCTGCTCCAGACCTCAGTCACAGTCACTGGCTCCAGCTCCAGTTAAGGAAATTAACTGAAAAGCTCCATCCCAAATGGTTTAATACATCTGTGGGTACTTGCTTTCTTCCCTTCTAGTTTTGCAGTACCTCCTAAACATGTTCACAGAAATCACCCATCAGATTTTCTACTGCCTTTACTGGTGTGTTCTGCTGCATGCCCCATCTGGCCCTGCATTCCAACAACAGCCGACTCTGACCATCATCAACCAGCTCCAGCTTGTGCTGCCTGCTGTGTTTTGTCCTCTTCTGAAACATAGAAGCATAGACTTTGATGGCAGATAGACCACTTGGCTCACCCAGTCCGCCCATTTCCCTTCCTATTGGATAAGCTGCAGATTCTAGTTAACCAACAGCCTACTTCCTGCAACCCCCCACTACAATTGCCTTATGTCTGTCCCATGCATGTTTGAATTCCCCCACTGTTTTAGACCCAACAACCTCCCCAGGAAGGCAGTTCCATGCTCATGAGATGCTCCTGTTCTGCTCTGGTGCTCCCTGTCTCTAGTCCCTCTCCTCCAGAAGACCATATGTCCAGATCGATACCAGTTGCTGTTTGCCATTACCAACTTCTTCCTTCTCTTTGGACTTCCTAGTGTGTAAGTGATCCCTCAACAGAGACTAGTGCCATATGAATGGTCTCTCCTTTCGATGGAGTCAGCATGTTCATCCCTGGTTCTGCTGAGTCAAGAAATGCATAGATAGCCTGAGCAGCTATTATGGGATTGCAACAGAAAATGAATAAAGCTGGTCACACACCAAGAAGTGAGAATAATAAAGGGATTTTATTCAGCACAATGCATTAGCATGGCAGACAACTGGGCTACCACCTCTATGTATTGACCCAGTCACATGGGTCTTCCTCAGGGGGTCACCATCTGGATCACCACTGTCCTGTGCCACCTGCACTCCTCCCATATTCCGCCAAAGTGTCCCCCTGCATTTCTATATTTTGATTTGGTTATTAGTTATACAAAACATATTTTACTACTGTATATGTCATCTCTGCAGATATAATTACCTTTGTGATGCCATTGTGGCACAGCCCTAGATGGGATTTTATGACTCCACAATTTCAACAATATTTTACCAGTCCTGTTTATACACTTTACACTTCTTCCTAGTCTTAAACACTTTTGAACCTACCATGGTTCAGCTGTATTTTCCTCCTTCAGCATTGTTCCTTCTTCTTCCTGCTTCTTGCCCCTACACAGCTGGCTCTTCCTTACTGCTGGAAGCCACTCAGTATCTCAGGTCACTTCCTATAGTCTCCCACTCTCTCCAGTGGTTAGAGTCAACTGCGATCTCCCTGTGGACATACCTGAAAATACTGCACTCCTGCTCTGTGACACTCTTGCAATATGCTGCAAGACCGTGAGGCCTGTTTCTGCTGGCATTTTTGTAAGCTTGTCTGAGAATGTGCTTTATATCATCTGCCTTCCTGCTGTTGTCCCATCATCACATGGTTGGACTCTACTTCCTCTAATCATGTTGCTGTCGACAAGATAGTGCTACTCTAGAAAATGAACTACACCTCAATCAAAAGTCCACACATTCCCAACCACTCTTTAATTTTCTATTTTTTATTCTTTGTTGATCAGGTAAGGCCCACTGGGCACAATGCCTTTTTAAAGAGGTGACCTAGTAGCACTGTGGCAGTTAAGTGCTTGTTCAGAGTCACATGGTATGCAAGTGGAGGTTGTGGGAATCAAACCAAGTCTTCTGGATGTACCACACTCATTCACAGCTCATTACTGTAATCTCTAGGCAATACTGCCAGCCCCATTTTGGAAGTGTGTATGATGGGGTCTTTATTAGTATGAGGGTCTGAGAGTGTTGGTAGCCATGATCTAGATGGCTGACAGGTCTTCCCCATTTTTCCTGCTATGATCTCTTACCCATCACCCACCTCATGGCAGTACACACTTATTGATGGCAAGCCCCCAGGAAGCAACCCTGCTTCTGATGGAGGATTAAGTTCCCCAGTCCACCAACTGGTGTTGTTTTAACAGAAAGATGTCCCACCGACCCTCCCTGGTTGTCAGAACCTGAGTCTTCCCTGATTCCAGCTCACCTGCACAGCAACATGATGTGCTGTCATTCAGCCTTTGGGGGGGCCATCACATTCTGAATTTTTGACATTTGCGAGACGTTTGGCATTGATAATACCTTTATTATGTTTGCCACTCATACTTGCACTCAGCAAGCAAACATCGTCATATGACAGTGGCTTTTGAGGGTTGTGATACTGTCCCTCCAATACAGAGCAGTGTTTAATGGTCAAGTCTGTAGTGGACCAATTATCAGTCAGTCTAATTATGACAGAGTTTTAGCTTGGTGGGTGGAAACCACATGGACTTCAAAACAAAAAAGCTGATCCAATCATGAGTTTGTTGTTCCTTTGATGTAGCTGCACAGTATGCTGACCTCTTCTTATCAGTCAGGCTTAGGAATTCAAAACATCCAGTAGAGCCCAGTGTTGTTTCAGACACCAGCTGTTAAAGGTAATGTGTGTATGTGTGTTTTTCTTTCTCTTTTGGCAAATTATATTTACTCACCTGGTAAAGATGATTATCGTTGCAGCCTTTCTGTTTTTACATACCTCAGTAACATCCATGCTATATATTTATATTTGTAACAGCATTTATGCACTTCAAGCTGTAGGAGTCAGTTTTTTTTTGGTACAAAAGGTCTGAAGTGAACTGTTCATTTAAAACATATCATGCTGTTACATTTTCTTTCGGGAAAGTAAAAATATTTTTAAGTAGCCATGAGGGCTTGTGCAAGAAAAGATAATATTTCAGTAAGTACATCAGTTGGGCTAGCAGAAATGTCTGTGGGGCTAATGGATTTTCCAAGTGACTAGCCCTGCTGGCTAGTGGCTGCAAAACTTAAAGAGCTAGAGGAGCCAAAGCAGACAGACAGGAAAATTACACACATTTTAAGAAGTAGTCAGCTGTTACTTTTCCTTTCTGAAGCATTTTTCCTTTTTTCTTTTGCTCACTAGAATGTCTTCTATATAATAATATTGTACTGGATGTGTGGAACAGCTCTTAGTCTGTCAACTGACTTATCTATCTGTACCCCCCCACCCACTGCATCAGCATGCTGATCTCACCAAAAGTGACATCTCAAGTGAATGAACTGGCAGTCACTGAATGGATGTTCTAATGCAACAGTGATATCACAGTCAGTGAGGTAACAATGCTGTCTGCTGCTGATGTAATGGGGAAAGAGTAGAGCTAGTTATGTCAGCTGCAAGGCTAAGAGCTGTTTCACATAGCACACCTACTAACATCAGGTAAACAATCTTCTAATTAAACAAAGGGAAAAGGAAAAGTACCTCATATATAAAAGGTAATGGCTAGTTGCTTTTAAAATCTAATATTAGTTTTAGGCAGTACACTAGCTCTTTAATTTCAACCCCTGCATGGGTCAGCTTGAGATGGGGTTTCTCTTTTTTTATTCTATTTATTCTCCCCTAGCTGGTAGTTCTCTGCCACCTGGTCCCCAGAAACATCAGCCCTCCACACCACTTTATTGGAGACTGCTGTAACATGTATAGTGGATCTCCTTATGGGGATCATGACAGGTCATAGAGAAAGTATACATATATAGAGAGAATAGTGTACTCCATATCCCTGTCATGTTGGTTGTGCTGTCTGTTTCTGTGCCATTATCTTGGTGACAACATGTCATGATGCAGGAATCAGTATAACAAGTTGATGTTTAGTTGTTTCCTGTTGCCGACAAGGTGCAACAAGTATACCTTCCATGTTCCTAGATGTCGTACCTCCATGGGTCAGTGGTCCTTCACCCACAGGGCTCAACAGTGGTTCAATACCGTCAACAAAGAAGCACTTTCCTCTGCAATGCTGGGACCCTTTAAATGAAATCTCCGACTTTACCTCACCTCTACCACTCAGTGTGATTGCTTCTCCTAAAGGTCTGCTCCAACCACTGTCTAGTTGCTCAAGACTTGTAACCCACCTCCGACCTGAGCATTACCTCTCTGACTCCTGCTTTTCTTCATGACCCTTTCCTTCTCCTCCCTCCCTCCCCTTCCCCCACACCCCTATGCCACTCCACAAACCTCATTACCATATTCCCTTGTCCTAGATCCCCTTCCTCTCTCCCTCCCTATAACTTCAGACCATATTCCCGTGTCCTTGACCGCCTCCCCCTCCCTATGACAATGGCCCCTCAGCCGGCCTACTTCTTTCTGTCCCCATTCTACACTATCTCATGCTTATAGTCCATCTGCTTCTTAATTCCCTTTCTCTGTTACCTCATCTACCTGCCAATTTAAGTTGTTCTCTAGTAATGTCTTTTATTTCTAAAGTGTGTTACAACTGTAAAACAATGTCAACCATGCCTGTGTTTTGATTGTATACCATTTCCAACCTCTGTATATATGTTTCCGCCCATCCTTTGACATGGAACCTTAGTAAATGAGCAGATCCTGCTCAAAGGTACTTGTAATCCTAGAGTTTAATAAATAAAAAATAAAAACAATGATGTTGTGTGTCTGCTGTTTGTTTTGTTTTTTTGTGCCTATTAATTTTCTAAATTGTCCATTACCAGACAGCCCTGACATACAATGGCACCTACCTGCCAGCCAGTGTTCACCAAGATTCCCCACCTCATTTCGGGGCAGTCGTGTTTCCCCAACTCCTATCGGGTATGACTAAACAGAAGCTTGTAGAATTATGGTGAGAATGTAGTAAAAAAAATTGTGAAAACAACAATTTCATAAGGACATGACAGATGGTCGTCACTTTTGTTGCATCACATGTTATATATATTCTTTGTGGTTGTTGGTTCTGCTTCTGTGTGCATTTTTACAGCACATTTACTTTGTTTCCATTACTTTTTTTTTTTTGTTTATATTGGGGCTGCTGCAATCATCTGCACGGTGGCGGCCAAGTGGGGGCAGCAAAGTGGAAGCGAGAGAGTCTGACCGGAGTGTGAGAGGCTCAAGGTCAACTCCATTCCTCATGTGGACACTTAAAGCATCTGAAGCCCCTCCTGTACTCATAATTGTTACTGGATAGTGAGAAGAATTGTTTCCAATAATCGAATGGTGCCCTGAGTGCTGTTAATGTGACTGCCTGCTACTAATATGTCTGGGATTTATGCCGTTTATTGCTCTTGAACTGCCATTATAATATTGCTGCTGATGGGTTCTGTCTTGCTTGCATGAATGAGAAATCTGCTACCTCTGTGTTTTAATTCATTCTGTGTCCCCTGCTGTGAAACTCTACATTGACTGGTGCTGTCTTTATGAGACTGGGAAAGTGCATGTAACAGCAAATTGCTTTGAACTTTAAACTTAGTCCTGTTGCCTCTATTTATTACTGCTAGTGCTGTGGTTGCTACTCGCCCTGCACTCATCCACCTGCAGCTTGTTAACAGCCCCGTTTCCTCTTGATCCCATTGGTGACAGCTTCGGGAGGAGGAGGAGGGGGTATTCTGCTACTTAAAGTCATCCGAAGCAGTCGCGGTAGCATCTACGCTGTGGCAGCTAAGTGGGGGCAGCAAAGTGGGAGTGAGGGAGTCTAACTGAAGTCAGACCGCTAAGACCGGGGCATGTTATACTGCCTATTATTGTCATAATTGTCATTAGCAGGGATGGCAAATGGAAATATAATTATTCAATAACTGTAGTTGATGTCTGTAAAGTGCAGTTGTATTATAAAGGGAGTGTTACTAGTGTGGTGCCTTGATTAGTAACGCTTTTGTTTATTAATCTGCGACCCTTTAAATTTGGACTGTGGAAGCAGTCTAGCAGATATTGTTAATATATAGTGTGATTGCTCTGTTGTTCCTTTTAAAAATGTAATACTGTGAACCCTGATATTGGAGCCACTATTAAATTGTTTTTATATGATTTATTTGTTTGTTGTTGCTAATGTTTAATTAGAGGTGTTATTGTTTTATAAATACTCTCTGGCTGTTATTGAGTGCCTGTTGCTGCTATTGATTTTTGTTTTATTGTTGTACTTATTGGTGTTTGCCACATGTGTTGTAAATCTAGTTCGTGGTTGGTGCTTGTGTATGTTTATGTTGTCGTTTCTGTTTTATATGTTTAGGAGAATTCTGTGGCTTATTTTCTGGTTGTAGTAATGGCTACATTGTATTAGCTTTCCCTTTTCTGGTAAAATAAGGTTGGTTGGCATAGTCAGATAGTTACTATTCTTGTGTAAGAGGATAATCTGGAAGTTTAGTACGGTTGTATATGAGAACTGTTTCAGGTGGCACTTGTATGTTATAAGTGGGTTACTTTTATGTAACTATATCAGTTTTATATATAGTTGCATCTACTTTGGATGGACAAAGTGAGTTATTTGATTTCTCAAAATCTAATTGTGTGTGGAGTAATCTTGATACCTTGGATTCTATGGGTCTGTTGTCAGGCCAGAAGGGTGTTCTGTACAAATGTGGCTCACTTATTTCACCTTTTTTTAAAAAACTATCAAAAAGAATCAGAGGACATTAGGTTGTCTGTTTAGATGTATTGAGCTATGCCAATTATTGACTTTGTCTGGTGATATAGAATTAAATCTGGGGCCTGCTATTTCTAAACATCTCCCTAGGCCCAACACAAGCTTGGTTTGTTTCACATGGTCTGAAAATTATCCGTCTGAATGTACGAAGTTTGATTCCAAAGTTGGACGAGATAGAGTATTTGTCCCACTTGTACAACCCTGATATAGTAGTTCTATCTGAATCTTGGTTGAAAGCTAAGACACTCGATGCAGTGTATACAGTTCCTGGTTACTGTATATATAGAGCTGATAGACCTGGTAAAAAAAAGGTGGTGGGGTTGTTGCCCACTATAGGAACTCACTTGAAACTCTTGTTATTGATAGCAGTTCTGATTCTGAGGATTTAACTGACTAGCTACTTATTAAGTTAATTTTGGGGTGTAAAAAGCATGCATTACTTGGGTGTCTTTATAATCCTTCCCAAAATGGACATGACGGTCTTCGAGGTTTTTTTAGAAATGGTCACCACAAGTATCGTCACATGATTTTGTTTTGTTGGGAAAAGTACATTTGAACTGGCAGGCTTCTGATGATCTAGGTTTGGAAACTTTTCTTCAGTCTTATAACCTGTTTCAAATGATTTCCGAACCTACTAGAGTGAATGTGAAATCGGTAAACACTCAATTTTGGACTGGATTATCACCAACCGTCTATAGATGTTATCTTTTTCTGGAGTGCTACCTGTTTCTACAAGTGATCATCAAGCTATTTTTTGTGTTCTAAATTTTAAGCAGCCCAAATTCCTCCTTGTTCACTATATTCGCGTAATTTCAGGAAATTTAACTTAAATTTTATTTCTTCTAAACTCTCATTAATTGACTGGCCATATCTAGACTCTGTTCCTGATACTGATAGTGCTTTGGACTATTTCTGTAAAGCTCTTCTGCCTTTTCAAAATCTTTATTTTCCATTGCGGAAGTTGTTAGTCAAAGGTAGGCCCAATAGTTGGTTTTCGCCTGAAAAGGGAGTGGATTAGGGCTAGAATTTGGCTTGGGTTACTTACAAATCATTTCCTACCATTTTTCATATGGATAGATATCATTATCTACGTAATAAAGTTAGTCAGTTGGTTAAAAATGCAAAAAATACATTTTACAAAAAACAGTTTTAAAGGAATTTAGCTAATCCCAAATGTTTTTGTAATTCCATCAATTCCCTAATATCACTTAAGGGAAAACCAACTATTCAGAGGATTTTGACTATTAATGGATTTGTTTCAGATCCAACTGAAATTTCAAATCTTTTAGGTAGAAAGTTTTCTGACTCTTCTATGTTTGGATCTAGTAATCAGTCACTGGGTTGTGCACCAATTGTGAACTCTGCTACTGATGGGATACCCCCTTTCTACTTTCACAAGGTAAGTTCAAATGAGGTTTTGAAATTGCTCCTTACCATTCCTAATAGGTTTACTGACTGTGGTGATGGTTTAGATGGGCGTTTTCTTAGAATTATAGCTCCATTTTTTGCTTCTCTTCTATATTCTATTTTTAATCTATGTTTGATTAATGGTTCCTTCCCTTCTCTAGGGAAATGTGCCAGAATTGTACCAATTTTGAAGATCCCTAGAGCTGAATGTATGGATGATTTCAGAGCCATTTCAAGTTTGAATCCATTAAGCAAAATATTGGAAAAAATTGTTTCAGTCCAAATGACTTCTTATCTTGAGAAGTACAATGTTCTGTGTGCTGAGCAACATGGTTTCTGGAAAAATTGTGGGACCAAGACTACCTTGGTCAGGTTCATGGACACCGCCCTTAGTGGTTTTGACTATGGTCTTATGCTTGGTGCTGTCTTCATGGACCTGACCAAGGCATTTGATCTTATTGATCATGCTCTGTTAATTTCTAAATTACCTAAACTTGGTTTCTCTGAGAATGTAGTTTTGTGGGTTTGGGATTATTTGTCTAAAAGGTCTTGGTTTGTTACTATTAGTTCTTCCTCCTCATCAGTTTTTCCAATTGCCTCTGGTGTCCCGCAAGGATTAGTGCTTGCCCCTTATTGTTTTCCCTTTTTGTTAATAATTTACCCTCTCTTTGCAAATCTTGTAAGTTTCTACTTTATGCAGATGACTGATTTTGTATTCTCAATCGTCCAATATTAGTAATGTGACATCATTGTTGCAATCTGAATTTATTGACATCTGTAAATGGTTTAAAGATAACTCTATGATCCTAAACCTTAAAAAGACAAAGTCTATGTAATTTTGTTCTTCTGGTACTCTCAAAGAAAATCTTACTTTACATATTTATAATGATGGTGGGCTATTAATTGAGCAAGTTTATGGATTAAAATATTTAGGTGTCCAGCTTGATCCTTGCCTGACTTTTCATTCTCAGATAAATACAGTTTGTAGGAATGTTAATCAAAAATTGGGTTCATTATATAAATTTAATCTCTTGAAACCAGGTGTGCAATAACAAATGATATTTTATTACCTCATTTGACTATGCCGGTGGGTTATATCATTGTTTGTTGTCTAAGGAAATAAACACATTAACTGTGATGTATAATAACATCTGTTGATTTGTCTTAGATTTTCCCCCACTGACCCACCACTGTTTTTTGTATTCTCAGTTAGGATGATTGTCTCCTACATCTCGGCTCAAATACTGTTATGGGGCTTAATTTTTAAGTCATTATATTCTAAGCCCCTTTTTCTTCTGAGTAATTTGGTTTCAATTCGTGAGACAACCCTAAATTTGCGGTCCTTTAAAGGGCCCTTGCTTCTTGTTCCCCTCTCCAAAACTATTAGTGGTTCTCGTTCTTTTCCCATGCTGCTCCTCTTTATTGGAATTCACTGCCAGAAAATGTTAGGTCTGCTCCATCCATTTCTAGCTTTAAGATTAACTTAAAGAGTTTCTTGTTGGAAGGTGATGTGTGTACTTGTTAGTAAGTTCGTAATGTATTGAATGTTCCAATTGTTGTTTGTACTCATGTGTTTTGTTTCCTTTTACTCAGGTGGGGCCTGAAAATGGACTTGTTCCAGTGCCCTTTCCCAATTAACACAATAAAAATGAAATAAAATTAAAATTATGCTATCATGGACACCACATTAGAATGTTTATGCTGCCGTGAGGTGAATGCTATATTGTCCGAATCTACATAAAAACATAAGAAAACTGTCAGCAGAAAAAGACCGTAATGGTCTAGTGAGTCTGCTTGAATGTGCAGCTCAGTTACGTCCTTGGAGCTGCCCCCCCAACTCCACCCACAGTTATCTCTCACCTTCCCATTCTGCTCTCCTAACCCCCTCCCAGTAGAGCCCCCTTCAGTCCTAATGCGCTTCATCACCCTATCTCACCCCTCTTGAAACTGGCCACCATCTTTGTTGCCACCACATTCTCTTGTAGCTGATTCCACTGCTTCACCACCCTTTCATTGAAAAAGTGCCTCATTTCCTTCTTGAATCTACCCCCACCTATTTAAGGTTATGTCCCCATGTTATACCTTCCTTTCTTAATTTAAAAATGCCCTCCATACCAACCCTGGTTTTGCCCTTAAGGCACTTGAAGGTTTCGATCATATCCCCCTCTCCCTTCTGTCTTCCAGGGTGTACATGTTCAGTTACCTTAGCCTCTCCTCACATATTTGTTTACGTACAAATCACCCTGGGCCACATAAAGAAACTTACCATAGGCTGTGTCTAACTCCCCACTAATCCTCTGTCTGTCTATCTCCCCTCCTTTATTTTCTATTTGTCTAGCCTCCCTCTCCCCAACTTGGTGTTATGTGGGGATTTCAATATCGGGTGGGATCAGGAGCAGGTACCACTCACACCTCTATATCTGAAGTCCACCTATCTCAATTAATAACTAAACCGACTAGGCTCAATATTACATCTGGCAATCATTCCCTTTTAGACTGGGCCCCTACCAATAGCCCGCTAGGGGAGAATAAATAGAATTTAAAAAGTTTCCTATCTCAGGCTGATCCATTTAGGGGTCAGATTAAGTTTTGTAGCTACTAACCAGCAGGGTTGCGACTTGCAAAATCCACAAGCCCCACAGACTTTTTTTACTGATTCAGCTGATCTACTTATTGAAATATTACCTTTTCCAGTACAAGCCCTCCTGGCTACTTAAAAAGATTTTTGACTATCCCAAAAGAAAATCTAATAGCATTTGGTTAGTGGACTGGTACCACTTTCAACCCTGTCCATGAACATCCACATATGGTCACACAGATTACAGTACAGGAATGGGCAGCCAGGACCACCCTTCCTGTACACACACACACTCACACACAGACACACACACACACACACACACACACCATGGCAAAACATCCAGCATTGACAAATGCTTATTAGCTAAATAACCTTCAGGGTGTCTCAAAAGCTTGAATAATGAGAGTTACTAAGTGGCTTAGTGGCAGCAAGCTGCACTTTTGTGCTGACAAACTGAGTTTGGTAAATGACTTGAGAGGCAGCAACTCCAGCCAGCAACTGTGAGAGGTATGGCTGGACATCCATACTTACAGTACCTCTCAGACAAATATCTAATTTCTTATTTCAACAAATGTAAGTTACTCACCCTTTATTTCATATCCTTTGTGTTTTCCTGAAAACATTTTCATTTCTTTTCTAGGTAGTACCCAGGAGGTTTAGAATGCACTGCTTACTTTCTTCTTTGGAACAGGTAAGTACAATTGGTTCCACATTATTAGGGTGAATTTAAAAATAGTGGCAATATCTGTTAGTCATGGTTTAATTATTTTGCTTGTGGATAACTATGGCTAGATCATAGTGGCGCAATATTATCTGTTTTAATTTCTCCATCTTTTGCAGATCTGCACTGTTCATACAGAGGAGTGGTGACAAGGAGGTGGGGGGTGAGGTTTGGGGTCCTCGATTGGTGGGAGGGTGGGGGTGGCTAACGCACAAGGGGGACATTGGCACCAGGTGGAGTTGGGGTGCTAGCCCACCAGAGATGTATAGTATGGTGTGGAAACAGATGTGACATGGGGAGTGGGAACACTAGACTACTAGGGATGTACAGTAGACAGGGGAAATAGGGGTGATATGGGGAAGGCAGGTAGACTAGACTACCAGGAATTTGCAGAGGATGCAATGGCAATTGGCAGGAAGGTTCACTAGACTACCAGGGATATACAACTTACATAGGGTGGGGACAATCGGGGGGGAGGGGGTCCACTAGGCACAGGTGCAGGCAGCTACAATTCAGCCATTCTGCCTTTGGTGGGGTAGGTGCAAGGACTAAGTGCTGAGTTAAGACAGGGTTTTAGATGATGGTAACCTGCACCATGCTGGGGGTGAATTGGTGATATCAAAAACTTTGAAAATACCGCTGCACTGTCATGCATGAGGTCATCAGAGATGATAACCCCTAAGTCTCTTTCCTATTTAGTGACAGTCAGCTCCTCAGCCCCCATCCTGCAGCTTTCCCCAGGGTTCTCTCTACCCAGGTGGATTATTTTGCACTTCTTAGCATAGAACCTCAGTTGCCATGTCTCTGACCATTTTTCAAGCTTCTCCAGGCCCCCTCTTCATTTTTTTAACCCCTTCTGGGGTATCCATTTTTGGAGCACACTCCAATGATGCCTTTGAGGAGTACTGTGTGAGTGCCTGAGAAGGTACGCCATTGGAGATGTATCAGAAATAGCTATGAGGTACTTAATTAGTATTTCTGGAGCACACTCCAAATGTACTCAGCTGTTATCAGCTTATTGCTTGGTTGTTACCATGAAGTTGCTGAACTTTTCAGTTGCACATTTGCATCATGTGTCCAGTCTACGTACCACTAGGTGACTACAAAATTACAAACAAGTGACTCCTGTTGGGTGAGGGATGTTGGGGAGAGAGGGTTGTATGGGGTGAAATGAATAGAGCAAGTGAGTTCCAAACACAGTTTCTTCTGAAATTGCTTAAAGTAAATTTCCAATCTATCTGACAGCAGCTAACACTCACACATAGTGGTGGTTGCCCTCATCAGCCATTATTCTATCCTGGTTTTACTGATAAAAAGTATACCATACCTTAATGATATGCCTCGTAATTTTTATTTCTACAGTAGAACCCTCTGCAGTGTGAGTGTCTGGGTTTGGCCGCCATGCCCCCGTGCTCAAGCACATAATGACGTGTGGCATGGGAGAGCACAGGGGTGCACCCCATTGAAATAAATGGGGCTTGATTTCTCATTCATTTTTAAACAACAAAATGGTCACTTGGTGATTAATGAAGGACCCCACTTGACTGACATGGCCCATGTTAACAAAGTGGGGTCCTTCATTAATCGCCAAGTGACCATTTTGTTGTTTAAAAATGAATGAGAAATCAAGCCCCATTCAGTTCAATGGGGCATGTCCCCACACTCTCCCTGGCCACACATCATTTTGTGCTTGAGAGCAGGAGCATGGCGGCTGAACCCGGACACTCACACTGCAGAGGGCTCCACTGTAGAAATAAAAATTGCAATGCATATCATTAAGGTATGGCATTCTTTTTATCAGTAAAACCAGAACAGAATGATGGCCTATTATGGCAGCCAATTCAATGTGTGATCTGCTCAACCCTGGCTTTATAAATTTATTTAAATTTTTTTAAAAGGGCTCCTGGTTGTGACCAATATCAACAAACAACAGAAGTCCAGTATGCCCCCCCCCAAAAAAAAACTGCCCAAACAGGCCTGTAATGGAGAATTTTTCCAATCTCTCATGTCCCAAATAGGGGCTCTTAGTGATCAAACTTTGGCCAAAATGTGAACATGTAAGTGGCTGCCTTACATCGGAAATTTCCTTTAAAATTGCATAGTATATCTGAAATTGTAATTTTGAGTCTGCTATTCTGAGCAGCAATGGATGTCAAAAGTTACCAAAGTTATGAAAGTGTGTAGACAAAAGTCAGTGTACCTTCACAACTCTGTTTCTTTTTTAATATTTTGACCCTTAAAATGTCAACATAGCCTTGTTATGAACCCACTTCATGAACCTGCTATGTGAAATTTAGGCAGAAATGTCATTCCATGGTACAGGTGCAAAAAGACATTTTGGCCAGGTGTTGAAAAATGTTACTTGTTATGTTCATGAGGTGATGTGAAAAAACAACAATTTACCAAAGTTATGAACATTATTTTGTAAAATTTCAATATACACTCCTAACTTTGTTGTTTTGTAATATTTGTACCCCAGATTTTCAACATAGCCTTCTTATGACCACACCCCATTAACAAGGGTAGAGAAAATGTCCAAAACCTGCTCCAAAGGTGATTTTGCACATCGACAACATCATTCTGTGTCACAGGAGGGAAAACACATTTTGGACAGGATTTGAAAAATGACAGTTATTACATTCATGAGGTCGTGTGAAAATTTGACAGATTTGAAAATTTGGGGTCAGAATATGTAAAATGACCAAAAGTTATGTGCATGCCTTGCAAAATTTCAGTGTATCCTCATAGCTTTGCCATTTTTAAATATTTTGGCCCCAGGTTTTCAACACAGCCTTTTTATGACCCACCTAGTGAACAAAGGCAGTGAAATTTTCCAAATCCTATCTGAAAGGGGAATTTTGGCAAGTGACCGCAAAATCACCTTTCAGCCTGATCTACATAATTCCACTGCCAGGTCAAGAAGTGGGGTCCCAAAAATCATGTTGAAAATTTGGAGTCAAAATATGCAAAACTGACAAAGTTAGGCATCACATTTGAAAACCTCATTGAAATAAATTGAACCACACTTACCTTAGTTTCTCATATTGCAATTGCTTGTTCCAGCAGCATGATGTGTACTTGATTGGAGAGTGGATTGTCAACCTGGGACCTGTTCAGGTGAGTGAGGTTGTGTGGGGGGGGTGCAGTGGGGTTCCGGGTGATGAGTGTTGAGTGGTAGGTTGGGGTGGCGAGGTCAGATCGGTGAAGGACCATTTTGTTTTTTACAGGTTAAAAAATAATGAGGGACAGTCTTCTTTATTGCAAGTAATTTTAAAGCTGGCATGGTGACTGGAGGGTGGGGGTTCCACAAGACAACAGGGAAACAACAATAGATGAGAGGGCAGTGATCGGAGTATGGGGGATGCCACTTGACAACAGGGAAACCTACATTAAATGAGGGGATGGTGATCGGAGGGTGGGGTATATCATTAGACACAAGGAAAACCTAGAACACATGAGGGGATGTGATTGGAGGTTGGGGTGCAACTAGACACCAGGGAAAACTACAATACATGAGGAGATGGTGACTGGAGGGTGATAGTGCAAGTAGACACCAGGGAAATCTACAACACATGAGGGGGACAGCAATCAGAAGATTGGGTGCACCACTAGACATCAGGGAAATGTACAGCACATGAAGGGATGGTGATCAGAGGGGTGAGGGATCCACTAGACATCAGAAAAACCTACAATACTTGAGGTGATGGCTAAGTGCAGAACCCACCTAACTGGATCCCAATTAGCAAGACATATGTGTTGGTATACGTGCAGGATGAAATTTTTGTGGGTTTTAATTTTTTTAATGGAAACAAGATGGCGGCCATATGAAAAAAGATGTTTCCTCACAAAAAAGGATTACCCTATACAAAAACAATCCTTTTTCATATGGACCAAATTATTTTTTCGTTACCAGCAGCTATGCGTCAGATATACTGAGTGTGCTCAGAACCAACATTTTAAAATTTAATAACTTTGGAATGGATTAATATTTTTTCATTAAACCAGTGAAAGGCACATCTGTGATCAATGCCCTTACTACCCTGAAAATATCAGACCAAAATTCCAAACCATCTGGGTACTAGGTGATGACAAAAAAACTGCAAAAACATTTTTCACTGTCTGGATCTCAGAATCCACATATCTGATTGGAACAAAACTGGCAAGTCAAGCGATTTACAGCCTAAGACAATACATGCAAAATTTTGTGCAGATCCATTGAGTGGTTGTGAAGATATTAAAGTGCAAAAAGTTTGAGGTTTAACATAGAAATCCCTGCACAAATCTAACTATAATGATGCTGCCACACCACTATAATTGATAAGAAACCTATGGTATTATTATATATGGCATCATCCAAAATTATACATTTTTTATCAATAAAATTTGAAGCATTCCATATCCTGAAATCACTGGCCGTGGTTATGAGGGAGGTGAAGGGAATATTTATACTTTTGTTTGTGGGCTGGCTAGTGTAAGGAAGGGGAAATGGAATGATACTTTACAAGGACTGGAGAAAGGAGTTGCTTATAATTTTATATGTGAGCTGGCTTAGGGAGGAGGAAAGGATATATATCATGCTGTTTGTGGGCTGGCTGGGGAGAGAGTACTGCAAAGGGGAGCTATCAGGGCTGGGAGAAGGGGGATACTTATACTTTTTCTTGTGAGTTAGCTGGAAGAGTGGGTTGGATGGATTACTATGAGGGTAGGGGAATGTGGTTTCTTTGTTAAAGAAAATCTTTTTTTTTGTTCAAACTTTGGCAGTTACACTTTGCAATGTCTTGCTAAAAGTCGAAAACTTTATAGTGTTTAACAAAGTTAGCCAGTCCATGGCAAACTTTGCCACTTAACATATGAACATACGAAAATTTGCCAGCAGGTAAAGGCCTAGAGGTCTATCAAGTCTGCTTGAATGTGCAGCTAGCACCCCTTATTTTGCAGCTGCCCTTCCCTCACACCTTCCCCTCCATTGACCCTCCCCCTTGCCCTGTCCCAGCCCCTTTTCAAACAGTCCACTGTTCTACTGGATGCCACTTCTGTCGGTAATGCATTCTACCCAGCTACCACCATCTCTGTAAAAAAGTGTCTCTTCATCTCCCTCCTGAACCTTCCTCCCTCCAGCCTCATATCATGGCCCCGGGTGTCACTCCCCTCCCCTCCTTTATTTTGAACAGCCCCTCTGTACATGTGTTGTTTATTCCTTTCATGTACTTAAAAGTTTCAAACATGTCCCCCGTCCACCCTCTCCTCTAGCGAGTACATGTTCAGCTCTCTGAGCCTCCTTTCATCTGGCAAGTCCCCCAGCCCCTTGATCATCTTCATCACCCTGTGCTGCACCCCTTCCAGTAACTTAATGTCCCTCTTCAGATACGGGTGCCAGTACTGCACACAGTACTCCAGACACGGTCTAACTAACGACCTATATAGTGACAGAATCACCTCTCCCTCTTTGAGGACATACCCCTTGCAATGCAACCCAGCATTTTATTGGCCTTTGCAGCTGCCTTCCTACATTGTGCAGAGTTGTTCACTGACCCTGTAGTGAGCACCCCCAGATCCTTTTCCTCCTCTGTCTTGGCTAGCTGCACTCCCCCCAGCTGGTAACTCCTCCTTGGGTTCTTATCCCCAAAATGCAGTACCTAGCACTTTTTGGCATTAGACTCCAGTTGCCAGGTGTCTGACCAGGTTTCCAGCTTTTTCAGATCATCCTGCAACCCCTGCCATCCCCCTAGGTCATCCACCACCGCTCCCATCTTGGTGTCATCAGCAAACAGACTGATCTTGCTCTTGATGTCCAATGATATATCTGCAGTGAATGTCCCAAACAACACTGGTCCCAGCATTGAGCCCTGTGGAATACTGCTCATCACTACCCTTGGGGATAAGAGAGCCCAACCCACCACCACCCTCTGTTGCCTTCCCTGAAGCCAGTTCCCTACCCATCTCACCAGCTTTGCACCTGTCCCTGTGCCTTCTAACTTACTTCCCAGCCTTCCATGTGGCACTGAGTTGAATGCCTTACTGAAGTCCAGATACAGGACATCCACTGCATGGTCCCTGTTCAGTTGCCTAGTTACCCAGTCATAGAACTCCATCAGGTTGGTTTGGTAGGATCTGCCATGTATGAAGCCATGCTGTTTGCTGTTCTGTAGTCCTTTGGCCTCCAGGAGGGCCACCAGCCTCTCCTTCAGAATAGTCTCCATCAGCTTACCCATGATGCATGTGAGGCTCGCTGGTCTGTAGTTACCCGGTTCATCCCTGGGGCCACTCTTGTGGAGGGGCAGCACATGAGCCATCCTCCAATCCTGAGGTATACAACCTGAGCATAGTGAGGCATTAAATAGGTCTGCCAATGGTCCTGCAAGGACCTCTGCCAGCTCCTTCAGTACTCTTGGGTGGATGCCATCTGGGCCTGGTGCCTTGTCCACCATCAGTGCACTCAAACCCTCCAGAACTCTGCCCTCCATGATTTCCCCATCTGTCACCCCCTTCCACCCTGTTTCTGCCATTCCTTTTCCCTTGGGAATCACCCCCCTGTTCTCCTTAGTAAATACCAGGCAGAAGTAATCCTTTAGCGCTTCTGCCTTATCGCCCCTGCTTCCACCCAACCCCCCTCCTTCCTTATCCTTACCCTTACTATGTGGTCCTTACAGTTCCTTTTCTTCCTGACGTACCTAAAGAAGTCCTTCTCACCCTTCTTAATGTTTTGTGCCAGCCTGATCTCCGTAGATGCCTTGGATCCCCTTACTGCCCATGTCATCTCCTTAGATTCTTTCAGGTACTCCTCCCTGTCCTCCCCCCTCCCTGTTTTCTTGTACCTTCTAAAGGCAGCTTTTTTCCTCCTTACATTTTTCATGACCTCCTTGCTCACCCAGCTCAGTTTCTTAGCCCTAGCCTTCTTGCTTTGGGCCTTGCTGCAGGTTCTGGTTGCCGCCGCTATCCCCAGCTTTATGAGCTCCCACCTCTGGTTAGTGTCCATGCTAGGTTGAATTTTGGCCAGGTATCCTTTTACCACTTCCCCCATCCTCTCAAAGTTGGCCCTCCTGAAGTACAGCACCCTTGTGCCAGATTCCACTCCTTCCTTGCCCATATCCAGTGAGAGCCATACTGAGTGGTGTTCACTCCCTGACAGTGGTTCTTTCACCCTAAGTTTCCTCACAAACTCCCCATTTGCCAGCAAAAGGTCAAAGGGTATTCTCTAACCTAGTTGGTTCGCTGACCATTTGCATCAGGAAGCTGTCCTGGAAGGCATCCAGCAGTACCTTCTCCCTTCTATTGCTGGTTGTTGGGGTACTCCAGTCCACTCCTGGCATGTTGAAGTCCCCCGCAATCACCACACTACCCCTCATACAGGTCCTTATGATCTGTACTGCTAGTTCCCTGTCTAACTCCTCTTGCTGAGAAGGTGGCCTGTACACCACTACCATTCTGAGAGTCCTATTCTTGGAATCCTTGATTGGCAACCAAGGTGCTCCATGCTACCCTCCTCCTCTTACTCCCTTACACACTTCAGTCCTTCCCTCATATATAATGCCACCCCCCCTCCTGTCCAAATCACCCTATCCCTATGAAATAACCTGTACCCTGGTACAGACAGGTCCCAGTCATTGTATTGGGTGGCCCATGTTTCTGTGATGGCTGCAATGTCCACCTCTCCCTCTGCCATGAGCGTTGTAGGTCTGCAGTTTTCCTTCCAAGGCTCCTAGCATTAAGGGTGACCACCTTCCATCCCTTCCCCCCCTCCCATCCTGCTCTCCTTACAAGCATCACCAATAGTACTTGCCCTTTGTCTTTTGTCACTGTTATGGGGGTAAGCTCATGTGGCTTCCCAACTTGTGGTCTCTGCATGTCTCTTGTCCATTTGCCACTCCTGGTCCCAGTTTAAATTCCCAATTTCCTCTATGTACTCTGCTCTCCTCTGTTTCAACACTTTCTTTCCCTCCTCGCTCAAGTGTAGTCTGTCTTTGGCATAGAGATTACTGTCTACCCAGGTCCCTCCCCACTCCCCACCCCCAGCCCATACCCTTTAGCATGACACCAGGTTACTTAGCCATCCATTAAATTCCTCTATTCTCAGCTTTCTTGTTGTGCTTGCCTTGGGCACTGGGAGTATTTCTGAAAATGTTACATTTAGTTAAGTTTTAATTCACAGCATCTCTAAACTAGAGCTCTTTATTATAACAACATTCAACAGGATTGGGAAGCAGAGTTTAAAAGCAAAGACCCATGGGCCTCTAAACCAGAAGTTTTTTTTTTTTTTAAGACACATTAAATCAATGCCTGTTTCCAGGTGCATCCTGGGAACACAAGGAAGTTAAGTGACTTGCTCTTGGTCACACAGTAAGAAAGTGGTGGATGTAGGATTGAAACTCAGTTCTCCACTTTTGTAATTCTGTGCTTTTAACCACTACACTATATTGCCTCCTTTATTAGTTGGGCTCAAAAATGAAGGGACTTCTCTAACTCATCTGCTAGAAATTCCATATGTATCCATTCAAACAATCATGCCTCTTTACTCATCAAGTCAAACATTCCTTCCCGGAGCAATTAATTCAAATCCAGTTGTATGATATTCTAGCATTGCACAAAAGTTGAATACTACAGATAACAAACAGAAATGAATAACCATTTTTTAAAAAAATGTGTATATTGAGTGTTTAACAAAACCATACAAATTACAATTTAGCATCAGATTAAAGGATATATACAGTATATTGCTTGGAGAACCAGAGATTTACCAGTCTCCCCAAAAAATCTACCAAGGTAATACAACAGTAGGTTAAAACATTTTTGGCCAAAATATGACATGATACCACTAGAGATGAAATAATCACATTCAGTGTTTTTTTTTCATCTGGTTAAACTAATGTATAGAAAGACAACCAATTTGTCTCATATTGTATGTCTTTCAAATCAATACACTGCAATATTCAGACTGAGCCCATAGGTTGCAGTGTTCCTAAACTATTCCAGTTGACTGAAAAATGCAGATGTAGCTAAATGTCACACAGGCCAATGAAGGTGCAAGGAATAATGTCTAACAAAAAAAAAATTAGTCTCAGCTTACTTCCTATACGGTACATTACTTTGCTCATATGTAATACAACCACCGCTTTGTCTACCAGCAAATGCTGTCAAGCATTTGAAGTTGCTACTGCATTCTTTAAGCAGAAAGACTACAAATAACAATACAGTAAACCACTATAGTACACAGCAAAACAAATGTACACAATTCCCAATAGTCATCAAGCCAATGCATGCACAGATCACAGATGTTCAAGAATACAAAGAGAGTTCCATTGTTAAGCAGCCATTTTATTTTTGAAAAGACTATCAAAATCACAACTAAAATGCAACAGGTTGATAAACACAACCTTGCATCATAATTGTCATCACCTACCTGTGGATCTGACAGACGGCTGATATCAGGGTACAAGTAGAACTTTATCCCTTCTGCAGCACCAGGCAATGTTACTCCTCGTATCAGTAAAATCAGCAACATCACATAGGGGAATGTAGCAGTGATATACACCACCTACAAATAAGAACAGACAAACAAAAAGTTACACTTTTATGCAAATGTTCACTTTATATTTTATCTTGCAATAACTGCATCAGGAGTATAAGCAGTTTTGGCAGACTGTCAGAGTCCCTGAATATAAATAGGAATTTATGATGTACACTAATGTATGGTGACTTTATGACCATGCTTTCATGTCCATAATGCCAGTGTGCTGTGTTTAATTTGTACAGTGCTCTGAGGCAGAATATTCAAACAGTGTGCGTCACACAAACTGTATTTGTGCTGTACAAATTAGGTTGTTAACACTCAGATGTTGCTATGAATGATAATACTGATTGCAGTTTGTATGAATTACAATATGTATTGCAGTTTGCATAATACATACTTCTTTGTGCATTAGCACAAAGACAGGGCTGGTGCACATGTGAATAAAGGGCTGAATCCTGTATACATGATCCAATGGTACACTGTAAGTCTGATGACCTTGCAAACTATTTGCACAACATTTGTTAACACTTGGGAAAAGAATGTTTTAACACAGCATGCAAAAAACATGCCTCTTATATGACACTGTTCCAGTGCCCAAAGAAGCCATTTATTTATTTAGTTTTTGTTGACCGGGTAAGTGCACTAGACAAATCCTGCCTATTTTCAGGCACGACCCAGGGGAGGGGGATACAGATGAATGCCAACTGATCTTGAACCAGATTAAGCTGTTAGTGGTGTTTTTAGTGAATGAGGGAAATTTGGCCAGGACACTGGGGAAATTCCTCTACTCGATGGTAGGGGGATCCTTTGGCCATCGAAGGATGACCGAGTCAGTTGCTGTGCTGCTGACTGTGGAGATGGACGTGCAGCAGGTCGAGGAGTCTGTCTCCTCCCTGGCTCAGAAGCTGTCTGAGATGGAGGCTCTTCCTGAACATGCTGCATCTGCTATGGCTATGGAGGCTGCCTGTTCGGCAGTTTTGTGTTCTACAGACCATTTGGATTGCTCTACTGTTACTGATAAGCTACCTGTTGGTGAGTCCGCTGATGTTGAGTTGCAGAAGTTGTTACTTTTTGAAGAACAGCACTATCTGAGGAAGAAGCGAGAACCTGTGGAGCGATTCCAGTCTAAATGTTTGGGGAACATGGCAGAGACTCCAGGAGTTACTGTTGACACTGCTTTGACCATTTCTATGGTCACGGACCAGAAGGAGGTTCAGAATGACCCGGGCACAGTCTTTCACCACTCGGGACAAGACCAAGCTGCTGCCATGGTTTTTTCTTTTACTGCTGCTTCGAACAAACCCCACTCGGAGAGGGTTACTCATAAAGGGTGGCCCAGCAAAATCAGCTGGGATGATGTTCCTGCTACGGATGGAGGTCCCTGGTCTGTTGAAGACTCCCTGAAAGCTGCAGGTTGGGTTTGCTCCTCTGATACTGGGAACTAGTTTTTGGGCTTTGCACCTATTAAAATATCGGGAGTTATTATGTCTGCTTCTACTCCTCTAAGTACTGAGCGGGAGCCTGTTACTGCTCCTTTGACTGCTGATGTTTCTTTACCTGCTTTACCTTTGACTGATCCTGTGGAGGATCATCTTCCAGCTATGGAAGGTTTATAGCATTCCCCTCTTCACTTACCCTCGGATGTTGAACTCACTCAGACTCCTGTCTTACAGCTGATTTGTACCCCAAGGGCTAGTTCCCCCCTGCCTGATGTTATGGAGGCTGATCTTAGTGACATTTCTGACTTTTCTGACATTCCAAGAAATATTCCAGCTGCTTTGCGGAATTGTCCAATGGAATCACCTGGAGTGGATGAGCAGCCTCTCCTTCCCCCCCCCTCCAAAGGCTCCTAGGCCTTATGCTTCCCTTTCCCATAATGCTGCTCCTCTAGCCAAGCACCATAATGCTGTACGTTGTGTCTATAAAGGGGGTTTAGATAACTTTCCTGATAGAGTTTATATGGGACGTACTTTACTGAAAAGCACTGATTCATGTTTCAGGGGAAAATGTGTTTGATGTTAGCTTTAAGCTGGGGAGTGGCCTTGACAAGTTCTGGGCAAGATATCATCGGGTTAAGAACACCCCTTTGTGGGCCCCATTTGAGGTGCTTCCTCTTACCAGGCCAGCTCACAAAATAGTCACTGTTCTCTTCTGAAATGAAGGTGCCAGTGTTACTGATTTGCTGTTTTGACTTAAACAATGCTGTACTGTAACTGGCCATCTAGAGGCCATTTTTGATTCTGAAGGGATTTGGACTGGTGGTGGAGAATAAAGGTGATTTTACGCTCAGCAGAAGGGGGTTTCCACCATTTACCTAATTGTTTCTTTTTAGGTAGGGATAGGGGAGTTCTATTTTATTCTGGTCAGCCCAGGACCTGTCATAAATGTGGGCTTCCCGGTCACATTAGCAGTGCCTGTGATCAGATTAAATGTACTCTTTGTCACAAGACGGATCATCTCAGTAGTCAATGTTCCAACTCTGTTCGTTGTAACCTCTGTGGGAAAGAAGGTCATGTTTATGTAGCTTGTCCTGAGGCTGCTCATAGGAAATCCTGTTCTGCTGATGGGGAGAAGCAATGTCTCCTGGTCACCTTGGCCCAGAGAGACTTTAATAACTCTTCCACACCTCAGTTGGCAGAGGATGTTCCTATGCCTAAGTTGTCTGTTCCTGCTGTTTTGGACCCTTCACCCCCTACTGAGTCTGAGGCCTGTCTTGATCTCGCTCCGCAGGTGATTTCTTCTCCTCCACTTGAGGTTTCTGCAGACCGCTCCCCTGTTTACTAAATGGTTCAGTGCCTACTTGTTTGGATAAGGTTCTATCTGGCTCCATGTCCTTCCCTGGGGTAGAGGGTCCTACTGAATGGAGAATGTCGACTAGAAAATGGTCTACTAGAACCCAACTGACCTCTAAAATGCCTAAAACTACAATGCAGGATTCTTCCAATAGATTTTCTGTATTTTTGGATGCTGACCACTCCGATACTGACTCGGTGTGTTCTTCTATTTATTCCGTCCTACCTAAGGACGTTTCTGACTTGTTGGTGACTGACAGGGAGGAATCCCCTTCTCAACCTCCGTATCGGAAAGGGAAGCCCAGGAAAAAGAAATGTTGATTAGTCTCCCCTGAGTTTCCGGATGTCCTTTCCCCCTCCATTCTTAATTTTGATGTCTAACGTCAATAGTATTAAGATTGTACTTAGACGGAGTGTAGTGTTTGATTTTTTTAAAAATGTATCCTCCTGGAGTTTTTCTTTTGCAGGATACTAGACTACACACTACTCTGGAATTGACTGTTTCCACTAAGGCATGGCTCTCAGGGATTTCTTTTTGGTCCATTGGCCTAGAACGTTGTACAGGGGTTGGGATCCTTTTTCGCCACATACAGCCCACTATTGTTAAGGTGCTGGACCTTGCGCCTGGTAGAGTACTTTAACTTGACTTCCTTTTCGAAAATGTCCTTTTTCAAATCATTAACACACGTGCACCTCAAACTAAAGCTGAGCGTACACTTCTTTTCCAGCAAATTAGTCTCTTCTTACACACTGCTCATTATGTCATTTGGAGGGAAGATTTTAATTGCGGATTAAGTAAACTAGATAGAGGTTCAGCTACCATGACAGATAAGACATTTGGAGACATGTCTGCATTACATAAGGCAATTCACAATGCTTGTTTGAAGGATGCAGTTTTTTCTCATACTGGTGTTCGGGAGAAAACTTTTTTAAGGGAGCATTATCTACTCATATTGATTTTCTCTACCTTTCCATTTCTTTGCTTCTTCAAACGTTTCAGTAGAACCAACTGCATATTCCTATCATAGACTTCTTACTGTTTCCTTGGGTAAGGCTGTTACCCCTATGGGACCAGGATATTGGAAATTAAATTCCAGCCTTTTATCGCAAGCAGGCTTTCTGCAGCTCATCTCTTTTTTGTTTTGTCAGAAATCTTTCTTTGCTTTATATGATGATCTGGTTATTTGGTGGCTGGAAATGAAATCGGACCTGAGGACATTACTCATTTCCCACAGCAGACACTTTTGGAAGGGCACTTATTTTTTGTATTTACAGGACAGGAAACAGCTCCAGCATTTGTATTCTCTCTCTCAAACTACCCGACATGATTTTTCAGATCAGATTACTTATTTTCAAAAAAAGATGATGCAATTTCATTTGAAATTGACTGTTGGTCTTCAGTCACAGCAGCAACATGGTATACAGGGACCATTTGCTACCACTTGTCCCTTACTCAGCCATCAAGCGAAACTTCAGGCAAAAACTATTTCTGCTCTTTATGACCGGCAGGGAGTGGTCCAAACTGAGCAGGGTAGTGTTCAGCACATAGCCTTTGCCTATGCTGCTTCTTTGTTTACTGCCCGACCTGTTGAGACTCAAGATTTCCTTTCCTTTTTTGATAAAATTCAGGTTCCCCAGGCACCTCCAGATTTGCTTTTGGGATTGACGGCTCCTTTTCAGGCTCAGGAGGTTGCAGCTGCTATACTAACTCTATCTAAAGGTAAAACCCCTGGTCTGGATGGCCTTACTTCAGAACTTTACCATGTTTTGCATGGTGAACTTCTGGAAGAATTTACCTCAGTTTATAATTCTATCTTGAATACTCGAACTGTACCCTTTGACACATCTACGGGAATACTCATCTTTATTTTTAAAAAGGTGATAGATTGGATCTCTCTAATTGGAGGCCTATTAGCCTATTGAATAATGATTTTAAAATTCTTTCCAAACTGTTGAACGCTAGGTTGTTGTCAGTGGCAAAGTTCTTGATTTCCCCGACACAATCTTGTACTGTGTCTGGGAAATCTATAACGGACCAATTGATTTTATTGCGGGAACTTATTTTTCACAATTCTATTTCTCCATTAGATGGTTATGTTCTCTTTCTGGACCAGAGGCAGGCCTTTGACAATGTAGCACATGTCTTTTTATGGCATGTGTTACATCATTATGGTATCCCTGCCACTTTTGTAGAATGGTTGCAGGCCCTTTATCACACTGCCACTGTTCACCCTTGTATTAATGGATTTCTTGACCCTTATGTCCATATTCAAAAAGGCATTCATCAAGGGTGTCCCATCAGTCCCCTTTTATATGTCTTTAGCATAGATCCCCTATTGAGGCTTCTCAGTTCCACACTTTGTATTGCCCCGATCCAGGTGTCCAATTTTACGGTACCTTACACTGCCTTGGCCTATGCGGATGATGTGGTTCTCCTGGTTGGGAATACCCAGTCTGCTGAAATAGCTCTAACTGTCTCTAGAACTTATGGCACGTTCTCAGGTACCCATTTGAACGTCTCTAAAAGTATTGGGAAGCCCCTGAGTGGTCAGGTTGTTCCCACAGATCAAATAGCTGGTCTTTCTTTCACATTAGGTTCTCTGAAAATTTTGGACATTGAATATGGGTCGTCACAAATGGATGTTGAGAACTGGGACAGGAAGTTATTGCTTGGTACTCAGATGGTTCAGCATTGGAATAAGACTAAAATGAGTTACTGTAAATGTGTGTATTTAATTAAGACTTACTTTGTGCCTCTTTTTCTGTTCCTTAGTTTTGTTTTTCTGGTCCCCAAGACAAGGGAGGTTAAACTTTATAGCCTTTTTTTTTCCAGTCCTTTTGGGGGAGTAGTCTTAATCCCATTAAAATGAATGTATTGTATTTGCCCCGCAATCTAGGAGGGCAACAAATGATTAACCCTGTGCCCTTTTTTTCTGTCAGTTTTTGCATGTTAATCTAAAACCTTTGTTTGTATCTTCTGATAAATACTGGTGTGATTTTTTTATTCACACCATCTCACCTTGGTTTGTTGCATGGGATATGGGACGTTTGCACCAAGTTAGGCAGGTAGCCACTTCTCCATTGTATTTACGCAAGGTCTTTGGGGATTAATAGTAGGTTAGTGATTTCTAAAACTAAAAAACAGTTGTACGCATTAGTCATAGAGAATCATTTCGGTGAGTTAGAACCCTTTCCAAAGTGTCCGAAGGACTACAGGACAGCTTTATTAGTTTTTCTGAATGAGAAGAGGGTCCCCAATAAATTTAAAGACCATCACTGGCTTAACTATCATGAGAAACAGAATGTGAAAGCTAATCAAAAGCATAAACGGGTGGAGGAACGAATCTACTCTAGACCTCAGTATATTAATCAACCAGAATCTCTTTTGCATTTGTACTTTACTTGTTCATACATTACTGATTTTCGGAAATTTCTTTATGACAAGTCTCGTCTTTCTTTTTTTTTTACAAGTTACATATCCTACGCTCATATATGGCAGTTATCCTCGTACCTGGGGTGATTGGAAAGCAAGTACTCTGACTGTGATTTTTGTTGTTATCAAATGATATGTCTGGCATTCCAGATGTTTGTTTACTCTCCAACAGCATGAACTTTCCTATTATTACTTGTATGGTAATATTTTCAAGTCTCTACAGGATATTTACCTTCATGAATCCAGAACTCGCAGCAGGGTACGTTTGCAAGTTGTTTGGAGGAATTTGCCCTGGATTACTGATAATGATTTTCCAGTCACTTAAGAACTTTTATGTTTCACATGGCCTATTCCTTTGTTTTTCTTTGTATGCTTCTATTATTGTCACTATGAGATGTTTTTTTTTTCTTTTCTATGTGTATATTTTGAGTTTCATATTGTATGATTTCTTTAATAAAATCTTCCCCTACTCTTTTCGATAAGTGCCATGGGATCTTTAACATCCACCTGAACTACTACCAATCCAGGCAGACAGGACCTCGGTTTAACGTCTCATCTGAAAGACGGCACCTCAGAAGTGCAGCACCCCTCTCATGCTGCACTACAGTGTCAGTACTAGAATATTAACCCAAGTGTCAAATATGGGAACTGAACCCACAGCCCTCTGATCTCCCAGCCTCAGACGTAAGTGTGCAACCTACTGAACCACTGACACTATAAATTTATGATAGAGTCGGGGAAAAAAGGAGATGGATAAAAACTTATAATGGAGCTCTTTGCAGTACTGTTGAGGTAGAGAGGAATATTTCAATTTGAAACCCATGCAGTCAGTGGACCTCACTATGAATGCATACTGTTAAACCCTGAATGAACACATTACAAATATCATGCTGGCCTCCCTAAACACAACAATGCCTTTATTTCACTCTGACCAAAGGATTTCTGCTTCCTTGTGTCTCACTCTTCTCATATGTGGATTTGGATTGCTGTGTTGAACTATAGTATGCAGCTCACAGCCTCCATCCACTGTGTGGTGCAATGTGCTTTTATAATGACAAGTAGATGGTCGGTAATTATATGATAAGGATATGTTATGGGATCTTGCATGTTGAGTAGGATCAGTAGCATTTTATGTACCAGTGTTGCAGTTCTGCACTGCAGTGCTAATTGGCTTGTGCCTTATAAAATGTCCAGCTTGCTGGGCTTTGTAAGTGTAGTCGTACCTGTGGTTTTCAATTCATGTGGGTAAATGCTTTGCACTGCCATCACAGGGCATATATTTTTTACCTGATCATGCTTTGGTATATTAGTGTACCTCTTCCCATTTCACTTTTGTAATCTTGCATGCACATTTGCACATGCTAACAGACCTTAGTTCCTGAACTTGCATGAGTTTTGAATATTCGGCCCATGATCTTCAGAAAAGGAATCTTTGTAACTAAGTGATCTCTTACCTTATCCAAATAATGACTGCTTTTAACTTTATGCTATCCTAGTGTGTCCCTCCCATCAACATTGTACTTTGTATTCTGTACTATGACAATTAAAACTCTTTTAATATAGGGTTGCAATCCCACTGCATTCAGTTATATTTTTGAAGCTGAAGATCAGAACATCAGAAAGTTTGAATTCCCAATCTTGTAATTTGTAAGATTTATGGTTCACAAAAGACTCTTGGATCTGTAGCTAGACCCACATGCAGTATATAAAGCACTTAAAGCCAGATTAAATACCATGCTTAGGCACAAATGTTCTATATAGCAAACAATAATTTTGACTAAGCGGCAGGAAGCTGTCTCCATGTCAATTCCTTGTAATTTCTGTATTGTTCAGTGAAACCTATGAAATCCTTCTGTGGATACTTAGGTTATTGTTTTTTTATACTAAACACTCATCACTCAAATACAATAATATTTAGAGCTAATAAATATAGCTAATCAATCAATAACATTTATATATTATTAATGGACCTGCATTCAACAACAAATGTAGAAATAACAGAGAGTCCTTTCTGAAAATAAACTGAATGGTCTGCAAGAGAACCGCAACACTCAAAGTTGGGGTTGGGACGGGGGATAAGTCTTTTGGGACAGCCTTACATTTTGGGTGCTGTGTTAAGAACTTGGTTTAACTAGGTTGACGTCAAATTAAATAAACAAGCCTAGTCACCAAATCTCAAACCACAATGAGGCCAACCACAATGTAAACATTATCAATTGCATGTACCTAACTTCTCTACGGCAGAATGATTGATATTGTTATTATTATGTTGCTACATCAGTTCTGTGGCCATCTCACTTAATTGTTGGGAGATTAGAAAAGTGGATCATGTCAGGGTTCACTTTAGGTCAGTAATAAAATAATAAAAAATAATAAAACTTTATTTTTATGGCACCTTTCCATAACCAAGGTGCCGAACATGTTTAAAAACAAATGACAATTAGCAATATTCTTACCAAATCTAAACAGAAGGAATGCAAGATTGTTTCACTGAAGCTCCATCTCCCTTCCTCTGAAAACATCACTATTATTGGTGGCTATAGACCACCTGCTGGTAGAACTGATATCTTTAGTGTCCTCAAATCCCTTATCATTAATGCTAATACAGAAACAATAATCCTTGGGGACTTTAATCTGGATTGGCTGTCAACAAAATCTCTTGGCCTAAAATCCCTTTGCAGTGAACTTGGCCTTGCCCAATTAATTAGTGAACCCACTAGGATCAATACCCTAAAAATAGCTAATAGTTCACTCCTAGATGTTATACTAACTACTCACCCACATAAAATCTTACTAACAGCGGTCTTCCACAATGATATGAGTGACCACAGTATCGTAGTCTGTACTAGATCACAAGCCAAAGTCCACCTCCCACCTAAATTAATCACCAAATGGTCATTCTGTAAGTTCAATACTGCAAACTATTTGACCGACCTAAGTAAGGTCAGATAGCAAGACCTCTTCCTTGCAAAGTCAGTAGATAAGGCTGGCTGTTAATGTTCTCAATGGCAACATTACTTCACTGGTTAGTAGACATGCTCCCATTATCAAGGTTCGGATGCACAAAAACTCACACCCTTGGTTTACTCCAGAACTCAAGAATGCACTGACAAACCGTGATAAACTATGGGCCCAGGCTAGGCGTACCAAGAGCCCCCTAGATTGGCAGGCATTTAGAGCAGCTAGGAATGCTTGTGTTAAATGTATTTGCACAACCAAATCAAACTTCTATGTTTCTACCCTAGAGCAGGCTAAAGGGAACTCTTACAAAATCTGGAGGACCTCAAGTCAATTGTGGGTTGATCAACTGCCCCCTCTGTTCCACTTAAGATCCACAGCAATGGCTCAGTTATAGAAAGTACTCTCCAAATACTAGAAGAACTTAATTCCCACTTCATCACCGCCAGCTTAGCGTTCGACTCTTCTCCGTGTGCTACCCAAGTAAAGAACCAAGATAGTTTGAATGCATCGCTGTCTACCTCAGCCTGTTCATTTCAGCTGCTCCCCCTTAGCTTTAAAGAAGTTGAAGATTCACTTATTAACCTGGACACCAAAAAAAGTGCTGGAGAAGATAGACTAGAACCATTATTCATAAAACTTGGCTACGCTTACCTTACTGCCTCAATTCATAATATATTCAACCTTTCTATCTCCACCGCCACAGTTCCCTCGTGTTGGAAATTTGCTCATATTCTCCCCCTGTTTAAGTTGGGTGATCCCTGTGATCTCAATAATTATAGGCCCATCTAAATATTGCCCATCCTTTTAAAAGCCTTCGAAAAACTGATCTATGCACAATTGAAAAACCACATTGAAACTCACTCTCTCTCTTAAACCCTCTTCAATCCAGCTTTCGTCCCAACCACAGCACCACTACAGCTCTGGCCAAGGTTACTAATGACTGGGTTTCTGCAATGGATTCTAAGAAAACAATGGGAGCAGTATTCTTAGATCTTAGTAAAGCCTTTGACACCGTAGATCACAATTTATTAGTGAACAGCCTTACTAAATTAGGCTTTACCCCATCCACCATCCAGTGGTTCAACAATTACTTAACCGGAAGGACTCAGAAAGTTAAAGCAAGAGATTTGTTTTTGTCCTGTTTACCTACTGCTAGGGGAGTTCCACAGGGCTTCATGTTAGGCCCCATCTTTTCTTCTTTATATATAAACAATCTTGACCATCAGATTACCAAGTCACACTTGCACTTCTTTGCAGACGACACAGTCCTATACACATCTGGCCCCTCACTGGAAGGAGTTAGGGACACTCTCCAAGCTGACTTTGCACAATTAGAAAATAATCTAATTAAAATGCAAAGCTGCTCCTAAATGCCAAGAAAATGAAAGCCATTATTCTCACCCCATGTACATCCCCCTCTGCTATTCCTGTCTTACCTAAAGACTTTATCATTACCTCCCTAGGAGAACAATTGGAAATCATCTCAAAGTTCAAATATCTTGGCTTCTGGCTTGATAACAAGCTCTCCTTCAACGATCATCTTGATGACCTGTCCAAGAGACTAAAAGCCAGGTTAGGCTTTTTCTTCTGCAACAGGTCCTTCTTTCCCATGGAGATTAGAACTAGGATGGTACAGGCCACATTCCTCCCCCTTCCTGATTACAGTGATATAATCTACAACTCCTCTGCACTTACCAACCTTCATAAGCTAGACATTTTCTACCACCATGCCCTTCATTTCATCACAAACTCCCTGCCCCGAACCCATCACTGTGATCTATACACCACAGTTGGCTGGTCTTCGCTGACCATTAGACAGTCATTCCATGCTGGTATCTGGACTCTAAAACTTCTTCTGAATAAACTTCCACAATATCTAACCTCCTTAGTACACATATCTCACAGTGTCTACTCCCTCAGGAAGTCTGATTTTCTCCTCCTCGATGTACTCAGGACCCAGTACTTCCTTTCGCAAACTCGCTATCTCATGTTCCCTGCCAACTATTTGGAACTGGTTACAATCCTCACTGAAATTATTCAGTATTGTCCCTGTTAACTTTTTCAAAAGGATAGCTATTAATAAAATAAAATACACTTGTAGCTGTCATTAAACTTGTCGCCATTATTGTGGTTTCCATGTAGCTACCACACGGTACCATAGGCTCTCACTCTCTATATCTTTAGTGTTACTTTTCATCATGAACATTTTGTATCTGGTGGAACTCTTTATGTATGCTATGTATTGTTATATAATTAGTGTTACTTTTCATCATGAACATTTTGTATCCAGTGGAACTCTTCATGTATGCTATGTATTGTTATGTAATTTTCTTTATGTATTGTATACTTGTCTGTATACCTGTCCCAGGACCTCCTTGTGAATGAGCTTGCTCAATGGAGATTTTCTGCAGTAAACTTGAACTTGAACTTGAGCTGACATATTGCACAGATCACAGCAGCTTAGTTAATACACAAACGTCTGAACAAACTTATAAAATTAAAATAAAAACATCCAATCAGTCGCCAAATGTTTGGTGCCAAAGATGAGTTTTTAGGGCTCATTTAAATCCCTTCACAGTTGTGCACTCACATAAGTGATGGGGTGGAGAATTCCAAAGAGAAGGGGCCACATGCATACAAGTCTGGGCCCCAGAAGATTTCAAGCACACTTTTGGAATCTCTAGCAACCCCTCGCCAGCTGAGTGGAGTGATCGCTCAGGGCGGTAGGGAGTCAGAAGCTCTTTCAGAAAGTCAAGGCCCTGTCCATGTAGGGCTTTGTAAGTTAAAAGACCAACTTTAAAGGTGATTCACCATTTTACTTGTAGCCAGTGCAGACTGTGCAGCACCGGAAAAATATGACAGACCCAAGAGGTTCCTGTCAAAAGTTGAGCTGCTGCATTCTGCACTAGCTGCAAATGGCAGATTTCTACCCCAGAAAGCCCTAGATACAGGGAGTTGCAATAATCCAAGCAGGAGGACACAAAGCATGAACCAGTGTAGGAAGGTCACCGGATGGAACAAGATGCTTAATCCTGGCGATATTCCTTAGATGGTAAAAAGAGGTCCAGATGGTGACTGACACCTGCGAATGTAGTGTCAGCCCCTCATCAAAGATTACCCCCAGGTTACACACCTGTTCAGAAGCTGGAAGTAGCAAACCCCCAAGGAATAGTCCCAAGGGTGAACCTACCCCCTATCCAGCGTCCTGGGTCAACGACCAGCACATCAGTCTTTCTCGAGTTCAACTTCAACCAGCTCAAATCCATCCATTCCTGGATTACTGCCAGGCAGTTATTAAAGACTGAGAGAGCTCCATTCTGGTTGGGTGCAAAAGAAAAGAATAGCTGGGTATCATCAGCATAGCAGTGAAACCTTAGCCCATACCTCCTTACAATGTCTCTGAGGGGCAGCATATACACAGAACAACATGGGGGACAACATTGATCCCTGAGGAACCCCACAAGACAGAGGGATTGGGTCCAAAGAATAAATCCTGGAAACCACCCTCTGAGTTCTTCTGGTGAGAAAAGATGCAAGCCACCTGAGGACTGTACCTGACAGGCCACAGATGAACCTCAGATGATCAAGCAGAACCCCACGATCCACAGTGTCAAATGCTGATGAGAGATCAAGAAGAACCAAGATGGAATGGTTCTTCTGATCTCTAGCCATCAGGAGATCATTGAGCACCCAAACCAGTGCTGTCTCCATACTACGCTTCTTTCAGAAACTGGACTGGAGGGGTTCATAGATGTCATGGATGGTCAAATGGTTCTCCAGTTGTATGGCCACTACCTTCTCAACCACCTTCCTTAAAAAGGGAAGGTTAGAGATTGGTCTGTAGTTTGCATGGCAGTTTGGGTCCAAAGAAGCTTTCTTCAGGAGGGGTGTTACCACCTCCTCCTTTAGGGAACTAGGAAACTCACCTGTTTCCAAGGAGCACCAAACTATCCATGCAAGGACCGGACCGATGGAATCAATGCAACCTAAATTCAGGGAAGTTGGTCCTGTGTCCAAACTACAGCATGAAGGGCATGTACCCTGGACAATCCTCATGACATCCATGAACTCTGGGCAGTCGAAGGTACTCCAGGAAAGCTGAAAGCTAGTGGCCAAGTGCTGGTCATCAGCAGTGCCCATAGAGTGCGCTGGCTGGATAGCTGCCCTGATGCCAGCCACCTTAGTCGCAAAACCAAGCAAGTTCATCGTACTCTATTTGTGAAAACACTTTCCAAACTTGTAGACAATCCGGGTTGCACAGCCTGTCCACAGTTCAGAAAAGCTGAGCTGGTTAGTTCTGAGTGACTGCAATCTCCCCGGACAGGAACTCTGCCTTCCTACAGGTGATGCAGATTGATAGGCTTGGTAATGTTCCATCAACCTAAGGTGGTAGGCATTGAGGGCAGATCTCCACCAGCAATGCTCTAACCTTCGTCCTTGTCACCACATCTCCCCCAAGGTCCCATCTAACCATGGAGACCAAGGGTGAAGGGAGAGAGAATGAATACAGACAGGAGAAATGACATCCAGGGCCACCACAATGGCCATATTATAGGCCACCATGAGGTCCTCTGGGTCACTGTTTGCAACCGGAATGGATGATAGGTCAAGCACTGCCATAAGGCCTTCAGAGCTAACATCTCATAAAGGGCAGTACTTGACCATCTCCACAGGGGCAGGCCTTCGAGGGGAGGTGCTAAAATTGAACCCCATGGTGTAGTGATCGGACCATCCAACTGGGTCCACCCCCAGATCTGAGGCTTCGATCCTCAGGAGGAAAGCTAAGTCAAGGGAGTGACCATGTTTGCTGGTAGCAGTAGAAACTACGTGCGTAAGGCCCAGAGATGTCATCAACTGGAGGAAGTGTTGTCCAAATTGCGAGAGTTCGTCATTGACCCAGGCATTAAAGTCACCCAGGACCATCAGCCTGGGAAACTCAAATGCCATGTCAATGATGAAGTCCACCACTTCCTGAAAGAACCGTTTCTCATCCCCGGGTGGATGGTAAATGAGGACGATCCTACAACCTACACCTGCTACCACAGTACGCTCAAATGACTCAGTCTCCTCAACTGGTACACTCGTGAGGCCCAATTTGGTCTTGAAACAGACCGCAACCCCCCCTCCCCTGTGATCTAATATCGAGCGGTGAATCACCGAGTAACTGGCTGGAACTGTGGCCTCTAATACAGGCCAGAGTTCTTATCCAGCCAGGTCTCGGTGATGCAAGCCAGATCCACTGAATTTACAAGATCTGCAATACTTTCAGTCTTGTTTTAAATGGATCTGGCATTGCATAACACCGCTTGAGTTGGATGAACTTCCGGGGCCACCTGAACTACATGACCACCCAATTTGGTGGTGCCCTTGGGTATGGAAACCAAACATGGAGGACCACAATCTGGATTCCATTTCAAACCAGGGTGTCTTCTGGACCCTACAACCCCATTGTGATGGCCCCGTTCATTCAACTTACACTGTTTTCACCCCCCAGCCTTTCCTCCCCCGACGCGCAATACCCAGTGCTCTACAATGCCGGTAGATGGAGAAATGTAATGGGGCCGAAGGGTCAGAGGGAGTGAAGATTGGAGGATGAATAGCGCACAACTATAGGTGCAGGCCTACAACACATTCTGATGACCAAATTTAGCAAAACCTAAAACCATATAAGTTTAACACTAGACATAAAATGAACAAAACAGATAACCTAATATTCTTCAGGTGAAGCTACCTCTGGCTGGAAGCTGCAACACTTGACTTAGGATTTGCAGAAAAGTGAGTTGTGCTCACAACAGAAGGAAGAGAACCTTACAATTTACAAATGTCTTTGGTTTGAAGCAGATTCCTTAGGAAAATTAATATTCTTCAGGTGGAGGATTCTTCTAACTGAAAGGTGAAATAAGGAACTCAGAATTATCAGAAAAGGCAGTCTTTCAATCAACAGAGGGAGGTGGACCTTGCTTTACTTTTGTTACAGTTGTTAAGATTTTCAGTGCAGGAAGAGTTTAAACCCACAGGGACTGAATACTGTTTACTGTTTCTGTCCTTGTGCACAGCTGACGTGTTTTGGGGCTAACTGCTTTCAGAGCACAAGTCACCAGGCTGTTTTGGGGCTGGGAAGGTTTACCTGTGTCTGACTTGGATGTTTTGATTTTTCTCTGTTTGATTAGCAGGGTATTTTCTCTGTCAAATTGTCGTGTAGGGCATCTTGCTAACAGGAAGGCACTCATCGCAGTGGTAGGTCAGAGCTTTCAGCTGATTGTTTCGTGAGGGCACAGTTTAGGCCCAAACCCTTCCCACCCCTCACCCCACCCACCCTTGAAAATAGTTCCTTTATACCTGGGGTTCTGACATCATTTCTTCAAGAGGGCAAGGTGCATATCACTGTCATGTCCTCTCTAGCACACTACACTGATAATATAAGCATACACATTATATAATATATATATTTCTATATAACAACCCAATCACACATACAAAAAAAAATAAATAAACAAGGTAGACAGACATGTGGGGTATAGTGTAATGTAATGGCTGTGGGGCAGCAGTCTTCCGGGAGTCTTTCTGGAGGCTGAGATTCTACCCTATTTGCAGACAACTCTCTGCCCTGAGGGAGGAAGTTGCCCTCTTCAGGCTGCACTGGACAGTAGTAAGGGAACCTCCCCCATCCAGGGAGCACCAGAACCACCACAACTACCTCAGAGGTTGAGAAGAAAGCACAGCAGTTGGACCACAGTGGGCTCAGAAAGGGTAAGGGTGGCAGAACAGAGGCACACCCAGTCAGTTGTTCCACTCCACAATCCATACACCATTCTGAGGGAGCATAGTTCCCCTATGGATGCACCCGCAGAGGAGACTAAGGAGGTTGCAGACAACTGTCACAAGGAAGGCCCTCAGGAAGGAGGCAGAGGACACCACAGGGAAAGGAAGCAGCTCCTGGTTGAGGACTCAATTATTAGAGGGATAGAAATGGGGGGAGCAGGGAAAACTGAAGTAAGGTGCCTGCCTGGTGCCATGGCTTGGAGGGACAGGAAGTGCATCCTTAGGATCACGAGAACAGTTGCACGGGAGTCTGAGCTGGACATCATTATCCACCTAGGGACAAATGACTTGGCTCATCATGAGATTAGAGCAGTGCAGAAGGAATTTGTAGAGTTGGGAAGGGGCCTAAGACAAGTAGCACACAGTATCCTTCTCAGAGGTGCTGCCTGTCAGTGGCATGGGTGAGGCTAGGGTACTTTGCACCATGCAGTTTAACGAATGGTTGAAAAAATGGTGTGGAGCACAGGGTTTGGCTTCATTGGGGACTGGGGTTCCACCTGGAGGACACCAGCCTATACTGCAGGATGATCTGCATCTGTCCAGGAAGGGAACAAGTCTTTTAGGCAATCAGTTTAAATGCTTCATTGGCAAGCTTTTAAACTAGTCAAGGGGTGAGGCACTGATAAGCAGCAGGAAAATCTCAGCCTCCCCCTACAAAACAGGGTACTATATGAGAAAAGACCAAGGTAGAAAGGTCAATGGGGATGCTGCTACAGAAGGTAAAGCCATCAAAATGGAAGCATTGAGTACCAATGCCTGTAGTCTGGGTAACAAGCTTCCTGAATTAGTGGCCTTGATGGAGGAGGAACATCTGGATATCGTGGCAGTCACAGAAACATGGTACACACAGAACCATGACTGGGACGTAAACATACCAGGATACACTATCTACAGGAGGGAAAGGGAGGGTAAAAGAGGAGGAGGAGGAGGAGTAGCTCTCTACATAAGGGAAGGAATCAAAGCAACAGAACAAAAGGGTAAACAGGGAGGAGGAGGAGAAGAAACACTGTGGGTCAATTTGGAGACAGGCAATGGCATCACAATCCGCACAGGGTTAGACACAGACCTCGGGAGGAATGGACAAGGAAATGATAGAAAGTATACTTAGAATGGCAGAAAAAGGGGAGATATTGCTGATGGGTGATCTGAATATGCCAGATGTTAACTGGAGTGCAGTTGCAGCAGCCACTTCTAAGAGTGGGTTATTCTAGATGCCCCAGGGGCATGCCTTTAGACAACTAGTATTGGAACCCACTCCAGAGGAGTAATCTTAGACCTGGTTCTCTCAAATGGAGATGGAGAGAGGATCACAGATGTAGAAGTGGGTAGCCATCTGGGAACTAGCGACCATCGAACAGTATGGTTCACAATAAACACAGCAATAGAGTCTAGCCATACAAAGGCAAAAGTACTGGACTTCAGGAGGGCTGACTGTGCCAAAATGGGTGAGTGCCTAAGGAATGCACTAGCAAATGGGCAGGAAGGAGGGATGGAAGAACAATGGGGAATAATAAAAGCTGCCATCACAGAGGTAACAAGCCTTTTTGTGAAGCAAACAAACAAAACAAAACGAAGTAAGAAACCACTATGGTTCTCAAAGGAGGTGGCAGTGAAGGTTCAAGAGAAAGAGAAAGCATTCCAAAAGTACAAGGAATCACAGAAGGAGCAGGACAGAGAATTGTATCAGTTAAAGCAAAAGGAAGCTGGGAATGCAGTCAGAACAGCAAAGGCCTGAACCAAGGAAAAGATAGCCAAATTAGTTAAGAAGGGGGATAAAACCTTTTTTTAGGTACATCAGGGAGCGAAGGAAGACCAAGGGAGGGATAGTGAGGCTTAATGGGTGGGGGCAGAGGGTGACTGTGAAAAGGCAGAGATACTAAACAAATATTTTTGCTCAGTATTTACAAATGAAGAGGGGGAGGTACCTAAAACAAACAATAGAAACACTCTGGATACAGAAGTAGATACCAGCCAATTTACAGAAGAAAGGGTTCTGAAAGAACTCTTAAAACTGAAGGTGGACAAAACAATGGGGCCTGATGGGATTCATCCTAGAATTCTAAAAGAAGTAAGGGTAGAACTAATGACACCACTGACTACCCTCTTTAACAAATCATGGGAGGATGGGGTGGTACCTGAGGATTGGAGGAGGGCAGATGTGATTCCCCTTCACAAAAGTGGGAGCAGGGCAGTTGTTAGTTTAACCTCAGTGGTAGGGAAAATGATGGAATCACTTCTGAAGGAAAGAATTGTCGAATACCTAGAGGCCAGAGGGGCTCAGGACCCAAGGCAGCATGGATTCACAGTGGGAAGGTCATGCCAGACGAATCTAATAGATTTCTTTGACTGGGTGACCAAAGTAGTAGATCAGGGAGGGGCGGTGGACATGGCCTACCTAGACTTTAGCAAGGCATTTGACACAGTCCCACACAAAAGATTAATATACAAGTTAGCCAGCCTGGGAGTGGGTCCCAAGATGATAGCCTGGGTAAAGAATTGGCTGGAGAATAGGACACAGAGGGTAATAGTAAACGGAGTCCACTCTGAAGAAAGGGGGGTTACTAGTGGGGTACCTCAGGGTTCAGTATTAGGACCGGTCCTCTTCAATGTCTTTATAAGTGACATTGCAGAGGGACTGGAAGGAAAAGTATGTCTCTTTGCAGATGACACAAAGATCTGCAACAGAGTTGATGCACAAGGTGGGGTGGAAAGGATGAGAAGGGGCTTGGCAAGGTTAGAGGAATGGTCAAATGTATGGCAGCTTAGATTCAATGCTAAGAAGTGCAAGGAAATGTACCTGGGAAACAAAAACCCAGGGGAAGAGTACACAATGGTGGGTGAGATACTAACAACAGCAAAAATGTAAAGGGACCTGGGAGCAGTCATATCAGATGACTTAAAGGTGGGCAAGCAATGTGAGAGGGCAGTAAGGAGGGCTGGGGTGATACTGGGATGCATAGGGAGAGGCATCACCAGTAGAAAACTGGAAGTTGTTATCCCTCTGCACAGACAGCTGGTGAGACCCCATCTTGAGTACTGTGTGCAGTTCTGGAGACCCAGTCTCGGCAAGGACATAGACAGGATGGAAGCTGTCCAGAGGAGGGCAACTAAAATGGTGCAGGGTCTGCACCAGAAGACATATGAAGAGAGTCTAAAGGAGCTTAATATGTATAGCCTCAAGGAAAGGAGGGAGAGGGGGACATGATAGAAACTTTTAAGTACCTTAAGGGAATCAACGAAGTCCAAGAGGGTAGCATCTTTCAAAAAAAGAGGTGTGCAAGAACAAGGGGGCACAATTTGAAGATGGGGGCAGCTCAGATGTAATGTAAGGAAGTATTTTTTCACAGAGAGGGTTGTGGATGCATGGAATGGCCTTCCGGAGGAGGTTGTGGAGTCAAAAACAACAGTTGAATTCAAGCATGCATGGGACAGTCATAAGGCAATTCTAGGGGTTGGGGGGTAGGAAGAAGTAGGCTGATGGTTAACTAGGATCTGCGGCTTATCCATTAGGTAGGGAAATGGGCAGACTGGGTGGGCCAGGCGGTCCTTATCTGCTGTCAAATTCTATGTTTCTATGTAAAACACACTGCCCATAACCAAAACCACAATAATTAAAATAGATAAAATACAAAGTCATAATCTTTAAATCCAAATCAGCTGGCAGTTTAAATAACAGGGAACCACACAGAGCAGAAAGTCCTCAGAGCTGCAAAAGGTCACAATAATAGGGAAAAAGAAACCCAAATTTCCAGTCCCTGATGGATAGAATTCACAGACATTCAATTACCTGCCAACATTATTCTTCCTGTCTTTAACTGAGCCAGTGTGACCTATTTGAGGATAGTGTCTGCAGGTTAGCAAGGTTGTTCAAATATGGCAACAAAGTTCACTGGCATACATAATGAACAGTACCTCTGCACATGATTTGGACTAAGAAAAGCAAGACTTTTTAGTTTCCATCCTATGAGTCTTCTGGACCAATATCAATTTATAGATATAATGAATCTGTTTGAACCACTGGCAGGGTACTTTATATAGCTTGTGCTGCAGCCAGTTGTAGGTATAGCATATGTTGCTTGACTGTTTCTGTCGAACATGAGCTTATTAATATTTGTGGAAATAATAACAGTCTTCCCTGTGTCAGTGGCTGCTACATCTAGCCATAATAGTAGCCTGTTCAGTGAAAGCACAGTAACTCTTGTTGTCTAGAGCAGACATTATATTTTTTGAAATAATTGGCACCTTACCCAGTATTGGTGTTTTTTTATTTTTATTTTTGCATTACTGGAAAAGTTAGGCTAGTAAGCCTCATGTAATTACTGCAGCAATAGTATGTTTGCCTAAGGCATTAAAATACTTCTGGTTCCATTGGGATCTACTAATTTCTGGAACCCCTGGCATTATTATACTTTATTTTTATTTATTCATGTATTTGATAACCAGGTAGGTGCACTGGTTGCTGAGTACAGTCATTATACCTTGTGGTTGTGGATATCGTGTTAAATGAGCAAATGCATTTGAGTGACTCAATTTGAGCAATGGTAGAATAACACTTGTCATTTTACTGAACTGTGATTAATATCCAATGTAATGTCAGAAAAGGAGACTTGTGGTGGGGAGAGTACTTACCCTACAGTAGTAATTAGTGTGGTCTTAGAAATGGTTATTAACAGTAAGGGGGTTCGTGAGCAGGTGGGGGTGTGGGGCAAAGCCCCCTGCAGAAAGTATAGTGTAGCATTATATAAGTGTGCTGGATAGTGAGCGGGTTATTTTCTTGTTTCTATACTGAACAAGTGCTGTTGTTGGCTGGGTTAGGATTGTAGTACCTATGTGATGTACTGGGTAGAGTAGGGTGTTAGGTAGGTAGGGTGTTTCTGTAGTTGTGTCTTGTGTGCTGTCATGGGTTCGAATCTAGCAGTGTTTCCTTTAGTATTCTGGGTGCCTGTATATGGCTTCTTTTGTGTTGTTCATGAAATGTAATGTGGAGCAAGATTTGGAATTTTTGTCATTATGTTTTTTTTTATACTGAAGTCACTGTTTTGACATTTGCTGTTTTTGATATTCGCTGTATTTGCTCATGCTCATTTGTGTTCACTCATATGGTCAGTGACTGATTTTTTTTCTCTCTTTTGACATAGAACCACCTTGTGTGAGGGCTGCTGCAAGAGTTCAAGATGTTAATCTCCCATTAACTAACTGACTGATCCATGTCGTCCAATGCTTCAAAGCAATATGGCATCATCCAGATCAATAACAATGGCAGGATTCATTCTGGCGCAGGTAACGTTTTTAAGAGCTTTTAGGATGCCTTTGCAGCATGTTCTTGTCACTGAGGGCTACTAAGACAAAAGCATATCTGCTAATGTCCCTTTTGGACTTTGGAAATTAAAGGTTTATGGAGAATACAGACCTTGGTGCATAACTGACTTCAGCACAGTAGAAGGCGACTAAATATTGTCAGTGTCATTACCATCTGCACATTTGTAATGGAATGACATCAAGTGGAACTCCTCTGTATGGCCGAGACATCAGTTTAATCAGTCCCAGAAACAAAAGCAATCGGTAATTCTGTCACCGGAAACAACAAGACTACATAGCTTGTTAAAGAGAACATCCAGGGGTTTAAGCATGGTTTTATTGGCTGAAACTTGTACTAGATCCCCATATTTCAGAAAGGGCACTAAGAAGTACAACGCTACCTGCTTTCTAGAAAGACTGACATTGAGATGGTGCATTGATCTGTGCATTTAGTTTGGGCAGAATATTGGACATAATACACTCAATGTGTTTGCTGTATGAGAAGGAAGTATCCAGTCAGATCCAAGGTATTTAAAAGAAGAGACTTGGATCAACAAGAACAGAGGCAAGAAAGGTTAAATGATCTCCTCCTGTGCATACAACATTTTTATTTATTTTTATTTATTTAGTTTTTGTTAACCGGGTAAGTGCGCTAGTCAGCAAGTGACTGTTTTCAGGCACGACCCGGGAGGTACAATTACAACACACAAAGAGTACAGCCAGATTATTAAGACAACAAGTACAAAAAATGCAGAGAGAAATACATATGGCAATGTAACATACATTAGTAAACAAAAATATACTTTAGCACTTGATCATGGAACATACTCAAAAATGTGAATAGTAGAAGGCAGAAAATAAGAGAGGATAGGCATCAGTAGAAAAGACACAAGGAAGGGAAAACTGGCAAAAGGATGGGAGGGAGAGATTAAGTGGAAAGGAGGTGCCGTCAGATACGGCAACAGCGGGGTGAGGTACCAACCTGCGGCCGGGCCTATGGAGCCGAAAGATGGCAGGCGAAGAGAGTGTGGTAGGGTAAGAGCTAAACACAGCACTCAGATTCAAAGAAGTGCAACACCCCATCAGTTGGACATGATTCACTCACTGGATATTCTAAATGCATCCATAGGTACATACCACATACAACCTGAGGATACACATTGGAATCATTTGCCTGCTATTACTGTATTTATTTCTGTTGAACAATAATGTGCTTTTATCTTTCTTTCAAACAAGACACAAAACAATCTTGTTATCTACTAGCTAAATAGCACGGGCTTCTGCACTAGCACTTAACTTTTCTGCAGTTTTACACATTGCCCTTCACTTTGAATGCATCTTTTATTTAGATCAGCTGTATCATTACCTGTTTACTACTGTATGTAACTCTCTGAATGCATTTGACTGCCCAACCTGTTATGCACCTGCAGTGTAACTCTGCTGTTGTGTACTTGATTGTTACTCTGATGTTCAGGTCTCTGTATATTTGTCCCCTCTACCCTTCCCCCAGGACGCACCATGAGACAAGCAATTTATTGCTCAGTGTGCCTTTTCTGGTGAAACTCTTCAATAAATAAATAAATAAATAAATACAATCTACTGTAGTTACCTCTTAGAATATATAGCCCTCAGACAGACTATCTACACTTTTCTAATGAAGAATGGCTGTGTGAATTACTTAACACTGCATCCCCTACAGTGTCCTCAGACTATCAGAATCTAGAGTGATAGCTTACTGGTAGTTTAAGGTTGATAGGTAAAGTGAGGCTCAAGGGAAAAATAACACTGAACCGGTGAAAAAAAGGAAGAACCACTCAATACATCTCCTCCAACATAGCCCAAAAATGTTAAAAATAGATCTCTTAGACCTCAGATGCAACATGGAATGTCATCTTAATGTTCATACAGCATATCAGAACAATTTCTCAGCAGAGCTTATGGTAGATAGGTAGTAATTTCCCAGCACTGTTTGTTCCATTTTGTTTGCCTTGGGACATCCATGTACTATATATTTAGATGTACTGTACTGAATGAGCAGGACTGTATAAATAAATGTGCAGTTCTTTGGAGATGCACATACATATTTATCTGTGTGTGTGTGTGTGTGTATATATATATATATACACACACACACACACACATACATATGTGTGTGTGTGTGTGTGTGTAAACTGTATGTATTCTAAAATATATGTGAGAGTTAAACTTTACAGATAAATTATTTATTTTAGCCACTGAAGCATTCATTGTCCTCACTTTTGCCATTTATGCTTACTTTTGACAGGTTACAATGTAACACTAAACCAGTGGGAGACAGTGTTGGAATTACACTTTATGAGCTTTGGGAGACGGGGGGGGCAATAAGGATTCTAAGTTTAATTTGAGCCCCCTTCCCTTTATAAGTCAATGGCTGTGATGTGTGAGCTACCAGGGCTGACTTTAGAGCTACCAGGGCCGAGCCCTGGCAAACCCCCCTGTTATTCTAACACTGGCGGGAGAGAACATTACAGTGACCTCTGCTGCGCTCAAAACAAAGCAGTGAAATCAAGTAAAAATGCCTAAATCTTCATGAAATACTCCAATTTAAAAGTTTTACAGTTTATAATAAACAGTGCAGGAGGCAGTATTGGGCAGTGGTTTAAGGCTCTGAGCTGCAGACCTGGAGAGCTGGGTTTGAATCTCACCGCCTCACATACTGTGTGACCCTGAGCAGGTCACTTAACTTCCTTGTGCTCCCAGGTCACACCTGGAAACAAGCTTCAGCTTAGTGTTCCTTTCCTGGTTAAATGATTTCCCCTTTCCTTTCCTTTCCCTTTTAAATTGTGCAGGCAATGGCCTAAGAATAAGCCAGTTATTGTCACTTGTGAGAGCACTGGACTTTTTCAACTCACTTGTGGCTTTGCAACTGATGCGTTATTTGTCTAGCCACCTCATGTGTGATGATAAATGTCATCTTCTGAGTCAGACTACTGTGGATCCCATATATATGCAGGTGAAGAAGAATGCACAGAAAAATGAATTTACTAATGGCATATGTAACCTCTAAAAAAATGCATTTAGCTGTTGCACATGTCACAATCATTTATAAAGTGCACACGTTACAGTAATTTATTTTAGAGTTTCCATATATCATGACCACACAGCATATATTTGGATTTTTTCTCCAAAGCAATCGGAGAGCAGTTTTCACAATGTTGATGACATCATGATAGCACTTTCCAGCAGTGATGCCAGCTGCTGAATTGAAAGAGAAACAATTATATCTTCACACAAACAGCTGATTTAAAGCTCTAACTTTCAACTGGCATTACGTAAATTGAATACTCAATGACCTGACTCAAATTACAATTTATCTTCACTTGTATTGGTGCGGGACTTACATAACTCACTTGTAGCTCATAAAAAAACTGTTCAGTTGGATATAGAGATGTTGTGAAGTTTTACTTTTCTAGTGAAGTTGGTGCAAAGTCAGAAACTTTGCATTTTGTAAAGCTATGCAAAGTTTCTGATGGTTGCACCAACTCAGTCAGATCTTTTTTCTTTAAAAAAATGTGTTGTAACAACTTTGTAGCACCACCATCCAGTATGTCATACCTCAATACCCCTGTTTCACCACACAGACCATGTAAAAATAGTTACCCTACCCTGACACCCTCTGCATTGGATACACCCTCCTCACTCCCTCTGAGCAAAATTCTCCACCAATAAAGTGATTGTACTGTAATAATATCGACTGATTCCCTTTCCCCCACTTGCATGCAAAAAAACACTCTCCAATCCTCCCCCCACCAGACCAGACCCAGATAGTCAATGAGACTCCCTCATCCAAACCTCCTCTGATCCCCACCTCTATCCTGACCCCCAGGAGCACCCAAAAAAAAGATTTTCTTTGTGAACCTACGAAAAGAAGAAAACCATCACCTGGTGCAGAGCCACCACTTTTTTCAGTGAATGTATCCATAATGGCATGAATGAATGGTGCCATTTTTACTTACGGTAAAACCTGATTGATTGAGTCTTAGTCAGTCTGTTTAACTGTAGGCAAATAAGTCATCATTCAGTCATGTTATTATGGATAGGTACACTAAACAGAGCAGACAATCTGCACTGGGGAGCATTTTTTCTTTCTTTTTATAGGTGCTTTCAAAAAATTTGGGGGTGGAGGGTGGTTCTTGGGGGGAAGGAAGGGGCCCAGAGGGAGTTTGAGTGGGAGGAGTCTCCTTGATCATTGGGGTCTGGTTGGGTGAGGGGAGAAAAGGGAGTGGTTTCTGACACACTAGTGGAAGAAGGGAATCAGTTTATAGTATAAATACAATCACCAAAATACTGGTGATGAACTTCCTTGGGAGGCAGAGGAGGGTGGTGTTTTAATGCAGAGGGTGGGGATAGCTATTCTTAAATGGACTGTGTTGTGGGTGGGGCACTGAGATATGGTACAGTGCATGCAACGCTAAACAATTGTTTCAGCACAGTTTATTTAGGGACAGTGACTGTTTGTGCACTTTTTGTGAGTGAAGTGCTACTTCACTCAAGTGAAAACTACACCTTGTGACCCTATGCCAGCAAATTCAATGACATAGTGCCACTAAGCGTAGTTTCACTGAGTGAAGTAGGCATGTCACTACGTGAAGAACCATGCAAAGTAACACTTCGCACTTCAAAACTGGGAAATTCAAAGTATTTTGCAAAGCAAAGTTTCATGACTTTGCACATTGTGTATCCCATATTTATGAAACCCCAATCATTATAAAATTGATAAGATAAAGAGTGATCTTTTATACACAACTCACAAGATATCACATTATCTTGTGCATTTGGTATATCACAGTTAATATGTTGTCCTGTCAAGGACATCACAGTGGAATACTGAGCCAGTCAGTGAGCTGCTATCACAATGCTGATGACATCATAATAGCCATATGCAGCATTGAAGCCAGAAGTTACAAATCAAAAAGGAGAGGTAAAATCTTCATACAAACAGTAGATTTAACAGCTATACCTAGCAAACTGATGTATACATTAAATACACAACAATCATACTCAAAATATGACATTTATCGATATATTCAGAGCTCAAGCTCATCCTCAAGCTTGCTTTCATCCACACTACTCCCTTCTATTGCACCATGTATTGTTCTACTACTAGCCGGTACTGGCACACACTTGGCTTTAGCTGCTATGAATTTTTAATGCAGTGGTCCTTTGTTTTACAAGTTCTCACAATGTTGACTATATATTTATTCATTTCATGGGTTAATTCCATGTACACAATTTGCTGTGCATAGTCGTTTTTTTTATTTATCTGCTGTTTACAATTGTACAGTACCACATTGCTTTCTGATTTGATTTTTCATGTGTACTCCCCTTTATCTTCCCCCCAGGACACATCTGGAAACCAGCTTTTAAGTTCAATATGTCTTTCCTGGTGAAACTTTTAAATAAATGAAAATAAATAAATAAATAAATGTCAAGGGGGTAGGACATTCTTAACTCACTCAGCTTTGCCATTTGTGAGTTATGGTCCTGCCCACTAACACAAGAAGATAAATGACATACATATTCATAGTGCTGGAAATAGGAAAAAGCACTGGGAAGACTCAACAACTTTGATATAGGAGTCAACCTACCTGCTAGGGGATTGATAACATGTTTCCTCATTATACGGTATGTTACATTGTTACACTTAATGTATTAGTTTTATGTGATATATTATGAGGGCCTGACTGGCTGTTCCATTACATCCAGTATCCTGACACCATGTTCCCAACACACGAAATCCCAACAGATGGCAGCGCAGTTCATTGAATGTTTCAGGGGGTTTCACCCCCCGCACCCCCTTACTTTATATTATAAACTCTGCCGTGGGCATAATTCCAGTGTTAGGATATCATGAGTTGGGCATGTGGCATTGGGCTTCTGGATGTCTGGCTTTTCTGTTTCAGTAAAAAAAAAAGTATACCATTTTATGCCTTTAGGGGATACAGTTACACAAGAGCAATCCTTCCCCATTTGGATCCTGGAATTGAGTCAGACTTCTAATTTCACTCATGGAACTGAGCTTCCCTTGCCCCCCCCCCCATTTGCACCACTGTATATTCAACATAATAAAGATAAAAATCTGGCTCTGTGCTTGGACTAACCCCTCAAAAGTTGACCAGCCTAGTTTCAAAACTCACAGGCAGGACAGATCCAAATGTGATGGTGGGGTACTCATTCATGCTGCCTCCCATCTAAATGTCTCCCATGTCTCCTGAAGTCTATTGCTAAGTTCACTGAGCTTCTAACTGGTTAAATGTCCTACTCACATTTCACTTTCATATTTATCGAGATTTACTGTACACTAGTGTAGGTATACCACCTGATGAAATTTATGGGTTAATCCATAAAGTGTTAGATGCTGCCACCACAGCTATTTGTGAACAGCTTCTCTAGGGCAACTGCATGGTAAATTAGTCTGCCTCAGTGTAAACAGATGTCATTTTACTATGGTACATTCCACTATTAAATCCCCAAATCATTCTCAGCTGATCTCGACTGACACCCATCATAACACCCAGGGACTGAACCATAGCCTCCTTGACTGGGTGCTTGTCTCCTACCTTCATAGATTTGTGTCTGCTGATGCACTGTTAGACATCTTCAGTGGAAATTACATGACTTTTTGTGTTAGAACAATAACATCTCAAGTCAGAACAATTAAATCTTTTAAGGTCCTACCCCATATTCTCATGGCTCATTATTTCTGGGACTTTCAGCCTAATGTCTTTCTGTTGGACCCAAACTCAGCTGAATGGCTCCTAGTTAAATCATCTCAATGCCATGTATATTGTAGTATTAGATCACTTCAGTGTCACTTTCAGCTTTGTATGTGATGTGCATCTTTCCCCACAGAAAAACTAGGGGCAGGGGCACGTACCTTCCCAGGGTTTCCTTTGATTATGTTGACCTTTGTTATCTGGGAGACAGTGCCTGGGCCAAACACTGGACTCTGGTCCCCATCTGATCAGTCTATTAGATAGGGACCAGTGTTGACTTTAAAACTGCTGTAACAAAGCCATAAGACGGGCTAAGGCTCCTTCTTTCGGAAATAAATGCCTTACCTCTGGTATAGGCCCATTCAAGTTCTGAAGAGTCTTTTACTCCCTCCTTAATTCTACTTCCTTATCCTCTGCCCCTGCAGGGTGTCTACCTAATGCCAACCCCTCTCTCACAGCAAATGAACTAAACATACAATTAATTGTGGGCCCTATCACCCTCCTTAATTCTCAGTTTGATCACAAGCCAGCCCTACAAAGAGGCCCAACTACCCCAGCTAGTTTTGTATTTGCCTCAGTACCAGATATAGATATCCTCCAAGAATGGTCTTCCCTAAATGAGCACTTCAGCTGTGGTTTTTGATGGTACAGCTCCTAGATTCCTTCCACTGGATGTCCCAGACATAGCCAGACCACTTGCCAATGTTTTCAACTGCTTTCTGTCCTTGACCACTTCCCTTTCCCTTCTCTTGGAAACATGTTACAGTCATACCGCCTCACAAAGGTGGCACAAAAGATGTTCCTGGCATCTTCTGCCCCATCTCACTACCGTCACTACTTTTTTAAGTTCTGGAGAGACTGATCAGTAGGCAACTGTCAAGTTGCTATGCTAGAACTGGCTAGCTCACCCCCTCAAATCTAGCTTCTGCCCAAACCACTATACTATCACCTCCCTTCTTCATATGACTGATCATTCCCACTCTCAAATGAACAGCAACCTTGGCATTGAAGTAATGTACACTGACCTGGTCAAGGCCTTTAGTACAGTGAATCATTTCCTGTTGCTTTCCACGCTAGCCTCCTCTGGTCCCTCAAATACCCATCGCTGATTATTTAATTCCTACAAATCAGGAAGAACTCAGGCAATCAATCTGGTCCATCCATTTCCACCATAATCACAGCTGCCCTGGGTGTTCCCCAGGGTTCTATACAGAGGCTTCTTTTATTTCATTTTCATAAATGACCTCCCCAGAATCCTTGCCTGACACACTGTCCATTTGCTTATAACACTATCATATATTACTCATGACCCTCCTCCTAAATTATTGAACAGACTATACAAATGGACCACAGTACAACACACAAAACTGGCTTCATATCAATAAACCATTGTTAAACCAAAATAAATTTGTCTCAGTGCTATTTGGCACCAGCCTATGGCTACTAAAGCTAAATTCTTGGCTCTAAGAATCCACTCCTTATCACATGGCTGCCTTTATATTGTAACATGTTACACAAAACTTGGCCTATCTCTCAAATGTCTGTATTACTCTGTTCATACAGAATTAATGGTCTAGTTTTCAGATGGTTCTCTAAACTAGGTGTTCTGGTCTGGGTGAACATTTTTCTCCTCCTCAGCACCAGACAGAGTACTGTTAAACATATAATTTGTCCTACACTAGATTGTGTGATGTGGTTTTTCTCTGGTGCCTTCCAATCTTGCATCTCCAAATTTACTACATTATTCAATGCCCACTGTAGGTTTTCCCTTGCCTGTCCACTTCACACTCATCACTGTGCTATTTATAACAAAACTGGGATGTGCTCCTCCTGAGTCAAAGTATACTCACCACATGTCCCTCCTGGGAGTAAAATTTAAGGTATGGAAACCGCCAGGGTACATTAATGGGATCTTAACTCCTGCCTCTAATGCCTATTCCCTCTTATTAGAATTAAGAACTTGGTTCTAACCCCTTCTCTGTAATTTCAATCAAACTGAATTGCTAGGAAATGCACTTGCCACTAAATCTAATAAACTGAAAGTTTCGATTTTCAACTATAAGCCATTTCTATTGCTACTGTATCTGTGAGCAAAGAAAGTCTTAGAAAACATACTGTTTTCTCATGTTCAACCTTCTAGAACTTTTAAACTGAGAAACTGCACATTATCAAATTATCATGAGCTAGAGAACCTGAGCCTGGACATGGGCATGTCAGATTTCAATGTGCAAACATCATATGAGGGTTTAACAAAGAAGTGCCTTCTCATCCATAACTATAGTGGTTCTACTGCACTGTTAGGGTGGAGAAGACACTTACACTGTATGTCCAACCCCAAATTGAGGATGTTAATTATGTGGTATAAGTATGAGCCAATGCCACATTTGCATCTGGTAAATGTCTTGAAATTCTGCACTTTTACCACTGATTCAGCCCAATTGAACTTTCGTACTACTTTGTATTACTTTGCCTTTTTGGTAAAGAATTTAACAAGTACTTTTATAGAAAACATTATAGACCACTGTGGGCCTTGAGAAAGTGGCCCTTCAGCCATGACACATTGGTTGGATGTGATAGGTGGCTATCAAGCATTTGTAAAAATTAAAAATACACATTGGTTATTAAAACTAAGAGAGTTTCAGAGTCATTTTAGCGTAACCCAAGGAAGACTCCTCTGCATTATTTTGAACTAAAAAAGAAGAGTTTAAGCAAGCGGGATCTATCCCCCTCTTTTTCACATGTGTTCTTGGTCCCAGGATCTCTGAATCCTCAATATTTGGTCACAGTTAGCATGGCAGTTTGAAAGTTCTATAAGGCTGAAAACTTGAAAATGTTTTTTGCTCAGATAGCCAAAAATGGCTAACAGTAAAAATCAGAAACTTCTGTGTTAAATGGATATAGGTCAAATGATGTTTCCCAGCTATTTGGTTTAATTGAAAAATATAACCAGGTAAGTGCACTAGACAAACGAACATCAGTAAAACAATGAATGCAACAATAATATAAGATCAGGCAAATAATCAGCATACACACCTAAGTGCAGACATAACAATAACCAGATACCATTCAGTCAAGTAGCACAGAGAAGAAGTCACAATTAAATCAGGCACAGAGCACTGAGTAACCAAGATACAAATAATCAAGGTTGAGTAGACATCAGCATACATAACAATGTGCGTGGGAGAAAAGTAATTAGCATATATCAACAAATTACTACAAAACAAAAGCAGTAGAACATAATGGGCACAGAGTATCAAGAACTGGAGCATGAACAATTGTCAAGGGACATAATGTGCTCACAAAGTTTTGCCTAGAAGGTAGAATGTGATCGTGTAGATCTAATGGTATGGGGCAAAGTGTTCCAGTATCAAGGCAAAGTAGGAGAATGTCTGTTTACCCATATTAGTGACACATTTATGTATTAAGAGTAACTCCAGGTCAGTGGAATGAAGGGGGCATGCTTGTTCAGACTTCTTAAACATGGCCACATGTGCAGCAGAGATACCTGATCTAATGAACTTGTCGATAGTACACCCTAGTGCAGAGTGTTTAAGAGACAATGGTGATAGCCACAGCAGATTTCTGTAAAAGGGCACAGTGTTGAGTCAGTCTATGAGCAGATAAGGCAAAGCGAGAGATGCCAATATAGGCAGTGGCCCATTTAGAGAGAAAACAGGAGCTAGTTTGAGAGAGAGAGAGAGAGGTACCAGGCAATAGGTGAGACTAGATAATTTGATATAATGGTGACCTGAGCCTTCGGGGAAGGGCACCACAAATAAATAAAATCTACTACTACTACTAATAATAATAATAATAATAATAATACTCCATGAGCAATGGCAAGTCTAGAAGAAGGGGTGAGGGCATGCCTGACTCTATATACAGGTCCTAGTTTTCAGTGCACTTATCATGTATAATTTAAATTTATTAACAAATTGAGATTCCATTTTCACTCATGTGCAGTTATATTTTCCATATATTTTTCATAAGGTCTATTTTTGCAAAAATGTTGATTTCATTTCCATGACACAATGTCCATTTTCATCACTTGAAACCTTTATTTTCTTGAGTTTCTATGCTGATGAAACTGGAGGACTTGGTCAACCTCTTGCTCAGTCCAGAGCTAGTACGAATATTTAAATGGCAAAATTATTTTTTTCCAACTTGGTAATAATGCACTTCTTTTTTAGTCATGTGTCATGAAAAGCCTCACCCTGCAGCCAGCCCACCGGCCTGCTCTCTGTCACACACTCTACCATCAACACTGAATACTCTGTTTTGTCCGGTGCCTAATTCCCATCCAATTGCCACTGCCAGTTCCTAGAACAAACACAGAAAAGTACATTGCATAATTCAGCTCCTCTGAGAGTGCGCACGCCTTTACCAATACCCTCCTTCTTTCCTGGCTGGCACCATTAAATGACATACTTATTGGCATAATTTAATAGAGCCAGGGTGGAAAGAAGGAACATGATGGTAAAGGCATGTGCTCTCTCAGAGGAGCTGGGTTGAGCATTGTAATTCTCTGTGTTTGTTCTTGGCACTGTTGCTGATAATCAGATGGATTTGAGGCACCAGACAATAAGAAGTGTTCAGTGTTGATGGTGGGGGGAAGGGTTGGCTGCCAGAGGGAGGGCTTTTCATGATTATATTTTCAAATAAAGAAAGACTAAAAAAGAAGTACATTATTACCAAGTTGGAAAAAACAAACTACCATTGAACCAGACTGGTGGATCACCACAGACTTCGGGATATAACCACTATACCACTAGGTATTTAAAACATTGTATTTCACTGTGATTTGGTACCTAGTTAGATCTTAACATGATTTCTGCAGTTTTAAGTTAAAGAAATGAAAAAAGAGCCTAGCGTGTGTACAGATAAAAATAATACACATCTTAAGTCGTGGCTGTTATCATTTCGGTGCAACAATGCAAAACAAAGATCAGTAAAAGTGCTAGTTAGCACTATTTATTTATTTCTTTAGTTTTTTTTAACCTGGTAGATTGCACTAGGCAATTATTTGCCTGTTTTCAGGCACAACCCGAGAGAGTACAACATCAGCATAATACAGGGTTTACAAAACAGCAGTGTGGGGTTCTCGAAGACAAAGCAAGTTGTTACTTTAAAGAGCTGCTGACACCTTCAGGAGAACTTTAACAAAACATAATATTTAGAAGCAGTTCAGCTTGTATTTTGCATTAGTTCTGTATTCCTCCTTCCCATTATTACTGGTGAAATTTGCATGAAAACAGGGTCCTTGCTCCTGAACATTTCATCTATTCCTGTTGCTTTCTCCCTACCTGAGATCGTAATGCACTCCTTGTGACATCACAGTTAATCCCATGGCAAAAGATTGTGATGTCACAACACAGGATTATGACTTGAAGTAGGGAGTAAATTAAAGAGGCAGATGCACTCTAAGGTATAAAGATCATGCATTCATGCAAATTTTCTCTGTAATAAATAATGGGGAGAAGAAATGTATAGACCATGTATGGAATGCAAGCTGAATTGTACCTAAATATCATATTTTTTCAAAGTTTTCTTTGAGACGTCAGCAGCTCTTTAAGTTGTAAGAATAAACAGTAGTGCAAGTTTTGTAAGAGTGCATAGCAGTGCATATAGTTGAGTAAGAAGTTACATCATTACATCATTACATGAAGAGTAATGCAGTCGAGATTATCACTTTCTGGTGCTCATTTCATGGCATGTCTGATGGTTATTTTAAGGTACAGACAGGGCAATTTTTTTTTAGATTGGAAGGCTAATGTTTACATTTTTCAAATGCTATGAAACTGCATTTCTGTAAATTACTGTATATAACCACAGTTTTGGCAGCAATATAAACAAACATCTTGTTTTGACCTTTCTATGCGTCAGATTATTGAAACATTTTTTGGGAAAAAGGGGGTTTAGGTGTCATTTAATTAAAAAATACATGATCCTTGATTAACCTACTGTAGGTTACTTTTCCTGTGAAAGAGTTAGGTTCTGCTGCTCAGACACCTTGGACCAGATTTAGACTGCCAATGTTTTCTTACTGCCTAAGTGGATTTTTAAAGAGGCAGCACCAGCCCAATGTGCCCTGACACAATTTTAAGTATAAGAATGCAAAAGGAGTTGGGATTTCATCAGATGGGCCATCTTCTAGGTAATCTGGAACTTATATCTTAAATTGACAGCAAGTTGCCATCTTTGTGATGTTGTAAAATGTCTGAAATGCTACAAGTCTGCACAAGGGATGAACCCTACTGAAACCTCAGAGTGAAGCAAAACACTGGACATGTCAGACTGTGTCCAAAGTCTAGAATTTGAAATAAATATCTACCAGTTGATTTCAAGTTTGCTCTGGAACATATATATGTATTTTTTTTTTCTGGTATCACATTACAATTTATCTGTGCCACATTTTTGTGCCACCTTGAAGTTCCTCTCACTATTGGCTTGCTGTGACACTGTATTTAGTGCATTCAGCTCTGTTCTTTTAAGTCTCAGAGTTACAATCTGGCAGTTGAAATTTGGGTCTCCTGTGACCTGCTGGGCCCATCCTTGACATAATTTCTAAATCAGATTTACTTGCTCAAGTCACTAGGCTCAATTCAAAAAAAAAGTTTTCTACTTTCATAACAAATTTATTTATACATGAAACCAACAGGTGTCTGACAATTATTTCTACAATTATACCCCACGGCAAAGATACTGCATTAATAATGCACTCCTTACTTTACAGAGCAAAATAATGCTTCAAAGAAATCTTTAAAAATACCATATTGCAACATTTTTATTTAATAGTTTATGTATTCACCTCCTCCTTGTCTTTTATTGCTAGGGACTTAGGCATGACAACATGTTTGTTGCCCATCACACAACATCAAGACTGCCCTATGGTTTCAATGGCTTTTAAATAAAATGGGCAAATATGCCACAGAAGCCTATATCCTACTTATGAAAAATATATTCCCAAAGCTCAGTGTTTTTTATAATATAACACACTGTGATTCTGGCTCATCATCTCTAACTCAGGTGCAGGTGCATCACCTGCCCGACTATCATATAAATAACGTTGATCAATTTTTTTCTTCAGCAAAAAACATAAGGCTTAAACTGTGACAAAATAAGTATAGTACAAAGAGGCGCATCACCACTTACTGATGTCTCTCCCTGAATTCCTCTCTTGGTGCTGTAGCACCTATAATGTGATTAATTTTATTGCAGATTTAGTCTTGGTCAAATAAATGGAGACTATCCTTAATACAAACAAATTCAGCTTTCACTGATGGAGACAGAGGGAGTATAGTTGAACAAGAAAGGTTGTGCCAATCAGTGAAAACTGCATCTGAGTTGAAATTTCATGAACTCAAGTGAATCTGTGCATTTACTGACATTGTACCTAAATAATTTGGTGGGAATTTCTTGTAAACTGTATTTACTGTATCTGCTATAAATAATATTCCTTCTAATCTATCATAGGCACAGTGTGCAATTTTCTAAAGAAAAGTCAAATAAATGTCTATTAATTTATGATAATGGTCAGGAAGAAGCTGCACAGGTGAATTTCTATGATAAAGTAGGTCATCCTGCAAAAAATCCATACTAGACCTTTTGCACATCATGCAAACAGGATCTGGGATATTTTGGATAACAGCCCAGGACCTGGTACTTGCTCTACTGGCCAAAACAGCTTATCTATTAATATTACTTGGCTATATAAGTGTTACAGCATCATGATCAGATATGTGCCTGATTAGAATGCTGGTTTATACTGCATTATTGTATATTCACAGCACTTTAAATATCACTTTTGTACTTTGTGCTTTATTGCACAAAAGTAAACTGTCTCTTTAAGTGATAGACTTTAAATGTCAGTCTTCACACATGGCACACCCGTGCAGATGAGGATGCCAAGTTTGATGTCAAAACACAGGCAAGTACCGAGACCTCTGAGACACAGGCCGGCATGCTTGGAAGTGCAGGAACACATACACATTTATTCATTTGGATGGTTCTTTAAGTTAATTATGCAGCTATTTGCACTCATCTCTGATGAACCACAACTGAAATGCCACTGTAGAAACTTGTGAAGCCCTTTCCTTGCAGCCTGAAGTAATTTCTGATGTGATGAGTCACGAAAACAAATATTTTTCTTTCAGTTTGCACTGTCTTTTCAAGCACTTTAAGATAAAACCAGTTACAATAAAATTGCTTTTGTTGTGTAAATCTGTGCTTTGACTGCTAGCTGCTTTTTTGTGCAGACCCTTGTTTTACTGAATGGAATCACCGTTGAACTGCTTTTGCGCTGCACCCCAGGTATGTGCATAAACAAATGTCATGTGTATTTTGAGCTGCCTTGTGCCTGCTGTTGCTTTAGAACCTAGGATATTTTGAATAACAGCTTAGCACAGTCTCAAAGCACAACCCAGGACTGGGTACTTACATTACTAGTCAAAACATCCTAATCTATCATTATTACTTGGCTATGTGAGTGTTACAGCATCATAAATAGAAACATACTTCATTAGAATGCTGGTTTATATCCAATAAAGTCCAAAAATAGATTCACCAGCGTACTATACTGGCTGTATGCATAAAGGAGACAATATGCTCTCCTGTTCTTAGGGAAATTATGTAGATTCATCAATTTCCAACAAATCTCTGACACACAAATTGACAGCTGGCATTTACAGACTGATGCTATGACCTTTATGAATTGCATCTGCTGTTGTTAAACAGTGACCTATGGAATATTCATTCTTCATTACCATTCATTAGGATAGCTTTGACCCTGTGAGTCCATATTGATCACTTGCTATACTATAATGCAGCTCTCTCATTCAATTGGAATTTGTGAAGCTAATACAACTATTCCCTTCAAAATTCACAGCTCATGCCACTTACAATACAACAAATTGCTGGGGCCACAACTTTTATTTTTACACGCACTACAAAACATTATTCCACCAGCTGTAATATCAATTTGTTGATCTCTGAAAATCATCTGTAGTTACAATGTTTGAAAAGAAACAAACAACAACCTTTACAGATATAAAACAATATTATTACAGTACAAAAGTGGTAAGTAGGTGAACTCCCATGGTGTTTCAGATCATTAATGACTTACTTGCATAACACAATCACAGTACATATAGATCTTGCAGAAGTATATCTAGAGTAAATCAAGGGTGGGTAAATAGGAATGGATTTATATCTCAACTCCACCTCAACCATTAGAAGTGGCTTAGATTAGCCAAATTCTCAAAGTTCTGAGCCACTCCAGGTCTGAAACATAACTGGGTCACTGAAGGGATGGCATATACCAGTGGTTCTGAAACCTTAACATCTGGTGACCTTAAAGAGCAACTATAGTACCAGAGGTTACTGGTGGCCTCACTCCATACATTTTGACCCCAAACCCCAGATAAAACATATTTCTGTTTACACAGGATACAGTACATCAAATGGGTTCCCTTTCTCTTTATATTAGTATAGCTTTAACATATAAAACTGTATCAATTGGACTGATTCTTATAAGCTGACTACAAACTTTCATTTAAAAAAAATAATTTTCTAACCCCAAACATTTTAAAGTTAGACCTTTCATAATATAATTTATTTAAAATAGGATAGCATTGGAAACTCAAGGGCTAGAGACCTATTTTATGTTAAATTAAATCATGGAATCAAGTACAACTTAGATTCAAGGTATTTTATTAAATGTTCAGCATTTCTACCTTTACATTGTTAAAATCAATATAAAAACAAAACACAGTTATTAATTCTTGAACCATTAAGTAAACCACTGCACCCAAGAAAAGGAAAAAAAACAACAATGAAACAGGAACTGAAACACTTGGCTCAGTATGTAATCATGGAAATTTTCTACAGTGAAAAGAGTAACTTTCTAAGGAAAGCTGCTGACTATAGGACATTGTGGATAATTCCATGTTACAAGAATGAACAAGCATTTGTCAATGCCGAATGTTTGCTTGCTGGTATTGGCATTGGTACTGTAGAAGTTAGAGAGATGCATAATAGGAATGGCAGTGAAGTACTGAAGTAATGCCAACTGCCACCCACACCCTGCAATGACTGAGAGTCATTGGGGGTGTGCCTTTGGGTTGCTGGCCATAACGCTCACACCATTCCATCTCACCCCACCCTGTAGACACCAACAGATGTCATGGTGTGCCTTGGGGTCTTTGGTCCTTATGCTGACCCCATTCCAGAAAGAAATAAGCTGAGATGGGTGCAGTATAGGAGAATGGGGTGAACTTTAGGGCCGAAGACCCTAACACACACCTTGATGACTGTCACTGGCTGCAGGGTTGGTGTAGGGGTGGAATGGTGTGAGCATTACTGCTGACAACCCCATGTCACACTCCTGATGCCTGTCAGTCTGTACAGAGTGAGCATTATGGTTGGAAACCCTAATACCCTGGGCAATTGTTGGTATTTTCACTCCCAAATTTTCAACATGGGCTTTTTGGGACCCCACCTCATGAACAGTGGCATTATCGTTTTGTTACTCCATCCTGAAAGGTGATTTTGCACAGCGACCATACCATTCAGCACCACAAGTGTGAAAAGAAAATTGGGGGCAGGATGTGAAAAATGACAGCTGTACTGTCAACATACCAGATACAGATTAGTCAATACCAGCAGGAACATCTGCTAGAACTAGACACATGGCGGATTCCTTGGAGGGGGAGGGCCTCAAACAGCGGGTACAACAACTCACAAGAGACAGGGCTATCCTAGATCTAGTACTGACTAACATGGAAAGGATCACAGATCTCCAGGTGGAAGGTCACCTGGGGACCAGTGACCAATACATGGTATGGTTCAATTTGGCCACTAGAACAAAATCATCGCATTCCAAGGCAAAAATATGGGACTTCAGAGGAGCCGACTATGATGAGAAGGCCAACAGAGTTAAGCTAGCCTTGGCAAAAGGAAATACAGGTGAGGGGGTAAAGGCAAAGTACATAGATACATAGATACATAGACAGTGTCGGCAGATAAGGGCCTATGGCCCACCCAGTCTGCCCATTTGAGCTTGTAAGTTCAGTTTGTTTTCCTAGAAGTCTGTTGCCCCTTACCCCTGACCTCCAGAATTCCTTTATGTCTATCCCATGCATTCTTAAATCCCGTGATTGTTTCAGTCCCCACCACTTCCTCTGGCAGGGTGTTCCACTTGTCCACCACCCGTTCTGTGAAGAAATTCTTTCTCATGTTTCCTCTGAATTGTCCTCCTCCAACTTCATCCCATGCCCTCTAGTCCTGGAACATCTTTTTCACTTAAAAATAGTGTTTTCCTGCACCCTGTTCCTCCCTGTAAGATACTTGTATGTCTCTATCATATCCCTCTCCTCCTCTCCTCCAGGGAGTACATGTTCAGTTCCTTCAACCTGTCTTCATAGGACTTGTGATGCAATCCATGCACCATCTTTGTTGCCCTCCTCTGAACCTTCTCCTACCCTGTCTATGTCCTTACATAGGTGTGGTCTCCAGAACTGTACACTGTACTCCAGGTGGGGCCTCACTAGTATCTTGTATAGCAGAATTATGACCTCCCTTTTCCTGCTGGTGATGCCCCTGCCTATACATCCCAGCATCCTATTTGCTTTTACCTGCTGCCTTGTCACACTGTTTCCCTACCTTGAGGTCATCGAGATGATAACCCCAAGATCCCTTCCTGCTTGGTGCATGCTACATCCTCACCCCCAACTGATATATTGTGCCAGGGTTTTGTGCCCCATATGCATTATCTTGCACTTCTTTGCATTGAATTTCAACTGCCAAATCCCTGACCATTCTTCAAGTTTCTGCAGGTCGCCACATTCTGTCTACACCCTCTGGTGTGTCTACTCTGTTACAGAGCTTTGTGTCATCAGCTAACAGTGAAATTCTGCCTCTAGGTCCCATGCAATGTCACTGATGAAGATGTTGAATAGGACCGGTCCCAGCACTGATCCCTGTGGTATCCTACTGGTCACTCTTCCCTCTGTGGAGTGACAGCCATTTACCACCACCCTCTGTGTCCTGCCACCCAGCCAGTTACCTACCCACCACACTACTGTCCTGCCGACACCCATATTCCCCAGTTTGTGTAATAGTCTTCTATGTGGCACAGTGTCAAAGGCCTTGCTGAAGTCTAGATAGGCCATGTCCACCGCCTCTCCCTGATCCACCTCCTAGTCACCCAGTCAAAAATTCAACGAGATTGGTCTGACATGCCTCCCCTGAGTGAAACCATGCTGCCTTGGGTCTTGTAGTCCATTGACAACCAGATGTTCCTACCAATCTTTCCTTCAGTAGTGCTTCCATGATCTTCCCACTACCGAGGTGAGGCTGACTGGTCTGTAGTTCCTGCTTCCTCTTTGTTCCCACTTTTGTATAAGGGACTACATCTGCTGTCCTCCAGTTCTTTGGGTACCTCCCTGTTTCCAGTGATCGGCTAAACAGGATAGCCAGAGGTTCAGCCACCACCTCTCTTAGTTCTTTAAGGACCCTGGGTGCACCCCATCAGGCCCCATTGCTTTATCAACTCTTATTACTTCCAGTTCCTTCAGGACCCTTTCGTAAAAGGACTTGTGTCCATTTCTTGCACCATTCTCACCCCTTGTACTGCCTTCAGACCCATTACCCTCCTCTTCCTCAGTAAAGACTGAGCAGAAATACCTGTTCAATATGTCAGCTTTACTGTTGTCATCCTCCACGTGGCTTCCATCCTCCCCCTTCAGTCTCACTATCCCTCCCTTTGTCTTTCTTTTTTCACTTATGTACCTGTAAAAGGTTTTGTCCCCTCTACCCACTGATTTTGCAATGTGCTCTTCTGTCTGAGCTTTGGCTTCCCTTACTGACCTCCCTGCCTCCCTTTGCTTCTCCTGGTACTTCTCCCTATCCCCTTCTGCCTGTGTCTTTGTATTGCCTGAATGCAATCTTTTGGCTTTCCTCTCTTTGTTACCTCTTTGGAAAACCATAATGGTCTCCTCTTCCTTTTCCTCTTGCTAACCTGCTTAATGCATAATTCTGTTGTTCTTGTAATCCCATTTTAAATACTGCCCACTGTTCCTCAACCCCTGATTCCTGTCCCATTCCCCTTAATGCCTCTTTCAAGTATCTCCCCATTTTTCCAAAGTCTGCCCCCTAAAATCCAGGATACGTGTTTTTGTGTGGTTTGGTTCTGCTCTTTCTGTGATTTCAAACCACAATGACTGGTGGTCACTGTTTCCCAGGTGCTTCTCCACTGTTACCCCATCACACTGTCCCTGTTTGTGAGCACAAGGTCCAGTATTGCCTTCTGCCGAGTTGGTTCCATGACCAGTTGCTTGAGGAAGGCACCCTGAAGGGAGTCCAGGATAAATCTGCTCCTAGTTGATGCTGCTGCTGGGATGCTCCAGTCCACGCCTGGAATATTGAAGTCTCCAACCAGTACTACCTCACCCTTGTCTGCCATTCTTTGGATGGCTAGCATCAGCCCTTATCTGTTTATTCCTCAGGTGTTGGTGGTCTATAGACCACACCTGTGCGGATGGCTGTCCCCCATTTTCCTTTCCAGCTTAACCCACAGTATCTCTCCCCCATTTTGTTCCTCCTGGATCTCTGTGGCCCTTATGTCATTTTTCACATACAGTGCCACTCCTCCTCCCTTCCTGCCTGCTCTGTCTCTTCTGAATATGTTGTAGCCAGGTATGGCCATCTCCCAGTCGTGGTTATCATTACACCAGGTTTCAGTGATGGCCACAATTTCCAGGTCTGACTGCACCATGACAGCCTCCAGATCTTCCATCTTGTTGCTAAGGCTCCTGGCATTTGCACACATGGCTTTCCATGATTTGACCTCCCTAGACTGTTTCACTGTTCTACTCCAGCCCTTCCTTGGTTGTCATTTATCCCTGGTTCTCCTTGCTGTCTGCCCTTCTGCTGAATTTTGCCCCTTTCTGCTTATCCACCTCTTGGGCACTAATCTCCATCTTTTGCACACTGCTTTGAGAGATAGCCACTCCTCTGGTTCATTGGTTCCACTGCTAGCTGTGGGGGGAGCAAGTAGGTACCTCCTTGCTGGCCTGCCACCCCTTTGCTAGTTTAAATGCTTGTCAATGTAGCATTTAAACTTATCATTGAGTGCTTGGATTCTCCAGGATGGATGCAGGCCGTCAGGCTTGAACAAACCTCCATCCTCCAGGTGGGTCCCCAGTCACCAATGAATCCAAACCCTTCCTCACAGCACCAGTTCTTCAACCATGAGTTAAAGTTCCTGGTGCATGCACTCCTATGTTCTCCCTTGCCTCTCACAGGTAGTACTTCTGAGAAAGTGACAGAAGTAGCTACTTGCTTGAGACCCCTCCCCAGTTTCCTAAACTCTTCCTGAACTTCCTTTGGCTCCCCATTTGCCAGGTCATTAGTACCTAGGTGGATAATGACATCCAGCTCACCCTCCCTGCCTTGCCTTCCCAGTGATCCCCAGGATCTTCCTTCCATCCCTCCATGCCGTGGCACCTGGTAGGCACCTCACCTCCCTGTCCTCCCCCTCCTGTGTCCCTAGCTGGATCCCTCTTATGATGGAGTCCCCCACTAGGATTTGCTTCCTCCTCCTCTGGGGTCCACTGCACTCCCCGCTGAGTTCACCTCCCTGGCTAACCTCCACATCCTTTCCTTCCACTTCTCTGGGTACCTCTATTTGGTTGTCCTCATTTGCCAGTGTGGCATATGAGTTCTTGAGTGGAATAAGATCTGGGATGTGCCTCTGCCTGACCGCCTAACCTCCCTGAGCCCACTGTCATCCAAGTGCTTCTCGCTCGGCATCCTTGAGGCAGTTGCATTGGACTGGGTGGTCCCTGGATAGGGTGATGGTACTCCTGACCCAGTTTACTTCTGCTCTGAGTCTGACTACCTCCTCCTGCAGTCCAGAGAGATGCATGCAGATAGGGCAGCACCTCAGTGTCCAGAAGGTCTGCCTGAATATGGCTGCCCCACAGCCACTGCATTGTACCACTCCCCACATTATACTGCAATTCCACTACTTGTATGCTACTGAAGCTCTCCTAGTTCCCTTTTATTAATTTACTGTCCTAAAATCCTGCCACTGATCCTCAGATAATTTTTTTTTTTAAAGAAAAAGAAAACAATAAATAAATAAATGAATCAAAACACTTATGGGTGCTGAGGGTGGCTTCTTCCCCCTTATGCCCCTCCTACTTCACACCCCTTACTATACCCTGTGTTTAGCTCCTGTCAATCAGATTTAACAGGGCATATAATTAAGAGTTGGGGGAAGGGGGGGCAAAATTTTGCAGCAATTAAAGACAGCACAGAATTACACCACCACTATGTTTTAAATTTTCAACAGCCCAAAAACAATTATAAGTAAAGACAACAAAGAAATTATAGCGTCACTAAAAGCCCTCAATCTAAGTTTAAAAGAAAAATAGCAATTACCAGTTACTCTAAAGCACTGAATTGAATATGTTCTTCCTTCCCTCCCTCTGGCTTTCTGGAGAAAGTGGGCACATCATGATGCAGTACTTGAAGCAACATCCCATTGTGTTAGAGAGAAAAAAAAGTGCAAAAGAAGAAGGAAACTACTTTGGTTCTCAAAAACAGTAGCAGAAAAGGTCAGAGCCAAAAGGCTGGCCTTCAGGAAACATAAGGGAATGCAGCAGGATGAAGATAGGGAGGCACACCAAACTTCCCTAAGGGAAGCAGGTAAGGCTGTAAGGCAGGCAAAGGCCCAAACCAAGGAAACACTAGCACAAACAGTAAAAAAAGGTGACAAGACTTTCTATAGACACATTAGTGAAAGGAGAAAGGGGTATTGCTAAGATTAATGGGGATAAGGGGGCATGTGAGGAGGAGGACCATGTAAAAGCATCTATCCTAAATAGATACTTCTGGTCAGTATTTACTGAAGAGATGATAGGGCAGGGCCCACAGCTCAGTACCATGGACACAAGGGGGAGGGAGGTGTGCTCTAGTCCCTTCACAAAAGAAAGGATCCTACAAGAGCTCAATAAGCTCAGGGTGGACAAAGCAATGAGACCTGATGGCATACATCCCAGGTTACTAAAGGAGCTAAGGGTGGAACTAGCAGAGCCATTATCAGAACTGTTTAGTGAGACTCTGAACACAGGAGAGGTCCCAGAAGACTGGAGAAGGGCTCATGTGATCCCGCTCCACAAGAGTGGTAGCTGGGAGGAGGTAGGGAACTACAGACCACTCAGTCTTACCTCAGTAGTGGGCAAGATTATGGAGGCACTCCTTAAGGAAAGGATAGTGCAACACCTGGAATCCATAGGAGCACAGGATCCAAGACAGCATAGGTTTACAAAAGGAAGGTCCTGTCAAACTAATCTTGTAGATTTCTTTGACTGCGTAACCAGAGTGGTGGACCAAGGGGGAGCAGTTGATGTCGCCTTCCTTGACTTCAGCAAAGCTTTCAATACTGTTCCACATAGAAGATTGAATAATAAGCTTGGTAGGCTCAGCGTGGGTCTGATGTTGGTCAACTGGGTGGCAAACTGGTTGATGGGCAGAAAATAGAGAGTGGTGGTAAATGGTATACAGTCCGAAGAGATGCAAGTCACAAGTGGGGTACCTCTGGGAACAGTCCTGGGGCCAGTCCTCTTCAATATCTTCATCAGTGACATTGCAGATGGACTGGAGGGTAAGGTTTGTCTGTTTGCAGATGACACCAAGATCTGCAACAGAGTAGATGATCCAGATGGGGTGGGCAGAATGAGAAAGAGATCTGGATAAACTAGCAAAATGGTCAAAACAGTGGCAACTGGGGTTTAACGCAAATAAGTGCAAGATCATGCACATAGGAAAGAGAAAGCCTGAAGCCACCTATAGGCTGGGAGGGGAGTTGCTGGCAGTCACAAGGGAAGAAAGAGACTTGGGCATCAACATTACCAATGACATGAAATCATCCAAGCAGACCACTAAAGCAGTAGGTAAGGCTAGGATAAAGTTGGGGTGTATTAGCAGTGGTATCACAAGTCAGAAGAGGGAGGTAATAATCCCTCTTTAGAAGACACTGGTTAGGCCCTATCTGGAGTACTGCGTGCAGTACTGGAGGCCACACCTTGACAAGGACATTAACCAAATTGAGGCAGTCCAGAGAAGGACAACCAAAATGGTGCAAGGACTGCATCAGCAAACATATTAGGACAGATTAACAGAGTTTAAATTTGTATACCCTAGAGCAAAGGATGGAGAGAGGTGATATGATTGAAACATTCAAACACCTTAAGGGCATTAACAAGGTGAAAGAGTTTAACATGTTTCAATATAAGAAAGATAGCAGGACAAGAGGACACATCATGGGATTAGAGGGAGGTTGATTAAGGGGTAATGTGAGGAAGTTCTTTTTCACAGAAAGGGTGGTGGATGCATGGAACAACCTATCTCAGGAAGTGGTGGATATGACTACAGAGCAGGGCTTCAAACAGGCATGGGATAGGCATAAGGGAGCAATACAGATGAGTATGAATAGATAGGCCATTGACAGAGCAAAGGCCGATAGCACATTCATAAGGTAGAAAAATAATATGAAAAATTGGTGAAGGTACAAGCGTGAATAGAAACTGAACAATGCACGCTCATAATGCAGTCATTTTTTGGAATGTTTTCACCAAATGTTCAACATGGCCTTTTTGGGACCTTCCCTCATAAACAGTGGCACTGTGATTTCATTAATCTGTCCTGAAAGTTGATTTCACAAAGCAGTCTTGCCATTCTGCACCACAGGTGAAAAAACACATTTTGGGCAGAATGAGAAAAATGATAGCTATACTGTTCATAAAGGGGTGTGGAAAAATGGTAATTTTGGAAATTTGGAGTGAAAATATTAAAAATTGAAAAAGTTAAGACTGTGCATAGAAACTGTGCAACGCATGCTCATAATGCAGTCATTTTTTTGAGATTTTTCACCAAATGTGCAACCTAGGCTTTTTGGGACACCTCCTCATGAACAGTGGCACTGTCGTTCCCTTAATCAATCCCAAAAGGTGATTCCGTGCAGTTATCATGAAATCACCTTTTGGGACTGAGAAACTAAATGACAGTGCCATTGTTCATAAGGTGGGGTCCCAAGAACCCCATGTTGAAAATGGACAAGAACTCCAAATATTGGCTGGAGATATCAACCTGTTGAAATCCCTATTGACTGCCATTATAGGGCTTACTGTGATTTCTTCAGTTCCCAGTTCAGCTTTGAAGAATGCAGAGCGTGTTTCTGGTCCACGATCCTGCTCCTGAACTCCATGAGTATAAGCATTTGGTGCGGGAAGGAGGGTCTGCCGAGGAGGGTCAGGATGGGGTAGGCGGCAGGGATGATGAGGGACTGTTTTCTTTTTTCAGGTTTAAAAAAGACCTTGGGGACGTTTTCTTTTTACAGGTGAAATATTATTAAACAGATTTCCGCACACTGGGTGGGGTTCCAGTGCCAGACCAGTGGAGGGGGGGATCAGTGCTGACCTGGGGATTGGGCACCCCAAGATTGGCTGAGAAAATAGGGGTGGCAGTGGGGGGTCCAGTGCATCTGACACCAGGAGTGGGCATTCCAGTGTCAGAAACATAAAGCAGTATTTTGGCACACTGGGGTGGGCTCCCAGTGTGCTACATTAATGGGTGGAGGGGGATACATGCTGACGCATGGATTGGGCACCCCAGTGTTGGATTTCTGGAGAGTATGTGGGTGGTGGAGGTGGCAGGAGCCACCATTGTGGTAAGCTGCACCGTGGCTCATTTATTTATTTATCCTTTTCACCAGGAAAGGCACACTGAACAAACTGGAGACAGGAGCTGACAAGAACCAAAACTCTTCCCATGCGCATTACTGTGCACTGTAATGCACATGGCCAGACTCTTGTTGTCTGGATGTCTGTGTGCCTGGTTGGGGGGGCTGCCGCTACAATGACGAAATTGTTCCTGATTGCAGCGGCAGATTTCATTCAAGTGCAGCTCTCACTCTGAAACTGCTGTCATTGGCAGCTTCCTGCTTGATTGGAGGCCAAGGGGCATGCACATTATAGCACCCGCTGCATTGTCCACAAGACGGACACACCTCTGCAATGCTCTACTATCTCAATACGCTTCTTGTGCACTGTGTACACAAGCAAACATAAAAATGGTTCATCTTTACTGGGAAGCTTGAGTTTGGCTACCTACATTCCAGCCCAGAAAAGCCCCATAATCTCTAACGGCAAATTAATTCCAAAATGGGGCAAAAATGCCCATAACAGGGATTTCATATCAGCAGGGATTTAAATATCCCTGTAATTCAGTTGTTAAAATTGACTTTTACTCAGCCATAGGACTTGTTTATAACTCTCGAATTTTTTGAGCCTCATAGATTTCATACGAATGTACAAACATACAAAACTGCCAGCAGAAACAGGCTACATTGTCTATCAAGTCTGCTCAAATGTGCAACTAGCACCCTTAACTTTCAGCTGCTCCACTCCCCCCCCCCTTACATTTACCCCTGCCTCTCACCCTGTCCCATCCCCTTTTGAAACTATCCACTGTCTTACAGGATACCACCTCCTCTGACAGTGTTCCATTGCACCACAACCCTCTCAGTGAAAAAGTATCTCCTTGTCTCCCTCTTATATCTCCCCTCTCCAGTCTGACACCATGACCTCTCATGTCCCTCCCCATCCTTAGCTTAAATATCCATTCAGCGTCTGCTTAATTATCTCCTTTATGTACTTAAAGGTCTCAATCATATCCCCCCGATCACTCTTCTCCTCCAAGGAGTACAAATTCAACTTCCTAAGCCACTCCTCGTATGGTTTGTCTTCCAACCCCTGGATCAGCTTTTTTGCTCGGCGCTGTACCCCCTCCAGCAATCTAACATCCTTCTTTAGATATGGGCGCCAGTACTGTATGCTGTACTCCAGGTGTGGTCTGACCAGTGACCTGTAGAGAGGCAGGATCACCTCCCTGCTCCTTGAGATTCCTCTTGCAATACATCCCAGCATCCTGTTGGCCTTTGCAGCTGCCTTCCTGCACTGGTCTGTGTTATTCATTTTCCCCCCATTACAACTACCTCCAGATATTTTTCCTCCTCGTTGGTGCCTAGCTGCACTCCGCCCAGCAGGTAACCCCTCCAAGGGTTCTTTGCCCTGAAGTTCAGTTTCTTGCACTTTTTAGCATTGAACCCTAACTTCCACTTTTCCGACCACTCCTCCAGTCTGGTCAGTTTGTCCTGTAGCCCCTGCCATCCTGCTATGTCATCCACCACCACCCTCAACTTGGTGTCATCAGCGAACAGACTGATCTTATTCCTGATGTCATGTGAGCTGTCTGCTATAAAAAATCCTGAACAGCACCGGCCCCAGTACTGATCCCTGTGGCACCCCGCTAGTCACTGCCCTTGGAGATGTGAGATCCCCCCCACCACCCTCTGTAGTTTCCACTGCAGCCAGTTCTCAATCCAGTTTACCATTTTAGACCCCGCTCCTACATACAGTATCTCAACTTTCCCCCCAGCCTCCCATGTGACACTAAATCAAAGGCCTTGCTGAAGTCCAAATAAACAACATCCACAGCATGGCCCTGATCCAGTTCCCTTGTTACTCAGTCACAATATTCCACTAGGTTGGACTGACAGGACCTTTCTGAGACAAATCCATGCTGATGATCATCCAGGAGCCCATTGTCCTCCAGGAAGATCACCAGTCTCTCTCCTACAGGATTGTCTCCATTAGCTTCCCCATGATGGATGTTAAGCTTACTGGTTTATAACTGCCAGGTTCATCTTTTTGGCCACTTTTATGGAGGGGCACCACATGGGCCATCCTCCCATCATGTGGTATGAACCCTATGTTCAGAGAAGTATTGAACAAGTCTGTCAGTGGCCAAGCCAGGACCTCCGCCACTTCCTTCAGCACTCTGGGATGTATGCCGTTGGATCCTGGTGCTTCATCCACTCTCAGAGCCCCTAGACCTTCCAACACCCTGCCCTCAGTGATTACTCCTTCAGTCACCCTCTCTCCCCCACCTTCCCCACCTCCTGCAGTAGTTTCCCTCTCTTCTCCCTCATGAATACAGAGCAGAAGTACTCATTTAGTATTTCTGCCTGTTCCGCCCCTTTCTCTCTCCAACCCTAATCCCTCCTAATCCTCATTATCTGGTCCTTGCAGCTCCTTCTCTCCTGTGTATAATTGAAGAAGTCCTTTTCCCCATCCTTGATGCCCTATGCCAGCCTCAGTTCCCAGGCAGTTTTAGCCACCCTGACTCCCCTTGTAACCTCTTTGGACTTCTTCTTATACTCCTCCCAATCCTCCCCCCTCCTGGACCTCCTGTATCTCCTGAATGCAACTTTTTTCAACCTCACTTTTTCTAAGACTTCCCTACTCATTCATCTTGGTTTCTTGTCACTTCCCTGTTTGTTCTGTGATTTGGTACAGGTTTCAGTAGCCTACACCAGCCCCAATTTGATTCTTTCCCATTTCTGGTTCACATCCCTGTGTGGGCTGAATTCGTTTCAGATGCCCCTCTAAGTTTACACCCATCCTTCCAAAATCAGCCCATCTGAAGTTGACCACCCTGTTCCCTGTACCCACTTCTTCTCTGCTCATGTTTGAGCGTGAACCACACTGAGCTGTGGTCATTCACTGCCAGTGGGTCTTCCACCCCCACCTCTCTTACAGCCTCACCATTGGACAATACTAGATCCAGCGTATTTCCCAACCTAGTCAGCTCAGTAACCATCTGTGCTAGGAAGCTGTCCTGGAAGGCTTCCAGAAGTACCTGTTCCCTAGCACTCGATGTTGCTGGGGTTCTCCAATCCACTCCTGGCAGGATGAAGTCCTCCACGATTACTGCGTTACCCTTCCTGCACACCCTCCTAACTTTCTCTGCTACAATAGATCCCTGTCCAAGTCCTCCTCCTGAGTCAGTGGCCTGTAAATCACCTCCATCCTGAGAGTCCTATTTTTCATGTCATGGAGTTGCATCCACAAGGCCTCTGTTCTACCCTCCTTCGCCTCCTCCCTTGTGCATTTTATCCTGTCCCTCATGTAAATTTCCATCCCTCCCCCTTTCTCTTTACCCTCATCCCTCCTGTAAATCCTATACCCTGGGGTCATCAGATTCCAGTCCTGGTATTGATTGGCCCATGTTTTGGTGATGGCCGCTATGTCCACCCCCTTCTGCCATAAAAGCCTGTAGTTCTGTGGTTTTGTTCCTCAGGCTTCTTGCATTCAAGGAGATAACCTGCCATGCTGTACCCTCACCATACTTACCCAGTTCCCCATTCCCCTTAAACCCCATCTGACCCTTCTCTGGTACCATCCCTGTCCATATGGGAGGTAAACTCATTTGGCTCCCCTCTCTGAAGACCGTACGTACCAGCTGTCCACTCGCCACCGTCCTCCTAGTTGAAATCCACCTTTGTTGCTATGTACTCCTCTAGCCTCTGTTTTAGCACCCCCTGCCCCTCCCTGGTCAAGTGTAACCTGTCCTCTGCATACAGATCTTTATTGTCCCAGATCCTGCTCCAGCCTCCCATGATCTCATACCCCTTGGATCGACACCATTCCCCCAGCCATGTGTTAAATTCCACTATCTTTCCTTTCCTTACCATACTCACACAGGATATTGGGAGTACCTCAGAAAAGGTCACTGATCTCCTCATCTCCTCACACAGCCTTCCCAGTTCCTCAGACCTCTCCCTTATCACTTCTATTGTCTCACCTGCCAAGTCATTCATACCCATGTGCACCACAACATGCGGTTTCCTTCTTCTCCTCCCTGCGCACTTGAGAATTGACTGTCCAACCCTGGCCGCTGTCAGCCCAGGGACAGACTCGACCCAGATGTGACTATGCCTTTCCCCCTTACTGCCTCATCGGTCCTCTTTTAGTATAGAATGTCCCAGCACTAGTACACACCCATCTTCAATTCTAATCCCTCACCCCATCCTTTTATCTTTGTACCTGCTTCTACAGTCCACCTTGCCTTGTACATTTGTAACTCTATCCTTACCCCTTGCTACTCCCCAGCTCCCACCCCAACCTGCCCCTCCCCCAAAGCTCTCCCACTATCCCACCTCCTCACTTCCCTCTGCTGTATGCCCTCATCCACCCTTACAGTTGTGCCCCTCCTCTTTACCCTGCCTCCCTCATCCACCCTTTCTGCTGTGCCTGTCTCCCCTTACTGCTGCCCCTCCTCTGGCAGAATGCTGTCCCTTGGACATTCACTACCCCTTCCACCTCCTGAACCCTAATGGAAATCACCTCCCTCATCCTCCACCATCATAGCCAACACCACAAACCTATTTCCTGCCACCACTGTACTGTTGTGCATAGGTTCTTCCTACTTCCCTGAGACTCTCCCGTATTGCTTGCCCCCCCATACACTTTGACCCTGTACTCCATCCTCTTCCCCTCCCTTGATTCAGAACTTATGTTACTCCTATGTTCTAGTCTCATATTACTCCTTGGAGGTGGCCTTTATGCTCTAGTTCCCCCACCCTCTGTACTCTCTACCAAACCACTGCACTTCTTCCTCCAGTCTCCTTAGCCTGTGACAAATTGGACACCCCTCTAGCTTCCATAATGTGTTCATCCAACAGTCGCCCACATCCATTACAGCCCACTATTCTACCTATGTCAGCCCCCAGTGTCCTGCTGCCCTGTACCATTCTCCTTTCTGCTGCCACCATCCCCTTATGATGGCCCCTCCACCCCTATTGTATCCTTCCCTAGCACGCCCATTTTCATACTACTACTATTAACATCCTCTTGCTCCCCAGATCACCTTCAATACTAACTATAGTGAAACAGTACCCTTAACCTTCCTTAAGTTTCCTTTAATTCATTAGACATACATACAGTAAAAATATACCCCTTTCTGTTCTATATTTACTCTTTACTAATATCACTTACCAACCCCTAAACCCCCCAGCTGCAGATAGTCTGACCAAAATTAATTCTCTATGGCATTTTGCAGATGAAAGACATTATATCAGTTTAGCAGTGCTTAATTGAAGCAACCACAACTACCCCTTTGCTGATAGTAATAACCAGCATCCCCTTAACTCCCTAAGCGATCCCACCACAATTGCAAGCAGTCTGACCAAAATTAATTCTCTAAAAGCATATTACCTAAGAAAAACATTCAAAGTACACAAAATCCTCCTATTATTTCCCTAACTGCACCTGTAGAAGAAAGACATTAAAAAAATAAATGCCGCTTTAAAAGTCCCATACAAGTCACTCCAAAATTCACTCTGGCAGTGCCTAAAAGAAGGAGAAAGAGACAGTGTCATAGGTTTGTACGAGCTAAGATAGGTATATGCCCATTAACAGCTCACCCTTAACTCAAAGGGATTAGCCACATGTATTATACTTTTTGCAATAATCATCTAATTTGTTCTTAAATTCAGTCATGTTGTTGCTTCCTACCACATCTAGCAGAAGTCTATTCCACACGGCCACCACTCTTTGGTTAAACCAGACTACCCTTTTAGAAGTTTGGCTCATTTCCTCCTTGAAGTGCAACATATAGGATCAGTGTCAGTGGCTCAGCAGGTAGCACACTTGCCTCTGAGGCTGAAAGATTAGAAGGTTGTGGGTTCTAGCATTACACCAGGAAAATGTGATAAATCCCAATACTAACACTGCAGTGCTTCATGAGGGGGTGCTGCACTTCTGAGGTGTCATCTTTCAGATGAGACATTAAACCAAGGTCCCATCTGCCTGTTCTAGTGGTTGTTCAGGTGGACATTAAAGATCCCATTGCACTTCTTGATAAGTATAGGGGAATTCTCCCAGTGTCCTGGCCAAATTTCCCCCCAATTCACCAATACCTTCGACAGATTAATCTGGTTCTGTAAGTCAGTTTGAATCTGTACACATACTCCCCTTCCCTTTCTGCAGGGTCACTTCTGGAAATGAGCTACAGCACAGTGTTCCTCTCCCAGTCACCAAATTTCAAATAAAAAATAAATAAAATAAAGATCTGGTATTGTGATAGTAGCTTTTTAAATCCAGTCCCAAGCAATCCAATAAATCATGATTGGTAAGGGCACCATATACTAAACATAGATCTCACCTCAGCCTCCTATATTCCAGTGAATACAAACCTAGCTCACTCAATCTGTCCCTATAGTTGAGTTTCTTCACTGATGCTATCATCTTTGTGGCCCTACATAGCACCCATTCCAGAATTCTTATATCAGTTTTTGTACTAGGCAATGGAAGCTGCGCACAATACTCCAGAAGAGGTCTCACCAGGCATAGAATGGAAGTTATCACCCTCTTTCTGCTCTCAATATGACTCATAATGCATCCCAGCACTCCAACAGCCCTCTTAGTCATGGGCTGACAGTTTGTTTTAAGCTTTAGGTCACTGGTTATGACCACACCTAAATCCCTTTCCTCAGCTACTGTTCTTAATATTTGTCCATTAAATGCATATGAAGCCTTTCTGTTAGTTTTCCCCAAATGCATTACAGAGCACTTCTCCAGGTTAAAATGCAATTTATGTTTGATGGCCCATTTTTCCACCTTGTTCAATTCTCCTTGCAGTCTTTCACCCAAATTTCATACCACTCTGCTCAGTTTTGTGTCATCAGCAAATTTGGAAAACTGAACTCCCTCTCTACAGCTCATAGATGACACACAGATGTTAAACAGACATGATCAGTAACAAATTTCTCCACTAGGTTCTGCAATGTACAGTACTTAGTAAAATGCTCCACATTTCATCCTGCGACTTGCCATCATAATGCTCCCTCCAGCTCCAAGCTTGTAAATTATTCCTCATGCCTTCAAAATCTGCTTCCCTAAAACATTTTATTTTGGTTTACCTTTAATTTTGGAAACAACGTCCCTTATTGCAAATCTAACTACTCATGATCACTATTTCCCCAGTAGAAAAGTAGATTTGCAGCCTGTAATACTGTCTACCATGTTACTTGGAAAAAGATCCAAAATGTTTTTGCCTCTGGTTGATTATTTAACATATTGCTCCAGGTCCAGTTTGCTTAGGGTTTCCAGAAAATCTTTTTCAAATAACATTCTTGTTTGCTACTCCCAGCTTACATTGGGCATATTAAAGTCTCCTAATAATGTTATCTAATTATTCTAACATGCATTTCCCTATCTTGTAATGGTGATCTGTATACATGGCCCACAATTATTTTCTTTCCAAAAGCCGGAATCAATTTTAACCAAATATCTTATAAGTTGTTATCCCTATCCCTATCCTTACCACTAATTAATTCCTCAGTAATATCTATTGAGTTGTATACAACAATTCCTTTACCCCACATTTTCCCTTTCTTTACTAAAAAGCTCATAACCTTTAGTACTTCTACCCCACTTGTCCTCAGTACGCCACCAAGTTTTGGTGATAGCACAAATCTGTACACATTTTGTTATTAGAATCATTTCCAATTCTTCCCTATTCTTGACCATGCTTCTTGCATTAGCCAGCATACGTTTCATGATCTTTAGGTTTCATTCACCGCATAGTGCCCAGGTGCTCTGATTTGTTTATAAACATATCCCCTCCCCCTGTCCCCACTTTCACTAGTTGAAATGCTTCTCAATTGAATTATTAATTTTATTACTCAGCAGATGTGAGCCATGCTTGTTTAGATGTAATCCATCCCTTCCAAATAACCTCTGGTCACTAAACCTTTCCCAATTTCTCTGGAAAGTGAAACCCTCTCTTAGGCACCAATGGCGTAGCCATCCATTCATCTGTGTAATATCCCATAGAAACATAGAAACATAGACTTTGATGGCAGATAAGGACCGCTTGGCCCACCTAGTCTACCCATTTCCCTACCTAGAGGATAAGCTGCAGATCCTATTTAACCAACAGCCTATTTCTTCCTACCCCCCACAAAAATTGCCTTATGTCTGTCCCATGCATTCTTGAATTCTCCAACAGTTTTAGACCCCACAACCTCCTCAGGAAGGCTGTTCCATGCATCCACCACCCTCTCCATGAAAAAATACTTCCTCACATTGCCCCTGAGCCATCCCGTCTATATCTTCAAGTTGTGTCCCTTTGTTCTTGCACATCTCTTTTTTCTGAAAGATGCTACCCTCTTGGACTTTGTTGATTCCACTGAGGTACTTAAATGTTTCTATCATGTCCCCCCTCTCCCTCTTTTCCTCAAGGGTATGCATAATAAGCTCCTTTAGTCTCTCCTCATATGGCTTCTCTTGCAGACCCTGCACCATTTTAGTTGTCCTCCTCTGAACTGACTCCATTCTGTCTATGTCCTTGCAGACATGGGGTCTCCAGAACTGGATGCAGTACTCCAAATGGGGTCTCACCAACTGTCTGTACAGGGGGATAACAACTTCCTGTTTTCTGCTGGTGATGCCTCTCCCTATACATTCCAATATCCCCCAGCCCTCCCTACCACCTTCTCACATTGCTTGCCAACCTTAAGGTCATCTGATATGATTACCCCCAGGTCCCTTTCCATTTTAGTTGTTGTTACTACCTCCCCCCACATTGTGTAATCTTCCACTGGGTTTTTGTTTCCCAGGTGCATTATTTTGCACTTCTTTGCATTGACTCCAAGCTACCATACTTCTGACCAATTCTCAAACCTTCCCAAGTCCCTTCTCATCATTTCCACGCCTCCTTGTGTATCAACCCTGTTGCAGATCTTTGTGTCAATGTGCAAATAGGCATACTTTTCCTTCCAGTCCCTCTGCAATGTCACTTATAAAGACATTAAAAAGGACTGGACCCAGTACTGAACTCTGCAGTACCCCACTAGTAACCACTCTTTCTTCAGAGTGGACTCAATTTTCAATTACCTTCTGTGTCCTGTTGTCCAGCCAATGTTTTACCCAGGCTATCACCCTGGGACCCACTCCCAGGCTGGTTAATTTGACTATTAATTTTTTGTGTGGGACTGTGTCAAATACCTTGCTAAAGTCTAGGTAGGCCATGTCCACAACCCTCCCTGGTCTACCACTTTGGTCACCCAGTCAAAGAAATCAATTAGATTCATCTGACATGACCTTCCTGCTGTGAACCCATGCTGCCTTGGGTCCTGTGCCCCACTGGCCACTAGATACTAAACAATTCTTTCCTTCAGAAGTGATTCCATCACTTTCCCTACCACTGAGGTCAAACTGACAGGTCTGTAGTTTTCTGCCTCTGTCTTGGTCCCACTTTTGTGAAGGGGAATCACATCAGCCTTCCTCCAGTCCTCAGGTACCACACCATCCTCCCATGATTTGTTAAAAAGGGTAGTCAATGGTGTCACTAGTTCTCTGCTTAATTATTTTAGAATTCTGGGGTGAATTCCATCTGGCCCCATTGCTTTGTCTACCTTCATTTTTATTAGTTCTTTCAGAACCCTTTCTTCTGTGAAAGGACTGGGATCGACCCCTTCCCCATCCAGAGTGCTTCTGTTAACTGGATTAGGCACCTGCCCCACCTCCGCTTTTGTGAATACTGAACAGAAGTATTCATTCAGTATCCCTGCTTTTTCACTGTCCCTCTCTGCCCACCCACCGTCCATTCTATTCAGCCTCACTATCCCTCCCTTTGTCTTTCTACACTCCCTAATATACCTATAAAAGGTTTTATCCCCCTTCTTAACTGAGTTGGCTATCTTTGCCTCAGTTTGGGCCTTTGCTATTCTGACTACCCTCCCTGCTTCCTTCTGCCTTAACTGGTACAGTTCTCTGTCCTGCTCCTTCTGTGTTTTCTTATACTTCCTAAATGATACCTTTTTCTCCCTAACCTTCACCGCCACCTCTTTTGAGAACCATAGTGGCTTTTTCTTTCATTTATACTTGTTTATTTGCTTCACACAAAGGTTTGTTGCCTCTGTGATGACAGTTTTGATATTTCCCCATTGTTGCTCCACCCCTCCTTCTAGCCTGTTTGCTAGTGCATTTCTAAGGCGCTCTCCCATCTTGCCAAAGTCAGCCCTCCAGAAGTCCAGAACCCTCACTTTTGTATGGCTTGACCCTGTAGCTGAGTTTATTATGAACCACACTGTTTGGTGGTCACTTGCTCCCAAATGGCTACCCACGTTTAGAGCTGAGATCCTCTCACTGTCCCAATTTGAGAGTACGAGGTCTAAGATTGTTCCCTCATGAGTAGGTTCCAAAACTAGCTGTCTGAGGCATGCCACCTGAAGGGCATCAAGAATGGCCCTGCTTTTGGATGTGGCTGCAGCAAAGGTGCTCCAGTTAACATCTGGCATATTAAGGTCCCCCATCAACAGTATCTCCCCTTTCTCTGCCATCCTAAGTATGCCTTCTATCATATCCTTGTCCTTTCCATCCTCCTGACATGGAGATCTGTATAAACCCTTGTGCAGATTGTGGTGCCATTTCCAGTGACCCACAGTGCCTCCTCTCCTCCCTGTTTACTCTTTTGTTCAATTGCTTTTATCCCTTCCCTTACAAAGAGAGCTACTCCACCCCCTCTTCTCCCCTACCTGTCTCTCCTGTAGGTTGTGTACCCTGGTATGTTACCATCCCAGTCATGGTTCTCTGTGTTCCATGTTTCTGTGACTGCTACACTATCCAGGCATCTCTCTTCCATCAAGGCCACCAGTTCAGGGAGATTGTTGCCCAGACTACAGGTGTTGGTACTCATTACCCTCCATTTCTTGATGGCCTTACCCCTTTTTACCCCATCACTACCCTTATTGTGTTAGTCACTTTCTCCATTTACCCCTGCACTTCTCCCTATTGACATCACTATGTTGGTGTCTACCTCACTTAATACCCGATTCTTTTTGGTGGGGCTAGGATTTCCCTCCTCCTGTCCAATGCCTCCCCCCTTAACTAGTTTAAATGCTTGCCAATGAAGCATTTAAACCTATTGCCTAGGATCCTGGTTCCCCTCCTGGACAGATGCAGAACATCATGCCAGTATAGGCCTGCATCCCTCCAGGTGGACCCCCAGTCCCCAAAGAAGCCAAATCCCTGAGCTCTGCACGAGTTTTTCAACCACTGATTGAATCCCATGGTGTGGAGCACCCTAGCTTCACCTGTGCCATAGACATGCAGCACCTCAGAGAAGGTTACTGTGCATGCTATTTGTCTAAGGCCCCTCCCCATCTCCACAAACACTTATTGCACTGCTCTGATCCCTTTCTTAGCCAGGTCATTTGTCCCAAGATGGACAATGACATCCAAGTCCTTCCCCTGTGCAGCTGTTCCTGCGATCCTAAGGATTCATTCCCTGTCCCTCCAAGCCATGGAGCCAGCAGGCACTTTACCTCCCTTTCCCCTTCCTGCCCCAGTTCTACCTTCCTAACAATGGAGTCCCCCACCAGGAGTTGTTTCCTTCCTCTGTGGTGTCCCATGCCACCCTCCTGAGGATCTCCTTTATGGAGGTTCCAAGCATCCCCCTTGGTCTCCACTGTGGGTGCCTCCATAGAAGAACCACACTTCTCCAGAATGGCACAGAAATTGTAAAGAGGTACAACTGGAGGGATGTGCCTCTGTTCCACCACACTCACTCTCTCTTAGCCCACTGTGGTCCAACCATCCCTCTTTCATGGCAGCCTCTGAGGCAACGGCAGTGACCCTGGTGGTCCCTGGGTGGGAGAGGAGGTCCCACAAATCCTGGCAAACTCAGCCTGGAGATGAGCAACTTCCTCCCTCAACCCAGAGAGGTGCCTGCAGATGGGACAACACCGCATCCTCCAGAATGTCTCCCAGAAGACTGCTGCTCCACAGCCACTGCACTGCACCACTCCCATCATGTCTTATTTCTGGCCCCCTAACTGTTGTTTGGAATACTTACTCTTTCCTCTGTTTGTTTATTTCTTTTTTTTTCTCTCTCTACTTACTTACTGCCTCTGTGCCCTTTTAGCTACTTATCTTCCTTTTCTGAGACCATGTTTTGTTTCTACCTGCTCTCAGTACTGGAAGTATTTCTTTTATTTTCTTTGGGTCCTGGGTCCCTCAATCCTCCTTTCAGAGGTAAGATCTGCCCTGCCTGTTTTCCCCCCATGCCCAGGCTTACACGTCTGGGCAGGGTGTCAGGAGGGCTTCCCCCCAATGTACACTATAGGCAAGCTGTGGCTTACTCCATGGGTCAGGGCCACGGAAGTGGGATCCCCCTGGCAGGCATTGAAGGCAGTTGAGACAATGGCAGAGCAGGTCATCATGCCAGGGGGACAGCTTTTTTCAATGCTTGCTGGATTCCTGGGGACTGGGACATGCAATGATGTCCAGTATCTGCCCCACCACCCCCAAGGTGATAGCACCAACTGCAGTGCAACCCCAGCCTCTTCCAGGGGTCTGCAAAATGCTGGATACTCTGCCCCACTTCCCCCAGAGAAGGAGAGCAATCCCCAGGAAGCTCGCTCCTTTTCCCCCTCAGCTGGCCCTCCAACTCCTGGGTCTATTCCCAAATCTGGGTCATCGGTGTCACAAGTGGAAATCCAACTGCTGCATCAGCAGGCCAGCCCCGCTGCAAGTATTTCTGACACAATCACATTGCATCCTTTATTAATTAAAATCTTCCCCACTTCCTCAAAGTCTCTCTGCACATCAATTATTCTCCTTCTGCCAATATTGTAGTACTGTAATAGGATTAGGGGTCCCCTTTAAAAATCCCTCAATGTTTTCCCTTATGTCTTGGATCTTTGCTCCAGACAGGGAGGCCACCATTGTGTTTTCCTTCCTCCCTCTGCAGATTACTGAATTGGTAAATTTCGTGACTGAGTCTGCTATGACCAAAATGTCCCTTTTGGGTGTCCCTAATTCCATGATGTTACCTTCAGTGTTTTCATTGGAACTCCCCTCATGTGTAACTAGCTGTGTAGGTGATGATTGCTCTTGATTCCCATTATTTTTATTTTCCAATATATAAATATTTCCTCATCTGCTTGAAGTGGGGCATACCCATTATGGACTTCAGTTGGGATCCACCCTATTGTCTGCCTCCTCCTATGTTTTGTTATCCTTTAACCCATACTCCAGTCTTCTTCACCTGGTGCAGAATCATCTTCTTCATAAACATTTATAACCCTCTTTCTCTTGTCCCCCTTTCCATTTCGGAGGTGTCATCTATACGTTGTTCCTCATCTGCCACCTGTTGTAATGCTAGCAAAGAATATTTATTATCCCCCACTTCACCCCTAAAGGTGACTCCCCTTTGTTGCTCCATATCTGCTTCTTGTTGCAATGTCAGAACAGAATCATCTATAAACTTTTCTAATGTAAATATGTCACCCAAGATCTCTAACCACCTTTTAAGTTTTTCTGTTTCCCTTTGCATGTCTTGTATAAGAATGCATTTACTACAAACATAATCAGCAGTGTTTTTTCCTCTAATAAACATATCACAGGATTTAAACAAAGTTTGTTCAGTCTTCATTGAAGTCAGTGCTGTTCTAATCAGTCTCAATTAAAATATGTTAAAAATAGTGAAATTCAGGCTATAAAAAAGCTATAAATGTCAATACCTCCAAAGTTAATTGTCTACCCTGATAACATAACTAAGAGGTGTGGCCACCTCCCTCACCCTCCCTTGGCAGATACAGGGAGACACACTTTCCTCTGCCTATTCATTGCCTCTGCTCACTTAAGCGCAGTTATAAGAGTTCCAAACCAGAAGTAGGGGGTCTTAGACTTCTGTTTTAGCGATTGGACAAAAAGATTTAAATTCTGCTTTATGGTGATTTCCCTGCCTTTAAAAAAGCAGGTAATCACCCACTGAAGTGCACAAAGGGCACAACACACTACAACTAAGCCATAGCTGCAGCCACTCATATCTGAGGGTCAAAGGTCACACTTAGCACCCTGTACCTTCACCACTTTACATTAAAAGAGTTAATTTGCTTCTGGGCAAGAAAATCACTGTTTAAACATGATTTAACAAATGTTTCAGAAAGGAAAATATCTCTTTGCAAAGTAAATCTAGGGAGTCAGGTACAATAAGTTCATATGTTGATACACGCTGTTGCTATACCTTCAGTATATTGACATATAAATACATGAGGTGGTCCAAAATATTTTTAAAACTCGGTTATTTTTAACAACGTATTATATAGCCTTGTATAGACATGTATCAGCATACGAGTACTGTGTCATAAATCTTTTTTATGTGATTGGACTCCAAGCTTTTAGTTAATAAGCTTAAGCCTAAAGTTTCAAATGTTACAGCTTTCAAAGTATAATTTCAAGGATTGTAAAATATCATAAAAATATTTTGGAAATGAAAGCAAATTAGTGGTTGCTCTGTAAAAGAATAGACACATTAAAAAAAAAAAAATAGACACATTATTTTCTAGTTTCAACAGTGCATTCAATAATAGCTTCATTAAAGCTATTAATGATTTTTTTAAGTTTTATCCTAGAATACATTCCAGGAACACATAATCAAAGTTTTTTTGTTTTAGTTTTCCTTTGGGCTGAACACCTATGTTTCCTGTATTTCCCACTTATCCTTCATATTGATTATCATGACGATTGTAGTTGCACCTTGGTCAGCACCTGTCTATAGAGACAGCGCAAATATCTCACCATGACTGGTTGATAGAACGTGCACTACTGCTTGTTGGGCTGCACTCTCTCTTCATGAGAGCTGAGCAGCATCCCTCCACAGTGTGCCTGACACTCAGTTAGTGGTGGAGATTTCATAAGGTAACACTAAGTACTTCTATTGCACCATTACATTCTCCAGGGAATTGTATTCAGTTGCGTGACTCTTAGAAAAGAAAAAAATGGATTGTATATCCCCTTCTTAAAGAGGGTTTGCCTTATTCTCCCTGCCTGGGGGCATCTGCTTCTTCTCCCCCATAACCCATCAATTCCTGAGACCAGTTCACTAGGACTTAGATAGACTCTGGGATATGGGATTAGGCAGCACATGTCAGACCCCTTTTTGTTCTTTGTGCATGCCTGGTACACTGCTCTCTGCTACTACTGAGGGACAAGATACTGGTTCTCCTATTTGTGACAAGGTATGGACTTAAAAAAACATTTCAAGACCTTGGCTCATTGCTGCAGAACCCAACACTGAGTACAGAAAGACCACCACCTGAGAATGGAGCACTTAGAGGCAGTTGCAGTCACTTCCGCAGTCAGCTCAACCCCAATGGACATCATGGGGTCAGCCATTGTTATAGCTGGCTCAAAATATTTGAAAGTTGCCACTAGATATCAAGGAGACAGATGTGTGACATGGTTGGTATAAGACCCTTTCCCATTTGTTATGCAGAGAGTGTTAAAGACAAGGACCTATTCTGTCCTCTCCTATTCTGTCACTTGTCTACAGGAATTGGTCACTCCAGTTCCACAATCTTCCTCCGTTTTCTCCATTCCTTCACCTGCTGTTTCTATTATTTCTTCCCTTGCTTCTCTGTGGTTAAGAAACATATAAGAATCTGTATGGGAAATTGAGATCTCTTAGTTTGCAAACATGTATAATTTTATTGTTGAAATGAATGCAGAAAGCTATTTGCGTTTATCTGAAACAAAAGGGGTTAACCTGGAGGTGTATTTGACCTTCACAAGCTTGTTTTCAGAATTAGTAACAGGAAACTAGCCCTGGTACATGATGTCTTAATTGGCTGCACCTGTTAAGAAGACTAATTTACTCTTAAGGCTGGTCACAGGAAGGTCAATGACAAAAGTCATTGCATTTTGTGAAAAACAGGAGATTAAACATTCAAGTACAGAATGTAGAATTTAACTGCCAGGCAAAGACATCTCATACAAAGAGATCAATGTTGTTTTTTTTTCAAGAGAGAGACAGAGGGAGATTGAGATTTAAAATTGAAAACAGAGTCTCAGATGAGGAACGTTGTTTCTTTGTTTGTACTGCCTTCATGAAAAGCTATCCCGTACATCTTTTCTTTTCATTTTATTGATAATTAAATGCTACTTGTGAATTTTATAACTCAGCCTGGTTTGCTTATGCTTCCTTACCTATGCCTCTATGTCAGGCTGGAAACTGCAAAAAGGAATGGAGAGTTTAAATCATTTTAAACATGCCCAAGAAGGCATGGGCTCCACAAGCATGTTTACCTTCTGGCACCTCAGGACTGTGGGAATAGACAACAAGTTATAATTTTGCTGGAACCATGGGGAATCAGTCAGGATGCCCTCAAGGCCACAGGACACACCATCCCATGGCAACAGCCACTGAGAAGAGAGTGCCCTGTAGAGAGAGGGGCTGCTGGACTTGGCAGCTGGACTTTGAAAGCAATAAGGAAAGACATGCAAAATGTACAAATAAGACAGTTACTCTTTCCCTATGTGACTTCCCTTAACAATGAAAACTAGAGTTTGAGAAGTGGGATGTCTACGATGTGCCGAGACAGCTTAGTCAGCTATGCTTTCTATTTCAGATCAAGCAGATCATTGGAGAGATATAGATGTGCTTTACTGCAGCTCAGCCTCTCAGCTGAGCTAGGGACAGAAATCCCTGCCTTGTGTTCACAGCAAATCCAGAGGCCGGCACACATAAAAGAAACAACCATGCTGGCTAAGTTAAATTCAATGTGTCCATTTATTTAAGGCAGAAAAATAAGCTTTTCAATCACTGAAATACCACAAGCCCAATGCATCGCCTCTCTCTGAGGCTTCCAATGGGCTAATGAGATACTAGTTCTTTTTCAATGAAATACTTATCAGTCGATGACATCATGAAGTCAATCCCTTATTTCATTGGCCAATTACAAATTTTAAAACAAAAGTTACAAAAATAAACATACAACAACTATTTAAATATATATGATGTTCATAAAGATATATAAATTCACTGTGGAAACTATAAGATAAGTTTTGAAAGTGTTTACACTTTTCATATCTGTCTCAGATTTAGAGACTGGCACCCAAAATGGTGCTTATACATTAAGCCAATGGCTCAAAAAATAAGGCTAATTTTAAATGATTAATGTCTAGATGTTGCAGCCTTCATGACCACATTATACCATGTATTGTTCTGCACCTTGGGGTTAATTATAACATCCTTTATCTATAAGTAATATATATATAATATACATTTTTTTTTGTCAATGAATGTGTGCATTCCTGTATAGCTCAGAGGGCGGCCAGACAGCCGGCCATGACAGAGAGAAGAGGGCTGTACCAGTTGCCCACTGGGGTTCACGATGGGGTGGGAGCAGGGTGTTGGGACACCTGGTGGTGAGGGGTTGGGGGGCACTAGACAACCAGGGATTTGGGACTGGGAATCGGGGATGGGGAGAGGGTTAAACTTAAAACCACTAGACCACCAGAGATTTTTTTAAACAGTACAGAGTTACAGACAGAGAGAGGGATTGGGGGGTTACTGCGCTGTACACTTCAGGGCTGGGTGGGTGACCGGGTGGAGGGAAGGGGAGGGACCACAAGCCACTCAGGCATTTGTGGGGCTGGGCAGTGGGCACTGTTGGGCAAGTGATGGGATGGGGGAAGGATCATTATTGAGACTGACAGAACCAGGGGTATTTTTTACTAGCCAGGCAGCTGATCCATTTGGGGGGGCTAGCCACCAGGGATATATTTTTTACATGTTGGATGGGTGTGGGGAGGGGCCACTAGCCACCAGGGCTTATTTTTTAATGGATTTCTCCCCAAACCTTTGCAGAAGTTTTCCAATCTGCCACAGGCGGAAGTTCGTAAAGTTCCATGAAAAGTTCCCAGATTTTCACGGAAGTTCCACATAGGTGGAAAATCCCACTTTTGCTCAATCCTACATGAACATTTTTATCTTCATGTAACTCACACATCTTTGCAGCTAGAAATCTGAAACTAGGTAAATGTATACATGTAGTAATTACTTGCATATCTGCAAAATTTTATAATATTTCAATTAATGCTTTCAAATTATACTAAAATAACAAAAATCTAAATGTTGGCAAAATGTTTGGCTACCTATAGCACAGCCCCTTTAAAACTTAATACTTAAAACCTGGTGCACATACCCATGTTGCACATGTCTCTAGATCCCAAAAATGTGGAGAAATGTGGATAGCAAATTTTAAAATTATATGGAAATAACTGAGAATTACATTTTGATTGCATTTTTGGCTATCCATATCTCAGACCCCTTCAATTAATGGCACACTTATTAAGGCTATCAGTAGTACCTATAAACCTGCCAAATTAGGTATTATTTGGATACTTACTTTGAAAACTAGTCCAAAGTAACTGAAAATTAAAATGTGGCAAAATTATGTGGAATTTTCACACAAATTCTGTGAAATTCTACAGAATCAGAATGGTAATTCCACGGGCATTCTTCTGGCAGAATGTTATATTCTGCACAACCCTACTGGCTGCTACAACTGTCTGTTTGCCAGTCCATTAGTATCAACCAAGGCACCCAGCTCTACAATGTTGTTAGATAGTTAGGGCCTAATTAGTAAGAATCTGAACAGGGACTGAACAAATATTATAACATACCCAGTATAACAGCTTCTTGGAGTTTAAATTGCACCAGAGACTAAAAACCCATAAGACCTCTTGTTTGTGGTTTAAAATTTTTTTTTCTGGGTTTTGCAACACCAGCTTGTCTGCACTGCTACCACACTGCTCCAAATCAGGCATACAGCCTGCCACAGTTGTGATAGACACACTGATCTGCCATACAAGAATGTGGGTTACTTGGTGCACCAGGGAGAGGGACTGCAGGTACATTACGTGTTTACAGGTGGTGGGGATTAGTGTTGTAGATTGTGTTTTTATTTTGATTATTGTATTGTCTTACCCCACCCTTGCTTCCACTAGTCCCTGCTTCTGCATCCCTAATAGAGTCTGTTCTCGTTGTTTATGCCATATTTACTGACAGTATCATTATTTATTGTATTGCACTTATTATCACATGCTATAGGTTATTGGCTAATAGTGAGTTTTGTTTTTCAAGCTGGCTGGTTCCACTGTCACCACAGGGGGAAACAGCTAATTTTCTTGAGAGGTCACACATTAGCAGCTATTGTTAAAAGGATCCCAACCGGTGGAGGCATCATGTTAATGCTAAATCTCAATAAGATCAAAATCCAGGCCCCAGCCACCTGATGGCTTAATGCTTAGCCACTCCCAACCAATTTCTCTGCTACTTCACTCACCATGTGGGTTGGTGGGGGTGATTGACATTTTATATAGTGCATTTCATCACTCAAGCACACTAGGCAGACTGTAAGGCAAAATCATATGTTCATATGTCCACATACTCTGAAACAGAAAGCCTTTCCTTAAACCATAAGCAACAGCATCAACCATTAGGTGACTCAAGGGAGCCAAAAAGAAAGCATTGCCAGTGTTACCCAAACTGTGAAAGCACATGGAAAAATCGTTCAAACAAGGTAATGGGCTTACCTGTAGATATCAGCTGTATAGCATGTTGGTAATTAATGCTTGCCCTTCAGGGAAAACACTTCCTGCATTAAGACTCCACTAAATTACAGCTGCCTTGATTTAATTTGCAGATGACCTAGATATTTATATCTCTGGACCCCTGACACAAACTTGTACAGTAAACCCAATTCTTTGTTTAAAATATTTTTTTTATTAGAGTTGCTCTGCTATGACATGAAGAAATTTGATACATTGGAATATAATCATTTTATTGGATTTCAGATCAAATGTTGTACTTTCTTGGCCAAGGTCTGATGTGAGATTGAATCTTGGATCAGCTTGTGAAAAATCCAGCTAATCTGATCTGATCTGAGTTTTTGCAATAATTGCCTCACTACATTCACTGACAAAACTTGTCTGGCCCCTAGTGGTGCCATTCCTCACCCTATGTGGCCACAAGGGCTCATGGGATTGTCTGCTCCAAGCCATGTCATGCACCCCTGTGCTCCCTGACCTTGATGTAGTGTCCGTGGGTATTGGGTTTACATACTTATTCATTTAAGCTGCACTGCCCTATTGTTTCTGCATTCAGAGCCCTATTGCTGTGTCTGTGTGGCTAGGAAGAAGGGCGTTCAGGCAGCTCACCAGCTGTAGCAAGACAAGTTGCTTCTGCCAGAAAAAAACAGCGGCTGTGTTTTCACTCCCAGACCTTCTACACTGTCCATGGGACTGGGAAAGCAAGAATTACTTAACTCTCCAGCCACCTAGTTGTGGGCATAAATGTTACCAGGATCTTGTGGCAGAGTGTGTGTGTTACCCTGTTCCCAATTATAGAAACCATGGAGATTGGCTGAGTAGGGATGCTGCACAGTGTCACTGCCATTAAGAGAAGAGACTGCTTGCTTGAACTCCCCAGCCCCATTTGTATGTTTATGGGGGCTGATCAGGTAAGGAGGAGGTACAGCTTGTGAGCCACTGCTGAGATGAGTGCTTGGGGGAGAGTAGCAGGCAAAAGCTCTTGGTCACAGAGCAAAGTTAAGCACCTTTTTTGGAGGTGGGCTACATTTACAGTGGATGCAGTGTGGGAGGGAGGAGCCACTGGATGGCAGGGATTTTAGGAGGATTATATATATTGGGATGAGGTGAAGGGGGGTTGCAACAGGATACCATGGGATTTTGTATTACTTTTTAGGTTATCAGAATATGCTGGACAATTGGATCAAATCTAAAATCCATAATCCAAAATTCAATCTGACCTTGGATCAGATCTTAAAGAGGATTGCAAATCTTTCTGACTAGCCAGCACATTCTGGTCAGATCAAAAAAATTGTAAACTCAAACACCCCTACTCTACAAGAGTTGTTGCAACTTCAGTGACCCCGGAAATGCTTCCTTCCCTCTAAAGTGTGAATGGGGATGTCTTAGAAAAGAGAAAGGAGGTTCATAAAGCACATGGAGATAAATAGTCTTGGTCAAGGTCACACACTGGAAAATTGACAATGGTGGGATTCAAGCCTGACAGGACTCAACATGGTTTTACTGAGAAAAGAAGTTGTAACACAAACATTCTAAGCTTCTACAATATGGTTACAAAAAACTTAGATAAGAATGAGTCAGTTGACATGATATGTTTTTATCTTCAGAAATCTTTTGAGACACTTCCACATGGGGGAGCAATAGAGATACTCCAAGACCTAGGCGAAGGAACAAATATAATAACATGGATGACAGCATGACTCAAGGATAGGTCACGAATGGTTTGAGTAAATGGCTATCTCTTTTCGGGGGGGTGACCAGTGGTGTCCCCCAGGGATCAGTCTTGGGATCACGTCTATTGAACCTATTTGTGCATGATTTACAAATAATTGGCAATAACATACTTATCAAATTTGCCAACAATCTTAAACTGATCTGTAATGCCAGCGCCGATGAAGGTAGCAAAAATATGATCAAGGACTTTAATCATACTGTTAAGTGGGCTGATAAAAATAACATGAGGTTCAGCCTTGACAAATGTGTAATTATGCACTGTGGGAAAAATAAACCAAAACAAAATGACATGCTTCATGACAGGAACTTACAGAAAGTAAACAAAGTTAAATACCTGGGGATTGCAATTTCTAATAATATGAAGAATAGTAGCCAATGTAGGCAAGTGGCCAGAAAAGTAAATAATCTGACCAGTTGCATAGAAAGATCCTTTTTAAACAAATCAGAATCATTAATGATACCGCTTTATAAAACATACGTCCAATCACATTTCGACTATTGCTCCCAAGTGTGGAGTCCAGGGTTAAAACAGAATGTAGAAATCCTGGAGAAAGCACAGCACAACTTTACAAAACAGATATTTAATCTTAAATTTACCAAATATAAAAAAAGATTAGAAAACCTTAAACTATGGCCCCTAAACTTAAGGAGAAAAAGAGGGGACCTGTTGACACTATTCAAAATTCTACACCATGTGGAACTATCATTTGATCTGGAGATTAAATACAAATGTAATGCCTATAATCTGAAAAAAACATAAACACATCCAGGGCTACATGTCCAGGACCAACTTGAGAAACAATATTTTCCTGCCAAGGGCAACCTGATTATGGAATAAACTTCCCCCAGACATAGTTAACCAATCAGCTTTTATTGGGTTTAAATCAAAACTTGATGTTTACCTCATTGATGGCAATCCTTACAGTTGTATCCACTGAGAACTGGGGATAGCATGCATGGGCAACTACCCTTCTGCTGTCCTAACACCATGGTATAAACCATAGTATAAACAACTGGTAGAAGCTTAAAGCCCTTTAATATAGAGTTACACTGCTACACCTCTGGTTATAGTTATGTAAAAATAAATAAATAACCTTCCCAAGTGTACACAACAGATCTTATCTAATGGCCTTGAATGCTGGGATGTGCTCAAGTGAGATTCTTTCTCTGACTGCTTTAATTCTGTCACACAAGGAGGCTGAAGAGGAAAATCTCTGCATGCATCTCATGAACGCTCCACTTTCCTCCTCTGAATACAGAGATCAGTCTTATAAGCTTACTATTAAAGCCTTGCCATGAAAAACTATTCTTCCCCATTACTCTGAGCTAAAACAAAAGACACTTCAGGAGATATAGTCATTGCTGCCCAGCTCCTTTTCCTGTGCCAGCACAATGTGGCCCATTTCTTTTCTTTGCTTCATTTTCCACGTACAGTACACACACATACAAAACATACACACATCTTTCTTCTTTTTCTTCTCTTACTTCATGCCTCATTGAATCCATTAGGGTCTTTACAGCCTGTCTTTGAAACAAGCTGCTGAGGGAGGCCAGTGAGATAATCCTTAATGCTGACAAAAGATTTTTTGGGGGGGAGATCATTCTATCTGTTGTGAGAGATGCAGGATAGAAGGTAAAGCCAGGCAGTAGCTAGAGCTCTGCTTTACAAAAGCATGGTGCCCACAGTGGTCATTCAACATATCTACCAACATTTATTCTACCTCTGGAGACATGCATACTGGTTTCAGTCACAAAATTGATTATGAGATTTACTTATGTGGTTGCATATTCCATAAGACATTTCAATGGATTTTGTAGAATGATATCCAAAGCCATATGAATACAAAGCTTCAAATTTAGCTTTAATTTACATTGTAGATGAAGATCACTACAGAACTGAACAGCTGTTAACAAAAAGAAAACAAACCTGTTGAAAGAAGTTTGCAACTGATCAATTTTTGGGGGTAGTGAAGTTATATAATGCAATTAGGTAAATATCTGACAAAGGAATAAAAGTGTTACTGCGATAAACACTCTGAGATGTATAGTTACACATTAGGTAGTTATCCAAGTCACTTAGAAGGTACTTTTAGATAAACAGGTGAGGCTAATAATTTGTATTTGTGGTATAAACTTAAAGGAGAACATAGTTTAAGAGCAGCTTCTTACTTTTCTACTCCTGCCCCCCCAATATATAATAAAGCTTACGTATTTCCAAGTAGGCTGCATTACAAATTTTCATTTATTTCTGCCAGTATTAAAACAAGCATTTGTCAAAGACGAATGTTGGCTTGCTGGCATTAGCATTGGTAGTGCAGGAGTTAGAAATGCAAAATAGGAATGGTAGTGAAGTATTGAGGTAATGCCAGCCCCCCCCCCGCCCCCAGAGACTGAAAGGCATTGGAAGTGTGGCTTTGGGTCGGCCATAATGCTGACACCATTCCACCTCACCCCACCCTGCAGAGAGCGACAGGCATCGGGGTGTGCATTGGGGTCTTCGGCCCTTATGCTTACCCTATTCCATAAGGAAATAAACTAAGATGGGTGCAATATAGGAAAATGGGGTGAATGTTAGGGTGACAGAACCCAAGGCACATCTCAATGCCTATCAGTGGCTGTAGGGTGCGGGTAGAATTCTGTGAACGTTATGGCTGATGAACCCAAGTTACGTCCCCATTGCCTGTCAGTCTCTACAGGGTGGGTGTATGGTTATAAACCTTAATGCCCCAGGTATTTGTTGGTATTTTCACACCAAATTTTCAACATTGTTTTTTTGGACCCCACCTCATGAACAGTGGTGCTAACATTTTGTTACTCAGTCCTGAAAGGTGGTTTTGCATAGCAACTGCGCCATTGGGAGCCACAGGTACAGAAACACATTTTGGGTAGGATGGGAAAAACTACTGCTGTACTGTTCTTGAGGAGGTGTTAAAAAAATGGCAATGTTGAAAATCTGGAGAGAAAATATGAAATATTTGCAAACTTACGAGCATGCATAGATACTGCACAATGCACGCCAGTAATGCGGTCATTTTTTTGGAATTTGTTACCAAATTTTTAACATGGGCATTTTGAGACCTCTGCTCATAAGCAGCATCACTGTGATTTTCCTAATCTGTCCCAGACATTGATTTCCACAGCGACTGCATCATTGTGTGCCAGATATTCAAAAACACATTTTGGGCAGGATGTGAAAAATGACAGCTATACTGTTCATAAGGAGATGTGAAAAAATGGCAATGTTGAAAATCTGGACTGAAAATATTAAAAATTCTCAAAGTTATGAACGTGCATGGAAACTGCACAGTGCACCCTCGTAACAGTTTTTTTTTTTTGAATTTTTTCACATAATTTGCAACATAGGCTTTTTTGGGAGCCCATCTCATAAACAGTGGCACTGTTGTTTCATTAATCAGTCCTGAAAGGTGATTCCATACAGTGACCCTGAAATCACCTTTCAGGACTGAATAATGAAATGACAGTAACTGATTTCATGAGGTGGGGAAATTTTGGTGCCAAAAGTCAAAAAAATGGCCTAGATATCCACCTAAGTTGAAAACCCCCCATTTATGTCATTATATAGCTTACCGGCATTTCTTCAGTTTGTGGTTGGCTTTGAAGAGTGCAGACGTGTTCCCGCTCAACCAAAGATCGCCGTGCCAACCTCCTGAGGTAAGTGTGAGGTGAAGGCGGGGGAAGGTGGGGTGCACAGAGGGTGTGTGCATGTTGGGGGAGGGGTTGCCATAGACAGCAAGGGATCATTTTCTTGTGTTGCAGGGAAAAAGAAAGAAAATCTTCAGGGGAAAGTTTTTGTTTATGGTGACACCAATACATTTGGTCACACTGGGGTGGGCTCCTAGTGTGCCACTTGTTTTTTTTTTGGGGGGGTGGAACCGGAACTGACAGGATTGGGCATCCCATTGGCAAATAAAGCGTGTCTGTGTTGGGGGGGGGCATGATGCTGAGGGAGACTGGGCACCCCATCAGCAAAAAAATAAAACTGGGGGGGCATTATGCCAACGGGGATTGGGCAACCCTGTTGGCAAACAAATTGAACTGGTGAGGGGCATGCCAACAGGGGGATTGTGCACCCCTGAAGTCAGCTTTCTAGGGATTGTGAGAGGTAGATGGCGGGAGCTGCCACCATGTTTACTGAAATGTTTCAACAGGAATGGCACAAAATGGAGGCGTGTCAGATCTGCCACTGCAATGACGAGCTTGTCTCTCATTGCAGGGGCTGATTCCTTTCAAGCTGGTGGCACTCTCTGAAACTGCTGTCATCAGCAGCACGCTCACTGATTGGCAGCTAAGAGACACACTGGCTAAAGCATCCCCTGGATTCGCCACAGCACTAACACACCTTTGAAAGTCCTAGTACAGTGCTACTACTGGACTATTTCATTGAAAGTGTGGTAGCAAGGTGGAACGAGCTGCCAGTGGAGGTGATATCACTGAAGACTGTGAGCAGTTTTAGTAGGGGGTGGGACAGAATGAAACAAAGGGGCAAAACTGAGGGATGTTGGGGAGGGGGGTGATTGCAGAATGGGAGGATAAATCAGGTGGACGGGAAATGGGTGGGGGGGCTGCTGCAGCAAATTAAACTGGGAACTGCACACTCAAGCAGACATGATAGACCATTGTGTAATGTATCTGTTGGCATTTTAGTAAGTTCATATGTATGTTCTTACGTGCACCTCCCTCCATTTTGCCACTCCTTTCCTGATGAGTTATCAGGGGTCATGTGTTTAGTAACTGGTAGCTCTAGGACACCCGCTGCTGATGAGAGTAAACAAATAGTGCTGGTGTACATTAAGGGAAGGGGTGTAGAAAATGTTCAAATTCAAGTTTATTGACAAGAAAACTCCATTGAGCATGCTCATTTACAAGGAGGTCCTGTTAGGAAAATGTTATGCAACAGTGTGCAATACACAAAGTTGACATACGATACAGATATGATAATTGATATACAATATGGATACATACAGGGACAATAAAACAATGGCATACAGTACAGGTGATTTTGAGGAAGCAGATACACATTTGTAGCAGGTGAGCAATGTAAACTACTACTATACATTTTGATAATCAAACAGATACTGGGGGAAGGAAGAGGTGATAGTTAATTGCAGATAAGTTCATATTGTACTAACTTTGCTCTAGCTAGAAGCGCTAGCTATTGTGGCAATGGCAAGTTTTCATAAGTGCCTTATTGAATAAGGATTTAACCCTTAGGCTGCCAACAGAATTAGAACGTATAAGGATTTTGGACTGATATATCAGTCCATAGCCCTGCAAGGGTTAATTAAAAAAGTTTAGGGAGACTAGTCCAGAGATCTTGAGTGAGGCCTGTATTTTATTCCTGGTGGTTGGGATGGCATGACTGATTGCTGCTCTAACATAGTGTGTGCAGGATCTGGGGATGTCTAGAAGGATGTAATAATTTTTCCTGAGGGCACAGTGGCTGCGCTATTGGTGATAAAGGGATGTAATATATGGTGGGAGTTTGTTCAGTAGGACTTTGAGGGCCAAGGCAAAAATGTGAAGTGAAGTCTGAGGTAATGGCTACCCTGTGATAAATGGGGAGGATAGGGGAGCAGCTATGAGCAGGGGCACAACATGTAAAACAAACATTTTAACTTTACTATAGGTGGTTGGGCAACAGGACCAAGCCAAGAATTGCAGTACACACACACATAAGCTTGCAGTAAATAGTTTTTAGTATGTTACTCAGTTACAGTACATAGAAACATATATTTTGTTGGCAGAAAAGGACTGTGTGGCCCACCCATTCTACCCAGATGTTCACTGTCTAATCTGTCTCCACAGACCCTAACTGTCTACTCTTCCTCCTCCATACCTGTTTTCAAACACACCCTGCTATCAGTCCTACACATACTGGAAGTCCACAACCATTTTTGTCTCCACCACGTCTGCTGGTACTCTGTTCCAAGCATCTACCTCCATTCCAGTGAAGAAATATTTCCTCACATCTCTCTTAAAATCCCCTACCTCACCAGCTTCAGTGCATGCTCCCAGGTCCTTGCACTCCTTCTAAAAGAGTCTTCCTTCCTTCCTTCACACTGTTCACCCATGTGAGGTACCTGTAGGTTTCTATCATGTCACTTCTGCACTTGTCTGTTCTCAGTGTCTCTTTACAGGGTTTCTCATGCAATCCCAGAACCCTAGTTGCCCTTCTCTGGACTGTTTCTACTCTTTCTATGCCCTTTCTGAGGTGCGGTCTCCAAAACTGAACACAATACTCCAGGTGGGGTCTCACCAGTGAATGATACAGTGGCAAAATCACCTCCCTCTTCCTGCTGTATGAACCCCTCTCTAAGCACCCTTGCATCCCACTAGCCCTACCCACTGCTTTGTCACATTGCCCTGCTACCATGAGGTCATCAGATATGATAATCCCAAGATCCATTTCCTATTCAGTGGTTGTCAGTATCTTCCCCCATCTTATACTCAGTGCTAAGGTTCGTATGGCCTAGCTGCATGATTTTGAACATTTTGGCATTGCATCCCAACTGCCATGTTTCAGACCACTCCTCAAGTTTCCTCAGATCACTGTTCATTTTCTGCACTCCCTCCTGAATGTTCATAGGTTTCAAGCAATAAATATTTATATATGACACTGTTTATTAGTGCCATGTGAATTGACAAATTTAACCCGACAGGCCAATTTCCAGACAGGCCGAGCAAAACCTGAATTGGTCGGGTTTTGGCCCGAAATTAAAAGAAGGGTTTTGAGGATTAGAACTCCTTCCTTCCTTCCTGAGGGCCCTTCACTAGGCCTGGCTGTAAAACTCTGGTACTGGCGAGGCCTCTTTGGAAGAAACCATTGCTCAATCCTGATGTTCCTGACATTCTGGTGAATTATAGACCTATCTCCAACTTCCCATTTTTAGGGAAAGTTGTTGAGAAAGTGGTGACTTTGCAGCTCAAGGCACACCTTGTGGCCTTTGACATATATGAGCCATTCCAGTCTGGTTTTAGGGCTAGGCACAGCATGGAGACAGAGCTGGTTCAGGTGCAAAATGATCTCCTCATGTCAAGGAATAGAGGGGAATGGTCCATTCTCATCCTCCTTGATCTCACATCAGTATTTCACACCATGGACCACATTGTCTTTTGGATCACCTTAGAGTGTATTGTGGACTCACTGGAACTGTCATCCAATGGTTTGAGTCATATCTCTCTGACAGGAGGCAGCCAGTGGTGATATGGAATTTTCCCTCCTCCTCAAAGCCCCTGTCATGTGAAGTTCCTCAAGATTCTATCCTTTCACCAATGCTGTGTCGCGGTGTACATGCTGCCCCGGGTGAGCTCATTAGACATTACAATTTAAGTTTCCACTACTATGCAGATGATACCCAGCTGTATATGTCATTTTCCACTGGAACGAATGGTGCTGTTAAAATGCTGAACAAGTGCCTGGCCAAAATTCAAGACTGAATATCCACTAACTGTCTGAGGCTGAATCCCGACAAGATGAGGTACTGGTGATTGAGCCTGGTGGGAATACCTCTGGGGCAGTGACAGGTATGGTCCTGGGATCTAATCTATTGATGGCATCTCTTAAGGTGAAAAATCTGGGCATCGTCCTTGATGACAGACTGACACTTGATGCCCAGTTGTCATCTGTGGTCCAAAGTGGCTTTTACCACTTAAGGAACATCACCCAAACTAAACCCTTGATTCTTCCAGAAGACCTTCCCTCACTGGTGCACGCCTTTGTGACATTCAGGTTGGACTACTGTAATGCACTATACTTCGGGGTCAGTGAAGGGCACCACCGCCTGCAGCTGATGCAGAATGCAGCAGCCAGGTTGCTGATAGGCCTGCCCAGATTCTGTCATGTAACCTCGGTCCTGCAAGATCTGTGCTGGCTGCCCATCAGGTGGAGGATCATCTTCAAGGTGGGCTTGCTCACCTACAAGGCCCTATACAGTTTGGGCCATGGCTAACTGTCTGACCTCCTTACACCTGCCCTCCCGGTACATCCCTCCTGTCCTTCACCAAGGGCCTTCTAACAGTTCTGAGGGCCAGGCTGAAAACCTCGGGAGATTGCTCCTTTGAGGTGGCTGGCCTGGCCCTCTGGAACTTGCTTCCAAAATCTTTGAAGGAGGCCCCGTCGGTGGAGGAATTTAAAAAGGGCCTGAAAACTTACATTTTTAGAAAAGCGTTTTCAGAAAGTTTTAGCTGATTCATTATAACTGATTTATCTATTAATTTGTTATTTATTTATATATTTGGCATGTTGCCTGTTTAACCCTACCTTTTATTACCTGTAAGACGGCCAGAGCCTCTGAGATTGGGTGCCATAAAGATAAAATTGTACTTACTTACTTTCTTACTATATACTGATATATATCTGTCTAGCTATCTATCTAAATACATCATATTTATATATATATATATTTACAGTGTATATATATATATATATATATATATATATTTTTTTTTTTTTTGCCTCGACTTCAGCCAAACAGTAAATTTTATATTGCTCTGCACAATCTATGACTCTGTTTGCTGCTTGTTTTATGTTGTTTTTTTTTTTAATCCTATTCCTTCCGGTCTATCTGAAATAATCTATCTCTCCATTCTAGTACAGTTGTGCCACCCCCTATGCTATGATAACAATCTGTGCTCAGGCAGACACATGATGTCTGCTGCCTCCTCTGCTCGCACTGACACTGCCGCACTGATGTGCAGTGTGTGACAGGGTTGAATAAGGCCCTGTCCCATTTGTTATGCAGGAAGAGTTAAATGATCTGTTCTATCATCTCCTTTCTGTCTCTTGTCTGTCTTGTTGTGCAACTAAGCAATGTTCTTATGAATCATGATTTAGTACTGCAACTCATAACCAAAGACACTGGTTTACAGTTTTTACTGGAAAACACAGTGAAATTCCAGAATTTAAACCATCTGAATACCAGTGAAAACATCAAATGTCATGGAAACTGGGAATCTATACCAGATCAGTAAATCTATGAAAAGTTTTGTTTTACGATAGCTTACTTCATTATTTTTATTTTGTTTTATTTTATTTTCTATACATTTAGCCTTCTTTTATTCTGAGTATTTATATACAAACTGAAGGTTAGAGATCAGAATCCTGGTAAAATCCAGAAATTAGAAGAGCAATCACCAGTGAAATCCTGGAATATCAAATCTTGAAAATGGAATTTCATCACTTCAAAAATTGTAAACCAGTGTCCTTGCTCATAACTTTTTATCAGTTACTGATTAATGATCAGTTGTTGTCGATGCTGCTTTCAAAATTGACTTAGATAAAAAGAAATCTCTTTATTACCAAATTGCTAAATTTGCTTCGTCCACTAGTAATAAAGCACATCACTGCTTAAACATTTCCAATGTGAACTGGTTGTTTTTTGAACACAATTCACAATTAACATTTGTGATTTTAATCCTTAAGATGTTACACAAAAATTCCCCTTCCTGGGTGGCACACCAACTTAATGACTTAAACTATAATTATAATTTACAGTCTATTTAAAAAAAAAATCACCTTAAATTCCTCCTAGGTGTACTGCATTAAGACAAAACATATTCAGCTATAAAGTAGCTTTTTTATGGAGGCAGAGTAAGGAGCAGCATCAATCATCTTTACCTGTATCAATCAGATCTTCATGGTCTTTAAATATTTTATTACTGCACCGAAACCACACTTCACAATTTGTACAAATGTAATTGCTTTGCCTAATAACTGATATTTGTACATTGTAATTTTTTCTATTTTTATTTGTATGTACAGTATTTGTATGTATTTTGTAACCAACTACTTAAGTGTATACTGGGTCATGCCTGAAAATGGGTCTCAGCACCTGTGCACTTATCTGGATAACAAAATAAAACTACCAGACTAAACTAAACTACACTATGGGAGCTCTTGAAACACTGTATATCCTGATTTCAGAAAATAACTGGGCACTAGCTATAAAAAATACCAAGGTGGAGTCAAACATAAAAAATGTAATCTTACAGGACAAGAGAATGTAGATACTCTAGAATGCAATAGAAGGTACAATTGGTGGCCCTCAGAAAGTCCCTAATTACTGTGGAATCATGCAGCAAATAGGTACAGTACTGCATACAGCAGCAACTTCATTGTTTCTAGTGGGAAGTTAATCAAATTAGCCTGAGGTACTGTTAGCCATGCTGCAGTAATAGGGATATAATTGCAGCTTTAAGAGCTTGATTCACCGCTGTTCCCTGAAATGTTATCAACCGTGATCAAAAATAAAGTTATTGAGAAGAAACAGATTGGCAAGGTATCTGAAATCACTTCCTACCACAGCAAATGAGGAAGCAGCAATCAAGGTAATTAGAAAATGGGCCTTTTATTTTCTGCTCTCTGATTGCCTAGTACTCCTGACAGGGGTGAGGGGTTGGGCGGGGTACATTAACTTTCAATTGACACCAGAAAATAAAAAGGGCCAGCCTAGCCTGCCTCAGTTCCAAAGTGGTATCACTGTGCCACTTTAAAATTTCAAGTTACATAAATATATTTCCCATTGTTTAGTGAGTGAACTCCTCCACTTACTGAGTGCCTCCCCACAACCACACCAACTACAGTTAACCATAAAAAAAAATCCCACATACACAAGCACTACAATTCTTTTTCCCTTTTAAAAACAAACAAAACACTTTTTTTTATTAGAAGCAAGCTGCAGCACTAACATAGAAACATACAAACATAGAAGTTGACAGCAGATAAGGACCGCAAGGCCCATCTAGTCTGTCCATTTCTTTTTCTACCTTATAAATGTGCCATCGGCCTTTGCTCTGTCAGTGGCCTATGTATTTATACTCATCTGTATTGCTCCCTTATGCCTGTCCCATGCCTGTTTGAAGCCCTGCACTATATTCATAGCCACCACTTCCTGAGGTAGGCCGTTCCATGCATCCACCACCCTTTGTGCGAAAAAGAATTTCCTCACATTCCCCCTTAATCAGTCTCCCTCTAATCTCATGCTGTGTCCTCTTGTCCTGCTATTTTTCTTATATTTAAACATGTTAGACTCTTTCGCCTTGTTAATGCCCTTAAGGTATTTGAATGTCTTGATTATATCACCTCTCTCCCTCCTTTGCTCAAGGGTATACATATTGAGCTTCATTAATCTGTCCTCATATGTCTACTGATGCAATCTCTGCACCATTTTGGTTGCCCTTCTCTGGACTGCCTCAATTTGGTTAATGTCCTTGTGAAGGTGTGGCCTCCAGTACTGCATGCAGTACTCCAGATGGGGCCTAACCAGTGTCTTCTAAAGAGGGATTATTACCTCCCTTTTATGACTTGTGATACCCTACTAATACACCCTAACATCCCCCTAGCCTTACCTACTGCTCTAGAGGCCTGCTTGGATGATTTCAGATCATCGGTGATGATGATGCCCAAGTCTCTTTCTTCCTTTGTGACTGCCAGCAACTCCCCTCCCAGCCTGTAGGTGGCTTCAGGGTTTCTCTTCCCTATGTGCATGATCTTGCACTTCTTTGCATTAAATCCCAGTTGCCACTCTTCTGACCATTTTGCTAGTTTATCCAGATCTCTTCTCATTCTGCCCCATCTGGATCATCTACTCTGTTGCAGATCTTGGTGTTATCTGCAAACAGACAAGCTCTTACCTCTAGTCCATCTGCAATGTCACTAATGAAGATATTGAAGAGGACTGGCCCCAGGACTGATCCCAGAGGTACCCCACTTGTGACTTGCATCTCTTCTGACTGTATACCATTTACCACCACTCTCTGTTTTCTGCCCATCAACCAATTTGCCACCCAGTTGACCAATGTCTGACCCACCCCAAGCCTACCCAGCTTATTTATCAATCTTCTATGTGGAACAGTGTCGAAAGCTTTGCTGAAGTCAAGGTAGGTGACATCAGCTGCTCCTTCTTGGTCCACCACTCTGGTTACCCAGTGAAAGAAATCTATGAGATTAGTTTGACAGGACCTTTCTTTTTGTAAACCCATGCTGTCTTGGATCCTGTGCCCCTATGGATTCCAGGTGTTGCACTATCCTTTCCTTAAGGAGTGCCTCCATAATTTTTGCCCACTACTGAGGTAAGACTGACTGGTCTGTAGTTCCCTGGCTCCTCCCTGCTACCACTCTTGTGGAGCGGGATCACATGAGCCCTTCTCCAGTCTTATGGGACCTCTCCTGTGCTCAGAGATTCACTAAACAGTTCTGCTAATGGCTCTGCTAGTTCCACCCTTAGCTCCTTAAGTACTCTGGGATGTATGCCATCAGGTCCCATTGCCTTGTCCACCCTGAGCTTAGCGAGCTCTTGTAGGACCCTTTCTTTTGTGAAGGGAGTAGTGCTCACCTCCCTCTCCCCTGTGTCCATGGTGCTGAGCTGTGGACCCTGCCCTACCTTCTCTTCAGTAAATACTGAGCAAAAGTATCTATTTAGGATAGATGCTTTTACAGGGTCCTCCTCCTCACATGCCCCCTTTTCTTCTTTGAGCTTAGCAATACCCCCTCTGGACTTTCTCCTTTCACTAATGTATCTGTAGAAAGTCTTGTCACCTTCTTTTACTGTTCATGCTAGTGTTTCTTCAGTTTGGGACTTTGCCTGCCTTACTGCCTTCCCTGCTTCCCTTAGGGCAGTTTGGTATGCCTCCCTGTCTTCATCCCACTGTGTTCCCTTATATTTCCTGAAGGCCAACCTTTTGGCTCTGACCTTTTCTGCTACTGTATTTGAGAACCAAAGTGGTTTCCTTCTTCTATTGTACTTCCTTTTCTGTCTAACACAATGAGATGTTGCTTCAAGTATTGCATCCTTAATGCTTGCCCACTTTGCCTGTACCCCCTCACCTGTTTTTCTTTTTGCCAGGGCTAGCTTAACTCTGTTGGCCATCTTATCAAAGTCAGCCCTCTGAAGTCCCATATTTTTGCCTTGAATGGGATGATTTAGATGTAGTGGCCAAATTGAACCATACCATGTGATGGTCACTGGCCCCCAGGTGACCTTCTACCTGGAGATCTGTGATCCCTTCCCTGTTAGTCAGTACTAGGTCTGGAATAGTCCTGTCTCTTGTGGGATGTTGTACCAGTTGTTTGAGGCCTTCCCTCTGCAGGGAATCCACCATGTGTCTAGTTCTGGCAGATTTTCCTGTTGGTATTGACCAATCTGTATCCGGCATGTTGAAGTCTCCCGTTATCAGAACCTCCCCTTTAGCTGTCATGTTTTGTATACCTTCTAACAGTAATGTGTCTATGTCCTCCCCCTGGTCTAGGGGCCTGTAGACAACCCCAGTTCTTATGGCTGTCCCAATTCCTGTTTCCAGGGTGACCCACAGTTCTTCTGGGTCCTTATGTGTATTCTGAATTTCTGTAGCTTTGATATTTTCATTGACATACAGGGCCACTCCCCCCCCTTTGTACCTCAGTCTCTTCTAAACAGTACATAGCCAGGTACTGAAGTCTCCCAAGTGTGGTTACTGGTAAACCACATCTCACTAATTGCTACTATGTCCAGTTTAGCCTCTGACATTATTGCCTGCAGGTCTGGGATCTTATTTCCCAGGCTGTGAGCATTTGTGTACATGATTTTCCATTGGCCAGATTTTGGTGTGTTAGTTGTTGGGTGAGGTTTGGCATTTCCCCTGTGCGTCGTATGGGGAGATGGACCTTTTTTCTTACCTGGTGATGCAAATGAACTGCAAACATGCTGAATCCCTGTTTGACCACTAGCTGAGGGAGGAGTGGTGTTCTTCCCATTCGATATATGGGGTGCTGCACCCCTCTCCCCATTTGCTAGTTTAAATATTCTGCAAAGACATCAAACTTCTGCTCCGTCACGTCTGTCGGTGACGTGTTCAGTGCAACTGTACAGTGGGAGATGACTCAGAGCACATCCACAAAGAGAATCCTCTTTTTTCTTCTTTCCTTTTTATAATAAAAAAGAGCTCAAACACACACTGCAAGTCACCTACTACCCATGTGTTTAAGGGTCTGTTTCTGAAGGCACCCCCCCCCGTGCTTATGATCCACATCCATCTTGCATCTAGCTCATGCTCATGCTGCTGTTCTATCAGGGCAGTAAGCCAAAGGTAAAAAAAAAAAACAAGCATTTGTCAATGCTGAATGTTTGCTTGCTGGTATTGGCATTGGTAGTGCAGGAGTTAGAGAGATGCATAATAGGAATGGCAGGGGAGTATTAAACTAACGTCAAACCCTACCCCCAGCCTGCAGAGACTGACAGGCATTAGGGGGTGTGCCTTTAAGTTGTCAGCCATAACACTCATACCATTCCTCATGCCACCCTGCAGACACCGACAGGTGCTGCGGTGTGTCCTGGGGTCTTTGGCCCTTATGCTTACCCCAGTCCATATGGAAATAAGCTGAGAGGGGTGCAGTAGAGGAGAATGGGGTGAGCGTTAGGGCTGAAGACCCCAAGGCACACCTCAATGCCTGTCACTGGCTGCAGGGGGGTGGGGATGGAATGTCATGAGCATTACTGCTGATGACTCCAAGTCACACTGCCGACACCTGTCAATCTCTACAGGGTGGGGCATTACAGTTGAAAACCCTAGTGCCCCAGGCTTTTGTTGGTATTTTCACTCCAAATTTTCAACATGGGCTTTTTGAGACCCCACCTCATGAACAGTTGCACTATCATTTTGTTACTCTGTCCCGAAAGGTGATTTTGCATGGCGACTGCGCCATTCGGTGCCACAGGTGCAAAACACATTTTGGGTAGCATGTGAAAAATAACAGCTGTACTGTTCATGAGGAGGTGTGAAAAAATGGCAATGTTGAAAATCTGGAGAGAAAATATGAAAAATTTGTGAAGTTCCAAGCGTGCATAGAAACTGCCCAACGCACGCCTGTGACACAATCATTTTTTGGGATTTTTTCACCAAATTTTCAAAATGGGCATTTTGGGATATCCCCTCATGAGCAATGCCACTGTGATTTTGTTAATCTGTCCCAAAAGTTGATTTCCCACAGTGACCACACCATTCTGCGCCACAGGTGCAAAAACACATGTTTGGCAGGATTTGAAAAATGGCAGCTGTACTCTTCATAAGGAGGTGTGAAAAAATGGCAATGTTGAAAATCTGGAGTGAAAATATAAAAAATTGGTGAAGGTATGAAAGTGCATAGAACCTGTGCAACATATGCTCATAACGCAGTCATTTTTTTGAATTTTTTCACCAAATTTACAACATGGGATTTTTGGGACCCCTCCTCATGAACAGTGGCACTATCATTTTGTTAATCAGTCCTTTATTTTATTATTTATTTATTCATTATAAATCGGATTTACAATCTTTGAGTCAGAGACTCATTTACAAAGGCACCTCGTCACAGGGAGGGCAGACATCAAGACAGATATTACAGTGCAGATTAAAACAGAGGATAACATTACAGGTGCAGTAAAAGGAACATTTAACATAGATACACTTAGGTTACATAATATAGTAGTTTGTATGATACTTAGGTTACATAATGTTACAAAATTGTGAGTTACAAAAATGTATATAGTAGGTCCTCAGAGAACACAGCGGGTTACATCCCTATTTGGACCGAGTAGGGAGGGAGTAGGTCTGGGGGAGAGAGAGGCTATCCAGTGGATATTGTCGAGCCAAGGGGCAAGATGGGCAGGTACCACAGGTTACAACAGGGGGTTAGGTGCATCTACAACAGCGGGTATTAAAGATATGGTTCCGAAGGGCTGTTTTGAAGGAGCCAATTTTTGGCAAGTTGGAGATGCAGCTAGGGAGGGAGTTGAACCAGGTGGGGGCTCGGTAGAGGAAGGATCTCTGGGCAAGAAAGGTCTTGGTTCTGGGCACCTGGAAGATGGCCTTAACAGAGCTATGGGTGGTGATGGATGACGATGACTGCTTTAGGGATGTGGAGACCCCTGGGGGGAGAATCCTAGCAGTGATTTCTTAGCGAGAAGGCAGGTCTGGTAGAGCAGTCACTCCTCAAAGTTGAGCAGATTGGTGGTAGTATAGAGAAGGCAGGTGTGAGTGTGGCTGGGGGCACCAGTCAGGAGCCTACAGGCCTTATTGATAGAGAGTTGAATTTTGGAGAGGGCAGTGTTGTCAGCTGCGGCATAGATGGGCAAACCATAGTCCACAAGGGACAAGACGAAGGAGGTGATGGCCAGCCTGAGGGCAACCTGAGGCAGACAGTCCCTGTGCTGGTATAGCAGGCCAATCCAAGAGTTTATGGTGGCTGACGGGGCATTAATGTGGGTGTGGAAGAAGAGGGCCGTATCAAATGTGATGCCTAGGTACTTGTATGTGGTCACTTGTTCTAGCGGGTGCAGAGTGTTGGAGATAATCAAGATGGAGTATTTTTAGCTTTATTTTGGTGGTGGGAGAAGAGCATTGATTTGGTTTTCTTTAGGTTAATGACCAGTCTGCGGTTGCTGAACCACCTTTCGGCTTGGTTGTAAGCTTGCTGGAGGGATAATTGGAGGGAGTTGGGATTGGGATGTGAGGCAATGAGGACTGCATCATTGGCATAAAGGAGCATTTTACCAGCACATGAGCTGGGGATGGTGTTGAGGTAGAGACTAAAAAGTACTGGACCCAGGATGGAGCCCTGAGGGACCCCGGAGTGAACGGGAAGAGTGCTGGAGAGGGAGCTGCTGATCTTGACATGCTGTAATCTAGCAGAGAGGTAGCTAGAGAACCAGGAAATGGGACTGCCAGAGAAGCCAAGTTGGTGGAGACAGTCGAGTAGAAGGGGATGACAGACAGTGTCAAAGGCCTTGGAGAGGTCAATGAACAGTGCTCCTGCAAGGCTGCCAGAGTCAAGAGCAGCATGCAGGTGTTGGGAGAGTTCCAGGAGAGTCGTGGTTGTACTGTGTCCTGGGCAGAAACTGTGATGTTCTGGACACATAATGTTGTACTTGGTTAGGTATTCAGAGAGCTGGATCGACACCACTTTTTCAAGGGCTTTTGAGAGTGGGGGCAGGATGGAGTTCGGCTGGTAAATGTTGGGGGTGGTCTGGTCCCCACTCTTATGTATGGGTGTGATTTCAGCAGTTTTCCAAGCACTTGGGAACTGACCCAGGCAGAGACACCAGTTTAGACGGTCAGTCAGGGGGACTAGGACTTCGCCCAAGACCATACAGAGGATCCTGGAGTCGAGGGGGTCACTGCTGGGTTATTGCTGCCTAAGGCTTTTAGCAGGTGTGGCATGGCTTCTTGGAGGGATAGGATGCACAGGTAGAATGGTGGGTGATGCAGGACCGGAGGGAGGGAGAGATGCAGGGATTGGGTCAAAGAATCTGCTGGGGAGGACCGAGCTTAGGTCAGAGAAGATGGTGTTAAGGCAATCGGCTATAAGGAGTATATCTGTGGTGGGGGTGCCATTGATGGAGAGATGGGATGGTGGGGGGGAATGGGACTTCCCATTTAGCTCTTTCATATTATCCCAGAAGGTCTGGACTGAACCCCAAGTGGAAGCGAAGGTGGTCTGGTAGTGCTCTGCCTTGGCCTGCCTAATGGCTCAAATGCACTTATTGTGTTCTGCATTAAAGGCCTGTCTATCAGACACCTTTCCAGATTCTACAGCAATGTGCTAGAGATTATCTCTGTTTTTGAGTCTCTGGAGGAGGGGTGGGGTGATCCATGGGGCATTGCATTTTTTCTAGTGGATCCTGGTGAAGGGGGCGAAAAGGTCACAAGCCCTACAGAAGGCATTTGTAAAGTGGTCAAGAGTTGAGTCAATGTCAGGGTCATGCTGGATAGGGAACCCGTCTAGCTGGGCTAGGTATTGTTTCAATTTTCTTAGGCTGCCGGGGTATAAATGGTGGTGTAGGGTGGCCTGGGACACTGGATTCAGAGTGGAGAATGACCAGAGACAGAGGACTGGGGAGTGATCGCTAAGCGAGTCGGGGAGGACAGTGACATCACCGATTTTGTAGGGGCAGTTCGATATAACAACATCTAGGAGAGTGCTGGTGCCAGTAGAGTGGTTGAATCTGGTGGGCTGGGTGACTAACTGGGACATATTCAGGGCAGCAAAGTAGTCCCTTATATGGGAGGCAGTGGAGGCAAGTCAATTAACATTGAGATCACCTAGGATGACTTGCTCCACTTTGTGAGGGAGAGATGTGAGGTAATCAATGAGGGACTGGACTGCTTGGTTTTGATTCCTCGGGGTATGTAGGAAACCATGAGGAAGAAAGGGCCTCGGGCAGGGTCAGGTGTGATTTTTAAGGTGAGGGCTTGGGCTCCATAATCATGTTTGGGAGCTGGGAGTGCCTGATCTATAAGGGAGTCCCATACGAGTAGTATGCAACCACCACCACGTTTGCCTACTCGATCTTCCCTGTAGATGGTATATCCAGGGAGGGTGATAGTGGAGTCAGGGGTGGATTTGGAGATCCAAGTCTCTACCAGTGCAATTATGGCAGGTTGATGTTGAACGACCCAGCACTGGAGGGCAGCGGATTTCTTTAGGAGACTGCAAATGTTTAAGGATGCAAAGCGGAGGCCAGTTGCACTGCAGGGTTTGGAAGGGCTGGGAGCCATAGGTCCTGGGTTTGGGTGAACATGACCAGATAATAATAATAGCAATATGATTTTTCTGGTTAGTGGCCAGTGGCAATGGAGAACCTTGGGTCGACACCAAGCTGAGGACTTTACAATCAGGGTGCATGGGATAGATAAAGTGCGAAGGGTGGGAATGGCATGGGAGAGCTGGGTCCAGGCCAGTCCTGAAAGGTGATTCCACATAGCAACTGCAAAATCACCTTTCAGGACCAAGTAACTAAATGATAGTAACAGTGTTCATGAGGTGGGATCCTGAGAACTCCATGTTGAAAATTTGGGGCCAAAAATCCTAAAAATGGCTGCGATATCAACCTAAGTTGAAACCCCTCCATTGACTCCCATTATACAGCTTACCATCATTTCTTCAGTTTGCCGGTCAGCTTTGAAAAGTGCAGACATGTCCCAGTCCATAGAAGATCGCTGCTTCCGACCTCCAGAGGTAAGTATAGGGTGGCTGGGGCATGGGAGGTGGGTTTGCAGAGGGGGTGGGGGTGGGGGAGGGAATGGGAGACAATGAGGGACCATTTTCTTTTTTACAGGGGAAAAAAAAACTTCAGGGATGGATTTCTTTATTTAACAGGTTACCAAAAATATTTAGGCACACTGGGGTGGGCTCCCAGTGTGCCACAATAGTGTGTGTTTGTGTGAGGGGGGCATGCAAGCACAGGGACTGGGCACCCCGATTTTGACACTTGAAATATTTGGGCAGGTGGGAGGGGGGTCATCTGACACCAGAAGTGGACATCCTGGTGCCGGAAACATAAATAACAAATTATTTTGGCACACTGGGTTGGGCTCCCAGTGTGTCACATTAATGGGAGGGAAGTGGGATACATGCTGACAAGTGGATTGGGCTCCCCAATATCAGCTTTACGGGGAGTATGTGGTGGATGGCAGGAGCCACCAATGTGGAAAGCCAAACCACGGCTCATTTATTTATTGAAATGGTTCATCAGAAAAGGCACACCAAACAAACAAGGTGCTCGGCGGCAGGAGCCGACAAGATCCATAACTCCAGCCATGACCATTACTGTGCACTGTAATGCACATGGCCGGAGTCTTGTCAGCTGCTGCCAACAGAGAGAAGGTATGTCTGTGTGCCTGGTTGTGAGGGAGGGGGACGGTCCTGCTGCAATGAGGAAACCATCCCTCATTGCAATGGCAGATTTCTTTCAAGTGCAGTCCTCTCTTTCAAACTGCTGTCATGGACAGCTCGCCATTTCACTGGTGCCTGAGGGACGAGCCCCATAAAGCATCAACTCGTAACCATCCCTGAGTGAAGTGGCACTTTTCTTTTAAGTGAAGACCGCTTCTCTCAAACTGCTGTCATTGACAGCTCGCTGATTCATTGGTGCCTGAGGGACAAGCCACATAAAGTGTCAACTGCATTGGGCAGAAACTAACACACCTCTAAAATGTCGTACTGTCTCAAGTCATTTCTTGCGCATGAGCGGCGCGCATGTGCACAAGCAAACATAAAAAGGAATGCGGAAGTAAAAGTAAATGACCAGAGTAAACATAACTGAATAAATGCATCCCCATCCTTCAGCTGCCCACACAACTTCCCTTATGCTGAAATACACTCTACTAACCATCCTTCAGCCATCCGCACACCAGCAGCACACCTCCATATCTGGGTGTATGATCTAAGAAATTACCACTCATCCTTGAGCTAGCAGTACAGTAACGGACCACAAAGATTAACAAGTACCAGCAAAGTTACTTAACAGAACAGCACACAGGTCAGTAAGAGGGAGGTGGGGGGTGGGACAGCTGAAATCAAATATTAGGAGAGGGAAAGCTTCAACCCCTTAATTGTAACAACCACATAAGAAACACCACAGTACCCTCTACTGGCAGGTATACCAGTAGAGGGACTGACTACTTTACCAAAAAATGAAGAAAAAAGAGATTTTCACAGTTTTTATCCCATTATTAGTTTTTTTCTTTTGTAAGATCTATAAAAAAATGAGACGGTGCCCATTTCCTAAGCACAATAATACCCTCCAGGATGGGTGGTATGCGCTATACCAGACCTTCCAAGGGCTATAAAGCCCTCTGCCTGTGACATTGGGCCTCATTACACCCCTGGGTGGTTCAGTATAGCCCAATACAGCCCACTTTGTCTGGTATATTTGCTTACATAGACCAGCAGAAAGTGGCAGATCATTGCCACATCAACAGGCAGTAGAAATCATGGCTAAAAGCAGGCTTCCCAGTGAGTGAGAAAACATGTTAAGGAATGCAATGAATGATGTGCTCCCCAGAGCATGACAAGCTGATTAGTCCCTGCACAGGCTTAGGTAACTCACAACCCGGACTGACACAGACACTCAAGGAGATGCAAAAAAGAAGAGATACAGTACTGGAACAGAGGTTTACCCTATAGGGAGTAAGTATGTAAAAGGAAGCCAGAGGACAGTGTGTACGGGCAGTTAGTTGCTCAGGACTATAAGAGGCAACTTTATATCACAGGCCATGAAGGTCATCTGGCGGGACACTAAGGATTAGCCTAATAGAGCAGCAGCTACTGAATAGCTTTTTCTGGACAAGCATCTTTAAAGATAAGGGCAATTCCTCTCCTTTACTACCTCTTTCATAGTTTATAGTTTCCTTTTATGTATCTTTTTGAGTATGAAAATGTTATCTTGCATACTTTTCTATGTATTGGTTATATTATACTTGCATTATTTATGTTTTAGATAGTACTTGTACACTAAGGAAATTTACATTGACAGTGGTAGCCAGTGATGCAGCCTAGTAAATATATGGAATTTATAATGGATTGTAGTGGAATAACACATGTATCTCCTCTAGTGAGTGATAAGACCCATGACTCATGAGTGGCAAAGCCACAAGTTAGTTATGAAGGTCCTATCAATCATATGGAGATAAATGTGTTATTCTACTGTGACCCTCAGTTCTTTACCATGTTAATGGCTCATTTAGCACCCTGGACCTCTTTACCCATACTCCTTGGGGGAGATTGGAATTTTGTCTATTGTAATAACCTTGATAGATCTAGTTCTGCTTGCCATTCCCTCTCCCCTGCTCAATTAGCTCTTCTTGATATGATGTATTTGCTGGGTCTTTTGGACCCCTAGTGGGCCCTCCATCCTGCCCAGTGAGAATTCTCATTTCATTCACTTCCCCATAATACTTTTTCTAGCATCGACTTCTTTATGTTGGAGATTGAGCACCTTCCTGGCATATTGTCTTGTCATTACCTGGCAAAAGTGATTTCTGATCATCGCCCCCACTTGACTCCATTTGTGTTTCTCCTCCTCCTTGCCACAGAGGGATAAGGTTTGTAGATTCAATATCCAACTACATAAATCTAATTATCTGGTCAAGCATCTCCAAACCTTAATCTCCTCTGTTTTGGAGAATAAGTTTTCCTCCATGCCCAGGTTACATTTTTCATGGGGGTGCCCTGAAATGCTCCCTAAGGGGCAAAATTTTTTGTTTAGCCTCTAACAGGAAAAAAGCAGCTTCCCAAGAGATGCCTTCCTTCTTGGATCAGATTAGAGTTCTGGAAGGGCATATCTCTCCAACTTCTTCTCCCTCTGATTGGGAACACTTAGAAACTCTTCAGTCATGTTATCACTCCTTACTGGGTGAGAAGGCGGAACACCTTATCCTACATTCTAAGATTAAATATTTTGATCGAGGAGAGAAATCCGGGAAGCTTCTTGCCTTGCGTATGTGAGCACAGATCTTGGACAGAATAGTTTCCTCTCTCCGTAATTCCTCTGGTCAACCTATCACTTTTCCTTGGGAAATTGCTTCCCACTTCCAGGAGTATTACCAGGCACTGTATAATCTGCCCTCTTCCTCCTTCTGCTTGGATCACTTTGAAGCCTTTCTGCAGGACATTCACCTGCCTGATTTGGATCAACCCCAAACTGAGTTACTACAGGCTCCCTTGATCCTGTTGGAAATCTTGGCAGCTATTGACGCACTGCCTCTAGAAAAATCCCCAGGCCCAGATGGCTACACTTCTAATTTCTACAAAGCCTTCGAACAACTGTTAACCCCTTCACTTCTTGACACTTTTAATTACATTTTTCTCTCTGATTTTTCCTTTACAGAAACCACTATTGTGATGTTTCCAAAACTTGGTAGGGATCCCTTATTGGTATCAAACTATCGGCCAATATCTCTCATCAATGGTGATCTTAAGATTTTTGCGAAGGTGTTGGCCAGCAGGTTTAACCAGGTTTGGCACTCCCTCATTAGTCAAGAGCAAACTGGCTTTGTAGCCGGAAGGCTTTCTGCGGACCATTTCTGGAAGTTATCTCACTTAATCTCTGCATCCTGGGACTCCTGTGTCCCTTTGGTTCTGATGGCCCTGGATACAGAGAAAGCCTCTGACAGGGTCTTCTGGGACTACCTGTTCAATTTACTGCCTAAATTCCATATTTCCCCTAAATTTATTTAATGGATGAAAGTACTCTATTCCGGCCCTTTAGGCCACATTTTGTGCAATGGTATTCTGTCCGCCCCTTTACTCTACACCAGGGCACCAGGCAAGGTTATCCACTTTCGCCCTTTCTTTTTAATTTTTTTCTGGAACCACTGATAAGAAAAATTAATACCTCTCCTCATGTCTCCGGCATCCCTATAGGAGCTCCTCAGTATAAACTCTCTGTTTATGTGGATGATATCCTTTTACATGTTACCTCTCCTGCTACATCCTTGCCTGCTGCCCTGGACATCATTGGGGATTTTGGAGCTTTAGCCAAATGCAAATTAAATTTGATTAAAGTGGAAGTTATGCCATTCAATACTGTTGCCTTGTGGTCTGACATAGAACATCTAGGCTTTGTTTTGGTGTGGGATAAACTGAAATGTTTGGGTATATACAGTACCTCACTCCATCACCAACTAAGATGAAGCAGTATAAACTTGATGCATTTGTCGCTCACCTTAAACTAGATTTAAACTGCTGGTCCCTATTGCCCATTTCCATCTGGGGCCATTTGAATATTGTGAAAATCAATGTCTTGCCCTTCCTCTTATATCCATTATAGATGTACAATTATTTCCATCCAAAATCCTGGTTTTCACAAATTGATAGAAATATCTTCCTTTCTATGGCATGGCAAGACCCCCAGAGGGCTTTTTTCAAGCTTCAGCATACCAGGAAGCAAGGAGGCCTGCAGGTACCCAATTTATGTTTTTGTTACTTGTCTATTACCTGTTCCAGACTTTTCCAATGGCTCGAACCCCCATGTGAGGACAGCTCACGTACTTATATCCCACTGTGGCTGGAAACAGAATTCAAGGTCACTGATTTTCGGTTTTTACCGGAAAACCCGGTAAAATTTCGGAATCAGAGCTACCTGAACACTGGTAAAAACAAAGATTTCATGGAATCTGGCATTTTATGTCAGATCAGTAACTCTACAAAAACTTGTATTTTTCTTATAATTCCTTCCTGTACTATTTTCAGTTTGCTTTACTTAATGCTATATATATTAAGCCTTCTTTTATTCTGATTATTTATGCATATACTAAAAGAATGATAGCAGAATCCCGGTAAAATCCGGAAATTAGAGAAACAATCACTGGTACAATTCCGGAATCTGGAGGCTTGAAAACAGAATTTCATTGTTTTAATCACCGTAAACCAGTGACCTTGAGAATGGTTCCTCTGTTCCCAGCTGGGCTTACATATACGTGCATTGCTCTATATTCCTCTTAAAAAAGTTCCCAGCTCATTATGCCATACTCCCATTGCTGAGTCCATTCGGGTACACTTGTAGTTGTGTTCTACATTATGTACTTCCCCACTGAAAGATATTTCCCAACCTTTAGTGGGGAATCCCAATTTTAGGATTGGGGGCAATCTACTCAGTACATCCTTTTGGCCTTTCACTATGGTGAAACCGTAAAGGATTTGGTCAAAGATTGGAAGTTACTTCACTTCAAAGATTCGCAGGCCAAATTCCATTTGACCACCTCAGCTTGTTTTAAATATTTTCAACTTACACACGTGCTTTTACACCACTTTGGCCTAGGATATTGGGACAACTCTTATGACATTCGGGATCTTTCAATGTTTTTTTCGGCTCCTTCTTCCCATGATATCTCCTATTATTATCACCAGTTATGTTCTTACGTAGTTAGTTTGAAGGGACAGCTATATTACTATTGGGATCAGGCTTTGCCTCCCACTGATTCTCCCTGTAACTGGCTGCGGCTCTGGAAACACCTGTACAAATACATTAAATAAGACCAATGCCATCTTCTTCAATTCCAGGTGTTGCACAACCTCAACTACACCTTGAGAAATTATACAAGATGGGTAGGCTTCCCTCAAATATCTGCTACAGATGTAATAAGGCTCCTGGTACATTATATCATATTCTCTGATTTTGTGAAAAAATTACTCCTTTCTGGGAGGCGATCTGATCCAGATTAGTCTCACTTTTGGGGTTGTCTGAAGCCTTCTTCCCTGAGATTTCTTATAATGGGGGATTATGGGGACACTCTGATTGGTAATTAATGATGACACATGGCCCTTGTCTCTGTCTGTGCAAAGAAGGTTATAATACCACACTGTCTTGATCAACATATTCCATCTGTGACTGAATGATTTCAGGAGATTCTCTTTGCTTTAAGGGTGAAATGGACCATAGCCAGTTTGTTGAACTATCTTCATACTTACCAGCAGATTTGAGAACCTTTGTATACCCTGCTAACATTATAGTTGGTCGGGGCTTTGTTGACCTGTGTTTTCTTCTCACAGGTCTTCTAATCCTGACGTGTTATATCCTCCTTTGTCTCTGCTGTTATACAATTCCTCAGTGGGCAGCTATTAGAAGGGCTGTGTGAATACTGAATATTACTTTCTGAATACCATGAATAATGGGCTATCGAATATTCGGAACCGAATACTAAATAGTCAACTATTCAGCTGGTATTCGGTATTCGGCCGTGCGCAAGGGAAAAAAAGTCTTTCCCACCCTCCTGGCCAACATTAAATAAATATTTTAGCCCTGGTGTCTAGGTGTCCCACCCTCTCCCAGCCATTCCCCAGTCCAAACTGAAGAATACCCCCTCTTTAAGGCCCTCAGCAATACCCTCCGGTCCCCTGTTCCCCAAATGTATAAAAATAAAAAATGAATCCCTAATTTCCCTGGTGTCTAGTGGACCCCCCCCTCACCCTGTCAGAAAATGCCTCCCACCCCTCTCCCTCCCAACGACCCGGGCGGGCCACTGGCACAGCCCTCCACTCACCTCCTGGCCGACAGCCCGACTGAGTTTTCAGTGAATGAGCACATGCTTGTACAAGCATGAGGCTCATTCATTAACTCAGTCGAGCTTCAATAACGGATGTGAGTGCTGAGCCTGTGCGTTGGCTATGTCGTGGAGTGAGAAGGTGGAGGCTTCTGACGGGGTGGAATGTCCACTAGACACCAGGAAATAGGGAATTTTTTTTTCTTTTATACATTTGGGGACGAGTGCTGGGGATATTGCCGAGAGTCTGGGCAAAGGTGGAGGGATTCTTTATTTTGGACAGGCGATCAGTCGGGGGTGAGGTGGGACCACTAGATATCAGAGATAAAATCACTTATTTAATGCTGGCCAGGAGGGGGGTGCATTTTTATTATTAAATACCCCCTCACAGCCATCCAAATAACTAATACCGAATACGGAATAACGAATATTTTGGCAAAGAATAACAAATATTTGCCCAATATTCAAAAAAAGGTATTCGCAGAGCCCTAGCTATTAGGCATTTTTCTGATTATGTATGTTTGTATTTTCTAAAGCTGTTTTTTTTTTCATTTTTTTTTTTTATATATATCGGATCCTCGGTGGTGGGGAGGGGTTTGGTGGGGGGAGGGGGAGCTGTTGGTATTACTTACACTTATTGTTATGCTTACATTATACAGTATTCTGTTCTTCCCTATTCTACATGTTTCATTTGCTCTGTTTATATTCAGTTTGTTGGTGTTAGTCTCTGCTGCTGTTTGAACTGAATTGCGTTCATGTTTTAAAACTCAATAAAGTATATTCAATTTGAAAAAAAGTGTTATTCTACTGTAACTTATTGTGTATTTGCTATATACCACATTGTGTGCAATGTTTTTATTAGTGTTCTATCTTCCTTTATCTTAAAACTGACTCCCTTTTCATCGAAAACTCTCTATCCAACCCATCGTTTCTGTGTTCTATTTCCAGATTCTAAGTAGAAATTTATTTATTTATTGAATTTTGTTGAACAGGTAGGCCCACTGTGACTAAGGATCCCTTTTTCAGGGGTGACCTGGAATTAGTTACAGATAGTAAAGCACAGACATTAATCATATTCAGTACAAAAGGAAAGCTTATCCAGTAAAGTATTGTACTACTAAGATAATTAAATGCAGTGGAAACAGAACTGATCAACACTACAGATCACAGTTATGCAGTACAGGACTGGTCATTAGTTACAGTAAAATAAGGAGCAAATTAATAATCCACATTAGAAGTGCTATGCAAATTCAGAGGTACAGCTTGGCATCTGCTGATTTTGGTAATGTAGGGGAAATTTGTGAGGACAGATGCAGGTGCTTCTGCTGGAGAGATGTGTTTTTAGTGAGTGCTTGAATGAGGGGAGAGAGGGGCTGCTCTGCATGCTAGTAGTGAGCTTGTTCCAGTACTGCATGATTTTGTACTCAAATGACCTTTGCCAAGCCGCTGTGTTTACTCTGGGTACCTCGGGGGATGGGAGTTGCGAAGAGGAGAATAGAGTCCTCTTGTGCAACCTATGCACCACAAGGTTCTGGAGGTGGAGCAGGTGATTGTTTGGTATGTTGTACATTAGGAAGAGTGAGGGATGCTTGGGCCTGTCATCTAGTTGGGGCCAGTTCAATGTTGCTAGAGCCTTGCAGTGGTGTTCCTTGCTGTCTACCTGGGCTAAAAATCTGCTTATTTTGTGCTAGAGCGTGCAGAGTTTGCTTAATTCAGTTTCCTTCAGGGAGGTCCATATTGGAGCTCTATAATGGAGGGCTGGAAGCAGGATGGTGTTCGCTGTCGCTTGGCAGGCTTTGTTGGTAAGGTATTCTCTTAGTTTGTATAATAAACCTATCTTCTGGTGTATTATTTTGGTAGTATGCTTGATTTGTGGTTTCAATGTCAGCTCATTATCTAGCCACATTCCAAGGTATTTTATACTGCTCACAACTTCCAGCATGGTCCCATTGGTGTCTGCAATCTTAAGAAACTTGGTTCTGTCTACTCCTAACCTTTTGGGCCCGAAGAGCATGGCCTTGGTTTTCTTAACATCAAGCACCAGGTGATTAGATGAAAGCCAGCTACCTAGCATGGCAAAATCTTCATTTAGCCCTTTCTCAACATCAGCAATGCCCTCTCCATCCCTGTACAGGACTGCATCATCTGCATACAGGATAGCTTTTGCTTCTCCACAGCTGGATGGCAGATCATTGATAAAGAAGGAGAAGAGTAATGGCCCATGTATCGTGCCCAGCGGGACTTCATCGGTGATCGCGCAGCATGAGGATGGGCAGACCTTCCGTTTAGCAGCTTGGTTTAAGCCTACTAAGTAACGTCTGAACCATGTAATTGTAAGGAAGGTTTGGTTAGTGTCTATGGAGGTACCAATTATAATAAAGACACATGACACAAACAGCTGGTATATTTCCTTGTATTATGCAGCTACACACAGAAAACAGGACAAGGATATTGGCACAGCCTTTCTATATGAAACATAATTGTCTAGCAAGTGGCTACAGAAGATTAACAATCTTGTTATAGTTATCTTCTTCTGGGAGACACAGGTACAGCTGAGGACATCTCCCCAGTGGGTTCCTGGCTCAACTCCCAGTTGTTTGAAAGGCATTATTATGCCTAATGTCTAGTATAGTTACATGATGCATACAATAACTAAGGTGTCTTAGTCCCAAGGATTGCTTGTTATTCGGCCTTGCATGTGAGGTAACTTTCACATGTATCCACACTACCCCTTATCAGTAATGTTCAGACTCTGCGTCTTTCCCCAAATGTGGTAAACATCCATGTTCTCATAGCAATATCCACTTAGCCGTGAATTAGTGTGGCAGCATGGCTAATGTGTGCTTAGCTAGGCTGCCATATCCTCTTGCACCTCATCTTCCCAGAGAAGGACTTTGGCTTACAGAAAATGCAATTACTAATAAGCACTATGCATACTCAGTGAGAATACATGACTACTAATAAGTGCAGAGCCCTAACAATCACAATAATAAATGCCTAAGCCATGTAAGCAATAAGAGTAAAACAAAAATGAATGCATATGGTATATGAGCAATAATCACAATAGCAAGCTATTTCCCTACATAATGGAATGGTGATCCAGCCCGATACTCTCTAGTTTGCCCAGTAGTACTTTGTGATTCACCAGGTCGAAAACCTTGGCGAGATCAATGAAGATGGTCCCTGTGGCTTTTCTCCCCATCAGTAGCCTTTGAGGATGTCTGAGGTGAGGTACACCAGGGCTGTGTCAGTCCAATCGTGTTTTCGGAATTCATGCTGTACTATAGCCATTAGGCTGTGAGCTTCCAGATGAGCTGCCAGTTGATTGTAGATGAGATACTTCTGTACTAAGTGTAATGATTCATATTCTAAGCTAAATAAATTGTTATAAGTGCAAATCAATATTTATTCAAGAATAACAATGTTGATTTGCCCAATTTACAGGGTATATACAATGGAGCCAGTCACTATGCAAAGCAGTTACTTGCAGTAAGTGACATGTCACAAAATACTTCATGACAAAAAAGCTTAGCTGCCATTAAATAACACTGATCCCTGTAGTATAATGCAGCATTTTGTGATCATAGAATCACAGAATCATAGAAACTTGATGGTAGAATAGGACCTCCTGGCCCACCAGTCTGCCACTTTTCCCTCCCACTATTCCTCCATCCTCCCTATGCAAGCCCACATCCCCCCACCTGTAACCCCATTTGCCTGTCCTATGCTGTCTTTAAGCCAGACTCTGTTTCTGGCCTCACAACCTCCTCCGGAAGCTTGTTCCATGCCTCCACCATCCTCTCAGTAAAGAACTGTCCCCCTCACATTGCCTCTATAGTTTCCTCCCTGTAGTCTCAACCCATGCCCTCTCATTTTAGTGCCTTCCTTCCTGTGAAATAGATGTCTTGAACACACTCTGTTTATCCCTTTGACATATTTAAAGGTCTCAATCATGTCCCCCCTCTCCCTTCAAAGCTCCAGTGTGTAGAGTCCCAATTCTCTTCACCTCTGTTAGTACGGTATGCCCTTCATCCCCTGAATCATCTTTGTCACTCTTCTTTGTGCCCTTTCAATCATATCTATGTCTTTGCGGAGGTATGGGATCCAGAACTGGACTCCATACTCAAGGTGCGGCCTTACCATGGCTTGGTACAGGGGCATCAGGACCTCCCTCCTTCTACTAGTGATTCCCCTGTCTATACATGCCAGCATCCCGTAAGCTCACCCCACCACCCTGCTACACTGATTACCCACCATGAGGTTATTAGTCACCACTATACCCAGATCTCTCTCTCCTGCTCCGTAACCCTAATTTAATCCCCTCCAAGTGTGCCCTGCCTTCAGGTTCCCGTGCCCCAGGTGCATGACTGCACACTTTTTGATATTGTATGGCTCCATGACACCGGTGTGAAGACCCCTACCACAATGTCTGTTACAGCGCTGGGAAGCCGTGGACACCCCCAACTGTGATGTGAACCCAAACTGACCAGCAACATCATGATACACAATGCTGGGAGCAGCACCCACCCACACCCCCCTACTATAGATATCTAACTCCATGTCGAACAGACAGTGGAGTTAGATATTTAATGCCTGTCACTCTAAAATGTCTCAATGCACGATTTAGGCTCAGTGGGTGTTATGTTGTAGGGGGGTTTACAGTGTGGGTGTTGCTGTAGTGGCGGCATACTGAATTTAAGTTGCCAGGTCTCAGCCCACACCTCCAGTGCCCTCAGGTCCTGCCTCATGTCCTCAGCACCCTCTTCGGAGCCCACCATATTGCAGATTTTTGTATCATCTGCAAAGATGGCCACCCTTCCCTTCAGTCCTACCGCTATATTGCTGATGTAGATATTGAAAAGGAACAGACCTTGGGGGACCCCGCTCATCACCCTCCCTGTCATGGAGTGCACCCCATTTACTACCACCCTCTGGGTTCTGACCTGTATCCTGACATGCTGCAGCTTTACTGCATTGCATCCTGGCTGGTGCCACTGTATTTAAATATGCAGTGTAGCATCCAGAAATATCACAGGGAATCGTATTAAAATGAATGGAGGCATCCTGTGAAAAGCCCAGATATATGGCTACTACTATAGCAGATACCACACTACACTCTACATGCTACATAACATAGTTTACATGGGTAACCAGTTAGATGAGCGAATCCTGAATCATGTGGTTGTAAACCGCGCGGTCAGAATAGCGCTCTGCAATACAGTGATAGGGATAGAATGCTGCATGTCAAATTGGCGCTATCCCTGTGGCTGTATTGCAGTTGTGGGGCTTGGGGGGAAGGAGAAAGGGATAAAGCCTCTGCTGGTAGGGGTTCCACTGAGCAGCTGCCATGGTGTAGAGGGTAGCGCTACAGGCAGCGGACACGGAAGAATGGAAGAATGCTGGTGGACTGGGGTTTGATTCCTGGTCTGGGGAGGTATGCATCCTTTATTTTGATATGGTGGCACTGTATGTTTTCTTTTTTTGTTTCTCCCCCTTCTGACCTGTGGGGTTACTGTGTCTGCCCCCCTCTGCCATTCCCCTTCCACTCCACATGGTCCCCCCCGAGGTTTCATCCCTTCCCCCGAGTTGCCTCCCCCTGGAGGTGATTATAAATAATTTGAGGTATTCGGGGGCAAAGGCCCCCCCATAACGAGGGGGGTGTGTGGAGGCATAGCCCCCCTCAAAAACAAATATGTGTTTTTTTTGTGTGGTAGTAGGGCCACTACCATTGCCTGTGTTCTTGCGGTCTGTGTTTTGGGCAGGCACTGTTGTGGACAACAGCATTTTTTCTTCACTCTTGTAGACTGTGCTGTTTTGGCATGTATGAACCTGACCTAGCGTCGTTTACATGCAACTGATGTATATCACTTAATTGTAGGTACTGTATTTAAAAACAAATCTTTAAATACTGATATCTTACTTTTGTTGCTGGTTTGTAATGGTGGAGATTTCCAAGCAGTTCCACATTTGATGTTGTTTTAATGCATACATTATTGTTTGTTATGTTTTAAAATATAATTTATTGCTTGTTAGGAACATATTTCATTGTTATCACCGAATGTCAACAACACATACAGTAAACCAAAGATAAATAAGGATTTATACTATATAGTGCTGAAATTCACTCACAATGAAAATTATTAAAAAAAAATCATGAAAAAGCACAAATAATCATTAAATATGAGTCCATATGAGGAGTGGTGTAGTGCAGTGGTTGTGGAGTGGCAATCTTCAGAGAGAACTTCTGAAGAGAGAGGTGCTGCCCCATTTGAGTGCACCTATCTCGGGTGAGGCGGCGAAGTCACTAGACTCCTGACTGAGTTAGCTAGGATTCAGGAGGTCTCTTTCCCCACCCAGGGGCTACCATGTCCACCTCCATTGCCTCAATGGGAGCCTGGAATGAGGGCCGGCTGGACTGTGGTGGGTTCCAAGAGGGTGGGGTAAGGGAACGCATTCCTCAGCCTGTGCCACTGAAAACTCTTCCACCACTCTGCTGGGACAGAACAGGCAAGATGAGGCACTCATGGTAGTGGCAAAAGAGGATATGGGAGTTCTTCAGAATGGAGGCAACAAGGTGGGAGGAATAGGATCCCGGCAGAAGAGAAAGCAACTTCTGGTGAGGGACTCAATCGTCAGGAGGATAGTTTTGGGAACAATACAGGAGGGAAGGAGGGAGCTGAGATGCTTATCTGGTGCCTCAGCATTGAGGGATAAAGAGAGATCCCTAGGATCACCAGTATGGCAGTATAGGAAGGGGAGCTGGATGTCATTGCCAATCTGGGAACAAATGGCCTGGTAGGCAAAGCAGCTGGAGGGGTGTAGGACAGATTTAGGGAAATGGGAAGGGGCCTGAATCAGGTAACATGTATGGTAGCCTTCACTGAGGTGCTACCTGGGCAAGGTAGGGGGGGAGTAGAGGGCATAGTGCACTGCATGCTTCAACAAGTGGTAGAAGGCATGGAGCAGGGAGTAGGGGGTTTGGTTACAGCGGGGACTGGAGTCCTACCTTGAGGGATGGAGAACTGTACAAAAAGGATGGCCTGCATCCATCTAGGAGGGTGAATGGCAGTCCTGGGTGGGCGGTTTAAATGCTACTTTGATAGTCATTCTAGTAGCCAAGTGGGTTGGCAGAAGAAGCTCAGGAGGCAGTAAAGGCCCCCCCCCAGATGATTGAGCAGCAGTGATGGCTAGCCTAGGGGAAATTGATTCCCCAGGAGTACTGGGGAGAAGGGGCAAGGGGAAGGAAGGGACTTAAGTCTAAAGAGGTAGAACTAGGATGCAGGATACTACTACAGACAGTGGTCAGAGGAAGGATAAAAAGAGGAAGGACAGTGTCAGTGAAAAAAGAAGAAGCAGAAACAAACAAAAATGTCATTTTAAAATTATAAGCAACTAAAGCTATTGCACACACACACACACACGCATCACACACACACACACACACACACACACACACACACACACAGGGTTTGTAAATGTTTGTGCACTTTAGATCCTTTTTGGTTCAGTAATCAAATAGTTATTTTTCCTCTGTCACATCATTGGGAGCTCCACAGGTAAGAGGTCATCATTGGTGCACAGGCGTATAAATTAAGGGGTTTTGGCGTAAAGAGAGGGAGAGAGCCCAGGAGGAAGAAAGAGGGAAAGCAAGGTCAACTTCCTGCTCTCAGCATGCCCAGAAATTCTCTGTGAGTTGAGGTAATTGAGCAGCATGGCGAGTGATGGAGCAGCAGCCATCAGCCTGGATAGCAGGGTGGTCCCTATCATTTGGTTCCTTGATCGTGTCCCCTCCAGCAGTGTAGAAAAATAAATCTATGGTCCGAGAGAAGCAGGTTCTGGGAGCAGAGATCTAGAAGTCTGAAAAAATGTGCAGTCCACTGTTGTCTTTGGAGAGAGAAAGGGATCAGAAGGGAGAAGTTGAAGCCCAAGTAAAAGAGGGAGAGCAATAGCCCTGGAGTCGAGATGCCAACCTGGTTGTTGTAGCTCTGGTTGTACAGTGAGGATGCTTGCCCATGAATCTGGGGTGTGGAGTCACTCACCAGGGCCCAGGTTCTATGGCCAGAAATATGGAGAAAGAGAAAGAGAGAGAGATGGCACAGAAGTTCAAAGAAGCCAACTCGATTTGTGGCAGCCAAGGAGATATGTCCACTCTGTGGCAAATGGGAAGTCACCCACCATGGCATAAATTTTCAACTGTAGTGTGGGGAAGGACTGGTAGCCCCATTTCAGAGGGCTTGCTGCTGAGAGCCCAAAAAATCAGCATGGAAATGAGTACAGATCTGGAAAAGAGAGAGGTAATCAAAGTCTTCTTGCAGCCTATAGTGTATAGGCCATCTCGGCCCTGAGGAGCTGCTTGTAATGTAATGTGGTTACCAAACCCAGGAAGAAGTTGCCCAAATTTAGTGGGGCCATAGCAACCACAATGGACATGAGTTACTTTCAGGACTGCAAATCAAATGTTCAAATGTGTTACCTTCATGGAATGCTTTGTTTATCAATTAAATGGAACCAACTGTTGTTTTACTTCTGCATGTGTTTAAGATATTTCAATGCACTGTTTTATGGCTACTAATCAAGATTTATTGCAGCCCAGCACTAGAAGAATCCTGTGCCCCTGCACAGTTGGCCTCCCAATCAGCGCCAGCCATTCCTGGTAAGAAATGATTGTGGTTTCTGCTATGTGTGCCCCCTACCCACACATTTACCACTTAGCAAACCCTTAGACACCAGGGAGGTGGAATTACATCAGTTTTAGGGGTTGTGATTAGAAGGGGTATTGATTTTAGCTTATTTAACACTGACAATGCTAGCACCAAGGCTAGGGCAAGCAGGGGTAGATCAGGCTATTGAGGCCTTGGTGTCGAGGTTGCATTAAATGGGCACTGTGAGTGGAAGGGCATGAGTGGAGGCCTACCTTGAAGATAAAGGCAGGACACCACCACAGTCCATGTAGAGCTGGATTCCATGGGAATGGGGGCCAATCTGAAGAAGTGGAAAGTCAGGGCTTTGAGGGAAAGGAAATCTTTGGCTGGAGGTAAGCTGTCTTTAGATTTAAGTATGCTGAATGATGAGAAGATAGGGAGCATATTAAGTGTACTGACAAGTAGGGGGAAATTGGAAGGGTTGCCAACCCCAGGGCAGAGGCCTAGGAAGAATGGTAATAGGGACAGGGTCCCAATGGCACAGCAGAGCCAGCACTAATAACAATTACACTGGTACTTCAGCCTTCTGCTTCTTTCTTGCAATGGGAAGGGAGCATCCTATCCTGCATCAGTCCTTTTGCAGCCTCTGGTGCAGCCTCTAATGGTGCCACCCTATCTCAACGCTGACACCTCTTTGGTCCCTACCATGGTGTTGTCACCGACGCCAACACCAGACCCGGTGATGGTAAAGTTACTGGAAGCAAAACACAGCCTCACAGCCATGCTGTTGGCACAGGGACAGCAGGGTGCAGGGAACCTGGCAGTAGAGAGTTCTGAGGGGTCCAGCACATATAAGCCTCCACCACAATCCCCATATATGAGTGTAGCAGAGCTGCTTGGGAAGCACTTGTCAGTCAAGATAATGCAGCAGATAGGGGGTAGGGAGAATGTGGATATATTTTCACTACTCCATTCAGCAAAGGAGGAGGGTGACACAAGGAACAACAAGAATGGCAAAGAAAAAGAAGTAAGGAAAGTGAAGGTTGACCAGATCTTTGATAATTAGCCAGCAGTCTTTGTGATCTTTATGTGCAGAAATTGTCAAGTGGCACCAGACACTCTAAGAAGGAAATTTAGTAAATGTAATAAACAGGTGGGGTTTGAGGTATCCATATAAATAAATCAAAAGTTTTCTCTATAGGCAAGAACAGCAGTTCATATAACTATGATTGGGTGCGATGCCTTAGAAAGAGTATCACATTACAACTATTGTGGTACTGTATAGTTTTTTTGAATAAATCAGTACTGTAGGGTAAAATTAAAAAATCAAGCTATAAAAGCCTCTAAATGGAGGGGTGGAGCCTGGCATCCAACATGGTGGCATCATAATCCTTCCCTGAGGGACCTGTGTTAACCCCGTCAGTCCAATCGTAAGCCTCTATCTAGAAACCCACCCCAAAAAATAATCATTCCAGAAGTCGTCAGAGCATACAGACCCTCTCAGATGACAGCACGATCTCCCCTGTCACAACCCCAGTTAAACTTTCAAACCAATATGAGCCTTTTGGGGACCTTATTCCAACTGCACTTGAGCTGGGGATCAACTCTGAAGCAGCTGCGAGGTTAGCGGGGTAACTCCATACTTCTGGGAGCGTGTAAAAAAAAAAAAATGTTAGAATATTCTGTTGTGGCCCAACCAGAGTCTCTATGTCATCCAGAGATCTTTCCTAACTGATCTGATTTAGGGAATTCAAATGGGTTGTGGTGCCTGCTTGGTCTATGCCAGATGGGCTTGGCAGCGTGAAACGGCTGTCACCATCTTGTTTATGGGTTGTGTTCATCATAATGAACTGTTATGAATTTACCATGAATAACGAGCAGGTTGTTTTTCTCCTCTCACAAGCAGTCCCCCCTTCCCCCCCCAACCTCCACATGGACGTAGACTGAGGAGGTTTACAACTTAACAGTTTTTGTTTATACAAGCTAGGTGAGGATGGGTTCTAAAACTCAGGCTCTTGCCCAGATATCCAAAGGCACTTCATGCTACTATAACATACAGGTAGTGGATATCCTGGCAGTAAGTAGCCCTCGGCCAGTCCAGGGAGGAAGTTGGGTTAGAGGACAACATGCTGCTTCCTAGTGGTTGCAACCTCAATGTATTAATTAACACAGTGAGAGGAGAATAGCTCGTGGCTAAAGCGCAAATGCTCTGTTTTGCTTGTGCAAATACTTTGTTTTGTTTGTATACATAGCACCCTCATCCAGGAAACTTAAGGGGGCCTCTACTACAATGAGGCATGTTGTTTCAAGAGGGGGCTAGCCTTCATTGTTGTATTGTAAAGTATCAGTTGATGTTCCATAGTTATACAGTTAAAGTTAAAGGGTGGAAGGGAGGGGCAGCTGCAGAATAAGGGGTGCTAGCTTCACATTCGAGCAGACTTGATAGACCTCTAGGCCTTTATCTGCTGGCAAATTTTGTATATTTGTAAATTTATACTTGTTGACTAATTTACTCACACAGGGGTCCACAGGTACCTGAGGGTACTCAAGGTGTTTCAACTATGGGAGCTTTAACCCCTTTCTTGATAGAGGAGCTAAGTTGCTCCAATAAGAGGGCATGGTCCTCTCCCAGGAGTGGACTCCCTGACCATGGATTGCCTTGGATTTGGGTGGCCGGGTTACCACGGGAGTTCCACTTAGACCAGGGTTTGGTTAGGGTGTTCCAAGAAAAGGAAGTAGAAGGGGGAAAAGTTATGGAGTTCTTGGAGCCTACGCAAGAATTTGTATATGTACCATGCAGGGTTGGATTTGAGGGTATGGAAGGGGGCTATGTCTGGTATTGTAGAGTGAAGAGGATTGGCAGTGACCCTATCACCAAAATCAGACCTATAGAATCCCAGAAGGGGGAGAAATATATTTTAATATATAGAACAAGTGGCGGGTAGCGATATGATTAAGGCCACATCCTGGAATGTAAGGGGCCTGAACTTGCCTATTAAAAGGAAAATGATCCTGAATCAACTAAAATCTTTAAAATCACATATAGCCTTCCTTCAAGAAACAAAACTGAATCCTATAGAAGCTAAAAAATTAAAGAGGGAATGGGTGGGCTGGGAAGTTCATAGTTCGGCAAGTAAAACCAAAAGGGGGGTATCTATTTTATGTCACAAAAATCTCAGATGGCAGTTGCGGGAGCACCGGGCAGACAAAGAGGGAAGGTGGGTGATTGCCAGGGTTACTACTTTAATGGGGGATGTTCTCCTAGTGAACCTTTATGCCCTGAATGAGGATTCCTTGGATTTCTTTCATAGAGTCTCACAGGAACTAATGGGGACGATGACAGAGGAAATGGACATCATATTGGGAGGGGATTTCAAGTTTGGAGCTAGATGCCCATATGGACAGATCAAATTCGAAGCCTGACAGTCACCCAAAAGCCATCAAAGCTCTGAAAGACCTACTAGCCTTACATAAATTACAGGATATATGGAGGATCGCCCATCCCACCATGAGGGATTATACTTACTTTTCAGAGGCCAAACAGGTTGCTAGCAGGCTGGATTACAGGTGCATTTCTCCAAATATCTCAGATAGGATTCTGGATGCAAATATTGCTCCCCTATACATATCTGACCACGCCCCATTAACTCTCTTGCTAGCTCCACCCACTCCCTCCCCTAAATCATTGACCTGGCAGCCTGACCCTCTACTGTTGCAAGAAAGTGAGTTTAGGGATTGGTTCCAGAAAGAGGTGAAAATATACTTTTTGGACAACCCTCAGGGCTCTTCCTCGGCTGCGGCTATATGGGAAGCTTTCAAAGCAACTATAAGAGGCCGAATTATAAGCTATGCCTCTTACCGTAGGAAGCAGAGGGAAAAGGAAACTAAGGAACTAGAAAAAGATGTGGGAGAAAAAGAACTGCAATACAAGAAAGACCCAAACAAACTGCAAATCCCAGAGTTCTTACGGGAGCTCTTGGCTCTGCTAATGAAGCTGAACATGTTAGCCTCTAGAAAGGCAGAATTCCAAATTTTAAGAATGAAATATAAGTACTGGGCAGGGGCCAAAAAAGCTGGGAAGCTCTTAGCGTACAGACTAAAAAAACAACAGGCCGATAGGCATATAGCACAACTGCAGGACGCCAAGGGGAACATTTATAACAAACCTGACTCTATAAACACAATTATACTTTCATTCTATGACTCCCTGTACAGATCTCACATTACCTAGGACAAGACCAAATCTGATAAGTTTATAGAGGGCACGAAACTACCAAAACTGACTACTGCCCAATGCGAGCAATTGGAGGGACCCATAGGAGAGAAAAAAATTAGAGATGCAATTAATAGAATGGCAGTACGAAAGGCCCCAGGGGGTGATGGCTACTCTATTGATTTTTATAAGATCATCCAAGATAAAATCTCTCTTCCCTTGATGGACATGCTACAGGAGGCCTTGACAGAAGACTCACTCCCATCTACACATAGGGAGCCAATTATTACAGTCCTTCCGAAGAAAGGAAAAGATCCTAAGCTCCCAGCAAGCTAACGGCCCATTTCACTCATAAACACAGACACTAAAATCCTGGCTAAGGTGTTAGCATCATAACTGGAAACAGTCCTTCCTAGCTTAATTCACACCTCTCAGGTGGGCTTTGTGAAGGGTCGGGCCAGTGTGGACCACCTTAGGTCATTAGTATCCCTCATTCAAAGGGCAAAGCAAATCTGCACCTCGGTAGCAGCCATCTCGGTAGACTTCGAGAAGGCCTTCGACTCGGTCGAGTGGGATTTTCTGCATGCCGTTCTCCAACACTATAATTTTGGTAGGGTCTTTAAAAGTTGGGTCAAAACTCTCTATACAGCCCCCAAGGCAAGACTAATGACAAATAATATTCTCTATGAGCCATTCGAATTGCACAGGGGAACTAGGCAGGGGTGCCCATTGTCTCCGATGTTATTTGTCTTAGTCATAGAAGCTCTAGCAAGTGCAATCAGGGAACACATGAGGATATCGGGTACATGCATGAGGAATGTCTCCTATTCTGCTCTACTGTATGCCAATGATTGTCTCCTTTTAACTGAAGGCTTCCTTACTTGTGCACCATATATAGCTGAACTACTGCAAGCCTTTGAAGGCATTTCAGGTTTAAAAGTAAATCAGGGCAAAACAGAGGTTCTCCCCCTGAATACCAATCTATCCCCGAGGGACATTACTAGTGAGGGCCTGGTTCCTGCCAAAGGAGGCATTAAATACCTGGGAATTAGGATATCAGCATCGGTTTCCACACTGCCAGAAGCTAATCTTGCCCCTCTGGTCAATAGCTTAAAAGAGGAAACCTTGAGGTGGAAGCAGCTGAATTTGTCATTACCTGGTAAGGTGTCGGCAATCAATTTGATGTTGGCATCCAGGGTGTACTATTCCCTTTCCCATCTTCCAGTTATAATTCCAAAAGCATTGTTCCAAAAATTAGACAATATAATTCATGTATTCTTAAGGGAGAATAAGACCCCACGATATAGCAGAGCTAAGCTCCAAGCTTCGTGGGCAAAAGGGTTCTGGTGCCTTCCTCATTTTCAAAAATATGCCTATGCCTTTTCAGTTGCTACCATGGTTAGGATGTTTCGGGCATCCCTGGAGTCCATGCCAGCCTGGGCAGCGATCGAAACTGGGGTCCTTTTGGGGATTCACCTATCGGGATACTTGGGCAAGTGCCTTCCGACCCCCCTTTGCCATTGGCTGACTATTAAGGCTGCTCATTGAGCGTGGAATCAGGTAGGGGTCACCACCAGGTCCTGTCTTGACCCAGGGAATTATCTATCCCTCTTGAACAATCCAAGTTGGACCACTGGCCAGAGACCTTTTGTGTGGGAATCATGGAAGATAAACCAGATAAATCAACTAAATGATATCCTAATAGGTGATGGGTGTACTCTAGACAGCTTTGCGTCTTTACAAAAAAGATATAATTTAGAGAAGTCAGAATTCTGGAGATACCTACAATTAAGGCATCTCTACACAGCTTGGCTACAGAGGGGAAGCTCTTGCATAATGTATCATTCCAAGCACTCTATCCCTGGTAAAAGATTGCCCCTATCAAGTTGGGTCCAAGAGAGGACAGGCATAGCTGGCCAGATTTACAGATACATGAGAGACGATCTGCTTGACCCCTCCCTACCGGCTAAACAGAGATGGCAAAGGCTGTTGAATGATGCTATACCAGAACGAGAATGGAGCAGAAGCTGGACTGTGATCAAACGAGCTTGTATTGATCCCAAAAGCTTTCTCACCCAAAATAAAATTAGACACCTTTGTTACCTCACCCAAGCAGTGTTGCACAAAATGTGCCTAATAGAAGAGGATCTGTGCTGGTGATGTGGGTCACAAGGGGCAGAAGTACTACACATCCTATGGCAGTGTGACCCACTTCTTCCCTTCTGGTCCAAGGTAGCCCACTGCTGCTCCAATATTCTATCATACCAGATTCCTACTTGCCCTCAACTCTGGGTCCTGGAGATCGCATCCCCAGGTGGTGGAGTAACTGGCCCACGCCTTGCATGGCTCTTGCAGGCATCTGTAGAAGCTAAACGCCTGATACTTTGCAAATGGAGAATTAAAGAGGTCCCCTCCTTTATGGACTGGCTGATGGCTATGGCTAAACTGGCCAACTATGCCAGGGTTATGCATATATCTAGTGACACTCTGCATAGATATCTGGATATTTGGTCACCATTTATGCACTTTATTCAAAGCACCCCCTCCCTCATCACTGACACTGCTGGTAAAGCCCTGGTAAAACCTCCTTGAGGGGTTCCCTTCCCCCCTACTCCCAATTTACATATAGCCATTGACAATACTGGGTAATTTCAGGAAGCCCCCCCGACCATGAATTTGTGTGATACCTGTTACCTGCTGTTTAGTGTATGGTACAAATAGTTTGTAGGAATAGAACCTGTTGTAAAACAAGAAGTCCTTTATGTGAAACCTATTGTATTTTGAATACAGAAAGTGAATTTGTTGTTGCCATTTCTATCTTATGTGAAATGTAACTGTTATTCTATCTCCATAACTCAATAAAAATTTTAATTGCAAATAAAAGCCTCTAAATCCTCAAGTAGGATACTAAGATTTTGTAAAACATGGTAGGACCGGCACAGAAGGAACCTTGATGGGCTTCCACACAAAAAATAAGTTACCAAATACTATATGGAGCAGAAAGTTGGAGTCACGAGGACCTTACAAAGCTGCAACTGGTCTAAAATAAGTATTTTTCAAAACTACTACATCCACCCTGTCTGCCCCTCCTCTTCCGTGCATGCTGAAATAGGCAACCTTTCAATGTTTTTTATGGAGAAAATTATTTTTTCCTACTGCTTTAAATTAATCAGGAAGTGGTATAGTGCAGTGGTTTAAGGCTCTGAGCTGCAAACCTGGAGACCTGGGTTTGAATCCCACAGCCCCCACTTGCATACTGTGTGACCCTGAACAAGTCACTTAACTTCCTTGTGCTCCCAGGTTGCACCTGTAAACAAGCTTTCAGCTTAGTGTCTCTCCTGGTAAAAAAAATCAATAAGGAGGAGCACAGGCTGCTAAATCTGTTTTGTACTGAAGCATTAAAGTAGACGAACAAGAGGAAGCAGACAAACAAGAAGAAAAAATTGCAGTAGTATGTTGCTTTTCAAACAGATTGTATCCCAAAGCACTTTACAAGCAATGAAAGACTGGCAGTAAAATGTAGTAACAGCCATTTTACACATCAGCATTCACACAGCCCATGACAATTGCTTGAAATAGATTCATGGGAAGGGGAATGATGGCCAAGACACAGGGGGAACTTCCTTACTTTTGTGGAATTCCAAGTGGTCCATAACAGAAAATATAAACAAATGCTGAGAGATGTTTTCCATGCTTTACGGAAGGGAGTGTTGTAGATAAAATAAGTGGATGAGATTAAGTCAAGAAGAGGGTTTGGTGAAAGAGATGCTTTCCCTTGGTGTGGTGTTAGTTAGTTTAAGATGATTTTGTATATGACTTTGTGATGGCTGTTTTGTAAATATTATGTAATTTTTTGTTTGGTTTTGCATTGTTAGCAATCAAAATTACTCTACTTTTACAAAATGTGTCTCGGATTCTCCACCTAGAACCCCCCCCAGGACAGCACCAGAGATGGGCAGAAGGGACAATGGTTCAACATTTCATCTATAGATTGGCATATACAAATAGTAAATCACTCCCCCATACTGCACTCAGGTGCTTGCATTTATGGTATGGTCTAAAGTCCTAGTGTGGGCCTAGAACTTCTGGCCCCCAGAGAGATGTACCTTATTGACACTTTCTGCCTCTTTCTAAATAACCATCTTCTAGAAAACAAGGCTTTTTCTTGTGTGTGTATTTTTCATGACACCTTGCATTTAGTTCATCAACTGCACTGGCCAGTATTTATACTGTTATTTGTTTTGCTTCTTTGGTGGTTCTACCTTGTACCCTTCCCCAGGTCACACCTGAACTGCGGCTTGGCTCAATGTGCCTTTCCAAGACATCAATTTCTAAATCAACATATAGATAAGGGAATTGTCCTGTAACAACTCTGGGAAATTCAATAAACGTAAGCATCAGAGGCCCTTTAAGACCCTGTTACTCTGCAAGCAAACATTTGGCATTGAGAAATGCTTGTTTCTTTTAGTATGTGCCTTGGTTCAATACTTCTGTTGAGGATCCCTCCCAGGTCTGGAAAGTAAACCACTTATTCTTAAATGAGCTTTTCTGCAGGATTGCCCTATAATGGAGTGCCAGCATCTGTCAGAAGTTACTGTGACTCAGTATATGGAAGAAGCAACAATTACTCTTGGTCTTGTTTTCCCAGTGCTATTCTTCACTTAAAGTATAACAATTTCACTATTAAAACGTGTAAGCACCCATTATTGGCATTGGCCAATGCTTGGTTTGTTCTACTGGCTAGCCTGATATGATCTGCTTGTCAACCACACCACCATGCCTCTGCTGAGCTCCACTGAACTTCCAATTACTGGTCCCAATCAGCCCTGTTGTGCTGTTGTGTATAGGATAATTAGTACAGTGGTTGCACAACACAGTGTTACTGGTGCATGCACACTCTGTCCTGCCAATTGCATGATATAAACAGCACAATATTTCCTATGGCCAGGGACCTTTCTTGGATGGTATGCTGCAGTGTGTGCTTGTGAGGGCTGTAGCATTCATGTGGCAGGGTGTAAAAGACTCCTCTCAGCAGTAGTAAGGAATAGCAGCCTGATAACTCATGATTGGGGAGAAAGAAAGGAGTGGCATGCTATCATGCTCAGCAAGCAGCAAGTTCCAATGCTGACAGGCATGGCCAATTTTAAAAACACAACAAAAAGAAAACCAAGCAAGAATCCAAGCCAAACCTCCAAAGTTTTGCTCTGGTTCTAGCAAACCCTAACCTCACAAGTTCTGCTATTCTCTTTTTCCCCCAGTATGGTTCTGCACACTTCTCTAATGAATGCTTCCCATGAGTCTCTCTGAAGACATTAAAAACTCTGGGATGTTCTGCACAAATGAATGCTGGGACTATACTACGAAGGTCATGTTCATAAAATACAGATTCTTAACATTAACATTAGGTTGTCTGTATTACCAAACGAGATGTGTTAGTTTTGCACAGAAATGGCCTTAAAAAGTTTTGTTTCTGCACTACCGTGCTGCAACAGTTACAGAATGTCTCAATCTGTACAGTATTTTCAATCTTAATTTGGTTCTTCAGAAGTTTTTTTACTGAAAACCGGTTGGTACTGCTAACTCATATGTTATTTTTCAATTCATCTTGCACATTCAGAAAATACTGTGAACTGGTCAGCATACAGGTAATATGTGACTACATTTTTGGAACAGAGTATCATCTTTTCAGCACAAACAAGCATTACACCTAATGATTAGAGCACAAGATTTTGAAACATGAGATCTAGGTTCAAATTCTGCCAGAGCCATTAACACACCATGGGCCTGATTCTCAAAGCCCTTAGAATGATGCAACATGCCTGTGTCAAACATAAATCATGCAAGTGGCATCTTGCATCAAAAATTGCACCTTGAGCTATTCTCAAAAGCAGCCTGCATCAAACATAGGTTGCTTGCGCTAAAGGCAGCATGCACCAGCCTTGCACCATAAAATGAGCTGCAAAATGGCGCTGGGAGGCTTGTGGCAGATGCAGGTTGCCATATCTCCTAAATTTGTATTCCCAAAACCCTCCCAGAGGGCAAAGGTCTAAGTACCATTAGACCAGCCAAGGGCTGGTCAAATGGTACTTAGAAATCCTCTGGGAGGTTGCGCTAATATGCCATCACCCCTAAGCCCCGATCTCTCATTATAATGATTAAAAATCCCTGGCAGTCTAGTGCCCTCTTCCAAGCCCCGAGCACCCAACATTATAACACAAAAATCCCTGGTAGTCTAGTGGCCCTCTCCCACAGAAGCCCCGATCTCCCATTATAAAACAATTCCAGCCCCAATCCCCCATTAACTGAATTCAGAAATACCTGATGGTGTAGTGGACCCCCCACACAGCCATGTCCTACTACCCCATTCCCCTGCTTCCATAACACAGCCGGCAACTGGTATAGCCCACAACTCGCCACTTACTAAGCTCTGAATGAGCACATATTGTATATAGTACATGCTCAGTGATTGACAGCTTACTGAGCGCATACTATATACAGTATGTACTCATTCAGAGCTCAGTTGGTGGCTGACCGTGATGGTGAGTGGTGGGCTGTGCCAGTTGCTGGCTCCATTATGGGATAGAAGGAACGTGGTGGTAGGGCACTACCAGACAGGGGGTCCACTAGACCACCAAGTATTTCTGAATTCACTTAATGGGGATCGGGGCTGGAAATATTTTATAATGGGAGATCAGAGCTTGGGGGGGGGCCACTAGACTACCAGGGATTTTGCATTATAATAACAGGCAATCAGGACTTGGGGGGGAGGCCACTAGATTACCTGGGATTTTTGTATAATATTGACAGGTGATCAGGGGGAGGAGGGCCACTAGACTACCAGGGATTTTTTTTTATAACAAATGACAGACGATTAGGGCTCGGGGGCACTAGACTACCTGGGATATTTGTATAATAATGAGGGGTGATCAGGGCTTGGGGGGTGCTACACTACTAGGGACATCATGTGGACATTGCTGCATGGCTCTCCACAGCCTGCAGCAACTTGTCTAGGTGTGCCCTCTGTTTGGCAGACTTCTACAGTTGCTGCATGCTGCGGGACTTTGACACCAAGATCCTACCCAATACTGGCAATCCTGTGCAAGCCACCTTTGGCGCAGCTTGCACTGACATCTTGAGAATTGGGCCCCATGTGACTAGGATGTACCCATGTAACTTTCCAGTGCTTCAGTCCTCTCTGCTATGAAATGGATAGAGGCAACACAACACTGAAAATTAGATGCTGCACATCCGCTGGGTTATCCTGGAGCAAATTAATTGCAAAGAACAAATATATATTATAGGGGTGCAGTAGTGCCCCTATAGTTTTGGTTGAGTAGCCAGTTCAATGTTAAACCCATATCTTTGCACATTATTATCTTTGGCTCTGTTTGATGACATGAGTGGAAATTTAGTATGTGATGTCTAGGAGACAAGGTCTTGATCTGTGAAATCTTTTGTGATGGCAGCTTGAGCGGTTTCTGAAATTCACTTGTGCCAGTTTTTGTAAATGTCTAACTTTTGTCCTATACTTAACATGGGTTTTCTTTTGCTCTCCTCTGAAGTCTACATAGAATATAATTTTTCCCCAGACTTGCAGGAGTCATGTGTCATGTCCCAAGGTAGTACCTTTGACAGGTCAGGTGAAAAAATATTAAATGGCTCTCGAGTTATAAGGCTTTAAAATTTAATATTTCATGACCTGCACATGCTCAGTAACATTTTTCAGATAACATTCTGCGGCAAAAGTAAATATTTGATGCCACAAATGCCCACTTTTGCACCACTTGATTGGCAGGCCACAAGACATTTTTTGTGCCATGCCAACCACCATCTTGTTAATTTTTTCCAAGAACTAACAAATGTGGAAAATGCATAAAAATGCTGGGATTTCAAAAAACAAACAGCAGAACTTAGCTAAATAGGACCTGTTTAACTGGATTCTGATGATTGTTTTTTAATATGATGCCCACAAATGCCTTTTCTGGGTACCCAACATCCTGGGTGCCAAGCTTTGCAAGAGGAGTGCTTCCCTCATGTTCTCTGTATGAGAACAGTGGGAATTTCTTGACTTCTGCAGCCACTGCTGAACTCGTGCTGCCGGCTGCAGTGTGACCTGTGAACCACTGTTTCCTTGGTGTTTGGTGGTCCCCCACACTCCATTGCAATCCCTGGCCATGTGTGATGTTGCCCTGGTGTCAAGTGGTACCCCTTCCCATCACTGTCTGCTTACTAATAAAACTTTCCCTGGTGTCTAGTGGTACCCCAACTCGCTGATCACTGTCCCCATAAAGAATTCCCTGGTATCTAGTGTCACCCCTCACCCGATGATTGCTGTCCTCATAAAGAATTCACTGGTGTTTAGTGGCACCCCCTACCTGCCGATCACCATTCCCGATTTCCCTGGTGTCTAGTGGCACTCCCCCCAACCACCAATCGCCATCCCCATTATTTTTATTTTATTCCCAGGTGTCTAGTGGCACCCTTCCACCCTCTGATCACCATCCCCATTATTTCCATGTTGTTCACTGGTGTCTAGTGGCACTCCCCACCTTCCCATTTCAGGCACAACCCTGAAATGAAGAAAACGGTCCCTCTGTCATTTTTTTTTTCAAAACCTGTAAAACAAAAGGGACCCTTGCCAATCAGCCCTCCACCACCACCTCCCACTCAGCACCCAGCTCCCCACACATTCCAGTACACCCCACTCACCCTCACTCACCTGAACAGGTCCCAGATTCGAGATCCATTCTTCGATCGAAGACATATCTTGCTGCTGGAAATGGCAACTGCAATATCATACAATCATAGAATCATTGAAAGGAATACGAGATCAAGAAGCGAACCTATTAGGAACTCATCACCAATCTACTGGTGGAAGTAATATTTTTGATCACCCATGTGCTTATCTAATTTATTTTTGAATGTTGACATAGTTTCACTCATTACAATATGAGAAACTAAGGTAAATATGGTTCAATGTATTTCAATAGAGATTTCAACTTTGGTGCATAACTCAGCCATTTTTTTGACATTTTGGCCCAGATATTCAGACTGTGCCAGGCTGTGGCACAAGCCTGGGTGCAGCGCAACTTGGCTGCGCAGGGACGTTGACAGAGTGATATTCAATGGAGCTGCACCATGGCACAGCAGCATTGAATATCGCACCCTGGCCACCCGCAGTGCACATGACGCAGTGGCACTGTGCCAGCGCAAGTGGCCAGAGTGGAGCAGGGGGATGCGCTAGCACAAGTTCCGTTGTGCTAGGCGCAAAACCGCAGTATTCAAAAGTGCACATGCAAATGGGTCCATAATGCATGCAAGGCACAAATGGGGCTATTTGCATGTCATTATGGCCCCATTTGCATGCAGGTGCGCCGATCCCCAGTGACTTGCACCTGGCGCCCTGCCAGGCTGCAGCCGTTGGGGACCGATGCCCACTGCATAGTGTGGCAAAGTGCCCCTCTGCCTGATCGTGGGCATAAGTTGAATAATAGAATTGTCCTATATCCCTGGTGGTCCAGTGGACCGCTCACAGCCCGATCACAGGCTTAAGTATTAAAATTAAACTGTCCTATATCCCTGGTGGCCCAGTGGACCACTCGCAGCCCGATCGTGGGCATAAGTTGAATAAAATCAATGTCCAATATCCCTGGTCATCCAGTGGACCTCTCGCAGTACGATCGTGGGCATAAGTTGAATAGAATCAACATCCTATATTCCTGGTGGTCCAGCGGTACCTCCTCCCCACCTGCCTACTGAACCCCCACCACCCCGCTCCCCCTGGTCAGCGGCGGGTGGCAGCACCCCACCCACCTGCTGCCCTGCCACCTGACAGTGTACGGTAGGGCTGTACGCCCATTGGTCCACAGCGTGAGCCAATGGGCGTGCAGCCCGCATGTCACACAGTCCAGATATGTGAATGGATCCATTCACATATCTGGACTGTGTAGGACGGTATAGGCTGTATGCCCATGGCTCACGCTGACCAATGGGCTTACAGCCCTACCGTACACTGTCAGTCAGCAGACGGCGGGGCGGCAGGCAGGTGGGGTGCTGCCGCCCGCCGCTGACCGGTGGGGATGCGGGGTGGTGGGGCTCAGTAGGCAGGTGGGGAGGGGGTACCACTGGACCACCAGGGACATAGGACATTGATTCTATTCAACTTATGCCCATGATCGGGTGTGAAGCGGTCCACTGGACCACCAGGGATATTGGACGTTGATTTTATTCAACTTATGCCCATGATCAGGCTGTGAGCGGTCCACTGGACCACCAGGGATATTGGACTTTAATTTTATTTAACTTGTGCCCAAAATTGGGCGTGAAGCAGTCCACTGGACCACCAGAGATATTGGACGTTTAAATGTTAATACTTAAGGCCGTGATCAGGTGTGAAGCAGTCCACTGGACCACCAGGGATATTGGACATTTATTTCTACTACAGATGCCCACGATTGGTTGGGGGGGCACCGCCATGAAGGTGCAGCTGGAACTCTGGTGGCCACCCACAGGTGGCAGCTGCCATGTTGCGCCTTGCAATACGACAGCTCACCTGTGGGTGGCTTGCCGTTGTTCCTTTTTTTGGGGGGACTCATCTGTGTGCAGCGCAAGTAGGGGTTATGCATACATGGGCTCAGCACATCCCAGACTGAATATCAGGATGTGCGGAGTATGCATGGGCACGCCCCCTACCTGCGCCACATACATACTGATGTGTTCCAAGCACTGTGAATTTATGCCAGGCACAATCCCCGTTTGAATATTACGTCGGGGCACATCAGTGGGTTGTGCATGGTGCAACAGTGTTGCACCATGCACAGCCCTTCTGAATATCCAGGCCTTTGACTCCAAATTTTCCACATGGCCTTTTGGGGACCCCATCTCATGGAAAATATGATTGTCATTAAGCAGCCCCCGCCTGAAAAGTGATTTTGCAGTTGCTTGCCAAATTCACCTTTTGGGCATAATTTGAAAATTTTTCCTGCCCTTGTTCATGTGGTGGGGTCATAAGAAGGTGATGTTGAAAATTTTGGGTTAAAGTATGTAAAAATGGCAAAGTTTTGACCATTCATTGCAATTTTGCTACGCACATTCATAACGTTGAAAATTTTAAATATTTTGACCCCAGATTTTCAACATATCCTTATTTCCCCACCCCACGTATGTCACTGTCATTTTTCAAATCCTGATCAAAATGGGTTTTTGCACCTGTGGTGTGGAATGGAACTGCATTTGCACAGAATTATGTTTTGGTGGGGATTTGAAAATTATCTGTACTAGGTACGTGAGGCAGGGTAATATGATGACTATGCTGATAATTTGGTCACTGTTGTTCTAGAAATGGAAGCACAGGGCCCAAAGGACCTTTGCTTCCACAGCTACATACATATATGCATCTATAAAGGGATGGGAGTGCAGGGTCCAGAGGGCCATGCGCTCCCACAGGCAAATAAGTATATGATTACACTATCTCAAAAGGTAAGGAAATAAACTGCAAAAAACTTTGTTAGTTCTCTAGTTAGGGTTAAAGCCACAAAAGTGGGGAAATGTGGTGTTAGGATTTCCAAACCTAACAGCCCACCACCACGCTGCACACACCAACAGGCATCGGGAGTGCCTTGGGGTCATCAGCCCTAACGCTCACCCCATTCTCATATACTGTACCCACTGCTGCTTATTTACTGATGGAATGGGGTGAGTGTTAGGGCTGATGACCCCAACGTACACCCTCGATGCCTGTTGGTGTGTGTAATGTGGGGTTGGGGTGTTAGGTTTGATAATCCCAGAAATTTGGCTGCAATAATTTACAATGATCAACGAGTAAAGCCCAAATCCCAGCAAGGAAAGGTCAGTGCTTGGGTCCCTGAACCAAAAGAATCAACGTACAGACAATAACTCCAAGATAGACGGTGTATGACTGTACTGCTATATGTGCTACTCAGTCATCATGGCCCAAGCTCAGGATTAGAACTGTCCGTACTAATTTTCTCTGCTTGTAAAGAGCACTGCAGAGGGACTCTTCATGGGCATAGCTGTCCAAAGCTGCTGATTTCACAATGCAAAATGATTAACTTCCCTAGCAGAAAAGGCTAAAGTTGCCCTTTTCATTTTTTTAATTTATGTTGATGGTACGCATAAGTGTAGCAGGGCCAGTCTTCACATGTCTCTACTCAAGAGATATCACAAAGCAGCTGCCTTCTTTTATAGTGCTGCTGATATTTTACAATTTCTGCTACACAAAGGAAAACTGTACAACCTTCCAAGATTCACTTTCAGATTGGTTATGTTTAGATCCATAAAAGGTTACAAATCATTTGAATTTCATCTTATCTGCTAATTAGCATACAGCTTGCATATACTTCATATAATTGGCAAGAAAATGTATGCTAATTCTACATTAGAAACACAGAAACATAAAATATGTCAGCAGAAAAGTACCGTTAGGTCCATCTAGTCTGCCCTATTTTCCCTGCCTATTACTACACCCTGGAACCTATTTGGTCACAGGTGTCTCTTTCTTCTCCATTACCTCTACGGTACTTATTATACTCACATGCCTATCCCACACATGTTTGAGGGTCCACACTGTCTTCACCCCACCACATCTTCTGGCAGGCTGTTCCAGGTATCTCCCACCCATTCTGTGAAGTATTTCCTCACATACCTCTTCAAGTACCCCCACCAAGCTTAATAGCATTCCCCTGTGTAATGTTGCTCCTCCTCCTCCTGTGAGAATCCCCTCCTGCACCTTGTTCGCCCTCATGAGGTACTTTTGGGTCTCAGTCATATCCCCTCTCACTTTCCCTTTCTTCAGGGAGTACATGCTGAGCTCCTGCAGCCTCTTCCCATATTTTTTCTCATGTAACCTCTGCACCATTTTGGTAGCTCTCCTCTGACCTGCTTCCACCCTATCAATGTCCTTGTATAGGTGTGGCCTCCAGAACCGGACAGAGTACTCCAGGTGGTGTCTCACAGGGAGCGATACAGAGGCAACACCACCTCCCTTCTACTTCTAGAAATCCCCCCCCTCCTTAAGCACACCAGCATCTGGCTAGCTTTGCCTACTGCCTTGTCACACTGCCCTGCTACCTTAAGATAATCAGAAATGATCACTCCCAGGTCCCTCTCTAGCTTGGAAACTGTAAGCACCTCCCCTCATCTTAGATACAGTCTCATCATCCCATCCCCAGGTGCACTTTTTGGCACTGAAACTCAGCTGCCACTCCCTAGACCCCTCTAGATTTTTTAGATCCCTTTGCAGTCTTCTGACCCTGTCCCGAGTGTCCACCCTGCTGCAGATTTTTGTGTCATTCGCAAATGAACACATATTCCCCTGTATTTCCTCAGCAATATCACTTATGAAGACATTGAAGAGGAGAGGAGAGGACCCAGTACCAAGGACCCAGTACCAACCCTCTAGTACTCCACTGGTCATTCTCTCAAGCTCTGAGTGACTGTCATTTACCACCACCTTCGGCCTCCTATCTTTCAACCAGTTAGATACCCAGCTCTCCACCTTCTCCCCACCTCCAGGCTGCTAAGTTTCTTTATCTGCCTCTTGTGTGGTTCAGTGTCAAAAGCCATACTGAAGCCTAGATAGGACACATCCACTTCCTCCTCTGATCCACCTCACTAGTTACCCAGTCAAAGAAATCTGTGAGATTTGTTTGACATGCCCTCCCCATTGAGAAGCTGTGCTGCTGGTTGTCCTACAGTCAGTTTGTCTCCAGGTACTCAATCAGTCTCTCCTTCAGCAGGGACTCCATTAATTTCCCTATCACTGATGTGAAAGTTGCATCCTCCTGAGCCACAACAATATTTTTTTTATGAAAGGGTTTGTTTTAAACCAAATCAATTCAGAATATTTTCAGTTTTTCCTAACAGAGTTTGTCCATCCCTAACACTTACAAAATGATTACTTCAGTTTAAATTGAGAAACATCCACCATGTGTAGGGATCATACAAACAATATTCAGGTAATGTAATAAAACTAAGTGCCCTAGTCATTTAGATAGCCCCTAAACTTTCACTGTGATTAGAGTCATGTACCTACATTGCAATTTTCTCCTGTTAGATGTCATTAGGAGAGTAACAGGTAACGTCTTGCATTACAATGTCATTTTATGTTGCAGCAAAAACAACTAGAACTGATGTCAAATAAATATGAGCAGCTATGGAGATACAGTGCATTGGTCATCTCTTAAGGTCACTGGTACTGTACATTTAGTAACTTATGTAGGAATGCTTAGGAAATGTAGCAGAAGTGACTGGTAGGATGGATGGTTATGATGTTAGGAACTGAGTACATTTGTACTTAAATAATTGAAGAAATAAATGCAGTTGCTGAACAGCAGGATGTTTTATTGCTTGTGAAATGCAGAGCTGGCTTGTGCTTTCTATGTCCCTGTTACATGGACTACCACCCTTTTGAGGTGCTGTGAAGATACAGGCACTCTCTTGAGGAGGATTCCACCCTTAGAGTTGCCAAGAGGATGAGGACACATTAGACAAAGGTAACTTAGGGAAGAAAGCCCAAATGAACCAATGAACAGAATACACAGAAACATTTGCTTCCTTTAAGGAGATAAGATATGCAGTCTTGCTGTATTAGAAATGGTAGGGAAGTGATATTCAAGGAATTGCAAAATCATTATCCAGACCCAAGTCTTGATAGAATTAGAAATTATTTAACTGTTTTGTACTAGCATAACCTTCATTTGACCATTCCTCTAACCTTGCCAAGTCCCTTCTCATCCTTTCCACCCCATCTTGTGCAACAAAATTGATGCACAAGGATGGAAAGGATGAGAAGGACTTGGCAAGGTTAGAGGAATGGTCAAATGTATGTCGCTTAGATCAATGCTAAGAAGTGCAAGGTAATGCACCTGGGAAACAAAAACCCAGGGGAAGAGTACACAATGGGGGGTGAGATACTAACAACAACAAAAATGGAAAGGGACCTGGGGGTAGTCATATCAGATGACCTAAAGGTGGGCAAGCAATGTGAGATGGCAGCAAGGAGGGCTGGGGGGATATTGGGATGCATAGGGAGAGGCATCACCAGTAGAAAACAGGAAGTTATTATGCCTCTGTACAGACAGCTGGTGAGACCCAATCTGGAGTACTGCATGCAGTTCTGGAGACCCAGTCTCCGCAAAGACATAGACAGGATGGAAGCTGTCCAGAGGAGGGCAACTAAAATGGTGCACGGTCTGCACCGGAAGACATAAGAAGAGAGACTTAAGGGGCTTAATATGTATAGCCTCGAGGAAAGGAGGGAGAGGGGGGACATGATAGAAACTTTCAAGTACCTCAAGGGAATCAACAAAGTCCAAGAGGGTAGCATCCTTCAAAAAAAGTGTGCAAGAACAAGGGGCACAATTTGAAGATAGAAGAATTAGCTCAGAGGTAATTTAAGATATTTTTTTTTCAGAAGGGTTGTGGATGCATGGAGCAGCCTTCCGGAGGAGGTTGTGGAGTCAAAAACAGTGGTGGAATTCAAGCATGCATGGGACATTCATAAGACAATTCTAGGGTGTGGGGGTAGGAAGAAGTAGGCTGCTGGTTAACTAGGATCTGCAGCTTATCCATTAGGTAGGGAAATGGGCAGACTGGGTGGGCCAAGCGGTCCTTATCTGCCGTCAAAATCTATGTTTCTATGTTTCTTCAGCATGGAGGAGAGGAACGCCCTCCATGAAAGAAGCCTCTGGGATCCATGTCCTAGGTTCATTCCCTCCAGACATAAAATGAATTTAATTTTACCTGGAATAAGGACCTCAGACATGCTACTTTGATTAAACCCTGCATTGGTCTTCACTTGCAGCCTCAACAAGACTTCCTTCCAACCTCCCAGAGTTGCTACAGGGATGACTATACAACTACAGGAGTCCATGTATGGATGGACCTTAGCCTTGGAAAGGTGCATAAAGGCTGAAAACAGTGCCAAAAGAATGACACAGTTACATAAGCAACCACGATGAAAAGGGAGACTTACAGTTGCTCCAGGACTGGAAGACCAGTTTCTACACTCTAAGTACAATATCCATGGGTCAAGTGATACAGCCAAGCCCTTTAGGGTCAAAGCCAGAGGTTGACAGAGCCCATGAGAGTTGTAGGAGAGAGTCCTTGAGGACAGATAGTTTTCCAATTAAAGGCCAGTAGTTGTTGGGATGAATGCCTGGTTGTAGGAGTGCATGCGCAGTAGTTGTTAGAACCAGTACCCAAGCGAGTATCAAAGTACCATAATTAGGCAACTGGGCAAATGTAGAATGAGAAAGGTCAAAGCCAATATGAATATAGTGGTATGATTGTTGAGCACTGAGGAGAGGAGCAGGTTGAGAGCCTGGGCATGCTGGTAGATTAGTTGGAAGAGAAAGCAACAAATGTAGGGCCTATATCCAAGGAAAAAGACCCTAAAACACCAAAGAGGGACAGCACAGCCACAGCAGCAGTGGAGTCAAAGCAACACCAGGTACAGCAGATTCAGCATGACAGGGAAGTAAGCAGCAGAAATGGAAGGGAACCGGTGTCAGAAAGACAAATAGACAGCAGAGGGAACAGCAGCCAGCAGAGGGTGCTCTATTAGAGCACACACCCAATAGCACTTCAGGAAGCAGGTCCCATCATGACAGAGGAATAGCAGGAGATCCAGGCCAACCCAGACATCCTCAGATCCAGTCCGACCTCAGCACAGAGGGGAAGGCCTACCAAATGGTCCAGTATAGAAACCCTCACAAACCAGGAACAGCCAAAAGCCCCAGGGGAAGGGAGCACAGAGCACTGAGCACAACAGGTGTAGTGCAGTCTCAGAGGAACAGCAGGTGGGACACCTGACTGCAGCAGCCATGGGGGGAGCACAAGCAGAAGCCACTCAACAGATCATGTCAGTAAGGTAGAAGGAGAAGGAGAACTTTCAGGTGAGGGAGAGGGACAGGCAGCAGACTGGCAACCATACAGTTGCTACAACAAAAATAGGCATCTGGAAGACACTTCAGCATGTACAATGTAAGTACCACTTGGAGGCAAGGAGGCTTGTGTCACATACTGCCCCACCAAACGTCATGCATAACTTTGCAAATAAACTAATGTTTATAAAAAATAGATGTGCAAAAAAGGTTTTTATAATACAAGTAATTATGTTTAAAGTGAAAAATATTTAATACAGACAAATCTGTATCCCATGTTGATGTAAATACAGAAGCAGTGCTTCCTACAAAATGGAATGCCCTGAACATTGCCATACTTCATCCTATCATGGACATTGTGGCATCATATTTCTCAGCTCAGTAAACACTTACCAAAAATGACAAATATCAGTAATTATGAAAAGGGGTGTCCAATTTTCAGTTACAAAGGGTGGCACTACTTAGCACAACCAGTGATATTGTGACCCTTTTGAACTAGGCTTAATGGGGGTTGCAATCCCTTCCCAAGAGGTCACAAAAAGCTTTACAACTGGTTGGGAAAGGGGGCAGGGTCAGTTCTTCAAATGGCTCTTAAGGATATTCTAATATACAAGCCTGGCCTTCAATAATGGCCATAGGCATCTGACCTTCTAAAAGAAAGACTTGTGGACTACCTTGCATCCAATGGGTTACATGACCCAAGACAGCATGTATTCATGGGAGATCACATCAGACAAACCTGAGAAATCTCTATGACTGAGTGACCAGAGAAATAAATAAGGGGGGGAGTGGTGGATGTGGCCTATTTAGACTTCAACAAGGACTTTGATACCATGCAACATAGGAGACTCATCAAAAAAACTGGGAAGCTTGATGGTGGGAACCTACTGTAGGAGGCACACTGTGTATGTAATTGGCTGGCAGATAGGCAACAGAGGGTGGTGGTTAAGGGCACTCACTCAGGTGAAGGAAGAGTGACAAATGGGGTTCTTCAGGGGTCAGGTCTCATCACTTGGTTCAGTCCTTTTTTATGTTTTTATGTGACATTGCAGAAGAACAGGAAGGGAATGTGTGCCTCTTTGCAGAGGACATCAAGATCTGAAATAGGGTGGACACTCTAGAGGGGCCGGAGAGAATGAATAGAAACCCAAAAAAGCTCAGGGAATAGTTATAGGTATGGCAACTGGGTTCCAATACAAATAAATGCAAAAAGGTGCAAAATCATGCACCATGGGTGTGGAAACCCAGAGGCATAGAATAGAATGGGTGGTACTGATGGTCAATAAGCAAGAAAGAGATGTAGGAGTAATCATAATGGATGACCTTAAGGTGTCAAAAAAAAATGCGACAAAGTAGTAGAGAAAGCCAGTGGGATGATGGGGTGCATAGGAAGGTGTATTACCAGCAGAAACACCTACAGAAAGAGGGAGGAGGTGTTGCTACTGTATCAGTCATTGGTGAGACCACATCTGGAGCACTATTTCCAGATCTGGAGATCACACCTCATTAAGGACATAGACAGGGTAGAAGTTATCCAAAGAAGGACAACATAAATGGTACAAAGTAGGGACTGCAGCAAATGTCCTGTGAGGAGAGACTGAGGGATCTAAACATGTACATCCTGGAAGAGAGGAGGTTGAGTAGGGACATGATAGAGACCTCTGAATACTTCATGGGGGTGAATAAGGTACAGGAAGGGTGGATTTTTCAGAAAAGAAGGTGGACAAGAACTAGGGAGCATGCAATGAAGCTGGATGGGGGACATTTAGGTGGGATGTGAGGAAGCATTTTGTCACTGAGAGGCTGGTGGATGCCTGGAGCAATTCTCCAGTTGGGAAAGGTATACAAGAAAACTGGTATCAAAGCCGGGGGAAGGTGGTGGCTGGAGACCAAGTATCGTCTATGGTAGCAGAATAAGCAGGGAAAAGAGGTGCAGACTAGGTGTACCAAGTGGCCTTAACTGCTGACAAATTCTAAGTTTTATGTTTCTGTGACCAACCCTAGGGTTTCTGACTAGTAAAACTGGGCAGTAGGATGGGATACAACTTACAGAAGATTGGAGCTAGAGTGGGGGACTCCAGTGGACAGAAAAGTACGCTGGCATACCAAGATTAGTACAGTGGAACCACTGGACTACAAGGGAGTTAGTCGCTTAGGAGACTGGTTGGGGGGTCCATTGAACCACCCAACTAACAGGCCAAAATATAGGGAAGAGGAACACTTCAGTATAGGATGATTGCTAATATGCTTCGCATTGTGATCCATCGCAGCCTGGCATTTCAGCATGTACCTGGGGCAAAGTCATGCTGCAGGCAAAATGCAGTAGCGATCCAACCTCTTAGCAGATGCAAACTCCATTTGTACCCTCTAACAGCTGAATTAGTCATCTGCATTGTGCCTCTCTCACTGCGGATTCCTTCTCTCAACTGCATGATCCATGTTTGTGTATGATGCTACTGTTGGCGGCACCATACCACACAACAGTCTGTGATGGTCAGGGATGTCCCAGACAGTGCCACAATCTTGTCCCCCCTTCCACATATTGACTGGGTCCCATGACAGATGTGTGGGGTGTACAGGCAATACATACAGTCAAAAGAGAACAGTACTGCCATGGTTACAAGCGCAAGGCATACATTTTGCAGTGCCTCAAACTGCATATGTGATTGGAGCCCATAATTCCAACATAAAATAATAAGTACCCTTTTGTTTCTTAAGGTGTGTGGACAAATGAAGTGATCACAGCAGGCAGCATGCAGCATGCTGATTGTGTTGATTATCTGCTTTTAAGTTTCTTTAGTTCTTTGATTTAAGCTATCGGACTTGTTAAGACTTGTAATCAGCATTAGCATTGCGGTGGTGATTTTTTTTTTTTTTTAACAGGTCAACAATGTCTTTACATAGGAGACAAGGTTCATGTTTTAGGAAATGAGTTGTTTCTAGTGCGTGTTTAGACTTTATGTTGCTTTTTAAAGCAATAGTATTTATTAGCCATTGTGTAATTTTTTCAGAGATAATGCTTTTCTGCCAGAGACATCAATATACCACTTTTCTTTTTGCCTTTTTTATTCCTGGACTAAGATACAGGATTTCAAAGTTTTAAAAATGTATACTTCCGTGGCATATCCACTATGAAAAAGATGCATATCTTGCTTAGTGTAGGGTTGCAGAGTTTACCATCAGAAACAAGTGGTAACACCATCCTTATACATCCTTAGTAAGAATCTAGCATGTACATTTAACAGAAAACCTCAGCAGTAGAGATTTTAAAGGATTGGCCCTATGCACTAAAGGGTGTAAAGTACACAGCAAAGGAACGTATCCTGACTGCACAGCTCCGCACCCATGAATAGCTGCTCACTGGATGGTATCCACTATCGCTGGCCATGTGTCCACAGCTCCATCCCTCAGCACTCAGCCATGCATTGCTGGATTGGGGCTGTATGTGGTCAGAGTGCAGAACCCATGCAGGCTTTCAGTCAGATGCCTGCCCTGGGTCCACAAGTAGAAACCTGATGTGGGCATGCGGGGGGAGGAGGGGCTTGGGATGGTAGGGTCACCGTCGGTACCCATGAGCTGTACAGGTAAATATAGCACTGTTGTGACCAGGGCTGCAGGGTACAGCAGTGCACTGCTGTAAGTGCATATGGAGGCTCTGCAGTACCGGTAAGCTGTCTGTGGGAGACACAGCATGCCACGCAATACTGACAGTACTACGATGCCACTGGTCACCATACCACACAACAGTCTGTGATGGTCAGGGATGTCCCAGACAGTGCCACAATCTTGTCCCCCCTTCCACATATTGACTGGGTCCCATGACAGATGTGTGGGGTGTACAGGCAATACAAGCAGTCAAAAGAGAACAGTACTGCCATGGTTATATACAGAATGTGCATCACACACAACACCTCTCAGTCTAAGGGCTGTTTACATGGCTGGTACCACTGTGTAAGATATGGCCCTGCATTGGGGTCACTGTCCCTGATGATACTATGTCCCATCCCTGAGGCATAAGGCAAGGGGTAGGTAGGTGTGCCAAGCATATGCACATACTGTGGCTGTTGGGAGTTCACAGACTGCCTGCCTGAATGGCATGGGTGTGCCTGCCCAATATCCTCATGTGCTGCCGCATCCCATCTGACCCTAGGAATGGGCAGTCTCCCACCAGAACAGTGCCCATGTCACTGAGGTGCATGTAGACATGCACCTGTACATGACTGAACCCATTAACATTCTACCCCATCACCCACCCATCAGGAACATGGCATACAGACAGAGGGACTAACACCTCACTGCAGAGACACATCTTACGGCTTAATACTAGGCACCCGTGGTGCTGTCAGAATAGAGATATTACTGTGCTAGGCATGTGCCACAGCTGAACATGTCTGTCACGGTACTGCTGGATAGTATTGTATGCTACACTCCCCACTGTTCCATCACAACATCACAGAGTGTACTGTACTGTACATGGGGTGGGGGTATATATGTGGCAACATCAAGTACTGCCCTGCCCATCAGGGACTGGTGAGGAGTATGCTGTACCCAATGGCTGTGCTAGTCATGAAGCTATGGGTGCAAGAGGAATGGTCATGTACCACAGCTATGGCAGGGTCCCCCTGCCATAACTCATGCATCACAGTGTACAGCACTCATTGCAATTCCCTGACTTAGTGAAACATGCAGATGTGGGTACACCCCTGGCCCGGATGTGGCGCATAACTGCCCATGCGGCTGGGAGATCTAGGGCATGTCAGGCTGGTGCACTGATAATGAATGCCTCTGGACCCCCACTGCATGGCATTCACAGATAGGGTTGCGTACAAGCCTCAGAAATGCAGCACATAGACTTAGTGCATACGGCCTATTGTGAGTAGTGACTGTTTTTAATAACTTGAGTCATTAAATACAAATAACAAAATGGGCTAGATACTAGGAGCTCTCTCACTGACTGAGAGCCACAGCAGGGGTAACATTAATGTTTGATGGATGCCTGGTGGAAACAAGTGCCAATTCAGGGTGTCCCCATTACTTAGGGTATCCTTGGGCACCCTGAATTTTCAAAGTCACAACCTGCCAGTTTTTTTACCATTTAGCGGGTGAGTTGCTGCCCCCCCCCCACCCAGTCAATCTCACATTCATTTAATAAATAATAAAATAAGAACAGCACCTTCCCCCCAACCTTCGCTTTCCATTTTCTTTCAATGTTTAAGTCCCCAACTCCATCATGGTCTCACACATTCCCGATGCCGAGTAGCCTAGAAAAAGATGGACATGCTCAACAACCTATCAGCAAATACTGTGACTCCTTTCATATGTATTCACACCTCAAACTGTACAATACAAGCATGCTGCTAGTTAACATTAAACCGCTGCAGCTACACCTCACATGGCTGCCATCCCACACTAAACTTCTGAGTCATAACGTCTGGATTTAATGATGCAGGGTCTTGCAAGGTTGTGCACCAAAGTGCCATATCTGCGGACTGAGCAAAATAAAAAAAAGTCTTCCCGGAAGCCACAGAACTGTTTAAAAAAAAATCATAAAAAGCATGCCAACAAACTGCTGTGGTGAAACTTCACAACAGACTCCATGTGTGCTTCTGGAATTTGTGGTGTGGGAGGATATCTACAAGAGAATGGCTCTCTGTGGGGAGCAACACAAGATAGAACAGCATAAAAAAGGGAGGGACTACTTTACCAAAAACAGTTTTTTCTACTTTTTCTATTTATTTTAAATTCATTTCCTCTGTTACTTTATTACTTAATTAAACCTAACACAGATGCCCATATTCTAAGTGCAATAATACCCTCCAGGGTGGGTGGTATGGGCCATATCAGACCTTCTAGGGGCTATAAGGCCTTCTGCCTGTGGTGTCGGGCCTCATTTTGCCACTGGGCTGTCCGGTATTGCCTAATATTGCCCACCCTGTTGGGTATTATTGCTTGCATCACTGTAGCTGTGAAAGCTGTTTTAAAACTATGTGAGCAAATTAACAATATACTGAGGATAAATGTAAGGATTTCAAAAATACTTTATTGCTAGAAAATTACTGCATCTGATGAAAATGTCTGGCAACTAATGAATACTGCTGCTTTAAGCATTTGTCAGAACACCAAGTTCAAATGTGCATACTGTATTAAGGGAATTCCCACTGATTTGGTAGGAGGCAGGAACTTGATGGTCCAAAGGTTTTTTTTGTTTTCATAAATTGTATGCATGCATACATGTATGTATATATGTATGTATGTTTTCAGGCACAGGCAACATCTTACCTCAGAAGCATTGAAGATTGCTGTCCAGAGTGCCGTGATTTCCGTTATTGACTATGGCCTGGTCATCTACAGGTCTGCTTCAGCAACTGCTCTCAGATGCATATCGACAGCCCTCCATAGGGCCTGTTAGCTCATCTCTGGTGCTCACCGTCTCACACACATGTGGGACCTTTATGCTCAATCCGGATGGCTTCAACTCTCCTACCACATTAAGTATCTAACCTGCACTATGGCTAAGAAAATAACCATGGGTCTCACTCCTCCTAAAGTCCAAGCTCTTCTACACCCAAGCTTGAATTCTTACAACACCAGGGGATCTGAATCTCAGCTCTTGCAGGTTTCTCGCTGTCGCACCACACAGGGACAAAGATCTTTTGTTCATAGGGGACCTAGCTGGATGAACAGTCTCAGGATGGACATCTCCTCCATTCCCAAGCTTGGCATATTCACATCCAGGCTCCGCTGTCATCTCACTGCCTCTAGTTCTTGTGATTGGTTCATCTAATTCAGCCCTAATTACATTTAACCTAGACTAGCCCAAGTCCACCCTTCTTAGCACTTTTCTTTTCTTCCCTTTTCTCCCACTACCCCCCAACTCCTCCCTCTACTGCACCCCCTTCCACCACTAGCACTTCTTCTTGTGATAATTGACAATGCCTTTGGCTACTACTTCCTGTACATGTGTCCCCTCCCACCCCGTTTTGTCCCTTATGCCCTTCACTACTCTTCTTTTTGCCTGTGTTTGGTTTTCTATAATGTACCCACACTGAACTACATGTAATCCATCTGTTTCACTGTTTCCTTAGAATGTTTTACTTTATTTCCTGTTTTCTGTATTGTACTATATCTGATGTGGAACTTTTGTAAAAGAGCTTCTGGCTCAAAGGTACTTGTACTCCCAGATCTAAATAAATAAATATATATATGTATGTATATGTACAGTAAGTGACTTGTGGATCACAAATCAAATTTCAAAGGCCTTTTCAAAGTATTCCCTTAGAAGCATTTTATTAATTAATTGAATTAAACAGATAAAAGACCATTTTAACAAATATGTCTCTCTTGGATTTATTTCTTTGTTTCATCAATGAGATTATCGTAATGCAACTGGATAGGAGAACTACCAAAACCATTATATAGCGGATAATGCATGGGCAGTCACACGCAACAAGCCTGTGTCTGCATCTAGAGTTTTTTACAGCAGCCAGGCACCTCAAGAGTGAAGCTAGAGAGGTTTACTGAGTGCCATAGAAAACTTGAGATGAAGATGCAGGCTTGCCTGTGTATGGATGCCCATATATTATTTTTTATAGTGTATAGGCATCCATGCCTATTTCAGATGCTTAGCTTCTGTCAGTGAACTGGAAGTTGATGAAAGGCACTTGAGGGTTGATGCCAAGCTCAACTTACTGATTAAATGAACTCCAGCTTGTTCTGTAAGTTCAGGTTTAAAAAAAAAAACAGCTTCCAGCTCGAAATGATAGAGGGCAGCAATTGTGTGGCAGCATTTTAAGTTGTTGTGCTCCAGTAGTGACATCACTACTGCAGCACAGCATAATGATGTCACTACTGCACCACAACAAACATATTACAGACATGGAATTCCATGTATAACAGGGTTCCACCATAAACTATAATAAAATAGTAATCATAGTTTAGACTCTTGCTTTGCTGTCCATCATTTCCTTTACAATCAAAATGAAGCAGTATATCACAAAATACAACCACATTTAAGAGCAGCTATGTGCTTCAGGATATATTTTATTAACATAATGTTTTGTCTGTCAACATTTATGAAAGAATAAATTTGTTTTAATTTTCAGTTGACTTTAACAGTGTTCGCAGCATATTCTGGTAGCTGACCTTTAAACTCCTTATGAAAAGTATGTGACTGTGGCTAGTATACATCATACTGTAATGCCTTTTTTGTGATGTCATAGCGTGTAATTTGACAAAAGACTACAGTGTAAAAAGCACAGAAATGTTGAGGTCATTTGGGAGTATTTAGATGTTCTTCAAATGACAGTTAAATATGTGCTGCATTATCATAATAATTAGCGATCAATAAAAGAAGAAAGTAAAAAAAGGACAAAACACTAAATATAAAAATCGCTGTTCCAAATACAATAGTTTTAAACCTCTGTTTCAGTTTATTTTTTATACTGGAAGAGAATGTGAGAAAAACTGCCCATTTTTCACACGCGTCCAGTTAAGACAAACAGTAGTAAGTTACAGGGTTTACAGGTGAATGCAATTACATAGTAATAAACAACTTAAAGGGTACAAAGTAAGTGCCATTGATGTGAATAGTACAATACACAATAGGACATAATAGTCATGGCTGAAATCAGTCCTTGTGGATCAGTCCACCTACCTGGTTATCAAAGACATACATAAATAAATAAATAAATAAATACACAACTGTGAGGTAATAAATAGTCAGTACTGGAGGTCGTGTACAGGTATACAGAAACAGACATACCAGAACTATTCAAGGCCCAGGGCATTTGCATAACTATGCGTTGGAGAGGTATTTCTTAAGGTTGTATTTGAAAGAGACTGTTGATGGACATTGGGCAAGAGTTGGGGGTAGGTTGTTGAAGAGTTTAACACCCTTGCAGGAGAGGGTGTTTTGTCCTTGGGTAGAATGGCAGAATGGGATGGAGATGGATAGGGTGGAGGACCGTCTTGTGGACTGTGTGGGGGCGGACAGGGGGAAGATGGAGGACATACTGCTATGTAGAAGTCAAAGTGTGCATTTGTGGAGGAAAGTCAGGAGTTTACTGTCAAGCCAATCTTCAAGAGGGGGCCAGTTGGCAAGTTTGTACAGGTTACAGTAGTGGATCAGTTTAGGGAGGCCAGTAGCAAACTGGATCACATTATGGTAGGTGCTACGCAGTCGACTGAAATTTCTTAGGGAAAGGGAGGGGTAATAGAGCAGAGCTCCATACTTGAATAAGAGGAGCAGGAAGCTGGTGGCAAGAAGTGTCCTGGAGTCAGGGATTAGAAAAGGTTTACCGTGATATAGCATGCCAAGCCTTTGGTGTGCTTTCTTAATTAGCTGGCTGACATTAAGTTCATAAGTTAGGTGACAGTCAAGGACCAAGCCAAGGTATTTAAACTCTGAGACCTGTTCAATGTGGTTGCCATCATTGTCCAGGAGGGGAGAGGTCAACAGCTGCTGATTTTCTGGAACAAGAATAAAATATGGACTTGTTTTTTTTAGGGTTAAGTACAAGCCCTCGGAAAGAGAACCAGGAGTGTAGCCTAAGGACATACTGCTAGAGTTTGTCACAAAGGGTGTAGGGGTCCTTGTCCTTGCAAAAGAATGCAGCATTGTCACCACAGAGGATGATTTCAGTGTGCCTGCAAATTGCAGAGAGGGAGTTGATCATGAGAGAGAAGAGGAGGGGTCCCAGGATTGAGCCCTAGGGAACTCCACATTTGATGGAGCAACTGGCTGAGAGAACACCTTCTATCATGGTTTTGGGGGATCTATGGCTTAAGTACTTCAAGAACCAGTTAACAACATCAGAAGAGAAATTGAGACTGGTGAGGGTGGAGAGAAGAACTTTGTGGTCAACAAGATCAAAGGCTTCCATGAGGTCCACAAACACTGAGCCAGAGGAGAGCCCATCATCATTGGTTTAATCTATGAAGTGGGTGAATTTGATCAGTGCTGTCTCAGTGCTGTGGCCAGTTCTGAACTCGTGTTGTTTCAGTTTGTCTTGGGAAGATTATGTCAAACTAACCTGATCAATTTCTTCGACTGGGTCACTTGGATGGTTGAAGAAGGTCAAGCTGTGGATGTCCTGTACCGGGACTTTAGCAAGGCTTTGGACTCGGTGCCCCACAGGAGGTTAATGAGCAAGCTGAGGGACATGGGGGTGAGGGAGAAACTGGTGGGGTGGGTTGAGAGCTGGTTGCAGGGCAGACAACAGAGGGAAGTTGTAAGGGGGAGACATCCAAGCCAAAGCCTGTAACAAGTGGGGTACTGCAGGGTTCAGTACTGGGCCCTGTGTTGTTCAATGTCTTCATTAGAGACATTGCAGAGGGTGTCAAGAGTAAGATCAGCCTGTTTGCAGATGACTCTAAAATTAGTGCAAAAGTGGACAATAAGGAAGGGAGGCAGGCACTCAGGGAGGATCTATCTAAACTCGAACACTGGTCTAGGGAGTGGCAGTTGAGGGAGGAAAGAGACCTTGGAGTAATATTCACAGGGGACATGAAGGTATCAGCACAGTGTAGGAAGGCAGCAGCAAGGGCAAATAGGATGCTGGGATGCATTGCCAGAGGGATCACCTCTAGAAAGGAGGAGGTCTTCCTGCCCTTGTATAGATCACTAGAGAGGCCACACTTGCAGTACTGTGTGCAGTACTGGTGCCCATACCTCAAAAAGGATGCAAGATTGCTAGAGGGGGTGCAGCGCAGGGCTACAAAAATGATCATGGGACAGGGGCAGTTGCTGTATCAGGAAAGATTGAGGGAGCACAACATGTATTTGCTGGAAGACAGAAGGGAAAGAGGGGACATGATAGAGACCTTTAAGTACTTGAAAGGCATAAACAAAGTCAGAGAGGAAGGATTGTTCCACTTAAAGGGGGAAGTGTCACTAGGAAGCACAATCTGAAGTTGGAAGGGGGAAGGTTCAGAAGGAAGATGAGCAGGCACTACTTTACAGAAAGAGAGAGAGTGGTGGCGAGATGGAAAGCACTGCTGGAGGGTTTAATCAAACTGAGGACAGTGTATAGCTTTAAGCAGGGTTGGGATAGAGTAAAGGGCAGGATTAGTGCAGACAAGAACACAAAGGGGGTAAAGACAATGAAAGGGGAGGAAGGGAGGGATTTGGATGAGGTGGGGGCAGCTGTAGTAATGTGAAACCAAGAGCTGTACAATTGGGTACACTTGATAGACCTGTGGGTCATTTTCTGCTGGCAATTTCATATGTAGTATGTTTTCTTATCTGTAGATTGCATTTATCTAGGAATCTGATAGTTTGGCCCAGCACAAATTTTTCCATAATTTTGGAAATATGAGCCAGGAGGGAAATGGGCCTCTAGTTTATGACATCATTCTTAGGGCCGGATTTGTGGAGGAGTTTAATGGTGGTGCATTTCCATTTAAGTGGGAAGGAACCAGAGCAAAGGAAGTAGTTAAACATGCTGGTGAGGGGGATGGTGATATGCTCACAGACCAGCTTAAGGATACGGTAGTCAATGTTGTCCAGTCCAAGGCTGGGCCTGAGGTCATTTGATCTTATGAGTCTTACTACCTCCATGGCGGAGAGGTACAGGAAGTGCAAACTGGGAAGGGGGTTGAGGCGGGAAAGGTGGGACTGGGTTTGGGTGGGTGGTTGAGTTTGTACTTGTCAAGGTCACCAAAGCAGGAGTTGAAATGTGAGGCAATTGCAAGGGGGTCAGTGAGAGGTTATCCCTCAGTGGAGAGGTTGACTTGTTCACTGTGGATACCTCTTTCTGTTAGGGCATTAAGAAGCCTCCAGGTGTGTTTGGGGTTCCCCTTGCTGTTAAGCTGTTTTTCTCTGAGAAAGTAGATTTTTACATTGCATACTGCTGATTTACAGCTACTGCAGAGTTTTTTGTACTGTTGTAAAAGGTTATGGAGTTTATGTTTCTTATATTTTGTCCAGGCCCTGTCTCTCTTCCTCATTAGTTTAAGGAGGTCTGGGGAGACCCATTCATAGCTGTGTCATTTAACCCTGAGTTTTTTGAGAGGGACAGTATGCCACAGATAGCTAGGAAATACCTACTGAAGGTGTCAAGGGTGATGACAATGTCAGTTATGAATTGAGTGAATGACCAGTCAGTGGCTAGTAAGGCTTAGAGAATTAGTCAGTGTTGAGTTTTTTAATCTGCTTCGATTGAATGTATTTGTGTTCATTTTTAAGGGTTTTAGTGGACCAACTGCAGAAGACAGCACAGTGGCCATTGAGGGAGTCAGGGAGAATCCCTGAGTCTGTTAAGTTCGAGGGGTTTGAGACAAGTATTCAGTTCAGTACCGATTCATACCCTGTTCTATAATTTGTGCAGGTGGGGATTGAGATTAACTGGTGAAGGCCAAGGTTGACCATGGTTTCTTTGTTTGTGTTGGCCTGTGGGAACAGCCAGTTAAGGTTGAAATCCTGAGGATTATCCATTCTCTTCCACATGGGAGGGTGTTTTTAATGTTAAGGAAGGTATCTAATTCAGTAGAGGGAGGTGCCTGAGGGAAGGTAGGTTACTCTGATAATAATAATTTTGTTGCTACCAAGGAGGAAGTTAACAGAGAGAGATTTCAGGTTGGGTGTTACTACCAGGGTTTTGAGTTCTGAGGCCGAGAAATGGTCTTCAATCCAAAGAAGGCCTCTGACCACTCTTTTTCTTGCCTATCCCTTCAAAAGAGGGAGTACCCTTTGAGGCAGATTTCATTAGAGGATACCTTGTGGGTTAGCCAGGTCTCAGTGAGGGCAATATTATCAAACTTATTAGCAGAGGGCCAGGCTTTGAGCTTTTTTTTTTTTTTTTAGCCAGGAGGTGCTGAATGTTTAGGTGAACAATTTTGAGAAGGTTTGTATTTTTGAGGGACTGGGGGTACCTCGAGATTCCAGCGGGAGACCAGGGTTAGGGTGAACTGACCCAGAGAAGAGGAGAAGGAGGAGCAGGAGGAGTCATCTGAGCCTGTTATTAGTAAACAATCAGAGCTTAGAGGTTCTCAGTTTAGAGGAGGATTGTAGAGTTATATGACAGGAGCAGCATAAGAGGGTGCACTCATGGAGGAGGCAGAGGAAATGAATGTAGCGATTGGGAAAGGGGGAACAGAGGAGAGGACTGCTGGGGTTAAGAGTGTTCCAAGTGGGCTGGGGTAGTGAGGTGGTGTAGTGTAATGGGGAGTGGAGAGGCAGGGGTGACTGATTATTGCAGGGTGTGCGGGGAGTGAGGAGTGAGAGAGGGAGTAGATTGGGTGGAGTAGGGGAAGAAGAGGGATAAAGGGGTTGGAGAGAGGAGGTGAGGTGACCAGAGATGTAAGATGGGTCAGGGCAATGCAGCAGAAGATAAAGTTATGCATTGTGGGCATAGAAAGGGGGAAAGAATAATGCAAAGGGATAAAAGTGGGCAAGGTTAGGCTGATTTAGGATGGTAAAATTGGTTGATCGAAGGCCTGGTTAAACAGAGGGTGTAATGCCACTTGTGGCAATTAGGGTAGAGTAGAATAACAGAAGAAAGAGGAAGGGTGCTCCTTATTTGGCTGTGTGGTTTAGTGGTTAAAGGGGAGACCTATGATAGTACTATGGCACAAGGTACATAGGTTCGAGATCACCAGAAGAAAAGAGGAGAGGAGAAAAAGAGTGGTTGGGGAGAGGGATAGTTCACAGGAGGGGGTGTAGATAGTTGGAGAGAGGGGGAACTTATCTGGGTGCAAGTCCAATAAATGTTGAAGGGAGAGTAAAATGTTACTACCCACAGAGGGGTTGATTAGCGACCTCTAGTGGCCAGCACGTATAACCAAGAAATGGAAAATTATGGAAATAGATTCCTTGATTTAATGTATTTAATGTATACTGTGTGAAGCCTTTTGTTTGAGTAACTACCTGCTGTTTAAACACTTAAAGGACAAACCTAAAGGAAAATAACACTACTGCCACTACCAGTTGCAAAGTTTCTATTTCATTATCAGGACTCAATAGTGCATTGAGCTAATGTTTGTCAAATGAGACCGCTATGACCACATTTGACCACCAGAACACTTTTGTGTGGCCACTGAGCTATTTAAAGCCCCAATTACCAAGGTAATAGAATGAACAATTCCATATTAAAAAAAAATATATATATAATATATTTCAAGTGAAAATTCCATGGTGGTCCAGTGTGTACCCTACTCTCTGATTACCTGGTTCCTCTAACTACAGTATTACTTGGTGGATTAGCCCCCAAAAAAAAATAATGTACATCAGAGACTTGATTTGATGTATACTGTGTGAAACAAAGTATGCTATAGCATGGTTTGGGAGGTATATCAAGTAGTTTGGGGAAATATAAGGAGTGAAGCCAGCAATACATTTTGATGGTTGCACATTGAGACCCTTTGAGGCCACAAGGATTTTGGAGCTTGAGAACCACTGTATTATACTGGGGATGATGTATGGGTCTTGCAGTCAGTGTTTTGCTAAATTAAATATGTACTTATTGACTATGAGTGAAACTAACCTACTGGCTTACAGTTCTCTAAATGATGGCCAGTAATACCAGAGATATAACTGCAGACATTGCAATATAACAAAGAACTGAAACAGCAGACATTCAAACTGGGTGCATTATCTCTGTAAATATCTCTCATAATATGTATGTTTTTACAATATCATGTACTAAAAACCATTGTCCCATCTCAGTATGATGGAATTTTTGACACCACAAGGACTATTTCGATACTGCAGATCAACACTATATACAGTTCCGGTTTAGCACTGTATGCTTTCCAACAGCTCAGAAAAGCATATTCAGTGCACAGCATTGATAATCAACATTTCTGTACTGACACTGGACATTTTGCAATGTGAAATTGATCTACACAGAGCCCATATTCAATCAAAAATATAGACTATAACAGCTGCATCTCTTGTTGAACCTCTTTTAATAACATTATCATAACATTCATGTTATAGTCATAATTTATTTTTACTGGAAGGGAAGTCACTTGGTGCAGGGAATGCAGAGCTGGAAGTGGGTATATCTGCTGCATGTATACTGTTCATGCAATGTAAAAAAAATGCATTTATGCTAGAAAGAGCTTTGTGCCCTGTGTAGTTATAATGTTCACTTGAGTGGAAACTTCAAATGCCAGGTTGCAGTGTATCCCCCTTTACACAAATTTAATTGAATTCAGGACTGCAGGTGGTAGATAATGCATTAACAGTTAAATGATAGATCTTCTGGTTGGTCAAATGATTGATTTCATCATTACACTGTTTTACTGATACGGTAAACAACTTAGTAATTTTTTACACACATCCTATTCTCTAACAGTTTTGACTCTTAGTAAATCTACTGTTTAGATTGGAACTCAGAATGTAAAACTAACAATCTGAATTCTAACTAGTTTATGGAACAAGATGTTCTTAGATATTAATGCTTTTTGCCATTGGCAAAGCCTTAACACTATGCTGTTTACATCTAATGTGTATGACACTGTATGTGGAAAGTATGAGAGAGAGAGAGAGATGCATGCAAACAACTGACATGTTTTTGTACAAGGTACTGAACTTTAGGGTATGGCTCAATAAAGAAAAGTGTGATGTAATATAAGGTTTTTCTTCTGCAAAACTTGAATATTTCACATTAGTGGCACTTTGCAGAATTTATTTAAATATAAGTAAAATTTTAATCTGAATGGAAAAACACATGATACCTGTTGCTAAGCACAACGTTCAGAACTGCTAGAAAAATATGTTTTGTTAAAAAACTTCACTATTTGCCAACTTCATTAGAGTTTTATTAAAAATATTTCTACATTCAACTGAAAAATTTTGCTGAAAGCCAAATTCGGCATTTTTGCACAGCTCTGTTATAGAGTACAGTATGTCAGCTCCTTCCTTACTAACTTGTCCAGCTCTTTCTTTAATGAATTTCAGCAAATTCATACTCCTGCAGCTTGCAGGGAAGGAAGAGAGACCATATAACTCTGGTCCTATAGTACTTGATCTCCCCTCACTTTTGATCATGCAGCTGATTGATGTTGTCTGAAATATACATTTCTATTGATGGAATTCAGGTGAAATGGGAATTCATCTTCTGAAATACTTATCCTAATTTCTCAGAAAATTCCATAGAACTCCAGAAGTCATAGGATTTAAACCACAGATTAATTTTCCGTGAATTATGTGAACTTTATAGAAGGGCAAGAAGAAATCCAATAATTTAATTAGCTAAAACAAGTTACAGGACCATGCAGCGATGTTGCCCACTGCATGCTCATCCTGGTATTTAACCTCTTCTCAAGTCTGTATGCCTGCAGAGAGCAATAAAAAAATATTTGGCAGCCATTTTTTACCCAATAAGAGTGACCATTCTTCCCATACCTGCCCACTTGCCTGCTCAGTCGATTGCACCATCAGTCCCTACTTACTGTCTCCCTCATTTATGGTATTTCCTTTTAGTTTCCGAAAAAAATTGTTTTTTTATCTGCAGTTCAACATATGCAGTCATGATTACACTTTTTCCCCCGATGAAGCCTCATTTACAGGTGAAGGGCTGGGGTGGACAACAACCACCTGCGCTGAGATGATTGGTAAGCATTTGAATGTAATAGCCAATGGATCTTTACTTTGAAAATCAGCAGCATTTGCATGTTCCTCTTTTGGAGTGCTACCATCTTGGATCCTCTTTCAGTTTGTCTGGTCAGGATTTAATTTGGTTATTTTCTAGAAGTACCAATTTGCAAAGCAATGTGACCTGCTACGCAGCTAGCCAATGAGGTGACAAAATCAGATTGCTGATTGTTAAGCAGTCTTTCCAGGACAGTTCTTGAGCAGACTCCCCCACCACCATCCACTCAATGGGTTTGCAAACCCAAACTGCAATTGTCCAGCCATATGTAAAGTTTTTAGTCTGTTCACTGATCTGAGGGACTATGTGTATTGTTTTTGTGTAGGTGGTCAGCCATATCACCATGCTGGCAACACAACTTGTAGTGCTTGCTCCTTGTTTAGTGCTTTTTCACTCAGGGCCAGACATGCACACTATAACTCTCTTGTTTTTGGTTTAGTTTTCATTTTTGTTTTGTCTAAGCATGCCCCCACAATGACCACACATTCTTTTCAGGGCTGGCATATGAGTTAGGTGATCTATGTGCTGGGAAGGGCACACAGTCACAGTGGAGGAGCTCATAAGGAAAACCCCAAGACAAGTCTTCTGTGGTTTCACAACTCTGTTATCTATCTGTCTTCAATTTTCACCACTGTCCAGCAAGAACACTACTAATGCTGTGGCAAACCCCCTCTGAAGGGGATGACTACTGATGGAGGAGCCAAGGAGTTTTATGGTGATGGTGGAACACTTCAGCAAAGTTATGCTATGACCAGTCACTCACCATGGTGACATATATCACAACTACTTAGCAGATCCTCCATATCTTGAACCTCACCTGTGTCTGCCGGATTCCTACTGAAATGTGGCAGATATACCCATGCCCAGACTGTAGAAGGCACCATTATGAGCAGTAGCCAGTACCGTAGTAGCCACAGAGACTGCCAACTATTTCCCGAAATTTCTGTGATATTTCCAGAAATATCTGATGCTTTTTGCATTTAAACAGTAGGGGCAGCAGAGAGAAACTCTTCAGAAATTTCGCGAAATATCTGGAAACAGCTGGCAATGTCTGTGGCTACCACTGTGCACCAGACCACACCAGCAGACTTGTTGTGAGTGGTGGCAGGAGTAGACGACAATGACAGACACACAGATAGACACAGATCAATCAGCAGGCAGGCTACCGCCTACCTAAGCCAGGAACTGTCTGCAATCATTCTGTTTTCTGCTGTTTGCCTTGGTGAGCAAAAATGTTTTAATCATCAGAATCAGTCTGATGCATTTTATATTTTCCAGCAGCGTATGCAGGAGCCTGAGGCTGCATTGATGCGATAGTAAATGTGTTCAGTGTTTAGTGCCACAGAGTCACAGTACTCAATTCTATCCAACATAAAACAAATAAAAGCAGTAGAGTTATTTAGGTAGTATTTTGCATACAAAATAAATAAAATCCCTCCATACTTGGCTCATTTGCCCATCCCCCAACAACCCAGCTCTGGCACATTTTAATTACCTTGCTTCCTTTCATTTGTCACTTGCTCTGGTGTATGCTTCCTGTTCCTTCTCCTGCGGTATCTAAATTGCCTTGCGTGTTTATTTATTTATTTTTATTTGTTTATTTATTTTGTCACAGCCCTGAGGTTGGCCCACCCCCCCCCAAATCATTCTGTCACTAAAATGGATGTGGAAAATGACACTGACTGAGAGATCTTGAGATCATTAGAAAGCAGGAGTGTGTCCTGTAAAATGTATATAGTGACAGACTGTGTTTGTACCACTGTATAGCTAGAGTAATTCATGTTCTTCAAATAAGGACATTGTGTCTTGTTCACTATTGATATGTGTGCTTACTGGAAATGTAGTGTGTTATGAACTTTCAGTGACAATTAGAAGTTTAAAAAAGGGGACTGGCAGTATTGCCCAGAGGTTAAAGTAACGAGCTGTGAATGAGTTTGGTACATCCAGCAGGCCTGACTTTGATTCCCACAACCTCCACTTGCATACTGTGTGACTCTGAGCAAGCCATGCAACCTCCTGGGATCCAGCCAGGATCAATCAGTGTTCTTTGTCAGTGAGGGTCTTCCCAGCACCTGAAAAGCAAGCTGGTGAGGCCCCTTTTGAAAAAAAATTACGTTGGACCCAGATGTACTGGCGAAATACATGTCTGTCTCTAACCTACCTCTTAAGGCAAGGTTATCGAGAAGGTCATTGTTTTGAAACTAGAGACTCACCTTGTGACCTTCGACATATATGAGCCTCTCCAGTTGGGGTTTTGGACAAAGTTCAACACTGAGACTGCTCTGGTCAGTGTGGCCAATGATTTGCTCATGGCAAGGGATAGGTGAGAATGGTCAGCTCTTTTTCTCTTGGATCTTTCTTCAGCATTTGACACCACTGACCATGGGTTATTATAAGTGCACCCATCATTAGGGCACCAGGAATTCAAGTTTGAATCCCACTTGTAATGCGGGGGCTGTCCCCCCAATGCCCCCCACAACCCCCTATATTTAGATTCTAACTCCAGGGTGAATGGACCTCAGGAAAGGGGTGGTGAATCAGGGATTTTGGCACCTTGTTGATGGGCACACTTGGACGGGCACACAGATGGCTGGAAGGAGGACTGGCACTGTGGGGTACCCCAAGGGTTGGTCCCTTTGCCTGTGTTGTTCTTGGTGTACATGCTGCCCTTGGGTAGGCTCATTAGGCAGTATGGAGTTCAGTTTCACTGTTATGCAGATGATACCCAGCTCTGCCTTTTGTATTCCAGGACCGGGGTGCAGTTGATGTGATGAACAGGTGTCTAGCCGAGATCCAGGGCTTTATGTCTTTGAGCTGGCTGAGGCTCATGGCAGACAAAACTGAAGTACTGGTGACTCAGCCAGGTAGGCAGGGGGATTGGCAGTGTCTGAGAGGGTATTGGGCCTCTGTCTTGATACCTCTAGGCTCGTGCAGCCCACAAGATGAAGAATCTGGGTGTCATTCTGAATAAAGGGCTGATATTTGAGGCTCAGGTGTTGGTGGTCATCTGGACTAGCTTCTACCATCTTAGAAATGTTGGCCGGATTTGTTCCCTTATTCCCCTGAGGATCTGTCACCTCTAGTACATGCTTTTGTGACATCTCGTCTCGATCACAGTAACACCTTCTACCTTGGAGTCAGTGGAGGTATGCTGTGATGCCTACAGCTAGTGCAGAATGTGGCTGTGAGGTTCTTGACTGGCCTTCCTAGGATGAGTCACATCACCCCTGCACTGGTAGCCATTTAAGTAAGAGTATCTCCTATAAGGTTGGTGTGCTAACCTATAAGGCCCTACACAGGCTGGATCTGGGCTACCGGCATGAACTTCTACATCCTTGTTTCCCCATTTGATCCCTTCATTCTGCCAAAGAGGACCTCCTTGTTGTCACTAGGGGCAAAGCCTTTGAGGTGGCAGGTCTGCTATTGTGGAATTCATTACCAATGGCTCTAAGAGAATCCTCTTCAGTAGATGTTTTTAAAAAAGGACTTAAAATGTTTTTATTTGCTCAGGCATTTTTGTGTTTGAATCATCTTTTGAAATGATTGTCAGTGGGTATTTAATTTTGTTTCAGTGCTATACTGGTATATAGGAATCTGATTTTATTCTAAATTATATTACGATTTTATTGCTAATTACTATGCATTGTGATGTTGTTGTGTTATTTTGTCTTTGTAATGGTGTCCTGCGCCTTCAGGGAAGGACGCCAAAAATAAATAAAACTACTACTACTTCTTCCCATTTATGTAACAAAAACCACTTGGGGGCTGCTTGCCTAACATCGAGAATCCTAGTTAGGATACCTTAATAGGCCCCGTTCCTACCTTTGAGAGTAATTACCTGGGTAGATTAGATTTGGATTCACATATGGAAACATAAATGCAATATAACTGCAGCTACTGTAAAACTGGAATATAATACAGTAAACAAATATTGCTATTACCACGCTTCCTCTTTAAGGCACAATGTTTGTTTTGCAGCAATACATGCTTATCAATCTACAGACCAGGCGGGTAACAACATTTCAGCATTCGCGGTCAGGGAAAAAAGTCAGAAACTGGCAACGTATTGCAATGCTGTGCTGACAAACTTTTATTAAGTGTTAATGTGCAGAAAAAAAGAGTCTATTGCCTTATCTCTTTCTCCACATCTGCCATTAGCAAAGGCAGATGGTAACAGGGCTTGATGGGCAGGGTCTTGATCAGTGCGACAGGGTCAGGATTGGATTTTAGCTTGGCTGGGTAGTTTCTTTTAAACACTCGCATAGTGCTTTCATTTATTTTAATTTTGTATTTTGTTTCATACAGTCACACACCTTGCATCACACCATGTTATCAGGAGTATTGACCTATTTCAAAGCGAACCTCAGGAGGATATACACTGTGCTAAACTTTTTCCTTTTTGCTGGGTGGAGAAGCAACTGTGGAGGCAAGCTCCTGCGTGACAGATTCGGCCATAAGCTGAGAAATTCTGGCGGTCACACTGAGCTCCTCTGCATCCATATCTGAGGTCTGCAACATATGAAAATCCCATTTAGTAGTTTTCCGGGGTGGGGTATTTAACCAGTGAACAAGCGACACCTATGCTACTTTTGAAAAACACTGCCACAACGAGCACACAAAAAAATAAATTAGTGAACTGCTTGCCGCATTTTACAACCATGACAAACAGCTGATCCAGAATGTGACCAGTCACATAGCATGACATTAACTTTATGTGATGAGGTTTTCAAAAGCAAGACCACAATATAAACTTGATGTGGTTATTTATAGGTTTTCGGTATATCCTTTTCAGGAATGAGATTAAGTGCATATCAGGGCATTGTCGTGTCCCTTTGAAATCCCAGCTGAATATTCACTGGCTGCATCTTGTTGATAATTACGTGCTAGTCTTAATACACACAGTGACCTTGTTGTTGCTGGTTTAAATCTGTTATAGATACATACATACATAGACAGTGTTGGCAGATAAGGGGACTACAGCCCACCCAGTCTGCCCATTTGAGATTGTAAGCTCACTTTATGTTTTCCTAGAAGTATGTTGCCCCTTACCCCTGACCTCCAGAATTCCTTTATGTCTATCCCATGCATTCTTAAATCCTGTGATTGTTTCAGCCCCCACCACTTACGCTGGCAGGATGTTCCACTTGTCCACCACCCATTCTGTGAAGAAATTCTGCCTCATATTTCCTCTGAATTGGCCTCCCTCCAACTTCATCCCATGCCTTCTAGTCCTGGAACATCTTTTTGTCTTAAAAATAGAGTATTCCTGCACCATATTCCTCCCTGTAAGATACTTGTATGTCTCTATCATATCCCCTCTCTCCCTCCTCTCCTCCAGGGAGTACATATTCAAGTCCTTCAACCTGTCCTCATAGGACTTGTGATACAATCCATGTACCATCTTTGTTGCCCTTCTCTGAACCTTCTCTACCCTGTCTATGTCCTTACATAGGTAAGGTCTCCAGAACTGTACACTGTATTCCAGGTGGGGCCTCGCTAGTGTCTTGTATAGTGGAATTATGACCTCCATTTTCCTGCTGGTGATGCCCCTGCCTATGCATCCCTGCATCATATTTGCTTTACCTGCTGCCTTGTTGCACTGTTTTCCTACCTCTAGGTCATCAGAGATGATACCCCAAGATCCCTTTCCTGCTTGGTGCATGCTATATCCTCACCCCTAACTGATATATTGTGCCAGGATTTTTGTGCCCCATATGCATTATCTTGCACTTCTTTGCATTGAATTTCAGCTGCTAAACCCCTGACCATTCTTCAAGTTGCTGCAGGTCCCTTCTCATTCTGTCTACACCCTCTGGTGTGTCTACTCTGTTACAGAGCTTTGTGTCACCAACAAGCAGGGAAATTCTTCCTTCTAGGTCCTATGCAATGTCACTGATGAAGATGTTGAATAGGACCAGTCCCAGCACTGATCCCTGTGGTACCCCACTGGTCCCTCTTCCCTCTGTGGAATGTCAGCCATTTACCACCACCCTCTGTGTCCTGCCACCCAGCCAGTTACCTACCCACCACACTACTGTCCTACCCACACCCATATTCCCCAGTTTGTGTAATAGTCTTCTATGTGGCACAGTGTCAAAGGCCTTGGTGAAGTCCAGAAAAGGCCATTTCCACTGCCCTCCCCTGATCCACCTCCCTAGTCACCCAGTTGAAAAATTCAGTGAGGTTGGTCTGACATGACCTCACCTGGTGAAACCATGCTGCCTTGGGTCCTGTAGTCCATTGACAACCAGAGGTTCCACCAATCTCTCCTTCAGTAGTGCTTCCATGATCTTCCCCACTATCAAGGTGAGGCTGACTGGTCTGTAGTTCCCCACTTCCTCTTTGTTCCCACTTTTGTATAAGGGGACTACATCTGCTGTCCTTTAGTCTTTGGGTACCACCCCTCTTTCTAGTGATCAGCTAAACAGGATTGCCAGAGGTTCAGCCACCACCTCTCTTAGTTCTTTAAGGACCCTGGGGTGCACCCCATCTGGCCCCATTGCTTTATCAACTCTTATTACTTCCAGTTCCTTCAGGACCCTTTCTTGTGTAAAGGGACTTGTGTCCATTTCTGCACCATTCCCACCCCTTGTACTCCCTTCAGACCCATTACCCTCCTCTTCCTCAGTAAAGACTGAGCAGAAATACCTGTTCAATATGTCAGCTTTACTGTTGTCATCCTCCATGTGGCCCCCATCCTCCCCCTTCAGTCTCACTATCCCTCCCTTTGCCTTTCTTTTTTCACTTACGTACCTGTAAAAGGTTTTGTCCCCTCTACCCACTGATTTTGCAATATGCTTTTCTGTCTGAGCTTTGGCTTCCCTTACTGACCTCCCTGCCTCCCTTTGCTTCTCCTGGTACTTCTCCCTATCCCCTTCTGCCTGTGTCTTTTTGTATTGTCTGAATGCAATCTTTTTGGCTAGAATATTTCAGAGCTATTACTTACACATGTTCTGCATGTCAGCCACAATGTGTTTATTTGTCTGTGTATTGATAATGTGGTATAATAAAAGAACATTTCAATAAATATAATTCATGATAAAAAAAAACCTACTACTACTCCCCAGTGCTCACGGGTTGCCCCTGAAAACAAGCACTTGTGCCTAGTGGGCCTTACCTGGTTACCAAAGAATAAAAAAGTGGGAGTGTGGGACACACCAAACATTGGGGTGGTTACAAGCTATAACAAGCATTTGTCAATGCCGAAGTTCGCCGTTGGGATTGCTGTTGGTATGCACCAATTATCAGGACTATAGTTCCCAGCAGAGAGGACAAGTTATTCCACCAATGTCACATTCCTGTTGAAATACAGTGAAGTGCATACCTGTTTCCTCAATTCATGATCTGGCTTTGAAGAGTGGTGATGTGTCTGTGGTTCAGAGAAGATAAGGGCATTGGAGCCCCACCATGGGTTGGGGGGGACCTTATGGTTAGCAACCCTAATGCCCGGAGCATTTTCTGGTATTTGCACTACACATTTTCAATGTGGCCTTTTGTGACCCTCACCTTCTGAAAGCATTTGGGTCCTCTGCTCATAAACTGTGACACTGTGATTTTGTTATTATGTCCCGAGTATTGATTTCTCACAGTGACCACGCCATTCTGCACCAGATGTGCGAAAACACAGTTCGGGCAGGATGTGAAAAACTACAGCTGTACCATTCATAGGGAGGTGTGAAGAGAAGGCAGTTTTGAACGTATGGAGTGAAAATATTTAAAATGCTCGAATGTACGAGCGTACGTGGAAACTGCACAATGCATGCTCGTAACAGTCATTAAGTGGAATAATTTCACCAAAATTTCAACATAGGCATTTTGTGACCTCTACTCATGAACACTGTCACTATGATTTTCCTACTCTGTCCTGAACTTTGATTTCCCACAGTGACCATGCCACTGTGCGCCAGATGAGTGAAAACACACTTTGGGCAAGATGTGAACAATGACAGCTGTACTGTTCATAAAAAGGTGTGCAAAACTGACAATGTTGAAACTTTTGAGTGGAAGTATTACAAATCCTGATGTTACGAGTCTGATTGTAAACTGCACAATGCATGCTCATAAAAAAGTCATTTTATGGACTTTTGTCACCAAATTTTCAACATAGGCTTTTTGGGATTCCACCTCATGAACAGCGACACCATCATTTCATTAATCGGTCCCAAAAGGTGATTCTGCACAGTGACTTCGAAATCATCTTTCAGGACTGATTAACCAGATGACAGTGACTGAATTCATGAGGTGGGATCACAAGAACCCCAGGTTGAAAATTTGGTGCCACAGTTCCCCAAAATGGCAGAGATATGCATCAACGTTGAAAAAACCCTATTTATGCCATTATACAGCTTACCGGCATTTCTTCAGTTCGTGGTCAGCTTTGAAGAGTGCAGATGTGTTCCCAGTCCTCCGAAGATTGTCACGCCAGGCTCTGGAGATAAGTATGGTGTGTGTGTGTGTGTGTGTGTGTGTGTGTGTGGGGAGGTGGGGTGTGCAGAGGGTGGGTGCGGGTTGGGGGAGGAGCCACCAGACTCAACGAAGGACCATTTTCTAGTTTACAAGTTTAAAATTTTTGTTTTTAAAACCTTGCAGGAATGTTTTCTTTTTTACAGGGGCATTTGGCATGTTGAGGTGGGCTCCTAGCATGCCACTTTAGTGTTGGGAGGGCTGTAGCCGATGGGGGAATGGGCACCCTGTTGGTGCATACTGATTGTTGGGGGGGGCAAGAGCCGAGGGAGAATTGGGCACCCCCCTCAGCAAACAAGAGATTGGGGGGCATTATGCCAATGGGCAGTGGGCTCCCCAGTCAGCAAAATGAACTGGGATGGGGTATGCTGACAGGGGGATTGGGCACCCCCATTGGCAAATGTAAGTGCTGGGGGGCAACAGCCGAGGGGAATTGGGCTTGCTTGGCACGACAAATTTGGGAGGGGGACATTATGTCTATGGGAGGGCTCCTGTCGGCAAAATGAACTGAGGGGCATGCCAACAGGGGATTGGGTACCTTCATCGGTTTCTTTTTTCTTTTTTAACTGTGAGGGGGCACACTGAAGTCCTGGGCTCAGCGTGTTCACACTGCTGTAAGGTACAGCAGCGTGAACGCGCAACCAGGAACACAGTGCATGCAGCACTGCAACTTCAAAGGACTGAGCCGCACCACTATTGGTGTGGCTCCATCCTTTGAAAAGTTGTCCAACTCCAGCTGGAACAGGTGAAACAGAGTCATCTCCAGCCTGGCAACTGATTCGCCTGCTGCTCACCAGCTATTAGCAATGGTGCTCTCCATTGGGTACACCCCTGTAGAGCACCTTATAGCAATGAGTTTGTCTGTGCCTGCATGCCACGATGAACTCAAAAACTGTGTGCCTTTATTTCTGCAAAGTTAATTTTAGGATTTGTTAGTATCATCAGTATTGTGAATTTCTGCCTAAAGTCTGAACTGTCAGTACCTTTTCCACAGTTGTGGTACTTGATTCAGTAGCACCGTTCTTATGTGGGGTAGATGTGGGATTTAAAGCAAAACAAAAAGCTTTGATGTGCAGCTGAGCTATGTAGGCCTGTATATAGGGTGTGGTCACTGTTCTTCTCTCCCTCCATTCACCCCTAGTGCTTCTTTTATTTATTTATTTCAAATACTAGAATGACACGTATGAGCACAGGCTCTTTTTCAAAGGTTCAGCGTCAAAGTTACAAATACAGATGTTTGAAATACAACAAAAACACTGATCAAGTGCATATAAATACAATTAGTTACAGAAGACTTACATGTGGTCAGTATACAAGCAACACTGGTAGAGGTTTAACAAGATAACATATCACCCAGGTGGAGTAAAAGGTGCCAAAAGTTGATGAAGGTAGCTAACGCAGGTTATACAAGGAGACAGTTATGAGACATACCTTACTTGAAGAACATAGTATTAACCAGTCAGAAAGTAGTGAGGCAGTAGCTCAGAGGCTGTATTAAAATAATTGATGCGTATAGTGAGTGAAAAAATGGAGTGGGCAGATGTAACCAAGGTTAGTAAAAAAAAAAAAAGATTATGAATAAGAAGAAAAAGAGAAAGGTGGAAGTAAAAGTGAGAGCAGAAATGGTGAGATGGAGTGGGGGGGATGGGCACCCAATCCCAAGGCCAGAGCAGGTGTTAAGGGTATGGAAAGTGGAAGAGGGGGTGGGGTATAAGATGAGAATGACAGAATCAAAGTTAAGAGCCAACACAGGAGGGCAGGGGAACAAAACAAGCAGGTCATAGACATGGAGATTAGAACACCCCATTGCTAAGCTTACATAGGGCAATCACAGCCCCCAAGTGCTAGTAGGTGTTCCCACAATAAGTGTTTGAAGGGACCAGTCTTAGGCTCAGACAGAAAGTTCCCACATACAGTATTTAACCATCTGCTGTGCTCTTGCCTAGGACCATCACTGGGCTGCATTATTACTGACTGAGCATGTGTGCTTTGAGGTAAAATGAGAACTGCTGGCCCACAGGTAGGAGTACCACATAGGTTTCTACTATTGTTTCTGTATCCAGTGTATATTTCAGGACATTTGATATGGTATATGCTGCTCCCAATTTTGCACATGTGAAAAATAGCTGATAAAAGCAACCAAAAAGGTGCAACCTTACCCACAAAATGCATCTACTGTAGGTAGCCCCCAACCCCCAAACTATTTGGTAATTTCCATAAAAACAGGACTTTTATTTATTAAAACTTTGCACCCCCATTAAAAAGCTACCCATACCTTTGCTTGAGCTTAAAACTTAGTATTTTCTAAAAAGAAACATGCAACACATTTTTCTTCATCTTGAAGACTAGTAACAAGCTAATTACTCTACTTCTACTAAGACAACACCTGTTTTACTATCACAGACATTTCTGATATCTCAAGAAGACAACTCATCAGAAACAAGATCCCCTTATGTAAGGTCTACATATTGTTCTGACAAAACAAAGAAATGAAGGAGCACTCAAAGAAATTGGTGTCTCAAATGCTAGTGCACTTATTCTGGCAAATGGACCCCTGTACTCCCAAATGCCCTGATGTGAGTCCATTTGCCTGAATAAAAGCATTATTATTTAAAAAGTCATTTTTTCTGAGAAATTCTTCATTTTGTCGTTTTCGCACATTGAGTCCTGTGATGGATCACTGGTCTCTGGCTGCGTACATTGCCTTTGTGTAAGCCTAATGTTGTTCTAGCTTGAAAATACCACATATTAGAGGTACAGTAATGCTTCAGGATAATTGTTTAACTCTGCTTACCATCAGATTCTTGCTTTCAACCCCTGCTCTGAGATCAAATGGCCTAAAAGCAGGACTTGTAAATCTCTGACCACCACTATTAAGCACATGTGGGTGCAGTGATGGGGAGTGCTATAGGCAGAAATTAGTTGCTATTTCATTGTTTCATTTTTATACTTATTCTTACATTTGGTTGATACTTCCCTGTCTTCTAAAACTGACAGGCATATAGTAAATGGCTCATCATCATGTATTCTTCTCCACCTTCTAGGAAAAACCTAATGAAACATCAAAGAAGCTGAGAAAGGAATTTTGATTCATATGCACACCAGGCACTCTTATAATTTTCAGTGAGTTTACTGACAGCCCAGCTTTCTTTACCCCTTGACATCTTTCACAAGAAGGGCACTCATCATAGCAATCATACTTAATTAATTCAGCTTAAGAAGGTATTGCCTGATGCACATTTTTTATGACTGGTAAATGGAAACTTAAAACCTAAAGGGTTTTCTTGTATATATTTGCTGTTCCTGAAAATAGAGACCACTGTGGTTCTTGAAGGAGGTAGCTAAGGTGGTAAAGGAGAAAACATATTTCAGAAAATACAAGTAAATGCAAACGTAGTTGGACAGGGAGCTATATCTAGTGAAACAAAGGGAGGTACGAAGTAGGGTAAGGACAGCAAATGCTCAAATTGAGGGAAGGATTGCTGAAGAGTTCCAAAATGGGAATAAGATTTTCTTCAGATACGTGAGCAAAAAGAGGAAGGCAAGGGGTGGTATAGTGAAGTTCAAGAGATGGAGGGAATGTTCATAGGAAGACAAGGAAAAGCAAAAATTTTAAACAAGTAATTCTGCTTGATCCACACAGGGGGAGGAAGCTGTCATGCATTAACAGACACTGGGGGGATGTGGACACAAGTCCATTTAAGGAAGAAAAAGTTCACTGGGGCTCGGAAACTCTTAAGGAAAACAAGGCAATGGGGCCAGATAGGATTCACCCAAGGGTAGCTGCCCCCTCTGTCAATGCTATTTAGCACCTCATTAGAGATGGACGTGGCTCCAGAGGAATGGAGGAGGGCTGATGTGGTCCCTCTGCACAAGAGCAGCAGTAGGAAGAAGGCCAGTAATTACAGACCAGTCAGTGTCACATCAGTGGTGGGGAAGTTAATGGAGTCCCTGCTAAAGGAGAGACTGATGGAGTACCTGGAGGCACATGGGCTGCAGGATCATTGGCAACACAGCTTCACAGGGGGAAGGTCATGTCAAACAAATCTCATAGATTTATTTGACAAGGTAAATAGGGAGGTTAATCAGGAGACGGCAGTGGATGTGTCCTATCTGGGCTTCAGTAATGCCTTTGACACTGTTCCACACAGGAGGCTGATAATGAAACTTAGTAGCCTGGGGGTATGGGAGAATGTGGTGTTCTGGGTATCAAACTGGTTGGAAGATAGGAGGCATTGGGTGGAACAGGGTGGTTAAAAACAATCACTCAGAGGGCAGGAGAGTGACCAGTGGATTACATAGGGATCAGTACTGGCTCTGTCCTCTTCAGTGTCTTCATACATGGTATTGCTGAGGAACTGGAGGGGAAGATATGTCTGTCTGCGGGTGCCACAAAAATCTGCAACAGGGTGGGCACCCAGGTGGGGGTTGAAAGAATGCAGAGAGATATGGGAAAACTTGGGGAGTGCTCTAGAAGGTGACAGTTAGGGCAGGGAAACCCGTGGGCTGTGAATAAGATGGGGGGAGAATCTTACAGTTACCATGCAAGAAAGGGACCTTGGGGTGATCATATCTGAAGATCTCAAGGTGGCAGGGCAGTGCGACATGGCAGTAGGCAAGGTGAGCAGGAGACTGGAGTGCATAGGGAGGGGGATCTCTAGCAGGAGCAGGGAGGACATGTTGCCCCTTTGTTGCTCACTTGTGAGACCCCATTTGGAGTACAATGTCCAGTTCTGGAGGCCGCACATCAGCAAGAACATCAACAGGGTGGATGCAGTCCAGAGGAGGGATACTAAAATGGTGGTGGTGGGGCTTGCATGAGAAACCATACAAGGAGAGACTGTGGAAGCTCAACATTTACTCCCTAGAGGAGAGTGAGAGGGGACATAACTGAGATCTATAAGTACCTTATTAGGGAGAACAAGGTGCAGAAAGGTAGTCTCTAATAGGAGGAGGAACATCAGAATACAGGGGCATACTATGAAGTTTGGGGAGAGTTTAAGAGAGATGAGAAGAAACACTTCTTCACAGAGAGGATGGTGGTGCTTGGAACAGCTTGTCAGAGGAGACAATGGTGGTGAGACAGTGGGGGAGTTTCAGTCATGCATGTGTTAGGCACATGGATATAATAAGTAAGTAATAATACCCGACAGGATGGGTGTTACTGGGATATAACGGGCCGCCCAGGGGCGTAATGAGGCCCGACACCGCAGGTGGAGGGCCTTATAGCCCCTGGAAGGTCCGTTATATCCCATAACGCCCACCATGGAGGGTATTATTACACTTAGAAAATGGGCTATAGATGACTTTAAAAAAATATATACAAAAATAAAAAATACATATTTAAAAAATTAAAAAATATATTTTAAGTAACTGTTGTAGTAAAGTAGTGCCTGTTTTGTGAAATCACCACTGAGGGCGCTGCTGATTTTTTGTTTTCTTTTTAGAGTTCCTGTACATGAGCATGCTGTTCAGGTTAAACGTAACTGCTGCTTTGTCCCCTGACCCCCCCCCCACACACACGCACTACCACCACACACACGGACACGAGAGGGGAGAGTGCTTTATTTTGATTTCTCTAATGATCGTCACTGGGAACAGGGAAATACTAACCTGGTGATCTGGAGACTGGCTATGAAGAGAGGTACATGTTTTTGTTCCGTTTTTGATGATCTTTCAAATGTGGCGTGATTTTCCAGCGCTAGCGTGATAGCATGCTGTGAGCTGACACGGACGATGAACAGGAGTGTTGAGTATGGTAAAGGACAGTGACTATTTAAAAAAAAAACATTTTTTGTATTGCAGTTGCTTCTGAATTGTGTTTTGGTTTCTAGGGAAACAGTGTGGTTGAATGGGGGATAGCACTAGCATAGCGTTATTCTGGGAGGAACCGCCATTTTTTTTTTATGGAGAAAAAGGGAACCAGACTGGATTTGGGGGACAGGCGTACATTTTCATTAGTACACAAATGGCTTTTCTCTTTGTTTTTAGTGGGGCAGATTGGCTCCTGTTATTCTGTCTAGCGAGGTAAATCTCGATAAATGAGCAGGGTAAAACATGGCAGCTTGCGAGTTTTGCAATTTGGGTGGCCCCAGAATTTTATTTAGTAATGCGGCATGCTAAAGTGGAACTCGTTATTTTGCGGGCGTTGAAACATAGAAACATAGACTTTGACGGCAGATAAGGACCGCTAGGCCCATCTAGTCTGCCCATTTCCCTACCTACAGGATAGGCCACAGATCCTATTTAACCAACAGCCTATATCTTCCCGCCCCCCGCAAGAATTGCCTTATGTCTGTCCCATGCATTCTTGAATTCTCCCACAGTTTTAGACTCCACAACTTCCTCAGGAAGGCTATTCCATGCATCCACTACCCTCTCTGTGAAATAATACTCTCACATTGCCCCTGAACCGCCCTCCTTCTATCTTTAAATTGTGTCCACTTGTTCTTGCAAGTCTCTTTTTCTGAAAGATGCTACCCTCTTGGACTTTGTTGATTCCCTTGAGGTACTTGAAAGTTTCTATCATGTCCCCTCTCCCTTCTTTCCTCAAGGATACATATTAAGCTCCTTTAGTCTCTCCTCATACGGCTTCTCTTGCAGACCCTGCACTATTTTAGTTGCCTTCCTCTGGACTGCCTCTATCCTGTCTATATCCTTGCGGAGATGGGGTCTCAGAACTGGACACAGTATTCCAGATGGGGTCTCACCAACTGTCTGTACAGAGGGATAACAACTTCCTGTTTTCTGCTGCTGATGCCTCTCCTATACATCCCAGTATACCCCAGCCCTCCCTACTGCCTTCTCACATTGCTTGCTAACCTTAAGGTCATCTGATATGATTACCCCCAGGTCCCTTTCCTGTTTTGTTGTTACTACCTCCCACCCATTGTGTATTCTTCCCTGGGTTCTTGTTTCCCAGGTGCATTATTTGCACTTTTTGCATTGAATCCTAGCTACCATACGTCAGACCATTCTCCAACCTTGCCAAGTCCCTTTTCATCCTTTCCACGCCTCCTTGTGTATCAACCCTGTTGCAGATCTTTGTGTCATCTGCAAAAAGGCATACTTTTCCTTCCAGTCCCTCTGCAATGCCACTGATGAAGACATTAAAAAGGACTGGACCCAATACTGAACCCTGCAGTACCCCATTAGTAACCGCCCTTTCTTCAGAGTGGACTCCATTTACAATTACCTTCTGTGTCCTGTTGTTCAGCCAATGTTTTACCCAGGCTACCACCCTGGGACCCACTCCCAGGCTGGTTAATTTGACTAATAATCTTTTGTGTGGGACTGTGTCAAATGCCTTGCTAAAGTCTAGGTAGGCCATGTCCACAGCCCCTCCCTGGTCTACTACTTTGGTCACCCAGTCAAAGAAATCTATTAGATTCGTCTGACATGACCTTCCGCTGTGAACCCATGCTGCTTTGGATCCTGTGCTCCACTGACCTCTAGGTACTCAACTATTCTTTCCTTCAGAAGTGACTCCATCACTTTCCCTACCACAGAGGTCAGACTGACAGGTCTGTAGTTTCCTGCCTCTGTCTTGGTCCCACTTTTGTGAAGGGGACTCACATCTGCCTTCCTCCAGTCCTCGGGTACCACACCATCCTCCCATGATTTATTAAAAAGAGTAGCCAGTGGTTTCACTAGTTCCTTCCTTAATTCTTGTTGAGAAATAACAGCCCGGGTGCCAGGCTGTTTCAGCCAATGAGAATACGAGTTCCACTTTAGCCATTTTCTATACAGAGATATGGGAGGAGGGACCAAATAGTGTCTGGAATGTAGTGTTACGCAGGAAAAATAGGGCAGACTAAAAGGGCCTACGGGTCATGAAACATATATATGTAGAGCCCATATTAGCATTTCACAGAGGTCTGGTCTGTGTGGATTTTAATGATTTTAATATATAAACATAGAAACAGATGGCAGATAAGGACTGTTTGGCCCACCCAGTCTGCCTATTTTCCCTACCTACTGTAATAACGCAGACCCTTCTTGATCTCCGGCATAGCTCTCCCTTCCCTGACCACTATGGTTCCCTTATGCCTATCCCATGCATTCTTGAATCCCGTTACAGTTTTTGCCTCCACCACCTCCCTCCACAGGGATGCTGTTCCAGGCATCAATTGTTCTTTCTGTGAAGAAGTACTTCCTCATGTTTCCTCTGAGTCTAACCCCCATCAGCTTCATGGCATGCCCCCTTGTTCTTGAGCATCTTTTTTTCTGAAAAACACTTCCCTCTTGTACCTTAGTCTTATCCAAGAGGTATGTCAAAGTCTCTGTCATAGCTTCTCTTTCCCTCCTTTCTTCCAGGGTGTACATTTCGAGATCCTTTAGTCTCTCCTCATAGGGTCTGTGGTGTAGACCCTGCACCATTTTAGTTGCCCTCCTCTGAATTGCCTCTACCCTGTCTATGTCCTTCTGGCGATGTGGTCTCCAGAACATGACATAGTACTCTAGATGAGATCTCACTAATGATTTATACAGCGGTATCACCACCTCCTTCTTCTGTTGGTGATACCCCTCCCTATGCACACCAGCATCCCTCTGGCTCTTCAAACTGCCTTGTCACACTGTTTGACCACCATTAGGTCAGCAGATGTGACTACTCCCAATGTTTTTTTCCCTGTTTTGTGGTCATCAGTACCACTTCCCCCATCTTGTATGCTCCTCCCTGCCTTTCCGTGGCCCAAGTGAAGAATTTTGCCCTTCTTCACATTGAAAATTAGTTGCCAAACTCTTGACCTCTCATGCTCACACTCTCAAGCTTTCTCAGATCGCTATAAATGTTTTCCTTCCCCTTGGATTGTCTATCATATTGCAGATTTTAGTGTCATCTGCAAAAAGGCATCTTCCCATCTAGGCCCTATGCAATGTCACGTACAAAGACATTGAAGAGGACAGGTCCCGCTACTGATCCTTATGGCACCCTGCTGGTCACCCTTCCTTCCTCAGAGTGAACTGTGTTTACCTCCACCCTCTGTCGCCTATCCCCCAACCAGTTCCTTGCCCAGTTTCCCTCTTTTGGAGCTACTCCCAGGCTGCTCAGTCTGTTCATGAGTCTCCTATGTGGAATGATGTTGAAGGCCTTTCTGAAATCTAGGTAGGCCACATCCAAGGCTTTGCCCCTATCTACTGTACTGGTCACCCATTCAAGAAAATCTGTCAGATTTGTTTGACATGACCTCCCCTGAGTGAATCCATGCTGCCTCAGACCCTGCAAACTGCTGGTTACAAGATATTCCACAATCCTTTCCTTTAGCAGTTGTTCCATTATTTTCCCCACCACCAAAGTCAAGCTGACTGGCCTGTAATTTCCAATTTCCTCCCTGCTACCACTTTTGTGAAATGGGACTACATCTGCTCTCCTCCTGTCCTCCAGGACCCCTCCCATCTCCAGTGACTGGTTGAACAAGGACTGTCAGAGGTACAGCCAGCACATTTCTAAGCTCCTTCAGTATCATTGGATGTATCCCTGTCTAGCCCCATTGCTTTGTCCACTTTCAGATTTGTGACTTCCTTCAGGATTCTCTCCACTTTAAATGGATTAGTGTCCACCTACCTTCCTTCGATGCTCCATCTCTTATCTGTGGTCCCTCACCTTCCCTTTCCTCCATGAACACTCAACAAAAACATTTGCTCAGCATGTCTGCTTTTTCCATGTTCCCCTCCACACACTCCCCCCTTTCCCTCCTGAGCCTTACAATCCCTCCTCTGGTCTTACTCCTTTCACTTACATACCTGTAAAATGTCTTATCTTTACTGCATGGGCTATTTTCTCCTCAATTTGTTCCTTTGCACTCCTGACTGCTTTTTCTGCCTCCCTCTGCTTCTCATTGTACATCTCCCTATCCTCTTCCCTCTGCATCTCCTTATATCTCCTGAATGCTAACTTTTTTACCCTTACCTTTCCATTCACCTCTTTTGAGAGCCATAGCAGTCTCTTTTTCCTCTTGGTCTTGCTTACTTGCCTGCCGCAGGGATTTGTTGCCTTCCCTATGGCCCCTTTTGATTCTGCCCATTGTCCCTCCACTCCACCCATGTGCTTCTGCTGTGCCAGGGCATGCCTGAGGCATTCCCCCATCTTTGGAAAGTTGGCCCTCCTGAAGTCCAGGACCCTCACCTTCAAGTGGTTCAATTCTGGTTCAGTAGTTATGTTGAAAACACGCTGTGCATGCAGTGATCACTGGTCTCAGGTAGTCACTCACCTTGACGCAATGCTGTCCTCACTAGTGAGTACCAGGTCCAACATTGCTTCCTCATGAGTGGGCTTTCTTACTAGTTGCCTGATGAATGCCAACCTGCAGGGAGTCCAGGATGTTCATTCTCCTAACTGAAGCTGCAGCTGGGATGCTCAAATCCACACATGGCAGATTGAAGTCCACCACCAGCAGTACATCTCCCTTAGTTTCCATCTTTTGGATGGCTTCCACCAGTACTTTATCAATCTCCCCCAACCCCCATGCTGGAGGTCTGTAGATTGTGCCAGTCTGAATAGCGGGTCCATTCCCTGTCTCTAGGGTGACCCACAGTTCCTCCGCCCCCCTAAATTTCCTGTGCCTCTGTTGCTTTTATACTATCCCTTACGTAAAGATCCACTCCTCCCTTTTTCTTACCCTCTCTGTTCTTCCTGAACAGAGTATAGCCTGGTATGGCTATATCCCAGTCATGGTGCTCATTGCACCATGACTTGTTAATGGCGACAATGTCAAGGTCAGCCTCTGCCATAATGGCCACAAGGTCCTGTATTATATTTCCCAGACTATGAGCATTTGCATGCATGTCCTTCTGAATTAATTTACCACCCTTCTTGTCAAGCCCACATTTTCCCTTTTGCCTACTCTCCTCGCCCCCTCTGCCTTCATTCCTATCCCTCTTCATTTCTTCCATGCTCCTTTTACTGCTATTAGGCACCCTTGGGGATTCCCCTCCCTTATGGTTTTCTCTATAGACTGCTTCAGCTTGTAAAATGGGGAAGAGAAAGGGTTTCGCTGGATTGGTCCAATAGCATCAGGTGACCACTGATTAATTCTCAAGTAATCCATGGTTGTTTGAGAATTAATCAGTGGTACAGTATGCAACATTCTCTTCCACATTTCAGTTTCCTGTCCCCACTGTGTGTCACTGCTTCCTGGCCTTGCTAAGGGAAACTGCTGCAGTACCAAGAGTAGCCATTTCATGTTTGTGGATCTGTTTCCGATGTCCATTTCTGCCATACTGATCAGTGTGCTTTCTTTTTTTTTCCAGAATAATTTATTAGCTTAATTCAGGTATTTTTGCAATACAAGATTCACAAGAAATGTCCAGTACATATAACACAAACTTTAAAGGTGACCTGTAAAGAAATACTGCGGCCCGCTCCCATTCCCACATACCTTAAAATGCTGCGACGAGGTCTGGGGCTGCAGTGAGCTAATTTTAAATCAGTGTGTTTTTGTAATAAAATGCGAAACTTTCGGCCGAACAAGGCTGGCGAGGTTCCCCATCTGAGAGGCGCAGAAGTCATGGGATTACACCTATTTAGTGACATTAAGCTACCACCACTGCTCTTATTATAGTAGCCATGGCGGTACTTTATTATGCTTAATATATGGCTTATGGGGGTCTTCATACATGTAATGTCACTTACAGCAACAACCTGTCAAGATGTTATTACATGTATGAAGACCCCTATATGCTTTAGTATATTAAGCATAATAAAGTACTGCTACGGCTACTATAATAAGAGCAGTGGTGGTAGCGACGTCACTAAATAGGTGTAATCCCCATGACTTTCAAGCAACTGCTCAGCCGGAACCCGCTGAAGCCTGTGTTCGGCCGAAAGTTTCAGCATTTTATTACAAAAACACACTGGATTAAAATTAATCTCCCCTACTGCAGCCCCAGACTCCCGCAGCAGCATTTTAAGGTATGTGGGAATGGGAGCGGGCTGCAGTATTTCCTTACAGGTCACCTTTAAACAAACAACCATATTCACCAGACATTTTTGATTATTTCTCTTAATAATGCATTAACAATTCCTGAAAATGAATTATAGCCTACTTGTGAAATATAAATCCTGTAAAGTTTCTAAAGTCTCCCCTCCTTATACTTAAATACAGTAGGGTATATATATTTAAAACACCGTAAGTGGAGATACCAAGTCTTGTAATTGTCTCCAGGAAGCATCAGGCTGACAGTTCTCATTTCATAAGTGTTCCACAATTGTTCAATCTGGACAGCTTCTTTCACCATATATACCCATGTATAATGATTAAAGTCAACAAGCTTTTCAGCATTCCAATGAGATAGGATCAATCTCTTAGTAACCATAGTGCCTAAAAATATATATTTTTTCTTTGTGATAGAGATAAATCATTATCCTGTATAATGTTCAAAATCATACTCTTGAAACACATAGGGAGATTCAAATGAAACCATTCTGACATTAATTGATTTGTTTCTTACCACCATGTCTGAATATATTTACACCCCCACAAACAATGGTATAAGTCCCCTAATAGACCACATCCATGCTAACATTCTCTCCCCCCCCCATTTTAATATTCCCTAAAATCTGGTGGGGGAAGGGAGGTAAAATATGCTCTATCCAGAATTTTTGTGGGGGTATAGCCTTGTTTTTGGCATACAAATAATCTTTATTCATTTTTATCCTTAAGTTTTTTCATTGTTATTCAGAATATGATAAATTACTTTCTTTCTCTCTTTTAGCATTTTTATTTACCCAAGGGTCTTCCTCGGTGGTCACTAACATTAAATAAATTTGTTGGGATAATTTGAATCTCCCCTTGTAAAGCATTTTCTTATGCATATATATTAGGACAGAGAGATTGCAATTGTTTCCATGGGCAAAGTTATCCTTAAAAATATTCTTTAATGAGAGATAATAAAAAATATTTAGATTATCTATATATGGAAACAGTGTCTTACATTTGTCCATGGAGACAAATGATCCCTCTTCCACCATCTGACACCACGTTAGGCATTCCTGATCAATTGATAATATCATTCTTTTCCCTAGTTTCCTTCTCCTAACAGTATCGTTCCCCCAAATGTTTAAATGACTCCAAGGGACAAAGCTCTTTTCTTTAATCCTGATAATTGATCAGGCTAATACCTTTTTAATGGGGTAAAATATGCTAGGAATCTTTGTTTTTATAATTAATTCTTGAATAATATTATCAACGCTTGGTAAACCAGATTTATCTCAAAAATGGGGTTCAAAATAGCTTCCCCTTTCTGGTCAAAAAGCCCATTCCCATAATATCTTGATTTGGTATGACACTACATAAGACATGGGATCTGGGCAGCTGTAACCTCCCTGCTTCCTAGGATATCATAGTCTTCCTGGGTATCCTGGGTTTCCCACCTCTCCAGAGAAATTTAAGAAATTTCCTATGTATATTACTAAACCACTTTTCTGTAGGGAATCCCACTATATTTTGAATGACATAAATCAAGTGGGGTAGTACCATAATTTTAATTGTCTCAACCCTTCCCCATAATGATAAGGACATTTTTTCTCAGCCTTCCAGTAACATGCTTATTTTTTCCTTGGCCTTATCATAATTTATCTTGATGGTTTTTGTTTGATCCTTTGTTAATAAGATCCCCAGATATTTGCATTTACTACTAACCATAAAATCCTGAGTTATTGTTTTATCTAGTATATAATTATTGGCATAAATTTCCAAAATGATTAGTTTGGTCTTATTAAGTGTACATCCAGATAAGGCTCCATGTATATTAATTTATTCTAATATTATTGGTAAGAGCCTATTGATATCTTGAATAACTAGTAAAATGTCATCTGCAAAAACATTTAATTTGGTTTCTATATCTTGAAATGTAACCCCTTTAATATGTGAGTTACTCCTTATTGTTCTCAAAAAGAGCACAAGGACCAATATAAATAATACCCGGGAAAGTACCCTGTCAAGTGAGCGCTACGAGAATAGTGCCACACTATACATCGCTAGTCTGGTAAGCGCTCACATGGACAGTGAGTGGGGATTTACAGTGCTTGCTGTAAGCACTCCTCTGGTCACTGTCTGTGGTGCTGGTACACCACAAGGGCACCAGAATCCAGGAGGCTGACTGAGCTGCTCCTGTGGCATGGAGGACTGGGGCATAGAGCAGTTCAGCCAGTGGCACTGGAGACCAGGGCTCTAATCCTGGTCTCCATCCATTTTACACACCTAACATTTTTTTTTACAAGGGGCCATGGAAATGATATTCCATGGCCCCAGGCATTTAACTTGCCCTATGGTCCAATGCCCCCGGAGTAGGAATCTTTAAGTCTGGGGGGTGCGGGGAAGAACCTCCACAAAAGAAATATTGGCACCATTATTGATGTGCACACCTTGCCAACACTATTCTTGTTGGCACTCTTTGGACTCAGTGCCCCGGGGAAAGGCAATATCCCTGCCTTACCCCATTTGTCATACTAAATGGTTCACCAATATAGGTGTTTACCATAAATCTGAATGTGGTATTCCTATATAGTAAGGAAATTACCCTGATTATTTTAAAAGGGATCCCCAGTACTTAAGGGTCTCCATCATAAAATCTCTGTTAATTAGGTCAAAAGCCTTCGAGGCATCTATAGCCAGGGCATGGGGTAAAATTTTATTTTTCTGCACATAGTGAATTAAGGATTGGATTCTCCTAGTGGCATTAGGGATAGTTCACCCAGAAATAAATCCAAACTGATCATTATGTATGACCACAGGTAAATATTCTTTAATTCTATTAACTAGTAACTTTGTTAGTAGTTCTTAGTCACTATTTAATAGTGATTGGTGTGTCACTATCTATTAAATCTGGATTTTTCCCTTCTTTTAATAGTAATATAATTTTTAACTGTTCCATTGATGGTGAGAGAAACTAGTCTTTCTCTAAAATTTATTCCAATAATAAAGTAAGCCAAGGAATCAACTCTTCCAAAAAACAGTAGTAAAACATTCTATAGTTAGACCATTTAGTCGATGGCTCTTTTTTTTTTGGCATATTGGTAATGACTTCTTTAATATCATTAACCATAAACCTGTCCTGTTTACATTCTAATAGGGGGATTTGGGCATTTGTTAAGTATTCTCTTATTAAAATTGAAGTGGGCTGTAGTTTCAACTGGTAAATTTGCTTATAAGCTTCTCTGATAGCTTCCCCCATCTCTACATCTTTCATTACTCTGTTACCCTCACCATCCACTAAACATGTAATTAGGTTTTTCATATTTTGTTTTTTTAACAAATAGGCCAACAATTTATTAGATTTATCTCCTTGTACATACCTAGCTCTCTTGATTTTATTTAGATTGGTAGCCATCTCTTTATTATTAATCTCATTCTTTACTAGTTTTAGTCCATACCATTCCTTAGTGTACTTATTATAGTCCTTAGTTACTAATAAATCTAAATTCTTAAGTTGCTTGTCAAGTTCTTGATTTTGTTTTCTTTTAGTTTTATTAATAAATGCTTTGTAACAAATTATTTTGCCCAGTATTACTGCTTTAAAAGCATCCCATAGTTTGATAACTGACTGTGTTCCATCATAATTAAATTGCCAGAATTCTTTAATAGTTAGTTTAAGCTTCAAGTTAAAAGCTTCATCTGAAAGTAAAGTATTGTCCATTCTCCACCGTGAAGAAAACGTTCTGTTTTGGTTACGTAGTCATATTTTTATCTGTATCATAGCATGGTCAGAAATATGTTTTGAGTTTATCCAAGCCTTTTCTAATAAGGGTAATAAAGTTTTGATAAGAAAATATAATCTATTCAGAAAAAAAACACAATTTTTCTTATCTTGATATGTATATTATTTTAACTGTGGGTTCAACAGTCTCCAACCATCCTCTAGATCATGTAATTGAATAAACTGATTAATTAATCTAGATTGGTGTTTATTATAAGCTGTAACCTTTAGTGTTTTATCCATCTCAGGAATGATTAGTACATTAAAGTCTCCCATAAGAATAATATTCTGAGCAGTCACATTGGTTAAGGCACAAGTTATTTCTGCCAAAAACTCAGAGTAGTTAATAAAGGGAGCATATATTGAACCCATGGTTAGTGTAATGCCTCTAACTTTGATTTTAATCAGTATGATTCCTCCACATGTATCTGAATGGGTCAGCATTTTTTCAACTGGAGGAGATTTTCTAAAAAGTAAAAGGTAAAAGTAAAATAACACCCAGCACTTTTTGTGGTTCCTTCCCAAAAATATATGTGACACCCATTTTTGCTTTAATTTCATAATTTCTTTTTTATCCAAATGGGTTTCCTGAAGTGTGATGCAGAAAGCGTTGGAGACAGTCTTCCCAGAGTGCCCTTTGGTGTGATGTCTAATCGCCCCTGCAGGAGGCCAGTGACTTATTACAGGGTCTGTCACAGCTCAGCCAGAGAGAGAATACCTCTTCCAGAGAAGACACACTGCATTGTTTTTTCTCCATGACATGGCCTCAAAATCCAACATTTTACTTTTCAACTCTTTATTGAGAAGCTCTAGTTCTTTTAATTGCCTCTGTGTAGGCACATTAATGTTTTCAGTCTCAAACACCCTCTGTTGTAGGTCTGCAATATTTTGCTTTATTTGTTGATTAACCACTACAAGAGAGTTGACTGTATTTTGGATTGTATCAATTTTGGTTTCCAGTCTTTCCATTTTTTTCATTCCCTCATTTAAGGTGGCTAGTTGTGACAAAATTTGTTTTACCCATGGGGCGGTCTAGGATCTTCATTATCTGAATCCTCTGTGTCAGACTGTACCTCATGATAGTCCGATTCTGAAACAGTGTCTTTATTTGTTAAGTGAACTATTACTTCTTTATTTCTAGTCTTCTTCATGACTGAACTTTTTCAGTGGGTATCTTAATTTCCTTTAGTATTACTTGTACTAGCTGTCTCAATATATGAATTTTTCTTATTCTTATCATTCAAAGTGTCCTCTAAAATGCCATCCATCTCCCCAGAATCAGAACATTTGTTTTCTTTAACAACAGTTTTTTTTTTGTTATCACACCAGGTACTTTATTTCCCTTCCCCAAAGGGCGCTGCTCTAGCACCATATTCTCTTGCTGAGCAACAGAGGTATTTAACTTGTTAGCGGGCAAAGAAGTAGCAGATATTGTTATCTGAAGCTGCGGGTTGGCAACAGTCCAGGGTGTCTCCACAACTGGTGCAGAATTAAATGCTCCTTCTTTCCAGGTGCCTTCCTTCAAAATTTCTACCCCTTGCCCTCAGGTGATTTGGTAGATACTAGCTGCATTGGCTTGCCAATGGTTATCTCTGTGCTGAGTTTATTTTTAGGCAAGTTCTGTTTCTTGCTTTCAAAACCCGTAAGCCCAGTGTCTGTAGACTTACAAGGTACTAGCATCTGGGGTATTTCATCAGCAGTTTCACTGGCATTTACCAGCATTTTATCTCTTTTTCCTGGTTTCTCACTGGACTTGGGATACCCACTCTTTGTTTCTAAAGCTGCTGCTCGAAGTGTAGTTGTCATCTCTAGTTGCTGAATCAATTTACCTGGTGGAGTAACTAAATTTGTTGATTTCTTAATTAATTAAGGAGAGTTTTGTTGCTTTACCCTCCTTATTCTTATTTTCAGATTGCGGTTCAGATGCCTGCATGCCTCCGTGTGAATGCCATGGTGTGCGATAGCACACATCTGAGGGGGGGAGGAGTACAGCTTCCCTCTGTCAATGGCTCAGTTCATCAAAGAAGGGGTGAACTTCACTCTGACAGCTCCAGCCACTGATCACCATGCTTTCTGTGAAGCAGCCATGGCTGTAGATAAGGTTCTATAGCACCAGTACTATGAGCATTGTCTTTCCACCCACTCACCCAGTATAAGGTAGGCAACCTAGTGTGTCACAGTACACAATGCAAGTAAACATGCTAGGGGACAAAAATCAATGTACAGTGAAATGTGCAGCAGTGGTACCCAAATGCACTATTCAACTGACCTCAAATTCCAGCCACTCCATCCTGTTGAACTGTGTCTCTGCAAAGTATGGTTTGCTGCCTGTGTCCGAAGGCAGTGTGTACAAACTGTGCCCTTTTCCCTCCAGCCATAGGAACAGGTTTTGGAGGTGGTTTTAAAAACTGACACTTGCCATGTTTAGGAGGTGGGATAATGCATGGGATATGTTGAACATTAGGGGCCAAAACATGTAAAAAATAAAGTTAAGAGTAAATGTTAAAATAATTTGTTTCCTCATAACTTTGTTGGTTTTTCACATTTGTTCCCCAAATTGTCAACATAATCTTTTCATGACCACTCCTTCTGAGCATGACAAGAGTCATTTATAAACTAGTGGCTGAAATGTCATTTTGTGCCACAAGTGTTGATACACATTTTGGATAGGATTGAGAAATGACAGCTGTTACATTCAAGAGGTGGTCTCAAAAAATGATTATGTGAAAAAGTTGGGGTCAAAATATTGAAATTTACCACAGTTACAAGCTTGCATTGAAAAATTGAAACATAGACTCTTAACTTTGTTTTCTCATATTTTTATCCCAAATTTCCAACAAAGTCTTCCTATGACCCCACAACACCTCCTTATGAGCCCACCTCATGAACAAGGGCAGAGAACATTTTCAAATCCTGCCCAAAGGATGATTTTGCACCATAGTCAGTCAAGTTGCTGACTCATTTTGGTCACAGTAACTACAGCACTGCAGCAAGGGTGAAAGTGAAGGGAGTGATCTTGATTTTTCATTGCCTCTCACTCTTGTCACCCTTTGTGACCACACAGATTCTACCCCATATGGGGCATGCTCATTTCCTGGGAGGATGCTGTGGTGCTGTAGCTCTTGGGAGACAAAATGAATGGTGCTGTGATGCCAAGTGGCATTTTGCCTGCGCTGTAATCAGCATCGGCAAAATGTATGTCACTGCAGCATGGATGAACCATTTTGCACCAAAAGTGTGAAAACACATTTTTGCCAGGATTTTAAAAATGATAGCTGTCACAGTCATGAGATTCTTTAAAGAAATAGCTATGTGGAAACTTTAGGGTCAAAATATTGAATATTACCAAAGTTATGAGCATGCGTTTGTAAATTTCAATGTAGTCTCATAGTTTTGTTTTTCAATATTTTTGCCCAAAATGTTCAACATAGCCTTCTTATGACCCCCACCTTATGAACAAGCACAGAGAAAATTTTCTATTTCTGCCTGAAAGGTGATTGCACACAGGGACTATGAAATCATCTTTTGGGATGCAAAAACACATTTTGGCCAGGATTTGAAAAATGACAGCTTTCTCATTCATAAGGTGCTATGAAGAAATTGCTATGTTAAATATTTGGGGTCAAAATATTAAAAATTACCAAAGTTATGGAGGCTTCATTTGCAGATTCCAATGTAGGCTCATAATTTTTTTTTTTTTTTTTGATTTTTATGCCACATTTTCAACATAGCCTTCTTATGACCTTGCCTCATGAACAAGGGCAGAAAAAGCTTTCAACTCCTGCCTGAAAGGTAACTTCATGGAGTGGCCATGAAATCACCTTTCAGGACAGATTTGCCAAATTTCACTGCAATTGTTCATGAGGTGGGGGTCCTAAAAAATGCATGTTGAAAACCCAATTGAAATACATTGAACCACATACCTGATGTCATACACACACACACACATATACACACACACACTCTCTCTCTCTCTCTCCTCCTCTTCAGCTTTGGAATTCTTTTGATATGCTTCAGAGCACATTGTGGAGGTGCCACAATCCACAGGGGATATCAACGGCAACTACTTGGCTGGCAATCAACATAATTTACTACCATTTAGACACTTGGAAAAACTGTGTTAAGTATTCCAGCTTTAGATCTGTACTGTAGAAATCTTTGTTTACTCAATGTTGTGGTAAACTCTCCAGTTTTTACCAGAGGACAGCTGGAGAGGGGAGGGGGAAATGTGATCATGAGCTTCTGTAGAAGTGTCAGGCAGTGGAAGGGTTAAGATTCTGGATGTTTAACATTCCTCATCAGGCAGATTAGCTTGCTGAGCAGTGTAGATCAAAGGTAAGAGCTGACCAATGATTGGACTAGCTTTTCCTTTTGAAGTGCAAGACTGTCTCCTGCCAGAAAGCCAAAACTCTGTCATAATTAACCTTGCTAATGATTGGTGTAGCACTGACATGCCCCTACCAGACCACTCTGCATTGGACTGACAGTGTCACACCCGTCAAAAGGCACTCTCATATCAAGATGTTCATTTGCACATATGCACAGGGCAAACATAACAAGCATTTGTCAATGCCGAATGTTGCCTTGCCGGCACTGGCATTGGTAGTGCAGGATTTGAGAGATGCATAATAGGCATGGCAGTGAAGTACTGAACTGATGCCAACCCACCCCTACCCTGCAGAGACTGACAGGCATTGGGGTGTCCCTTTGGGTGTTTGGTAGTGCAGTGCGGGAAAACATTTTGGGTAGGATGTGAAAAATGACAACTGTACAGTTCATAAGGAGGTGTAAAAAAATGCCAGTGTTGAAAATGTGGCATGTAAATATAACAAATTTGTGAAGTTACAAGGGTGCATGGGAAATATGCAACGCATGCTTGCAACACTGCCATTTTATGGGCGTTCGGCACCAAATTTTCAACATAGGCATTTTAGCACCTCTGCTCATGTACAGTGTCACTGTTATTTCCTCAAAGTGTCCCAAGAAGTGATTTCGCACAGCGACCATACTATTCTGTGCTGGAAGTGTGAAAACACATTTTGGGCAGGATATGTGAAATGACGGCTGTACTGTTCATCAAGAAGTGTAGAAAAATGGAAATGGTGAAAATCTTGAATGAAAATATCACAAATGCACAACAGTACGAGCGTGCATGCAATCTGCCAACACACGCTCATAACACAGTAATTTTATGGAGTATCGTCACCAAATTTTCAACATAGGCATTTTAGGACCTCTGCTCATGAACTGTGTCACCATCATTTTCATAATCTGGCCCGAACACTGATTTCCCACAGCAACCATGCTATTCTGTGCCAGAAGTGCAGAAACACATTTTGGGTAGGATGTGGAAAATGACAGCTGTACTGTTCACAAGGAGGTGTAGAAAAAAGGCAATGCTGAAAATTTGGCATTAAAATATTGCGAATTCGCGAAGTTACGAGCTTGTGTAGCAACTGCACAACGCACGCTCGTAAAACAGGCATTTGTTGGATTATTTCCACCAAATTTGGAACATAGGCTTTTTGAGAGGCCTCCTCATGAACACTTGCACTGTTATTTCGTTAATGGGTCCCAACAGGTGATTTCACGCAGTGACTGCGAAATCACCTTTCGAGGCTGATTAACGCCATGACAGTGATAGAATTCATGAGGAGGGGCCCCAAAAACCCCATGTTGAAAATTTGGTGCCAAAATTTCCACAAATGCCTGAGATAGCAGTAAAAGTTGAAAAAACCCTATTCATTCCATTATACAGCTTACCGGCATTTCCTCAGTTCGTGGTCGGCTTTGAAAGTGCAGACGTGTTCCCGGTCCACCGAAGATTGTTGCGCTAGACTCCGGAGGTAAGTATGGGGTGAGGGTGTGTGGGAGGCAGGGTGCACAGTAGGTGGGTGCGGGTGGGGGCCAGGAGTCTACGAGGGACCGTTTTTATGTTACAGGGGAGGAAAAAAACTAACATCGCGGGACAGTTTTTTTTTCAGGGGACTTGGCATGCTGGGGTGGGCTCCCAGCATGCCACCTAACTGTTTTTTGGGGTTGCTGCAGCTGACAGGGGATTGAGCACCCTCGTCGGCAGACAATGGGGGGTTAATTTATGCCGACAGGGATTGGGCACCCCGTCGGCACACAATGACAGCTGGGGGGAGGCAAGAGCCGAGGGGGATTGGGAACCCCCCTCAGCATATAAGAAATATGGGGGCCTGATTTATGCTGACGGGGAGTGGGCTCCCCCGTCGGCACACAATGAAAGCAGGGGGAGGCAAGAACCAAGGGGGATTGGGCACCCCCTCAGCATATAGGAAATGGGGGGGGCTTCTGTATGCCGACGGGGAGTGGGATCCCCCGTTGGCAAATGTGTGCCACCACAGTAAGACAGCTGGGGGATTGGGCACCCCTGAAGTCAGCCGTTGGGCGGCCTCCCGCCATGCTGCTAATGTGCCGAGCATGCAGGAAGGGTCCGCTGCATCTGATGAGCTTTACTCGGATTGCAGTGGACCTTTCCTTAGATGTGCTCACCACATTAGCATGCATGGTGTGGCTGCCGGCATGAAGGCTGATTAGGTAATGAGGGACGCACCTACTGATGCATGCCCTGCATTCGCCCAACAGCGGCCGCACCTCCAAAGCTGCACTACCGCAAGATAATGACTTGCGCGCAGGTGCGGCAAGCCAACATAAAAAGGACATTGTATAATTGGAAAAAGGACCTATAAGACCGGCAAGGATGATGGGGGAATGGATGTCTAGGATATGAGCAGAGGTTACACCAGCTGTATCTTCAATCTCTCTCTCTCTTTCAGATGTAGAGATGAAATTCAGGATTTAACTCAGTGAAGAATAATGAGAAGTGCTGTACATACGATAGGTGTTTTTTTTTTTAATCCTGAAGAATGAAGAAGATATGCACTGAAAGCTCTATAGAGAAAGGTTAGAACAGAACTATGAAAGCATTATTACTCTCAGAAGATGATAGAACTGAAGAATAAATTGCCTCAAAGACCATTAAATCAAATTTAGTTGAATGCATATGGGGTGAATGTCTGCAGAGTTTCTGAAGATCCCAAAACAATCAGCTACATCAGCATAGACATACACATTATGGATCACTTGCATTCTTCAGTTTCATGCCTGTGTTCCTATGTAGAGACTGCAAAACAGTTACTACAGGATAGCAACAGACACCTGATCATTAATAATTAGAACCTTGGCCTAACAGTAACAGCACTGATCAGGAAAGTGCAGCTATAGTATATAATTCATAAAATCCAGCTAAACAAGTATTTATTTTATGGGACACTGTGGCATTTAAACAAGCATTTGTCAATGCTGAATGTTTCCTTGCATGGTGTATGTAGCAGGAGTGTATTGTGTTAGCTGAAGTAAAGGAAGAGAAGAGTGAGAATATTGGTAAGCATCAGGATTTACTTAAAAGTTTAGTCCCATATCCATTCCAGTGGTGAGCTGTGAAATCCCTTCTCCATAGCCCCATTTCCCTACACACACTGCCTGTACTGATCAAGTTCCATGAATACAGGGGATAGCCCTGGTACAATCAGCTGTGTATTGTCTATTTTCTTGCAAGCTCTCTCTCGAGCTGCCACTGATCTCTGCACTGACATTTACTGCAGCCACTACTGTCTTCCTCTCTCTCTGTCACTGTCACTGGCCTCTGCATGGAGCTTTACAGTGCCTGCCACTCTCTTTGTTCTCTCTGTCTTTCTCATAGACTGTTTGGACTCCCCCAAGGGTGTCACCAGAGGTATAAAGTTGGTGGTGGCTAATACCCCACAGTTAAAATCTTAGCAAAGCTAGGGGGTCCAGGGGCATTCTCCCCCAAAAATTGTTGAAATGTTTACTTTCAAATGGTGTTTTTTCCCTGCATTTTAATGGTGAAAGAAGTGTTTGAAAAGCCTGATTATCACCTATATGTATTTCTTATATGTGGAAAGATTTGGTTACTGGACCACCGATAACAATAGACAGACAGACACCATCTCCCAGCAGATCTGGTGGGATGGTTACATAACTCTAGATGAAAAACAGACAGAGAGACACCATTATCCCAGCAGATCTGCTGGGAAGGTTAAGGACCCTAGAGGAAAAACATCAGAGACACACTATTATCCCAGCAGATCTGTTGGGATGAGAAGCTTACAGGAACCCAGAGAATAAAAGACAGAGAGGCACCAGTATGCCATCAGATCAGTTGGGAAAGTTACAGGACCCCAGAGGAAAACAGACAGACACCATTATCCCAGAAGATCTGCTATGAAGATTACAGGCCCTGTAATCTGCCCAGCAGATCTGCTTGAATATATATATATATATATATATATATATATATATATATATATATATATCATTGAAAACACTGTTAATGCATCAGTTTGGGGTGATACCATGCCAACAAAAGTCTGGAAATTGATGTTGGGGTTACCAACCCTACCCCACACACACACACACCCTCCACAGGCAATGGGGTGTGTCCTTGGGATTGTTGGCCCTAACTCTCACCCCATTAAATGTGTAAACAAGCTGAGATGGTACAGTATAGGAGAATGGGATGAGAGTTAAGCCCAACAATCCCAAGGCACACCCCAGCACCTGTTGGTCTGTGGAGAGTGTGTGTGGGGTGGGAGTAGGGTTGGTAACCCTAACATCGAATTTCTAGAGTTTTGTTGGTGTGGAATAAACTCTAACTCATGCATTAACAGAGTTTTTTTTTTTTTTTACAATGAAATTCCCTTCTTTTTCAGAAAGAGAAATGTTACACATATGACATCTATGGGTGGGAGCGTGGGCCCTCTGGGCCCTGCACTTCTACACACCTATAAGTGTAGAGGAATAGTGCAGGAGTGTCATGTGTTCCCAGTTTTGCATAGTGGGATACATATTTGGGAGCATAGGCCCTCTGGGCCCTGCACTCCCACCCACCCATACATGTAGGCACATAGTGCAGGAGGGCCCTGTGCTCCAAGTATTGTAAGATGGTTTCCATGGGTAGGAGCACAGGCCCTCTGGTCCCTGTGCTTCTACCTACCAATAAGTATTGAAACATAGTGTAGGAGGGCCCTGTGCTTTTAGCATTGCATAACTGTATCCATAGGTGGGATCGCTGGCTCTCTTGGCCCTTCACTCCCACCCACCCATGAGTGTAGAGGCATAGCATAGGAGGGCCCAGTGCTCCCATGTTAGCATAAATAGAATGCATAGGTGGGAGTGTGGGCCCTCTGGGCCCTGCTCTCCCATCTACCCACACATACAGACATATAACACAGGCCTAGAGGTATTCCAAGTAACTCTTGTAATGTTTATTTGGCAATATCACAGTAACAATAGCAACTGTAGAAAAAATTATTTTGCAGTTGTATACATGACCTAGCCACCTCCACATGCAAATCTGTATCTCAAACCGTTTTCGAGATACAGGCACCGAAAGGCACCACAGCAGCCACAATGTTATCCTATTAGAAAATTTACAACTTTGGACTGCTAAAATGCTGCAACCACTGCAAATGTTTGCACCAAACCAGTGAAAGGTACATCTGTGGAGCAAGGTCTTGCCACTCTGCAAATTTCAGCCCAAAAGTCCTAACAGTTGTCTTGCTATGAAGTGGCAAAGAAACTGGGATTTTGGAGCTGTTTACCTGCGGTACTTTCACAAACTTAAGCAGACTTTCAAAAAAGTCCCATTGGTTTACATGGAGAACTTTTGCAGAAGTACTGCAGTACTTGCATGAAAGTCCCACCATTATACATGTGGGACCTTCACAAAAGTACAAACGGGAGTTTTGAAAAAGTCTGTGGAAGTTGCGTGAAAGTTCTGTTGCTAAAATAGTGGGAAAATCTAAAAATATATATATTTCTGGGCATCCTGGTGAAAAACTAATGTCAGGGTCATGTTCCTAGGGCCCCAATTAGGCAAATCAATCAGCTGGTGTTTGGCTAGGGGAAGTATTTTTTGAACTACAACATTTTTTCTGCCTCACTAACTGAAAACAAGATGGTGGCCGAACGAAGGTACCAAACATATTTGTGAAAGTAAAAAGTGCTTTCACAAAAGTAAAAATTGTTTTCAATGCAACATATATTTTTTTTAACCATAGGCTATAATGGGAAACTTTAAACTTTAATAACTTTTGAACAGATTAATATTTTTTCACTAAACCTTCAAAAGGCACTTCCCTGACCCAGTCCCCATATACTCTGAAAATTATGGACCAGACAGACAAACAAACTGTTCGGGCTGTACAGACGAGCAAAATTTTGGTCAAATATGACCAAAAAAGTGTTGTTTACACTTTTTTGGGCACCCTGCATCTCCACAACTGCACGTCCGACTGCAATGCAACTTGCTAGATTCAGAGCCCTATGGCAGAAGACGGTGCTTGCAAAACATCAGGCAAATTGGAAAAACAGTTGTAAAGTTATTAAATTGGAAACCTCGAGGCTTTAACATTAAAGTGCCTACTCAACCCTAACTATAGCGGTACTACCGTGCAGCTATAAGATGTATATATAGATTTTTTTATTTTATGAGAGATAGAGACATATACATACACATATGTCGTTATCAAATTTGCTGTGCCCGAATTTGAGAACAGGTGGGGAAATTATAAATGCCATTCTGTGTCATTAAATAGAACATTTATGTCTTAGTCTTTGAATCTGTGCATGCATTTCCAGCACTAGTTTTAGTCAGAAATACACTTTCTGATAATATAACCACACACCATACACACTGTCAAAATGTCCCACTATTAATACCTATTCTTATTTTCCTGTCAGGACTGCCACATTTGAAAACGCCTTCCCACAGTTATCGCTGAACCAAGTAAAAACTAAGGAAAAATAACTTTTTTGATCAGTTTCATCATCTGACTGTTGTAACTTAGACAAAAACAGTCATCAGGTATCATAGCAGAACTGAAACCAACTGATAAACATTGGAAAAGGAAGTTGACTCTTTAACAATCTATCAAAGCATTGCAAGTTATCTTAGGTCAGATATAAAACGTACACACCTTTCTCAAACAAAACCTTCATTCATATCTCTCTTTGGAATCCCCTTTTTTGAGCCCCCCAGCACTAGAAGAAACCTTTTTTTTTCTCAATAAGAGAAATGGTGAGTGTGCACAATACCTAATAAAAGCAATTCATTTTATTTTGATTACTGGGAATAACCCATGTGACAATGCTCCATTTACATGGAAGACCCACTATAAAGTAGAACTTGGCCATTTTTCAATACACCTCAGATATCCAACTACAGTGTAATAGTTATATCCTCATTACATGAGAATTTCAAATTGTGTACAGGTACATTATGGGAAAAATTAGCCAGACACTGTGATTTATTTAACAGTTCCAGTTCTGCAGCACTCTTCCAAGTTTCAGTGATCAGACTGATAGCACACACAAAACTATTACATCATTAACTCACATGACTTACCCCCCAATAAAAGCAATAAAAACAAGCCTTGCAAATGGTAAGAGCATTGCTTCACCTTAAAAAATAAGGTACAACTTCCAAAATAATGTGGAAGGAAGAATAGCATTTAACTCCAAAAATGAAGGATAGTAAAATTCCATGACAAACAATCTTGCAGATACAACATGCTTTTTTATGAAAAGGACTATTCTATTAGAAGGTGTTTTGTTTTTAATTTCACAAAATAATATGTCAGGAAATACTGGCTTCTAGAATTTGGGACTTGGGAAGTACTTTGACATCCATAAATCTAAACTGGCTTCCAGATGTGGACCATAAATCTTACTGAGGTTCCTCTAACAAAACAAACTGAAGCTGAGTAAGAATATTTTGGGTGGAGGATAGGAAAGCTCCAAACATACAGTGACTTGTTGCAACAGCCCACTCATGGTTCAGTTGGAGGATTCCTGCTTCCATGTCCATTAATTCAGAGAGCATCCTCACCCTGGGTAATTAATTAAGATAATTATATAACAACCAAGGACCAAAGCCCCCCAAGCAACATCAGCTAACTCCATAACAACAGCAGCTGCAATGCCAACCTTACCTTTTCCCAAGTCACTAGGATAGGGGTTCCATTAAAACTAAGCAACTCATCCTGCCATGACCTTCCGAGGGCTCATGGCAGCAGCTCTGCATGGATCAGTGGGGTGTTGAAGTTTTCTGAGATGCCTGGTGCTCTGGGCCATTTTTGTTTTATTGGTATCATAAGAGTTGAAGAGGTGGAGCAACATGTACACAACATGGATCAGCTAGAAATTCGGTTTAGAAATTAATCTGATTACCTTCATTTCTGATCAGATTTCTAGATGCACTGTTTACATGCTTGTGTTATTGATACAACATGAACAGTCATCTGTTTACATGTAGTTGTACCATATTCTGAAATCTTCCTATTTCGTGTTCATGGTTCAGTCGTCGACACATGCAGTGACTGTCGTTAGCTGTTGTACTTGTGTTATGGTTGCCATAGTGACATGGGATGCTTGCACTGTAGTTTGTAGTTTGTCTCATGGTTTTGCAAGAAAAAAATAATGGTGTAATTGTACTGTAATTCTGAAGTAAGATGAGTATAGCATAGGAACAATGGAATTTCGACATTGAAGATCATTACAACAACAACTTTGAATGGATTTGAGACTGTCACTGTAATGAACCAATGTTGAAATTTCAGTTCTTTCACCATGTTTTGTCCCCTTCTGAGTAAGCTCCAACTTTGGAGTTTGTTATTTAAAAAATCGGGGTGGGAGAGGTGAGGGTTGGGCTGCACAGCCCCTTGAAAAAAAAATGTTGATTGTCTGAAAGGCAAAATTTTGCATTCTGGATTTCGCTGTGCCACATTTTGACAGCTTTGTTGTTGATGCAGCTTGGTGGAAGTGGTTGATAACCCCCCCCCCCACATGCTGTAACCACGGAAGGTATTATTGCTGCTGGCAGTTAAAAACAATGCCATATGTATTGTTTTCCTCTATCCCCTCCTTTCTCCTATGCTATGTCTGAGTGGTTCCTCTGCCATTCTAGCAGAGCTCCTATGGCAGAAATGTCTGTATGTGTGTTAAGCACAGAATCTGACTTTATAATGCCATACAGCTAATCACAGAATGACATATAAAGCTGCTCAGCTACTTGCCGGCCAGCTTTATGCAAATTAAAGTACTGAAGCACTCTTTCATTGGAGCACTTCAGTCCTTTCAAGTACACAAAGTTTCCACCCATGAAGCTGTGATCACTGTCATACTCAGCTTAGGTGGTCATTGGTCTGTCAGAGATGAGCCCAATGTACCTTGCTCTGCATTGGGCTAGTCACTGACACACCTCAGCAATGCCGTTCTTTGTAATAAAATGTTTCTTGTGCAAGTGCAAGGAAACATAACAATATAATTACCAGCATTTACCTATAATAGGGTTACATGGAATCTGTGACACAAAATATTACCCTCTGGCTTGCAGGCTTGGGGCACTGTGATGGTTTGAGGAAAATCTAGTACACGTTTTCAGGTAACGTTTTTATTTGACTAACCGAAGAATTTTCACACAAGTCTGTCTGACCTCTGTTGTCTTTTTATCAGATGCAGAGATAACTAACCCAAGCACTGCATGATTGATTGTTGTGATTATGTGTCTATTATAAATTCTTGTGTCCCATACTTTTGTTTTTTGAAAATAATCTCAGACGTGTTTGATGACACACATAAAGATAGCTTCTTATTGTATCTCAGTAAGGTGAATCTTTAATAGTACAACAGCATTATTTATTTTTTGAACTGCACATCATAGTAACAAGTGAGATAGCAGATGTTCCAGGTAGAAACATATCATAGCATGAGGCAAAAAAGGAAGAAAATGGTAAAATACATGAAATGACTGACTTGACACTTCCATCAAATTCCTAGGTGGCAAAAGCTTAACTTCCTTACAGTAGCTCAGATCCTTTCAGCCTCCAGAGCGGAGTTTGCTAGAGAAAAATATGCAGATGGTTTGCTGGAGGTTAAATATGTCATCTTTTAACATCAGTTGTTTAATTCTCCAAGTAGATCAACAATGGGGCTATTTAAATATAAAATTGTTATATAAAGGGCAATGTAAAACATAACACACACAATTATCAGCCTTAATCATATGGACATACTCTGTTCATGTGTTCTCTCCTTCTCTAATTCAATATGTTCAGTGAGTAGTCCACTGAAGGGAACACTCTTTTTTAATTGTTTCTTAAAGTTGGAAATTTGGGCAGGTATGCACTGTGTTCAAGCTCACCAGTATACCATTTCATGTATTTGTTTTAACTCATTTTCACCTGGGTGGCATTTTTTATCAGGTTAAGCAATGCACGGTTCAGACTTCATACAGAGTTACTGGAAGTAACGGGTAAAAATATCAAGTTCCTCATTATATAATTTTCCCTGCTAATACTACCTTCTTAAACCTAGTATTTGTTTTGTTACTACTTATGAGTTCTAGAAACTGGTGGCATCAGTTAAGCAGAACACCAGAATGAAGCTTTCTCTGCTGGCCTCTCCATAACTCATGTCACCTGTTTCTATAACTGAAAGGTAATTGAAAAGCAAATACTGGGCCAAAAAACAGACACAACTAATAAGAGAACATTAATAAGGAAAAATAAGACTGTTTTTTTTTTATTTACTTATTTGAAATGTGTGAACCAGGAGAATCACACTGAATCAAGGTTTGGGAGGGGGAGGGTTACAGAGAGGGTAAAGTACAAGCAAAATATTAATGAGAGGCACAATCAAATAATAAAATAATGACAATTAGTAAAGCAGTGAAATAAAATGTGGATGACTGAAACAAGCACATTCAAACAACAGAATTTTAAATCAGATACATGAAACTGTATAGTGGGGAGCTTAAACAGACTTCATACATGCCGTGATTTCCAGTCATATACTCAAAATGCAAAAGTGTGAGTTAGGTTCACTTTGAACTTCGTAGCCAAGATATATAACATGCCAGTTGCAGAAATCAGCACCCATGTGCTATTTATGGATGCTTCTGCCAACAGTATAGCACATAGAACCCCACTGTTTTCTGACTACGACAACAAAAATAAACCACAATATAGTACTCTTTACAAAGCTACAATTCTGAACTATTGATTAATAGCAGTGCAGAAAGATAAAGCATCACTTAGTCAAGTTCATTATAAGACATCTGAATTCTGCTTGTGGAGAAAGTGTACAATATTATTAATATATGCCTGAATATCTGAATGCTTGCTTGGTGCACTAAATGTATTCAATCTGTTTAATCCATATAATGGATTTGAAAAGCATGTTATCTGCTTTGGATCCAAGAAGAGTTTACATTATTTAAACTACATGATACTGAATAGAAACAGAATCTGTTGGCAGAAAAAGACCACTTGACCCACCCAGTCTGCTCAGATGGCCTCTGACTACTCTGTCTCAACAGACTCTAAATGGTCTCTGGTGACCCTCCCTGTCAACTTATTAATTTTCCCCTATGTCTATCCTGCACATGCTTAAAGCTGCCGACTGTTTTTGCCACCACCATTTATGCTGGCAGTCTGTTCTACTACCTTTTCATTAAAGTAATATTGCCTCAGATCCCTCTTAATCCCCCAACCCGCTTCATCACATGTCCCCTGATCCTGGTGCTTGGTCTCTATTAAAAGAGATTCCCCTCCTGTACCATATTTACCACTGTGAGGTACTGGAAGGTCTCTCTTTCATGCCTCTTTCTCTGCTCTCCAATATTTCAGAGTGTACATGTTGAGATCCCTCAGTCGCTCCTCATAGGGCTTCTTGTGCAACCCTTTCACCATTTTAGTTGCCTACCTCTGGGCTGTTTCCAGTCTTTCTATGTCATTTCTGAAGTGAGGCCTCCAGAACTGACACAGTACTCCAGGTGGGGTCTCACCAGTGAGCAATACAGTGGCTACTCCACCTCCCTCTGCCTGCTGCAGATACCCCCAATGTACTCCTGCATTCCACTAGTCCAACAGTACCCACTGCTTTGTCATACTGCCCTGCCACTTTGAGGCTGTCAGTTATAATAACACCACAGTCCTTTTCCTGCTTAGTGACTGTCAGTACCTCCCTCATCTCATACACTTCCCCTGGGTTCCTGTCTACTAGGTGCATGATTTTGCAGTTTTTGGCATTGAACCTCAACTGTCATGTTCTTGACCACTCCAAGTATCCAAGGATCCTTGCACATTCTCTCCACCCCTCTTGTGAATCCACCATATTACAGAGTTTGGTAACATCTTCAAAAAGGCATATCTTCCCTTCCAGTTCTTCTGCAATGTCACTTATGAAGACATTGAAGAGGACTGGTCCCAGTACGGAGCCCTGTGGCACCCTGCTGGCCACTTTCCCACAGAAATATAGAAACACAGAAGTTGTCAGCAGATAAGGACCTCTTGGCCCACCTAGTCTGCCCTGCTTTCCCTACCTATAGTGCCACCACAGACCCTACTCAATCTCTGGTCTCCCCCCCATCTTATTTCTAAGGCCCCCTTGTGTATATCAAATGCATGATTGAATCATGTTACCATTTTAATACCCACCACCTCCACTGGGAGGCTGTTCAAGGCATCCACCACCCTTTCTGTGAAGAAGAATTTCCACACATCTCCTCTGAGTCAGCCTCCCTCAAGCTTCATAGTGTGACCCCTTATCCTTGAGCATCTTTTTCTATGTAAAATGCTACCATCATGTACCTTATTAATACCTGTGAGGTATTTGAATGTTTCTATCATGCCCCCCGTTCCCTTCTTTTTTTTAGAGAGTACATATTTAATTCCTTGAGTCTTTCCTCATAGGGCTTTGATGCAGGCCCTGTACCATTTTGGATGGCCTATTTTGTACTGCCTCCACCCTATCTGCATCCTTCTGGAGAAGGGGCCTCCAGAACTGGACACGGTACTCAAGTTGAGGCCTCACTATCAATCTATACAGGGGTAACACTACCTCCCTCTTTTTGCTGGTGATACCCCTCCCTAATCACCAGAACATCCTGTTAGCATTCCTCACTGCCTTATCACACTGCTTTGCTACATTCAGGTCATCAGAAATGATTACCCTCAGGTCCCTTTCCTGTTTTGTGGTTGCTAAAACTTCCCCACCCAATTAATACATTCCCCTGAGTTTCTGTGCCCCAAGTGCATAAATTTTCACTTTTTTTGCATTGAAACCCAGCTGTCAAACCACTGACTAGTCTTCCAGCTTCTTCAGATTATACCTCATATTTTACACCCCCCACAGTATGTACACTCTGTTGCAGATTTTGGTGTCATCCGTGAATAGGCATACTTTCACCTCCAGCTTCCTGTAGTGTTGTTAATAAAGATATTGAAGAGGACCAGACCTAGTACTGCCCGCTGTGGCACCCCACTGGTTCCCCTTGCCTTCTTCAGAGAGAACACCATTTACCACAGCCATCTGAGACCTGTTGCTTAGCCAACTTCTTACCCATTTTATTACTTTTGGACCAATTTTTAGGCTGCCAGGTTGCTCACCAGTATTCTTTGTGGAATGGTGTTGAAGGCCTTACTGAAATCCAGGTAGGCCACATCCACCACTTTGCCCTGATCCCCCTCCCTGGTAATACAGTCAAAGACCTCCATCAGATTTGTCTGGCAAGATCTCCCCCTGTGAAAAAATGCTGCATGGGATTCTGTAATCCACTGGTCACAAGGCATTACCTAATCCTTACCTTCAGTAGTGATTCCATTACTTTACCCACCACCGAGGTTAGGCTGACAGGTCTGTAATTCCATGCCTCCTCCCTGTTACCACTTTTGTGAAGTGGGACCACATCTGCCCTCCTCCAGTCCCCTGGAATTTCTCCCGTATCTAGTGATAGATTGAACAGAGTTGTCAGAGGTGCAGCCAGCACCTCCTTGAGCTCCCTCAGTATCCTAGGGTATACCTCATCAGGCCCCATTATCTTATTCACTTTTAGTTGTGCTAGTTCCTTGTGGACTCTCTCCTCCGAAAATGACTAGTGTCCATCTTCCTTCCTTCAATGACCTTGCCCCTTATCTGTGACCTGCCACCTACCCGTTCCTCTATAAATACTAAACAAACGTATTTGTTCAATATGTCTGCTTTTTTTTGGTACTCTTTAACACAAACCCCTCCTTACCCTTTTAGCCTTACTATCCCTCCTTTTGTCATCCTCTTTTCACTTATATACCTAAAGAATGTTTTATCCCCCTCTTTTGCTGACTTGGCAATATTATCATCTGTTTGCACCTTTGTACTCTTAATTGTTTTCCCTGCCTCTCTTTGTTTCTCTTGATATCTCTCCCTATTCTCCTCCTTCCGTGTTGTCTTGTGCCTTCTAAATGCTATCTTTTTTGCACTTACTTTCTTTGCTACTTCTTTAGAAAACCATAGCAGTCTCTTTTTCTTCTTACTCTTGCTAACCTGCCTGACACAAGTTTGTTGCATTCACAATGCCCTCCTTTATTCTTGCCCACTGTTCCTTGACTCAACCCAGTTTCCCTATCCCTTCTAGGGCATTCCTGAGGCATTCTCCCATTTTCTTAAAATTGGCCCTCTTGAAGTCCAGGACTCTCATTTTAGTATGGTTTGATTCTGGCCCAGTTCTTATGTTGAACCAAATCATACGACAACACTGTCCTCATTTGTCATTACCAGGTCCAGTACTGCCTCCCCACGAGTGGATTCCTTAACTAGTTGCCTCAGGAATACCCCCTGCCAGGAGTCCAGAGTGTCCCTACTTCTAACTGTTGCCCATCATTAAAGTGAGTGTTGTAAACCACTACCCTCTTCTAATCCAATTCACCACTTTGGCTCTAACCCCTAGGCTGCTTGATTTATTAATCAGTCTTCTGTGTGGCACAATGTTGAAGACCTTGCTAAAGACCAGATAGTACATGTCCACTGTCCTCCCCTGACCTATTTCACTGGTCACTCAGTCAACAAAATCTATAAGATTTGTCTGAAATGTCCCCATCGAGAATCCATGTTGCTGGTAGTCTTGCAGACCACTGGATTCAGTATTCTCTACCAGCCTTTCTTTAAACATGGCTTCCAATGATTTCTCCACCACTGAAGTGAGAATGATCTACCTATTGCTGCTAGCTTCCTTCCTGCTGTCGCTCTTATGTAGCGGTACCTTATCTGCTTTTCTCCAGTGCTCCCGAACAATGTCCATTTTCAGTAAACTGTTGAATAAGGCCATCAGTGGGGCAGCTAGCACTTCCCTGAATTTCTTTAGTACCTTTGCGTGTATCCTGTCTGGTTTATAGCCTTATCTATTTTTAGAAACTCTTTTCTCTGAAAATGGACTTGTGTCCATCTTGCCCCCCCCCTTTGTTCCTGCTGCTCCCTTGTGGTCCACCCTCCTCCACCAAGATAATATCTGCTCAAATCTAGTTTTTTGATAGTTTTCTCTACAGTCATCCTGCGATGCATGAAAAGCAGTTAGATTCTGTATGTTACTGTACATCGGAAACATCCAGCACCTGGCTACTAGCAGTTTTTTTAAGGGGAAACTTTCTCTTTTACTTGCAATACAGCACATAAGTGAGAGCAAAACTTACACTATAATTTGTAAGAGACAAATCTATTCTTTCCATAAGAAATATCTACTTTTTCTGACTAGATAACAAATTCCTGCATGCATGTTACAAAAATGTGCTGGGGAAACTCAATATGGAAAACATGTTTAAAAGGTGATGGACTGCCCATTTGTATTTCTTTATTTTATTTTCTGTTACTGGTACTACACAATGGTAGCACATCAATTGCATGATGCAATAATAGTGAAGCCTATTTGGGCGATGCTATTATAGCGACTACAATTACAGTGCCCTGAAATATGGGCGGCTGTAATTAGGGTGACTAATGTGTGTCCCCCTCCCTGAGGTGCTATGACCTAGGGGTTGGTTATTTTAGTAAGGGGGTATGGTGGGCAAAGCCCCCTACATGTGGTGTGTGGAGGTGAAGACCCCGCACAAAAAGCATTTTGCAAATGTTACCCTAATGGTAGTCACCCATATTTCAGGGCGCTGTAATTGCAGTCACTATAATAGCGTCACCAAATTGGTGTCGCTATTATTGCATCTCGCATTTGACATGGAACCCTAAACAATTAAGGATATCTGTTTTTTTTCTGTAAACAGTTTCTTTCTGTGCACCGTTTTTTTTTTCTTTTGCTAAGGCTAAGGTAAACACATGTCATCACCAAGGACAGAAGCAGTATTGATAAAGCACTTTCTCACTCCACAGGCATGTCAGAGTCTATTGCTGATACATCAATATTTGAAGTCCTCAGTTACACAACTTTTTCCCATGCTCTTCAACCATAGGTATATAAAGACATGAAAATTCTTGGAATTGTAAATGTTTGATCCTTAACCTGGCTGTTGGCTCTGCAGATCAAACACATTGCTTATTGAAGCCAATCATTAACACAAGCCCAGTAGCATATTACACTATCAGACTAGGAATAATCTGAATTATTATAAGAAGCAGTCTTCTGCTTCTACTTTCTAGAATGTATATGATAGGCAAAACAGTACAAATAATCAAAAACATATATGTGGGGAGAAATTACTTTTATCTGAGCCATTTCTTGTAAAAGGCTTGAATAATTCTACCAGGGCATTTGGCTCAGGTTTGAGTAGGTCAGGTATTAGTATATTAAACTGAATTTTAAACATAATGTTATTTATGTAGGTCTGAAGTTAGTGGTAATGTTGAAAACTACAGAATATACACCTGTCAGAAAAGTGAAGGGATTTGACTTTATTTTTGTGCAATTGTTTTTTTTTGGTTAAAATCTTTCATTTTTAAATTCTGATTTACGGCACTTCACTGGATACTGATTTCCACTAAAATATTAAGAAAATAAAAAATGGTACACTCATGTTCCATACAGAGTACTACAAATGACTTTTCTGGTCACATTTGATCAAAACATTTGAAGTATGAAAAGACAGTTTTGTGTTTTGCTTCAGTGACTTCATCTGTACTTCACACACATTTTAGAAAATAAATATCAGTTTTGGAAGTCTACGCTAGTCCTTAAAAAAGTGCAATATGATACAGAGGAAGACTTCTCTGGTAAATGTAATATTTTCTGAGTATTCTACTTGCCGAACTGCTCCAACTCAGAGAAGATTTAATAAAATATTTACTAAAATATAAAAATTAACTTGAGATTATTTTCATGACATGGAGATCTTTTTCTGTAGAGTTAATTAACAGAGATAAAACAGACTCACATATTTTCTGTTCAAGAATAACTATGTTTATGACAATAGCATCTTACTTCCAACAGGATTATTTTGTATGCATCAATGTCAGGGGTGCCAGACTGCAATGTTTTTGAACTATTATAGTCAACATCGCAATACACTGGTACAGTGGTGCCCAGCAACAGGGTCTCTCATGTCTAGTTATGTCAATCAATATCTTGACTTGAGTGATGATCCATCAAGAATAGTGAAGGCCATCATTTGCAGTTTCCTGTCTTCTTTAAATTCATCATGTGACCACTGGAAACTACAAGCTTAAAGGTTTGTGAAGGCATTACAAATGTAGCACTTTATCTGTGTGTTGACATCTGCTCAGTGTTAAACACCCCTGCAGATGATTATGTATTTTTACTGCATTTATAAACAGGGATATCAACCATTTCAACTAGCTATGACTGAGGTCATCATGGCAGTAGCATCAGAATAACCTTAGTCAAAGAAACATATGACCATGGACATTGTAAGCAGAAAAAGGCCATACAGCCTGCTCTATTTTTGTTACCCTACCATAAACCATTACATACAGTCTAGATTGAGTTTACATCCTCAACTCCCACTCTTGTGTCCCAGTTGTACTGCTACTCCCCTGCACAACTATCAGACCCCTTACTCCATGCCAGCCATGCTTGGACCCATTTATAGTTTTTACTCCCAATAACTCAGCTGGCAGGCTGTTACACAGCTCAACCACTCTATTCATGAAATACTATTTTCTCATATACCGCCTGAATCACCTCTCCTCACCAACTTCCATATATATTCCCTTGTTACTGGCCTATTATTCCTGTTGAATAGCTCTGCTTAGTTTAACTGGTTTATGCTTTTCAGGAACTTGAAGCTCTATCATGTTGTTTCTCTATCTTCTGGCCTCCGGCAAATACATGTTCAGTGCCCTTAATCATACCCCAAAAGATCTGCCCTGTTGGCCTAGAATCATTTTTATTACCCTTCACCGAGCTGTCTCTAGTCTGTTTCTGTCCATCCTCAGGTGGGTACTCCACAACTGCATACAGTATTCCAGATGGGGCCTCACCAGTAAGCTGTACATAGACAGTATTACCCCATTCTTCCTACTGTTGAAACCCTCCCGATACATCCCATCATTCTGGTACCCCTGTTTTAGGCCTTCTTGCACTAGCCAGTTTGTTTCAATGAGTCACATATGACTTCCAGGTCCTTTCATCTGAATAAAACAATTGTTGTGGTAATGAACTCTGAATTCCACCACTAGAACAGCTGAACCAAAAGGATATAAAGCAAGGAAATTAGAAGTGCAAACCTGGTACAATTTGGTAGTAAAAATTAAATTAAGAAGTACAGAAAACAACGGTGTCCTTTCTTCAGTGCTACTACATTTCAATCATCTGGAAACAGTCATGTGTTTTTTGTCTTGCCTGATGATGGCTGTCTGGTTGGTTGTGTGGGCTTGTACTTTTGTTGCTTGGGAGGGTGGGGAGTTTGGGTTAATGAGGAGTCCATCAGGCTACAGAAGCACAGGACCCTCTGGGCCCTGCATGTCTGTGCAGCTACAGATGCAGATGTGCAGTGCCCTCTAGGCCATGCACCAAATGAGGAGTCTGTTTGGTCATGGAAGCCTAGGGCCCTGATGAACCTGCACTTCCACACCAAGTGATTAGTCCATCTAGCCGCAGAAGCAGAGGGCCTTCTAGGCCCTGTACTTCTGTGTGGCTATAAATGCAGATGCACATAGCTCTCGGGGCCCTGCACTAAGTGAGGAGTCCTTCTGGTGATAGAAGTGGCCCTCCACATCCATGTGGCCACAGGTGCAGACTTATCAGTGAAGATAGAAATATTCTAATGTATGCTTATAACTTTGTTGCTTTGTAATATTTTGATCCCAAGTTTTCAACATAGCCATGTTATTAGCCCACCTCATGAACCCGGTAGGTGAAAAGTGAGAGATCCAACCAAACCATCATTTCATGCCACAAGTGCAAAATCACATTTTGGCCAGGATTAGAAAAATGACAGCTGTCATGTTTATGAGGTGGTGTGAAAATATGGATAACTGAAAATCTGGGGTCAAAATATTGAAAATTACCAAAGTTATGAGCATGTGTTGAAAGGTTTCAACATACAAGCATAAATTTGTAGTTTTTTTAATATTGTTACCTCAGATTTTCAACTTAGCCTTTTATGACCCTACCTCATGAACAAAGACAGAGAAAATTTTCAAATCCCACCCAAAAGCTGATTTCATGCAGTGACTGAGAAATCAACTTTCAGGTTGGAGTTGCATCATTTCACAGTCCTTTTTCATGAGGTGGTGTTCCAAAAAGGCCATGTTGAAAATTTGGTGTAAAAATGTTTAGTAATTGTAAAATTATTAATAAAAGTTCAAACCCCACTGAAATACATTAAACCACACTTAAGTTATGTTCTCATATTGTAACTGTCGGTTCCAGCAACAAGACATGTCTTTGATTGGAGAGGGGATCTACATTGTGGGGCATCTTCAGATGAGTGATTATGTATGGGGGAATGTGAGGTGGTGGGTGCTGAGTGGAGGGTTGGGGTGGGGTGGGAGGTGCTGTGGGGTCAGATCACCAAAGGACCATTTTTCTCAGGTTACAAAAAAGCAAAATCAATGAGGGATGATTTTCATTATTGTTGAGGAACAGAAGCCGGCATTGGGTGCTGTGCACCCCAGTGTCAGGATGCTCTTCAGTGGAACTGAGGTGAACAATCTGGTGCTGTCACCTATTTTTTGGGCAGAACAACTTGGAGAGGAGGGGTTGAAAGAAGCAGTACAGTGGTGGATACCTTGGTCTGCTATTAGTTTTTTGCATGAAATATTGGAAGTGGGCAAGCTGTATAGGAGGAGGCAAGAGAAGCGCTAGCAGGAGTGGGCACCCTGGTCAACTTAGTAGTTAAGAACACTGGGGGGTGGGCAACTTGGAAGGAAAGGGGCAGAGAGAAGCAGTACCTGGGATGGGCACCCCAGTCCACTAAAGAAAAAGAAAAAATAAAGAAATTAAAAAGTAGGTAGATAGATAGATAGATAGATAGATAGATAGATAAGATAGATAGAGTGAATGAATGAGAGAGACAGATCAGGATGTTGGTGGCTCACTGCTTTAAGATCTTTCTTTCTTTCTTTCTTTCTTTCTTTTCTTTCTTTCTTTCTTTCTTTCTTTCTTTCTTTCTTTCTTTCTTTCTTTCTATCTATTGTATCTCCCTCTGTATCTCTCTGTCTATTTTTATATTTTCTTGAGTGGATCCAGGTGCTCACCCCAGTACCTATTCTTTTTCCCCCTTCCCTGCAGGTTGCATGCCACTCCCTTCCCAAAATTTTCTTTAATATTGAATGAGTGGACTGGGGGGCCCATCCCTGGTACTGCTTCACTTCATCCACCTCCCCTGTTGGTCACCTGCCCCCCTTTCCCATTATACACATTACAGCACTGGGGTGCCCACCCCTGGGGTCACTGAAGATCATCCTGACACAGATCACTGATGGACCATTTTCTTCTTTTTCACTTTAAAAAAGATCAATAAAGGGCATGTTTCTTTATTGTAGGGAGACAGAAGCCAGCACTAGGGATTGGACACCCCAATGTTGGGATGATCTTTGCTGGCATTGGGGGTGCCACTACATATATTAAACAAATAGGAGTGGATAAAACATGGGGGGGCCTAGAAATGCAGTACTGGAGTTGGGCACCCTGGTCCACTTACACTACTTAAAAATTAAACATGGGAAAGGGAGGTGGCTGACTTGAATGGGAAGGGGAGAAAGAAGCAGTGCCAGGAGTGGGCACTCCCATCCGCTTAACAAAAGAAAAAAAAAACAGATAGCTAGAGAGAGAGAAAGATAGATAGATAGATAGATAGATAGAGAGGTAGACAGATAGATTGAGGTGCCTCTACTATAGATTTGGCCCTCTGGTTTGTCTCCACAGATATATGGCATGATGTGGTCATTGACCTTCATCCTGAGAGTGATTATTTTCCCGTCATTCTGCAACTTGCCTCTCAGAAAGAAACCAACAGTGCTACAGCTGAAACTGTGTTTCTCTCAGAAATTAGATCTGCTACCAAAATCAGATTGTATACTAATGCAGAAGAAGTAATTTCTTCTTTAATTAATGCTTCTCCTCTTTCTGTAAACTTAGAGGTGATTCAATTTATGCATATTTCCCAGATTTCAGAATCTATTGATGCCCTGTTTTCCCAAATCAAACTCAAAGTAACATTTCCCTTATGTCCTCATAATGTTCCAAGGTGTGTAGGTTGGTATGATTGAGAATGTAAAACATTTGAAATTGAGATACGGAAATTATATAAACTCTATAGGAAAAATGCATCTAAAGAATTATTAAAGGAACTCAACAGGAAGCGTAGACAGCATAAACTGATTATTAAGAATAATAAATCCTTATTTTATAAAAAGCACTGGGAAATGATGTTAGAAGCAGTCATAACTAACAGTGTTAAAACATTCTGGCTATTGGTAGCTAAGGATACTAATTTGTATAAGGATGTCAAAGATGCTTATATAGCTGAAAAAAACATGGGTAGAGACTTTACAAATATCTTCTATGACCCAAATGAGCAAGAAATGTATTTTCTTCTGGAAATGGCAGTGGAAAATTATCTATCTTTTTCCTCTGAGGAAGTTTTTGCTGCCATCTGTACCCTAAAGAGAAACAAGGCTGCTGGACTGGATAGGATACCTGCTGAAGTCTTCTTAAGTAATCTTCTTTTCTGGAGTAAAGTATTAATGCTGTATTTTAAGAAATACATTTTCTATAACACTTTTCCACTGACTTGGAATGGTGCTAATATCATTCCTGTTCATAAAAAGGGCTCTCTCACTGACCCTGCTATGTATAGATCCATTAGTTTATTAGATGTTACCTTAAACTGTTCTCTAAAATTGTGCTAGAGAAGCTAAAATCCCAAGTAGACAGGACTGGTGGAATATCAAAATTTCAAGCTGGATTTAGATCAAACTTCTCTACTACTGACAATGTAGTTATTTTGCAACATCTAATAGAGAAGTATGTCTTTCTTTGTAAGCAGAAACTATATTCTTTTTTTTTTAATTATACTTCTGCTTTTGATTCAATTTCCCAGAGTACATTATGGACCCTTTTGTATGATAGAGGAATAGAGGATGATTTGGTACATTTATTAACAAGACTTAACCATAATACTTGGGCAAAAGTCAGTATGGAAACGGGGTAAATTATCTTCCCCTTTTTATATAAACAAAGGTGTGCTTCAAGGATGTGTCCTGGCCCCACTCCTTTTTACCCTGTATATTGATAAAATGTTGAGTGGTGCTGAACATTTACCTACTGATTCTCTTAAGATTTTAACTTCCACTTGCCCCTTACTTGCTTACGCAGATGGCATTGTTTTATTTTCTTTAACTAAGCAAGGACTGCAAGATAAGTTAAATTATATCCGACAACAGTCATCAGTATTAAAGCTGAAAATGTACCTACAAAAAACAAAAGTAGTTATTTTTGGGGACAATAACTTATCTGGCATTTGGAAAGTAGAAGGGCAAAAAGTAGAGGCACTGTCATGCTACACCTAACTGGGGATGGAGTTCCATGCAAGTGGTAATTGAAACTCTTTGTATAAGGTACTGTTAGAAAAACATAAGAAAACTATTGGAGCTCTGGCATGATTTAATTACAAGTATGGTGGGTGTACATTTATACCTCTCTTTCAAGTAATACAGACAAAACTAGAAGCCCAATTACTATATGGTACTGAGATTTGGGACCTGAAAGATAACAAGCTTATTAGCTTAATGTCCCCCTTGTATAAAGTTCTAAGGAGCACCCTAAGGCTTGGGCATTCTTGCTCCTCAGAATACCTATGATCAGAATTAGATCTTACTAATTTAAGGGCAAAAACTGACATTAGAAATTTGAATTACTAGATTAAGATTCTCAGAACATCTGATGATATGGTAATAAAGCAATGCCTTACTGAAAAGGAGTTCTGGTTTAATTTGGGATATAGAGGAGACTATTGATATATCCTTCTTATATCTCTTTTTGATAGGTATGCTTTAATAAACTTAAAGAAAATGGTTGGCAAAGGAATTACCTTGAGCCTCCAATACAAGAAATATATTACCAAAAGAGTAATAATTCATTGGAATTGTGAGGATTTAAAGTGTATTGCTGACTCCTGTTATTCCAGGTGGTTCAGTAAAAACAATTTTTATTTTGGTTATAAACCATATCTTGATATTTTGGTTGATATCAACCTTAGAACTTCTTTCTCAAAGTATAAATTCGAGCCGAGCACTTCCCCCAATGTTCTTTTACATAGATATAATAAAGGGATAAATATATTAGACACTTGTGATTGTTCTGCTGGTGGTAGGGAGGACCTAATTCATGTGATGTGGTACTGCACGTACTATGCTAAAGAGAGGTTGTACTGGCTTCGCTCTTTTAACAGTCCTATGTATCAAAAAGTCAAAACCATTTTAACAACTATCATGCTGCACACTGCTGATGCCCCAACAATAGAGAGATTAGCAAAGATGAAAAAAGACTGATGGTAACTATGAATTTCTTTCAACAGTTCAGTTTTTATGTGTTGTACTCACTTTTAATTTCCTATTCTTTGTGCAATATCATGTCTGATTGTTAAATACATTTTTTATTGTCTGAGTTTTGTATTTTATCATTTATATTTGTATTCTACTGTTTTTAAATTGCAATAGCCTTTGTTTACACAACAATTTTTTTTTTAATTTTACACAGATAGATTAGATACATAGCTAGACAGACAGGTAGACAAATAGAATGTCATGGTCATAGACAGTTCTTTCATGAGATCACACAAAAGAACAATTGTTGTTTTGTACGACCTCACAAAAGAACTGTGAAAAAAGTACTAACCCTCTTCTTTTGTGACCTTACCACCTTCTTTTGTGAGCCATGAAAGAACTCACAAAAGAAGAACCTTTTTTGTGAGCAAACCTCTGTTTGTAATTCATGAAAGAAATCACAGAAGAAGAATCTCAGCTCATGAAAGAAGTTGATAGAATTTAATTTTATTCATAGTTCTTTCATACACTTACCTTTTTGTGCTTTATTTTGTAACTCATAATAGAAGTAGATTGACTCATGAAATAAGTATGAAAAAAATAAGTCCCACCTTCTTTCATGAGAAGAGCTTATTCTTTTGTGAGTTCTGTCATGATTCATGAAAGAAGAGGCCAGCTCACAAAAGAATTATATAAAAAATCTCAGCCTCACCATATTCTTTCATGAGCCAAGGTTCTTCTTTCATGAGATGGAAATCTTCTTTCATGACACTCATGAAATAAAAATCTCTGCACATGAAACAAGCCTTGGTAAGGATTTTTGGGATGTCCCAGAACCATGTTTTGGGGCAATTCTTTTAGAAACAAACTCTGGAATTGAGACAAGTGAGTTCTGTTTAGCCAGATTCATGTGTTTGTTTTTCTCCAGGGTATCATTTTTTATGTGTTATAAACATTTTATTTAGACAAAAAAAAACAGAAACAAGATGGCTACCATATGAAAAAAGACTTTTTCATCACAAAAGAAGAATTGTGGCTCACGAAAGAAGATGCTTTTTTTCATGAGCTGAAAATTCTTCTTTTGCATCAAACATATAAATGAAAGACCCTACCAAGCATGCAAACATATAAATGAAATACCCTACCAAGCATGCTCAGAACTGAAATTTCAAATCCTTATGACTCAGGAATAGATTAATATTTTTTCACCAACCAACAAACCAACAAAAGACACCATTTTAGGGCAAGCTCCTTCTGCCCTGAAAAGTAAGAACAACAATCCAAACCATCTGGGCTATAGGTGAGAGCAAAATTCCAAACCATCTGGGCTGTAGGTGCAAGAGAAAAAAAACAGCAAAAAACCCTCAATTTTTTTACCTATCCAGATTTCAGAATTTGGACTGAGCTTAAATGCTGAGAGGTTTAAATGCTTCATTGGCAAGTATTTAAACTAGCCAAGGGGGGGCACTGAAAAGGACAAGGGAAATCCTAGCCTCCCCCCACAAAACACGGTAATTAGTGAGGTAAGCTGCAGAGAAGTCATTAGGTAGCAGGACAGAGGTAAATGTAAAAAAAGGCCAAGGTATTAAGGACAGGAATGGGGCTAAAAGGGGTAAGGCCATCGAAACATGGAGGGTGATGAATACCAATGCCCATAGTCTGTGTAACAAGCTCCCTGAACTAGTGGCCTTGATGGAAGAGGATTGCCTGGATATCATGGCAATCACAGAAACATGGTACACAGAGAACCATCACTGGGATGTCAACATACCAAGATAAACAATCTACAGGAGGGACAGGGAGGGTAAAAGAGGAGGAGTGGTTCTGTATGTAAAGGAAGGGATCAAAGCAACAGAACTAAAGAGTAAACAGGGAGCAGATGAGGTACTCTGGGTCACCCTGGAAACAGGAAATGGCACCACAATCTGCATGGGGATTATATACAGACATCCATCTCAGGGTGAGGGAATGGACAAGGAAATGATAGAAGGCATCTTTAGGATGGCAGAAAAATGGGAGCTATTGTTGATGTGGGACCTGAATATGCCAGATGCTAACTGGAGCACCTTTGCTGCAGGTATATCCAAGAGCAGGGTCATTCTTGATGCCCTACAGTGGGCATGCCTCAGACAGCTAGTGTTGGAACCCACTCGGGAGGGAGCAATCTTAAACCTGGTACTCTCAAATGAAGATGGAGAAACAATCTCAGATTTAGAAGTGGGTAGCCGTCTGGGAACAAGTGACCACCAAACAGTGTGGTTCACGATAAACACAGCCATATAATCAAGCCATACACAAGCAAGAGTATTGGACTTTAGAAGGGCTGACTTTGGGAAAATGAGAGAGTGCCTCAGAAAAGCACTAGCAAACAGGCAAGAAGGAGAGGTGGAGGAACAATGGGGAGTAATCAAAACAGCCATTACAGTGGCAACAAGCCTTTGTGTAAAGCAAATCAACAAAACACAACAAAGGAAAAAAACAGTATGGTTCTCAAAAGAGGTAGCAGGGAAGGTTAAAGAGAAAAGGATAGCATTCAGGAAATATTAGGAAACACAAAAGGAGCAGGACAGAGAACTTTATCAGTTAAAGCAGAAAGAGGCTGGAAAGGCAGTCAGAATAGCAAAGGTCCAAACCGAGGAAAGGATAGCCAACTCTGTTAAGAAGGGGGATAAGACCTTTTATAAGTACATTAGGAAGCAAAGAGAGACCAAAGGAGTGATACTGAGGCTTAATAAAGGGGAGGGAATGTGGGTAGTGGGTGACAGTGAAAAAGCAGGGATACTGAATGAATATTTCTGCTCAGTATTCACAAAGGGAGAGGAGGGGGAGGTACCTAAACCAAACAAGAGAAACACTCTGAAGACGGGGGTTGATACCAGTACATTTACAGAAGAAAGGGTTCTGAAAGAACTAATAAAATTGAAGGTGGATAAAGCAATGGGGCCTGATGGGATTCACCCAAGAATTCTAAAAGAACTAAGGATAGAACTAGTGACACCGCTGACTATTCTCTTTAAAAAATCATGGTAATATGGGGTGGTACCTGAGGACTGAAGGAGGGTGGATGTGATTCCTCTTCACAAAAGTGGGAGCAGGACAGAGGCAGGAAACCACAGACCAGTTAGTTTGACCTCAGTGGTAGGGAAAATGATGGAATCACTTTTGAAGGAAAGAATTGTTGAGTACCTAGAGGCCAGTGGGGCACAAGACCCAAGACAGCATGGATTCATGATGGGAAGGTCATGTCAGACCAATCTAATAGATTTCTTTGACTGGGCGACCAAAGTAGTAGACCAGGGAGGGGCTGTGGACATGGCCTACCTAGATTTTAGCAAGGCATTTGATACAGTCTCACACAAAAGATTAATATACAAGTTAGCCAGCCTTGGACTGGGTCCCAAGATGGTAGCCTGGATAAGAAATTAGCTAGACAACAGGACACAAAGGGTAGTAGTAAATGGAGTCCACAGTGAAGAAAGGAGGGTTACTAGCAGGGTACCGCAGGGTTCAGTACTGGGACCAGTCCTTTTTAATGTCTTTATAAGTGACATTGCAAAGGAACTGGAAGGAAAAGTATGTCTCTTTGCAGACAACACAAATATTTGCAACAGGGTTGATACACAAGATGGAGTGGAAAGGATTAGAAGGGACTTGGCAAGGTTAGAGGAATGGTCAAATGTATGGCAGCTCAGATTCAATGCAAAGAAGTGCAAGGTAATGCATCTGGGAAACAAAAACCCAGGGGAAGAGTACACAATGGGGGGTGAGATACTGACAACAGTAAAAATGGAAAGGGACCTGGAGGTAATTATATCAGATGACCGAAAGCTGGGCAAGCAATGTGAGAAGGCAGTAAGGAAGGCTGGGGGATACTGGGATGCATAGGGAGAGGCATCAATAGTAGAAAACAGGAAGTTGTTATCCCTCTGTACAGACAGTTGGTGAGACCCCACCTGGAGTATTGTGTGTAGTTCTGGAGACCCCATCTCTGCAAAGACATAGACAGAGTGGAGGCTGTCCAGAGGAGGGCAACCAAAATGGTGCAGGGTTTGCACCAGAAGACATATGAAGAAAGACTAAAGGAGCTTAATATGTATACCCTTGAGGACAGAAGGGATAGATCTGTTGATGTGGCAAGGTTCATTCTGGTCAGACATGTTGATTTGGAGATCCACATAGTGCTAAAACCTTAAAAGTCACCTTTTTTTTTGCAGTTTTTTCCTCATCGCCTTGCAGCCACATGGTTTGGAATTTTGGTGTGATTTTTTATGGTACAACCAGCTTGGGTAACAGAACTAACATGCTTAGTTTGGTGAAAAACTATTAATCTGTTGCAAAGTTATTACATTTTTAAGTTTCCCATTGTTTTCAAAGGGAATTCTCTTGTTGAAACTTGTCTACTACTTTGGTCGACCAAGGATTGACCACACGAAAAAGAAACCATTCTCATGAGATCTATTCCTTTTTCATGAGATTAAAATGCTTTTTCATGAACGGAAAATCCTCTTTCATGAGCCACCATCTTGTTTTCTGTTTTTCTTAATTTTAATTTTTTCACAAACCACAAAAATGACATTCTAGAATGACACCACCACACCTAGCTGGTTGATCAGGACCCCGTTAGGTGCAATCTCCACTTCAAAGTTATAATTATCCTCTTGAAATGTTTTTTTTTTAATATAATGAATCCTTTTTCGTGACCGCATGATACAAAAAATAAATCCTTTTTTGTCACTCAAAAATCCTTCTTGTCCCACCAATTGTTCTCCCCAGTACTCAACAGTTTTCCCTATTGTTAGTGGCCCCTCGACCCTCCAATATCCATGCCCCTTCATTTCCCTGTTGTGCAGTGGCATCCCCCACCCTCTGATCACTGTCCCCGTAATAAATATAATTTTTCTGTAGTCTAGTGGCACCCCCACCCTTCAATCGCCGACCACATAATTGCAGATTAATTTCCTGGTGTCTAGTGGCACCGTCCACCCCCTCACTGACTGCTCTGCAGGGTACCACAGGGCTCAGTGCTGTCCCCCATGTTGTTCATGGTGTACATGTTGCCATTAGGGGACATTATAAGATGGCATGGATTGAGTTTTCACTGCTATGCAGATGAGTCTCAACTGTACATGTCGTTTGTGCCTGAACTGGAGTTAGAGTCAATACCGGTGTTTAACAACTGCCTGTCAGAGATACAGGACTTGATGAGTGCTAGTTGGCTGAGGCTGAACTCATTTAAAACTGAGGTATTGGTGGTGAACCCTGATTGTAGGAAGACAGGGGCATGGGTGGGAAAACCCTCAAGTTTATACCTTGGGGGGGCCCACTGATTGCTTCAGGCCAGGTGTGTAACCTAGGGATGGTATCTGATGAAGGCCTGACCCTGAGGGCACAGGTCTCGACCATAGTCAAATCTTTCTTTTACCACCTGAGGAACATAGCCAGGGTGAAACACCTCGTCCAACCCAAAGATCTTCCTACCTTGGTCCATGCCTTTGTCACCAGTCATTTTGATTATTGCTACACCCTCTAACTAGGGCTACCAGGGGGTGGATATCCACCAATTACAGCTAGTGCAGAATGTGACAGCCTCGTTGTTGACTGGAACCACTAGATCCAGTCATAAAACACCTGGGCTGTGTGAACTGCACTGGCTGTGGATACAGTGGTGGATCACCTTCAAGGTCGCATTGCTGACCTGCAAGGCCCTACATGAGCAGGGACCCTTCTATCTGAAAGAGCTCCAGTTTTCTTATTGTCCCACCCATTCACTCCAATCCTCCGGTGAGGGATTGCTAGAGATTCCCTGGGTATCTTTAAAAACTTCAGGAGGAAGATCTTTCACCTTTATGGCACCTACCCTGTGGAATTCTTTACCTTGCCAGATACAAGATAGCATGAACATAGAAGAATTTAAAAAATGCTTGAAAATGTACCTGTTTTACCAGGCATTTGAAGGCACCTAGTTAGTTTATGTTGTAGTGATGTAATTCTATTTATGTTTTTAAAGTACAATGAACAATAATTGTTTTAATGTTGATTGTTAAGGTGCCCTGAGCTCTGGAAGGGCTCCTGATACAAATAAACGTTTACTTACTTACTTACTGATCATCGTCCCCATTATTGCAGATTAATTCCCTGGTGTCCTCATATATTTCCTGGTGTCTAGTGACACCCCCACCCTCTGATTGCCATCCACTAGTCCCTATTTTTTTTAATTTATAAGATCTGACACTGAGGCCGGCCCAGTGGCACTGAAGGTTGTGGCACTGGATGCCACACCTTGCTTCACTCCTGCAACCTGGGTTCAGGAACGAGCCCGGGTTGTCGGGGGTTGGCAGGGGAGGACTAGGATTGAGCATCCGACAACAGCTCTCCTAGTCCTGGGGAAAGGGTGGGATACACCCCATGCTCTGGTTGTCCCTGGGGATGCCTGGAGGTACTGCAGATGCAGGGGTGTCAAGAAGGGGGGAGCATGGTCGGCCCGGCGGCACTGAGGATTGAGGTGCTGGACACCACACCTTGCACCATGCTGGTGACCCGGGTTCAGGAATAAGCTCAAGCCACCAAGGATCAGCCAGGGAGAAGAAGGTTGGAGCACCCAATGGCTGCTCTCCTTCTCCGGAGGGGTCCTCTGCATGATCCCACCGCAATACCGCCATCTGGGGGAGCTCAAGTGGTAGGTGCAGTAGTTGGAGTGGTAGCAAAAAAGGCATTGGGTTGATTTAAGCAGGGGGCAGAGCAGGGAGACACATTTCAGTGCATCTCCCTGCTCATTGGCCCCACTGCACATTGACATCTAGGAGAACAAGGGAAAAACACCTCGGTCTCTCCTAGGCGATGACACCTCCCTACATGTCTCAGGCTTGTAGCGGTAGACCCCACTGTACAGGGTTCCATGACTGAAGTGTTCTGGTTTTGGGGAGGTAAAAAGTACCTAGTTTCCTCCTCACCCTGCCCCGGGGGGTTATCTATGTACTTAAGGCTAGTGGAACCATTGGTACTCTAGGGGCAGACCGCGGTGATCAGGGGTGCAGTTAGAGAGGATGTCAGAGAGTGAAGAGAAGAGGTAGATTTTGGGTATAAATACAAAGTATAAAAAAAAGAAGGGGGAGCACAGCAGATGTCTGCATGCTTGTGCATGGATGTCATTGCACATCCATGCTCCCATTGGGGAAGAAAAAGGGAAAAAGGCAGCACAGTCCACAGCAGCTGGATGGCTGCAGCTTCACTGGCTGACAAATGCCTGGAATAAGGTGTGTGCCGGTATTGGATCCTGGCCAGGCACGGGGCATAGGGGGGACCCCTCTTGATGGTACAACTGCATATGCCAGCTGGGCACATCAGCTTTGGGGTCAGTGGTAAAGGAGGAGCGGTGGCTGGAAATTGGCAGGACTGTGGCTGCAGGGGGAAAATAGAGATGTGATAAAAAAAAAAATCTGACACTGGAATGCCCACCCCCGGTGTCAGATTCTCCCACCTACTCCCACAGCCTTTTTTTTTAAAGAATTAGCCAACACTGGAGTCCAAATCCCAGTGTCAGCATTTAAAGCCCCCCCCAGCAGTGTGGAACACTGGGGAGTCAACCCCCAGTGTTCCGAAATATATATATATATTTTTTTTGCATTATGTGTTTATACCCTCCTCCCGTGCTTCACTGTCCCCCACTCTTTCAGGCTCTACAAGTTCCCTTCATCCCCACTGACCTTAGCCAGCACCCTCCTCCGAGGAGGAAGGGCACCGGGGAGAGGGGAAGGACCCCAGCACACACACACCATTAGGGCCCGGGGATGCTGCTGAGGAACAGGAGGCCGTGGCCAGGCACTGGGGGTGCTCTGGGAATGGAGAGCCGTCATCTTGGTGGGCAGAGATCAGATTTTCCGCTTTTCCTGTGGGGGAGTGACGTCTGAAGTGAAGGTGTACGCCGACGTCTGCCACCCCCCCTGAACACCGTGCCCCGCCTATATGCTGCACTCCCAGCCTCCGCCAGGAGTCAGCCTATGTGGGTATGCATCCCCTGCCCACCCCCTTGAGAAGGAGAGCTGACCCCGGATGCTCTATCCTTCTTCCCCAAGCCGGCCCTCCGGCAACCTGAGTCCATTCCCGAACCCGGGTCGCCGGCATCGCAAGCGGAAATCCAACCGCTGCACCGATGGGCCAGCTCGAAATATTTTTCTTAATGAAATCCTGAAAAAAAAAACATTCCTGATGTCTTTTTTTTACAAAAACCTGAAAAAAAAGGAAATGGTCCCTTATCTTGCCTGCCCTCTCCCTCACCATCTCAACCTTCCCACTGAGCACCCACCACCTCACACCCTCCTTGCCCTATTCTTACCACCGGAGGTCATAGGCTGTCTTCTTATGTAGTCGAGGACACTCTGGAGACTGGGACACATCCGCACTCTTCAAAGCTGAACAGTGAAGTGAGGAATCAAGGTAATTGCCTTAGAATGTACTTCAACCGCGTTTCAAACTTATGTTCATAACTTTGCCATTTGTGGGAATTTTTTCACCAAATTTTCAACATGACCTTTTTGGGACCCCAGCTCATGAACACCATCACTGTCATTTTGTTACTTGGGTCTGGAAGGTGATTTTGCATTCACTGTAGAAAATCACCTTTTGGGACTGTCTAATGACATTTCACCACCATTGTTCATGAGGTGGGGTCCCAAAAAGGCCATGTTGAAAATTTGGTGAATAGATTCCTGGAAACGGCCACATTATGCACGTTCATTGAAATGTTTCTATACACACACATATAACTTTGGTAATTTTCAATATTTTGACTCCAAATTTTCAACATCACTATTTTTTCGCACCACCTCATGAACAGTACAGCTGTCATTTTTTCACATCCTGTCCAAAACAGGTTTTCACACCTGTGGTGCAGAATGGTGTTTTGGCATGGATTTGAAAATGTTAACCTATGGGGTTTATGAGGTGTGTTCATGAGAAGACTATGTTGAAAATTTGTGGTCAAAATATGAAAAAAAGCCAAAGTTATGACCATTCGTTGCAATTTCACAATGTCCACTTGTAACGTTGGAAGTGTTAACTATTTTTACCCCAGATTTTCAACATAACCTTCTTATTACTCCACCTCATGTATGTCACAGCAATCATTTTTCAAATTCTGCCAAAATGTGTTTTCACACCTGTGGCACAGAATGGCGTTGCGGTTATGCAGAATTACATTTTGGCAGGGATTTGGAAATTTTCTGCACCGGTAACATGAGGTGGGGGTAATAAGATGGCCATGCTGACAATTTGGTCACTGTTGTCCTATAAATGGAAAGGCAGGGCTTGGAGGCCCCTGTGCTTCCACAGCTACATACATATATGCAGCTACAGAGGGATGGGAGTGCAGGATCCAAAGGACCCTGCACTCCCACAGTAAAATAAGGATACTATTATACTATCTCAAAAAGTAAGGAAATAAGTTGCAAAAAACTTCATTAATGCTCCAGTTACAGTCAAAGCAACAAAAGTTGGGAAATGAGGTGTTAAGGTTTCCAAACTTAACACCCCACCCTCCCAAACCAGGCAGGAGAGCAGGTGTGTGGTGTGTCTTGGGCTTCTCAAGCCAAATGCTCACCCCATTCTCATAAAGTCTACACATCTGACCTTATTTACAGATGTAATGGGGTGAGCATTAGGCTTGAGAAGCTCAAGGCACACCCCACACCTGTTCTTCTGCCTGGTTTGGGAGGGTGGGGTGTTAGGGAAATTCTAACTCATCATATCCTAACTTTTGTCACTTTGACCAAACTGAAGCATTAACAAAGATTTTTGCAATACATATAGATATATGTTGCAAAAAACTTGGTTAATGCTTCAGTTAGGATCAAAGCGGCAAAAGCTGGGAAATGAGGCATTAGGGTTTCCAACCCTAACACCACACCCTCCCAAACCAGGCAGGAGAGCAAGTGTAGGGTGTGCCTTGGGTTTCTCAGTCCTAATATTCATCCCATTCCATCAGTAAATAAGGTCAGATGTGTAGACTTCATGAGAATGGGGTGAGCATTAGGCTTGAGATGCCCAAGGCACACTCTGCACTTGCTCTCCTGCCGATTGGGAGACTGAATGGTGGAGGAACCCTAATGCCTCATTTCACAACTTTTTTTGCTTTGACCCTAACTGGAACATTAACAAAGTTTTTTTGCACTTATTTTCTTACTTTTGAGATAGTATAATACCATCCTTATTTTACTGTGGGAGTGCACATCCCACCATAGATGCATATATGTACAGTATGTAGCTGTGGAAGAACAGGACCCTCCGGGACTTGTGCTTCAGTTTATAGAACAATAGTGGTCAAATTGTCAGCATAACCATCTTATTACCCCTCTGCATGTAGCCGGTACAGAAAATGTTCAAATCCCCACCAAAACATAATTCTGTGCAACTGCAATGCCATTCTGCACCACAGGTGTGAAAACACATTTTGGCCAGGACTTGAAAAATGACAGCTATGACATATATGCGGTGGGGTAATAAGAAGGCTATACTGAAAACTTGGCATAAAACATTTAAAATTCCCGTAGTTACAAGCATGCATAGTGAAAGTGCAATGAACGGTCATAACTTTGGCATTTTTTTCATATTTTGTCCCCAAATTTTCAACATAGCCTTCTTATGATCCCACCTCTTGAAAATGGTAGAAAAAATTTCCAAATCCTGCCTGAAAAGTGAATTCGCCAAGCGACCACAAAATCACCTTTTGGGCAGGATTTAAATAATGACAGTCCTATAGTTCATCAGGTGGGGTCCCCAAAAGGCCATGTTGAAAATTTGGGTTCAAAATATTTAAAAATTTCCAAACTTATGAGTGTGCATAACAAAATTCCAATGAATGGTTATAACTTTCCCAATTTTAATAATTTTGACCCCATATTTTCAACATAGCCTTTTTGTGACCCCGCTTCATCAACAATATGGCTGTTGTTACACAAATCCCACCAGAAAGGTGATTTTACCTACTGACCGCAAAATCACTTTTCTGCCAGGAGTTGTGTAACAACAGTCATAGAGTTCATGAGGTGAGGTCCCCAAAAGTCTACATTTAAAATTTGGTGCCAGACTATTAAAAATTGTAGACTGATGCATAAAAGTTGAACCCCCATTGAAATACATTGAACCATATTTGCCTTAGTTTTTCCTATTGCAGTTGCCAGTTCCAGCAGCATGACGTGTCTTTGATGGGAGATTGGATCTCAAACCTGGGATCTGTTCAGGTGAGTGAGGGTGTATGGGGGTGTACTGCAGAGTGTGGCATGGTAGGTGCTCAGTGGGAAGTAGGAGTGGGTGGGCTGATTGGTGAAGGAACTTTTTTTTTTAACAGATAACCAAAAAGAAACAGCAATGAACCTTTTTCTTTATTTCAGGCATTACTTTGCAATGGCAGGGTAGGGGTGCCACTAGAGACCAGGGTACATAATGGCATCACTGTGAGGGTGATCGAAGCACAGGGGAGGGACCACTAGACTACCAGGGAACATAACAACAGCAATGGGAAGGTGACTGAAGAACAGGGGAGGGGGAAGGGACCACTAGACTACCAGGGAACATAATGGCAACAATGCTATGGTGATCAGAAAACAGGGGAGAGGGGAGGGACCACTAGACTACCAGGGAACATAACGGCAACAATGGGACTGCAATCAGAGAACAGGGGAGGTGGGAGGGACCACTAGACTACCAGGGAGCATATCAAAAGAAAGGGACGGTGATCGGAGAACAGAGGAGGGGGAAGGAACACTAGACTATCAGTAGAAAATGGTTGATGAAACTCCTTCCAACCAGGGGGATTTACCAGAGATGGTGGAACAACTTCTAAAACTGCACAAAAATGCTTTTGACAATGAATGTTGTATTTATCATCCTGCCGGTAAATTATTTTGTTTGTGCATGTCTTTGAAAATTACTTACTCACTCAGATCATATTCGAAAGTACCATAATTTATATATGTTACTGCATGGCTTTCAAACAACAAACAGCTAGTCCAACATTGCATCAGAAATTTTCAGTGTCTCCTCACTGCTTCATCAGGATACTCAGGACATACTCAGTCAAGCCTCATATCTTTACATTTGTAAATTTCTTCGTAATGAGATGTTTTTGTATTGAAACATACTCTATCCCTCTGGTGTGTTTTTTTCTGTTTAGTTTTCCTTCCCACTTTCTAATTGTATTAAGTGTAGGAATCAAAGATTGTTTGTCACTTCTTGGGTGGCAACTTCTCCATGGAGAGATCTGATACTGAGATTGGCATTACTTCTACATAAACGGTCATTAGTTTGCTCTGACATTTTTAGTGATCAGATAGTTGGACTACCATGTGACTAAAAGTAGGGATACTACAAAATAAAACAGGTTTTCTGTCATGAGCTGATTGCTCAGATGAAACTGATAAAACAGGCAGAGTGATAGCTACAGTAGTACTCATCCCCCTTGGTGATCAACTAGATGGAGACTTATGGAAATCAGACTTAGTAGCTAATGTTTATAATTTATAAATTAACACATTCAGGTGTGTTTTAACTGGAGAAACCCTGGAGCTACCTATAGGTTGGGAGGGGAGTTGCTGGCAATCACAAGGGAAGAAAGAGACTTGGGCATCATCATCACAGATGACCTGAAATCATCCAAGCAGACCATTAAAGCAGTAGGTAAGGATAGAGGGATGTTGGGGTGTATTAGTAGGGGTATCACAAGCTGTAAGAGGGAGGTAATAATCCCTCTTTACAAGACACTGGTTAGGCTCCATCTGGAGTACTGCATGCAGTACTGGAGGCCACACCTACACAAGGACATTAACCAAATGGAGGCAGTCCAGAGAAGGGCAACCAAAATGGTGCAGGGACTGCATCAGAAAACATATGAGGACAGATTAACGGAGCTCAATATGTATACTGTAGAGCAAAGGAGGGAGAAAGGTGATATGATCAAAACATTCCAACATCTTAAGGGTATTAACAAGGTGAAACAATCTAGCATGTTTCAATAAAAGAAAAATAGCACGACAAGAGGACACAGCATGAGATTAGAGGGAGGCCGATTAAGGGGTAATGTGAGTAAGTTCTTTTTCACAGAAAGGGTGGGTGGATGCATGGAATGATCTACCTCAGGAAGTGGTGGATATAAATACAGTGCAGGGCTTCAAACTGGCATGAGATAAACATAAGGGAGCAATACAGATGAGTATGAATAAATAGGCCATTGACAGAGTAAAGGCCTATGGCACATTCATAAGGTAGAAAACATGAGCAGAGTGGATGGGTCTTGCAGTCATTATCTGCCATCAACTTCTATGTTTCTATGTTTCTATTGTGCATTTTAGCAGTGCAAATGTTACAAGGTTATTTTAAAAACTAAGTAGTGGCAGGGCTTATTTTAACAGACAGCTATTTTCCTCAGTGACACAGTGAGATGCAGTTTTCTTTGCATATATGAAAACTGATTTTTTTCCTATAAATAATATTAGGTAATATTAGGGTTGCACTAATTTTATTTGACCAGCTAGCATGAATACTGATCATGCTTTCAATAAATCAGTACAAATTACGCAGTAATTTCAAGCCTTCTGAAAATACTGATAATCTGTATTAAAAAAACTATTAGAAGTTGTTAAAAATGCATTTTCTACTACTGGTGATACGATTTACAAATGACAGACTGTGTCTCAGCATGTCTATGTTAGACAGTAATACAGCTCACGTTTTGATAAGGTATACACTGCATCTCATGCATAAGAAAAAAAAGATGTAGATATTGTATTGCATACAATTTTGATTGCTAAATATTTAAAGAGGTACAAAAAAACTTGCATAACTTCAAGTGTAAAACTGACAGCTCATGTGTCACTGGTTTTGTCATTTCATGCTGTGTAACAGACAAAATGTATTGAAATTGCTTAGTTAACATTGGTCAAACATCAAATGCATGCATGTTAAAAATATGTCTGAGTGTACAGCTTAAATAAAATCAATTGATAGTACAATTGCATAAAAGAAAGAACAAACCAATTATCAATTACAGTAGTCCCCCATGACTCCGTCTTGGCTTCATTCAATAGATGGTAAAATGCAATGCTGCAGACATTGCAGTGGGAGAAAAATGTTGCTGTCATAAATTCAATTTCTAATGCAAAACATAATCAGTGTTTAGTTATAAATGATTGTGATTGAGGTGCTGCACAATTTTAACATCAAACCAGATTTATTTACATTTTCACTATGAAACTAGTGGATAAGCCCCAGATGTCTTGCACCCTGCATGCTGTTACAGAGGTGGCATTCTCATGAATGTCATGCTCAGTTTGTCAGAGCTGAGGTTTGAGAGGGTGATTGCAAGTCATGATTCATCAAAAAACAGGATAAAATAAAACATGTGTTTTATAAACTTAGAAAAGAAAAAGTCACACATGGCGATATATGTATCTACTGCTTCTTTATATAACTGTGCATCCACAAATAAATGTTTTTTTTAATCACTTCACCATTAAGGGGACAGTGATCGAAAGGGTGAGGGTGCCGCTTGACACCAGGGCAACAGCGGCTCACAGGTCACATGGCAGGTGGCAGCACAAGATCAGCTGCAGAAGTCTAGAAATTCCCCATGCTCTCCTACAGAGAATGCTAAGCTTGGCACTGGGGATTTTGTATGCCCAGAAAATATATTTGTGGGCATCATATTAAAAAAAATACCTCTGAATCTAGCTAAACTGGTTCTGATGTTTGTTTTTTGAAATCCCAGCTTTTTTATGTTTTCCACGTTTACTTGTTTGTGGGAAAAAAAAAGAAGATGGTAGCTCACAAATAAGGATTTTCTCTCATGAAAAAGGAACAGATCTCACAAGAAAGAATCCTTTTTTGCAAGGTCAATCCTTTGTCATACTTTATCCCTCTATTCTGGAGAGTGCACTTCCCATTGAAAATAATGGAGCTTAAAAATTGAATAACTTTGCAACAGATTAATATTTTTTCACCACACAAAGCATGGCAGTTCTGTTACCAAAACTGTACCATAGAAAAATCACACCAAAATTGCACACCATTTGGAAGCAAGGCGATGAGGAAAAAACTGCAAAAAATGATGTCTTTTAAGGTTTTTTCATCTCAGCATCTGTAAATCTGACTGAAACAAAACTTGCCACATCAAGAGATCTGATCCACAGGACAGTGCATACCAAAAGTTGTACAAATCCATTGAGCAGTTGCAATGTTATTAAAGTGCAAAATGTAACATTGAACTGACTACTCGACCCTAACTAAAGGAGCATGACTGTGCCCCTATAATAAATATATATACCAGTACATATACATATATATATTTTTTTTTATTGCAAAAAAACTTCATTAACGCATCAGTTATGGTTAAAGCAACAAAACTGGGGAGATGAGATGCTAGGGTTGAACCCCTAAGCCATTCCTCCACCCCCTTCCTCCGCACACTGACAGACATCGGGGTGTGCCATCGGGGTGTGCCATGAGGTTGTCAGGCCGAACTCTCTCCCCATTCCATGTGTAAACAGATTGACATGCTACAGTAAAGGAGAATGAGGTGAGAGTTTGACATGCTACAGTAAAGGAGAATGAGGTGAGAGTTCAGCCTCATGACCCCATGGTACACCCTGGCATCTGTCAGTATGTGGAGAAAGTGGTGACGGGGGAGGGGTTAGGGACTCAACCCTAACATCTCATTTCCCCACTTTTGTCACTTTAACGCTAACTGATGCTTTAACAAAGTTTTTTGCAATGAATTTCCTTACTTTTTGAAAAAGAGTAATGTAACAAGTAAATGGTCCCCGCTCTCCCACCAAACTGACTATTTGTGCATAATGATATGCGTGTGTGGGAGTGCAGGCCCTCCAGGCCCTGCGCTCCCACTTACACATAACAATGGAGCCATGCAGTAGCCCTACAGACCTGAAAAGGAACCCTTGTAACACTAATTTGTCAATATCTCAGTAACCATAGGAGCTATGAAAAAAATTCCACTGCCGATGTAGTCATGACTTTGAAACCTCCATGCAAGATGTGCAGGTACTGCAATGTTATCCTATGGGAAAAATCTCAACTTCATAATGGCATGTCTATGGATCCAATAAAATGTTTTACACCTAAACAACATAAGTCACATCTCTGGGACACCCCCTTTATACCATGCAAATTTCAAGCCAAAAGAACAAACCATTTCTTTCCAGTGCACTGGCAAAGTTTTTAAAACTTTTTTTGGGTCTAGCTGGCCAGGTAGTGCAGAGGACAGAGGTGCTAGTGCTTTACCTCATGCTGCACCAGTGACCTGGGTTTGAGAATGACCTCTGGTCACCAGGGTGCTGGCTTGGGGTGGGATGGCTGGAGCGTAACTGAGCCATGGCTCTCCCCTTCCAATGGGGTGGATGCCCACCTGTCTGTAGTCCCGCTCTCACCAGGTGGAGCTCCGGTGGGCACATAGGTGGTAACGGCAGACAAAGTCAGGTGAGGAGGTGGTACAACACCAGATTCTGGTGTGCATGACCTCCATGCACATACATGTATGTGTATGCCGCGTGGCTCCGGGGGAGTAGGGAGAAAAGAAATAAATTGCATATATATAAAAAAGTTTTGGGGGAAAGAGTAATGTACCTGGTAACTGTGCTCCCACCACGCTGCCCATTTGTGCATAACAATATGTGTGTGTGGGAGTGCAGGCCCACATACACATAACAACGAAGACATGCAGTAGCCACATAGGGCTGAAAAGGAACCCTTGTAATACTAATTTGCCAATATCACAGTAACCATACAAGCTAGGAAGAAAATTTTACTGCAGTTGTAATCATGACTTCGAAACCTCCACGTGTGCTTAGTTCACCTAAAGGTGAACTAAGCTACAGGTAGCAGGTAGTGAAAAATCTGTATCTTGCATTGTTTCCGAGATACAGGCACCGAAAGTCGCTGGGGGTGCCACAATGTTATCCACAATGTTATACTATGGGAAAACTCTCAACTTAATGATGGCATATCTATGGAGCGGTATCCCTTTTTTACATCTAAACTAATTCACATCTCTAGGACACCCCCTTTATACCCTGCAAATTTCAAGCCAAAAGACCAAATTGTTTATTTACAGTGCACTGGCACAGTTTTTAAATTCCTAGTTCACGAGGTGGCAAAATCCCCATTCACAAGCCAATCCTCATTTGCGAGAATGGCCATCTGGTCGTGAAATGACAATCAAGGATTTTGTCAGCTCGTGAAAGGGGATCAGCTCGTGAAAGGGGATTTTTTCAACTCGCGAAAGGGGATTCAAAATCAGTCCCGGAGTCACGTGATGAGCCGCTCAGGTAAGCGGCTCCACGCCTCGAGACCCAAGCGGCAGTTTTCAGTTTAAAGCCGGTTTTGCATCTTTTTAAAGCTTTAGACAGACCGGAGTGTCGTCGGGTGCCTCTACTTATCCCCCCTGTCTGGTGAAATCGGGATATTGGCGGGGGATTAAGAGCGACGCCAATTGTCGCAGAGGAGCTTGCTGCAGGCTGGGCCCGAGCTCGATTGGTGATGGAAGCGGACTTAAAGGAACCGCTGGCGGGGCATGCCCCCGCATCAAAACGCCCCAAGCCTCACTCACCTGACAACATAGACCAGGGGGAGGAAGTGGCATTAGAGGGGGGGTCCCTGCGATAGCGTGGAGGACATTAAAGAAATTAAAGCATTGCTTCAGGGACTGGTGCTGGACTTCTCAGAAGTTAAGCCTGCTTTGCACTCGCTGGCCCAAAGGATGAGTGACGCTGAGGCCAGAATCTGCTCGCAGGAAAAAAAGGTTTCCTCCTTGGAGCAAGAGGTGGTGACAATCAGGAAAAAACTCAGGAGGATGGAAGAGAGATTGGAAGACCAGGAGGCGAGGAATCGAAGGAACAATCTCATCCTAGCAGGGCTTCCAGAAAGGTCTGAAGGTCTAGATAGTGTCTCCTTTATTCAGGACCTGCTACTAAAAATGTTCGGCCCCTCGCCCTTCGGGGAAGGGTACAACCTGGAAAGGGCTCATCGAGCGCTCTGGAGACCCCACCTCTGGGGGCTCGGCCTAGAGTTATAATTATGAGGTTTCTCAACTATAAAGAGAAGTCTCATGTCCTGCAGCTGTCTAGGCAAAAGAAACCTCTGCATTGGAATGGGGCTTTGTCAAAGGGTGATCTGTTTGCCCTGAATTTTTTGTGGACAGATATTGTGTTGTTAGCCAGAACCCCCCCCCCAATGTCTCAGTAATGTCTTTACAATTGTCTTTGTCTGTTTCTGTTTAGCATAGACTGGCCACCTATGCGAATAATTATGTTATGTGTGTAATTGTTCGTTTCCATGTCCTTCTGGCTGACCAACGTCTTGTTTGCCCATGTTATAGCGTTAGGCTGTATATTTAAATAGCGTGGCCCCTTTAAGAAGCATAATGGATTCAGAAACTGCTTTAAACCTTCTTTCCTGCATAAAACCAACGCTTTATGCCAAACTTCATGTTTTTAACATGTTCCTCAGGTTAGGACTCTCAATAATCGTTCTTGCTTAAATCGCACCTTCATGACGACGAGCGCTGTTGTACTGCGAAACGTACCTTGCAGCTCGCAAATCACCGCGAATGATATAAAAGACGCTTTATATTGCTTAAAATGTGTCAGAGAGGCTGCAGCACTGAATTCTGTAGCAATAAGCACTGCCTCTCTGACTAGGTGCAAGACAGCCAAATATTGAATCCCTTTTCAGTACAAACGCCTAAGGGGTAATACAGGCAGCAACAGAGTGTTGTTTAAACCCATTTTACAAGGTTTCTGAGGTAGTTTCTTCTGTCTCCCAAACTTAGAAACTGCAGTAGGCATTTAAATTAAGTAAAGCAACTGAATATCAGAGAATTTTGAAACATTATCTACCTGGTGGATACTGAAGCATGTGGAGGCTCTCTTGAATGGTGTATGCCTTCTTTCTAAAGGGCTCCGGCCATTGTGTTGGTCCTTTTATACAATGAGGGAGGGACTAACAGTGTGGACTTGACTTAAAGGGTCTAAATGGAATATTAATGCTAGCACAACCTGTATATATGTTTGAATAGGATTATAGTGCACTTCTGTATAACTGAAAGACATAAATTGAGTTATATAAAATTACTTGTTTTACACTTGATTGATGGCTCAATCAGCCAATGAGAGGTCAGTCTAGGGTATATATTGCCAGCAGTTCAAGGTGAAAGTCAGTAGCAGTCAGGATGGTGAAGTGAACGCTTCTGTACTAGTGCTCTAGTTAAATATGAAGGGCTGCTATTCACGTTTGCCTTTATGCCTTTTATGGTTTTGCCTATTCATTTTGGTCGAAACAAACCGCTTTTATTTTATTTTGTAACTCTGGTTGGAAAATTCTACAAATAAATTGTTTGAAGCTGAACAAGAAGAGAGCCTCAGTTCTTCTGTCATACACTTTTCCCGCCACACTGGTGTCAGAAGTGGATTATACTGGTTGTAACTAACCGTGAGTCCGTCCAAGACTCGTGAACTCTGTATGCAGAAGACACGGACGGATCCTGATACCTTTCCAGGATCGTTACTCGCTCAATTTCAGCAGCTTTCATTTACCTTTGTATTCTGGCATGGAACAAGTGGTGAGAAAGAAGGAAGGAAGCCGACTTCTCAGGTGGAAGAAACCTGAGGCAAGTGGAGGAGGTGCAGGAGGAACAAGCGAAGAGATTCCACCTCAGGAGACACATGAGCTGGTAAGGTGGCTATGCATGCAACAGGTGGAGATGGCAAGACAAAGGAATTGGATAAAAAGAGTATGAGGCCAGATGGGTTGATACCCTGAGGGCAATACAAGCCCTAGGTGTCAGTAGACCACCGGACCAACCAGTGGGTGGCTACAAATATATAAAGTTAACAAAACTAACAGACTTGATGATATTGAAGCCTATATTATGACTTTTTGAAAGAGTTGCTACAGCATGTGCTTGGCCCAGAGATCAGTGGGTGATCTTCTGGCCCCCTACTTGACCGGAAAAGCTCAGCTGGCATATAGCCATGTGGAAGTGGCACACGCAAATAATTATGAGAAAGTAAAAGCTGCCATCCTGAAGCGATATGATATAAATACTGAGACTTAACGCCAGCAGTTTCGGACTTATAAGTATTTGAATGCGGACAACCCTCAGGATGCCTATGTGCGACTAAAAGACTTGTGCTTTAAGTGGCTCCAGCCTGCTACTAGGACCCTTGACCAGATTCTGGAAACCATTGTGTTGGAACAATTTATCAAGATCCTTCCACAAGAAGTTCAATTATGGGTGAAGGAACATCGGCCAGAGACTTCGGATGCTGCGATTCGACTTGCAGAGGATTTTATTGCTGCCAGATCTTCACGGTCAAAAGGAATTTTACCTCATGGTCATCCTTCCACTGGTCCTAGACAGATTGCACCTCCTTCTTCCTCTTCACTGACTACGACAAAGGTAAATTCCAAAGTGCAAAGAGGCTATAACCCTGACATCATATGTCGTGAATGTGGTGGTAAGGGCATGTGCACGATTTTGTCCAAAAAGAAATTGAAACTATACACTTAGACTTAGCCAATTGGGGACATTATGTGTTGCCAGTTCAAGTTGGGCGGAGTACTGTATATGGCCTACTTGATTCTGGGAGTAAACAGACTCTCATACAAAGCACCTTATTAAATCTAGCTTCTAAACCCAAGGCTCAAACAACTAGAGTGATTTGTATAAATGGGGATACCCATCTCTACCCTCTCTATAATTTGGACATAACAATACAAGGACATACACATAACATCCCAGTGGGTGCTGTCCCTAACTTACCAGTTCCTGTTCTGATTGGCCATGATTATCCAGACTTTCAGGCTTTATTATCTAACAATTTAGTTGCCATGGTAACCAGATCTCAGACTAAAGAAGGCCTAGAACAGATATTCCCGTTTCTTCTGATATTTATGGTGACACCAAGAAGAGCAAGAAATCAAAGGCACAGAAGCGGAAAGACAAGAGACAGTGGACCCAAGAGCATAGTGAGAAGCTCTACATGAACACTGAGTCCATAGTCTCCACAAGTGACTTTAAGACTGCACAACAGCAGGACACTAGCTTACAGGACTATTTTTTACAGTTGAATGATGGTCAAAAGTATAAGATGCACAATGGTTTGTTGTACCGTAAATGTGTTAACCCAAAAACTGGGGAAGAAATAGATCAGTTAATGGTACCTAGCAAATACAGACAACAATTATTAGAACTAGCCCATGATGTACCATTAGCTGGACATTTAGGTAGAGACCGTACATTAAACCGATTGTTGTATCGTTTCTACAGGCCTGGTATTCATGAGCAAGTAGCTGATTTTTGTAAGAGTTGTACTGAATGTCAAAAAGTAGCTATGTTAAAGAAAAGTGATAAGGTTCCTCTGTTACCTTTACCTTTGATAACTACCCTTTTGAGCGAATAGCCATGGATATAGTTGGCCCACTTCCAAAAGTTCAAAAGGTAATCAATATATCCTTGTAGTGTGACTACACAACTAAATACCCAGAGGCTATTCCTTTACGCACTATTTCTGCTTCAAAATAGCAGAGGGACTTGGTAAACTCTTTAGTAGGACTGGCATACCAAAGAGATCCTAACTGATGAGGGCAGTAACTTCTGTTCTCTCCTATTAAAGAGATTATAGTGTTTTGGGTATTTCTGCCATCCATACTACCCATATCACCCTCAAACAGATGGTTTAGTGGAGCGGTTCAACCAGACACTTAAGAAAATGTTGCAGAAGTTCTGTAAAGGGAGGGTCGTAAATGGGATGTGCTGCTTCCCTATTTAATGTTTGCGTGCAAGGAAGTACCACATGCTCTACAGGGTTTTCTCCTTTCGAATTGCTCTATGGTCGAAACCCACGAGGTCCACTAGACCTGGTAAAAGAACAATGGAAGATGGGAAAATGTCACATGGTCAAGATCCTTGTGAGTATATATCTCACCTCAGAAAAAGCTGTCCAGATACATAGAACTTGCTCACCAGGTGAATAGTAAACAACAAGGAATACAAAACTCCATTATGACAAGGGTACAAAACCCAAGGTATTCCAAGAAGGTGAAAAGTTCTATTATTACTCCCATCCTCTGACAATAAGTTATATATGAAATGGCAAGGCCCATACACTGTGGTTAAACAAACTGGCCCTGTCACTTACCAGATTGAATTGCCAGATAAAACAAAAAACTTAATATATTTCATGTAAATCTACTAAAGAAATGGGTGAGAAAAGATTCTCCTGTGTGTTTATCTGTCCTGAAAATCCCATTAGTGAACTAGATATAGTGTATCAACGCCAGAAATGAAAGGTGGTGGCCTTGATAACCTAAATATTAACCCTGAGCTTCTCTAACCAGCAAAGAGCAGAACTGAATACTATGCTGCAACCTTTGCTGAATATTTCACAGGAACACCTGGTAAAGTAACAGATATATTTCACAATATTGAAACCACCCAGAAAGAACCTATAAGAGTAAGGCCCTACAGGATTCCAGAAAACTAAGACCTGAAGTGAAAAGAATGAAAAACATGCAACAACTGGGTATTATTGAACCTTCCTGCAGTGACTGGAACTTCCCATGGTTATTGTAAGCAAGAAAGAGGTGGGGTTCGGATTTGTCTAGATTTTAGAAACTAAATAATATCTCTAAATTTGACAGTTATCCAATGCCTCGTGTTGACACATTCTTGATCATTTAGGAAAAGCACAATATATTTCAACCCTTGATCTCACTAAGGGATATTGGCAGATTCCTTTAAGACCAAAGGACAAGGAGAAAACTGCTTTCAGCACTCCACTTGGTCTATATCAGTTCACAGTCATGCCATTTGGGCTCCATGGAGCCCCAGCAACTTTTCAGCAACTCATGGACAAACTTCTTTTGCCACATTCTGCATATAGTGCCGCTTATCTGGACGATGTGGTAATCTTTAGTAACACATGGTCAGACCATTTACTACACCTAGCTACCATATTAAAGGTTATAACTTCTGCAGGTTTGACAATAAATCCAAATAAGTGTTCTTTAGCCATGAAAGAAACTGAATACCTGGGCTTTCAAGTAGGTGGAGGTCTAGTAAAGCCTATAAAATCTAAAATTGAAGCAGTAGCACACAGCCCCAGACCAGTGATTAAAAAAGATGTAAGGTCTTTCCTAGGACTTGTCAGCTATTATAGGCATTTCATTCCAAACTTTTCTATGATTGCTAATCCTCTCACCGAGTTAACAAAGAAACGTCTCCCAGAAAAGGTAACATGGATGCCAGATTGTGAAGAAGCCTTCACAGCCATTAAAGCAATCTTATGTTCATTCCCAGTCTTACGTTCGCCTGATTTTACAATGCCTTTCATATTGCAGACAGATGCTTCAAATTCTGGTATAGGAGCTGTGTTATCTCAAATTATAGAAGGAGAAGAACATCCTATCATTTATATTAGCAGAAAATTACATGAAAGAGAAGTGAAATATTCCACCATTGAGAAGGAATGTTTGCAGTCCGTTGGGCCATAGAGACATTGAAATTTTATTTGTGGGGAACTGAATTTGAGCTATGGACAGATCATAACCCTTTGTGTTGGCTCAACATTATGAAAGATCGCAACCCTAGAATCATGAGATGGTATCTAGCATTGCAGCCATATTGTTTTAAAATAAAACACAGGAAAGGAAATGAACATACAAACGCTGATTTTATGTCTAGATATGGCTTTGACCATACAACTGAAGACCTCGGTAAAGTGATGTAATAACAATGAGAAAATATGTATAATAAGTTGATATTTTATTAAAATATAGCAGCAACAAAATTTGCTGCTACATTTTTTCCTATGGGACCCCGAGGTGGAGCCTAGGAGTGGGTGGCTCTGGCTCCATCCTTACAGTATTGGATCTAATAAGAATATTAAAACAAAAGACACTGTTGATCAGTGACTTTTGTTATTTTGAGGTGGGAGGAGAATGTCAAGGGTGATCTGTTTGCCTGAATTTTTGTGGACAGACATTGTGTTGTTAGCCAGAACCCCCCAATGTCTCTGTAATGTTTTTACAATTGTCTTTGTCTGTTTCTGTTTAGCATAGACTGCCCACCTATGCAAATAATTAAGTTATGTGTTAATTGTTCGTTTCCATGTCCTTGGCTGACCAACGTCTTGTTTGCCCATGTTATAGCATTAGGCTGTATATTTAAATAGCGGCCCCTTTAAGAAGCCATAATGGATTCAGAAACTGCTTTAAACCTTTCTTTCTGCATAAAACTGACGCTTTATGCCAAACTTGATGTTTTTAACATGTTCCTTAGGTTAGGACCCCATCATCGCTCGCTTAAATCGCGACCTTCGCGACGACGCCATGCGTTGCACTAACGCACGCACTGCAGCTCGAAACGCCGCGAATGATATAAAAGACGCTTATATCTCTTAAATGTGTCAGAGAGGCTGCAGCATTGAATTCTGTAGCAATAAGCACTGCCCTCTGACTAGGTGCAATAGACTGCCAAATATTGAATCCTTTTCAGTACAAACGCCTAAGGGGTAATACAGGCAGCAACAGAGTGTTGTTTAAACCCCTTTACAAGGTTTCTGAGGTAGTTTCTTCTGTCTCCCAAACTTAGAAACTGCAGTAGGCATTTAAATTAAGTAAAGCAACTGAATATCAGAGAATTTTGAAACATTATCTACCTGGTAGATACTGAAGCATGGGAGGCTCTCTTGAATGGTGTATGCCTTCTTTCTAAAGGGCTCACCGGCCATTGTGTTGGTCCTTTTATACAATGAGGGGAGGGACTAACAGTGTGGACTTGACTCTAAAGGGTCTAAATGGAATATTAATGCTAGCACAACCTGTATATATGTTTGAATAGGATTATAGTGCACTTCTGTATAACTGAAAGACATAAATAATTGAGTTATATAAAATTACTTGTTTTACACTTGATTGATGGCTCAATCAGCCAATGAGAGGTCAGTCTAGGGTATATATTGCCAGCAGTTCAAGCTGAAAGTCAGTAGCAGTCAGGATGGTGAAGTGAACGCTTCTGTACTAGTGCTCTAGTTAAATATGAAGGGCTGCTATTCACGTTTGCCTTTATGCCTTTTATGGTTTTGCCTATTCATTTTGGTCGAAACAAACCCGCTTTATTTTTATTTTGTAACTCTGGTTGGAAAATTCTACAAATAAATTGTTTGAAGCTGAACAAGAAGAGAGCCTCCGTTGAAGTTCTTCTGTCATACACTTTTCCCCCGCCACAGGCTTCATTATGGTTTTTCCAGGATTTAACTCCGGGCATCCGAGAAAAGCAGAAAGAATATAGTGATATTAAGAAGAAGCTTTATTTAGCAGGGATCAAGTTCCGTCTTCTTTATCCTGCCATCCTTATGGTGCGGCTGTCATCTGGAGAAAAGAAATTTTTAACAGCCAAGGATGCACTGGAAGGGCTTCGCAGTGACCTGCCAGATCTCTTCAAATCGCCAACCTGACTGGGATCTCCTATGAAGTTTTGCCCCTGTGGGGAAGAGGACTTGTGGGGGTGAAAAGATTGCTTACAGAGAACGACTTGGTCAAGCTAACGAGTGGCATGAACTGAGACATTCATTGGCAAGCTCTGGGATTAATCCCGAGGGGGCTTTACTACTATGTTTTTTTTTTTTTCATCCTCTCCTCCCAGGGAAGGAAGGGGGGGTAGGGGAAGAAGACAGAAAAAGGACAACAAGGAATAGATACATGAAAAGAAGAAAAGAGGAAAGACTGGGCTGCCTGAAACCCATTGTTTGATGGACTAATGGACCGCCATCTAGGGGACTGGGTTTTGGGGGGTGGGAACAAGGCTATTCCACCCTTTGTTTGGCAATGAGTATATTAGTAGTTAGGTGGGGGCACCATGGCGCTGATGGTTTTTTTTTTTCGTTTACTTAATTGGGAAAGGACTATCTGGGTCTGAGAAAGATTTAAAGGGCCGGTTTCGAGTAAGGGAGTCACTGAGTGGGATCGGGTGGGCTAGGAAACCGGTTCATCCATGGCTCAGCAGGAAGTGGTTCTGTCTTGGGACCGGGGGTCATGGGGGGGAGGGTTTAAGAGGGGGAAAAAGAGAGAGTCTCTGATTGGGTAATCTGGAAAGCAGGCCTCAAAAAGACTCTGTCTTTGATCCTATATCTAGCCCCATATTAGCCAGATGGTTTTGTATAGCGTGATTTCATGGAATGTTAAGGGTTTGAGGGGACGATATAAAAGATTAACAATCCTCCGATATCTGGAGCAGCGGGGGGCTCATATCATAGCTCTCCAGGAAACACATTTATTGACTGAGAGTTAGATTATTTAAAGAAACGTCTGGGTGGTCAGGTATATGGAGTGGGTAGGAAGAGAGCATCTGGAGGAGTGGTGATTTTAATTAATAAGTCCTGCCCTTTCGAGGTGACCCAAGTTCTGACCCGACAGGACAGCAGGGGGATCTATGTTTTGGGCACTTTACATGGCAAGGCAGTAGGGGTAGCCTCTATATATGGTCCAACTCCCCCAGAACCTGAATTTTTTGCCTCAATAGAGGAGAATATCGCGGCATTTCCATCACTTTCACTGATATTAGTGGGTGACTGGAATATTTGTTTAGATGATAAGGAGGACAGGATGCCGGGGTTCAAAGGCCCCAGGTCTAGGGCTCAATTAGCGCTGGCTAAGCTTTTGGAAGCTACAGGTCTGACAGACCCAGCCAAGTTTTTTCTCAGGGAGGTCTCCAAATGACATTCTACTCAGTGTTCAACAAAAGTCTTACCAGGATAGACTATTTTGTAAATAGGGAGGTGTTAGGGAGGTCAGAGTGTTTAAGACAGAGGGTAGGACCTTTTCAGACCATTCTCTGATCCAGATGCAATGGGAACTCTAAGTCCTTACCTCCTAGGCCTTACAGGTGGAGGCTTCAGGATTGGCTTTTCTTGGTGGAGGAGAGAAGGGATGAACTGGACGGGCCCTTCAGGAAATTATTAGAGTGCAGTTGCCCTCTTGACGGATAAGAGGCTAGCTTGGCCTACCTGTAAATTCTTATATTCCATGGCTGCTAAAACCTTGGCTACCAAAGTGAGGCTGCTTAGGAAGGCGAAAGAGGAGTTTTTGGAGGGGGCAATAAGTTCTCTATCGCAGCAGGAGGGGCTCTTTTGGAAGAAATAGATAGGGAGCTCAAAAGCTTAAGGAGGGAGCTGTCAGAGATTTGGTATGGGAAGATTGAATTTTGGTTGAATAAGATTAAGGCTAAATATCTTTTGCAAGGGGATGTTCCGGGGTGTTTTTTGGCATCAAGGATTAAGGAGTGGGAGGCCAGCAGGACTGTTTCTTCGATCTCACATGAAGGGAGGCTAGTGACAGACCCCCAAGACATGGTTGAGGCATTTGCCACATTTTTTGAAAAGATATACCAAGAAAGCGTTCCTGGGGGGGGGGAAAAGGAAGTTAGGGAATACTTGAGGAATCCAACTCCCGATAGTGACCCCAGTCTGGCTAGGGAATTGGAGGCCCCTATTAAGTCTTCCAATTTTAGAGGTGGTTCGGTCCCTCCCATTAGGTAAATCTCCAGGGCCTGATGGTCTAACGCTAAGTTTTATCAAACTCATATTCATACTATACTTCCTATCCTAAAAGGAGTTTTTCCATACTATAATGTGGGAGGGCATTGACCATTTACCCATTTACCAAGCTTATATAACATTAATACCTAAACCAGATAAGCCCAGGGATGTTATGGAAACTATAGGCCCATAGCTCTAATTAATCAGGACATTAAGATACTTACAAAGATCTTGGCTAATAGGATTTTAGCTGTGGCCCCGAGCATAATTAGTCAGGAACAGGTAGGTTTTATGTCGAAGGCGCAAAAGATGCGCCAGGAAGATACATCATATTATAAACCAGGCTCCTGATTCCCGGTTCCTCTAGCCTTGATCTCCCTAGACGCTGAAAAGGCATTTGATCGAGTTTCGCATATATTTTTGTTCTCTGTATTGGAGAGGATGGGATTCCCGAAGGGGTTAATTAAGGGTATCAAAAATTTATATGCGGCGCCCACAGCTAGGATTTTATGTAATGGCTATCTGTCGAGGGAATTTCAACTTATAAATGGTACGCGGCAAGGGTGTCCCCTTTCACCAATATTGTTTAACATCTATTTAGAACCCCTCTTAAGATCTATTAATAGGGAGGTCGGGGTTCGGGGAATCAGGGTGGAAGATTTGGAGCTAAAAATTTCGAGTCTTTGCGGACGACATACTGCTCCATCTACGAGACCCAGCAACTAGCTTTGAGACGGTTAGAGAATTAATATACCAGTAATCTAGGGTCTCAAACTATAAGCTGAATCTCACTAAAACCAAAATTTTACCCTTGACGCCACATGTCTTTAAAGTGGATTTTGCATCTCTGAGGGTACAGTGGAACAATGATAAGTTGAAGTACTTGGGAATCTGGATTATGGCAAATCAGGCGTCTGGTGCGGAAGCTAATATGGGGGGAATTGTCTCGGAGATTTCAGGGGACATCTTAAGGTGGAACAAACTACCTTTAAATTTTACAGCACGTCTAGGTATTATCAAGATGAATATTTTGCCGAGGCTGCTATACCCGACTCACTTAGCTCCATATACTGTCCCTATAAAGTGGTTTAAGCTAATTAGGAAAATGTTAACTGGGTTTCTTTGGAATGGCAAGCTGGCTAGGGTTAACTATAAGATGCTATGTAGGCCATATGAGAAGGGAGGCATTAGACTACCTGACCTCCAGGCTTATTATGTGGCGGGTCAGTTGGGCTTGATGGCTCAATGGGCGATAGAGGTCTGGGAGGTAAATATTGCCCTGCCTGGTTACAAATAGAGAAGAAACTGCTGAGGGTGAGGATGCCCCTGACTCATTAATTTATGTTGGGTCCCAAAATGGATTGGGCAAAATAGGAGTAGGAAATCCAATCAGGAAAACCATGGAGGCTTGGTAGTTTCTTACACCAGCTCAAAAGATTGCCAAGTGAAATCTAGGGATCAGCCTATATCGAAATCCCAATTTGACCATTGGGGCATGGTGCTTGGGCAGAGATGGAATGTATACTTGAAGGGTCTTAGCTTGAGGGATATGCAGCAGGGGGAGAGAATCCTTCTGCCTCCACAATGTGATGGCCTGCCCTTCTTTCAAAGGATACAGCTTAAGCAAATGATTGTCGGGGTTCGGGGAAGGAGTGGTGATTTTACGGAGAGTTTTCTCCCGTGGGGAAGTTTGAAAGAGGCTGCTCATAGAGCTAGCCCACTTTCTTGTGTATATAAGCTGCTATTGAATTCCAGATTTCTGAGTGCCTTCCTCCTGTCCCTTATTGGACAAGGTGATGACTTCTAGGTTAGAATGGGATAGCATGTGGAAAGCTACCAAATATAATGTTATTCCTAAGCATAGAAATATCCAGTTTTATGTGGTTCATAACATATACTATACCCCTGCTAAACTCTGTTCTAGGGGTTTACGACAGACAGATCTATGTTTTCGGTGTGGGACAGCATCAGGAGATTTGCTTCATATCCTATGGAGTTGTGACAAAATCTCTCCTTTATGGAATAAGATTAGACAGGGGCTGGACCCCAGGCCAGGCTATACGGGCTATCTAATTCCAGAAGTCTGCATGCTAGGTGACTATTCGATGATTGAGGCACACACCGAGATTTCATCTTGCTTTAATGGGGTCGATTGTTAAAGCATTTATTGTGCAACACTGGAAAATGGCCAGGTTTATCTTCTGAACAATGGGTGAAGGATTTGCTTGGGGCCTTGGCCAAGATTAAGAGACATCTAGTGTCTGAAGGTAGGCAGGAGGTCTACAGTAAAAGGTGGGCAAGGTTAGAGGCAGCCTATTCGCTGTAGAACACAAGCGTTAGCTTACAGAGCTGTCTGTCGGATGTGGATTAGTAGAGGTTTAGGTAATGGATTGTGGGTCATCTCAACGGGCAGGTACAGTTGGATTTAGGATTCTTTTTTTTCTCTTATCTCTCCTTGTCCAACTTTGCATGAAAATCCCCTATAGCATGGGTTGGTATATCTATTATCTAGGGCTAGAGCATAATGTGGGCAGATAGAGATGTAGGCTGGATGAGGAGGAATTTTTGAGGTTATAGTTTTGTCGGGGGTGGGACTCTCTCTCTTTCTGGGGTCACACTGGATATTCACTCGGGAAGGACAGATAACCAAGCGGCTTGGACGTTAGCAAGATGAGTGTTATTATGGGGAAGCTTGATCTTGAGAAGAGGCGTTGTACTATTAACAGGGGTTACTGAGAGCTTCCTGGGAGTTGAGTTTAGTATGGGAGGAGTGATATCCCGTGTGTCTGTAAATAGGGGATGTATATAGTTTGCACAGCCAGTTTTGGGGTGTGCTCCCGGTTTCTGGGTTATTTGTGTGCTTGTATGCTGGTTTCTTTGGAAAATAAATAAATAATAAGGGGGGGAAAAATAAATAAATAAAAAATCCAGTCCCCTTTGGGAATTTTATAAATCCCCGTTCACAAGCTCACAAAATTTTTGATCGCAAGCCCAATCCCCTTTCACAAAACATACATATAAATCTTGGAGCGACCGGAGCATGCTCAGAACCGAAACTTCAAAATTAAATAACTTTGGAACAGATTAATATTTTTTTTTTACCAAACCAATACTGGATTGTTCTTTGACCAAGCCTCTCTATCTCTCTACCCTGAAAATTTCAGACCAAAATACCAAACAGTGTGGCCACAGTGCAATGGCAAAAATCATCAAAAAAGTGCCAAAAAAAGCATTTTTCAGTGCTTTGCTGCACAAAGACCACTATTTGGCAAATCAAGAGATCTAGTATATGGGACTGTGCATTCCAAATTTCTTGCAAATCCATTGAACAGTTGCAAAGTTATTAAGGCACAAAATTTGGGGTTTAACATTAAACTGCTTACTCAACCCTAACTATACTGTCTTGACTGTGCCAGTATAATATATATATATATATATATATATATAGAGAGAGAGAGAGAGAGAGAGAGATAAAGAGAGAGGGAGAGGGAGAGGGAGAGAAATGTAGATCACAAAGAAATTGTCAAATCAGGTATTAGGGTTAAGGCAAAGCATAAAAAGGAAATGAAAAATTAAGCTAGAAAGTTTCCAGAACCTTGCCAAATCTGTAGTGTGATATTCTTCAGGGTCTGAACAATCAAACAAAGCAACATTGGCATTACCCTAATTTTGGTGCCTTCTATACAAGCATTGCTGTGTCAATGTTTTACCTCATCTGACACAACAGTGATAAAATTACGATAACACAAACACTACTTTGCATGATCATTCTAACCCCAAGGAACACCTCATCACAGGTATTCCAAGGTTCCAGGGACTTTTTACCCTTATGTTTTTTCTCCACATTTTATTATTTGCCTCAACATCTAAAAGTTACATTCTGACTTAAGTCCTGTTTGAGACCATGGGAGATTTTATTTGAAAAAGTCTACCTTCAGAGAAACCCTTGTGAGGTAAGAATTTAGATCCAGTTCAGTTCAGTTTGGTTAGTGCTTTTCTATTTGTATTTCTGTGTTTAAAACCTGTTTATTTTGGTACATTTGCTACATTGGTAGGTGGCTGGCAACAGTTTGGGCACTTCAAGTAGCAGGTAGCAAGTAGCAGTTCAATCATGCGGTAAGGTGCCACTTTAAGGATCACAATCATGCTGGAATTAACATAATATAATGAATAAATGCAGGAACCTGCTTAGCATTTAGTGATATAATTCACTGGTGAATACACAACAAATTATTTGTGCAACAGGAGCAGCAATCAAGATAGCACAAAAATTAACAGGTGTCAGATTAATGAGCTTTACGTTAATATATACATACACAGTATGTATATATCTATTCTTTGCAAAAGCTGTGTTAATGCACCAGTTAGGGTTCAGATTAAAGAAATGAAAGTAGGGAAATGTCATGTTAGAGTTTCCAACCCTAACAACCCCCCAAGCAGCAAAAGGAAACATCATTATGGTTTTGGCTGTCCTGAGTCTTGGCTAGTAGAGGATGGGATCTTCCTTAGGGTTCTCAATCCTAATGCTCACCCCATTCCATGAGCAGATAAGTTCAGATGTGATCTGTTTTGTTCTGGCAGGGTCCATAGTTTGCTAGCAACATGTGAGGAGACATAGTTCTGTACATTTGAAAACTATATCAGAATGGGGCAAGCATTAGGGGTTGAGAACCTCAAGGAAGACCCCAGCTCTCACTCACCAAAGCTCAGGACAGCCAAAACTGTATTGTTTTTTCCATTTGATGCTTCAGAGTGGGGGTGGCTAGAGAGGGCTGGAAACCCTAACACCACATTTCCCTAATTTTGTTACTTTAATCTGAACCCTAACTGGTGCAGCAACAGAATTCCCCTTCTTTTTGAGATAGTACAATCATATCCTCCTTCATGCAGGTCCCTTTGGAAACCTGTTTGAACACATCCATGTGGCTGCCAGAACACATTATTTATATTAGTTGCAATGTTATCCTATAGGAATTTTCATTTTTAAAATGTTGTGTTTTTATACGGCCCCTGAATTGTTTTGTGGGTAGTATGCATTAGCCTTGTAATACTGATGGATAACTTATTTTTTATATATAGGTTGTCCAGATAGTTGTCCAAATATTGATGGAGTTATGGCTTGTCAAAGTTGCAATGTTATCTGACGGGAATTAAAATTGTTTACATTTTTAATTTTTATTAAATGTCTGTTTTAAGTTGGTATTTCATAGGGGCTTAGTCTTATAGAATTCATAGAGATCTTTCTTTTGATATATAGCTTGTCGCTTAACTCAAAAGATACATGGAGTTACAGCTTGTTAAAGTTGAAATGTTGTCCTATGGGAATTCTTTTAATTATGTTTTTATGTGGCCCCTGAATTTGTTTTGGGATGGATATTATGTGTTACTCTTGTGGTACTCATTGAGATCTTTTTTTATATACAGATTGTCCCTTGACTTCAAATATTGACGGAGTTATGGCTTGCTTTAGTTGAAATGTGCAAATAAAATCAGTCTAAATTCTTCTTTCGTACAAAGTGATCCTCTGTCATGAGATTTTCTTGAACTCATGAAAAAGGATTTGCTCATATAAAAGAAGAATATGAAAAAAAAAAACTATGTCCAGATTCTTTTGTATGGCTCTACTCTTCTTCCATATGGCCCTATTCTTCTGTAATGAGCCAAATTAATGAAGAAAATTTTCTCATGAAAGAAGATTTTTTTAAATGTTCAAAAAACACATTTAGGGGTTGTTTAAAAAAAACACACCTAATTGCAGAATCTAGCTAAATGGATCCTGTTTATCTACATTCATGTCTTGGTGTATCTGCAGGGCATCATTTATATGAGTTTTCAAAAACAACATGTGTTATTCTTGCAGTACTCATTATAAGCTTTGTTTTGATATATAGATTGTCCCTTAAGTCCAAATATTGAGGGTTATTGCTTTTTTAAAGTTCCAATGTTATCCTATGAGAATTTTCATTTTTTTTTAATTTACATGTGCCCTAATATTTTTTTAGTGGGATTATGTATTATTCTTGTGGTATTCATTAAGACGTTTATTTTTATATATAGATTGTGCCTTAAGTCTAAATATTGAGGGTGGTATGGCTTGTTGAAGTTTAAATGGGGAAACAAACTAAGTCCAAGTTCTTTTTTCGTATGAGAGCATTCTATTTTCATAAGAATGAAAAAAGTAATACGAAAAGGATGTCTTCATACAAAAAAAGCATACAAAAAAGGATGCCTTCATACAAATAAAGAATGGGGAAGAAACAAAGTCCAAATTCTTTTATCGTATGAAGACATTCTTATTTCATATGCATGAAAAAGCATACAAAAAAGGATTCCTTCATACAAAAAATGAATGGAGAAAAAACTAAGTCCAAATTCTTTTTTCATATCAGGGCATTCTTTTTTCATCTGAAAGGAAAAAGCATACAAAACAGAATGCCTTCATAAGAAAAAAAATAATTTGGACTGAGTTTTTTTACCATTCTCTTTTCATATAACGCCATCCTTTTTTGTATGTTTTTTTTGTTTATACAAAAAAAGAATACCTTCATTCAAAAAAAGAACTGGTAAAAAAAAATTTGTATAAATTAATTTTTTATATGAAGCCATCCTTTTTTGTATAGACCATTTATTTTCTCGTATGCCCATATGAAAAAAAGAAAATTGGCTCACAAAAAAGGATTTTGAAATTATTAAAAAATAAATTTCTGGATAATTTTTCTAAAAACTAAGTACAGAATCCACCTAATGGGGTCCTGATTAGCAAGATACATGTGTTTGTGTGTATGCAGGGTGTAACTTTTATGAGTTTCAATTTTTTTTTTTTTTAAATGGAAACAAGATGGTGGCCATACAAAAAAATATATTTTCTTCAGGAAAAAGGATTATCCCCAGATGAAAAAGGATCATTTTTCATATGGACCAAATTCTTTTTTCATTTCAAGCAGTTATCCAAAAGACTGTACTGTGCATGCTCAGAACTGAAATTTCAAAATGTAATAACTTTGGAATGGATTGATATTTGTTCACCAAACCAGTGAAAGGTACAGTACAAGTCACATTAAACTGTTCCACCAATGAGCTGGTTTAGTATTTTTTTTTTACAGTTGGCAATGCATTGGCAACTCATATTGCATTCTTTTTCAGTGCTTAAGCAGCTCAAAAGCAATGTTTATAAAATGTATTTGCAACTCAATTAGAATGCATCTGCAGTCTGGTCACAATGTAATGCGAAACTGCATTTTAACTCCTAAGAAACAGTTTTTGCAGGATTTGTTTTGGATCCAGCAACTCTTATGCAACTCAGTCAGAAATGCTAAAGCAACTCATTGGAGGAACAGTTTAATGTGAGTTGTACTGTATGTCTGTGGGCTAAGTCCTTTGTATCCTAAAAATTTAGACCAAAATTCCATATCATGTGGGCGCTAGTTGATGAGAAAACAAAACAGCAAAAAAAACAATTTTTTTTTTGCTTTTTTTGCTATCCATATCTCAGAATCTGCATATCTGACCAGAGCAAATCTTGGTGCTTTAAGAGAGCTAGCCCCTCAGACTGAATATGCAAACTTTTGTGCAAATCCTTTAAATGGTTGCAAAGATATTAAAGTTAATACACTGATGAATTCAATGTTTTGTTACCATTTACAGTGGGCTGTGGTGCTGCTCACAGCTACAACTCCTGCCATCCATCACTGTTATTTGCACATATAACATGTTGCACAACATTGTTTGTAATTGTTTTTTTCTAATGCTTCTATCCTCCTGTATTTGATAGATTGCTTCCCTTTCCCCTTTCCCCAGGTTGCATCTGGAAACAAGCTCTGGCTCAGTGTGCCTTTCCCAGTTACCAATTTAAACATGATGATTCTGTTGCCCCACTACTGAAAGCACATATAGTACTAATATAAAAGTAATCCTGCTTTTGATACAGAGTAATGTTAGGGGAATAAGGTATACCTGAAGTAACTAAGCATGTTCCTATGTCCAAGAGGCCTTGCTTTGTGTAAGCAAGAGCCTGCCTTGTGCTGTGTGACCAAGAGCTTGTGGTGAGACAAGAATAAAACAGCCCTCAGAAAGCAGTGATCAGGTTGGCTGCAGTGCCAATAAAGTAAGCAAGCGAAATAGTCATCCAGGGGATCATGGGGGGGGCGGGGAGTCTGTGTCAGGATGTTTTAATCTAGTCTTAAAGAAATACACTTTAGTAATCATGAAAAATTATATTTGTAAAAGAAAGTAAGTAGATAGTATTTTTTGTTTTGTTTGTATTACATTAGTAGGGATAAGCGAAATGAATTGGGAGAGTCCAACCCCCACCCCGAACTGAGCCAGTGATAGTGCTTCTAATTATTTTGAGCCAAACAGATGAAAGGGGGCGTGAGTTGTTTAAAATAAAATCACAAATCAGAAATGAACTGGTAACAAAATGTTAAAGTGGCAGGTGCTCCCTCCCCCGCAGGATGTCAAGTTTGACACATAGACAGTGTACAGCAGACACAAGCCCTTTTCAAGGCTGTGTCAAATAATTTGAAGGGCTATGACACTCATACTGGAGCCTCTAAATATTTTACATTGGTCAGTGGTATAAGGGTGGGAAAGAAAGGATGTATACAATCAATGTTGAAATCAGTGACAGATGTGGATCTTCTGATCAGATGACTGCTTGGGAGGTGGGTTTGCAAGCATTAGGTTTGTTCTTGGTTTCCACAGTCGCAGTCAGTGACATGACTGGATAATTTCTGAAATGTTTGTGATACCTCTAGAGGAATTTTTTGTTGCTTACAGTATCACTGTAGCGCCACCAGATATATTTGCTTTAGAAATATCACAAATGTCTGCAATGCCTACAACTGTAGGCTCATGGCCAGGAATGCTTCCTGTCTTCTTGGCACTGTTCCTTTGCTGGCTTGTTTCTAGTTTGTGTTTTAAATGTTTTGAACCACTTCAAAGCATTCAAGCATGTTTAACTAACGTAGGCCAAAATAACAAAAACACTCAAAATTTGACAGTTTGGAGGGGAGGAAACTAGATTTGCCACTAAACCTGATTGTCCATCTCAATTCAAAATGAGGATAGCAAAATTGGTTCTGTCCAAGTCTTTCACTACAGAAAACATCAATAAATTAATGCACTTCACAAGTATTTTGATAAACTGTTTACTTCTGAGGTTATTGGCATGTAACTTGAAAGAAAAACATTTTTAAGGCCTCTATGCACTTCCTTTAACTCATGTTGAAAAGTATACATTAGACAAGCTAATTACAACAGAAAAGACAAAGCTGTTGATGACATGCCTTTGGAAAAGACACATAATTGATAACCAGTTGAGTTTTACCAGAGTCTAGCTGGAATTCCAATTCATTAAGCTGCCCTTTCTTGTGCCTAGGAGGGCACAACCAAAACTCTACCTTGACATAAATCATCAAACCACCTCCATTTGTGACTAGAGTGGGTGGGTGGGACATCCAGAACATCCAGAGGTATTTTCCTATTGCCCTAGTGATATATCAAGCACCAGCATAGCTGTCCCACTGGTGCAGCAGCAAGGTGACTGCTTGCAACACCAATGTCCTGGGTTTGTGAATGGACCCAGGAGTTGGAGGGCCAGTCAAGAGGCGACACATGGAATGTCTGAGGGATGGCTCTCCTTCTCTGGGGGGAGGGGGGAAGTGTCTGGCTGGTTGGTGACCTCTGGCAGAGGCTGAGGGAATTGTGGGAGAGTCAGCACCTGTTTGAGTGGGAGGCTGGACAGATGCTGGCATTAATGCACACCCCGCCTCCCTGGGGATCACTGCAAAAACCTCTGGACCCCCAGGTATGATGCCCTGTCCTGACACCATTCCCACTGCCACCAATGCCTGTCAGGGTGGTCCCATTCCTGTGGCCCCACCCTGGGGGTTAAGCCAGGACTTGCCACTAGTGTCCTTCAGGGGTGGGTGGGGTGTCCACTCGGTGGCCCTGCCCAGGGGGGCAAGCCTGGGCATGCTGGGATGGTGTTCGGGGCAGGGAATTGGGAGGTGGTCCGGAACCCCCAAAAAAGTGTCAAGCACCAGCATATATCCTCATGCCAGCAGTCATCCCTCAGTTGGCCTGACCCATTGCAATGCCCAGAAGTGATGAATTTGAACTCTTCTCTGTATCATTCATTAAGCCCTCTCCAACAATATGATTGGCAGCAAGGTGTTAATTCTTGAGTATCCTGAGGCCTTTTTCAGTAGCCCCAACTGTACAGGAACCTACAGTAGTCTCATGCCAAGCATTAGGCATCAAGCAAGGGGTCAACACCAGCTAGTTTGGCTGCCTGTTTGTTCAGCCCATGAGGACATAACTCTAACTCTCCTCCAATGCAACTTATCAAGACTATTCCAACCAGGAGGAGGGTGGCCGAACAGTATTCCTTTCATTACCACCATTCCTTGTGATCTCCAAATAAATGGCTCTAGTGTGAGGGCAACCAGAAAGATGGTCTAGTCCATGGGTGTCCACATGGAGTATCAACATGTTGACAGGCCACTCTACCCAGTGGCAATCCCATCTGGAACTATTAGGCTCAGTATAATTCCACTTACTTGCTTGTAAGGCATCTTCCTTGAGTGTTATCTCCATGTATGAATTCTAAAGTATGTTCTACCTAATTTCTCCACTGCCTCATTGCCTTGTGCTTACCTACACTAATAATTGGCCTGTTTTTCTGCTGTTAAAGTACTGTTTTAATGCCAGTGTTTTATCCAGCAGTGAAGTTCAGCTAACATTATATTACCTTGTTTTTGGCACTATTAAAAGTTATTTACTTCCTGTTTGTTTTTTTATTCTGCTCTTCTCACTACCCTTGCTACTCGCCTCATAGTCCTCCCTTTCAACACACTACTTTTTCCCTCACTTTGCTTTCCTCCCTGATATCCCTTTTATAACCCACTTCCAACTCCACACCCCTCCTCTTTCTCTCAACCCTCCCCATCACTCATTCATTCCTCTGCTACCATCTCCTACTACCCATCCTACTCTTTTACTACTGTCCACTGCCAATATCCTCTGGCCATCCATTACCAGCTCCTAATCTGAGCCTCCTGGCTTCACCATGAAGCCCTCTACAGGCAAATTATTCCATGTTCACCCTGCTCCTCCTCCATATCAGTCCCCAACCTTCAACTCTTTTAGCATAAAAGCTCATATAAGCTTATCAATACTGTGCTACTTCTAGTGGGTGATGTTTAGCATAATCATAGCCCCTCACCCTCTCCATTCTTCCTTTTTCCCAAAGTGCTAAGGGTCCTTCACCTTAACATCTGTAGTCTCCTCCCAAAACTTGAACAACTGTGACTGCGGATCATAAACCTTCAAGTAGGCATAGAACATAGAACCCTCTCCCTATCATGTGTCTTCTTGTGGAAACTAAGGATCACCACACTTATTAGGGCTACAGTTTGTAGCTTCTGTGGCAAGACTAGAAGCCCTAGTAGGACTGATTTTCAGATGGAGCTGTTCTGTATCATTTTTGCAACACAGTCTAGGTGATAACACTTCTCTCTCCCTCTCTCTCCAGTCAGAAGACAGAATTACTATAACACCTTTTCACTCACTTGCTTGAAAAGGATTATAATATCATGACAGAAAAAAAGAGTTCACAGATTAGAAAAGAGGTACATAAAGGGACCTGAAGCTATAACCTGTTGCAAAGCTATGGCAGAGAAATGAGATTAGATATGAGAAAAGAATTTCAGAGAGGGACCTGCAATTCAAGCCTTCTGTAATGATATGTCACAGAAAAGTTTAGAGATGAGGCAAAAGGTTCATAGAGGGCTCTGACCCTATATCTTGCTTTAAAGCTTGAGTACACCAGAAAAAGAGAAGTTTAAATAGGTAACTAATTGAGGCTGAGGGGAGGTGCCTGAATCTATAGCCTGATGTAAAGCTATAACAGAAGCAATAGAAGGTAGAAAAATCCATGACACTATGAATAATGTAAAAAACTGAGTAATAAAAACTGTAAAAAAGGCTTTAGAAGAAAAGAACGAACAGAAAAATAAAGAAATGTTTGTCTAAACTTGAAAACTTGTATTCATTAGTGCACATCTCCTCTACTGCCTTGTAGCTGCCATGTTAACCTGCTACAGGAAGAATGCTTGCTTTCCGTATTTGTATGTTGACTACAGGAAGGGTAGGTGACTTGCTTAGTGTCACATATTTCATATCTGGGGCTAGGATTCTATCCTAGGTCTCCAGGTTGACAGTTCCGTGTTCTAACCACCACTTCAAAAGTGGCTTGATAAGTGAAATATGCAAGGAAACCTCCTGTAATTTTTTTTTTCAAACTACAGTAACTTGAATATTTTTTTTTTTTGAGATCATGACTGTTTCTTTCTGAAATGTTTGATCTGTCATGGATATCTGTATATAATCATGTCTGCAAACTGTGTTCTCAAAGTTTTGAACAACGCCCCTTTATACCTTCACCTGATTGGTGATGCAGTTTGTGTACTTACTTACCTATTAAAACAATTCTATACTAATGTATGGTACTCAACAATGATTCCATCCTGTAAAGAACTGGTAATACATTTAAGTTATTGTCCCACTTCCCCGATTTCAACACCATTACAGAAGCCATTGAATTTGATTTGTGTGATATATTTAAGCAATCAGGCATGATGGAGTGTGCAATGTGCAGGGATAATGGCTCACCCCAGGTTGGTTAAAGGATGAGACTGAAGGAAATGTGCTACCAGCACCTACAAATCATCATCCTGGCACACTGCACACCCTGGGGTACCTTATTCCCACTATAAAATGGGTCATAAGACACTAAAATATCATTTAAATGTATTATGAAGATAAATGAAAGTAAAATCTAAGTAAAAAAAGTAGTTTTATGTGATACATTTTACTGTTGCCACCTAACCAATAGGTGGAACTAGTGCTGCCTATAAGCAGCTGTAATCTGTGAGTAAAGTAACTACAATAGTGCCAGCAAGCATCAGCTTCACGGAAACAGAATTTGATATCAGAAAAATTCCTACTGGCCAATCTAGTCTGCCCAATCCCACCTACAGTATTGCCTGTGTGATGGCCACAGTGTCCATCTCCCTCCCTTTTTCTTTTCCCTTTAAACCTTCACTGTACTTATCAGACCTTTGTGTGTGTATCAACCATGTTTGAATCCACTTACTATTTTGGCACAGATTATATCCTCCAGTAGTCTGTTCCAATTCTCTACTACTCTTCTGTGAAAAAATAGTTGTGGACCTCCCTCCTTGTAACATGGCATGGAAAATGGTAGTGAAATGGAGAGCAGAGATTGGTTGAAATGCATCACTTGATGCAAAACGAGTGGTGCTTAACCCACCAGTAGAGCCCGCTGGCACCCTACCACAAGCAGCCACATGGTACAGCACTGTGATGGCAATAAACAGGGAAGAGATCAAACAAGTATGTAAGCATTAGAGCCCGCTGGCACACTACCCTCACAAGCCACTATCACATGGCGCCCAGCTAAGTCATGCAAACAAGCAGGGACGCGCTGGAAGCACTCACACACAGGATGAGTAGGCATGCCCCCAAGGCAGTACATCATGATGTAGAGAAAACACCCAGAACCTCGCCGGTACACTCGAGGGGCAGCCACCCACTGACTCGGTGCACCATTGACTCAGTAGAGGAGCTCCTCAAGTGCGCTGGCAAGGGAAACAAATGTAAAAGACAGACATATCATTGCACACAATGTAGATGAGATGAATAAATGTATGATCACTCTCTCAACATGTCCCACTATGACTAGATATTTGTCCCACACTGCACTGCTCTCATTCCTGATCGCTAGATAACATAGAACAGCAGAGCATGGAAACGGGCGGTCGGAATCAAAAAATTACACTCCTATTCTATCTGTCACACACTAATCCTCTGTTGCTCTTGACTGAAAAATATCCGACATTATGTAAAAGAATATGCAGTGTACACTGTGATCGCGCACGTTGTCACATCAGCACACTCACTGGAAACCAAGACGATCGAGCATACTTTACGAGGAAACATCATCATTGTCGGCAACCGCACGGTATTGTGAAGTGAACAAGTAGTCAGACAGTATTTGCCTCGCACTTGCCATGTTACAAATGCAATAATCACCTCCAGCGTCAGGCTCTACCGGGGATTAATGCCCACTGGGTGGTTGGAAGCACTCGGCCTTCGGCCTCATGCACCAACCCCCCCCCCCAGCCGGGCATTAATCCACCGGTAGAGCCCTCCTCCGTCCGTAATTAATGCTTACTTAATCTATCCCCAGCTAGCTTCAGTGATTCATCTTCTGTTTGTGTTTGCACTGTACTCTAAAGTAAACAGCTCATTACATTTCACCTTGTTAATTCCATGGAGATATTCATACCATTATATCATCTCCACTCTCTCCCTCCTTGTCTCCTGGGTGTACATGTTAAGGTCCCTTAATCTTTCCTTGTGTGATTTCTCCCACAAACCCTGGATGATTTTGGTCACACTTTTCTGTACTTCACCCTATCAAAGTCCTTCTGCAAGTGTGGACTCCAGAACCTCAAATAGTACTCCAGGTTGGGACAAACCAGGGACCTGTAAATGGAAAAGATCATCTCCCAAATTGTACTACAAATCCCTCTTCCTATGCACCCCCACCACATCCTGTTTACCCTTACTTCTGACTGCACAATGGTTGAGGGCACTTCAGGAAATAGGGCACTGTAGCAGAATTTGCAATTCAAGAAGGCATGTCACCTTTAGCTTTTTTTGTTCCATCAACCATTTAAACAAAGCAACACAGAATTAGAAATATAGACTTTGCTGCCAGAAAGTACGTTTAGGCCCATCTTGTCTGCCCTTGTCCCTGCCTATTCTGTCACCACTGACCTTAGTCAGTCATCAGTATCACACCTTCTCCCTGTTCTTCTATCAAATATGCCCCTGTGTCTAACCCGCACATGCTTGAAGCTCCCCATAGTCTTTGCCCACACTACCTCCTCTAGCAGTCTGTTCCCACAATCCACCACCCTTTCCATGAAGATGAAGTTCTGCACATTTCTTCTAAACATCCCCCCAGCTTCACTGTTTGCCCCCCTGTTCTAGTGCCTTCTTTTAATTGAAATAGACCTTCCACCTGTCTGTTGTTCACTCCTCTGAGGTACTTGTAGGTTTCAATCATGTCCCATCTAACTCTCCTCTCTTCAGGGGAGTACATGTTGAGTTGCCACAGCCTTTTCTCATATGGCTTCTCATGCAACTTCCTCACTATTTTGGTTGCTCTCCTCTGTGCCACCTCCACCCATTCTTTTTTTTTTCTTCTTGCATGCTTTATGCCCCCAGGACCACCTGAGCTCCAACTTCTGTGGAAGTTGTCAAAGCATCACAGAAGCTAACATCTCCCCATGCCCATGATCTGGTGCTGCCAGCCCTCCCCCATGTAGCCATGGTTTAATCACCAGTCAGGGATGAGGGAACCTTCCTCAAACTTCCATCACTGTGTCAGGAGGCCGGGGCAGTGAGTCAGGCAGGAGAGATCCAGTGCGGTGCCGGGCACTCAGTCTTCCAGGAGCTCAGGGGCCATTTTTCCAGTTTTCTATCCGGAGGCATGACGTGCACCTGATATCTAGGCTCATGCACGCTGACAACTGCCACCCCCCCCCCTCGGTCTGCACTTGGGCTTGTTTTGTCTCCAGCTTCTGCCAGGGGGCCAGTCAAGAACCAAGCCATACCCCACCCTCTCCCCTGGAGGAGGAGAGCAGTCCCACTGATGCTCAACCCTCCTCCCCAGCTGGCCCTCCAATGCCTCAGGCATGTTTCTGAACCCACATCACTGGTGTCAATGAGCGTCAGTGCTACAGCTGTGTTGGTGGGCTGGCCCCACCTCCCCCATTTCAATATACTTGCAGAAGTGAGGCCTCCAGAATTGGACACAGTACTGCAGGTGGGGCCTTACCAGGGAGTGATACAATGGCCACACCACCTCCCTCCTCTTGCTTGAAATCCCTCTCCCAAAGCACCCCAGCATCCTGTTAGCCTTTCCCACTGCTTTGTCACACTGCCCAGCTATCCTGTGGTCATCAAACATGAAGACCCCTAAGTATCTCTCTTGCTAGGTAACTGTAAGCTCAACTCCCCACATCTTATACACAGACCCTGGGTTCCACTGCCACAGGTGCATTTCCTTGCACTTTTTGGAATTGAAACTCAACTGCCACGCCCTAGACCATTTCACTAGCTTCCTCAGATCCCTTTGCATTCCATCTAATCCTTCCTATCATCCCTGTTGCACATTTTTGCATTAGTTGCAAAGAGACACACCTTCCCCTCAAACTCCTTCACAATGTCACTTATGAAGACTTTTAAGAGGAACAGTCCCAGTACTGAACCCTGTGGCACCCACTAGTCACTCTTCTATTGCCTTACTGGCTACCTTTACCACCACCCTTTGCCTCCTTTCCATTAACCAGTTTGATACCTAGTTTGTCACTTTCTCCCCTATCCTCAGGCTGCTTAGTTGCTTAACTAACCTTCTGTGTGGCACAGTGTCGAAAGCCTTACTGAAGTCCAAATAGACCACATCCACTACTCCTAATTGATCTAGTTCCCCAGTAACCCAGTCTGAAGAATCCATAGGATTAGTTTGACATGACCTCTCACATGTGAAACCACACTGCCGGTGGTCCTGCAACCCTTTTGCCTCCATGTGCTCCATGAGCCTCTCCTTCAGTAGGGTCTCCATTCACTTCCTCACCACTGATGTGAGACTGACTGACCTATAGTTGCCAGTATCCTTCCTACTGCTGCTTTTGTGCAGAGGTACTACATCAGCCCTCGTCCAGTCCTCTGGAACTTCCCCTATCTCTAACAACGTGCTAAAAAGCACTGCCAGAGAGGCAGCCAGCACCGTGCTCAGTTACTTTGGGATCCTTGGATGAATCCCATCTGGTCCCATTACTTCATTCCCCTTTTAGTCTTCCAATCCTTTACAGACCCTTTTCAACAAGAATGGACTTGTGTCCGCTCCTCCTCTGCCTGTTGCATAGTACAGCATGCTGGTTTGCCCCCACCCACCCTCTGCCATAAAGACCTAGCAGAACTATTTGTTCAATATTTCCCCTTTCTCTAGATCTTCTTCTGCACCGTCCCCCACCCTTCTGATTTTCACTATCCCTCCCCTTGTCTTCCTCTTCCCATACATACCTGAAGAAGTTCTTGTCCCCTTTTCTGAAATCCTTGGCTATTCTCTCCTCTGTTAGTGCTTTAGCTGCCATCACACTTCTTCCTCCCACCCTTTGTTTTGCCAGATATACCTCTCTGTTTGGATCCTTCTGGGACTCCTTGTACTTTCTAAATTCTGTTTTCTTCTCCTTCACTACCTCTGCCACATACTTAGATAACCATAGCAGCTTCTTCCTCCTCTTTTCCTTGTTCACTTCCTTCAAATAGCATGCTGTTGCCTGGGCTATACCCTTCTTAACCTTTCTCCATGGAGCCTCCAGTCCTCCTCTGCCTCCCCTTCCCCACCTTTGAGGCATTTTCTGAGTTTCTTATTTCTTTAAAATCTGCTCTCCTGAAGTCCAGGACCCTCATCTTAATGCAGTCTTTTTCCTGTCCGATCTGTATGCAAAATTGCACAGTATGGTGATAACTTGTACCCAGGGGACTACCCACTGTGACATCTGCAATGCTGTCTCAGTTTGTAACTGCACCATCCCTAGTGGGTTCCAAAACCAGTTTCCTGAGAAATGCCTCTTGTATGCAGTTAAGGATGGCTTTGCCTCTTGATGTTCCTGGGGACAGAATGCCCTAATCTGCATCCAGCAGATTAAAGTCCCCCATAATCAAAACTTCCCACTTGTTTGCCATTTTTCTAATGGCTTCCCCCAGGGCACTGTCTAAATACTCCCTCTGTGCCAGAGGCCTATACACAACCCCTGTGCAAATAATGGCTCCAACCTCATCTCTAGTCTGACCCATAGTAACTCCAGCACTTCACTGTCTCCCAGTTGCCCCATATCTCAGTGGTTCTTATACCCTCCTTCACATATAAAACAACCCCTCCACCTTTCCTCACTGACATGTCATTCCAGAACATGGTGAAGCCTGGGATGGCCACTTCTCAGCTGTGGTTGACACTGAGCATTAATAACAAAAACAACAAACCCACAATCTCTTTGAAGACACACACTAACACCCCTGCAGCTTTGATCCTCACTGGCTCTTGGTAAGGAATGGCCTCAATATTTGTGCAATTGGATTTCTGAAGCAAGATGTTTCTAGAGAAGAACCATATAAACACAGCCTGCATGCACCAGACAGTTTTGACTGTGATTTACCTCTGTCCTGTTGCAATGTGCCATAGTTTTCAGGCTTTTCAATATTATTACCTTGAGGTCATTGTGCACTCATGTTTGGGGACTTGTTTTTCTCAGCCATCTGCTACCAGCTGTGGGTGCCTCAGAGGTTGATTCTGTTACCAAGTCATGCTCTCTATTACAACTACCCCCATTAGATATTGCATTTTTTTGGTCCCAATATACTTTGCCTTACATTCCTTGGCATTATGTCTTAGTTACCATATCCTGGACCACCTTTTAAGCTTTGATGCATCCTCATTCATTGCTCTGATCCCATCCTTACTGTTGACTCTTGCACAGATCTTGTTGTCATCTACAAAGAGGCAGACCTGTACTCCTATCTCTATATCACAAAAAAATATGTTAAACAGGCCAGGCTGAGGACTGAGCCCTGTGGTACTCTGCTTGTCATGTCTTTAACCTCCACATGTTCCCCATTCATGACCACCATCTGCATTCCCATCTTAAACAAGTTTAGCACACATGTTGCTGCTCTATCCTGTTTCCTAGTTTTTGAACCAGTCTGCTGTTGGAGAACTGAGTCATTACTGAAGTCCAGGTTCAGTATATCTACTGCCTGTCCTTTGTCTCCAACATTTCTCATGCAATTGAAGAATCCAGTCAGGTTTGTCTTGTGCACTTGGATTGCTTACTCTTCTGTAGACTGCTTGCCTCAAGAAAGTCTACAGGCTTACTCTTAGTATTACTTCCAGTGACTTCCCAACTATAGACATCAGGCTGTCTGGTCAATAGTTTCCTGGATCATCCTTACTGCTGCTTTTGAGCAGGAGAACAATGTTACATACTCTCCTCCAATCACTGAGTACCACCCAGTGCCAAGGCAACCATGTTGTTGTGGTCATTTCTTGCCAAGTTGATAATGTAATGGTCCATGCATAATTCTGGAGATAAGTAGGTCACGTATCTTTTTCCATGCTGATGTTCTGGGATAACGGACATAGATTCTGAGGTCCTTAGTGAATCACATTTCTAGATAGTTTCTACCCATTCCATAACATTGTTGACAGCCTAACACAGTGATGAGTGTTGGGGAGGACAACTTGAAGGATGGTGCTCTTTCACGGAAGCTAATTTTCAGAATTACATGCTGGTGATAGAGTGCATGAATAGGGTCATAGCAGCTTTGCTCAGTAGTAGGCATCATAAGAAATTGCTGGCTTTTGGGTGCTGGGAGGGAGGAGGGTGAAGCCAGGGTTCAGGGGTGGGAGACAAATCTGATTTAGAACAAACAAGTGCTGAAAGACGGCAGTCAGCCATGGAGATGGGTGGGTTGTGCCTTCACCAATTGTGGGAGGTTTTTTTTGTTTAATATAAGTACTTATGGCAAATTGTGGATGCTGGGAGAGAATGGTGGATGGATTCTAACAGATGGTGGGAGGATGGAGGTTTTATATCTTACCAAATATAAGGTGGGGGTGTTATTTATTTTGTTTTTAAATTATTTTTAAATAATTGTATTTCACAAAAAGGGATAGGCTTGAACAGTGACACTATTTGTTATTCAGATCTGAATAATGAATAATGCATTATTCATGGTATTCAGGCAATACTAATACTATTCATTACTCTCACACCCCTAGTCAAACATGATCTACCCTATGAAAAATCACGCAGTGTCTTGCCCAACTGCCTTATTTCTTTACAGTATATCTCATTTCTTTTTTCCTGAAAGCTGGTTCCATTATTTTACATATGATTGCCGTTAGGCTGAATGGCCCATAATTTGAAAGCTAACTTTTATATCCCTTTTTTTAATAATGATATCACTGCAGCCTCCTTTCAATTAAAAGGCACTTTCCTTGTCTCAAGTGATACACTAAATAAGCTAATCAAGAGATCTGCTGTTTCCTCAACTAGTTCTTTTAAGACCCATGGGTGGAGCTCTTCCAGACGTGCTAATTTATCTTCTTATAAGCTTTTCCATTTCTCTAATACCTTTACCATTGTGAATAGTCCTCTCTGGTTTTTATCAGTTTCTCTGTCCTGCCTCTCTATTCTTTCAGCTCATACTACTAGATCTTTTTCATTAGATATGGTACTTAACAGAGGTACCCATTTAGCCTTCTGCTTACTTTTATGGTCAGCAATGATCTTCACTTCAACTTTTAGTAGTATTATAATTTTAGAAGTTTCTCTCTTATGGTTCATGTATCTGTAAAAATTCTTCAAGTGTTATTGTTTCCTGATGCTAATTTCTGTTCAAGTTTTCTTTTCATGTTTTATTATTTCCTACACATTATAACATTTTTCCTGTACTTGTTTATGGCCTAACTTATACCATGTCACTTTGCCTTTGCCACTTGTCGCCTACGAAAATGTGCAGTAATGCTCATCAGGCTTGCAAGTATAAAAAATTAAAATGAAAATGAAATGTCATTAAACATGCCTGTAGGCTTTCCTTTTGGGTCTCATTTGGATTTAATTTGTTAGCCATAATGTTGTTTTTTTCCCTTCTTATTGATTTTTATGGTGTACAGTATACTGTAATTGTCTTTCAGCATGAATAGCTTTGATTTTAGCACAATGTATTGTTCATTTATATTTTCCCTGTCATCTGTATTTCTAGTTTCTGAAATCCCTTCTCATACTGTTATATTTGCCAGTGTTGTAATTATGTACACTGCCTATAGTTCCTTTTGTATTTCAAATATAACCATGCTGTGATAATTCCCTGCTAGCGGTTCTATTATGTAGCATTCTATGATATCATTGCCCACACTGCTTTAGACTTGATCCAGAGTTGGCATCTCTTTTGTTTCTTGATTTACAGTGCATACTGATACACATTACAATCATTAGCAGTCTCAACAAATAGACTGGCTACTCTGCTGCAGACTGTCTCAGATTGCCAGTCTATTTCTGTCTGGTTAAGGTCTCCCACTAGTAAAATGTTTCTTTTCGATTATGCTTTCTTTAGTTTGCTATTTATTGCCTGATCATCCTCAGTGTTGCATTCTGGCAGCCTTTAGCATGCCCTGTAAGACAGTTTTACCTTTGCTGTCCTCTGTCCATGCCCATAAATATTCTGAGTTTTTCCTTTTATGTATTCTTCTTTTTCATATTTTATTATTTTGTTAACGTGCTAACATAGTAAATATGAACGTAGTGTATTTATGTGCAAAATATATTTTCAAAGAAGAAATTGGGAATATCCATGTGCAAAGGGATATATTTATTTAAATTAATAATACTCCATACATATTTTGTTTGATTAATAATCTTGAAATGTAAATTTAAAACATGAGATTCAAAATAAAGATAATGTTTGCTACCTTTTGTGAGCCCATATTTTAAATTATATTTTAAGTTATATTTCATGCTATCTACTTTGTACAAACACATACCCTGTTCTATATATTCATAGAAAAATAATTTCATGGTATAAATTAGAGCAGGTATTATTAAGATACAAGTGATTTGTCTATTGTTCTCTGCCTTCTCCCCAATAATGGATCATCCATGAATTAATTATATGAGTTGGATATAGAGGACATCTACAGAACAATGATTTCATGTGACTTGGCTCAACCTACTGTATTGTCAACAGCAGTAGATGCTCCACTCAATAGGAAATCCAAGACATCTACAGCTACTGCATTTATGCCTTCATGATGAATAAAATCTTCATACAGGTATACAATTATCCTCTTAACAATAAGAATTTATATATAATCCACACAATCTCTTTTTGACAAATTGTTACCGAGTAGTGCCTTACAAAATAGCTAGGGAATAGACTGATAATATCAGAGCTATTAGCAAGGTGAAATGATGTAACATACTAAAACAGGATAGTTTAATGAATGAGTTACAAATATAAAAATCAGTAACTTGCTGTTTTCTTGTGAAGATCATATTGGTCAGTACAGCACATGCAACTACTTATTTATTTTTGTTTTACAAGTAGGTGTAATAAGAAAAGCCCATTTTCAGCCATATCAGGAGTTGCAATATATACAGTGTACATAATTAAAACATAAAATGCAAAAAGAAATGTAAAACTGTACATCCTAAAATGCACATTTACAACTCAGAGATAAAAGCAGAAATTCAGAAATCTGTGATCCAGGGAGCCTGAAAACTAATAATTGAGTAGAGAATAAAATGGCACAAGTTTAGTATCCCCAACACTGGTATAAGACCACAGTGATAATTCAACATGGGAGTTACCAGTTTTGACTTATTGCAGCTGAATGAAGAAAAGAAGGAAGTTTACATTCATTCTTTGGCCTACCTCATGCTGGAGCTATAATTGTGGGAGAGTTGTCCCAAAAAGGTAGATATTCTAAGCCCCCTCCCCACCCCTTGATGGTTTATACAGTACTATATTGTGCAGCTTCTCTCCTTTAAGGAACATTGGAACATAGTATTGTGAAGATGAAGGGACCAAGGGTGCCTCTTCCTTCCCTCCAACTCCATGGCCGTTACTACCATATTTCCTCTTTTTGGGGATGTGGCTTCTATTAGATTTTTCTTCTAGCCATGGCTACTATACGAGGGCAACTTGTAAATGAGGGCAGCTTCAGTTAGGATCTCACCTGAATCAGCTGTCTCTCAGCTGTTTGTCAGTCTTTAGCTGGCTGCTCCTCTGCACTTGCTCACTCATCAGCCTAGCTGATTGCCAGATGAAATGCTGAGAAGGAAACAGTATGATCAGTATTTTAAAATCATTGTGGCTAAGCAAGCCATTAATGAAGGAAATCATCCTGTAGCAGATTCACTGCAGACTGATGAAAAGCAGGTCTGAGAGTGGTGAGAGAATCTTCAAAAATGAAGAGAAGGTTACTGAAGCTGGCAATGTGGAGTCAAACCATATAAGGCAGTGGCTGGATGGTCATAAAGCCTCATTTCAAACTGCTGTGAGCAACCTTGCTGCCTGGGTGTCAGACCAAAGAGAGCAACACTTGCAGGTGACCTGTAAGGTGTTTGCCTCAGAAGCTTCCCAGCTGATTTGTAATGACCATTTTCATGCTAGCAGGAGGTGGGTTGACCACTTTATAAATCACTCTGGGTTTATGCTAAGACAATAAATGACCATAGGTCGAAAGTTCCTGCAGGATTTTGTGCTGAAAGTGCTCAGTTTCATTATCTTTTGCAATAAGCACATAACTGCCATTGACACAAAATTATGAAACACAGGCATCATGAATGAGCTGATTATCTAGGCAGCTATGACTGGTGAAAAGTCAGTCTGTCTTAATGAGGCAAAATCCATGCTATTACTGACTACCAGGCATGAGAAACAGAGAATAACTGCTTGTTTGACTGCACTAGCTGATGGCTAACATCTGCCACCTTTTATAGTGTGTAAGGTCAAGAGACTGACAAATCAAATTTCTAATGTCCCTGAGGTGTGCATTGCCATGTCACAAAATGGGTGCATGAATGAGGAGCACACCCTTATTTGGGTTGACATGGTATGGGGATCCCTGTCCTTCAGCAAAAGAATGCTTATCTGGGGTACCTTCCATTGTCATATTGCACCATCTGTTAAAGCAAAGTTTAAAAAAAGAAACACAAAGCAGTTCCAGGAGACTGCATCAAATTACATCAATCTGCAGACATCTCCTAGATTACTGTACTCAAGGCCAGGTACCATCAGCGCTATAATGACTAGTTGGCAAATGAGGAGCTGCAGGAAATCCCAGAGCCCCATCAAAAATCAAAACAATTGAATGGATCAAGAAGTCCTGGAGTGCAGTGACAACTGAGAACATTATAAAATTCTTTCAAGTGTGTGGAATAACTTTAACAGGTCTTGATGTAATCAGCTGCACCCATGAGGACAGACAGGCCAGCGCTGCAAGGGCAGAATTACTTATACACCTCACTGCTAACCCAGATGAGCCTACATTTTCACAGAGTGCTCCTGATTTGGAAATTGATTTTGAGGGAGTTACCTGTAACAGTGGAAAAAGAAATTCCAAACTATCAGAGGGTGATACCAACAGTGAGGAGATAGATCAGAGTACTGGTAAAACAAGTATATGCTAGTTAAATCATTAACACCAGTAAGTAAGAGTTTCATTCACTTTAAAAAAAAACAGATGGATCATGATCAGAGCAGACTGGAGAATTCTGTAGGAAAAGTAACATTATGGAGAAGAAAAGTTTGTTTGCCATTCACTAATTCTTTAAATGAAAAAAGAAATAAAGTTTACTTTTTAAATACAGAAAGCACACTGATAGCGAAATGAAACCCTAAACAGTTCTTATGGCAATGATGTTCCTATTCAGCATACAAATGCAGCTTGAATATGAGGGCATCTTCAATAAGTGTGCAGCTTCTATTAACTGCATTCAAGGTGTGGCTTCAAAACCAGGGTGTCCATAAAACAAGGAAAGCTAGGAAACAGAGAAACATGGTATACTAAATTTGAATTTGGATATACATGTAAGCTTATTCCAGAATGTTAGTGTACCCTTGCTCATGCTGTATAACTTTCAGTATCACACTCTTTATGGAATCTGTCTAGTTTTCATTTAATGTAAGAGCCTGAACATTGTTAGATTCCACAACTTCAGCAGGTAGGCTATTACTGTAGAATTACTTAGTATCGTGGCTGTTTAATGTAGCGCTCCAGTTTCTGTCTATCTATTGGTGGGAATTAATGTTAGCAGTTATCCGCTTAGAGCTGACACAATGAGGCAGGGAGGAAGTGTTTGATGCTATGGACAGATGGTGCCCTGGCACCAGATTCAGATTGAAAACTGGTCATTTGTGTTCTTTTGTGTTTTGCTGTTGTGGCCCACTGACCTAGAATGCTGATTACAGTTCTGGAGAAGCGAGGACTCGAGCAGAGGCAAGGTAGTGCTGGTGTTGGGGGACTTTTCTGTGAGCCCAGTCATCCACAGGGGAAAGGAGGGAGATAATGACCATAGGGAGAGACAGACTACTAGAGACTAAACCCATAAAGGCTTGAACCTGATTTGCAACCTGGAAGGGTGATACATTATAAGGAGGAAGCAGCTTACCCACTCGCCACATTGCCGTCTTATTGCCTTGCCCCGAGATGGAACTGTGAGTTCTTTGTAATTAATAAAGCATATTAGACTGTCAAGCTTGTTTCACTGTATTTTATTATTCGTGGTCGGCTAACTGACCGTGAACATAGCGAAGATTTATTGGCAGCGAACATTAGTAATTCTACAGTATATCTATTAACAGACCTCTGTAAAAAGCAATACTTTCTAATGAATTCCCTTATGATGCCCTTTCACTTTAGTTTGTATGCATGCCCCCTAAGTTTGCTTGTGCTCAGTTGCTCAAGCATCTTTTCAGACTCCTCACTACCTATCTCCTTTAATATTCAGAACACCATGATCACAGTCCTTATCAGCCTTTTTCTGTCTAGCTTGAATATTTTTGATTATCTACAATCTCTCCTCATTGCTCTTTCGCTGTATGCTGCTGATCAGTTTTGTAGCCTTGTACTGTATCTTCTTGATGTTGTCAGTGTCCATTCCATACTGTGGTGACCAGAACAGGAGACAGTACTCCAGGTGGTGTCTAATCAATGCCCTACTGTACTGGGGAGGATAACCAACTGTGTGCTGCTCCTTAATTCTCTTACTGTTTCCTAACATCACACTTGCTTGCTTAACTCTGACATCACAATGCCTACCACACTGTCCCCAATTACCCCCAGATCCTTTTGCTCATGTAACTTCTTTCTAGAATTGGTGGCTATGTAGTGGTTTGAGTTGTTCCCTGTCAGGCCAAACCCACTTGCTTTGGTTTTGGAGTAGGCTTAATTAGGGTTCCCAACACTTTCTACAGAGTTCCATATGTTTTTGGATCCATGTCTGATATGTGTGCCTGGAATGGGACACCCACATGCTTTGTGCACCACCGGGCCAGGGATGTGCTGGATGACTCAGGTTCAAGGAAGGTTGAGATTCCCTGCCAGCAGTAAAGATACCCCAGTACACCAAATCAGATCATGAGAAGATGGTTGTTCTGCATCCCATGGTGGAGCAGTAAGCTTGCTCTCACCACTCGAGAGGGTGACCAGTGATTTTAATTCAGGATCCATCCTGAAGAAAGAGGTAAAGTGGCACAAGTCTTGTGGCTAGGGAAATATATTTGGGCAATTGGGTATGCAAGGCTTCTGGTCCAGAAGGAGGGTGCTTTTCAATGATCTGATTACATTGGGTGGGGGGACTCGACATTTGAGAAGGCATTGAAAGGAAAAAAAGACCAATTCTTCTGAAGCCATTGTTCCAGCCTGGAGCACAAGGAAATATCTTATCAGTGTCAGGATCATCTAGTTTTCATCATTCTTTGTGAAGGAAAATCAGGAAATTATTGATAGTTTTGGATCAAGAGTTATTGTCTCACAAGGTTTTGGAATGAAAGTATTTCCATTAACCTTATACTATGCCAACTCTAGCTCTAAAAGTTGTAAGTACTGTGCCACACCCTTGGGAGAAGTGTAAATTGTTCCTTTGATGCCCTGACCAAATGCCGAACCAGCTTGGTGGGGGCTAGACCCACAATTCATTATATAAAGACATTATTTTCAGACTGCCCAGTATAGTTAATAAAGAAGCAACAACTGTGAAGTAACTTCTGGTGTCTGTGTCCAATATTAGTCTCTAGTGGGAATGTGAACACTAGAAAAATTGGGTTCTAATTTCCCCCAATGTAGGCTTGCAAAGGTAACCTGTTACCAAGTGAGCTGTGGTTTTGTACAGGTTTACAGCATTCAACATAATTTTCTAGCCCTTTTACTGTCCTCAGATTTGTCTGTCTGCTACAGTAGTTGCAGAACCCTGATAACCCCCCTTGGTGTTTGGGAAATACCTCAAGGGGCACTGTTACACTTGTGATCTTCACTGTTGCCAGCACTGGGTAGCATATAAGACAGATTCTCCACCCCTAGATGTAATACACTGTCAGACCATGTTAAATCTAAGCCAATTTCTTGAGCCGCACCCTTAATGTTTGCAGCTTAACTTGTAGTGCATTCCCAACTACTCTTCTTACTAATTTAGTGTCTTCTACAATATCCAGCAGCTTGTTGTTGATGCCTTCTTCCAGGTAATTAATAAATATGTGAAAGAGTAACTGAGTCCACAGTGACCATGGAGGACTCCAATCACAACATCCCTACAATTTGAATTGTAAATATTTACCACAAGGTAACTTCATAAACTATCAAACATTGGCATACAACACTCAGCTGCCCTGCCCCATATTTATAGGAGCATTTCCCTTATACAGAGTTCTCTCCTTTTACAGAGGCTTGCAGGGAATTCTCCCAGCAGCTTCCTTCTCTTGGGGATATTCTGTGAAACATCAATTTCCTATCCCAAGAAGAAAGGGTTTGTGCCACAAGTAACCTCACATTCGGAAGTCAACTGGCATTGTTAAAGTTATTCTTGTTCATTGTTGGTTATTCTTATTTTATAACAGAGATCTGGAATTAATTGGAAAATGTTATTTTCAGTTAACTTTAGTTGTTAAATTAAGGTAATCTGGTGTACCATGCTGGCATGTGCACATAAAGTGGATGGACTACAGGTGCAGACACTCTCAAATGCAGGCTAAACGACCCCCGGGTATCTGGTACTAGATGAGGGTATGAGCAATTAAGTGGAACATCATCTTCTGCAATTTTTGGTTTGCTTCCTACTTAGTAGGAGGCAGTATAGCACTGCAGTTTAGGGCACTTAGCTGCAAACCTGGAGACCTGGGTTTGAATCACAGGGCCCCCAATTGCATACTGTGTGACCTAAAGCACATCACTTAACTTCCTTGTTCTCCTAGGTTGCACCTAGAGACAAGCTTCAGCTTAGTGTGCCTTTCTTGGTTAAACAGTTTCCCCTTTCTCTTTATGTCCTTTCCCTAGTAGGGATGGAGACTAAGACACAGTTCAAAATAATATTTCAAAATATTATTGGCTTAACACACCCTGCTAAATGTGCAAAGGTTCTGTCTTATCTTGAAAACATGAAACTGGATTTGCTAGTGCTAGAGGAAACACACCTGTCAGCATTGTAACATGAAAGACTTAAAAAATAAGGTTTCAGGGAGGTATTATTTTATTCATATCAATCAGGTAGGAGGAGGGCGGTGGTTACTGTAGTCCCTGGACATTCTCCATTTAAACTTGAAACTATCCACATAGATCTAGCAGGTGGCAAGGTAATAGTAGTGGGGATATTATTTGTGGCTTACTATACTATAATTAACATCTATCCTCCCTTCCCCAGAATGAATAATTTTACTATTCAATTATTATTCAATCAAATTATCAGACACCAAAATGGTACTCTATAACTGGGAGGAGATGTAAAATGTGGCATTGGTTCCTTGAATGGATACTACTTCCAAGTAGGACTGAGATAACCTCAGTCCATAGATATTTAAAAAAAACTGCTGATAGACTACATCCTGACAGATGTGTGGTGGGCACATCACAGTCAATTGAAGCAATACACTTTTTACTCACATGTCTACCCTATGTATTCCAGACATTATTTTTTAGTTTTTAATTTTTTGCCAGAGAACCTATATCTGAAGTACAACAGTACTGTATTGGGCAAATTCTGTTATCAGATAATGCCCCTCTAGTTTTATTCATTGAACTATACAAGGAACCTAAAAAAATAGTTGGAGATTTAGTATAGGCCTTCTAAATGACCCCAAATTTAAAGAATTGCTGAAGGAAGGAATCCCAGTTATATTACCGCAAAACTGATCCCTGGATATATCTCCAACAATTACTTGGGACACTATAAAAGTGAAATTAAGGGTGGAAAAGTATTGCATATGCCTCCAGAACTAAAAAGGCCTGTAATAAATGATTCAAACAGTTGGCAAAAGAACTAATATTTTTACAACTGGCTCATTAGCAAGGCGACTCCTTTCAATTTCAGTAGTAAAAGTTACTCAAAATAAAATTGAAAATATTTTAAATACAAAAAAAAAAGAAATTGGCTGCCCAGTACTTCAAGCATAAGTATTATGATGGGGGTCCCATGGCCACTTAATTGTTGACATTCCAGTTGAATCAACACAGGATGGGAGCAACCATAATGAAGTTGAAGGATCCTATATCCAAATGGGAGGGTTTTAAAACTTTGCAAATTTTACAAGTTTTAACTAATTATTATACATGTCTTTACTCCCAAGTCCCAGAACCAGAACTCTTGGTCTACATGCAATACTTTGATTCTCTGCAGCTTCTGTCAATCACAGATGCTCAGAATCTGAACTTGTTGTCACCCATTTCTCTACCGGAGCTGGAGGCTGCATTAGTTCAAACAAATTCCAGAAAATGTCCAGGCCCAGATGGCTATTCAGCCAAATTATTTAAAGCTTTTAAGGAGGCCCTTCTTCCCCCCCATTATTGTAGGCTTACACAGCCATACAGAAAAGTAAAGATCCCACTTACTGGCAATTTGCCACCATGTAGGCTATTTGGGAAACCGAATGAAGTCCCTACTAAACCAAAGTCATACTGACCTGTCTCAATACTGAATGTTAATTATAAACTGTAAACCTCAATAGCTAAATGACTTGAAAAAATTCTTCCAGACTTATTCCATAAAGAGCAAAGTGGTTTTATGATGAAATGGCAAACACAAGATAATATTAAGATAACCTTCGCCTTGTTAAAGTATACATCCAGGACACAGCAGCTGGCATTGCTTCTAAGCCTGGATGCAGAAAAAGCATTTGATATGGTGTCATGGAAATTCCTATACTATACACAGTATTGATTTGGTTTTCACTCTGAATTTATTAATATGATCAGAGCACTGCACCAGTCCCCACAAGCCATAGTCTGCGCTAACAGATCCCTCTCCACTAGATTTAATCTATCTCAAGAGGCAAGGCAAGGCTTCCCAGTGTCCCCCTTATTATTTGTGTCAAGAGTTGAACCCTTGTCCCAAACCATCTGGCAAAAAAAAGAGTATAGCAGGCATCTTCCACCATGGTGAAGAGCACAAACTAGCATTCTATGCTGATGATTTACCAGTATATTTAATTAAACCATCAACTTCCTTGCTCTACCTGTGGTCCACCTTGACTGAGAATGGATGACCCTCAGGACAGAAACTTAATGTTGATAAAAAGGTGGCACTTCATATACATTACCATCCTCCACCTGCTATCCGTATCCAGTATAAATTCAAATAATAATAATAATAATAAACTTTATTTATAAAGTGCAATTCTAAAACCAAAATGCTATACAATAATAAAATACTAAAACTGATAAGATAATAAAAAACCTACAGATTCTAACATTACATGAAAGTAAAAAGAGAATTTTATTTATTTAGTTTTTGCTGACCGGGTAAGTGCACTAGACAAATTTTGCCTATTTACAGGCACGACCAGGGGAGGGGGATACAGATGAATGCCAACTGACTTTAAACCAGATTAAGCTATTGGTGGTATTTTAGAGAATGGGGGGAAATTTGGCCAGGGCACCAGGGACATTCCCCTACTCACCTCTAGGGGAATTGCTGGCCATCTTCCAAGATGGCTACTCCAAGTGATCCAGGAGGATGAAAGAGTGCTGTGGAGGCAGAGGAGATGGCCTCCTCCCCTGCCTCTATACTGATAGAGGCTGCTAATAAATTAATGGAAAGTATAGAAAATGAAGAAATGGATGTTCCTGAAGAATTTCTTGATTCAGAGTCAGAAGTAATGCAAAACTTGCAAGAGAAGGAAAAACTGGTGCAACATGTATCTAAAACAAAAAACACTGTTATCTCGGATAAGGAATTGCTATTGCAACAAGTGCTAGAGGAGGAAAGAATGGGCAGAACTCAAAACGAATCTCTGCAAGCGGGGTTGTCAGTGCTGCATACCGCCTCACTGGCACAGCAAAACGCTGATTCACAGAGATCTGAACAGTTCTTAAATGATGTACCTGCATCAAAGACTTCAGCAACAAATGCTAACAAGGTAACTCCACAAAAGGAAATTTCAGCTGGCAGTTCAAATCAACCGCAAGTTGAGTACCCAGAGCAGAATGAAACATTTCATGTAAAAAAGAAGACTCCAGCTAAAGGCAAAGGAAAGCAGTTGGGCTTGCAGCATTGAGTAAGCTCTACAAATACAAATTTGACTGTTAACATGGTATCAGACTTAAGCAGCCCTGCAATAAATCAGAACAACATAAATGCTGAATCCTGTAATAAAAGGAACCGGAAAACTGAATCAAAAAATGTACAAGATAATGAGATGCCCTGGTCTCCAGCTCGAGTATTAACAAAGGCAGGCTGGATTCAAACGTCAGAAGACCAGTGGCTTCCTAATCTGGATGATAGTGATGTGCAAATGTATAATTCCGTTACCACTAAGGATAAAACATAGGACTCATGCAACGCTATGCCTAATGTTTCAGCTACTGCTCCTGAACAAATTATTTTGGAGAGACAAACAAGTTTGAGAGGATATGGGCCCCAATACAAACACACCCACCAACTCTGCAGCTAGCTTGCAAACAAATGACATTACAGAGAGCTCTGAAAATAGACTGGGACCCCCAATTGAAATACTGCAGGACCCAGCAAGGAATGTTTGACTTAACCCTATGTTGCGATTAGCAGACTTGTTCCAAAATAAAGGGGAACCGTTCCACACCTGAATGCAGTTTGTCTAGTGTTTAAGGGGGCCTTAGAAAACCCTCCAGATAGACTCTATATAGCCAGACAGTTGTCGAAGGGAGCTATGAAATTCTTTTCATCAGAAATCTTTGCACTAATTCACTTGGGGAATGGAAACTATGACATCAGTTTCAAGACAGTGTCAGGCTTAGACAGGTTTTGGTCCTTATATCAAACTCAGAAAAACACTCCATTATGGATTCCATTTATGGATGTCCCCCTAACTAAACTGGCAGTAACAAATATCACCATAATGTTTCGCAATGAGGGGTTAATATAGAAGACATACTGTTTCGGGTTAAAGTAGAGGTCTGAGGTACTGGACAAGCCCTCCCCCATTCTTGATAGTGAGCAAATCTGGAATGGGGGATGGAAAGTTAAGGTGAAGCTGTTCACTACAAATAATGGCCCAGTTCACTTGCCCAGTACCTTCTATCTTGGGAAAGACGGGGAGGGGGGTTATTTTATATGGGACAGCCCAGGTCATGTTTTAAGTGCAGCTCTTGAATCTATTTTAGCAATGCTTGTGACACTCCCAGTTGGATGTAGCCACTGTTTTGACTATGGTCATGTCTCCGGTAATTGCGTCAATTTGTTTAAATGTAACCTTTGTGAAAACACTGGACATGGTTATGCCAAATGTCCTTAGGCCTCTCATAATAGAGGATTGCCCCTGGCATGAAGGCATTATCAATAGGGCCCAGCAAATGCAAGCACAAAGAGTAGCAGCTCAGGCAACTGCAACATACACACAGACAGTGCCCAATAACCTTCCCCCCGTCCCAAGATAACACTGCACTCACTACTCAGGAAAACAATCAAAGCAGAAATCATCGAATTACTCCAGAAGAAATCCCTGTACCTAGTACCTCTGGTAATGATGCAGGGCCCTCTGAAGTCAGGATAATACCCCCTCCCCCAGTAGGACATTCACTTCCTCCCAAGAAATCTTTGCCTCAGAAAAGAGGCAGATCAAAAAGAAAGGTAACAGAAGTAAGCACTAAAAGTAAAGGGAAGAAGGATGAGGTCTGGAAAAAATGTAATAAATTTGCTGCACTAGTTACTGCAGAAAAAGCAGAGTCTAAAGGGGAAATATCAGACTCCTCTTCCCTAGCTTCTACTACAACAGATATCACATCAGAAACTGAGAAAGGGAGGCAGAATGAAACCCAAGTTAGATGTACTAGAAGAAGAAGATGCTCAAAAATTTCTTGAATATACCCCCTTTTTGTTAAAGGAAACTCTTCCCCTTTTGATTAAAAACACACTATGGGCTCTTTGACAATAATCACACTAAATGTGAATAGCATAAAGAGTCATAGAAAAATGGCCACAGTATTGCACACATTACAGAAGGTGTAAAACAATATGTATTGCATACAAGATACAAGAATAAAAACACAATTTGAGTTATACCAGGCATCTAAAATGTGGACCAATGGCCCATCTTTTTGGTCAAAAGGGGAGGAGGCACATAATGCGGTAGGGATCTTAATAAATAATCCTAGCATAAAAGTGTCTAGATTAATAGATATATGCACAGGAAGAGCATTATTATTGGACTTTAATTATCAGGGAGAGTGCTTTAGGCTAGTTAACTCCTATGCTCCTCAAACAAAAGCTCTTAGAGTGTTCTTGTTTAGACAGGTACAGCCTTATTTGCCCAGAGCTAGGATGGTAATATGGGCTGGCAAATTTAATTATGCATTAGAGAGAGCAGACAGAGGACTTCAAACAGAGAAAATATTTTGTGACATGTTTGCCTTAAAGGAAATTGTGGGGAATGCCTGCTTAAAAGATGTGTATATGTCTCAATTCTCTAAGGGTGGCAATACATACTTTAGAAGAACATTGTTGACCCAAATAGATTTCATTTTTGCTTCTAACATTTTAGGGGTAAACAGTATTAAGGTTAGTGCAAGGGAGTTCTCTGATCACAGATCATTAGAAACTAAGTTTCAATGGGAAGACTCTCCAAGATGCAAAAAAATGGCTGGAGATTAAATAACTCACTCTTGAAAAGAGAGCAGATTAGAATTTGTTGGAAACAAACTTGGTTAGCTAGATTATCAGTCATTGAATTTTACGAAAACACTGCCCTCTGGTGGGAGGATACTAAGAAGGCATGGCGAGATCTTTTTAAAAAAAAACACAGAGGGCAGGTCAGAAAGAATATTTAACATATGTAGAATTACGAAGCCAATTGCAGAAATTAATACCATTAACAGAAATACACAAAGGTAATGATGGGGAGAAAATTAAAACAATTAAACAATAGATGTTGAACATACAATATGGCAAAGCCAAATCAATCAATCAATCAAAATCTTTATTTATCCAGGTGGGCACCATTGAGCAAGGCTCATTTGCAAGGTGGACCTGGTCATGAATACATCAAAGTACAGTACAGAAATACACAAAGGCAATGATGGGGGTATACAAAAAAACAATAATATACAAGGAAGAAAAAGTATATACAGTATATACAGTACAGTACAAGGTTGAAATAAATAATAAATAAAAAAAACAGCATTATTTTACAATTAAAGAAGTCAGCAGATGTACAATCAACCATAGGCATACAGGGGTTATAAGCAGAAATCTTTTGAGTGAGGCAGCCTGCAACTACACATATAGGGGAAAGAGGCCGTTTATGGGGTGGCAGGTTAGAGAGGTAAAGAAGAGGACGGATATATTACCGATGACTGGGGGGAAAATTGGGCTAAAACCACAGAAAGTGACGATGGCTGTCGTGTACTTGTTTATTATGATAATGACGGAGGAGGGGTAGATAATTGGGACACTTCTATGGATGGGGTGGGATTTTAGCCAGGCTGGAGCAGACAGCCTTAATTGGAGCAAGAGTCAAAATTTGGCACTAGCTTAAAGAAAGGCTTCTTAGATCCTTTTAAAGAATGCAAAACCAGAATAGAATTTAGTATCATAACAGAGCTAATCTCTGACCAGGGTCAAGTAGTAAATATACCAGAAGCAATATTGGATTGGGCAGATAACTTTGTACACTCCATTTTGGGCATTTCTCCGGTAGTTGAACCTTTAGAAATAGAACATTTGCAACTCTCACAATTGGACTGTACAGAAAAAGATAAGCTAGTCTCCCCGATATCAACAGAGGAAGTTAAAACTACAATAAATTCATTGAAGAACAACACAGCACCAGGGCCTGATGGTTTAAGTGCAGAATTCTATAAACAGTTTATAGAAGAATTGGCACCAGTATTAGAAATAAAATTTAATGAGATGTTAGATAATGAAAAGTTACCCAAAGCAATGATCCAAGCTACCCTGATACTGTTGTTCAAAAAAGGAGTCCGTGATGACTTGAAAAACTGGAGGCCATTAAGTCTATTAAATGTGGATTTAAAAATCTTAAGTAAAATAATGCTCAAATGCCTTACAGGAGTAGCAGACACATTAATCAGTATACATCAAACATGTGCTATTCCTAACAGAACCCAACAAGACAACTTAGTCATACTGAGAGAAATTTTTCATTTAGGGTCAACAAATAAGATACAGGGATATGTGATTGCGGTTGATCAAGAGAAAGCTTTTGACAGGGTGTTACACGATTACTTAGTCAATGTCCTTTATGCTTTTGGGATTCCAGCCAAATTTGTAAAATGGCTCAAGGCAATGTATAGTAATGCAGCCTTGATTCCCAATGATAATGGATGGGTTGGGAAGAAATAATACTAAGAAGAGGAGTTAGGCAAGGATGCCTCCTCAGTCCACTGCGATATGTTTTAATACTGATACATTGTTAAGAATCATTGTTGCTAACCCAGAAATTAAAAGGATACAAGTTAATTCTTCCTCTCTCATGATTAAAATGCTGGCATATGCAGATGATTTGGTGCTCTGTCTATCACAGAGCTCCTTCCCACAAGCCCTAGCAGAAACGTTTCAAACATTTTCAGAACATTCTGGATCGAAAATAAATTATGGGAAAAGTTCAGGAGTGGTACTTGGGGATACTTTAATTCCACCAGAGGCGCAACATGCAAGAATATGAATAAACAAAGGTAATTTGATGGTTTTAGGAATAGTCTTTGGGAATGAAAATACAGCAAATCTAAATTGGGATGTAGGCTTGCAGCGTGCTAATAGGCTAATAACAACACAAAAGGGAAGCAGATAGTCAAAAGAAAAAGAGTTTGGTTGATAAAGACACTTTAATTGCCAATTTTTATATATATTATCTACACCCCCACAGGAACTGAACTGCCTTGTTAAGCACCTTTTTTCAAGCATTTTGGGGAAGCTGCCTGAACCCTATAAAAAGAGAGTTGGCTTATAGAACAGTACAGGAAGGAGGATAAGGCATGATCAACCCCATACCTTTTTTATGCAGCATATTCTTATCTTTTAACTTTGCGCAAGCCTTAAAACCTGGGGAAAAAATCTGGAAAGTGTTAGTGCTCACTTGATTAAGTCCGGGACTAGTACCTTGAGTGCAGAAGAAAACAGGTGCATTAAAAAAGATAGGAAATATCCCTAAATATGGGTTGGAACAGATTAAGAACCTGGTTAGATGGGACATAGATAGTCTACAAGTTCAAACTAATAATAGAAACAATCTTTATCAGTTAATCTTACAAAGTAAGTATAAGGGGAATTTTAGGTTAATGTATTGCCCACAATATAAAATACAGCAGAACATTACACTGCTCAACTCTAAAAGGATGCCAGAATTGACCTGGATACAGTATGGTTAGGATTTCATGGTAGGCTCAATGTAAGGAATAACAACAAACACAAACAGGTTCAAGAAATATATTGTACAAGGTTTACATGCATACAACAGCTAGAAACCCAGCAACACCTATTTTTAGAATATAGTACTCTAAAGGCTTCTGGAGTTATATAGCTGAGAGATGGCATGAACCTTTGTTCACATCCCTTACATATCCAGCCTTAATGTATGGAATATATTTAGGGGGATGGGGGAAATATCATTATGAAACTTTGTATATAGTTCTAACTATAATAGTCCCCTATGAAGAAATATTGCAAAATATTCAGATGAATCTGCAGAAAATATATTCTAAGGACAGTAAAATTTGTTCAAAAGAAAGGAACAAAATACTTTGGGTCAATTGTGCAACATGGATTGAACTTATGTAATTATTGTAATGTACAAAAAATATTGTGTTCTTGGTTTTCATTTGTTTTGAAAAAGTTATAACTGCCTGTAATATGAACTATAACTATTTTTGATTGTATGAAGCCCTTTTTCACAATATAAATTTCCCTACTCTTTTCAAGAAGTGCCATGGTATCTTTAACGTCACCTGAACTACCACCAGAACAGGCAGATGGGACTTTGGTTTAACATCTCATCTGAAAGACGGCACCTCAGGAATGCATCACCCCCCTCATGCTGCACTGCAGTGTCAGTATTAGAATATTAACCCAATTGCCAGATGTGGGAACTGAACCCACAGCCCTCTGATCTCCCGGCCTCAGAGGCGAGTGTACTACCTGCTGAGCCACTGACACTGCCAATCTTAATTATTTAATTAATCTGCATAGTCACCATATGCCAGATGAAATAAATGTGTCTGTAAGGCCATCCTGAAGCTTTCCACAGTCCTGCGCTCTCAAATCTGATGAGGTAGAGAATTTCACAGGGTATGAGCTACATACATAAATGCATGGGCCCCAGATGTTTTCAGCTGTACTCTGGGAATCTCTAACAACTCCTCATCAGCTGAGCGGAGGGGACAGCCAGGGCAGTAAGGATGCAGGAGTTCTTGCAGATAGTTCAGACCCTGTCCATGCAGGGCCTTATAGGTCAGAAGCCTGACCTTGAAGGTGATCTGCCACTGTACAGGCAGCCAGTGTAGTTCACGCAGCATGGGAGTGATGTGACTCGAATGAGGGGTACCTGTCAACAACCGCACCACAGCGTTCTGCACCAGCTGCAAGTGGTGGGAGTTGCAGTAGTCCAGGCACGAAGTCATGAAGGCATGGTTCAGTGTCGGAAGATCACAGGACAGAACAAAGTGCTTAACACTGGTGATGTTCCTCAGGTGGTAAAAGGAGGACTTGACGACTGCCGACACTTGCTAATGCACTGTCAGCCCATCATCAAGAACCACCATCAGGTTTCACACCCATTCGGAGAAAGGCAGCTGGGCACCCCCGAGCCAAAGTCCAGAAGGCAGCCCTGCTAACAACCTTTCTATCCTGTGACCTGGATCCACCACCAACACCTCAGCCTTCTCGGAATTCAGTTTCAACCAGCTGGACTTCATCCAGTCCTGAATTTCTACAAGGCAGCTGTTAAAGACCGAGATCACACTATCCTGTTCGGGCACAAAAAACAGTTAGAGTTGGGTATCATCTGCATAGCAGTGAAACCTCAGCCCATATCATCTTACAATGTCTCCGAGGGGCAGCATATACACTGCGAACAACAAAAGGGGACAGCACCAAGCCCTTGGGGACCCCACATGGCAGAGAAAATGGGTCTGAGGAGAATATCCCCGACACCACCCTCTGAGATCTGCTAGTGAGGAAAGAATGAGACCATCTGAGAACTGAACCTGTCAGGCCACAGATTATTCCTAGGTGCTCAAGCAGCACCCCATGGTCCACGTTGTCAAATGCTGAAGAAAGATCAAGAAGCACCAAGATCGAACAGTGCTTCTGTTCTCTCGCTATCAGAAGATTATTAAGCACCCAAACTAGAGCAGTCTCAGTACTATGCCTCTTCTGGAAACCATACTGGAGAGGATCACAGATATCGTGGATGGTAAGATGGTTCTCCAGCTGCAGTGCGACAACTTTCTCAATCACCTTCCCTACAAAGGGAAAGTTAGAGGTGGGTCTGTAGTTGGCAAAGCAGTTTGGGTCCAGAGCAGCTTTCTTAAGGAGCGGTGTCACCACCGCCTCCTTCAGGGAGTTAGGGAACTCATCCGACTCTAAGGAGCACCAAACGATCTTCACAAGGACAGGGCTGATAGAATCAATACACCCCATTATCAGGTGTGTTGGGCCCAGATCTAAACTACATTACATTGCCTGTATACTCTGGACAATCCGCACAATATCCATGATCTCCGGCCAGTCAAAAGATATCCAGGAAAACTGAGGAGGAGTGCCGAAGCACCGACCACCATCAACCCCCATTGATTGAACAGGCCAGATTTCAGCCCTGATGTTGGCCACCTTATCAGCAAAGAATCAAGCAAACTCATCACACTTAACTTGTGAAAATGCACTTCAGACCTGCAGACAGGTTGGGTTGCACACCCTTCCCGCAGTTCGAAAGAGCTGAGCAGGTTGATTCTGAGTTGTAGCAATCTCCCCTGACAGGAACTCTGCCTTCTTACGGGAGATTGCTGATTGCTAGATTTGATAATGTTCTGTCAATCTAAGGTGATCAGCATCCAGGGCAGATTTCCACCAGCATCACTTTAACCTTTGTCCAACTTGTCTCAGCTCCTTCAAGGTCCTATCAAACCACAGGGACCATGAGCGGAAAGAGAGAGGACAAACACTGACAGGAGCGATAGAGTCCAGAGCTTCAGTAACAGCCTTATTATAGGCCTGAACCAAACTCTCTCTGGACCTTCGCTTGCCTCCGGAAATTCTGATTTGTCTAATACTGTCAATAGACCATCAGGATTCACATCCCTCAAAGGGTGGTATCTGATCATCTCCACAGGGGGCAGGCCTATAAGGGAGAACCTGGAGCTTGAACCTTATGGTGTGGGGATCAGACCATCCGACCAGTTCCATCACCAAGTTGGAGGTCTCCATCCCCAGGAGGAAAACCAGGTTGAGTGAGTAACCTTGATTATGGGTAGCAGAGGCAACTACTTGTGTGAACCCCAATGAATTCATAAGTTGGAAGAAGTCCTGCCCAAATTGCGAGAGTTCGTCACTGACCCAAGTGTTGAAGTCACCCAGGACCATCGGTCTGGGTGACTCAAATGCCATATCAACCATGAAGTCCGCTACTTCCTGTAGGAACAGTTTCTCACCCCCAGGTGGACAGTAGATAAGATTGATCCTAAAGCCCACACCTGCTTCCGCGGTATATTCAAGCAATCTGATTTCCTCAGCTGGCACATCTATAAGGCCCAATTCCAATCTAAAACAAATGGCTACACTCCCGCCCCTGCAGTCCAATCTCAAGCAATGTATCACCGAGTACCCAGCCGGAATGGCCACCTCCAAAATTGGTCCGGCATTATCATCTATCCAGGTGATGCAAGCCAGGTCTGCTGTCCTAACAAGATCAGTGATGACCACCTTCTTGTTCCTAATAGACTTAGTATTGCATAACATCACTCGAGTCAGACAAGATTCCGGTGCCGGCTGAGCTGTTGGCCCAGAAACACTGGAGCCCTTGGGTATGGAAACCAGATATGAAGGGCCACATTCTGGAAACCATTTCACCCCAGGGCATTTTCTGGTCCTGACTACCCTGATACGGCCACCCCGTGTACCCCCCTCTCCGAGGTTTGGGACCCCCAGCCCACCTCTGCCTCCTGCCTACTATTTCCAGTGCCCTGCAGCATCTATATACCACTGCCAGCAGGGGGTACAGCTAAAGGGGTGGAGGCCCTGAAGCTCAGAGGGGTAGTAGTGCCTGACTAGGAGAGCAGCCTGCTAGCACATCTTCGCCCCAACAAAACTGCCTAAAAACCAATAATAAACTATGTACCCACTCACACCCACATGTACACACCAATTCACAAATACCACACACTCCTAAAAAGAACTAAACTACAAATTATACAATAATAACCTATACATTCACACAAGCCCTCCCATACACATCCATAAATGTCACACACTCCAAAGAATACAATACAATTATGCAAAATTATTCAGAATTATCAATCGATTATAACTATCCAAAAATACCACAGAAAACCAGTTACAGAAAATAAAGTGTAGATTTGAGTTCTGAAACCAGATTCCTCTCACTACTCTGGTTAAATTGTCCAGGATAGTTCAACCCCCCTCTACCTCTCATGTAGTGGGGGAGAATCCACAGAAAAATAAAAAACAATCCCACAAATAACAGAAACAGTACAATGATCACAGAATGAATCTTTAGTGTAAGTGCCAGTAATACTATGGGGTCAGAGAAAATTCTATTCAGACCACATCTCTTAGATGCTGGGAAAAAGAAAATCTGAAGTAAAGACCCCAGTAATTCAATAAAAGTACAATGACTTCTCATATTAAAAGAAAGAAGTGGAAATAACACTCTCACCATCCAGGGAAAAGGTAAATCAATCATCCGTACAGTCACTGTTCCACAAACAAAACAACCGGTCAGATTCACAAAGTTTCCCCTGTAATCCAAGATCCAAATGAGGTGAGAGGACCAAATCGAACAAACAGTCCCCCACGAGTTATTATCTCAGCCCAGGGAAGGGGGACCACAAATAGAAGGCCAAAAGCGTGCAATGACTGAGAAACGAAAGGGAGCCCCCCCAACTGCACCACACAAGGCAAACCTTACTCCCCACCACCCGTGACCAGTAGCTACAGGTGCCCCAAGGGTAGGCCACCAGGTCTACCTCCTAGGCAACTTTGGAGAGCCCCAATTTTCCTCAGAATCCAGTTCCAAACAAAATATCTGGGAGTGCAAACTACTAAAGAATAATTACATTATATCAGCAGAATTACCCTCCCTTGTTGTCTACTATATACTCAGACTTAATTGGATGGGGGGGGTTACCTCTGATGCTTCGTAACACAGTAGAAATAATTTGAATGAACATATTACCCAGACTACTTTGTCTCTTCTCACAGGAAGCATTAAATGCATGGGATAAACATTTTTTCAAGCTTCCTCTGGGCAGGCATAAAGCCTAGTATTGCTTCCTGAAAGTTAAAGATCTGTAAAACACAGGGTAGTTTAACGCTCTTAAACTTGAAACTATATTATTGGGCAGCTGAGTTATGACAGATAGCAGCCAGGTTAGATCAGTCTTATGAGGCCTGAAGGAAAACCTTAGAAATAAAGAAGCTTCACAAAACTACCCTAATGACACAATTCCTGGCCTACTACTGCATGGTATTACTCCTACCCAGCCTACCTACTTGCTGCACTGCTTTACCTGGCCCACGTGTAAAAGAACATGATATATCTGCTACCATACTGTCAAACACAGCTCACTACTACTGTAACTTATATTTGGCCAGTATGGCTGACACAGACAAAATCAGGGTTCCAGACAGGCCAAAATATCATCTGATGATTTACTCTGATGGAGATCTAAACTGCATACCATCAGTCTCTGGATAACTGAAGAATCCATCAGAGTAGTGTATGAACAGTTTGGTAATGTACCATCCAAGTAACTCAGCTCTCAATCGGTCTCTCCTTATATAATCCAGGAAGAAATGGGGCACAAGTACTGTCTTGGCTGGGTGCACTGACCATGTTCTCTAAGTGATGGACACAGGCTGCTTAATTTGCATGGTATCTGTGGACCTTACATAGGCTTTTGACCTTGTTGACCATGACACTCTTTAACTTTAACTTCCCTAGGTGTGGCTCCCAACACTGAAGAATGGTTTAAAGACTAGCCATCTGGGAGATTCTAACAAGCAGCCATTGGTTACACCAAGTCTGATGTTTTATCAACCTCAAGAGGTGCCCCACAAGAATTTCTTTTAGGTTTGTTATTTTCCATTGTTATTCATTCCCTTCCTTCCCTATTCCAGCACATTAACCAACTGATAAATTTTGGAGGTAAAGGCTGAGAGTGTTTGGTGAGCCTCTATGCTTCTTGTTGTTTTGCTGTACTTGTTTACTGCTTCTAGCTGCTGCCTTATGAGTCTGTAGGTATAAACAGCATGAATGGACATGCCACAAGGACACTGAGCTGAAATTCATTGTAGAGCTGGAACACTGCTGCATTTGCAAACCTATAACGGAACTTGGTGAAAAAAAGTTTTTACTTCATTTCAGTTGTTGTAATGCCCCACAGGCATTATTCAAGCCATGAACTGTAGTAAAGTAAAAGTTTCTGCACTATCCCTTCTAAAGAGACTATGGGGAAGCCATTGAATATGAGTCATGGAGCTATTTGCTTTTTCATATTTATTTTATAATAATGCTGATGCAAGCATTGGTTACTGGTTACTGTGAAGTTGTACAGCTTTATCTAATGGTGTTAACAACACATAGGTGAGCTTAAAGGCACTGAATATGCAACTGAAACAGTATAGATGTATAATGGAGCCAATAACTACAGGACTGCTAGACTCGAGAAATATGGTCCAGGCACCCTGTCAAAGAGGAGAGTGTATAGGGACCCGTGTAGCAAAGGGAATATCAGAGAGCACTATATATGTGCTATATGTGAAAGATATATATATATATATATATAAATATATAATATGCTAGAAATATTTAGTATGGCATGATATTGTTGCCTTTGGGGGCTAGAATGGGTATGTCGTTCAGTTCGTGAAGTTATGCTCAGTGGAGAATTTCTTTTCTCCTTTTCTCTTCAGGCAATGTTGATCTGGAAAGAGACCATGGAGGCACTGGGCCTGAGTTTGAGTTCAGGGATACTGCAGACATTAGACCCGGCTTGTGGACAAGCTGTAGAGCCCTACAAATGAGCCCCAAATGGCTCCCAAAATTTATTTGGATAGCAAAATTGTCAGCCTATAAAGCTCATAGAACACAATCTAGCTAATATATACAAGATAATACCAAGGTCTGAATTTACTTTAATCAATTTTAACTAATTGAGGTTAAGTGAGACATAATGCTATAAACAGTACTGTACAAACTTTAACTTTCATTTTTTGGATAAAACCAATGTCACAGATCTTGTCTCTTTCTTCTGTTCTCTGCCATTTAACAGACAGAAGGCGCGCAGGCTCAATTAGGGTTGGAGCTGTTTTGAACCACATCTTGAATTATATAAACTTTTGGCTTCATTACGAGCGGACATAATATTTTACAAACTACTGATGTATTTTTATTTAAAAAGACTTTTATTTTATGTTATTTTTTTGTGTTATATATAAGAGTGTAATATCTTATGCTATTTGTCCTGGTGATGTAAATATTATGAATGTCATAATTACATTCAGTTTTAAATAACCTATGATACCAGGAGGTGTGGGAGTGACTATAAAGGAGAAATAGCCAAAATAATATTTTGTTTTCCCTTTAGCTTTAATTTTGTGTTGTTACAGTGGGAACTTATGCAAGAGACATTATGCTGCGGGTAAGAGGAAGACATTAGGGAGAGTTTGGTGACCAGAGTGCAGCATGACTGACGTATCGTCTCTAAAAGTGAATATCGAAGGGCACTTATTGGGGTATGGGACAGAAGTTATGACTTTGGCATATTATCAGTTACTAGGTCACAGTGCAAGCCAAAATGACCTGATATAAAGGAATTAGTTCAGTTTGAGGACTCTGTACATTATGCCTAATGTGTAACCAATAGGGAATGATACCATTGGGTTTGCTGATTGGAGCGTAGAGCAACATGCACTCCATTGTGCCCCTTAGGGCTCCCCTAAAGATGATAGGTTTTGTCTTGTAGCACTTGCAGGCTCATTTTGAAACTAGTGACTGCATTTTTCAATTTAGTCTGGGTCGGAGTAGTCTCATGCATTGACACTGATTTCTGATTAGGTGGTCTTGTTACCATGACCTGGTTCTATCACTAAGTGGGCTCACAGATAGTCTACAGGATGAAGTGGAGAGCGCCCAGTGCAGCAGTCTGCAACATAGGAGATCCCAGTTGGTCTATTTCCATTCTCTTAATTCTTTGACTCTCAGGGATGTGAGTACTGGGTTATGACTTGTCTGGATAATGACCAGAAATAAGGGGGGAGTGGTTCATTTGGATAATCTCTGATGTACTGGATTTGTAATACTTAATATTTCTTTTTTTATTTTACTGAAGTTTCAGAATTACAATCCTTTGAGTCGAAGACTTTTTTTGCAAAGGCTCCACATCAATACAAAATGGACACATTACTTAAGACAATTTTGAACAAACCTCATTAAGCAGAACAACACATTAAGACTGAATTTTATGTGATTACATCATACATTTACAATGCTTGGTTAGTATCTCTAGGGTTGATGATAGACCCTGGGTCATCAAAGTGGAGTGAAGCTGGATTCCGATTATGCGGGCTTCCCATGCCTAGCTTGTGGTTAGAGTCCCATAGGGATTGTAGGCCTAGTTATGGGTCATGGAAGCCGCAGTTTGTTTTTTTTTTGTACTGAATTAGTAGCAACTGCATGTCTCTGAGTCAATGAGATGTCTCTTAATTCCCTTTTTAAATAGGCCAAGACTAGGGGCCAGGGAGATGGAAGAGGGGAGGTTATTAAGCCAGATGGGAGCCCAATAGCAGAAAGACCTTTGCCCTAGTGCAGTCCTACAGTGGGGGACTAAGAGGGGGGTGCTTGCCTGGTGCCTTGGGGTGCTCCTGTGCGGGTTTGGTAGGATGAGGGGGAGATGGCCAGTGGGTGCAAGCTTCATGAGGATCTTTTTGGCTTGGAGGCAAGTGTGGTATTTTAGCCTCCCTTCAAAGGTCAGCCAGTCCGCTCGCTTATAGAGATCACAAGTGTGGGTTAGTCTATCACTGCCTGTGACTAGTCGGCAGGCTTTATTGAGGGCAAGATTGATGCAGTTAAGGGTCGTGAGGTCAGCCATACCATAAATTATAATCCCATAATCGACCAGTGATAGAACTGAGCTGGTTACTGCCAGCCATAGGGCCTAGGGAGGAGGCAGTGTCTGTCTGTATAGAGAATCCCAAGTCAGGTGTTTACCGAGGAGGAGAGGTAGTTAATATGTATGTGGTAGGTGAGGGATGTGTCTAGTGTGATACCGAGATATTTGAAGTACGGGACCTGTTCAATGTGGATGCCCTGAGAATTAGAGATACTTAGGTGGGTACTACTGTAGGAGTTTTGGCAGTGAGAAAAGATCATAGCTTTGGTTTTAGTCTAATTTAGTATTAATTGATAATCAGTGAACCAGGCCTCTTGTTCACTAAAGCAGCCTTGTAGGGTACGTTGAAGGGAGTTAGGAGTGTTATCTTTCCAGTACACTACAGCGTCGTCTGCATAGAGCAATAGCTTACTACTGCAGGCTTTTGGGAGGGAGTTCAAAAAGAGGGTGAAAAGTAGAGGGCCTAAAATCGACCCTTGAGGGACACCCACAAGAACTGGTTGCTTGAAGGACAGGGTGGTGTTGATTGTGACTTCTTGTGTCCGGTCAGTGAGATAGTGCTTGAACCAGGAGATTGTGTCAGGGGCGAGATTGAGGGAGGGGAGCGAGTGGATAAGTAGAGCATGACTGATGGTGTCAAATGCTTTGGTCAGGTCAACAAAGATAGCTCCTGCTATTGACCCCTGTTCCAGTGCCTCGTGCATGTAAGATGTAAGTTCAAGAAGGGCAGTAGTAGTGCTATGACCTGCTCTGAACCCATGTTGTTCAGGGCAAAGCAGAGTGTGATTAGCCAGGTACTCAGTGAGTTGGTCTGACATGATTCTTTCGAGAGCTTTAGAAAGGGGGGGAGGATAGTGATGGGTCTATAGTTACCAGGGTCGGTTGGATCACCCTTTTTTAGGACTGGCATGATAATTCCCATTTTCCAGAGCATAGGGAATTGGCCTAGATGCATAAGCTTATGGATGATATACAAGAACTGTGGTGCTAAAATGTGTATACAGGATAGGACCAATTGCTGCTCTGTGCTTGAACAGCATATGAGTATCGATATTGACTCCTGCTCTTGGAAATTTGATGGTCGGGGCAAACAATGACCTAACTCACCTAAAATGCCTAAAAGGAAAGCCCACCCAAGTTCTCATAACTAGGATGGGATAGTACAGGGGTCTAATTCAGTACAGTATTACTCAATTAATGAGAAGTGTCATAAATTGTAGGTGCTAGTTGACCTACAGAGGGTAGTTTCATTTGATGGTACTGGATATCTCTCTGGTAAGTGTAGCCTGGAAAAGTTTCAGAAAAGTTTTTGATTTCTAGTATCATGTGAGAGCCTCTGTAGGATTTCCTTCTTTGAATAGCAGGCCACCCTTTACTGGTCCATACACCTTGGGATAGCACTCAAGACTGTTTCAAGGAATTTGTTGGGGCGTGTTTAACTAGGTTTATGGTAACCTCCTGGGTTATATCTTTAATTATCCTCAAGTGATTATCTAACGGTATCAACTGAATAATAACAGTATAAAGCTGATTGGAAACATGCTTTGTCATAGGGTTTTTTAATGCGTTATTTCAGATAGCATTATTAAATTTTCTGAACCTTAGAAAATGCTTTGTTAAGAATAGTATATTGATCTTTGATCAATAGGTGAGAAACAGTATGGACTCTTGCTAGTATGGAGCATTATAGAGGATTGTTCATCTTTTTGTCTTTTAGAACTTTTATGAGTTGTATTCAGTGTGTTAATTCCAATATTGTAAAAACTACAATGGCATACTGCAGGACAATAAAGCTTTTTGACTAACATTAACCAACTGCATTATATGCAGATAACTTGATTATCTACTCCAGCAGCAACTCACTCTGCCATTTTTGAAGCCCTGACCATGGGCTTTCTTTTTGGCTTTCTTTTTTTTTTTTATTTACTATTTTTCCTGGGAGGGCCTCCGTCCTGTCTCTGCCCTGGTCACAGCCATCATAGCTCCAACCAACTGCCTAGTGCTGTAACTCCTGGTTACCCCTGGCTTGCCCCCCAGAGAGTGGGGCCAGGGTGCCGGTTCCCCTAATTCCGGTGCCGTGGAACTAGTATCTGGTTGGGAGTGTGGTGGCAGTGGCTAATTGAAGCCCAGGGAGGGCTTCATGTAGATGTAGGCTGTCCCCCTCCATTTTTCTTTTAGTTTTCCTCCAAGGCAGGGACATGCAATGATGTCCAGCATCTGCCCCTCCTCCATAGAGTGCAAGCGCCAGTGTTGTGGGACCCCTGGCCTCCGCTAGGTGTCCATCACATGCTGGACACTTCTCCACCCTCCCCCAGAGAAGGAGAGCTGTCTGTAGGATGCGCAATCCTTTCCCCCTCGCCCAGCCCTCCAGCGAATTGGCAGGTCAGTTTCAAAACCAACGCCGTGTCACTAGCGGAAATCCAACCACTGCACCAGCGGGCCAGCCACAACCATGGGCTTTCTATACACAGTGTATCTAAATGGCTATCCTGTGACTGACTAATTCTCAGATCTAAGAAAATTAAAATCATATTATGTGTATGCTAACCACCATGAAAAAAATAACCTAGTTTAGTTCTCATCTCATTCTGTGTGCCTCTGATGGCACTTCCTTTGAAGTTGTTACAAATGTTAAATACCTAGGTTATACCCTTGATCCCTTCTGTTGTTTCAGACCATATTACAATGTCTGCAAAAAGGTTAAAAGGTTAATCAGAAACTGGGGAACTGGCTGCACTGTACAGGCTGAAATAGCTTCTTACTCATAATGCTCATTTGATGATTGCTAAAAACTGTCTCCTCCAGCTGCTTGACTTCAGATCCTTTATTTACTTAGGAGCAGTTGCAAAAGATAAGGTACATCCAACTAATGTATACAATAATATCTGTTATTTTGCATAACCTGTCCCCCTTTCTTACCCATGCTCAACCCTTTATTCTACAGGTCACTGGTTTTCTTCAGAAGCAAGGAATACATTATTTTACTCTTGTTTAACTGACAAGGCCCTCTGTGCCGCTGACTCCTCTATTTTGGTACAATCCCTACTTCCTAAAAAGTTTAATACGTCCTAGAGGTCTTAAAACAATATCTCCTGTCTGTACTACTTATAAACTCTAACATTAGTCAAAGGGCCTTCTTATCCACTGCTTCTATATTTTGGAACAGCCTTCCCTGCAGTCTATAGATTGTTAGGTCTCATCTTTAAGTTTAAATTGTTAGCTCATAGCTACTCCCTTGGCTAATCAAATTGCACTTGCAACTGTACATGTGTGAGTTATTCAACTATGGATCTATACTGTGAATTGTAATCTTGCAAAGCTGTTGTTTCTGCCTTGTGGCTTATATCATATATGCAAAAGGGCCTCGGCCCAGTGAATGTAGCTGGTAAACAAATGCATAAATAAAAATTAAGCAGTTATTTTTTTAGCTTCTATTGTTGCCTTATTGACATTTTCAGGGACTTTCATTTAAAAGAGTCCTTCAAGTCAAAGAAAAATTTTAAACAGACAGCACAGAGTCCTGTGGCTCTATGAGTTCCACTAAGTTATATTTTAGAGTTACAGACTTTCTTTTTCAAACCAGGGTGGGGGTTGTTACAGTAGAAATCCTCAGGCAACATGAGATCTTATCGAGAACAAACAGAAATGAAAGAAAATGTTTTGCAGCAAGGAAAAATACTAAACTTTCATTCCCATGGGGGTCAGCCCAAAGAGTTTTATAAGCAAGCAATCATGTATTGGACTTTGCTGTACAGTTATTCTAAACAAGAGGACAAACAGGACAGCTGAGAGATCTCAAAGTACCCTCTCACCTTACAGTACCTCATATTATAATACTATGTTAAATGCAATGCAGGAAAGAGATAATATAAAAAGCAGAAAAAAGAGGCAATGTTTATAAGGAATCAAATGGATAATGCTGAAATCCAAGGTAACAGATGATTTGGCAGGGAGCCTTCATCCTAATATGTTTTCATTGTGATGGTACTGAGACCACTCAATGATTTTTTTATTCAGCACTGTTAAATTGTTCACCTCAGAATCTCTGTAAAATCCAGTCAAAATTAGAGATAATGAATCATGGGCAAATGATCACTTTTCATTTCAAGGGATTAGCAAAGAAAAGGTATATAGCATGGAGACACACAAAAATATCCCAATGTTAAAATCTGTTATGAAACAGAGTAAATAGAGAAATAGAGATTAAAAGAAACTGCGGCTAAGTATGAATGTGCAGATGTTGAAAATTGTGGAATAGGCTTCCAGTGATGTCACCACTGGGTACAGTGTGAGTGTTTAGAGCTCTGTTGCCTAAGATGTTACTACCTTGCTAAGTTCAAAAGAACTGATCTATTGGTGAAATTACTTGTTATATTGTGGTATCAGATAATCATGGGTGGAAAATAAAAACATTAAAGTGTGCAAAACTGAATGGTTGCCACAACAGAAAATTCTAGAGACAGAAAGTGAACAAGCTCCTCTCCTGCATCTAGTTATGGCATTTTTACTATACAGTGCTTCCCCACTTCAACACTACTAGGAAAACTAGAGGCCAGCTGATGTATGAAATGTATGCATTGAGGGCTAAAATTCAGGCTACAATGCAAACTCTTCAGGCAGACCTACAACAAGTTAAGGAAGGACATGGAAATGTAAATAGTGTTAACAGAGTTATCTGAATGCTCTGACCATGTAAGTGATTTTATTCTACATTTACATCATAAGCAAGTCCAGTTGGAGATAAAGTGTGGAGATTTAGAAGGCAGACTTTACCACAAGAATATTAAATTATATGGGCTGACAGAGAGTGAGGAGAACCCATACATACTGGAGTTTGTCGACAAACTTACTGTATATATGAATATTTGGGACTTTCTACAGATCTCCAGTTAAACATAAAATGGGCTTCATTGGGCCCTAGGCCCTAAACAGGGTACAGAAGAGTGTCTCCAATTAATTGTATTACAATTTTTTTTTTGCAGTTAATCATTTTATTGGCATAAATGTTTCAGGTAACAACATACGGGAGCAGTAGTAAGGAGATACAAGCATTGAACAACTACTGCAAATGTTGTAACAGAGTGCAATAACATATAATAAAACCATACAGAGTAGTATTGTGTTGAATCTGAGGGTATTTTTTTTAGGGCAATATGTATAAGAACTTTTGTCATAACATAAACCAAACTAACAATGCAACATTAGCTTAACTTATTCAGAGGTATTACAACATACAGGGTGATTACTCATTGCATGTCCCTCATACTATATTGGTCTATAGGACTGTTTGCTGAATATGTTTTATCTAATATAAGATTTAGGGTCAAGTATTGGAGATATGGCTGCCAGCAGGAGTAGTAGCTTTATATGTTGCTATTAGCCAAATCTGATAAGTGGTCAAAGGCAGCAATCTGTTCTAGTCCAGCTAGTAGTTTCTGGTAGAAAAGTACTTCAGGGGAATGTCACCAGTACAGAATGAGTCTCTTAGCCTGCATGCTGAAGTGGGCTATCTGTGGCCAGCAGTTGCTACATGGAAGGACTCCCCTTTGATACCTGTAAGATGCGAGGTGACTTAGGCACCATGTACCGCAATACTGAGTTAGCATTCCTGTGTTCAAAGTGGTTGAATGAGGGAACAAAACCATAATATATGCAGGAGATCACCTCCTTGGGAGCCACACCTCCAAACAGTGGTCATCAGGTAATAACTTCATGCTGTGTAGCATTGCAGGTGTCCTGTACCAGAACTGCAAGATTTTATTTTGAAGTAATCTACTTTGGGTATTACTGAATGCTTTGGACAGAATGACCAACTAGCAGCCCATTCTGGCTCTGAGATGAACATGTTCAACATCTTGTCCCACTTTCCTTTAACTTGGAGAGAGGCTGTGGATACTGTTTCTGACTGCACTGTATATTATTTCTGCCAGTCCCTTCTTATGTAATAACCACTGAGAAATGGGGCAGGGGGGAGAAAAGCATCCCAATTGGAGTGCACTGCATGCTGCACTGAACTACTTATTTGTAAACAGCACCAAATGTCAGCCCAGGGGATATCCCATTTGGTTTGTAAAACTTAAAATATATCCACAAACAGACTGTGCCCATTCAGTAAGTCTTGTAACATGGAAAGTCCTCCGTGTTTTCAGGTTGGCCATGACAGGGGTTTGTTATCCAACATGATTTCTAAATGGTCATTGGGGTATGTAGGTAACTTGTTGAGGGTTTTGTAAAGCCTTCTACACTGTTCCACATAGAAGACTGGTGAGCAAGTTGGGCAACCTAGGAGTAGGTCCAAAAATAGTAAACTGAGTAAGAAGTTGGCTACGCAATAGGAGTCAGAGAGTGGTGGTAAATAGGGTTCACTCTAGAGAAGGCTGTGTGATAAACAGGGTGCCACAGGGGTCAGTGTTGGGTCTAAAACAGGAAAAGGACCTAGGGTAATAATTTCTGATGACTGAAAATAGCCAAGCAGTGAGATAAGGCAGCAGGGAAGGCTAGCAGGATGCTTGGGTGCTTAGTGAGGGGCATCACCAGAAGATGGAGGGAGGTAGTATTACCCCTGTATAAATCACTGGTAAGACCCCACCTTGAGTACTGTGTCCAGTTTTGGTGACCTCACCTCTGGAAAGACATAGATAGGGTGGAGGTGGTACAAAGGAGGGCTACCAAAATGGTGCAGGGCCAGCATCAAAAGCCCTATAAGGAAAGACTCAAGGAACTAAATATGTACTCTCTAGAGGAAAGGCGGGAAGGGGGGATATGTTAGAAATGTTCAAATACCTCACAGGTATTAATAAGGTACAGAAAAGTAGCATTTTCCATAGAAAAAGATGCTCCAGGACAAGGGGTCATGCTATGAAGCTGAGGGGGGGGGGCAGAGTAGATGTCAGGAAATACTTCTTCATGGAGAGTGTGTGGACACCTGGAATAGCCTCCCAGCAGAGGTGGTGGGTGCTTAAACAGTAACAGGATTCAAGCATGCATGGAATAGACACAGAAGGACCTTAGAAGTAAGGCAAGGGGGAGAAGTATCAGAGATCAAATAGGGTCTACAGGGGCACAGTAGGTAGGGCTTATAGGGCAGATGAGGTGGGCCAAGGGGTCCTTATCTGCTGACAACTTCTACATTTTTGTGTTTCAGTTCTAGCCACTTGTTTAGCTGGCCCCAATAGAGAATAGAGGGTTTTATAGTCAGGTGGTTCTTGAGATTCTTGGAGACAAGAGAAGAAATGAGTAGGGTCAGTACATGCCTCTTGTGTGGGGCACGTTCCATGGGGGTCCATGGTGAGGACTCTGTAGTAAGAGGACTGAACCACAGCTAGATTAGAGCAGCTCTGAACACCCAAATATATCACATAACCCAGAAGAGGCACTGCCCACCTGCTTACCAAAGTACATTCAGTTTTATGTGACTATCTTGGCTGGGACACCTTCCAACTGAAGTTACTTATGAACTTGTCCACATGGATAAGCGATATTGGGGGCATGCAGAGGGGTAGTTGGGATATGATATAGAAGAGTTTTTGCATGGTGACCATCTCTATGGCTGCAATGTCTTCCACCCATTGCATTCAGTTCTGAGGTCAGTTAACAAGAGAGAGAGGTTTGCTTCACACATATTTTGGTTTATCAAAAGCTTTTGACACTCTTGGTCATAATATTCTGCTAATGAAACTGGGAGTGATTGGCCTCGACCAGAAGGCTCTATGCTAGTTCAATGACTACCTTTTTGGGAGACAACAGATGGTAATCTTAAAAAAAAACTATAAATTCAGCTTTGATGATGTGATATCTGGTGCTCCACAAGGTTCTGTGATGGGATCAGTATTGTTCAATCTGTATAAAAATGATGTTGGGCTCTGCTGCAAAATACCTGGCATCAGTTGTACACCAATGATACAGTAATACATGTAGAAGGGCTGTCAATAGAAGAAATCCAACCATAGCTGCAGAAAGACTTCACAAAACATCAGGGTAGTACAACAGATGTACACAACAAAAAATCCCAGGTCATGTTGTTTGGAAACAGAAAACTAGAACCATAAACATAGAATGTGACAGCAGATAAGGACTGCTTGGCCCATCTAGTCTGCCCATTTCTCTCTACCTACACTATTACTGCAGACTGTGCCTGATCTACAGATCTCCCCTTCCTTCAACTATGATTCCCTTGTGCTTATCCCATGCATTCTTCAACCCCACCACTGTTTTCTGCCCCACCACCTCTGCTGGAAGGCTATTGCAGGAATCCACTACTCTTTCTTTGAAGAAATACTTCCCCACACCTCTAATGAATCTACCCCCCCTTCAGCTTCATAGCATGTCCCTTTGTTCTTGAGCACCTTTTCTTCTGAAAAATACTTACATCCTGTACCTTATTTACTCCATAGGTATTTAAAGATCTCTATCATATCCCCCTCTCTGTCCTCTGTTCCAGGGTGTACATATTGAGATCCTTTAATTTCTCCTCACAGGGCTTTTGATGCAGACCCCTCATCATTTTATTTGTCCTCTTCTGGAGTGCCTCCACTCTGTCTTTGTCCTTCCAGAGATGTGGTCTTTGGAACTGGACACAATACTATAAGTGGGGTTATACCAGCAATCTATATAAAGGCAGTACTAACTCTCTCTTTCTGCTGGTGATATCCCTTTCTGTGCACCCCAGTATCCCACTCACCCTTCAGACTGCCTTGTGGCACTGCTTGGCCACCTTTAGTTCATCTGATATAATTACCCCCAGGTCTCTTTCCTGCTTGGTGGTCGTCAATACCGCTCCACCCATTCTGCACTTCGCCCCAGGGTTTATGTGCCTCAAGTGCATTATTTTGCACTTTTTTGCACTGAAACCCAGCTGGATACCCTTGCCGACTCCTCTAGTTTTTTTTCAGGTCTCTGCTCATCATTTCCACCCCCCCCCCCAAGTTTCCATCCTATTGTAGATATTGGAATCATCTGCAAAGAGGTAGACCTTCCCTTCTAGCTCTTCTGCAATGTCACTTATTGTCATAGGGTGTGGGATTTTCAAAGCATTTGACACAGGCATACAATTTGGTGCATAAAAAATGCCAGGATTGTATTCATCATTTTATTGTTCGCATAAAAGATTAGAAATTAAATATTTACAAAAATGAAGAAGTTTCTTTTTTTTCAATGAATAAATAAACAAAATCACTGCTGGAGCAGCAGGATTGCCAGGTTTTTCTCAACATACTCAAAGTGGTAGTGTAAGTCCACTCTCTCACCAGGTCCTACATCTCTCACAGTCAGTTCCTCATTGACTCCCTATCTAAAATTTCTATCTCAAGTGGAAGCTTTTATACCTTCATTTATGTGGTATCTGATGTCATGTGACTGGACAATTAAACCTTTTTTCCCTAATAATCACCTTCACTAAACATCCTGGATATCAGATAGCATTCAGAGTACAGCAAGAATGACTGACTTTTATATTCAAAATATATTATACATAGCAGGTGGCTAAGCACCCTTAAACATCTTTTTATCATGAGAGAGCTCATTAAAGGGTGAGGCCCCTCCTACTTTGCTGACCTCATCAGCCACCATTTTGAATAAAAACATTCTGATTGTGGGCTGCCATCCCTATAATAGTCACTCTTCTGCAACTCCACAGTAACAGGTACAACAATTTTTATTCTGTATAGTTTTGTTCCTCAGGCATCTCTGAGTTGGCAAGGGGTAGGGAAGATTAAGGGTGCACTCCTTATCTCCTGTCTCCTGCCAGCTTATGCGACCTGAATCCCATTACTTTCTTATTTTCCTGTATTTTCTTAAATTGCTTTCAAGAAACATCCAAAAGAGCTTTTAAATCTTTAGCCCTCCTTTAGCTGTATGCTTTGTTTATGTGCAGGGCTCCTGCAGTATTTATTTGAGCCCATGCCAATCTCAGCAAAATGCCAAGCAGCCTCCAGCTGAAATTGTAGCCGTCGGAATACATTTCATTTGGGCCCATTTCTGACCCTTATTTTTTTTAAGGCAGACCCAGATTACAACATCTCTGGGCTGTCAAAATCACCTTTATACTATTTTCTGTATTCATGGGATACTACAAGGCTTATTGCGTGCCCTTAGTGTCCCTCTAGTCCATAAATACTTTTTCAATTTGAGATGTCCTGTGTGGCAGTCTGGAGCGCTTCTATAGACGATGGAGCATCCTGGTCCGATCATGCTTTCATTCCTGAGTCGCACCTTGTGACCAGGGGAACAGGACTTTTAAAAAGCCGCTGCATTCTGCAGCAATGGATCCAGTGCTAAGCTGCATTTGCAGCAGGACTATTCTGCACTCAAGGGCACCAGAGAGAGAGAGAGAGAGAGAGAGAGAGAGGGAGCTAGGAGCATGAATGCTCCTATTTTACTTTTCGTACCAGCTCTCTCTCTTCTCTCTTCTAATGCAGCTCTTTTCTTTTTTGTTTTAGAAGCGGGCAGCTGTCTTTACCTAATGACAGCCTGCCACTTGCTTTCTAGCACCAGAGCTCCGGGTGGGAATCTTTTTCAGCTAACTGCTACCATGACTCAGGGTCACTATACATTGACCTCCCTATACTGGACCTTTGTTGAAAAGAGAAAATAAGAAAATTAGTGGGGTATAGAATAGAGGAGGGGGAAGGCATGGGGATTCACCCTGAGGTGGCCAACCTTGCAGACTAGAGTGTAGTGGAAAGGATACTACATAGCAAAGAAAAATACTGTTGCAACAGTAAGGTTTGTTTTTTTTTAGAGAAAGGTGTGGTCCATCTGTCGTGGCAGGGACTCTCTCTGTCACTTTTCTTAGCACATCCATTTTGTATATTCCACCAGGCATCTCCCTAATGGACATTACTCCAGTCCCCAATTGCCACTTCATTTCCCAGTAAGGAATTACAGCCAGCATATAAATCTGGCACGTTAGCCATATTGCATATATTACAAGCACCTATGCTTTTTTTGTAATCATCTGACACTCATAGGGCATACATCTCAACCTTCAGTATTCCTTTCATAACCATGCAGTTGGGGTTTAAACAGGAAACAGGGGTCATTCTGTGACACTTATAAAGACATTAAACAAAACCGGTCCCAGCATTGTTCCCTGAGGCACCCTGCTTGTCACCACCCCTTCCCTGGAGTGAGCTCCATTCACCACCACCTTCTGTCACCTATCCCCTAACCAATTTGTCACCCCGTTTACCACCTTTGGACCCACTCCTAAACTACTTCCCAGCAAGCATTAAAAATAACAACAAATGACAACTGTATACTGCAACAAGTAGATTCCTATAACTACCTGGGGTCTGGCTGGCCTCCCAGTGTAAATGGAATGTTCACATAAATAATTTGATAAAGAAATTAAATGTGAAACTGGGAGTGTTGCATAGACACAAATATTGTATTTCTACCAAAGCAAAAAAGCAAATTGCCAATATGATGGTGATTCCTTTCTTTGACTATGGGGACCTAATGTATTGGGGGGAGGGGTCCAACAAGGAGCTAACTAAACTGGACATGTTGTATAATACATTTACTCAGTTCATCTGGGGCACATGCACCTCCCAGTGGGAAATCCACTACTGCTTAGAGCTCTGGGTTGAATGAAGCCATCAGAACAAAGAAATGTACATATCCTACACCAAATGTATAATTGCCACAGGCTAAAAACTTCAAATTGCTTGTTCGATATAGTGCAGGAGAGGTTTCCAAAAGACAGTTTATGTGCTGCAGAAAGCATAGATTTTAATATTCTGGTACACAAAACTACTGAAGGTAGCTCCTCTTTCTTTTGGCAGGCCCAAGTGCCTGGAATAGACTGCCAAAACATCTGAGAACCCCTTGAAAGACACAGTTTTTTTGGTACCCCATAAAGATCTGAATCACAGAACATGCTTTATTGCCCAAAACATGTTGTACCTTAATAGATGATGGCTAAGGAGACATATAATGTAGACTCTTGTTTGATAACATGCACATTTGTATGGTTATTGTTAACATGATTCTTTTCTTCTAAATTATGAAGTCAAATATTGTTATGAATATATTTCATAATTTATGTGTGTAAATTATACTGTGTTTATGAATGGCCAAAACCTATTGTAAATGAGTTTCAGATGAACTGGACTATTCTATTTCTTGTTGGTTGAGAAATAAACTATTTAATACTACTACTTTTTGGATACCTCTGAAGTTATCTGAATTCCCAAATAAGTTATCGCTTTGGATGACAGTTTGAGCCATTAAGTATTCAAAATGGGACATTTGTCATGTCAGATTGAGGGGAAGAACCTCTATTTTAGACTGATTGACTTTTTGACCTGACAGACTCATTTAATGGGCTAAAATATATAGTATAAGAGGGGCTGTGGATGTTGACGTATCCCCTAACACAAAGAGCAGGTTGTCCACATTATGACTGTGGAATACTGGATTGGGTAGATTGATATTCCTGTAATCTGTGTGTACTTCTTGATAGGAACTACTGAAGGCTCCACTGTCTGTACAAAGAGCAGGGGGATAACGGGCACCCTTGCCATGTGCCTTTGTATAAAGGGAAGGGGTCTGTCAGGACGTAGTTAGTTAACACATGAGCAGTGGGGAGCGAGTAAAGCATTTGAATTCAGGTGTGAAAGTGAGCACCCAGCTCTAGGTGGGTTAAGACTTGTTGTAGGTAATGCCACTCTACAGAATCTAAAGCTTTTTTGAAATCTATGACAACAGCCACAGCTGGAGTGGGGTTTGTTTTAGCTACATGCATGAGATTCAGTAGGGAGTGGATATGATCCGACCTTACCCAGCCTTTAACAAAACCCACCTGGAATGGGTGAATTAACTGAGTTAAGAGAGAGTCAAGTCTGGTGGCATGGGACCTCACATACATTTTACTATCCTCATTTATTAGGGAAATTGGACAGTAGCTGGCTAGCAAGGTGGGGTCTTTCCCCTTCTTAAGGAGGACTGTAATGGTGGCTTCTCTGAGTGAGGGGGGGTAATGTACCTTTTTGTGCCTCTTAGTAGACCTTACATAATGGGGGCAGAGCAGGGGGCAAGCAGTTTAAGGAACTGTACTGGGTATCTATCTCCTCCAGGGGCTTTATCAGAGTTCAGGGAGAGTATGGCCTGGGTTATCTCTGCTGTCACAAGTGACTCACCTAATTTGGCCACCTGCTGTGGTGTGAGTTTGGGGAGTGAGAGCAAGGAGAGAAAAGCTTGCAACCCATGAGTGTCTGGAGGATTGGGAGAGGAATACATGATGGCATAAATGTGTCGTATGATAGAAGTTAACCTCTCCAGGAAATGTTTTCACCTGCCCCATAGAGTCTTGCAACCTTGCAATGAATCTTTCTGCCTGTTGTTTATGAAGGTGATATTCCAGTACTCCCCCCCTTTCTCCTCCCTCCCAATACTTATGTTTGAGATGCAGGATAGCCATTTAATCTTTATAGGATGGGAGGATATTAATATCCAAGTGAATTGTAATTATGCATTTGTGTAGCTCCATGGGGATCAGATATGTAAAGAGCCTCCTTGGCTTGAAGCTCCTGTTACAAGGATGCATAGTTGTTGCTCTTGCTGAAGTCTTCAATGATCAGCAAAGATAATGATAACCAGTTCCATAGCTACTCTCATAGCTATATAGGAGCTGGATCATACTCTTTCAATGGTCAGAAACAACTGGGCACAGTTCTCACCCACACTTCCAGTCCAGCCATGTTTCTCCTTTTTATATCTCTCCCAATGTCACATAATAAGATAGTCACATGGTCTACAATATTAATTTGTAGGCAGATAATGAAAGTTTATAACTGAGGACTTCATTATTCTATACAGGTAAGTAACTTAATGGTTTCCATATAATTTGGTAAAACAGCCATATACAAAGCAACAACCTTAATTCATATCTCTATCCCTTGTCAGCTCCACTCTGGTTCCGTGTTCTGTATTGTAATGCTATTAAAAACAAGCAAGTCTAATACTATTTTATGTGGTCTAACACAAATACAAATATTTAAGCATGATATTTTATTTACATTTATAAAAAGTGCAGTATTTGTGTGTATTTCTCCCAAATAATATGTATTTTGCACAGCCCTAGCTTCAACAAACATTTTAAATGCACCATCATATCACCCTACTTAGCAGTTGTGACTGCCCCACCTAAGACCTTGATCCAGTTACTCCCTCCCAGTGTAGTCCCCGTATGAATAGCCGACTCTTCACCCCTGACCTACTTACTACCCTCCTCCTCGCCCTGCCTACTCCTCTCCCCCTCTTCTTTCGTCACCCCTCCTACTCCCTTAATCTTACTTCCATCCACCTCAACTTCTTCACTATGTCACCTTTTGATTGCTCCCCCTTCCTTCTTTTTTCTACCTCTCTCCTTTCCTTCCCCCTACCCCTACCCTCCCCCCTTCTTCACCTTCCACTCTTTCTGAGTCCTGATTGACAAAGTCATATTATACTGATTGCACCTCTCTCTTTTCTATATCTTGCTGCTCATGTTATTTTTTTCTGACTCTATTCCTACTGTAACTGACTCTGTACTCCATCAGCATACTCTTCTCTTGTATTATGTAACTGATTATTTATGCATATATTGTCATTTGTTCATTGTTTATCCTCATATCTTACACATTTAATCCACACCTCTATGTTTGCATGTATGCCACCTGATTGTATCTGATAAGGAACCTTTGTAAAGGAACCTCTGTTTCAAAGGTGTTATAATCCTAGAAATAAATAAATAAATAAGTGTTGTATTTTCTATTTGAGAAAACAAAAAGAGGACAGTGAATGTGTCTGAGCTCTATACAACTAAACACAGTACACTTACAGAATCAGTAGCCACTAACTGTACTAATGCCTCATGTCTGAACCTCAGACAGTTTTCTCTGTCTGTACTGAGAACTGTCAATGCTAAATATTTACTTGCTTGTATTTGCTGTGTAGGTGTTTGAATTGATAGTTCAGAGATGATAATCAACAAATTAATTACACAGGTTACAATAATGAAATTATTATGATTGGAAGGTTCATCCATAACACTGTCATTTTCTTAGATTGTGACCTTGAATTTTCAAAATACCAGGTTTTTTTTTGCCCTAGCATATGTGAACATAATCGGTGTCATCTATGAAATTTTACCCAAAACATTATTTTGCAGAAAACTACAAAAACAGGTTTTGAAGGGGGAATTTGATTATCACACCTGTCATGTTCATTCAACTGGGTTAAAAAAATGTTTAAAATATGGTTTAAAAAGTAAAAATATTAAGCTGGCATGTTGAGGTGTCCATACCTGACCTTGGTTCAGTAACAGACTTGGATTTCATGGGGGCTCGACTGAGGAGGGAAGATTGAGCATCTGTCAGAAAAGTTCTTTTCCCTCAGGGAGGGGGCCTCCCATGACTCACCATTCACCTGCCACCTGGTGTAAGCCAGGTGGTGGTACTGATGAGTCCTGAAACTTGGAGATAGGTGTACATACGGTGAACTTGGCGCGCCTCCTTGGAGGAGTGCACTTGTGCACACATTGCACATACACCATGTCACAGGGAGAAAATAAATGGAGGAAAAATGGAGGTTGAGCTACATGAAGCCCTCCCCGCAAGCAAAGGTGGCCCGCCTGGTCTAGGAAAGAAGTCAGGAGATAAGAGACGACCATGGTGCATTGGAACAGGGCTGATACAGCCACCCAGCCTGCCATGGAGCTAGTAAGTGAAAATATGGAGGGGGGGTAAACAATTGCAATGTTTTAAGTAAACATTGAAAAATGTCAACCTTTGTTCATAATTTTGTTTTTTTGTTTTTTTTCAATTTTGACCACAAATGTTCAGAACAGTCTTTTTATTACACCTCCTTATGAACATGACTGCTCTCATTTATGAAATCCTGCCCAAAATGTCATTTCGTGGCAGAAGTGTGAAAAGACATTTTGGGCAGGATATGAAAAATGAAACATAGCATGTCCATGATGGGTGGTACAAAAATGGCTGTGCTAAAAATGTGGAGTCATGATCTAGTAAAACAGCAATGCTAGTGGTAAACATTGAAGCATTTCAATGTTTCTTCATAACTTATTTGTTTGAAATTCTGACTCCAATAATTTTCAACATAGTCTTAACATGACCCCACCTTTTAAATCCTGTCCAAAAGATGATTTCACAGAGTGACTGCAAAAACAATTTTCAGAGGGCAATTTGAAAAATTACACTTGCCTTGTTCATGAGGTATGGTAAAAAAAGACTATGTTGAAAATTTGGGGACAAAATCTAGAAAAAAAGCAAAGGTTTGAGATTTTTGACCCCATATGTTCAACATATTTTTATTACCACACTTTTTTATCAAGACAAGTGAAACTTTTTTAAATCCTGTCTGAAATGTGATTTTGCTGAGCAACTGCAAAAACATGTTTCAGGGGGATTTAAAAAAAATCACCTACCTGGTTCATGAGGTGGGGTTAAAAGAAGGCAATGTTGAAAATGTGGGGTAAAAATACTAATAAATGACAATGTTATGAGTAAAAGTTCAAAACACATTAAACAGCCAAGAACCAAACTTTTACCTTGTTTTCAGTCACTGGCCAGTAGGGATCAGAAGAAGCAGGATATTAGAAAAGGAGCAGCACCTGACCAGATAGGTAAGTATGGGGAATATGGGGGTCATTGATGCAGAGAGAGGGGTTGTGGTGGGTGGGCATGGGAGCAGAAATTGTCCATGGGCCATTTTCTTGTTTTACAAGCTTACAAACAGGGCATGGGGAAGGATCAGGAGGTGGGTAGGATAATTGGCTATGGGAGTGTATATGATTTTCACAGACAGCACTCAGGATAAGGAGGTAGGTGGGATACTTGACAGTGAAAGGGCATTGTAGTTTCACAAATGGTGCATGTGGAAGGATTGGGAGAGGGAGGTGGGTGGGATACTTGACTGTGGGAGGTGTTTTATTTTTACAGATGGGGCACTAGGGGAAAGATCAGGAGGTAGGTGGGATACTTGGCTGTGGGAGGGAGTTGTTTTTGTATATCTCCTTCTGCCTGTATAGTTGGGGGGGGGCTATGAATTGAACATAACACCACTCAGCTGCTTGCTGGCAGTGACATGCAAATGAAAGGATTGAGCCGCTCTGTGATAAGCCTGCTGATTTCAAATAGGCAGTGTGGTTAGTCAGTCCTAATGTCCCCAGAAAGCTGGAGGGGATCCTAACTTTTCCTTCTGGTCACCCACTCACACTTCTAAGCAGTCTGGTCAGGGCACTGAAAACTGTCTTACCATTCAAGACCTGCTTCTTCTTTTTATTTTTCTCATACTCTGACCACCCAAATCACTGCAGCACTGACCTAGAAGCAGAGAGACAACTAACAAGATGAGACTTTTGCCTAGCCCCACCACCTCACTTAACCATCCAGTGAACATTTCCTGCTGGCATTGGCAGTTCTGTGTGAGGCGTTGGATTACACAGTGCATAAAGTATGATGTACAGAACATGAGCCAGTCAGTCTTCTTTATATCTGCAAAGGCAGAACCCTTTTAGGAGACAATGTTATTATTTTAACCCACTCTCCTGTGCTGCACAGCTATGCTGTCAGGGAAAACTAAGCACACAGAACAAGTCTGATGGAGCAAAGTGGCAAGAACAGGATAAGGGAGCCAGCCCCAGAGAAGAAAGCAGAAACAGAATAGGGAAGTAAAGCAACAGAAAAGCAGGTAAGCAAAAGAGGTTGAAAAAGAGATGGGGAAGGGGTATACAGCCAGTGGTGTGATCAGTTCCCAGACTTTAAAAAAAAAATACTACTACTGCAGGCTTTTTAGAGATACAGAACAGAAGGAAATGACACAACAGAAAAAAAAGATGGAACTGACTCACAGGCCCTAACCTTGTCGCACTACCACTGTATAAAGAATAATGTCTCCATCTTTTTATTTCCCAAATATCATTCTTACCTTGCCAGTTGACTTTGTGCCCTTCCAAATGCAAAAGTAGCAGATAGTCCAAGCAGCAAGAAGACATAGAGCCAGTTCCCATCGCAGATTTCCGATATGTTCAATTCCATCTGATATGGCCAAAACTCTTCGTCTATAAACCACAAAGAAACAACTGTTAAACCAGCAAAACTCATCTGAATTGTATGATTAAAATGTCCCCTTTTCTCTCTGAGACCAGGTAAAAATGAAACCTAATTAATCTGAATCTGGTTATATTGTACTCATTCCAAATCTAGCAATTGCACATGAATATATTGATATGTATCATGACTGGTGCCATAATATAAACTTATGGGAGAATATGTATTCCCAATATTTATTTATTTTACAAATTTCTGGCCAGGAAGAACACAGTAAGCCAAGGCTTGTTTCCAGGTTCGTCCTGGGAGCTCAGGGACGTTATGTGACTTGCTTATGGTCACTTAATGTGCAAGTGGTGGTTAGGGGATTCATATTCAGGTCTTCAGGTTTGCAGCTCAGTGCTCTTAACCACTATGCTACACTGCCTCCAATGTGCTTTAGAAGTCATGGCTTCATCAAGTGGAGTGAAGAAGAAGAGCAAAAATAGGAACAGGGCAGCAAGGAACATGTCGCTGCACAGATTAAATAATGTGTTGTCACTCAGCAGCAACAGCTTCTATTGCTCTAGCATGTCTCTTTGTAAAAAGAAAAACAAAAAAAAAAACTCTGGAGTGCTCTCTTTTTACCACTGTACCTCTCACTATGCTAAGGGGCTGCTAGGTAACAGGAGGACTGCTTTTGCTGTGGCTTCCTGCCAAGTCTGTTGCTGGGCACAAAGGTCTCAAAGGGACCAGATTTGATATTTAAACACAGGATCACCCTCCTGGGATCCTATTCTGAGTACGTTTTAGTGTTTTTTGCAATTTTGTGTGAAATTACAAAACCATAAGCAGTGGCTAAGGCGCTTCCTGTTCTGTGACTATAAACAACCCAAACTGAGCGAGCATCAGTGAGCACTGGGCTGAGGCAAAAATGGCAGAGGCAGTGTCTGCCAGTGTCAGCCAGGAAAGAAAGGAAAGGCAGGAGGGATTCAAAAATACTAGGCGAATTTCAAAAAGTGCAACAACGTACACGAGTCAGGTCTGATGAATGAGAAAGGGTAAATCACACATTTCACACACAATAAATGTAAATATGTTGTAGAACTAGAAATTGAGGTAAAAGAATAAAATACGTCTGAATAAAATGGAGAACATGCAAGACTTGGCAAATTAAACAATGTGGGATCTATGCTAAATGAAGTAGAAGGAGATAACACACATAGAAACTATAATATAAAAGCAAACTGGGGAAACTGACATACAGAGGGTGAGAGGAAATGAAGCATGAACTCCTAGTGGAGAGGAGCATAATTTGTTACAGACTGGGTGGAAAAAGAAATGGAAACGGAAATGAAAATGAAGCTGTGGAAGATAGGGAAGTGGTAGGGAGTGGTGACAAGGAGAAAGATTTACTGAAATGGATTGCAAGTCACTAACGGGAGATTGGCAAAAAGAGGAAGGATGGCAGACTGTCACAATCTATCACTAACAAATAGATATGGCGTACTTGCAATTAATACAATAGAATCAAATGAGTAAGATGTGAGAAATACAGTAAATGAGGACAATACACAAAATTCTGAGAGACAATTAAGTTTGCCCTTTAAGGGGAAGAACAAGTTGTCCTGGTGCACCCCTTCCCCCCCTTCTGTTGTTGGAAGTGGTTTGCTCAGGAAGGGAAGGGGAAGGGGGGGAGGGACTGGAGCCAGGACAATAGGCAAGCAGGCAGGAAAGGGAGGGGCTAAAGGGGTACAAAAAGATCAGCGCAGTGGTGGCTCAGCCACTTTTGCTGAAGTTTTGTTAAACTGAAACTGCAGCACTTCAGATTGGCATCTTGGAGCATTTGGCTGAGGTTTGTTTTATCAGGAGAGTGTGGAAAGGTAAGAACAAGCAATGGGTTTTGTGCAACCGAGTTACGATTTAATTATATAAAAAAAAATGCATGAAAGCAAAGTTGCAGGCATGTATTTTAGGACAGTATTTAAAGTTTTGGTGGATAATGAGCTAATTCCCCTTAGCGAAGGTTGTGTGAGGCATTTACCAGCGTGCTATGAACAATGAAGTTGTTTGTGTGAAGGGCTGGGGGACGCGTGCAGTAGAAATGTAAGAGAGGTAATGCTATGAGCTGATGGCGAGATGTGCCTGATGCGGGGTTAATTCCTAGCACCGCTGAGCAAAGGCGGAGGGATGCCTTGAGAGTGAGCAAGCACAGAGCAGCGTGCGACAAGTAAAGTTGCTGGCTTGTGAGGCCGGGGCCTTGCGTGGTGGAAGATAGAAGGAGCATGTGATGCTAAGAGGCGATGGCAAGCAGCGCCTGATAGGAGAGTTGTGGGCCAGGCGAGGCGTTCTGTTTTTCATGGGGGAAGCGCGACATGCAGCAGTTGGCCTGGCGGCTATAATTCGGAAAGTAATGAGAGCAGGCAAAAAGCCTTGGTTATTTGGGCCACAGAGGGGCCTGTTGAAGAAAAGAGGGGGAAGTGGGAAGGTTTGCAAGGGCACTGGCTGGAATAAAGGACTGGATTACAAAAATGGGAAGGCCGCATGGCGTGACATCACATGCCGTGCAAGTAAGGACGATGGATGTAGCTGGTGGGGGCTATCAGAGTCTTTCTTGAGCCACCTTTCTTTCCACGATAAGTGGATAAGTACAAGCAGATGCATGCCTGGGGGGGGCAAGACAAACAAAAAGGCCACATGGCGTGGCGCCAGATGCTGTCAAGTCGGCGAGAACGATGGGGCTGTGGATAAGGCTTAGGTAAGTCCTAGGTGGCCACGTGGTCATGCCAGAGGCCAGCTCAGGCAAGCAAGGGCGGAATGTACAGGCCCAGCAGACAAAGGGGGGAGGGGCTAAGGAAGGTACAAAGAGCCTATGGTTTTAACGTGCCATCAGTGTGGCACAAGAGGCAATCACAGGTGCTATTAAACAGGAGTGGAAGACCTCTGGGCTTGACATGGGGAGATGGGGGGCTTATTCCAGGCTGGGTGATCGACTCCTTTCGAAAGACAAAACAGGTTTGGGTGGGGTGTACCAGGAACAAACGAAAAGGGTTTGTGTTCCAAGCGAGTACTGGTGGGACGAATTAGACACCGCTGAAGTCGGCGGGGGCAATGGAGCCGAGGGCTGGGGCCTGCTAGCCACATGGCAGTCCTGAAGCCTGCGAAGCAGAAGAGGGGCAAATGGGGTAATTTAGCGGGTCAGATAGGCAGTGAAAAACGACAAGGTGGAGAGTGGCCTTGTGGTCCAAAAGGCACTTGGAGGGGGAAATAAAGGGCCTAAGAGGCCACGAGGTGCAGCGTTTTTGGGCACCATTAGGTTAGCCGGGGAGGTTCAAGGCAGGAGGGCCTGGTAAGGTAGGCCAGATGGCATGACATCAGATGCCAATTAAAAAAAAAAAAGGAAAATGTTTTCTTCACGTAAGTTTAAAGAAATAAGATAGAAAGGACAGAAGGGATGGATGAATAACACAGATGAGTGGCTGGGATACGGGGTAGGGGGGTGGGCAGGTAGCAAGATGCCTGGTTATATATAAAGTGAGTGACAGGAGCGGGAGTTGGCTGATCGAAGCAAGACTAGGAAATCAGGATATTTATTAATGAAGGAAATTTTCTCAGTTTATTCGCAGCTTTTATGCAGGCAAGAACAAGGAGAAGGCACCTAAGAGAAACAGGCCCTCAAAGGAAGATGCCTACAAGGCCAGCGTGGAGCTGGTGGAGAAGGCCAACAAGATGTAGCAGTTGGTGGAAGGAGATGAACTGGGAAGATCCAGGGAGAAAAGGAAGGCGGGAAAGGGAAAAGAGGGTGGTGGGAAGTGACCAACAGGGAGGGTGCACAGTCCAAGGAGGGTTCAGCCACCAATGGTGGTCCCTCCCCGAGTGGTCAGCCCAGTACCACTGCAGCCCTGTGTACCAGAATCATCAGTACACCCCCCCAAGAGTAAGTGGTGCTGCCACCACTCGAACCCAGACTGGATCCCCTGAACACAGGAGTTCTCCTGCGGACAATGCCACAACCAGCTGTCCAGCTGCAGGAAGCCAGGCCAGAGTCACTTGATGATGATGATGATAATAATAATAATAATAAAACTTTATTTATATCACACCTTTCTAAAATCAAGGTGCCTTACAATATCCAACAACATTATAAATAAAAACATGATAACGGGCCACAGGGAGCTGACAAGCCCGCAGGTAATGTATCAGGTACAGTTGGGGACAGCATTTAAGAATACATAGGCCAGATTGTTATAGCTCTGGGGACAGGGGGATTAGGGCAGATGGAATCTGCACTAGCAGAAATCAGGTCAGATAAAAAAACAACAGGTGAGGTAGAAAAGGTGGTGGAAAGCATGAGAAAAGGCACAAGGGAGATAGGAGCCCCAGGGATGAGAATAGGGGAGCATGTACCAATAGCTATGAAGGAAAAAATATGGAAAGGGGAGTACATAGACATTTTTGCCTTAGTCAGTAGGGAGGTGGTGGCAAAATACGAGGAGACGGAGAGTATTGGGAAGAGTGAGATGGCGGCAGCAGTAGTTTTGCTGGGTAAGAAAGAGGAGGACAAATTTACAAAAGGAAAGATGTGGGATGGGTGGTTTGTGGGTTTTGCCACATACTCAGCTATAGTACTGGAAAAGAAACCAGAGTTGGGTATCCCTCTCATTACGTACTCACTGATCATAAGAAGAGAGAAGGCAAAAGGAGGAGTAGGGTGGATATATTATGATGAGTTTTTCTGGCAAAGGATGGCAACCTATGGGGATGTGAGGTGGGACACAAAACAATTGGATTTGTGGACGGACTATGAAACCGATCAATCCACACCAGAGGGAGAGATAAGAAAAAGGGGGGGAGTACCCCAAAAAATGCTGCTGGGGCTATAACAGGGCATCCTGTTCCTGGCTGCAATGTCAGTGCCGGCATGCATGCTCAAAATGCGGGGGAGCACATCCTGCAAATAGATGCAGGTCTACATGGATGCAAGGGGGCCAAGGGGGCGGGAGGCAGGGTACAGGTCAACATCCCTTTCAGGAAGGGCATGGCTATAAGGGCCAGCCATGGAATAGAGGATCTAGAGGCAGAGGATATGGGTGAAGGGGGAACCAGGCTTACTGAAATGTTAGAGGGATGGCAGGGGACCAGGGGTGGGGGGTTAGAGGAATAATTTCAGGTACCGAAAATCCCTATTAAAATAGAGTTGTGGGAGAGATGGTTAAAAGGTTACCCAAATAGAGAAGTGGCAGAAACAATAAAAAGAGGTTTCAGAACTGATTTTCCACTGCAGTGCAAAGGCCCAAGAAGGGCAAGAGAGACTAACAACTTGGGGTCAGTTGAGGGGAAGGAGGAAATTTTGAAGAAAAAGATAGAGAAGGAAAAGCAGCGGGGAGAGTAGAAGGGCCATACCCAACCCCCCCCATTACCGAATATGAGGATTTCCTCACTTGGCTTGGTGCCCAAGAAACAGGAAGGGGAATACAGGGTGATTCACCACCTGTCATTTCCAGAAGGGGATTCAGTGAACGATTTTATAAGGGAGGAACACAGCAGAGTCACTTATGCAACACTGGAAGAGGCCGTACAGATTATTAGGGTGACACCAGATGCATGGATGGCTAAGACAGATATACAGTCTGCCTTCCGATTGCTCCCAGTTAGATGGGAAGATTAGGATATATTGGGTTTCAAGATAAGGGACCAGTACTATTTTGACAAGGCCATGCCCATGATTTGTTCCATAGCTTGTGTTATATTAGAAGCTTTCAGTACCTGTTTGCAGTGGATATTTTAGGAATGGATGGGTTACAGAGCGGTCATACATTACCTGGATGACTTCCTGTTAATAGGCAGTGGACAGGAGGAGTCAAAAAAGATGCTGGCTAGCTTTCAGAACCTGTGTAGAGAACTGGGGGTACCTTTGGCACCAGACAAAATGAAAGTCACCAGTAAGGTGTTAGAATTCTTGGGAATTGAGATAGATGCACAAAGAAAGGTATTTAGGTTGCCTGACAGCAAAGTATCAAAGCTGAGAGATCCAATTCAGGTGCATACAAGCAGGAGACGGGTGCAATTGAGGCAGGTACAGCAAGTAATGGGCCATTTGAACTTCGCCTGTAGGGCAATTGGACCAGGGAGGACATTCACTAAGCAACTAGTGAGGGCCACTGCAGGTGTAACCCGACCACACCACTGGGTGGATATAACAAGAGGAGTGAAAGAAGATTTTAAAGTATGGGAAGAATTCCTCAGCAGCTATAATGGCTCCTCATTTTGGCAGGAAGAGTGGGTTTACAACACAGATCTTAAATTGTATACAGATGCCGTGGGAGGGTTGGAATGGGGGGCTATCTGAGGGGAAAATGGTTCTCTGTGCCATGGCCAAGCCATTGGGTGAAAGACGGAAGGGTAAGGGACATCACACTGTTGTAAATCATGCCCATTTGGGCTTGTACCCTGGTATGGGGAGAGGAATTAAGAAATCAGAAGGTTACATTTTGGTGTGACAACAAAGCTGTGGTAGAGGTTTTAAACAACAGGGGAGCCAGATAGGAAATGGTCATGGGGTGTTGAGACAGTTAGCATTAAGAGCTTTGCAATTGAATCTGTCATGCAGGGCCAAGCACATAGATGGGGTTAAAAATATCCTAGCTGACAGCCTTTCCCGTCTGCAGCTGGATCATTTCTGGATGTTGGCACCAGCAGCAGAGGAACAGAAAACACCCATACCAACGAACATCTGGGACGTTGACAAGAGGGAGCTGAAATGCTGTTTCGCAACTCCTGGGCACCATGGACCTCGAGGGCCTGTGAAGGGGCCTGGTGGGAGTTACAAACATTCAGGGAAGCACATGGAGATAAGTGGGCCACTTACGGAAGAGCAGCTAGGAAAGTTTACAGTGGACCAATGGCAGAGAGGTATGGCCCACACCACAATGGGGGTTTACCTGGCAGGGATTAGTTTAGTTTGTAGCCTAAAGAGGTGGAAGGACCCTACAAAATCAATGTTGATACGGAGAATGATGCAAGGGTGGAGTAGGTTGAAACAAGGACCCAGGGATGGAAGACAGCCAATAGCAGACCACTGGCTAGCCAAATTAAAGGGCGTACTACCAACAATTTGCAGATCTGAGGATGAGGCACAATTGTTTCACACGATTTATTTAGTGCTGTTTGCAGGAGTCTTGCAGTGAGCGAGGTGGTAGGGCATGGTGGAAAGGATGAAGAAGGGGCTAGAATGGGAGACATTACTTGGGGGCAGAATGAGGTACAAGTCCTAATTAAGAGGTCAAAAATGGATCGGGGGGAAACGGGTGTGCCATAACCATTAAGGATCACATAGACAGGACAGTGTGCCTGGTAAAAGCTCTGTGGGCTTAAACCACAAAGCGGGGGATCAAAAAAGGAAGAGTAATTGTGCACGGAGACGGGAAGAGAGTGACAAGTTACCAAGTAACAGCCATGCTTAAAAAAGGCATGGAATGTTTGGGTGAGGACACAGGCAATTATTCCTTTCACTCCTTCTGAATAGGGGCTGCTTCGAAATGGGCAGCAGCAAGGGAAATGGTGAACAGTATGATGGAAAAGGGGCGCTGGCAGTCTGACAGCTACAAGAGGTATAATCGAGATATACAGGACTGAGATTAACATGTCATCTCTTGTTGGTTACAGGACCAAAAAAAAAAAACGGAAGGGGGGCTGGTAAAGTACAAGAATATGAACAAGGTAGGATGGTGATTAAGATGTATAGTTTTCTTAAATCCTATAGGTAGAGGGAGGATCATGGAAGTATGGATCTATGGGCACTCATACATTTACTGGGCAGAAAAGAGAGCAGAGAAAAAAGCTGGGGGAAAGCAACTGTACCAGGATGTCAGACAATGTAAGCTCATGTGGTGTGGCATCCGAGGGATGAGATGGGCACAGTTGCTCCCTATCCTGAAAGACATGAAAGAGTGTCAGCCCATCCCAGACTTAATTATTATACACTTGAGGGTAATGACCTTGGGGGGAAGCCATGGGTGGACACGTATATGCAAGTAAAACAGAACTTAGGGAAGATACGACAGTGGTGGCCGAGAATGAGCATGGCCTGGTCAGACATGATACCAAGGAGGGTATGGAGACATGAACAGCCATGTAGCAATGGACAGGACCAGGAGGAAGATGAATAGGAGGGTAGGAACTTTGATAAGGAGTATGGGGGGGCACGGAATATTGCGAGGGTGGAAGAATGGGTAGAGGATTTTTACAGACCAGATGGATTGCACCTGTCAGACTTAGCAATAGACATGTTTAATACTAAAATGATGGGGTTAATTGAGGCATGGAGGAGACAAGAAAGAAGATAAAAAAAGGGGGGGAGAGAAATAATCCTAAAAGGGGGAAGGCCAGTCATCTAACGCAAGCTGGAGACAGGCTATGGGGAAAAAGGGGAGGTGAAAAGAGGGGAAGGGGGAAAGAAAAAATAAATATGATGAGAAGAAGAAGAAACTGAAGGACAAAAAGTGGTCTCAGTTCTCACCGTTAACTACCAGAAAAGAGAAGAAGAAAGCATCCAGGTTTTCACCTGGGGAGGCGAGAAGAAAAGAGAGATAGATGATCAGAGTTGGAGATTGGGATGCAATACAAATAAAATTGTAAAGACATTAATAAAATGATGACGAAATGATGATGGGAATTGGAAATGTAATTATGATATAAAATAAATTAGTGGCCAATCTGAGCACAACATACAAGTGGTTTGTCTTTTGTGGGAGAAAAGGGGGGGGATCTGGGACTATGGAGTTTGCCCTTTAAGGGGCAGACCAAGTTGCCTTGGGCACTCCCTTCCACCCCTTTTTGTTGTTGGAAGTGATTGTCTAGGAACAGAAGGGAGGGACTGGGAGCCAGGGCAATAGGCAAGCAGGAAAAAGGGGGAAAAGGGAGGGAAAGGAGGGGAGGAGGAAGAAAAAGAAATATGATGAGAAGAAGAAGAAGGACAAAAAGCAGTCTCGGTTCTCACCATTACCTACCAGAAAAGAGAAGAAGAAGGCACCCAGGTTTTCACCTGGGGAGGCAAGAAGAAAAGAGAGAGAGATGATCAGAGTTGGAGACTGCGATGCAATACAAATAAAATTGTAAAAAGACATTAATAAAATGATGATGAAATGATGATGGGAATTGGAAATGTAATTATGATATATAATAAATTAATTGCCAATCTGAGCACAACAACATACAAGTGGTTTGTCTTTTGTGGGGGGAAAAGGGGGGAAATCCGGGACAACAACCGGTTAACAAGGAAGCACAAATAAGTAGTTCTCAGTAAGGTAATACAAACCTTGTTGTACTGGGGGATTCATTACTCCGGTTCACTGAGAGATATGTATAAACAAAAAAACAATGTGGTATGTTGCCTAGCAGGGGTTAAAATCTATGATATTATAGCAAACCTTGAAGGACTGATAAGCAATAGTGGCAAAAAAACACTTATAGTAGTACGTGTAGGGACAAATAATGTCAGAATGAAACTGGACGAAAACGTCAGACATGATTTCAAAGTGGTGTGGAAAAAACTACAGGAGAACGGTTGTAAATAATAATTTATTTCAAAGATTTGACTGGTTCCCAGGGTCGGTCCAGTGAGAATAGCCACAATAAAATGAACAAATGCATGGCTTGGAGGTGGGCAAAAGATGAAAATAGCATTGTCTTAAGAAACTGGGATTATTTTACAAGGCAACAGGGTGTATACAGAAAAGCATGGTCTACATCTAAACAGTTTACCTGCTGAGGTGAGATTTAGACATGCAATAGCAAGAAATTTAAACTAGGCAATAAAGGGGGACCAGGAAATTAAACAACTTTTGAAAAACTTACCTCTGAAGGATATATAAACAAATAAAATAAATACAATGTGAAGACAACAGGGAAAAGGCACACCAGGAAATTAAACTCAGGCTAATACAAAATATAACAAAATCAAAGGGCTACTTATTAACACAAGAAGTTAAAGGGACACTGTCAACCCCCTTGGATATTCAAAGTGTCCCTAGTTTAAAAAACATATGTTATGATTGCCAAAATTCTGTAAAGATTGTTGATGTAGCTGGTAGTTTGATTCTGACTCATATTTTCTTTAAAAAAGTGAAAAACAGACTGCTCAACATACTGGTGTTATCACACCAAAACAGGTTTGTTTACATTCCTTGATCAGCTCCAAATACATCTTTCCTGGTCTTGGGAACACCCACAAAACAGTCTAGCCCCTCAAGATGCAGTGGGAGTTTAGGAGGCTACTGCCTTATGAGTGACTGAACTGTTTGAATGTTTTTCTTATGCTCAGAAATCATGCAGCAAGAACAGAGCCAGGACTGTAAACCAAAACAAGGTTGTTTATAAATATACATTGCCATGCATTTCAGTTCTACTAAGTAAGGAGACAGACAAAAACAGCAATGTCAGTGAATTTTAGCGATGATAAGCAATCATAAAATGTGAGATTTCCACTAGAAATAATATGAAACACAGGTTGACAGTGTCCCTTTAACAAATAAGTTAGACCTTGCAGAATACATCTTAAAAAAGGAAGACATATATGTGATGGGAATCACTGAGACTTGATGGTCTTCCAGTGACATCCTGGATAAAGAAATGTGTAGATATTCAATAATAAGATAATACAATGACGAAGGGGGAGGCATAACCCTGTTTGCTTAAATGACCTCAAAATAAGAGGGTTTGATTTAGGGAAAGAAATAGCAAACTTAGACATTATGTGAGTTGAGATAATGATGGAAGGTGCATACCCTCTAAATATAATTGTGCTACATAGACCACCAGATTAAGATACTATGTTAAGTTAAACAGTTTTGTACAGCTGTGCCAGTGGTACAGAGGGCTGAGGTGCCTTGAGCACCTTACCTTTCCCATACCAGTGACCTAAGATCAGGAACAAGATCAGGCTGCTGGGAGTCAGCTGAGAAGGAGGGCTGGGAAAGGACTGAGCAGCCGCTAGGCCCCTGTCCTCTCCCAGATTGGGGAAGTGAAGTCTTTCCATTTCTTGGCTACCACTGAGTGGAGGCTTGGGGGTAGTGTTGGGCAAATTGGGGGGTGGGAGTTAGTGCTAGGCATGGTGGGTAGATGGGATCACTGGTTCTGGAGTACAAGTGCAACTCCATGCGCATGTGTGACTGTGTTGCTGAGGTCCTAGGATGTAAGGGTGTAAAGCAGGGAAAAACCTCATCATGTCTCTCCATAGCTGTATATCATGGCCCTCGGTACTCTAAGGTCCCACACCATGTGGATACCTGCCAGTCCGATGGCAGAGAGAGTGGCTGATGGGACTGGGGGTCCTTGGGATGAGGTCTGAGGTGAGGAGCAAAGTGGCCATGGGGGGCAAAAAGCTATATGAAAAAAATAAATAAAAATAAAAAATGATGTACAATAATTGGTAACATTGGTAGAGAAAAAGAAATGGTTTTGCTAAGTGACTTAAATATGCCAGGAATAAACTGAGACACTAACTCAGACAAAACAACATCTGAAAAAGAATTTGTAAATCTAATGAGTGATTACAGTTTAAGTCAGTATGTCACAGATTCAGCCAGAGCAGATGTAATACTAGACGTAGTTATCACAAACTCAAAGGAAATTATAAAGCAATATAGAGAGAGAGAGAGAGAGAGAGAGAATATCTGGAAAATAGTGATCACAACATGGTGGAGTTCATCCAAAACAGAAATTTTCCCCAAGAAAGGGGAATAACATTCAAGCAGCATTTTAACATCTCGGGCTGCTCAACCTGCTGCCTGTTCAGTTACCTACTTACAATTTGAGGCTTTTGAAAATGAACTGCAAATAATTTGCCCAAGTATGGATTGTGTTTGTAATGCCTAATAGCACAGTGACATTTGTGCACACAGGCTGTTTTGCCAACAAACTGCCATTTGTGTCTACGGACCTGAACCAGTTTGAGCTGTGAGCCTGCCCCAGAGCCATCTGCTCTCGGTCCACAGGTTTGTTGCTCCAGTAAGCAGGGGGGGCTGCCGGAGGGCAAGAGGGATGCACGGCGAGCTTAGAAAGGGGCAGGGCTCTGTTGAGCAGTATAAAAATGCAGCTGCTCCAAGCCATAATTCAAGCAGCATTTTAACATCTTGGCCTGCTCAACCTGCCACCTGTTCAGTCATCAGCTTACAATCTGAGGCTTTTGACAATGAACTGCCTCTAATTTGCTTAAGTACGGGCTGTATCTGTAACACCTAAGAGCACAGTGACTTTCATACACACAAACTATTTTACCAACAAACTGTCATTTGTGTCAAATGAGCCTGCACTAGTTTGGGTGGTGAGTCTGAACCAGAGCCGTCTGCTCTTGGTCCACAGGTCCATTGCTCCAGTAAGTGGAGGGGGGAGCTGCCGGAGGGTGGGAGGGATGCCCAGAGAGCTTAGAAAGGGAGCAGGGCTCCGTTGTGCAGTATAAAAGTGAAGCCACTCCAAGCGGCTTCCATGGAGAGGCTGCTCACATGAGTGGCTCATGCAGGAGTGGCATGAGCCTCCAGCGGGAGGCTCATGTGGGGAGACTTAGGTGAGAGGCTATATATATATTTTGTTGTTTTTGCTTTTATGTTTAATATTTGCAGTGCAAATTTCAAATATTATTGGATCATATTGAGAATCACTGCTTAACACTCATTTAATATGGGAAAGAGGGGAACATGTTTGAACATGTATTTAGAATCGGCAGCCATCACTTCCACAGTTGAGGAAGAAAAAGTAGTACCCTGTGAAGTGGGTGTGTTTCTGTGCCTAGCAGAGGGAAAGGACAGCATAATCATAAACAATGGAACTGTATTAGAGCACTGTGGAAGCACGCCGGACAGCAGTCTGGTCACATGCTTTCACAATGCTTCTCTACAGAATTGTAGCAATATGTCCATGGCGCTCCTCTCACACAGCCATAAAAAATAATGAGATTCTAGCTCTAAATAGTTCAACTGTTAGCTCTTTCTAAATATAATCAGCAGCATTTTTGATGTTGGAGAAAAAGGCAGGGCAGTGCCCCCTACCAGTGACTATAGTTGCCTGATATGTGCAGAGTGGTATAATGGAACAAGCACAGAGACAAATTTGCCCATGCAAAGACTGTTTCCATGGAGGTGACGAGCAATGAAGGAGAGGACTGCATCTAAACCCCCCACTAGCCTAGGAAGAAGAGACAGCTGACATAAGGCATAGGCATTCCACACAGTCACAGGAACAAACAAGCATTTGCACAGGGCAAAGCTATTTGCTCCTGAGACACAGAGCCCCATAATGGAACAATGATATGCAAATGATCACTTTGCCCATGGATGGGGAAGAGAGGACATTTGCATGTCAGAATAACCAATATGAGGAGCAATAATTTATTCCTTCAAACTGGTGCTGGCTGAGTGCTCCTTGCTGTAGCCTGTGGTCAACACTGGTGCTGGTTCAGCAAAGGACACAACTCTCAGCATCATAAGGGGTACCTTTCAAATTTTTCTTATTACAACAAACATCCCTCATTGTCACAAATAACAATGCCCTGTCCCACATTTGTCCCACATGGGAAAGGTGCTGCCAACATAGAGTAGGTGCTGTAAATTCAGACTTGTGCAGTAGAAAGGAATATATTAATTTGCTAAAGGAAAGCTAAACTGTGAACCAAATAAGATACTGATGTCAACAGTGGTGTGGCTTGTATCTCCATATTTGAAGATGGATCTCACATTTTAAGTACCAGTATCCCATATTGCCCTTCATTTTGACCGTCAGTGTCACACATATCAGTGACCAAAGTTTGCGAGGTATGCACAGCACAGGAGTCCTCCAATATCTGTAGACATCCCTGGTGTCTGGTGGTCAGCCTGTGACTCACTTGGTCTCTGAATCACTGTAAAATGATTAACTCTGGCATGTACTGCTTCATTCCACTTCACACAGCCCATGGATCACTTTACAGTCATTTCCCAGGGGTCCTTACCCCTGATCCAGTAGACTCCAGTCCCCCCCCCCGCTGGAAATTCATATATAGCATATCTAACTGGTAACACAATATGTAACCCCTCCCTTGCCCCAGTTTCAAAACTGAAACCTTTAACAGTCCCCACCCCCACCCTCCTGGATGTATGCAATTAGTAACCTCCATCCTACCCCCACTGGCACCAAGCACCCTCCTCCCTACCTTTGCACCCTAAGGATACAACAATCATGCAGCAAAGAACACCTCTAAAAGAGAAAACCATCCTCTGCAGTGGCTATTGACCACACTCTCCCATCACCAGGTCATTCCCTCTGAAGAAATCAGTGATTTAATGGACATCTAAATGGTCACTTTTTTTAGCCAAGTTTTCAGTTCTTTTTTACAGGTCTTTTACCGTATACCAAATGCGGGTTGGGGGACTAGGGCTACCGTGATGGGGAGTGGGCTCACTGGACACCAAGGATAATTACTGTAAACATAGGAACATAGATTTTGATGGCAGATAAGGACTGTTTGGCCCACCTAGTCTGCCCATTTCCCTATCTATTGGGTAAGCTGCAGATCCTAGTTAACCAACAGCCTACTTCTTCTTACCACCCACCAGAATTGCCTTATGTCTGTTTCATGCATTCTTGAATTCCACCACTGTTTTTGACCCCACAACCTCCTCAGGAAGGCCATTCCATGCATCCACCACCTCTCTTTGAAAAAATACTTCCTCACATTGCCCCTGAGCCATCCCCCCTCTATCTTCAAATTGTGTCCCCTTATCCTTGTATATCTCTTTTTCTGTAAGATGCTACCCACTTGGACTTTGTTAATTCTCTTGAGGTACTTGAAAGTTTCTATCATGTTACCTCCATCCCTCCTTTTCTCAAGGGTATACGTATTAAGCTCCTTTAGTGTCTCTTCATATGGCTTGTGTTGCAGACCCTGAACCATTTTAGTTGCCCTCCTCTGGACTGCCTCCATCCTGTCTGTGTAAAGGGATTAGATGAAGAAGGGGGACCATTGGAAGAGAGGAATAATTAGTGAAATTTGAGTCGGGGATCAGGTGAGGGAGGGGAACCACTGGATGCCAGTGAGGATCAGGTAAGGGAGGGGAACCACTGAATGCCAGTGAGGATCAGCTACAGGGTGGGAATGTGGGTTAATAAATGCCCTTCTTTAAAATGAGAACAACTACTATATTTTTTATCAGATGTAGCCCTACAGAATAGCTAGGGTTCCTCGTTCTTGATGTCTTAGTCATTTTCTCCCCACCAAGTCTCTGTGATTGCCTCTCACTCCTGACTTTCTAAGTATGACAAGTTCACAGGTGAGTCAATTTTTCTGGATGCGATTCTCATATAATCTGCATTCAAGTGAGAATTGTTACCTTTCTATGCATCCTTGTTCCAACTGGGGGTCTACTATTGTTATGCCCAAATCTTCTTTCATTCCCTTGGTGAACACATGCATCTAACTCCTGCCACTGATGATTCCCTGTGCAAGCTGCCACCCCTGTCCTCTAGTTTAACCCCTGTTGCTCTGTCCATTCTCCTGATCAGTACCCTCTCCCTCCTGGAGCAGCTGCACTGCATCTTGGACATTCAGGCATTCCTTGTCCCAGAAGTCCACTAGCTAGTAAGAAAAAGAAAACCCTCCCTCTATAAGTTGTTTATTTATATGAAATTACTCCAACTGGGATAATTCCATGAGATGCAACATCTCATTTTCATAGAGATCCCTGGGGGGGTAGCTGTAGTCAAGAGTTTAACATAGTCTAGCAGGAATAGCTACCTATGGGCTAAAATATACACAGGAGGAAAAAAAAACTGTAAAGCTAAGTACACCCAAACAGGAATCTGTATGCTTTTTAGAATTTTTTTTTTTTATTGTACAATACCATCAAATTTTAACTTGGACAATTGTGGTATTAAATCTAAAGGTCTTGCTTTTAATTATGAGTGTATTCTCATAACACACTCATTCATTGATAATTTCAACTAGAGGTTTTGTCTGCTTTAATGTTCAGCGTATCTACTTTTGATGTTATTTGACCTTGGAAAGATTCTCAGCAATAGCAAGCTAGTGGAAAAGAGATCACAAACAGTAACAATTCAATGGATAATAAAAAGAAATAATTTGATTTTACCCTCCCCCAAGTGGGCGTAAAAAGAAACTTGACAATTACATTCATTGCTTTCACCAGACAGTGACTGGTCAGATCATTAATAGGCAAAATCAGGCCAGTTGCAACCCCTCTCCATTGGAACGAAGAGCTATACAAACACTGAAATCAAATCACAACATTGTCATAAAAAAAGCCTCTGCAGTGGTGATATTAAACCGAGAGGACTATATTAATGAAGCCAACAGACAGCTTACTGACCATACCTACTGTACTACAGAGAACTGGAAAGTGACTCCACCACAGAATATAAAAGAGAACTACAGGGCTTAATTAGATCTTTTCCAAACCATGTCCAAGGCAGACTAATGGACCTTATCCCTGTTGAACCCAAGCCAGGGACATTCTACATACTGCCTAAAATACATAAACCTGACAACCTGGAGAGACCCATAGTCTCTGGCAACAATACCCTGACTGAGGGGATCTCAGGATTTATAGAAACCATTTTAAAACTGCTGGTTATAGAAAGGGACAACTACATCCAGGACACCACATACTTCCTGCATAAACTTTCTGGTTATAAACACTTTCTGCCTAATACCATTTTAGCAACGATGGATGTAACATCCCTCTATACTAATATTCCACACACAGATGGCATTTCAGCCTGCCTTAAGTACCTACATGAGAAAGGATTAGACCAAAACATCGACCCTGAAATGGTGGGGAAACTTACTGAATTCATTCTGACACATACCAACTTCAGCTTCAATGGTAAACCTTATGTTCAAACTATGGGAACATCAATGAGAACCAGGATGGCTCCACTGTATGCTAAGCTCTTTATGGTGAATTTGGAGGAGGACGTTTTAAGTCACTGTCCTCACAAACCACTCACTTATTTCCATTACATAGATGATTTGTTTATCATTTTTTGTACAGAGGGCACTGATGCACTCAAAGATTTTCATCAGGAACTTAATAACCTCAACCCAACCATAAAGCTTACCCTGGGATATTCTGTCACCAGTGTTAATTTTCTGGACACCACTGTCACTATCAAGGATGGAACCATACATACATGTATTTACAGGACACCAAGAGACAGAGATACTTACACAGGAATAGTAATCACCTGAAAAAAAATCTGTCATGTACAGTCAAGCACTTCGGTATCATCATATCTGTTCAAATGAGGAAGAAAGAGATACACATTTGGCTACATTGAAAAACACCTTTATGGAGCAGGGAAACTCTTTCAGAGAAATTGACAGAGCAGTAGAACGTATAACACAGGTACATAGAGAACAACTACTTCAGTATAAGGAAAGGACCACTTCCAACAGAATACCCTTAGTAGTCATATATCATCCTGACCTTGAACTTCTACATAACATTATTAAGGACCTTCACCCAATATTTATTTATTTATTTATTTATTTGCTTTTGGAAACTGGATGGGTGCACTAGACATACAGATGCCTATATTCAGGCACGACCCGGGAGCATACAAGTGAAAAATACATGAGAAGTGCAATGTGATGCAGCACAAGGGAGAGGTAGACAAAGGGGAATTATCTGAGATACAAACAATATTGACAACTGGATGATATACATAGATTAGACAATGTCAAAACAATGTAGACAGTACCATTTTAAGAAAAAGTAAACTACACAAAACAAGTGTCAACAAGTCTGTACAGGAGCTGTCAGGAGAGTGCAGGAAAACAATAAGTGCCATCGAGAGGCACAGTATAGAGAGAGAGGAAGAGGGAAAAGAGGGAGAGGGGGAGGAGGGAGAGGTGGGGGAACGGGGTGAAAAGGGGTGAGAGGGAAGAAGGTGAGTGCAGGAAAGAACAGGGTGGGAGGTGGGAGGACTGAAGAGCTAAGGTGGATGGAAGCATGTGCAGGGATTTAAAGCCAGTAGATGTTCACGGTGGAGTTTCTTGAAACCGGCATGAGTGGGAGCCAGGCGAATAGTTTGAGGGATAGAATTCCAGTACTTAGGTGCAGAGTAATAGAAAGCATGGGCACCCATAGTGGTTTTATGTCTAGGGATGAAAAGAGGGCAGAGTCATTTGATTGGAGACCATAGGAGGGGGTTTGGGAGTGTAACAAGGAGGCGAGGGATTTGGGAGACCTGATCTAGTTATACCATCAAGTAGGGAGCCAAGTGCTAGTAGCCGGTGGGCAGAGGGGCTAGGCCATTTTAGGTCAGCGTAAAGCTGACAGTGATGTTTTAAATGTGGTGATCCAGAGGCATAGAGGCAGATGTTATTGTAGGTTGTGTCCCATCTGTGGAGTGAGGTCTTAGAAGCCCATAAGCCAAGGCTGGAAGCAGTAGGCTTGAGCCACAGCCAGCCTAGAAGATGGTGTGGGGGCATAGCTTGTACAATAGGCACCTCCAATTTTAGCATTGACTGATTTGCAGGTGGCAGTGATATGGGAGTCAAAATCCAGGGATTCATCAAGAAGGATACCCAGGTATTTGAAAGAGCTGGTGCTAACTACCAGGGAACCATTAGCACACAATATTTGAAAGGAGTTACGAGTTGATTTGAGTCTGGCTGGAGAGCCAAAAAGCATGGAGTGAGTTTTGCTTGCATTAAGAACAAGATTGTTTTCAAGTAGGCAGGATTGAATACTTAGGAAGCCATCAGTTAGGGAGCAGTAAATATCCACAACATTATTACCACTCTGGTAAATGACAAGGTCATCTGCATACAGCAAGGAAGAGCAGTCTGGTGCAGACGATTGGAGGTGATTTATAAAAATAGAGAAATGTAGCGGGCCAAGTATGGAGCCTTGGAGAACTCCCATATGTATGGGAGAGAGATTAGACATGGCTGAGTTAAAAGCTACAGACTGCATCTGGTTGGTTAGGTAGCTATTGAACCAGACAACTGTTTCGGCGAAGAAATCAAAAGTGCAGAGTTTGGTAAGGAGAAGGGTATGGTTTACCAGATCAAACACCTTAGTTAAGTCAATGAAGATAGCACCTGTCAAGAAGCCAAATTCCATTGCACCATAGATGTTGTTTGTAAGTTTTAGGATGGCAGTGGTAGTACTGTGGCCTTTGCGGAAGCCATGCTGGGAATCTGAGAGGAGGTTATGTTTCAGTAGGTATGCTGTAGTTTGGGTTGCCACTAATTTTTCCAGGATTTTGCTGAGCATGGAGAGAATGGCAATAGGTCGATAGATATATCTTTAGGATCACCTTTCTTAAGGATGGGAGTGATTCTGGCCATCTTCCAGATGTTGAGGACCATGCCATGACATATTGATAAGTTAAAGATTTTTGTTAAAGGGGAGGCGATGAGAGGGGCAGTGATTTTCAGAAGTCTGGGTTTCAATTCATCGGCACCAGGGCTTGTGCTATCAGAGATGGAGAGTAACAGGTTTAGAACTTCTTTTATGGTGATGGTCTGAAACTGGAACGGTGAGTGAGTTAGTGCTGGTTCTGTGCCCATGGAACTGGAAGTGGGGGGGGACAAGGGGGGAAGAAGACTGAGTAGCTCAATAGATCAGAGAAATGGCAGTTTAGTGCATTTGCTTTGGTCAAAGATTATTACAGTGTATGTTGTTTATCAACATGTCATTACTAGTGGATGTTTTGTTGGCTCCCAGGAGAGTTTTTATGATGGACCAGAATCTCCTGGTGTCACCGGCAGATTTCATTAGTAGGTCCTTACAGAAAGAGCTTTTTACTAGGTGAATACTCTTTTTGCAGGAGTTTCTCTGGGCTCTATAGTCATTAAAATTTGCTCGAAGCCCTGAGGTCTTGAAACACCACCAACTTTCATCCCTTTTCCTAAATTGAGTAAGGAGATCCTTGGTGAGCCACTTTGTTTGAGTTCCCTGTATGTGGCGTGTGACTCTGGGGGCATGGATGTCCTGTAGGCAGCCAAACCTAGCCAGGAAGTAGTCAAGGGCTGATTGAGCATTAGAGGAGGCAAAGATGGGAGACCAGTCAATCATTGAGAGGTCAAGCAAGAAGTGTACCTGATTAAGATTAGCCAGATTACGGAAGGTGATGAGTTTGGGAGGAGGAGATGGCAGTCTAGCTGAGCGCCAGATGCAGTAAATTGGATAGTGATCATTTACAGCATCTGCTAGAGTACCAGCAGAGACTATGCTGTTGAGACAGTTTGTAAGAGCCCAATCTATTAGTGTACTAGAACGAGGGGGGGGCCAAGACCCTAGTAGGGTCAGTGATTAGTTGGTGGCGGTTATAGCCATGTGCCACAGTGTGGTAGGACTGATTAGATTTGCTAATCCAGTTGAGATCAAGATCTCCCATGATGAGGACCTCATTATGACCAATGACTGTATCCACCTGGGATAGAAGTTCCTTATGCCCAGCGATGCTACCAATAGGGAGGTTATAGGCACAAACTTCAGGGTGCCTTCCTCAAGCAACTGGTCATGGAACCAACTCGGCAGAAGGCAATACTAGACCTTGTGCTCACAAACAGGGACAGTGTGATGGGGGTAACAGTGGGGGAGCACCTGGGGAACAGTGACCACCAGTCATTGTGGTTTGAAATCACAGAAAGAGCAGAGCCAAACCACACAAAAACACGTATCCTGGATTTTAGGGGGTAGACTTTGGTAAAATGGGGAGATACTTGAAAGAGGCATTAAGGGGAATGGGACAGGAATCAGGGGTTGAGGAACAGTGGACAGTATTTAAAATGGGGATTACAAGAACAACAGAATTATGCATTAAGCAGGTTAGCAAAAGGAAAAGGAAGAGGAGACCATTATGGTATTCCAAAGAGGTAGCAAAGAAAGTGAAAGCCAAAAAGATTGCATTCAGGCAATACAAAAAGACACAGGCAGAAGGGGATAGGGAGAAGTACCAGGAGAAGCAAAGGAGGCAGGAGGTCAGTAGGGAAGCCAAAGCTCTGACAGAAGAACACATTGCAACATCAGTGGGTAGAGGGGACAAACCTTTACAGGTACATAAGTGAAAAAAGAAAGACAAAGGGAGGGATAGTGAGACTGAAGGGGGAGGATGGGAGCTGCGTGGAGGATGACAACAATAAAGCTGATATATTGAACAGGTATTTCTGCTCAGTCTTTACTGAGGAAGAGGAGGTAATGGGTCTGAAGGGAGTACAAGGGGTGAGAATGGTGCAGAAATGGACACAAGTCCCTTTACACGAGAAAGGGTCCTGAAGGAACTGGATGTAATAAGAGTTGATAAAGCAATGGGGCCAGATGGGGTGCACCCAGGTCCTTAAAGAACTAAGAGAGGTGGGCTAAACCTCTGGCTATCCTGTTTAGCCAATCACTGGAAACAGGGGAGGTACCCAAAGATGGGAGGACAGCAGATGTAGTCCCCTTATACAAAAGCGGGAACAAAGAGGAAGCAGGGAACTACAAACCAGTCAGCCTCACCTCGGTAGTGGGGAACATCATGGAAGCACTACTGAAGGAGAGATTGCTGGAACATCTGGTTGTCAATGGACTACAGGACCCAAGGCAGCATGGTTTCACCAGGGGGAGGTCATGTCAGACCAACCTCGTTGAATTTTTTGACTGGGTGACTAGGGAGGTGGATCAGGTTAGGGCAGTGGACATGGCCTATCCGGACTTCAGCAAGGCCTTTGACACTGTGCCACATAGAAGACTATTACACAGACTGGGGAATATGGGTGTGGGCAGGACAGTAGTGTGGTGGGTAGGTAACTGGCTGGGTGGCAGGACACAGAGGGTGGTGGTAAATGGCTGTCACTCCACAGAGGGAAGAGTGACCAGTGGGGTACCACAGAGATCAGTGCTGGGACCAGTCCTATTCAACATCTTCATCAGTGACATTGCACAGGACCTGGAAGGCAGAATTTCACTGTTCGCTGATGACACAAAGCTCTGTAACAGAGTAGACACACCAGAGGTGTAGACAGAATGAGAAGGAACCTGCAGAAACTTGAAGAATGGTCAGGGTTTGGCAGTTGAAATTCAATGCAAAGAAGTGCAATATAATGCATATGGGGCACAAAACTCTGGCACAATATATCAGTTGGGGGGTGAGGATATAGCATGCACCAAGCAGGAAAGGGATCTTGGGGTTATCGTCTCTGATGACCTCAAGGTAGGGAAACAGTGTGACAAGGCAGCAGGTAAAGCAAATAGGATGCTGGGATGTATAGGCAGGGCCTCACCAGCAGAAAAGGGAGGTCATAATTCGTTACACAAGACACTAGTGAGGCCCACCTGGAGTACAGTGTACAGTTCTGGAGACCATACCTACGTAGGACATAGACAGGGTAGAGAAGGTTCAGAGGAGGGCAACAAAGATGGTGCATGGATTGCATCACAAGTCCTATGAAGACAGGTTGAAGGAACTGAACATGTACTCCCTGGAGGAGAGGAGGGAGAGAGGGGATATGATAGAGACATATAAGTATCTCACAGGGAGGAACAGGGTGCAGGAATACACTATTTATAAGCAAAAAAGATGTTCCAGGACTAGAGGGCATGGGATGAAGTTGGAGGGAGGACGATTCAGAGGAAACATGAGGAAGAATTTCTTCACAGAACGGGTGGTGGACAAGTGGAACACCCTACCAGAGGAAGTGGTGGGGGCTGAAACAATCACGGGATTTAAGAATGCATGGGATAGACATAAAGGAATTCTGGAGGTCAGGGGTAAGGGGCAACAGACTTCTAGGAAAACATAAACTGAACTTACAAGCTCAAATGGGCAGACTGGGTGGGCCATAGGCCCTTATCTGCCGACACTGTCTTTGTATCTATGTATCTATGTAAACTATGTGCAGTTTCTTTGAGCCTAGTTAAAGGGTAGCATGAATAGCTTCACAGTGAGAGAGGGTGAGAGAGAGACATTTTAGTGTAGGGATAGGTGAGTTTTAAGGAGGAAAGCAACACCACCACCACGTTTAGATGTGGACCTATCTTGCCAGAGTATTTTGTAATTAGGTAACATGCACAGGTGATCGGGGGTGGAGGGTTTTAGCCAGGTTTCTGAGAGACACAAAATGTCAGGGTTATATTGGGTAGCCCAGGCCTCTAGTTCAGTTAGGTTGTGGGGAAGACTCCTAATATTCAGGTGAACAATACGCAGACCCTTTAAGTCCTTCCAGGCTGTGTCGTGGTGGGGGATGTTATCGGCAGGTCCTGGATTGAATTCAACATCTCCTGCTAACATTAATGATAGAAGGAGCAGGTATCACAGTTTATGATGAAAGAACGGGGTGGGCAAGGGGGTGATAGGAGGGTGGAGTTATGGAGTGTGTAAGCAATGTGGTAGGTGATCCTGTCTGAGACAAAAAGAGGAAAGGTGGCAAGGGGTGAGTGGAATAGTGTAAGCATGTTGGAAGAAACAGTAGGGTGTGAAGAGACGCCATCCCAAGAGAGTGGACCATTTAACAAGGGCAACACTAAGAGTGGAGCAATAATAGAGACTAATAGAGAGATAGCACAGTGATTTGGGGCCCTATTGCTAGAAAAGGTGAGTGTCATAGTGAGGATGGAGTATGTGACAGTGAGATAGCTATTTGAAGAGGGAAAAGATTCTGCAGGTATCGGAGGAAAAATCTGGGTGAACAGCACTGATTGCACACCAGATTGCAGACCAAGAAATAGGATAAATATAAGATTTAGCAGGTTTCTGAGAGCCCTCTACTGGCAAAGAAGTATAGGCTGCAGATGAGAAAGTGAGGAGATTGTTAACATTTTTTACATTCCCACGGTAGGCGGTGCACACTACCACTATATAACAAATGCCAAGAAAGGGTGGGAGTGGTGGAGGCAGGTGGGGAGCAGCAGCGTAGCGGCTGTGGGACAGAGCACTTAGCAGCAGGGGTAATTAAGATTGGGGACGAGAGATCTCAGTGGAGCTGCTGGACTCCGGGTGCCAGAAAAGCCCTTGTGAGTACTGCTATACTTTACAGCGTATGCCCGATAGCACACTAGCTCTCTACCAACTGTATTCAGGAGGTATATTTTAAATGTTAGGTCCACAAATGTTTGGTGAGCAGGAGGAATGCTAGCAATTTACAGTTTAGAGCACTTTTACAAATCTAGCGGGCATCCAAGTTTTGCGGACTGGTGCCCGATTTCACAGTTCAGTAGCAATAGAAAATGTTAAGTCCAAAAAGGCACCAAGATTTAAACTCGAGATAAAGGCAGGTGAGTTGTGGCATGGCGCTGTTCAACAGAGCAAACAGCTGATGAGAAATTAGCTTGAAACAGATTCGGTCGGCTGCACGGCTTGCTCCAGGGCAGTGAACCCTCCATAGATCTGGGGAGAGAGAAAAGTGTGCAGTTTAAATAGGGTTCACAAGAGATAGGAGGAGGGTAATAGGAGGAGGTAGAGGGAGAATGGGTGGAGGAGAGGAGGAGTTAGGTACAGCAAGCAGAAAAGAAAAAAAATAATAATCACAGTGAGATAGTAGTCAGTAGGATGCTAATACAAGTGTTTGTGCAATTATACATCATTTTGGCAGCACATGGCATGGAGAAAAATACCTAAGCAATACACAAGTCAAAGTAGTTGAAATATACTGTAGGTGCAGTAACAGAGGTTCACATACATTCGAGGGTAATTAAGATCATCAAGTTGCAACTAGCATAAATATCTTTCAGTATTTCATTTGGTCCACCATCTGCTCCCAGCCAAGGGGACCTAAAACTTGGCCGAGGAACCTATCAGGGTAGGAATCCAAATTAATTTAGAAAAAAACCAGTGCTGCAGATCTATTTTTAAAACTACCTTTCTGACTCCGAATAAAAATGAGCACTTAGCAGCAGGGATAATTAAGATTGGGGCCAAGAGATGTCAGCGGAGCTGGGGGGGACTCCGGGTGCCAGAAAAGCCCTTGTGAGTACTGTTATACTTTAAAGCATATGCCCGATAACACACTAGCTCTCTACCGACTGTATTCGGGAGGTATATTTTAAATGTTAGGTCCACACACATTTTGTAAGCAAGAGGAACGCTAGCAATTTACAGTTTAGAGCACTTTTACAAATCTAGCAGGCATCCGAGTTTTGCAGACTGGTGCCTGATTTCACAGTTCAGTAGCAATAGAAAATGTTAAGTCTAAAAAGGCACCATGATTTAAACTTGTGACAAAGGCAGGTGAGTTGTGGCATGGCACTGTTCAATGGAGCAAACAGCTGATGAGAAATTACCTTGAAACAGATTTGGTCGGCAGCACGGCTTGCTCCAGGGCAGTGAACCCTCCAGTAGGGCTTGAAACAGATTCGGTAGGTGGCACGGCTTGCTCCAGGGCAGTGAACCTTCCGGTAGGGCTGAGGATGAGACCCTAAATTGTATTTTTCAAGAACTACCACTACTGTCTTTTAAACAGTCACCTAATTTAGCCAACCTGATTGTTAGTAGTAAACTTGCACCAGAACAGAGTACCATGACATTAAATGGTACATGACTCTGTGATAAAACCAGATGTAGGACTTGTGAGCTCATTTCCCTTTGGATTGTGTGGTTACATCACAGAACAGACTATTCAGGATACAGGGGAATTATACCTGTACATCACATAATGCTGTTTATTTCATTCAATGCAAGAGCTGTCCACAAACAGGGTATGTTGGAGAGACAGGCCAACCTCTCCACACTAGAAGGAATGCACACAGACATAACATTAATATGAAGATGACTGACAAACCAGTGGGGCGAGACTTCTCTCAGAATGATCACTCAGTCTCAGATATGTCAGTAATAGTCTTATGAGACTTTTTTTTTTTTAATACACAATAGAGATGGACTTTTGATATTAAGCTTATTTTACTTCTCAATGTGGTAGCAGATGGCATGAATATTGACTTGGGTTTCATGACACATAAACCCACTTAAACTTATACAGACTTTTACTTCATAGGATGGACATTTAACAGGACTTCAGTGTGTTTTGTTTTTTATTTTCATAGAGTTATTTTTAACTGACTATCTACTTGTTGGTTACTTATCAAATATACGTGTGTGTGGGGGGGTTGGGTTGCCTTGTGTGTGTGTGGGGTGTTTGTGGGGGGGCTAACTTTGTGTGTGTTTTTTTGAGGGGTTGGAGGATGGTGTATTTTGTTACAGCACTGTAGGTCTTAATGTTTATGGAGTGTGTTAACTGGTTGAGTGTAGTTAGAAAATGTCTCCAGATAGATGTTACACTGTATGAATGTTTTAAACAATTGTTCATACGAGGTACATTTTCTTTATTCCCTCTTATTTCCATACATAAATTTCTGTTGTACAGTTTTTTTTTTTATCATACAATACTATCATATTTTAATTTGGACATTTGTGGTATTAAATCTAAAGGTCTTGATTTTAATTATTAATGTATTCTCAAGACACACTCATTCATTAATAATTTCAGTTAGAGGGTTTGTCTACTTGAGTGTTCATCTTACCTACTTTTGATGTCATTTGACCTTGGAAAGATTCTCATCAGTCGCAAGCTAGTGGAATGCTGTTCATTTAATTTAAATCTGTTTTTTTTAAGTAAGTACTTTAAATGAATAAGATTGTTTCTGTTTTTTTTTATGTATGATCTGGGTGTTAATAGAATGTGATTATCTGAACAACTGGCATAAGTCTCTGAGGAAGGACCAATAAAAGGTATCAAACTATTTGCTCCTGGATCTGTGCTTACAAGGACCAATAAGGTAACTAATCTATTTCTGTATGCTTTATAGTAATTTTTAGTAATTTTAACACATTGCTAGCAAGAGTTAGCTTACATAATAGTCCACAGTCATTCCTCATAGGTCCCATGACCATAAGGATCTCAAAGATCTCTCAAGGTAGCTTTCCCACTTAAGCCAGGAGACTGGGTACAAATGAAAGAAGGGCTATCAATATTCCACAAGCAAAAACTTAGATGCATGTCTAGTGTATTAGCCTACAATGCTAAAAAGGTGTTTAATCAGATTGAATGGGACTTTATAATGATAGTATCTGAAAACACTGGCATGAGACAATCTTCTTGAAACCAGTAGTGTTACATTTTAATCAAGCAGGAGACACAGGAGCATCCTTGAGATTTTGGGGGTTAGAGGTAGTTAAACCATCACCGAGAGGAGGCAACTTTATAAAAATGTTAGAACAAACAGAGATGTAATGGATTTTTCAACTTAAAACTTTAAACCCAATAATAGGGATGAATATAGAGAGCAATTGGCAAGTATGCATGTAATAGCTGCACTTGTGGTAGATTGGAGTGTTGTAGAGAAATTGGAAAATGGTTAAGGTTAAAACCATAGTGGTTCTGAAGTCAGTATTAAGTTTATTCTCCAATAAATATAGAAATTATGTAAGAGCTAGTTAGACAAAGCATACATATATAGGTGATTTAATTTCTATACAATTAATTGTAATAACAAAGAACATTGTTTGATAAAAAGTACTGTAATGGGAATATGTAAACAACATGAATTTGTTCAGAAATGATCGGTAACAATATACGTATGATTGTAAATGTTTTTGGGATTTCTGAGATTCCTACTCCAGCCAGCACTCTGTAATCCTGATGTATTTCAAAAAAATTAGCTTTTAGTAGGAGATTTGAAATATTGTTTAAAGTGTAAAATTAATAAGAGAGAACTTATGGACACCTATTAAAACAAGTTAATGATATTGTGTGTTGGTTTAGAATCCACTGCATCCTTACAATGGCTTAACATAAATATGTTTTTTGAGAAGTACATATCATCTGCTTGAGACACACAGTCCATGACAATCAGTACTAAGAGCCCACTTGGAAAAGGCGTTTCTTCACTCTGTTATCAGAGGATAGAGTGTACAGTTGCTTAGCAACACTCACATCACGTGAGAGGTACAAAGAGTGATACGTCACTCTGGTGGTAATTCCAAACAGGCTCAAGAGGAAGACACTCCTTGAGAGCCTTTCAGCATTCTGGAAATGCCATTACAGCTTCAAGTAAGGAGCCCTTTTGATATGCAAGAGCTTTTGCCGAAATATGAGAGCGTTTCCACAAATGAAAGGTAAATGCATCCCCATTTAAGTGACAGAAAGTATAAGATTGTGAATTTGAAATGAAATGAGTAAAATAAGCCCCTTTTGTGTTATAGGGGCAACACTATCGATCCATAAAGTAAGGAACAAGTTCGGTAGTCTCTAAACAGATTTTGGAGAATAAATCTCTTACATTAAAGATATTGAGGGACTTCAGGTATGGGAATGGTTTTGGAGTTTTAAACTCCATTTCTTAAATGTTTAATTAAAGTTAAAGTATGAACATAAATTTAAAAGCAGCTCATAAAATACTATAAAAGCTTTTCTGTTTATTGCAGCATGAGCGCATTAGAATTGGAATTTAAAAAATGCCATTGGGCTTTTTTCATGAAATATAAGAACTTAATTTGAGAAAATAACATTGTGGCTCTTAAGGTATGTGATTAGTTATGGGGTTTTCAAGTATAAACTGAAGTTAAATGAAGGAACTGATTTCATGGACCTTGTTAGATTCTGTGTAATTTTTATTAAAAAACTTTTTTGGTTTGTTTACTTTTGTAGACAGCTTTGAGACTGAAGATATTATTGCACAGTACAAACAAGCCGTAACAGAAATGTCAATGGTAAATAATTGTTATGAGTTCTTGAAAAAGAGATGTGATTAAAAGAAATAAGATGTTTTGGAAAAATGAAGTTACAGTATAAACATTAAAATCTCTTTTCTGTTTAAAACAGATATTAAATGCCCCATGAATAAGCTCAAAGGAGTGAAACGTAGGGGATCATAATTAAAATAAAAGAGGTGAAAAAACTACATGTGATCAAGTGAACGTTTGTTGAAATGGAAGCTTAAGCTCCCTGCTCTGGAATTTTTAATTCTGAAATGTGAACAACAGTTAGAACACCTCATAGCCAATGAATTATGGAAGGATATACTAAACCCATCCTTTCTTTACTTCCATGCCTCAAAACTTCAATTTTATATTGCGCTTATACATCAAGGGCCCGATATTCAAAATTGCACCTGGCAATGGCACAAGTGGGTGCTCAGCACTACTAAGATGCACTGGAGCAACAAAGGCATATATTCAAAAGAGATGAGCCATGGTGCATCTCTTCTGAATATATTAAATATTGCACGCTGCACAAATACAATGCACTTGCACATCCCCTAGACAGGTCTGAATACCAGGACTGAGAATGTTCCAGCGCAACTGTAGCTGTGCAGTGTGCAATATCCAGATATTCAGACCTGGATATACAAATGGGGCCATTATGCATGCATGACACAAATGGTGCCATTTTCATGTCATTATGGCCCCATTTGCATGTGTTGTGCAGGGCCAACCCAGCGAAATGTGTCTGGTGCCCTGCACAACATGTGGTCCTTGTACCAGGGACTGAAGTAGTACCCCCCACCTCAACTTGTGACCCCAAGCACCATGCTATATGCCAACATATCTGCCCTGGTGGTCCAGTGGTGCCCTCCTCCCCATCCTGTCACACCAATCACTGAAAATAAATATTACAGATCCCTGGTGGTCCATTGGAACCCCCTACCCCAGCAACTACTGTTAGCTGTCATCCAGCAGGCAGCCATGGTGGTGTGTGGGCAGGTATGCTGCCCACTGATGATGGGGGGGAGCTGGGTGGGCTGGAGGTCCCATGCAGGTAGGGGTGTGTGAGGCACCACTGGACCACCGTGGATATTAGTCTACATATTAACACAGTGATTGGAGCTATGGGAGGGGTGGAGATTCCACTGGACCTCCAGGGATGTGCTTTACAGTTCTTTTCAATGATCAGAGCTACGGAAGGGGCAGGGGTTCCACTGGACAACCAGGGATGTACTTTACAGTTCTTTTCAATGACCAGAGATATGGGAGGGGTGGGGGTTCCACTGGACCACCAGGGATATTGACGAGTATAAGTTTTCTGTGATCAGAGGTACAGGTGGAGGGGAACTACTGGACCACCAGGGCTATTTATATTACAAATATATGGTGATCAGAGATACGGGAGGGGAGGGGGGTACCACTAGACTACCAGGGACATATGTGGGTGCTTGTGCACAGTGTTCTGTTGGGGTAGCCATTCACGGCTGGCAGCTGCTGTGTTGTGCACTGCAATACAGCAGCTTGCCTGTGGGTGGAGGACACTTGAGCCATTTTGTATGGGCTCAGCATTGAGCTCAAGTATGTGGCACATGTCTGGCTTGTGCCAGCAGATGCACCACACATCCCAGGCTGAATATCAGGATGTGCCATATATGCATTGGCACACTCCCTGGAGATGTGCCACATATATTATCTTTGCACCCAGCACATTGGGAATTGCTCTGTGCAATTCCCACCTTTGAATATTGCCCCAGAATACAGTGCTGGGGTTGTGCTGGTGCAACTCAGTTGCACCAGGTGCAACCTCTTTGAAAAGCTAGCCCCGGGTGTACTTTACCCTGACCAGATTAAACAATCTGAACCCTGAAATAACCAGTACATGCTCAAGGTGTTAATCCAACCCATGTTCCCTAATTTACATGTTTCTGAACAGCAGAAAACTTACTTAGTTCTGGATTCTAGTTATATTGCACTAGCATATACCACAGCCATTAAAATTAAAAGAAAGTCACTAGACATTCATTTGGCCATTGGCATATACTCTAAAGTATGAAACTACCATCAACAGAAACTGATAGTGATGGGTGTGCAAAATTTGCATTTTCATGAAGTTGAGGGACCCTAATCTACCAGATATAAAAACTGGATTTAATTTAATGGTGGATCACTTCAAATTAGAATGGGTTCATTACTGCTTAATGGCTGAAAAGGAGATCTTTGACCAGATATGAAACCCATTTAATAAAATTAACTACAGAGGCTTTGTGTTAGGGTAACCATATTGGAAAGCTTCTAATGCTTTTTCTTAAGTGAAATTATTTTTGATGCACAGAATTTTTCCAACTAAGATTTATTATATAAGTATTATGTACCTTCATGCATACCTGTATACTGTTCTGTATACTGGGCACGATGCATTTTTGTTGTGCTCCTCTAATCTCACAATAAACATTTAAAAGGGATCATTGTTGATTCTATAAATGACCTCCTCATATACTCAGGACTTGTTAATCATATGTTATCTATGCTAATGTAAACAAAAACAGTCAGCTCTGCCCTCTAGCTGAAGTGCTTGGCTGTTGATTGCACTCATTTGACCTGAACTGCAGAAATGCAAATCACCTTATTTTATTTTACCAAGTGAGACACACTAAGCTGAAAGCTTGTTTGCAGGTGCAACCTGGGAGCACGAGGAAGTTAAGTGACTTGCTCAGGGTCACACAGTATGCACCTAGGGGGCTGTGGGATTCAAACCCAGGTCTCCAGATTTGTAGCTCAGAGCCTTAACCCACTGCCCCATACTGCCTCCTCAATCAAAGTCCTTATCTGAACTAATGTCATGGTCCTGCAGTGCCCCTCCAACCCAGGTTCCCTAATTCAGGAAATACCTTTTCTATGGAGTCAACTATGAATGCTACTTTATTACTACACTAATAGGCTTTTATGTCCTTTTCCATGGCAGATCAGGTATATGGCTGTGTAAATAGTATGAATAGGGCTTCCACAAAATTATAAGAAAGTTCCACAATTTTCACAAAAGCTCATAAAATGTTACATTAAGTACCTATCATATTGTGCAGTGTTTTGCTGTTTATAACTTGCCCGTGCATTAAACACCAGATTAGAAAGTTGACACACAGACTCTGTTCCAGGATCTAGGAACCTGTTCAAATTGGTTACATTTTCTTATCTAGTTTTAATGTTACAGGGACATAAATTCTTGCAGTTCATTTACTTACAAAATTTCTTAAACTTTTTTGAAATATTTGGCTACCTATAACTCATCCCCATTGCAAGCTAGAGATCTGAATCTTAGAACAGATATCCATGTGGTATAAGATTATACAGTGGCTGAGTTGGTGACTTTTCACTGAGGGGTAATCTCATGAACATTTGGTGGAAATTGTGTGAAAGTTCACGGACGGTAAATCATAATGTCACACATATTTTACTGAACATATTTCAGCTTTACACAGCACTACCAGCCATTCCCATTCTATCTCATTTTGTTTGGACACCAGAGTGTATAGTAATGTTTTCTATAACTGTTTTGATTATTCACAGTGCATAGCTCAGTATCTAGCCTATATTATTTCTTTATTTAAAGTTATTGACCGGAACAGGCACATTGAGCCAGAGCTCTTTTCCAGGTGCGACCAGGGGGAGAGGGAAGTGGGGAGTTACATATCAAGAAAAAAAGTTCATAACATTTTAAAACCAATTTAAAGTTTAAACATATTAGTTACAGTGTAAAAAAAAGTTTAAAATGTGATCAAAAATAGGGTGGTAACTGCAGTGCTTCAGAGATGGAAAAAAAATGGGAGACCACGAGTGGAAGGGAGTGATAGGGTTAGAAAAGTAGAGAGAAGTGCTACCAAGTGATGGGCGGCTGGAAAAGGGAAAAGGTAAACAAAGCACATTGTTTTCACGGGTAAAAGTGGGGAGAAGGGGGAGGGAGGTAAGGATGGGCAGTTTGGAAGGAGCAGATGAATAGGATGTGTCATAGAAAGGAAGGTGAAAAAAAGGGAGGTGACATACATTTGTGGATGGGTTAGCTCACATGATGGGGAAGGAGAGTCTGGAGAGGGTAGGAGACATGTAGGAGAGTGGAAACTAAGGAGGGGAGACAGAGAATTAAGATCTTTGCTCATTCATGGAACCAAATTAGGGTTTGTGAGGGGGAAATTTAATTGCAGGGAACTGCATTGATATTAGAGGTTACAGCGGAAGGCACTGACCTGCCACTGGCATCTATACTGTAACCTTCCTGATTTTCAAAGGTGGATGTCTAATTTATGGTATATGGTACATTCACTGATCCAATTTTTCAAGAATAAGATACTGTAGATTAATTAGACAGCAACTATCCTATCTAGTAGGACTGAGCAATATTTCCATTTTCTGTGTTTGCCTAACTTTGAGAAATGCAGAGAAAAAATTGGAGAAATTGTGCATTTTGTGATTCTTTTTACTGTATGAAGAAAAATATGTGAAAAATGGTAAAGTTGGGACATGATAAAAAAAATCTGTGAGATGGTAACTTTGTTTCTTGCAGATTTTTGGGTAGATTTGTTTTCTTGTGAATGAAAAAAATCTCATGACAAAACATATTTTACTATGAGTAACAGTGTTGGTGAAATACACATTTCTGTATAGGTTTTGCCAACTTTTCAAAATTTCCAATGCAAAACAAATCTTTGTGTACTTTGTCAGTTGAAAATACATTTCAATCACTCCTGCTATCCAGCCCATGGCAAATGGCTAGAAATAGCATGGATATGGTTATACCTAGATAATGACACTGTCCAATGGGTGGCACTAAGAGTGGGTTTCCACCTGTCCATTAATCACTATTGTAGCTATGTTGGAGTCATGAAGGTCTCCTTTTCATCAGCAGTGGTGGGGACTGTGCAGTGATTTTCTAGTCATTGTTAGAATGTTTTCATTTAACTCCATGTTCCATAAAACCTGAAGCTAGCAAACAAGTATATGGATTCTTATGTAGAAAAGAATGACATGGAGAAATATTTCCTTGCTCAGAATTATGAGTTATAGTTGATTGCTGCACGTACTTTCTTTTTTATATTATTTATTTCTTTATTTATGCTTATTGCACAGTTTGTGTGGAATATTGTGATATGTTGCCTTTTGCACTAAAATCATCCATCCCCCCAAAAAAAAAAAAAGATATGACCGCTTATGTGTTCAAAGGTCATGCATTGTTGCAACATGAGATGTTATTCCAAATAAACTTTCTTAATGATAAGAAATCTTTCAAAATGTTGACAATGTTTTCCACCTTTGTTCCCCTACCCCTCAATCTTATGAGCCCAATTTGTGTCTTACAGTAGAATTGTAGTATTTCATTATGGCACTTGAAATGCCATGTGGTGTGTTGTACAACTTTATGTATCTCAGTTATTGGCAATGTTATTATGATTTCACTCATATTCTTGTATATTACAGCTGAACTGAACATTGTATTCCATGTACAACTAAACTGATCTCCTTGTTAATTGTAATTAACTATGTGTTGCTCCGGAAAAGGGACGCCTGTCTCAGTGAGCCAACCTGGTTAACGGAAGTTAATAAATCAATAAATAAATGTTATTTTTTATGATTACCATGGCTAGAAATGATAGGGGTACAGCTTACACAACAAAAATAGGTAAAAGGAATTCAGCAACACTTGTTAGCACATTCTAGGCCACACAAACTAATGACAGTATAATAGAGCTATAGAGGACATTGGCTTACTATACAATGCAACACAAAGATGATTTAGGGTATGGGATCCTCTGAGGAAAGCAGAATGTGGTTAGCAGTACAGCTATTCATTTGCATTTCATACAATTTTAAATTAACATTTATTTTACTTGCAAACAGCTTCTTAGAAAGAGTTCATTAGGATCAAGAACTCCTCTGAGGTTTGTGGTATACAGTTAGCAGCAAGAATTGTCCTTTTAATCACAGCAACCATTTAATGTTTGCTTCTACCTTTACAAAGAGGAATTTTAAGAGACCACATACCCTGCAGGATTTGGCAGTCACAATACTAAGGAACACATTTGAAGACATTCATGAAATGAAACTATAAATAACATATGTAACACTGTTCAAAACTCATGAATAAAAACTATATTGAAAAGGGGATTTGTTTCCTGCTACAGTTATAATTTTGAAGATTACAGATCCAGAATTTCAAAAATACTTCAAAATCTGCTTCATTGAGACTCTTGTTATATGACCTCCTAGAAGGTTATACTGTAGATCTCCTGCTGTCACACATTTGCATACAACTGTTTTACTCTGGAAAAATAATTTGCCTCTCCAAGTTCATTTATAACTGAGCATTTCAAAGACTTCTGTTTTTGTCTATGTACAAATCCATTTTGTACAGTTCTCTTACAATCATACTCCCATATCAACAAAGCTGTTACAGCCATAAGTAAAAGTTTATTTACATCTGAACTGCTAGAATGTATGATTCTAATTTTCACTGAGTTCTCTGTATAAATACCTCTCCTTGTTACTTTTATCAGAGTGCCTAATGAGGGGGCCTACATGGATTTTAAAGCTTTCTTTTTGCATCACTTCCATATTTAAAAACACTTTTTTACATCATCCACTTGCACAACCTTTCTATGTGTTTATTTAAGATGATTCATATTTTGTATTTTTTTTATTTCTACAGCTTTTTCACCCACGTTAGCCCTGTTAAGATGCAGGATCTCATTGCTTGTGGTTCTGCTTCTACACATTTGAAAACAGGGTGAACTGGAACACTAGTAGGCTAGATAGTATATAGCTATGGTAGAATCTGAACCTGGATCTCCTAGTTCACAATTTAATGCAACACATCATGGGATATACATGCAAATTACCATGAAAACTTAGGCTGGTTCTACTTTAAGAAGGAATTCATGGTGCTATAGGTCCTCTCATACAGCTTGCAAAGGGTGAGAACAGAAGACACAGACATGTGTTTTGTCCTACACAGGCCTCATCAGTGTGCCTCATCTGTATCTCTGTCCAGCATAAAAGGAACCAGCCATAACGTGGTCTTACAGGTTTGGGTCATGGTGTGGGCCCAAAATAAGAAAGCAAGCTGAAAAGACAAAGAATCTCAACACAAAAACATTGAGGCAAGTGTTGCCCACAAAGGGAACTGGCAACAAAGCCAGGTTTCCAAGAAATACAAAATCACACATACCCCAGTAAATCAAAGCATCATGGGATATGGTATGCTATTACAATAGCAAACCCCCCCTCAGTGAATCCGTTACATCAACAACAACCCGTTTGACATCCACAGTATTGAACGGGTTGTTGTAGTGATGAATGGATACAGTGACTTCACTGTAAGCCGCTCAACCCCATAATTTGGACCCCTGCAGTTGAGAATCCTTAAATCTGAGGGGTGCAGAGCCCCCCATATTATTGCAGAGAAGGTGTTGGTCTGTTCCCCAGTCATGGTCAGGACCTGGTGGCATCAGAATGTCGGTGGCAATGTGTTGCTCTGGGGGATGTCAGTAAAATTTCCTTCATTGCGACTTGGTGGAACTCATGGGATATACTGTATATGCAAACCACCATGAACATTTCAGCTGGTTCTGCTTAAAGCAGGAATGCATACTGTGTGCATGTGTCATATTTTTATCTTATTGTATAGCGTTACTTGTACTTGGTTTGACTACTGATGTTATGTGCTCTGTAAATTCATACTTGCTGCTGTATACCCAATATGCTTGTCTGCCATTGTATCGTTCTTCTTGATGTAGAACCTTCATAAATAAGCTCTGAGCTCAAAGGCTGTATCCAAAAATTAGAATAAATAAATTAAAAAATATAGCATCTATATCCCATTGTTGCTTTGTATAATGGGGTATGTGTTCATTTGGAGTTCATAGAAACTTGGCTTTGTTGCCAGTGCCCTTTTTGGGTAATCCTTGCCTCAGGGATTTTGTTCTGAGGTTCTTTGTCTTTTAACCTATTGGTTACACTGCCTGCCTACCAAGGACAATTTGACACTTTTTATGTCATAGTGTAATCTAAAGGTCCAGTATAACAACTGAAGTGTGAACCAGGAGATTCTAGTGTTTAATACCACTACAATTTCTGGGTAAATATGTGAATTTGAGCAAGTCACTTGATCTCTCTGTTTTACTGCATTCAGCTGTTAGAAGCAGTACTCACTGAAACAAAACACTGCCCAGCAATGTGGGCTACCCTGAGTGAATTTATTTTCATAAAGCATGCCCACTTACAAGAATAGATTGATTTTTGTAACATCACAACCTTATGCAGTATTTTGCACATATTTTCCCTGCAATTATCTCACCGACTCAGTAAAAATAGCCCACTGTTTCACTATGCCATCTACACAAGAAGCAGAAATCAAGCAACCACATGTATAATCCAGAATCACTTCTTATCACAATCAGGTTTTCAGCAGTAAAAGGAACCAAAATAATGTTGAAGTAATACAAATTCATTTGCATCCATACATAGGTACGTCTTCTCTACCTTCATGCATAAAAGGCCCTCTTCCTAGAAGCAGCAACATCTAGATATTCCCTAGAGCCACATGTTGATTGAAACAAATCTCAGTAAAGTTCAAAGTTGCAGGTACAGGTAATAATTACCATGGTTCACTCTTGAACTATGCTATAACAGCTGCAAAAAATAACCTACTAAACCATTTGTGTTCATGCAGTAACTTTTCTACATTGCTAACAAACTTAAACTTGCAAAGACATTCGTGGAAGTAAAAATTGCCAGAAAAACAGAGACAAACTCATCTGCTGCTATATAGTATATAGAACATGTTTGTACCCAGTTCTTCAACCTCACACAGACATAGTCTGGCATCCTAACAAGACACTGGTCAAGAAAACCAATGCAGTTTGCCAAAAACAGCTGACAGTTCATTGCTAGCTGTGCTGATTTCCTTGTACAAGTTGTTTATTCAAAAAATGCAAATGGACTGACAAATTACTGCAGAAGTAGACTGCAATTATTTCACTTGTACTATACTGGCTTACAAATGAAGGATCCCCTAATTGCCAAAACGTAAATGCTTGATACTCTGAAGACCCTATTCCTAGTATTCATTAATCCTAAATACAGTACAGTAATATCATATAATGGAGATGAACACAGCTGGGTGTGGGTTTGAACCTGCTGTATCCCACTGCATTCGGATTTCACAGACATGTGTGGTTTATACAAAACAAATACACACACACATATACAAGGTATCCCCAAAATTCATAGAAAAGAAGTGTGAAAACAGCAATAGCAAAGGCACCATTTTTACTTTGAAGTACAAATATCCATACAGTTATTCAAGCAGAAGATCAATTTATATAATAAATATTCTTATTGAGCTCTAAGCACGAAGGGTGTGGATGGACTACACGCCATGTAACCCAGGTGCATAGTCCATCCGCACCCATGCACACCCACCACCGCATTCACAGAACAGTTATGCCCCCCTCTGCACCACATCTCTGGCTGACTGTGGAGCTCTGCATGTGGGTGGGCTGGGGTCTCCACGGAGGGGGGCATTCCGACACTCTGCACCATTCACAAATGTGCAGAAAGCCATATCTGGGGGCCAATGGCTACATGTCCAGAGGGCAGCCATACTGGCTACGCACCCCCTCCAGTTGCTGCCACTGGACCCACTGGTGCAGGTGGATGGGCCTTCGACCCCTGCAGGATGGTGCCCCTGTAGTTGGGGGATGGTGACTGGGCCAGGGTGGGTGGCCAGCACATGTCCACCATGGCAAGAGTACCAGCACTGTACATGCCCCCACCACGATGGTGCCAGACTGGCACAAGGGATCCACTAGCGGACCCATGCCGGGCATCCGATTGGATGCCTGGCTGGGTCCGTGACTTTGCCCATGCCCACACTGTGCAGACCTGCACACTGGGGAGTGTGGGGCAACAGACAGGTGGCCAGCATTTGTAAATGCCGGTACCAGTGCAGCTGTCCACGGGTGAGCAGCTCTGCAGGTGGGGTATGCACATTTCATGTGTACCCTAAACCCCTTCATGATTAGGGCCCATTGTTATTACTTTACATAGTAATGTACTTTATTCATTTGTAACAGACCAGGGGACTGATAATCAGAAAATTGCAAAGAGGAGCACAAAGTTCTGCGCTGCACTTTGCAATTGCCCAGTAGTCCAAGGATGCTATATTCAGTTAGATATGGCACTGGCACTATCCGACTGAATGTAGGGCCATGTCAGCACTGAGCTAAGTCAAGTAGCTCTGCATGGGCATGGTTTCTGAAGTAAGCATCAAGAGTGGATAGCACTCAAGTGATATCTGCAGTATTCAAAGGGACCCATGCAAATGAGCCCATTGGGCATGCAAGGTGCCTAGGGGGCATTTGCTGCACATTGTGGGCCCATTTGCATGAGTAGCAGAGGCAGGTAAGCACAACACCACTTCCCCCTTCCCTGGTCCATGCCATGTAACTATCCCTAGTGCTGTTGGCTCCCCTCCTTCCAATTGCCAGCTCATGTTATAATTAAATCCTCCCTGGTACTAGTGGTCCCCCCAATGATCGCCAGTTTATACCTAAAAATAAATATCCCTGGTGCTAGTGGCCCCCCCTTCCTCCCATCACCTGCCCATCACCAAAAATAACTTACCCTGGTGCTGGTGGCCTCCTCCCTCTGATTGCCAGCCTGAAGTGCAACTTACAACCCTCTCTGGCATCCAGGGGTTCCACCTGGCATAGATCCATGGTACCACAGCTTGCAATGTCCAAATCCGAGGATACAGGTGGCACCATGGACTGGTGCCTAGGGGTGGACCTCTGGGTGCCAGCGAGGGTTGCAAGTTGTACTATGGGATGTTGATCAGAGGGGGAGAAACCATTAGCACTAGTGAAAGTTCTTTTTGGCTACAGGCTGGTGATAGGAGGGAGTATGGACTGGCAATTGGTGGGAGGGTCCCACTAGCACCAGAAAGGATTTAATTTTAACATGTGCTAGTGATCGGAGGGAAGGGAACCACTAGCACCTGGGACATTTATTTTTAGATATGGGCTGGCAATTGGGGGGGTACCACTAGCACCAGGGAGGATTTAATTATAACATGGGCTGGCAATCATAGGGAGGGGGAACCACTAGCACTAAGGATGTTTTAACTTCATTATGTGCAGGTAATTGGAGGAATGGGGGGCCACTAGTACCAGGGAAGTGGTAATTCTAGCATGGGCTGGTGTTCAGAGAGGGGTGCCATGGACCACAGGAGGTGGTGTGCTCCCCCATGGACAATTGTGTAGGTGGCAGCAGTACCTCCGGCAGTCACTAGGGTTGAGTGGAGTAATTTGGGGTTGTATCCAGTGATATTTGCCTTGTACAAAAGGACCATGCCAAACCCTTTTGAACAGCACAAAGCTGCTGAATATGGTGTAGCGTGGCTATACATGGCCACACCCTCCCTCACCCACCCACCCACAAATATTATGTATTGCATGAGTGCTAACCTCTTGCCAACACAAAGACCCCTTATGAATATGTGGATCCAGAGCAAACACCAGTTTGTGCAGTCAAAGACCTGTTAGTAACCATGCAAAATTTTGAATATTGAGCCCCAGGAATTTTAATAGATATCAGATGGACTTCTTGATTCCATCTCAAGACTTGTGTGCTCTGCTTTGAAATGTGATTTTTTTTTCTTCAGGATTACTATTACTATTAGCACATTATATAATAATGTACTTTTCCTATTCACTTGCAACAGATTGCTATGGCGTTTTAGTTTGATACTGATCAATAAGGCAATTTAGCCTGTCTTAATATTAGCAAGGCAACACTGTAATCCACAAACACTGTGGTAGACTGTGAAAAGTTATGAAATTAGTTCTATACATTCTGAAGGCAGAAATGGCAATAAGGGGCTATGTAGCTGAGTTTCAACCACAAAACTGTAAAATAAGTTGTGCCTTAATTTGTTCAACCAAAGTGTAACAGGGCCGAATTCGAGAGACTGGTACTGTCTGATTTTATTCCACAAGTGACTTCCAAAAATGACTGTAGTATAGGGAATATATGTAAAGAGTGACCACTGTGACAAATGTTGCCTTCATATTTACCTTTTTAGTTCCCCAGTGTATACTGGTACACTGTTTTGCATTTTTCAAGAAGCTTCAGAAACATGAAGAAGGTAGAGTGATGTCAGGTGATGACCTCTTGTTGTACCTAATGTTGGGGGAGCCTGTTTTTCTTTTGCAGCTCTTAAAATATATTGGATGACACTGCAAGGCAACAAGATATTACAGCAAACTGCAGGCATATTCTGCTTGCAGTTGTCATTGATAAGAAAATCATGAACAGGCATGTTCAGTTTATGGGCAAATCACAGTACTGTACAGCTTATGAACCCACCAATAGGTACTGAAACTAGAAGCCTAGCTTAGGGGTGATGAGAGACAAGTCATTATGTAGAGCACTTGCCAAGTTATTGTACTGTAGTCTAGGATCAGTGTCATATTCATGAAAACTAGAAATGCACAAAGTGGCCCACTTCTTGAAAACCTGTGTGTGGTAGTGGTGAGGGCAGAGGATGAGGCAGTGGTTCTGAAAGATGATACTCATGGGTAGCATTTGTTCATTTAATCAGCCATTTCGCTACTTGCATTTGCATACAATATCAGGCATATGAAATGTTTAAACATTTAGCCAGCTTTAATGTTTGATTCACTTGTTGAAATAACTCCTGGAACAATTTGTGTTGCTGATGATAAACTTAGGAAATAATTGCATCTGCTATTTTTTCAGATGGTATCCATTCTGACTTGTCAATTTCTGTTGGACTAATCCTAGCACTAGAAAAAGGCTGACTTGGAAAATCTTGGGCATCTTAATTAGCAGTCAAGTGCTGAGTGGGCCAGCTCACACTTTCCTTCTTCTTCAGCCTGTTCTACGTAATGGAAGTTCACTGAACAATAAAGTCACATGGATGGAGGAGTTAATTGTGAACACCTCAGCTGACCTTGTATGCATTATCAAGACCTAACTCCATCCTGGATGGTTATTCAGTGGTGCATTGTCTGAAATAATAATACCAGGGTTGCTTGGGGTCACTTGTCTTAGATCTTCATTGCAGCTCATAGCATGCTGCATTGGAGTGACCAGCTCATTTAAATACATGTATGTTTGTGGTAGGCTGAGTGCAGGTTGCAATATCATTCTCGTTTACCATCCCTGGGGCATAGGAATCAATTCCTGCTGGAACTGGAGGACTTCAGGCCCATGCTAGTCTTGCCACCTCCCCATTTTCTTGTATTGGGGAATTTTAATGCCTCTGTCAATGATGATGCCTCACATTTTGAACAACAGTTTCTCAATTGATGATATCACTGATGACATCACTGGGTCTTGCACAGGCTATCTTTTTTTTCAACATAATATGCTTTATTAAAACTTTCAACAAATGAACAAACAATAAAATACAATACAACCTTAACAATAAAAGAAATAATACCATGCAGACAAGTGAAGCAGGTCTAAAGGAAAAAGCTGAAACAGAAACAAAACCAACTTCAAAACCACCTCCCCTCCCCCCTCTCCCCACCCTGCTCGAAGCACAGCACGTTCACCAAAGAAATTGCCAGGGACTGATCCAGATTCTCAGATATGCAAGCTATCCATAATAGCTATCTGGATATTAAGGTCTCCAGGGACTGCCAATGGTTCCTATATTGGTCCAATTTATTCAATCGGCGAGCTATATGCTTTTCAAAAGCCAAAGCCTGTAAGAGCTCCTGATGCCATTCCTGAAGCTTTGGGACCATATCATCCAGCCAATGGCAGAGAATAACAAGCTTGGCCATTATCAAAATGATGGCCATATGGGCTTTACATGGACCAAACAGTGCTTGAAGGAAAATGACTGAAAGGCAGATCTATGGGGTGAAAAAGGAATCAAGCCCCAGCCATGGGTCCAGAAAACCTTGAATGGACACCCAAAAAGGGGCAGCCTAGGGGCAATCCCAGAGAATGTGTTTAAGGGAGCCTTCACCAGTACCCCACTGTGTACACTACATTGAGGATCTGTGTCCCATCTTACACAACTTCTGGGGGGTGTAATAGACATTATGCAAGATATAGAAATTGTGCAAGATGGCATTTATCTTGCTTAATTAACTTATATAACTGACCCTATGCCTTTTGCCAATTCTGGGGAGTTAAGTGTAAATCACAGGATTGCTGCCAAGGTTTGAGGTCATTGAAAAATCTTGCAGCAATGAAGAGTGTAATAATGTAAGAAAAAGTCAGGAAACCAAAGGCCCCCTCATTCTTTAAAGAATGTCAGTTTATAACAGGCCCAATGAGCAGCCCCACCTTTCCATAAAAATTCCGAGAGAAGGCTTTTGAATCAAAGGAACCAGTCTTTAGGAAGAAAGAGGGTAAGCATACCCAAGGGGTATAATATCTGACGTAGAATATTCATTTTGATAGAATGAACTCTTCCCCAAAGGGAAAGAGGGATAGTGGACCATCTACGCAAATCTGACTTGAATGCAGAAAATAAAGTTGAGACTTTTCTGTCTGCCAACTCCGAGTGAGATTGAGAAATCTGAATGCCCAGGTAAGTGATCACACTGGGTGTCTTGCACAGGCTGTCTAGCAGGGATACACCTGGAGTCTGGTCTTCTCATTGGGTGTTGAAATTTGCAATGTCAAGGTTGATGCAATCATGCAGTGCAGTTCTTCTGTAATGCCCCAAAGATAAATGCACCCCCCATTGCATGATACTGCCGTAAGTACAATCTGGATTCTAAAAAAATCTCTTGGCAGTACAGGATGCCTAGAGCATAGTGACAGTTGGTGCTGAGGAAGCCAAGAGAGCAATGTAGAGCTATAATATTGCTCTTACAATCACCTTGGACTACCAGTCACTTTACCAGGTTTGTTTCATGACCTCCCTCAACAGCTTAACATGATATTGTGATGAACTGAGGTGGCTAAAGACTATGAGATGGAGGTTAGAAAATTGTTTGTGGAGGTCTCAGTAGGTAAAATACAGGTTAGTGTTATGGACTGATTATAATGTGTGTTACTGAGCTAGATTTTGTCAAGGGTGATTGCTGCAATAAACTGCTGTCTAGCATGACTTTTCCCACGGTAGGCAGGTTATTAAATCTGCCTTGCCTCTGACATGGACGAGTATTTTCTGTAGAAAGATGCAAAGAGTGCAATCCATTCTTCCTTGATAAAGTATCCTCTGTTCAGGCTGGTATTCCTAGAAGTGACCTGTCATTGACTGGCAGTATCCAGCTAATGATGGGATAGGAAGATATGCCAACTTTGGGGGTTCAGACAGTTTTAGTTGATATGGTAAGTCAGATGATCTAAGGGCTGCACACCACTTCCTGTTTGTTGAACCCTGGGCCTACCTGGTTGCTTGCAAGATACTGAGAGACCTTTGATCTAACTGTTGCAAAATTGTCACGTGTTCTTTGAATGATGAAGTCTTTCCAGTTGCAATAAACAGGGCAGTCATGAAAACTCTCTTAGAAAAGTCTGCTTTGGACTCTGATCTTCTTGTGAATTACAGGACTGTCTTGAACCTGTCTTTTTTGGAGATTGTAGTTCAGATGGTGGTGGCAGTGTAGGTAGAAGGCAAACTGGAAAAACAGAATATCTACAGTATAAGCCTCTCCAGTCAGGGTTCTGGCCTCCTCACAGCACTAAGACTGCCCTTGTTTTTTATTTTTATTTTTTATATATCTTTTTTTTGTAAAATCTGTTTATTTTCAACCAAGAGTAAATACACATAGCTTACATTGTGCAGTACAAGAGCAGGTATAGAGCAAACATATCAGCACCATATTAGATGTTGCAAGGGTATGCAAGGTTATGTACTATAACAAATCACAGCTTGGAAGGTAGGTAGAGAGTATTTCTTTACATGTTCAGTATACCTTCTCCCAGTTCCTTTCCAGTGGGCCCCACACAGACTCATAAGTTTGGACTTTGTTCATCATAATACATTGCATCCTTTCATCTCATAATTTTGAGCAGGGCATTGCCCCAGTGTACCAAGGTTAGTGAGTTTCTCAAAAGCCAGGATTGCACTAAGGCCCATTTTACAAAGCTAATTCCCAGCAACCATAGAGGGTGTTTATATTTGCTTCCATGTGGGCTACCTGGGGCAAGTCCCAATAGTACCTGCTCAGCTGTTCCTGTATCTTCCCACCTTAGGACATTGGCAGGATAGGTGAAAGATGGTACCCTCTCCAATCATGCATTTTGCTCATGTGTGGGGTTTGGTTGGATCAGCTGTGTGGGCTAGAATTGGGCTAAAGTACACTCTATGTAGAAAATTAAAATGCACTCGATGCAGTATGTTACTAGCTGATCATTTGTATACTTCATCGGTTGCTTCTGACCATTCTGATTGAGGCCAGTGAGTCTCTAGGTCATTTTGCCATTTTTCTTATAGGGTTTCAAGACAGTCCTGCTAATTTCATAACAGGAAGGCACAGAAGCAATGGAGCACCTGGACTGGGATGGGAAAGGATTACCTCCTCCACTGGTGATAGTTGTAGGGGTAGGATCAGTGACTCAAGTAGTTGTTGGTCCCTGTGCCTCACCTGGAGGTAGGCAAATAATTTGCCAGGTTTCAGCTTGTAGGAACTGGTTAGAGTTTGGAAGGGAGATCACACTTTTCCCCTTCATACAGGTGGGATATCCTAGTCAGTACCAACTTTACCCAGTGCTGAAACATTCTCCTTGTTTGCGCTGGGATTTCTGAGAGTCCAATAGACCCCTTTGTAATCCAGCATCTGGGGAATAAGGCATTTGCATGCCCTATAAGTGTGGTGCAGTGTGTCAAGCTTGGGCAATAGCCTTTGTGAAAGGATTGCAGAGTTTGTTAATCAGTTCCCTTTCAATGCTGAGGAGAGGATCTCTGGAAGGAGGGGACCACAAGTGGATCTTCCTCCATTGCCACGCATGCTGGAAACTCAAATTCATGAGATTGGGCTTCGTTTAAGAAAACCAATTGTGCTGCCAGGTAGCAAAAAAAGAAATTTGCTAATCCCAACCCATCTTCTCCGGTCTTTGCAGGATATTTTTGTTTAACCCTGGTTCTCTTACCTTGTGACAAAAAGGAGATGAGGCAACCAGTGATGGAGGCAAAACATATTTTGGGGATTTGGACTTGAAGAACTTGGTATATAAATTGTGGTAACAGTGAGGCACATTTTTATGGTGCTTACCTATCCCATAGGAGTAATGTGTAGGGACTTCTACCTCTCACAATCTTGTTTCATCCAATGGAGAATGGGGTTGCAATTTACTTTGTCATTCACCATTAAATTCAATAAAAGAACCATGCTAAGGCTACCACATACAAAAAAAAAACCTTGGTTGTCTGATTCATAAAAGTGTTTTATTATAATAACAAAAAACAGGAACAGAACTCACTCACCATGTCAAATGTTTTTGAGCTATCCTTGCTCTTTCTCAAGGCATGTTGGGAGGTTGAAACAGTATTGATTAAATATGCATTGTTTTAAAGGTGTGTATATACACATATCACCTGTGCAGTCACAATAAATAATTTGCAACCTGCCACAAATATATTCGTTCACACCATATCTATTACAAAATATATATATATATTAAAAATTACATAAGAAATGCTTTTGTCACTGTGCTATGAACCCTAACTGAAGCATTAATGGAGATTTTTGCCATGAATTTCCATTCTTTTTGAGAAAGTGCAATGTAACTAGTAAGTGATATGTGTTAGTGGGAACACGGGCCCTTTGGGCCCTGTGCTCCCTTCATAATGCCCTTTTGTTGCATAATGGTATGTGTATGTGGGAGTGTGGGTCCTTCAGACCCTGTGTTCCCACTTACACCTAACTACAGAGCCATACAGCAGCCTTACAGGGCAAGGGACCCTTGTAACACTAATTTACTAATATCTCTGCAACCGTAGCAGCTAGGAAAAAAATTCCAGTGCTGTTGTAATCATGACAGCTAGTACTCCATGTGAGATACATCAACTAAATCTCTATCTCACATCATTTACAAGATTTGGGCACCAAAATATGCTGAAAAGACACCCTTGGAACCCTTGGCACACATTTTGGTATTATCTCTGTAACTGAAGCAAGTAGGAAAAAAATTCCACTGCTAGTATAGTCTATGATTTCCAAACTTGTTTAAACAAATTAGTTCACCTAAAGGTGAACTAAGCTGTACGTAGTGAAAAATTTATATCTCACTTTCGAGATACAGGCACCAAAAGGCATCACATGAGCTGCAATGTTATCCTATGGGAAATTTCTCAAATTCAGAATGCTGTAACTTTGGGCCCCTTTAATGTTTTGGCACCAAACTACCAAAATGCACATCTATGGGACCAGGGCTTGCCACCCTGCAAATCTCAGACAAAAGACCCAACCATTTTGTTGCAGGGTTATGGCAAAGATTTGCATTTTTTTCACAGAATACTTTATCAAATTGTGAAAGTTTCTCAAAAAATAGTATGAAACTTTCGTATTTGCAAAAGTGTCATAGTCTTTTCTTTCACAATTTGTGAAAGTACTGTGGAGCTGATTTTAAAAATGGCATTTCTAGGGGTTTAACCACCCCCAAAAAAGATAGGGCTGGCATCGTCAGGATCCAATTAGATAAACCCAACAGTCAGTGTTTACCTAGAGGGACCCAAATTTAAATGCAAGACATTTTTCTCTCTCACTAACTGAAAACAAGATAGCTTCAGCATGAAAGTAAAGTGGCCATTTGCAAAAGGAACATTGTATTTGTGACACTTTTGTGAGACACATATACTTTTTCCCCTTTGATTATAATGGAAGATTTGTTGTTTGAATAACTTTTGAATGATTTAATATTTTTACACCAAATCTTTGAAAGGCACATCAGTGACCCAGACTGCATCTTCCCTGAAGATTTCAGACCAAATGGACAAATCAAGCAGGCTGTGGGTGCGTGCAAAGAAATGCTAAAGTCTGTCTTTTTTTTTTTTTGCATTTGTTGGCAATCTGCAGCTCTGCAACCATACATCCAACCACAACGCAACTTGCCAGATCCAGATATCCATGGCACCAGACCATGCATGCAAAATGTCAGGCAAATCCATCATATGGTGGCAAAGCTATTAAGGTGCAAAATTTGAGATTTAACATCAAGGTGTATCTCAAATATATATATATATATATATATATATATATATATATACACACACACATTTATAAAATGGGAAGGGAAATTGTTGTTCTTTTATTGGATGATGAGTATCACATGACCATGCATATATCAGAGCGTGACCGCACCTACACTTTTACCCCTCAAAACATTTCTGACATTTTATAAAGACAGATAAACCACTCTGAGGTGTGCGGTCGACCTGATATCATGCACACCTTGGTGTGAGATACCCTGCCTGTGGCTCTCATGCATAATGCACACTAAGGCGTATATATCAGAGTGTGACTGCACACCTCAGAGTGGTATATCTATTACATATATTATTATAGTGGCACAGTACTGCCACTGTAGTTAGGGTTGAGTACCCCATTTAAGGTTAAAGTGTGAAATTTTGCATCTTAACAACTTTGCCACTATATGATGGATTTGCCTGAAGTTTGGCAGGCAAGGAGCAGTACCATAAATCTCTGGATCTGCCAAGTTTTGTAATGGCTGAATATAGGGTTGTGGAGTTATAAAGTGACATTCTGTAGCAGATTTAGGTTTTTTTGCCCATTCTTTGCTCGCGCCTGCAGGTCGCACAGTTTATGTGACCAGTCCAAAAACTTCAGGATACATGTGGCCAGGATTGCCGATTTGTCTTTCGAAGATTTCGTGAAAAAATATTAAATGGTTCAAAAGTTATTCAAAAAACAAGTTTTCCATTATAGTCAATGGGAAAAGTTAACAAAAAGTTCAACAATGTTGCAAATGCAGTTTTTAGTGTAGCAAATGACCCCTGCAGTGTCATGAGTCAGCCATTTCTTTTCAGTTAGTGGTCACAGAAATGCTTCTCATTTAAATTTGGGACCCTCTAGGGACACAATTATTTTTGTGTTCACCCTGAGGATGCCAGCCATGTCTTTTTTTGGGAGGTTAAACACCCCAGAAATATGTTTTTAAATTTTTTGTAAAAAGTAATGTCGCAACAAAGTAGTAGTTCGCACTCATGACACGCCCATGATTTCATTTAGAAAGTGTTGTGATTTCATACACTATTTTGTAAACACTATGCCCAAAATAACAGAAATTCTTTGCCACCCTGCTGCAAAAAAACAGTTTCGTCTTGTGGGCTGAAATTTGGAAGGAATAAAGTCAACATCCCACAGATGTGCCTTTTTGTGGTTTGGTGACAAAATATTGCATGGATGGAAAGTTACAGTGCTCTGAAGTTGATACTTTTTCCCACAGACTAACTTTGCGGCATCTGCCACGCCTTTTGTGGCCCGCATCTCGGAAATGCTTCAAGATATGGACTTTTCGACAGAAAAATGCTTAGCCCCGCACTACAGGGCTAAGTACAAAACTAGCCAGGAAAGTCATAATTTATATGAAATTTAATTTTTTTTCCTACATCATATGGTTCCTGAGATATAAGCAATTTAGTATTCCAAGTGCTCATTTTCTACTCCGTGGCCCATTATTATGCATACATTCTTTGTATTCACTGTATTTCTCTATGCAGCTGTTAGTGAAAAAAGGGGTGTGTGCTTTCATTACTGTTACAATTAAAGTTCCCACTTGAGTTTCCATAACCATTTGTGTTAGCATTTTTGTCTATGCCACCATGTGCGTTACCCTTTGCCTTTTTGTTTCCGGTTGCATTTGTGTTACTGTTACCATTTGCATTTCCATTACTGTTTCTGTTTCCATTTCATTTTGCATCACCATGTGCATTACCATTTGCATTTGTGTATGTGCTTCCATTTGTGTTTCCTTTGGCGTCATCATTGCTGTTACCATTAGCATTTGCATTTCCTTTTGCGGTACCGTGACCATGCACTCTACCATTTGTGTTCCTATTTGCATTACTGTTCCCATGTATGCCACCATGTGCGTTACCCTTTGTGTTTTCATTTGTGCTTGTGTTTGCAATACTGTTAACATTTGCATTCCAATTACTGTTTTTATTTGCGTTTTGTTTTGCTTCACCGTGTGCATTACCATTTGCATTTACGTACCTGCTTCCTTTTGCATTTCCTTTGGTGTCATCATTGCTGTTACCATTAGCATTTGCATTTCCTACTGCGGTACTGTGACTGTGCATGTTACCAGTTGCATTTCCATATGTGCTTGCTTTCTGTTTCTGTTTGCATTACCGTTACCATCTATGCCACCGTGTGCATTACCCTTTGCATTTCCGTTTGTGCTTGTGTTTGCATTACTGTTAACATTTATGTTTCCATTACTGGTTTTGTTTGCATTTCATTTTCCATCACTGTGTGCATTACCATTTGCGTTTGCATATGTGCCTCTGTTTGCATTTGTGTTTCCTTTGGTGTCATTGTTGCTGTTACCGTTAGCATTTGCATTTCCTATTGTGGTACCATGACCATGCGCGTTACCATTTGCATTTCCATATGCGCTTGCGTTTGCATTTCCATTTGCGTTACTGTTACCATCTATGCCATCGTGTGCGTTACCCTTTGCATTTTCGTTTGCGCTTGAGTTTGCGTAACTGTTAACATTTGCGTTTCCATTACTGTTTTTGTTTGCATTTCCTTTTGTGTCACTGTGTGCATTTCCAATTGCATTTGCGTATGCACTTCTATTTGTGTTTGCGTTTCCGTGTGTGTTTCCTTTGGTGTCATTGTTACTGTTACTGTAACTGTCTGCGTTTCCAATTATGTTACCCTGCTCATGAGTGTTACAGTTTGCGTTTCCATATGCGCTTGCATTTGCATTTCTGTTTTCATTAACATTTGTGCTTGTGTTTGTATTACCATTTGCGTCATCATTTACTTTTGCGTCACAATGTGCGTTAGCATTTGCGCTTGCATTTGCATTGTCGTTACTTCACTATTTATAGTATACATTCTCAAAAAGAAGTGAAATTCAAGACAAAAAAACTCCATTTAATGCATCAGTTGGGGTTGTTTCACAGTGACAAAAGTGAGGAAATTTGATGATAGGGTTCCCACCCTCCTACCCCACCCCCTGTCCCCACCAATAGGCATTGGGAGCTAAGGTCATCATCTCAACTCTCACCCCATTCTCCTGTACTGCACCACCTCAGCTTGTTTGCACATGGGATGGGGGTGGAGATAGGGATCCATGACCCCAACGCATACCTTGATGCCTGTTGGTGGGGGCAGGCTGGGGTGGGGTGCAAGAGTTTGGGAACCCTAACATTGAATTTCCTCACTTTGTTGTTGGAATAGTTTTAATTGATGCATTAAATGGATTTTTTGCCATGAATATATATATATATATATATATATATATATATATACACATATGGTGTATATATATATATATGCAAAACTCCATTTAATGCATCAGTTAGGGTGGTTCCATAGTGACAAAAGTGAGGTGGCTTAGGGTTAAGCCCCTGGACTTCCCCTAGCTCACCCCCACCACAGCATCAGGGTGCACGATGGGGTTCTCGCCCCAACTTTCACCCCATCATATGTGTAAAGTAACTGAGTAAAGGAGAATGGGGTGAGAGTTAATACCGATAACCCTATTAAGACCCCAATGCTAGTTGGGGTGGTCATGGTGCCCAAGGGGGGCTTTCAACCCTAATACCAAATTTCCTCACTTTTGTCACTATGGAAAAGCAAACATAAGTGGTAAAGCAAACATTAATAGAAACGCAAGAGCAAAGTGACGCCAAAGCAAACAGTGACAGAAACGGACACGCAAGCGCATACAAAAACGCAACTGTTATTGTGCACAGTGATGGCACCGATATTGTAAATGTAAATGTTAAGTGGTACAGCAAAAAGAATGCCAAAGGGAACAGAAATGGGAACGCGAACGGAAGCTCGCACGTAAATGCAAAACATTGATGTGCATGTGCACGGTACCACAATTGTAAACACAAATGATAATGTTAACAAGAAGAATAATGCCAAAGGAAGCAGAAATGGAAATTGGAACAGAAGCGCATACAGAAACGCAAACTGTAATGCGCACGGGCACGGTACTGCAATTGTAAACGCAAATGGTAAAGTTAACAGGAAGAATAACGCCAAAGGAAACAGAAATGGGAATGCAAGCATGTATGGAAACAGAAACCATAATGCGCATGGTCACATTACTACAATTGTAAATGTAAATAGTAGTGGTAACAGCAACAATAATGCCAAAAAAAACAGAAACGCAAAAGGAAATGCAAGCGCGTATGGAAACGCAAACCATGACGTGCGCGGACACAGTACGGCAATTGGAAGCACAAATGGTAATGTTAACAGCAGAAATAATGGCAAAGTAAAGAGAAATGGAAATGCGCGCACAAGTGCATACACAAACAGGAACACAAAGGGTAACGTACACAGTGGCATACACAGGAACGGTAACGCAAACACGTAAGGAAACACAAGTGGTAATGGTAACTGTAACAGTAATGGAAGCACACAGCCTGGTTTTGCCCAACAGCTGCATAGAGAAACACAGTGTGTACAAAGAATGTATGCATAATAATAGGCCTCAGAGCAGATAATGAGCTGTTGGAATACTACATTGCTTATATCTCAGTAACCATACCACATAGAAAAAAAAAATCACATGATTCATGATTTTCCTGGCTACATTTTCACTAAATGTGTAGCCGATAGATCTATGCATTGTCATGATGAAAATTCCGTATCTCGCACTGTTTTCGAGATACGAGCCCCGAAGGGTGCTGCGTACACCACCATGTTAGTCTATGGGGAAAAAATATCAACTTCAGAGTAACATACCTTGGTAGCCATGCAATATTTTTTCACCAAACCACCAAAAGGCATATCTGTGAGATGTTGACTGCCTTCCCTCCAAATGTCAGCCCAAAAGACCAAACGGTTCTTTTGCAGCAGGGTGACAAAGAACTCCTGTCATTTTGACCATAGTCTGGAAAAGTAGTGTCGCAATTTGAGACACTTTTTACAAAAATTTGCGCAAGTGTCACAAGTGCGACACTACTTTGCAACACTACTGTTTCCAGAAATTTGAAAAGCATATTTCTGGAGTGTTTAACCCCAAAATAAAGACATGGCTAGCATCCTCAGGGTCCGACTAGGTGAACAGAGAAAGAATTGTGTCCCTAGAGGGTCCCAATTTTAAATGTCAAGCATTTTTCTGATCACTAACTGAAAACAAAATGGCAGATTTGCATCACTTCTAAGGCCATTTGTGACACTAAAAAGTGCATTTGCAACACTTTCAAACTTTTTGTTATCTTTTCCCATTGACTATTACAGGGAACTTGTTATTTGAATAACTTTTGAACCATTTAATATTTTTTCATGAAATCTTTAAAAGGCACATTGAGGACCCTGGCCACATGTTCTCTGAAGTTTTTGGACTGGTAGCACAAACCATGTGACCTGTAGGTGAGAGCAAAGAATTCGAAAAAAGCGTAATTGCACTTTTGGTTGTCACTTAATAGCTCTGCAGCCGTATATCTGACCGGTACGAAAGTTGGCAGATCCCAAGATCTACCATTCCTAATCATACATGCCACATTTCAGACAAATCTGTTGAATGATGGCAAAGTTATTATGGTGCAAAGCTTCACACTTTAACCTTAAAAATGCTACTCAACCCTAACTATGGTAGCATTACCATGCTACCATAAGATATATATCTATATCTATATATATATATATATATATATATATACACACACATATACAGTATATATATATATATATGTAAATACAAAATCACACATGCCCACACAATGCAAAGCATCATGGGCTGCATGTGCAAGTCACCACAGAATGTTATGCTGGTTCAACTTTAAGCAGAATTGCATGGTGCCGAAAGGCCTCTCACACAGTTTGCAAAAGGTGCTAATAGATGACATAGACATGTGTTTTGTCCTACCAGGACTCATCAGTACGCCTTGTCTGTTTGACACCCCAGTGGAATGAACCAGCTACCCTAAGGCAATGTGTCTTGGTTATGTTGTGGTGAACCCATTAAAATAAAAAAAACTATTTAAAAGACAAAGAACCTCTGTGCACAAACACTGAGGCAAGGGTTACCCCAAAGGAGCATTTGGCTGGGAAGCCAAGTTTCAAGAAAATACAAAATCACACATGCCCACACAATGCAAAGCATCATATGTATATGTACATGTATATATATGTGTGTGTGTGTGTGTGTGTATATATATATATATATATATATATATATATATATATATATATAGTATATATATATATATTTATTTATATTTATGCTATACCTGTGAGGATAAAAAAAGACAAATATTTTCAATATTCTCAGGGTGGTCAAACCTACAGTGAGAATATCACATTTATCCTCACTGTAGGTACATTTTTACCACACAGTAGGTAGAGATTGGCTCATTTGGAACTCATTTGCATATTCGGCTGCAGTAGCAGTAGTAACTGTATTCAAATGCGGATAACTTACAAAGGAAAAATGATACCATGGTACTATGAGCACAAAAGTTATTCATCACAAAAATATCTACAAAATGAGTAGTATTTCATTTATGGCTAACATTTATTTTTTATATAATTAGCCGAAAAACAGCAAAAAATGCATTTTTTTCACTTTTTCGACAAACAAATGTGAATAACTTTAAAATGAAAAATGATAGCATGGAACAGTGAGCACGAAAGTTGTTCAGCACAAAAAATATCTACAAAATGAGTTGTGTTTCATTTATGACTAACTTTTATTTTTTGTATAATAAGCAAAAAAGCAGAAAATGCAATTTTGTTTGCTTTTTCGACAAACAAATGCGAATAACTTTAAAACAAAAAATGATAGCATGATACTACAAGCATGAAAGTTGTTCAGCACAACAATATCCACAAAATGAGTGGTGTTTCATTTATAGATACCTTTTAGGTTTTTTATAATTAGCAAACAAACTGAAGAAAATTAGCTTTTTTCATTTTTTGCAACAAACAAATGCATATAACTTTAAAATGAAAAATAATAGGATGGGACTTTAAGAAAAAAGTTGATCAGGACACAAGTACATACAAAATGAGTGGTGTTTCATTTGCAGATTTCTTTTACATTGTTTATAATCGGCAAAAAATGGCAAGTATTTACTTTTTTTTTTACTTTTTTGAAAGTATGGCATAAATTGAAAGTGCAACCCCCTTACAGAAATATTGTCAATATATTTTGTTCATGCCTAGTGACTCGATGACATCACTGGCTTTGCCACCATGATGTTATCGGGTCAATTACACTCAAACAAAAATATTGACAATATTTCCAGTAGGGGTTGCATATCCATATATATATATATATATATATATATATATATAACACATGTGTTTTCTGATATAAAAGTAGTATCCCACTCAAGAAGTGGAGCTATCACTTATGTCTCCATGTTCCTATATGTCATGGTGATATCTCTATGTTCCTATATGTCATTGCAAAGAAAGTGAAAGTATATTGCTTCACTCTCTTTTACAGAACAGTCTCTCTCTAGCTCCTACTTCACCCCCCCCCCAAAAAAAAAGACACACATACCTCTGAAATCTATCTGGTTAATCCTGCTTTCATTTGTAACTAAATAATTTAAAAAGGTACTTTGTTGATTGTCCCCTGTGATACTGAAAAATCCTGTAATACTTTCTACCACCCCCCAAGCGGTAGCGTGATCGGTATGCAGGCATAGATCAACAGCACAGACTTTAAAATAATGCTTTGTTTTAAAAATCTCAGATTTAGTTCCCATAAGATTCTTTACTTAAGAGGGGACCAACTCCACCATGAGAACAGCGAGTCAGTCTTCTACTTTAGAACAGGAGAAGGAAATGCGAGTGTGTGTTTCTATAGCAACAAACTCTCATGCTTCCTTCTCCTGTTTTAAAGCAGATGACTCGCTCGCTGTGTTCTCGTTGGTAGAGTCGGTCCCTTCTGCTAAGAAAACAATCTTATGGGGAGCTAAAAAACAGGATTTTTTTAAAACAGAGACACTTATTTTAAAAGTCTGGCACCAGTAATCTGCTTGTTTACATACTGCTTGATCACGCTACAGTTCAGAGAGGAAAGTGAAAGTATTACAGGATTTCAACGATACCACAGAGGGACAATAAACCAGGTACCTTTTTAAATTATTGTATTTAATTACAAATAATACCAAGATCAACAAAATAACTGTATTTAAAAAAATCTGTAAGTTAACAGGATCAACCAGATCATTTCTTTTAATACAATATGGTATCTGTGATGTTGCTGAAGATTTGGGGGTGCTTTAGCGGATCGTGTTACATAAAGCCCAAAACACATGTTATATAAACAGAACATGACATGGCCTGAGTGAAGATATCATATTTATCTTCAGTTGAGGCCAATGACATCAAGATATCTTACTTGTGGCTTTGCCACTTATGAGATATCATGATACCATTGGCCTCTCGTGAAGATAAATATGATATCTTCACTCAGGCCATGTCATATCCCCTATATATAGAGTATACTGTATATTCTATGCCAAAAACATTGTTAATGCATAATTTAGGGTTAAAACACAAAAAGTCAGGAAATGAGACCTTTAGGGTTACCCCTCCCCCCTTGTGGACCCGCCCATCGTCTCGAGATTGACAGCTGATGGGGTGAGTCATTGGGGTTGTGAGGCCTAAATGTCAACCCATTCCATGTGTAATCATATTGACAAGCCACAGGAAAGAAGAATGGAGTAACATTTAGGCCTCACAACCCCAATGACACACCCTGTCAACTGTCAATCTCAGGATGATGGGCAGGTCCACAAGGGGGGGAAGGGGCAACCCTAAAGGTCTCATTTCCTGACTTTTTGTGTTTTAACCCTAAATGATGCATTAACAACATTTTTTGCATATAATTTCCTTATTTTTGGAGAAAGAATAGAAAAGTACAAAGTTGCGGAAGTCGGTGGAAGAGCGGGCCCTTTGGGCCCTGTACTCCCACCAACTTGTCAATGTCTGCATAAGATAAGAGTACAAGTACTGAATATGATATGTATTGCTGGAAGCACATATGGGTGGGAGCGTGGGGCTCGAAAGCTCCCACCATGTTGAAAGAAAGCAAAGTGTCAGTCATCAGAGTGGCGTAATTCAACAGCTGTTTACATGTCAGACACGTAACCACTGAAAAGTACCTCCATGGCAGTAACACTAGGTACCATATAAATGTGAAGCCAGTACCACAATGCAAAACACCATACGCAAAACATAAAGTGTGTCATACAATATGTCCACAGCAAATTAATTTTCCAAGACCTAAACACCATAATTCACATGTACAGGACATCTCCTGAAGACCCTCCAAATTTCAATGTAAAAGACAAAACCATTTCCGAGATTTAACATGTGAAAATTTGAGATTTTAATCATTGGAGTGGCAGAGTTCTGCACCTGTTAAGATGTTAGATACCTACTGTAACAACTGAAAAGTACATCCATGGCAATAAGGCTAGCTACCCTACACATTTCATGCCACTACCACAATGGGAAATGTTGTTTGTAAAATGTAAACTGCACCACACAATATCACCACAAAAATATATTGTCTGAAATATAAACATCATAATTCCCATGTATAGGACATCCTGTGAATACTCTTCAAATTTCAAGTAAAAAGATCAAATCATTTCCGAGATATTTAATGTTAAAGATTATTAAAATTGGCCTTTCTGTTGCATTAAAATCTGGCCATTTAGACCCTCCTTCACAATCAAAGATCATGATCAGAGAATCTCATGATTAAAGAATTTGCAGGCTTGCGATCAAAGAATTTGCAGGCTTGCAATCAAAGAATAAAAAATTGTGAAAATCAAATTTTACACAGAAATACATGGAACCACCAACATGGTTCGATAAAACAAAGCCCCCTGAGCAAAACCCATCCTAGCTTGTGTTTCTAGGTCACCCCTGGGCTGAGAAATGTAATTTTTTTCATCTGGCTATCTGGTCATCACCTTGTACTTAAAGATCACGGTTAAAGAATCCGCGATCAAAGAATTTGCAGGCTCATGATCAAAGAATTTGCAGGCTCATGATCAAAGAATAAAAAATTTTGAAATTCAAATTTTAGACATAAATACATGAAACCACTGGCATGGTTCGATAAAACAAAGCCACATGAGCAAAACCCACCCTCATTTGTGTTAATAACCCACCCCTGAGCTGAGAAATTTGTTTTGTTCAACTGCCCATCTTGTCCCTCACTCGCGATCAAAGAATTTACAGGCTCGTGATCAAAGATTGTTAGTGAGCCACGATCAGAGAATAAAAATGTTTAAAACTATATTTTTTTACCATTTTGAAGCAAACCATGGCCATAGCTCGATAGAGTGAAGCCCCCTGCGCAAAACCCATCCAAGTTTTACTTTGGGAGTGACCCTTGAGCCGAGATATTTGAATTTTTTTGAAGGCAAAATGAAAACAAGACAGCGGTCGTCGCGAACAAAGATTTTCTCTGGGTCAAACATTTTTTGATTGCGAACCTGCAAATTTCTGTGACCATGAGGGGAGACCAGATGGCCAAAACCCCATTCTTTGTTTGCAAAATAACCATATAAATTTTCCCATTGACATATAATGGGAACTTAAAAGTTTAATAACTTTTGAATGGATTAATATTTTTTCACCAAACAAAACGTGGCATATTGCTTGACTCAAGTTCTTTCAGATGAGCCAAGTTGCAAAGCAGCATGGCACACACTGGGCACACAGCACCACGGACAAAATCCGATAAATTGCCCACATAACTGGTGAACAGTGCATTTTTCTGCGTTTTGGTGTGCAAAAACCATACGTCCGACCAAAACTAAATTTGGCAAATCAAGAGATCTACCATGCCCCACCATGCATACCACATTTTATGCAAATCTGTTGAATGGGTCCAAAGTTATTAACACACAAACTTTTGAGTTTAACATTGACGTGCCTTCATAACCCTACATATAGGGGTGCAACTGGGCCCCTATAAAATATATATATATATATATATATATATATATATATATATATATATATTCACTGCAAAAACTTCATTTATGGACCATCTAGTGTCAAAGGTAGGAAATGACATCTTAGGATTCTCAACTCCAAAGACTCACTCACCACCACCACCAGTTTCCAACCCCACTCCCATCCCCACCTCTGTATAGGAAAACAGGTGTGAGTGTGTCTTGGGATGTAGAGCACCAATGCTCACCCCATTCCAAGAGTAAGTAAGCTAAGATGGGTACAGAATAGCATAATGGGGTAAGCATTGTGTACACAACCCCAAGGCACACCCCTCACACCTGTTCCTGTATGCAGAGGTGGGGGTGAGTTATTAGGGTTGGAAACTGTGGGTAGTGGTGGGATCTTAGGATTGGGAATGCTAAGATGTCATTTTACTACTTTTGATGCTGGAACCCTAATGGTCCATTAACAAAGTTTTTTTTTTTTTACAAAGAATGTCCCTACTTTTTGAGAATGTATAATCACGAGGAACCCTAATGGTGCATTAATGAAGTTTTTTGCAGAGAATTTCCTTATGTTTCAAGAAAATATAATCAAAAGCTTATTTGCTTGTGGGATCACAGGCCCTCTGAGCCCTGTGCTCCCAACCCTCCATAATCTGTTTTAAGAGATTGTAATTGTATCCTTATTTCTCTGTGGGAGTGCAGGGCCTTTTGGGCCCTGCACTGCCATCATTCAATACCCCTCGGAATAATTGTGTGTGAGAGTGCATGGCCCTCCAGGCCCTGTATTTCTATCCATGCATCAGTTTTTAGTAGTATCTGTGTTTCTCTATGAGATTGCAGGGCCCACTGCCATCAGTGTTTTACTAATTAATAGTATCCATATGTGTGTGTGGGAGTACAGGGCACTCTGAGCCCTGTGCTCCCATCCATGCATCAATCCTTAGTAGTATTCATACCCTAAGTCACAAATGTCTTTGTAACAGTAACCCAAACAGCTAGCTCTAGTTCTAACTATGAAACAAGTAATATTTAATGGGGGGGGGCAAACGCACCAGAAAGTATGCCTCAGCACCTGAACAATATCAGATATATGCCCCACATTAACTCCAACAGACACATAACTTAACCCTGACTTAATTCTGGAACAAGTAATATTTAATGGGGGCTCACATGACAGAAGGTGTACCTCAGCATCCTGAACAATATCAAATATGTGCCCCCCATCAACTCTAACATGCTTATAATCTAACCAGCACCCAGACCCGAACCATAACACTAACTCTAACTCTGGAACAAGTAATATTTAATGGGGGCTCACATGACAGAAGGTGTACCTCAGCATCCTGAACAATATCAAATATGTGCCTCCCATCAACTCTAACATGCTTATAATCTAACCAGCACCCAGACCCGAACAATAACACTAACTCTAACTCTGGAACAAGTAATATTTAATGGGGGAACACACAACAGAAAGTGTACCTCAGCACCCTGAATGATATCACATACATGCCCAGAATTAATTCCAATAGATACATAACCTAACCCTAACCTAACTCCGGAATGTCATGGGGTCATAATGTCACAAGACATTATGCCGCATGCAAAAATTACATTGCCAATATGGTGCAATTTCTTGCATGTGGCATAAGTCCTCTTTTTGCAGGGGGCTATTCCCCCTGTACCCAGCATAATGGGGTGCAGCACCCCTGAACCCCCCCATAAGGATTCTCAACTCCAGGGGGGTTAACATTGAACTCGCACAAAAGTTCAAAAAATTAAACAATTCCCTTGCATCTGGGACCAGGAATCAAACCCGGTCCCAAATGCAGTGCTTGAGTTCCCTGTTGCCAGTGGCTTACTCCATTGAGCCATGGCAGCTGCTAGGCAGAACTCCATCCCAGCAGAGGTCTTCTTCTCTGCCTGGGATAGTGAGAGGGTGCAATACTGTTTCAAGAAGTATTTGCGGTATTGCACCTCTTGCTCTTGTCTACAGCACTATATTGAGTTAATGTTGATGTCATACACTATTAAGCATATGACATATTGACCCAGTAGGCTCCAGAACAAGTTATATTTAAAGGGGGGCACACAACATAAGGTGTACCTCAGCAACCTGAAACGCATCAGATATGTGCTCCCCCATTAACCTCTAAAAGATAAATGCCTAATCCAAGTCCAAACCCATGAGAACACAAAAATTCCTACAGAATGACATTAGAACTTTCACAGGCCATTGCTCGCTCAATATTTTCATTTAACTGTAACACTATATATGAAATTAAATATCTCACCGAGTACAAGAACATTAACACATCATACCAAGGACAGTCACCACACAGTACCCACAACACCCCAATATTTCCACTAAAATTAAACATTGTGCCAAATACAGAATTCAAGGTTGATCTTCACCAAACTTTAGACACATGTGTACCTCCTCTTGGATTACAAGCTCTCTAAGCTTATGAGAACTCCCTTGAAAATTGATGGAGTTATGCCCTAAAAACCCAAAACCAGGCCAGCCTGATGATGCAGAGGGCTGAGGAAGTCTGCCTTACCTCATGTCATGCCATTGACCCAGGTTAGGGAACAACCTCTAGTCATCAGGGAGTCAGCACAGGAGGGGAGAAGGGAGCAGGATTGAGCAACCTAATGGCTACCTATCTCTCCCAGGGAGGTTGTCATCCTGCTGTAGTTCCACCATCATTGGGTGGAGGTCCAGTGGTGGTGTAGGCAGGAGGGGGCTGGCATGTAGGGAGGGCATCTTGAAGCACAGCATGCATATGCCTCCACATGCACCACACACACATGTGCACCTGAGACAGGAGGCAGGCGATAACGGGGCTAAAAAACTGACAAACTATCAATTAAAAAAATTAAAAAACAGATCTTTTTCACATAATTCCTAAACCACTGGGAGTTAAGTGTAACTTACATTTATGTTACTGTTTTGGGCAAGCCCCATAGACTGGAGGATCAAAGCTCCACTCCTGCCCTTTCCTGAATTCACACATTTTCCTTAACCATAACAGTAAACCTAATTCTAATTCCTAAACTACCAGGAGTTAAGTGTCAGTCAACATACTGTGTATGTTACTTTGTGTGTCAAACCATACAAGGAGGAGGGGGTAAGTCCCCCTCCTAAGCTTTCCTGAATATACACATTTCCCTTAACCCCATCATTTTTTTAAGAGATTGCAATTGTTTCCTTATCTCCCTATGGGAGTGCAGGGCCCTGAGCTCCCATCACTCCCTACTCCTCTGTGTATTTGTGTGTGGGAGCTCAGGGCCCTCTGGGTCCTGCATGTCTATCCATCCATCACTCCCTAGAGGTATCCATATTTCTCTTTGGGAGTGCAGTACCCTCTGGGCCCTGCACTGCCATCAATGCATTATTCCTTAATAGTGTCCTTATTTGTGTGTGGGAGTGAAGGGCCCTCTGAGCCCTGTGCTCCCATCTATGTATCAGTCCTTAATAGTACCCATATTGCAAACCATTTCTTAATACCATAGGGACAAAGAAACGGCTCTGTAAACCACACAGTACAATGTTATCCTATGGGAAATCAACCAAAATTCAAATCCACAGAACTTCAAGCCAAAGTAATATATTGTCACAAAACCAACAAAAGACACATCCATGGAGCAAGCCCTTTCTACCCTGAAAATGTAAGTCCAAAATACCAAACTGTTTCTTTGCTATAAGGTGACAAAGAAACAGCTATATAGAATTTATTTTTTTCATAAATTGCGATCAAGAATCTTGTTTCACAAATCATGATCAAAGAATCCATTTTGAACTGCATATCTAAATTTTCCCATGGGAAATAATGGGAAACTTTGAAATTTTATAACTTTGGAATGGATTAATACTTTTAACCAACTTTCAAAAGGCACCACTGTGATCAAACACTGATACACCCTAAAAATGTCAGAACATATCCCCAAGCCATTTTTGTGCAGCAGTGTGACAAATAATTTGACAAAAAGTGGCAATTTTAATTTTTTTTTACACTGAGTATCTCCACATCCACAAATCCGACCAGAAAGAAACTTGCCACACCATGAGATCTTTGATCCCTAAAAGTGCATGCAAAATTTATTGTGAATCAGTTGAATGGTTGTGAAGTTATTAGAGTACAACATTTTGGGTTTAACATATGACTGAACATTGAAACCTAATATACAGGTGCAACCGCGCCTGCATAATACTGGATGGGCAACTATACACAACCAGCATGTTCTGCCACAGAAGAGTTCTGATTCCCTCTCACTTCAAGGGCAAAGCTTGAGAGGTCTGTGGGAATCAGAACCCTGTGGCAGCAGAACACACTGATTATGCATAAAGTTGCTCCTCTTGTATTTTTATAGTGTATAGTATTATGTGAAATGTGTGCATTTTGTGTTTTTCTCTTTCACAATGAAACTGGCTTGTGCAGTCTCTAGAGGTTCTACAAAGCTGTTCTACCACAGAAGGGTACAGTCACAGTGAAAGACCTTTGAACTGTGGTACAACAGCATTTTGAAAAGGATGAATTTCTATATAGAACAATGCTCTGCTATACACTATAAACGTTTCAGACCAAGATTCCACACCATTTTTGTAGAACACGGTGACAAAGAATTTGACAAAAACTGTAATTTACACATTTTCTGAGATTCACTATCTCTATAACTGCACATCCAACTGGAATGAAACATGTCATAGCATGACATCTTAGGTCCCTTATGGCACATGTCAAATGCCATGCAAATCACTTGAACGGATGTAAAGTTATTAAAGCACATTTTCAGTTTAACATAAAAGTGAAGAAAGAATTTGACATAAAATGGTGATTTACATAATTTGGTACTCCATATCTCCACGCCCACACATCCATCAGGAATGAAACTTAACCCATTAAGCGATCTGCACATTTTGGGACTCCATATCTCCACACCTACAATTCCAGCTGGAAAGAAACTTGCAACATCAAGAGATCTTTGGTACCTAATGGAGCATGATACATTTCATGCAAATCATCTAAGGGTTGCAAAGTTATTAAAGCACAAATTATTCAATTTAACATAGAAGTGAAGAAAGAATTTGACAAAAACAATGATTTACACATTTTGGGACTCCACATCCCCACATTCCCACATCCACCTGAAAGAAAACTTGCCACATCAAAAGATCCTTTCTCACTGATGGGGCTTGCCAATTTTCACATAAATCACCCGAATTTTTGAACAATTATTAAAGTATTTAATTATTAATAATGAATTATTAATGTTATTAAAACATTTTAGGACACCATATCTCCACAACCGTACATCCAAGTGAAACAAAGCTTGCTGCATCCACAGCTAATTGCTCTCTGATGGCATGTGCCAAAGGGACTTGGGGTAGTCATATCAGATGACCTAAAGGTGGATAAGCAATGTGAGAAGTCAGTAAGGAGAGCCAGGGGGACACTGAGATGCATAGGACGGGGCATCACAAGTAGAAAAAGAGAAGTGGTAATCCCTCTGTACAGACAGTTGGTGAGACCCCATCTGGAATACTGTGTGCAGTTTTGGAGACCCCATCTATGCAAGGACATAGACAGGATGGAAGCAGTCCAGAGGAGGGCAACTAAAATGGTGCATGGTCTGCATCAGAAACCATATGAAGAGAGGCTGAGAGAGCTTAATGTGTATACCCTTGATGAAAGGAGGGACAGGGGAGACATGATAGCAACTTTTAAGTACCTCAAGGGACTCAACAAAGTCCAGGAGGGTAGCATCTTTCAGAAAAAGAGATGTATAAGAACAAAGGTGCACAATTTAAAGATAGAGGGGGGACAGCTCAGGGGTAATGGGAGGAATTTTTTTTTCACTGAGAGAGTGGTGGATGCGTGGAACCGCCTTCCAAGGGAGCTTGTTGGGTCTAAAACAGTGGGGGAATTCAAACATGCATGGGACAGACATAAGGCAATTGTAGTGGAGGGTTGCAGGAAGTAGGCTGTTGGTTAACTAGAATCTGCAGCTTATCCAATAGGAAGGGAAATGGGCAGACTGGGTGGGTCAAGTGGTCCTTATCTGCCGTCAAAGTCTATGTTTCTATGTTTTTATGTTAATACACATCACCTCAATGGTTGCAAAGTTATTAAAGTACAAAATATTCAGCTTAACATAGAAATGAAGAAGGAATTTGACACAAAAATGGTGATGTACACATTTTGGGACTTCACATCTCTATGCCGGCACATCAAACTGAAACGTGTCACATCAACAGATCTTTGATCTCTGATCACATACGCCAAATTTCATGCAAATTGCAAGAACAGCTGCAAAGTTATTAAAGCACAAAATACAGTATGATAAAATCCTGTTTTGTGATCAAAGAATCTGGTTTCGTGATCAAGAAATCCTATTTCACACAGCATATCTAACTTTTCCCATAGGAAATAATGGAAAACTTTAAAATGTAATAACTTTTGAACAGACGGATATTTTTTTCACCAAACCTTCAAAAGGCACATCTGTTATCCATGACCTATATACCCTAAAAATTTCAGACCAAAACCCAAGCTGTTGTTGCACAGTGACGTGATAAAGAATTTGACAAAAGTGGTAAATTTCAAATTTTTTGACGCTGCATATCTCTGCATCTGCTAATCTGACCAGAACAAAACTTGCCACATCAAGGGATCTTTGGTACCCAAAAGCACATGCTAACCTTCATGCAAATCAGTTAAATGGTTCAGAAATTATTAAAGTTCAAAAGTTTGGGTTTAAGTGACAGTTGAACCCTAATATACAGGTGTAACCATGCCTATATTATGGTAGCATGGTAGTGCTACCATAGTTAGGGTTGAGGAGCCATTTACATGTTAAACCTAAAATTTTGTACCTTAATAATTTTGCAACCATTCAACGAATTTGCCTGAAATTTGGAATACATGATCAAGAACCATAGATCTTGGGATTTGCCAACATTCGTACTGCCTGCATATACAGCTGCGGAGTTATTAAGCGTGATCTGAGCACGCATTTATACTTTTTTTGAATTCTTTGGTCATCTCTAGACATCGCACGGTTTGTACGACTGGTCCGAAATCTTCAGTGAATGTGCAGCCAGGGTCCCTGATGTGCTTTTTGAAGACATAGTGAAAAAATATTAAACAATTCAAAAGTTATTCAAAAAACAAATTCCCATTATAAGTCAAAGGGAAAAGTTAACAAAAAGTTTGACAGTGTCGCAAATGCAGTTTTTACTTTCACAAATGGCCCTTTTACTGTTGCAAATCCACCATTTTGTTTTCAGTTGGTCATCAGAAAAATGCTAGGCATTTAAATTTGGGACCTCTAGCAACCTAATTCTTTTTGTATTCACCTAGTCGGACCCTGAGGATGCTATGCATGCCTTTACTTTGGGGAAAAACACCCCAGAAATATGTTTTTCAGATTTCTGGAAAAAGTACTTTCACAAAGTACTTTCGCACTTGTGACAGTGTCAAATGAATTTGTGAAAGATTTCGCAAAGTTCGACAGTACTTTTCCAGGCTGTGTGAAAATGACAGCAATTCTTTGGCACCCTGCTGCTAAAGAACGACTTGGTCTTTTGGGCTGAAATTTGAAAGGGAACGCAGCCAACATCTGACAGATGTGCCTTTCAGTGTTTTGGTGAAAAAGTATTACAGGACGTGAAAGTTGCGGCATTCCAAAGTTGACGCTTTTTCCCATAGGATAATATTACGGCATCTACCGCATTACAGGAATCCTTTGCTGCCCTGCTGCAAAATAACGGTTTGATCTTTGGGGCTGAAATTTGGAGAGAAGAAAGCCAACATCCTACAGATGTGCCTTTTACTGGTTTGGTGAAAAAATATTACAGGGAGCGAAAGTTATGGCACTACAAACTTCTCTTTTTTTCCCATATGATTACATTACGGCGTTCGCCGTGCCTTTCAGGGACAGTAACTCGGAAATGGTGCGAAATACAGACTTTTCGTCAGAAAAATGCTTAGCCCCCTAGTAGGGGCTAAGCATAAAACTAGCCAGGAAAGTCATAAATCATATGACTTTTACATTTTTTCTACGTCATACAGTTCCTGAGATATAAGCAATTTACTACTCCAACTCCTCATTTTCGGCTCTAAGACCCATTATTATGCATACATTCTTTGTACTCACTGTCTTTCTCTATGCAGCTTTTGGGAAATTAGCCTGTGTGCTTACATTACTGTTACCCTTATCATTTCTGCTTGCGGTTCCGTAACCATTTCACTTACTGTTCCCTTCTACGGCACCATGTGCGTTACCCTTCGCATTTCCATTTGCACTTGTGTTTGCGTTATTTTAACCATTTCTGGGTACAGTACTGTTTATCTTTCTGTTTTGCTTTGCGCCACCATGCGCATTACCATTTGTGTTTGCGGGCATCGTGTTACTATGTGACAAGACATTACGTGGTGGGAGCACAGGGCCCAATCTCGCTGCCACATTACATTCACTATTTCTCATTATACTTCTCAAAAAGAAAGGAAATTAGAGGCAAAAAACTCCATTTAATGAAGTAGTTAGGGTTGTTCTGGCGACAAAGTGAGAAGTCGGTGTTAGGTTGAAAGCCTTGGACTCTCTTACCACACCACCGGGAGTCGTGGTGCCATTGGGGTTGCCGTCCCAACTCCTCATCCCATTCTCCCATACCTCTGCTTCTTCACACATCTGGATGGGGTGAGAGTTAGACAGCAATCAACGCCGCACTCGGTGCAGGTTGGGGTGGGTGGGGTTCCATGGCTTAACCCTATCACCAAATTTCTCACTTTTGTCGCTGTGGAACAACCCTAACTAATGCATTAAACAGCACTTTTTGCCTGTAATATATATATATATATATATATATATATATATATATATACCTATGTGTGTGTGTATATATATATATATATATATATATATACAGTATATATATAAATTTATACCACACTTATGCCACAGGAAAATTAATGTTTAAATAACAATATATACACATTGTGCCTCCTATTTAGTCCATAAAAATCCATCTTAAAAAGAAGTCTTCAAGTCAGGAAAATGTCCACAAAAATCCGTCAAAATTCATAAAGTTTAGCAACAAAACAAAATAGTCAGTGGAAAATATTTGTACTAGTTCAAAAATGGTGTTAGCTGAAACCTTTCATTTAGGCCTTTATCTCCCTTTGCCTTTAGAGTATATTGCCAGTAACTTTCACATTTTAAAAGCATTCTATTCAGATCCCCACCTCTGTGATGTAGGCAGATTCTTTCCAAACCTTGAAACATAAACTGCCATTTGTTTCCTTTCAATGATATGTGTGTAGCCAATGCATTATTCTATTCTTGTTTTTCTGTAGCTCTAAGGTGTTCACCCATGAACACTTTAAATTTTCTAATTGTCTTACCAATGTAAAAGATGCCACAGATGCAGGCTGCTTTATAAACATTCCCTTCAGTGTTATAGTTTATAAATGAATTTACTTCGTATTTTCTTCAATTTTTGGCATCTTCAAATGTGTCTCCTAAAATTATATACTTACAAAAGCTCCTCAGGCATTTAAAGTGGAAAATATATTGGCATAAAATAATAGCAGAACCAAAGTTAGAGGCCTGGACAGTGGAAAAGCCAGGAATGGTATATAGAAGGTGTTGAAATACTGCCAACATGTTAATTAGAAGTCAGCTCTTGCCAAAGGTACAAGTTTAAACTCACAGACCCCTACCCAACGGCAACTACCGATGTGGCCTATGTTCTTTTTGTAAGTATATAATGACATATACTATACAATCATTAAATAATCACAAAATACATTAACATGGACTTTAGGAGCTATGTGTGATGGTTGCTAGGTACTGGGATGGTGGGAGGGTACCTCTATCTAAGGCCACAACTATCATAGCCCATAATGGTTCCTGCATAGCCTCCCAGAACTATTTATAAAAATCAACTGGGAGGCCATCAGGCCCCAGAGCCCTAATCAAAGTGAGTTCCTTAACAGTTTTTTTTTTTTTATTTCTGGCCTGGTTATGCTCCTCTCCAGTTCTTTTTCATCTTCACTGATGATTTTCAGGAGAGACTCATGCAAGGAAGGAGGTAGGGTCAGTGGAACCAGATGTGATTTCAGTAGTATAGAGGGCTGAATAATAATTTTGAAAAACATCCCGTATGTCACTTTGATGAATAGTAAGGGTACATTCTCTTATGGCAATCTGAGGGACAGCCTTGCCTGCCTTTTTCTCTTCAGTTGCTTAGCAATCCACTTCCCACCCTTGTTCCTTCGAAACAGGCAGAGGCCTGGGGAAAAAGCTAGATTTCATTTAATGTGAACTTGACTAGTTGGTTTAACCTGCATTTTGCCAGTCATGGCTCATGTAGCTTCCCCAAGGAGGCTATCTGCTGTGCTCTTTTTCCAAGATGGATACCTTTTCTTGTAGCTTCTTCTCTTTGCAAATGTCCTCCCTATTTTTTTATGAGACATAAGATATGAACAATCCTCTCATGAAAATGTTCATGGCTTTTAACCTTACAGTGACAGAAGTGCCCCTCTTTTTGCTGTATGAAAGAAAATCTGTGATAGCCTCTGCCATCATTTCTGGAAGGCAATATCCACTAGAAGTCATGGATCCAGTCTCCACTGCCTTGGGGGTGGTGCACAGTCCCCCAGGATTAGAGTGGGATAGTAGTGAAGCATGGTCTGAATAGAGAATAGGTTCATACCAAGCTTGGATTAATGGAGTTAGGAGGATAGCTAAGACAAACATCATGTCAATGCATGCATTAACTTCATGGGTGTGGGAGTAGAAGGAAAATTCTCTCACTTCTGGGTAAGGAAATATCCACACCTTATACAGGGCATGCTCTGGGGCCACCTGGCACAGAGTGGTAGCTCTCTTAGTTAAGGTGCAAATCGGGGGGGGGAGCAATCAACATTTTATCCCAAATGGTATTAGAATTGCGCATTATAATCAGGGGAGAGGCAAACTCCATGAGAGTAATAGAGAGCCTTTGGACAAATTCTGGACAGTGAAAATTAGGTCCCTATACTGACACCATTGTACTGTATATGTCTCTCCTCCAACCTTGATCACCAGTATAAGATATCACCACTGGGAGTCATATAGCTGTTTAGTTATCCTAATCTGGATCCCTGATCAAATTTGAACAGGATTACCACCCCACTGGCTTTGGGGGTGAAACAGGAAACCCTCATCTGGTCCCCCATACCTTATCCAGTTTTCCAATCTCTGCAGTAACTATGTGTATTTCCTGCATGCATACAACATTCCCCTTCAGCTTTTTGATTTGCTTACATACTTCATTAAGCTTGATAACAGTCTTTTAAACCATTTACATTCCAGCTCAGAAATTTTAATTCAGTTCTCATTTAAGTAACCTGGAATGAGATGCTTTTAAACCCCGCGCCCTCTGCGTCAAATATTGGTTGCCTGGGATTTCTATCAGGATAAATAAAATAAAAACAATAAAAAAAATTCTGTATCATTCCCCAATGGTACAATAACCCCTTCTCTCTCACCAAAAAAAAACAAAAAAACACGAACTCTGGAACATTCCCGAATGGTACCATAACCTCGTCCCTCTCACCAAAATGGAGATATGGCTGTAAATTGTACATGTAGCATGATTAACCTCTCATAACAAGCAACAGGCTAAGAACCCAGAAAAGAACCAAGTATTACCATTTCCCCTTCCCACATACTCCCAAACAACCGGGACTGAGCTGACTTGAACAAAATTTTGATCCCTCTCCAAAAATCTCTCAGAACAGCTGGTACTGGCTGAGCAGAAAAATAGATCACTCATACTCCCTCAGTCCCCTCTCCCCACTTTAGAAACCCAAAGGGTTTGCAAGTACAATACTCTTCCTCATGGTAAGAACCAGGAGCTGTGTATTCACTTTCTGTTTACATTTTTTCTATGCAGGTTCTTCAGTAACACATCCCTTTTAAATCCCAATTTGGTTTAGACCAAAACCTAGGAATAGATTATCATTAATGGAGAATCACTCCTTTAAACATGCTAAAACTGCTCATGCATACCCCATGGTTCGAGTCCCTCACTCTGTTAGCAGACATCATGACAGTGGGAACTCTCATATAGATTCTGAGGTCCTCCGCCATGTGCTGCCCAACCATTTAGGGTTGGGGGGTCTAGTACTGTCCTATAATTTTGTGTTACTGGCAAGTGTGTCTGGGGGGGTCTCAGCCCAGGCTTGATTAAAGTTTAATGCATACTGAGTTCAGTTTCTTGAGAGGAAGATGGCACAAAATAGAGATTCTTCTACCACAATAACAGCTCAGCCCTCCCACCTGCTGCCATATGGGTGCAAAGACTCTCCTATCCCACCAACCACTCCCCTTGAAAGTCCTAGCTGATCTACAGTATTTGTAAGCCCCCAACCCAGGGTGGGATTACCTTTTGTGCCTTGCGTTGCCCCAATTGCCTCACCGCTACCAGCCCCAGGTCCCTTTTGTGTCTCCGAATATCCATCTGGCCCTCAACATATTTTCCTTCCAAGAAGGACCAGAGGAGTGAAGATACAGAAATACCATGCTGCAGCCACATGAATGTGTGAGCCAGAACTCCAAGTATGCGTAGAAGCACAGTTTTGTTTTTGCCCCACCACTGCAGCAAAACAAAAGCTCCTCCATTGCTCCCAGTCCCCCAAAATCAGTTAGTTGGGGCCTAGAGACACGAGGGAGGTGGGTGAGGAGCCAAAAGTTGTTTTATTTAAAGAGCACCAATGAGCACTTTGGACTGGCTGTAAATGTTAATGAAGGAAATGAATATTAATGAACTGCCCTGCTTGCAGCCTGGAGACAGAGTAATTCAGAAGGTTTGACAGGTAGGGGAAAGTGTTCTGCTTTTAAAATCTGAAGCCAGACAATACAACAAAGGGGACACTAAAGGACTGTAGAGGAACTTTAAAGTTGGGACACATTATGAGCTGCATGTTGACTGGAAATACAGCAGCCATATGTCCTACCTTTAACTCTTGCCACAGTCAATCAGGAACCAGAATTTTGGCAGAGGGCTCATGAGACTAAAAAAGGGGGTTGTTGGGAGAAGAGACATTGACATTACTTGGTGTCCAACAACCAAGCAATAGGGCATGGAATGATTCCAATAAATATTATTTTTTTCCATTTAACAACGTCTGCAGTCAGTCAGGAAAGGACAATGAAAAAGGGATTTAAGGGGCTGTTTTTCCCACCCTGTGGAATTCCTGAGAGCATTTTGGAGACAATAGAGCAGAAGAAACTGATGTGGGCTTGCTAACCATAAAGGCCTACTGTTTGCCCAATAGCCTTGCTGGCCCAAGTGTTAGGAAGCTGCAGAGTGCCTGTGAAAAGCAAGGAAGCCCAGGGAAGAGAACTGTACTGCGTAAGTGATTCCCTGGAGCTTTGGGCCTGCAGCTATGGGAAATCTGAAGAGTCTGCAGCCTGAAGAAGAGAGATTTGTGAGATTTGCAGTGAGAAAGAGAGGCTGACTAGCCTACAGCCTGGAAAAAGAAATCAGAGTTTGCAGCTGAAAAGCAGAATCTGTAAGGACACAGCCTTGAAACAGTGTCCAAAACTGAGAATAAATTGGCTGGCAACTTGTATTTTCCCTCAGTGGAGTGAGTACCCTTGAGGCTGTTTTTGCTGTAAGCCAGGGCCTGTGTTTTCTGGGGCTAAAGACTAAGCCAAATTTCTGCTCCTTTACTGTGTCAGAGAAATAGTATGTGTCAAGTGACCAGTCTGGGGAACATCCAATCTGTCCCATCCCCAGATCGAAGAGAAGACCTCTGGAGAGGAAGATGTCAAAAGACCTGCCAGGAGAACTCTGCATACAAAGGCCCTCGGGGAGAAGATTGGAAAGGCCTGGCAGTTGAAGAGCAGCATTCTTCATTTCATCACCCAACTACTGCTGTGGTGTACCAACAACCCCGGATACCAGCATGATGCAATGGAATCAAATGTCTGCAACCCCTATTAAATCCACAAATTGTGAAGACCCCGGGCTGTGGTTCAGTGATGTCCTTATTTAGCTAGCTACAGTAGCTAGTCAGAAAAAAAGGGGGTTAAGTCCTGGGCAGGACTGTGCCAGTTTTAAAGTTGCCACCCGGCAGAAAGGTTAACGTATTTTATCTGCTTCTACTGTTTAAAGCTATTTGGGCCCCAATGAAAGATCCCCAGCATCTTCTATGCAGTGGTGCGGTACCCACCCACTGGAATTTAGAAATCATTTTGCAAGTGCCATTGGGAGGCCAGGTTCACTTGTAGGTGGGAGATGGGGATTGTGAGGGGTAAAGTGTTTCATCAGTTGTTTATGTTGTCGTCCTATTTTTTCTCCCTTTTTCTCCCTCTCCCCAAAATAAAAACTGTTAATTGTTAATGTTATATTCTGGTACTGTGACTCACTGCAAAAAGGAGGAATTGTTATTGTGTGGGTAAGGTACAGTGGAGGCAATCAGTGTATTTCCTGGGGGGTGGTAATCTGCAATTTATCCATCGGTATCCCCTATCACTATCCCAGGTGGAGGCACCATGTGCAACTGTTGTTCTTGTACCACTTGTCTGCCAGAGAACCTAGGCCTGCCCCTAGAGGTGCATCCAGGGAAGCACTGGGGCCCCTGGAAACAGCCGAGGTGAGTCTGATGGGTTGTTACATATGTTTCCTTTAGTTTAACCTACAGTAAAATATTAAATTCATACTTGTTCTGGTCTGTTATCATTGTGTGTAAGTCATTTCCACCAGTGTCATTTAGGCCTGCACAGTGTACCATTCCCTTCCTTATTCCTGCCAACCCTCTACTTCTGCAAGTTTTCACCACTGAGGATCAGCTTTCAAGTGGAGGATCCATTATGTCTTTGCACCCCTCTGCCCAGAGGTGTCACTTCCTCTGTGCCAGGCCTATGCATTTTTTTGATGGTTGTATCAGCCACCTAATTATAAGCTTTAATGGATATTCATGGGCAATGCCAGTTAGTGCTGTAAAGGCGGTGTTTTACTGCATTAAAGGCCTGGCACTAATTGTGGAGCCTTTTACTATAATCTAGAAAAAGACTCTATCCGTTGCTGCACATTGTGAAGGGATCTTTTTTCTAGCCACTTGCAGAATAATTTGGCAGTTTGACTAACAGAGAAACTTCATTAGGAAGTGTTTGTGTTTCTCTGTGGAATCTAGGCACTTGCTTGGTAACTGGTGTGCTCACTGAATCTTTATGTCATAGGCAGGATCCAGGCCTAACACCTTGTGAATCTACTTTTTCAGTAACTTTATGGGTCTTCTCCTTTGATCACTTCTGGGAGCTCCACCACCCAAACGTTATGTTGGCCCTCTCTATTGTTTGTGGTTGTCCAAGGTCTCGGCCATCTCTTCCAAATGCTTGTGCACTGCTCTGAGTTCTGCGTCCACTATCATAAGGTAGTCTTCTTATTTGCCTACTAGGCACTCTACTTTGTATAATTGTGAGCCATGCTCATTGGTAGTCTCCCCCAGAACACTGACGGTAGTGTGTAAGTGGCAGAATTGGACCTTAAGGTTTTTGAAACTTGCCCACATTTCATTGCTCACTTCATAGAACAGCATTTCTGTTGGATTTGTTTGCAGTCAGAAGAAGTGTCATTTTGGTAGTGTCTTTAGCTGTATAGCCTGATGTAGGCTCCAAGCACAATGTTGCATGCTTCTGTGAGTCCATAGGCTCATCCCCCGTGCTGGACTTTTTGATTGCCTAAATATTATTTGAAACTGCTTCTTCATCGGTTTCCACTGTGTGGCCAGAGATGCCAAGGTATTTGAAGTCTCAAGTCATGTTTTACATAGAGGATGATTAAGATTGTTTATGGATGCACAGAAGAGCTCAAAATTATGCATTTGTCTTGGTCCCCTGCTTGGTCACAGCCCCCAAAACATGTCCTTGTTAATATATTCAGTGATAGCCTCCTTTCAAGAGACAGAGGGTATTGTTTCATCTTGGTTATTCCTAATCTCTCATTAGTGTTGGACATTGGGGGCCATGGGGTATTGTTAGATTGTCCAAGGTGCTGTGTGGGACTCACTGGTTAGGTGTTGCTGTGGGTTGAGTCCTACCTCACTGCTAGAGCACAGCAGGTTATTCTGGGTAATTCTATCTCTGGAAAAGCTCTGCTTGACTGTGTAGTGCCACAGGGTCTATTCCTCTCCCATATGTTGTTCATTGTGCACATGCTACCATTGGGTGAGATCAAAACACAGCATAGTCTGGTATTTACATATATGCTGATGATATCCAGCTGTACCAGTCTTGTGCATGTAACTGGTATGATGTTATCTCTATGCTGAGTCATTGTCTTTATGAAATCAATAAGTTAATGGTTTCTAACTGGCTGAGCATTAACCCAGGGAAGACAGAGGTGTTGCTTGTCATACTAGGTTCCTTTAGATCAGCAATGACAAGTGATGGTAACATGTTACCAGCCTTAAATGGCACCACAAACAGAGCTGTGAATGAGGTTAGAAATCTAAGGGTCATTATGTGTTGCAAGCTGACACTAGAAAATCAGGTGTCAGCTGTAGTCCATAATGTTTTCTTGTGTTTATGTAACATTTCCTAGATGAAGGTCTATCATATGCCATGGGACCTGATTTTGATAGTGCATGCCTTTTTAACATCTTGCTGGCCTACTGCATGCTCATTGCTTGGGTTTATCTTGAGGTTTGCTGCACAGCCTGCAGCTGGTACAGAATGCAGCAGCTTGGCTGATTGTTAAAAAGTCTCAGTCTGAGCATATCACACTGGTGCTGTGCAGCCTTTGCTGGCTGCTTGCCCATTTGCTGGCACATTAGCTTCAGTACTAGCTTGTTGATTTACAAGGCTATGTACAGTTTAAGCCCTCACTACTTGAAAGAGCACCTGTCCATATACAGCCCCATCTCTCCTCTTCACTACACCAAGGCAGGTATTTTTGCTGTTCCTCAATCAAGGCTAAAATTATCCAGGGACAGGGCCTTTGAGGCGACTGTGACCCTGTTTTGGAATTCTTTTCCACTCCATGCTTTTATTCCACGTTCAGTGGAGACCTTCGAAAAGTGTTAAAATGCCACCTCTTTGAAATGGCCTACAGTACATGCTTGAGAACACTTGCTGAGTTTATTGTTTTTTTATAATTTCAACATTGGCTATATATTTATTTAGTCTGTTTGTGAGGTGCCCTGTGTCTTTGGGCTAGAACACCAGAAATATAAAATTGTCTTGCCTTGCCTCAATAAGTCTTTGATTTTCCTAGGACTCTGTAAGCCAGAAAAAGCTAAAAAAATGTCATTAGGACATGTATTTTTTATGAAAAGACAGCTCTGTTCTAACAGTCTAAGGCCCCCATTTTCAAAGGAGATGGGCGGCGCATCTTGGCCAAAAATGGAGATGAGCTGCCCATCTCAAAAAAATGCTCCAAACCGCCATATTCAAAAGGGGTAAATGGGCTGCCTAAATCGAGATGGGCCACGGTCCAAAAATAATGTATGCTGCCCAAGTAGAGGGGGTGTGCCCATAAATATTCCGCCCAAGCGAATATTCAGAAAAGATGGGCCACCCAAGCACCTGAAATGAGCTGTATAAAGTTAGGCATGGAAAAAACATGCCTAAATCTGCCAGCCACCCACAGGCAGGCTGCAGTAGTGCAGCCAGGAGCGCAGCAGTCTGCCAGCCCTGTTAGCCTTGTGCCCCCCCCCAAATACTTCACAACTGTCCCTGATTATGAGGGATGCTCCTCATTGTACCCCTCAAAAGTGCTCTGTTCCTCATCTGTGCCTCATGGAGAAAGGTGCTACTCATGCAGAGGATGTGCTGTAAATACACACAGTAAAGAAGATATACATAATATTCCAAGATGCAAACCATAAATAAACATTGTACAAGTAAACACATTGGTGTCCACAGTGTCCTGAGCTTGTATCACAGTCTTCAAGGAAGCGTCCCTCATCATGGGGTCAGTGTCCCTCACTGTCCCACTGTTTGAGTGTCTGTGGCTCTGTTTTCAGTGCCCAAAGGATGAGAGGTATGCCCTCCCCAGCCCCATTCCCTAATGGATGCCACAGACATCCCAGGCAGTTTCCATACTGTAGTGGTAACCACCTTCCAGCCCGATCCCCGATCACCAAATATGTATGCCAACCCCACCTTTCCATAGTGTAGTAGCCCCCCACCCAGTCCCAATTCCAGCTCGATGTAAACAATCCTGTCTCCATTGTTTCCATAGTGTAGTGGCCCCCCACTCCCCTACCCCAGTAGACAGGAACCCCCTCCCCTTACCCCCCAACACGACCTGTGCCAGTGACTAACATAGCCCTCCACACCCTAACACAGCCAGCCGCTGACTGATTGGGTTGCAAGCTCCTACTGTACATAGCACAAATTCATTGGATGATAAATTACCTCTCTTTTTAATTAATATCCCTTTTGTGATTGTGAAATTGTATCCTCATTTGTGCACGTCCCTTTAGAAAAGAAACAGAGAATAATGGAGATTTTTCATATGCAATTTTTCAATCCATCTCACATCTCCTGATCCAGTACATGTCCTATCAGGCCATGACACACACATAAAGCTCTTGTGAGGGAATGCTCTCCAGGCCATAGTAAGGTGTCACCTATGCAATACAACACTGTGCAATACCTTCCTAGGCTTGGAGCGGTGACTTCACTATTCTTCATACTAGCACCCACTCACCTCCATTTCCTGCTCCCTTTGGCATCAGTGTTATATAACACACCCCTTCCCCGCCAGAAGCCTCACCTTTTCTCCCAACCTATTTTGATGTCCAGTCTTCAGGTAGTCCCTATCCCTTCCCACCCATTCCACTACACCTCCATTGTTTACCTACTGCAATGGTTTCTAGCTCCCCAACCTGTTCCCCCATCCTTTATCTTCAAACAGTTGCAATAGTAGTCATCAACATTTTCTTCTGCATTCTACATGCTTCTATTCCCATCTCTGCTGCTATGGTGCCCCACGTAGCTGTTTTTTCTGTGATTTCCCCAACACTATATGTTCAGCCCCAACACTGCCTCACTTCAGTTCTCTACGCTTACCTCTGTCTTCACTGTGCTGCACTATTCTTCAGGTTAGCTCCTATCTTCCCATAATTCCAGATCCCCTCAGTGGCACTGGTATGTAGACCCACCTTACCCTTTTGATGGCCTCCTCTTTCTTTCCCAACGCGCTTTGCTTCTGAACTCTCCAAACAGTTGCAACAGTGGCCATCCACACATTCTCCTGCACTCCGCATTCTTCTGATACCACCTCTTCTGCAATGGTGCATGGGCACACACATGTGCGTAAGCACACACACCCCACCTCTTCTGTCATCTCACTAGCACTTCTCCCCTCTGCAGATGTATGTTTCACCCCTGACTGCAGTGCTGTAGTCCACCCTTACCTTTGTCTCTACTCTGTTGCAATGGTCTCTGCCCCCACCTTAGTTCCTTCCTGTTGATTCCCCTTGCCTACCACCAGAGTCTGTTGCCCCAGTGTACAGCTGTTTCACCACACACACACACACCACTTGCATATGTGTACTCTGCAACAATATGTACACAATATTGACACAGAGCACAATATAAACACAGAGATGTGTTCAACAGTAATTTATAATGATAGTCAGTGTGATATAGCTTATGTTTTCTGCCAGTGTATTGTGTCATATTGTTTTCTTCAAACTGGAATCATCTAATTGTGTTGTCACAGACATCAAACCAAGAAGAGGACTGCCATGTCTTTTTCCTCAGAACTACTGCACAGTGAAGCCCATGACATCAGAAACAGCATCTGACTTGGACTTCATGCCCCAATGTGCATCTGCAGTGTATTCATCCCCAACCACAGGGAGGTATGCACATCCTTGTGCAGTCACATCATTGCCATCAGAGCTGGTGGGTGGGCAGGAACTGTGTTCGAGGTGTATAGCTGTCACTCATCATGCCTGACAGACTAATTTCTGCATATAGCACAAGACTGATTAAAATTAGCCCTAAGATTCAACTCAAGCAACTCATCTATGTAATAAATGAATAAAACTATTGTTTCTAAGATGTTCTATGTCATTTAAACATAGTTGTATAGTATGAGAGCTGGTAGCAAGGTAAATTCACAACACAGTCCAACAAGCATATGTTGTGAGTAGCATCTAGGAGAACAAGAGTGAGTACACACACTTATCAGTCAGTTTTTAGCCTGAGATGGCTGGCATAATGATGTACTGCTTGTATACACACAAAATACAGTGAGGGCCTAGAGTCTGGACCTGCAGTCCATGTTGCACTTTTGTGTGTGTGTATATGGGGAGGAGGGGGAGTTGTCTGTCGTGTTCACAGTCACCTAGCTGGATCTGATTTTTATTTTATAGTGACAAGTCTGCCAATCATTGCAGAGTGGCCAATGACAGACAACTTGTGTGAGAACAAAAATAATTGTTGGGTGTTTCTCATTCTTCCTGAGTGGTTACCTCACTGGCAGACACAATGAGCTCCCAAAACAGGATATTTACCATCTAGCATTTGCCCATGTTGAGATTGTATGAGGCTCAGCAGCTTTTGGGGTCAGTGTTCCAGCTTTCTCACTGAACTGATTGACGCTCTGTTATAGATTCATTCAAACAGTTTCCTTCAATTTGTAATAGTAGCAGCTGTGTTACATTGAGATACTGCCAGCAAAAAAATATATATGCTGCAAGTCTTCATTACTGTACTGCATGACAGCTTATTAAAAACAAAACCTGTGACCTTTTTTAATTTGTATTTATCATCGATGTTGTATGCAATGGATGTATAGCTTACTACTCATATTCAACCACATTACTTTTCAGATAAACACTTTCAAGTTGAGTGGACCATCCGTCAGTAAATCAATCAAGGTTTTGTATGGACTCAGCACGTAGGAGTGAACAAGATTTTCTCAGTTTTCAGCTTGACAGTGTTTATCTGAAATGACGAAAAAAGACATAATTCTTTTATATAAGCCTAATTGAGCTGTGGGACTGGAAAACAAAACTTTTCCTCTCAGTTGTCCACACAGCAAATAGTGAGGGCTGATTTCAGTACTAATAGTGCTATTAGTGTATCACACAGTGATGAAGACTCACAGTATGCCCAGGTGCTGTAGTTGTCAGTGAAACTAAATTGTCTGAAAGGTTGAGTGTTGGAGTGAGAGATTCACTCAGCTGCTTGAACAATCACACAGTAGTGGTTGCATCCAAGCCCCCCACAACCTTCATTCGCAAAGATAATGTACTATGGAGGCTCACATGTAGCCACTCAGCCTGGCTTTCCAAGCAGTTGAGTGAATTTCCTTCACTCCGACATGCTGCAACCTGTCCAAAAATGTATTATAATGAAAAGGTGTATTCCAAAATTGAGTAGTAACAAAACATTAGTTTCACTGACAGCTACCTGGATATGCTGCATTATTTAGGCTTACATAAAAAATCTGTGACTTTGTAAGTGGTTTTTGATAAACTGTCAAGATGAAAGTGAGAGAATCTTGTTCTCTACTACATGTTGAGTCCATGCGAAACCTTGATTAACTTACAGACGGATGATCCATTCAATTTGAAATTGTTTATCTGAAAAGCAATGTGGCTGAATATGAGTTAAAAGCTATATCCTTGGTGCATACAGTATATGAAGATAAATAAAAATTATAAAAGGTCACATTTTTTTCCTTTTTTATAGAGATTCTTTTCCTATGATCACCCCTGGCACACCTTCCTTCTGCCCAGACCCCCAGCCCTGACACTTGGCTTCCCCAGAACTTACCTTCTCACTCAAATCCTGGCTAGCTGGACTATGGCAGGGTCCCAGTCACTGGTATGGAGCTTACAGGGGACCAGACATCATTCTGTGGCCAGAGGTTTTTTTTCCTTCTGGGATAGGCTCCCTCTGGACCTTCCCATGCTATGGTGTAGCAATGAACTCCAACTTTATGGAGACATCCTCAAATGCCTGGATCAGTCCACCTATGTGACATGCCCAGACCTGTGCTGCCACCTGGATACTTCCGGGTGGAGGTCAAGAGCAGGTCACATAACCGGCCCCAATTCCTGAGGGAGGAGAGCTGTCCTCAGACATTCGATCCTCTCTTCTCTGGCAAGTCCCCAAGCAACCCATGTTTGTTCTTGAACCCTGGTCACTGGTGTGGCAGGAGGTAAGGTGATGAGCGCCTTAGCCCTCCATGCAACAGGCCAGTGCTACAGGTTTATTTTTCTGTAAGTTGTCATACAGGAATGAAGACTTTTTTTTGGGTGGCAGTATCTTGATATAACACAGCTGCTATTATTACAAATTGAAGGAGTCTGTGTTTATATAAATCTATGTCTCAACATTGCTAAGAATAACAGAGTGTCATAGGACTTCCCATGCATACCATGTACCATTTTTGTTGCCCTTCTCTGGATCCTTTCAAGCCCATCTATGTCCTTACATAGGTGAGGTCTCCAGAATTGGACCTCATACTCCAGGTGAGGTCTCACCATCGTTTTATAAAGAGGCATCAGCACTTCCCTCCTTCTGCTTATTATGCCCCTCCTTATGCACACTAGCATTCTATTTGCCTTGATCACTGCCTTGCTGCATTGGTTACCCACCTTAAGGTTGCTTGATATTATAATTTCTAGTGCACTTACCTGGTCAACAAAAACTAAATAAATAAATAATCCCTAAATTCCTCTCCTGCTCATTTGACTTAATTACAGTACCCACCCCCACCCCCAGTGTATAAGTGGCTTGTGGGTGTTTATGCCCTATGTGCATTACTGTACACTTTTTTTGACATTGAATTTCAGCTGCCAAATTTCCAATCACTCTTCCAGAATCCTCAGATCCTCCCTCATGGCCTCCACCTGCCCTGGGGTGTCCACCCAATTGCAGATCTTTGTATCATCTGCAAATAGGCACATCTTCCCCTTCAGACCCTCTGCTATATCATTGATATAGACATTAAAAAGGAGGGGTCCCAGTACCAGCCCCTGGGGCATCCCACTCATCTTCCCTGCTCCCTGGAAAGCACCCCATTAGCCACCACCCCCTGGCTTCTGTCCTTCAACCAGTTTTCCACCCACCTAGTTACAGTAGCAGCCACAGACACTGCCAGCTATTTCCCAAAATTTCTGTGATATTTCCAGATATATCTAATGTTTTCTCCATTTCTACAGTAGGGGTAGCAGAGAGAAACTGTTTAGAAATTTCGCGAAATATCTGGAAATAGGTGGCAATGTCTGTGGCTACTACTGTATTTTCTGTCCCACCACTAAGCTTTCCAGCTTATTTACCAGCCTTCTGTGAGGGATGGTGTTGAAGGCCTTTCTGAAGTCCAGATAGGCTACATCCACCACCCCTCCCTGATCGTCCACCTTCATTATCCAATCAGAATACTCTATTAGGTTCATCAGGCATGACCTCCCATTTGTGAAGCCATGTTGCCTGTTGTCCTGCAGCCCGCTGTACACATAGTAGTCTACCACCCTTTTCATTATTAGTACCTCCATCACTTTCTCCACCACCGAGGTGATGCTGACTTGGCAATAACTCTTTGCCTCTTCCTTGCTTCCCCCCTTATGTATTGGCACCACATCCACCTTCTTCCAGTCGCTTGGCACCCACCCTATCTCCATGGTCTCCAGTGACAAGTTAAACAGCTTCATCAGAGGTGCTGCCAGCTCCTCCATTAGCTCCCGGAGTACCCTAGGATGCAAGTCATCCAGACCCATTACCTTATCCATCTTAAACCTTCCTAGTTCCTCTCTTCCCCTGGCTTCACTGATCAGGCTAGAATCTACCCTTTTGCCTTCCCCTCTTCTCCCTCTTCACTCAGGTCCCATTCCCTCCCCCTCCTCCGTGAAGACAAGCAGAAGTAGCTATTAAGCACCTCTGCCTTCTCAAAGTCCCCCTTCACTAGTACTCCCTCTTCACCCCTCACCCATACTATCCCCTGCCTCACCTTCCTCCTCTCTCCCATCTACCTAAGAAAAGTTTTATCACCCGTTTGGCCTGCCTTGCAATTTTGTCTTCTGTATCAGCTTTAGCCCTCCTAATCTTCTGCCCTGCCACCCTCAACTTCTCTCTGTAAGTCTCCCTGTCCTCCTTCCTCAGTGACTTCTTATATGTTATAAATGCCCTTTTCCTTTCCCTAAATGCCCCAGCCACCTCCCTGGTAAACCAGAGTGGCCTCCATTTTTCCTTTGTTCTTTTTTACTCTCTTTATGCAGAGTTCAGTGGCATTGAAACTGTAATAACTTTAGAATGGATTAATAATTTTTCACCAATCCTTCAAAATGCACATCTGCGACCCAAGCCCGATATACCATAAAAATTTCAGACCAAACCCCCAAGCCAATTCTGAGAAACGGCGTGACAAAGAATTTGCACAAAAATGGTAATTTTTTTTACATTCTGTATCTTTGCACCTGCTAATCTGAGGAAAACAAAACATGCCAGATCCAGAGATCCTTCATCCCCAATGGTGTATGCAAAATTTCATGTGAATTGGTAAAATGGTTGCAGAGTTATTATAGGGGCGCAACTGCACCTGTATATACTAATATACTAAGATGCCACAAAGTAGGCCCAAAGGTCTATCTAGTCTGCTTGAAAATCAGCACCTGGTAGATGCACCATTCACAGCCCCCCCATCTCCTCACCCATTGGGGGTGCATCTCCAGGTCTGGAATTACTCAGTTTATTCCTCATCCTCTGCCTGTCCCAGTACCTTTTGAAGCCCTCCACAGTTTTCAATTCCACCAGTTCCACTGGCAACACAGTCCATGGTTCCACTACTCTCTCTCTCTGTGGAATAGCGTCTCCTAGTCTTATCCCTGAACCTCCCTCCTACCAGCCTCAGGTGATGCCTCCTGGTGGCCTCTGCCTCTCTCAGCTGGAAAATCCTCTCAAGGTATGCTTTATTTACCCCCTTTTGGTATTTAAAGACCTCAGTCATATCCCCTCTGTCCCTCCTCTCCTCCACGGAGTACAAGTTGAGCTCCTTGAGTCTCTCCTCATAGGTCTTTTCTCCAGACCCTGTATCATCCTGATCACCCTCCTCTGGACCTTTTCAAGGAGTGTAATGTCCTTTATCAAGTGCGGTTGCCAAAACTACACACAGTATTCAAGGTGCAGTCTAACCAGGTAGTTATACAGTTGGAGAATCACATCCTGTTTCCTGGAAGTTATACCTCTTGCAATGCACCCCAGCATTTTATTCACTTTGGCTGACACCCTCCTGCACTGTTCAGAGTTAATCATTTTGGCATCCACCACCACCCCAAGGTCCTTCTCCCCATCTGTAACATGCAGTTTCTCCCATCCCAGAATGTATATTGAGATGCATTTCTGAGCCGCAAGTGGAGAACCCTGCAATTCTTAACATTAAACTTCAGTCCCCAGTTGCGAGACCACCCCTCAAGGGTCTCCAGGTCCTCTTCAAGGGCTCTTCTGCCCTCCACCCCATCCACCACTTCCCCCAGCTTTGAGTCATCAGCAAAGAGGCTCATCTCACTCCTGATGACTCTTCAGATGTCAGAGATGTATGCATTAAACAGGAGTGGACCCAGCACTGACCCTTGTGATACCTCACTGATGACCCTCCTAGGAGAGGAGACCACCCCTCCAACCACCACCCTCTACCACTGCCCAGTTAGCCAGTTTCCTATCCACATAACCGTCTTCTTCCCCACCCCCATTTCCTCCAGCTTGTCCTTCAGCCCGAGATGTGGCACCGAATCAAATGCCTTGCTGAAGTCTAGAAAGAGGACATCCACCGGCCTGCCCTGGTCCAGTGCCCTTGTCAACCAATCATAGAACTCAACAAGGTTAGTCTGACATGATCTGCAGTGCACAAACCCATGATGGTGATCTTCCAAATGGCCCCCTGCCCCCAGGAACTCATCCAGCCTCTCCTTCAAAATGGCTTCCATCATTTTTCCCACCACGGACATCAGGCTGACAGGCCTGTAATTGCCTGGTTCCTTCCTTAGCCCTCCTTTCTGAATGGGCATGATGTGAACCATCCTCCAATCCTCAGGCACACACCCCATCTGTAGGGAGGAGCCAAAGAGTTCTGCCAGGGGAATAGCCAGTACATTCGCCGTTTCCTTTAGCACCCTGGGATGCAGGCCATCCAGGCCCAGTGCCTTATCTGTTTTTAGGGATCTGAGGGTTTTCCATACCCTACCAGCAGGAATTTCACCATCTGTTACCTTCTCCCTTCTTCAAAACTGATCCCCCTCCCACCATGAGGTGCCCCCCTTCCTTGGTTCTGACCCCCCCCTCCCTCCGCATAAGATGCTGTCCCACCATCGCCTCTAGCTGGCAGTACAGCCTAGAGGTTAGAGAAATGAGGTGTGAACGAGCTTGATACATCCAGCAGACCAGACCTGAGTTTGATTCTCACAACCTCCACTTGCATACTGTGTGACTCTGAGCAAGTCACTTAACCGCCCAGTGCTCCCAGGTCGCCCCTGAAAACAGGCACTTGTGCTTAGTGGGCCTTACCCGGTTACCAAAGACTAAAATAAAAAAAAAATAAAAAATAGTGTAGACTGAGGCAAAGTAATTATTCAATACCTCAGCTGCTCCCCGGCCTTCTTGGCCCACCCCCTCCCTATCCTCAAACTGCAACTCTGCCCCTTCACTTTCTTCCTTTCCCTGATATACCTAAAGAACCTTTAATCACCTCCACTGATCCTCTGAGCCAACTTCTGCTCCATCCTAGCCTTGGACAATCTCACCTCCTTGGTCACCCTTTTGAATATGTTATCATACTCCTGCTGGTCCTTAACCCAATGTGTTCACTTGTATCATCTGCATGCCCCTTCTCCTTCTCCCCCACCACGTCCTGTACCTCCCTGGTCTACCAGCATGGTTTCCTGGTTCCCTCGGCCTTGTGCCTGACCTTAGTGCAGGCCCTAGTAGCTTCCAAAAGCCCCCATTTAATAACTTTCCATCTGCTATCTGTGTCCATGCCAGGACTGATCCCCTGTAAATGCTCCCTGAGGATCCGCTCCATACCCTTGAAGTCTGCACCTCTGAAGTCGAGTACTACTGTTTTAGTACAATTGTCCTCTTCCCCAGGTTCAGGGAACACCAGACTGCGTTATGATCACTACCTGCTAAAGGGTCACTGGCCTCATGGTTCCAAACCAGGTCACAGTCTGATAGGACCACATCCAGGATATGACTGTCTCTCGTTGGTTCTTCCACCAGTTGGGACAGGAATGCATCCTGGAAGAAGTCCAGCAGACACTGCTCCTTGGTTGACGAGGATGACATAGTTCCCCAATCAACCTCTAGTAAGTTAAGGTCCCCCAGCACAAACGTTCTTCCCTCCCCTGACCACAATGCTCCATGAGATTCTCCATCAAGCCTTCCCTCAGATCATCTGCCTTGCAAGAGCAGCATATATACCACAGCCAGCTTCACCCTCATACCCCCAGGTGCTTGCTAGGTAACCCATACTGCCTCAACTTGCCCCTCACCCCTCCACCCTGCATATATCTATGCCATTTCTAATGATGAATGCTACCTCCTCTTCCCTACCCACATTTCTGTCCTTCCTGTACACTGAGTACCCCACCAGGTTGAGGTCCCAGTCATTCCTCAGCGTGGCCCACATTTCTGTAACTGCTGCTACATCCACCTCCCCTTTGGTTAGCAAAGACTGCAGCTCAGGTATCTTATTTCCCATTCTCCTGGACTTCATGAGGACCATGCTCCATCCCTTCCTTCTGCCTCACCTGCCCCCTCATCCCCCAAACTCCCAGATGCTAGCCTGCCCCTGCACCCTATCACACAGTTCCCTATCACACTGTTCCTTTTCCCTTTGAGGCAGTATAGTTCAGTGGGTTAAGGCTCTGAGTTGCAGATCTGGAGACCTGGATTTGAATCCCACAGCCACCTAGGTGCATACTGTGTGATCCTGAGCAAGTCACTTAACTTTCTTCTGCTCCCAGGTCAAATCTGGAAACAAGCTTTGACTTAGTGTGCTACTCCTGGTTAAACAACTTTCCCTTTCCCCTTTCTCTTTCCCTAATAAAATCTTTCCGAATATATCTCAATAGGAGATTTATTAAAGCCTCCTGATCTGTTCCCTTTCCCAGTTGGACACCCCCGCTGGGCACCCTCTGTCTAACTCTGGGGGGGAGGGTGCACCTTGGCCTCCCACCCCAAGCCCCCCTCACAAGTTTAAACCCCACCTTAACTCAATGAATTCAGACAACTTCATCTTTAAAACCTCTTTCCCTCCCAAATTCATATGGAGCCTGTCCCTAGCATATAGCCCCTTGTCTTCCAAAATTGCACCCTAGTCCCCCACAGTAGTCCATGAACATAGCTAGGACAGATCAGCCACCTGAATCACAACACATGCAGTATGTTGACCAGCATGAGGGAGAATGCGGCTTATGTCAGAATGTGGCACTACCGCAACAGTACACGACGGGGAACAGTCCTCTGAGCACTTTGCATTATAGCCCTGTACTTGTCTAGTGACTGTGGCAGTACAGCGACTGTGCACAATAGTGACTGCAGAAAGAGTGAATATTTGCATCCGTGTGTGCACACACCACACCACAAGCCACAGATGTGCCCCGCACACGCCAAGAGCACACAGCTGAGAGCAGCCGGACACAGGGTGGCCACTGCAACACGGAGCCTGTCGTAGGGTGCTACCCGGTACACTGCTCGGTCCCAGAGGCCCACCGTGAACCAGGCACCCAGCACACACCTCCAGCAGTGTGACGACAGCGGTAACAGCAGTCCCCCCCAACCCTATGCAGCAGCTATGGCAGGCAGGCAACAAAGGAAGCAGAGCCAACTCCACCCCTCAACATGCCATCGTAGTACAGTCTGTTAGTCAGGCAAAGCATTACATGGCTAGGTTGGACCGTACGTCTTTGAATCCTTGATACGGCACAACCACCAAGCCAACAGGTACAAAACAGCTCAGCGAGGCAGAATGGCACAGGGTGCCACGGCATGGTGGGGGTGCAGCAAGTAACAGGAATGCTCATGTGACTCACCCTACTCCTCTGTCCATCGTCCAGGCAGGCCACCGCACCCACACTGGCAGGACATCACAGCAGCAATGCCAACAGTAGTTTGCAGAGCCATTGCAGCTATGTTTCACGCCCGCACAGACACACAATTTTATTGCTGGCCCACTGTGTGCATGGGTGGGGCCATGCACATGGCCCACCCACGCCTCACTACAAATGGAGCACAACACAGAATGGTAGCTGTCAGCAAAAAATGGTTACAAAACCATGGAGCCAGAGACGCCAACCTTCCTGAAGATCCAAAAGGGAAAACCCTTATTGACACTCTCAGGCTATGCCTATCACTAGGACAAGGATGTCCACAGGAAATATATTGGCGCTGTGCACAGTACTACAGGTTTGAGTGCCCCGCATGGATACACACAGTGAAGGACCACATCATCCACCATGGGCACCCCCACAACCATGTACCAGATGCTGGTGACATTGGCATCAGGGCAGTGGTGGGCGAGGTCAGGGACCGTGCATGCTCTAGCATGGTGTCCACATCACAGGTGGTTGTGCAGTGCACCTCAGGGTTGCCAGATGCCATTGTCAGCCAACTGCTGAGCATGTCACTACTCAAGCACAACATGCAGCATGACAGGCTCATGGCAAGGGGTTGTTCATTGGCGCCACCCATCATGGAGGCACTCACAATTCCACCGGAGTATGCCACCACTAGGCAGGGAGAGCTGTTCCTCTAGCATGACAGTGGGCAGACCACTCACAGGATGCTGATTTTGTAACCCACCAATCCCTGCACTTCCTGGGGAACAGCAGGAACTGGTTTCTTGACGGGACATTCCACACGGCACCACCCCTGTTCGAGCAACTGTACAAGGTTAATGAGGTTCAGTCTGATGCGGTCGTGCCCGCGGTCTATATTGTCATGTGCTCCTGCTGGGGAGCAGTGCTATATTCATGCCTTCACTGAGGTCTGGCAGCTGTTGGGTGGCTCACAACCACGGATGGCACTCCTCGACTTTGAGAGGGCAGCATGGCGGGCACTGAGTGTGGTGTTCCCCGGGATGGCAATCTGCAGCTGCTTTTTCCATTTTTGTCAGGTGGTGTGGCACAGGGTAGAGCAGTGCCCTGCCCTTCTTGGTGGCTATGTGGCAGAGGAGGAGGTGGCCCTCCAGGTGCGGATGCTCCTGTCCCTTGCATTCATCCCTGTGCCCGATGTCCTCACTGCCTATGAGGTGTTGCAGGAGAGCACGTTCTACAGGGACAATGATGCCCTGCTGCAGCCTGTGCTCGACTATATGGAAGACACATGGGTCGGTAGGCCCATTGGCTGGTCTGGCAGGCAGAGACCTACCTACATGCTGGAGGCATGGAATATGTGCGAGGCCATGCGTGCTGGCCTCACCAGAACAAACAATGCAGTGGAGGGGTGGCACAGGGGCTTTGGAGCTTGGCTGAGCGTCTGCCACCCCTCTGTGTGGTGGTTCCTCGATTTTCTCCAGGGGCAACAGCACCTGAATGAGCTGCAGATGGAGCAGCTTGTCTCTGGGGTGGCCACAGTGGGCAAGTGCAAGTGCTACCGTGACCTTACGCACTGCATAGAGGCCATTGTTGGGGAGTACGGCAACAGCAGCATGGCTAACTACCTCTGTGGCTTGACTTATAATTTCCAGCTACAGATGTAGCCTGCTACACATCCCCCCCACACCTCCCTCTGTAAAACACTGCTTGTCCACTGCCACTGTTGCCTGTGCCTACCTCAGCTGCGTACACTGCCAACATGTTGCCCCCATTGTCACTGCCATGGTCCCACCCAGTGCCACCTGCATGTGCACCCTTTCCTGTGCTTCTACAATGCACTTCCTGCCTCTGCTGGTCCGTGAGTCTCTGCCCACTGCCACCCACCTGCACTGCTGTTGTGTCCCTGTCTGCTGTTCCTCCATGCCCCCCTAGAGTGTGCCTTTGCCTCTCCCTTCTGCCCCTGTTGCTGCCTGCCATGTGCACGGTGTCTCTCCACTCTTCTTGGTCTCCTAGACTGTGTGCCATGCCCATGCCCTTCATGCTCATGCCCCTCCGCATCTGTAGGCTCAGCTCCCTCCATCTCCTGCTCCGGGTCCCTCCCTGTCTCACGTGTGTTCCTGTAGGTCGTGGTGTTGTTGCAGTTTTTTTACACCCTGCAGTCGCTATTATGATGCTCGCTGTCGCAGTCAGTAGCCGACTGTGCAGTCGCTCTGTTGTCTGTGCCATATTGAGGGTCGCTCTTCCATTATCGCTATCCTCACATGGAACTGTCCCCCACTAGCCTATACCAGCTCATCTCACACCATGATCGCAACCATTCATTAACTTCCCTGATTTTCTATTTGCTACCCACACTGGCTGTAGGCACTGGTAGGAGCTCAGAAAAAGGAGATCATGCACCCCACAGCATGACACAGCTGGGCTAGCTCCCAGAACCTTGCCTGGATCTCATGCACACTGTTCCCCTCAATGTCGTACATGCCCAGGTGTACTAAGATGTCAGGGGACCCCTTGTAGTCCTTCACTATGGTGTAAACTAGGTGCTGTGCCTTGTGCAGTCAGGCCAGATATACTTTTGACCCTGATGGTGCAGCCATTCCCTTCCCCCCCCACCTTCCCACCTAATACCCCTTCACATGGAATCCCCCAGCAGGAGCACCCTGACATCTTCCTTATCGTTTGATCTCTCCCCTACATCATGTGCCCCCCTCACTACCACTTCCTTTCTTCTGGCCCCTCCAATTATTTTCATTCCCCTGACTGCCATATTCCCCCTTTTTCAGTTCTGTCCCCCTGTCCACCCTGTTCCCTCCCAAGTCACTGTCCTCCAAAGCTCCCTCTGAGTCCATTCCCTTGGCTCCACCATGCACTTGTGGCCTCTCCATTGCCACAGGTGTTCCTGGTGCTACCCTCACCTTGCCCTGTTCACTATTCACCCCTGTACTGGGTCTCTGCTGTCCCCTATCCCCCTGGAAATCTTGCTTCCTCCATACCCCTTCCTGGTCTATGCTTGCCTGGTACTCCCAGCCCACAGATCCACCACTAGAGCTAACTCCAGCTCCTGCCTTAATCCCAGGGCCATCCCTCCCTACCCCATCCTCCCTTCCCTTCTCATTAACCCACCTTCCACTGCTGACTGCTTCTCCCTTCCCCCATTGTGGACTGCTTCCCCCTCGTCCTCTAAGAGCCTCTCCCCCTTGGGATTCCATCAATGGCGAGTACCTGTTTGAGACCAGAATCCCTTCAATTGCCTGTAGTCCAGAGCTCCCCTCCTGTGAGCTGAGTCCCCTTGCCATGGACCTATGAGTTCTTGTTGCTCAGCTGCCTTTAGCTCCCACCCATTTCCCTCCCCAACCCCGCTGTCCCCCTTGTCCCTTCCCCCTTATCTGCCCCCCTTGCCAGTCATCCATAGCAAGGGTTCCGGTGGCTCCCCTTCCTAATATGCCCATATTAGCAGTCCCCCTTCCACTACCTGTAGCTCCCACCCTCTGCCATCCACCACTTTGTCCCTTGCACAGTCCCCTGTCCCCTTTCCCTGTATCTACCCCCAGGGTCGGTCCACTCTAGCATGAGTTCTGTTGGTCCCCCCCATCCTTCTCTCTCTCTCACTTTCTCTACACCCACATTTTCCAACAAACTCCCAAACCCAGATTCAAGCCCCCATGTGCTTGTGACCATACCATCCATCCAACTGTCCGACTCACTCCCAACTCAAGGTCCATGTCTCCCTGTCCTTGTATTCATACTCTTTGCCCAACTGTCCAGGGCATATATGCATATATATAAATATAATTTTCATTGTTTTCTCTCCTGCCCACCCAATCCTCCCTCTCAGCATCCACCACCCCACACCCCTCCAGAAACATAACAGGGACACTGTGGGTGCCCATTGCCCCAGTGCCATGATCAGTTATTTTGTTTTTAAGTATTAATTAAATATACATTATTTCACCCTCCTGCCTACCTGACCCATACTGTCAGGATCCAGCACCCAACCCCCACAAAGATATAACAGTGACACTTGGGGTGCCCAATCCTTAATGTCACAATCAAGAATTCTGGGTCCATTTTTTTTCATAAACCTGTGAAAAGAAAACTGTCCATCGATGTCTTTTGTGCTTTTTTTACCAGTAAAAAGAAAACCATTCATCAATTTTTTTGCACCATAATTGCCCCCCAACTCTCCCCAAGCCCTTACTCATTCATGGGGGGGGGGTCAGTGCCATCATCTTCTCTGGAACACAGACACATCTTCACTCTTCAAAGCAAGACTGCGAACTGAGGAAACAGCTGTGTGGTTCAATGTGTTTCGATGGGGTTTTGAACTTAGTGGCAAAACTTGAACATTTTTACATATGTTTGCACCAAATTTTCAACATGTCCTTCCTTGGAATCCCACTTCATGAACAATTGCACTGTCATTAGGCAGATTTGTCCAGAAAAGTGATTTTGCGGTCCCTGTCCAAAATCACCTTTTGGTTAGTAGTTGAAATTTTTCTCTGCCCTTGTTCATAAGGTGGCATCATAAGAAGGTTAAGTTGAACATGTGATGTATAAATATTACAAAAAAAAAGTTATGCATCTATGTACAATTTTGTGAACGCAGGCTCGTATCTTTGGTAATTTTTCAAATTTGCCCCCCAGATTCACAACATAGCCATAACTTTACAGCACCTCATGAGTGTGACAGTTGTCATTTTTCAAATCCTGCCCAACATATTTTTTTTACATCCCAAAAGGTAATTTTGAGGTGTCTGCATAAAATCACCTATCGGGCAGGAGTTGAAAATTTTTCAGCCCTTGTTCATGAGGTGGAGTTATACGAAGGCTATGTTGAAAATATGGTGTAAAAATATTAAAAACAACAAAGTTATGAGCCTGCATTGAATTTTGCAAATGCAGGCTTGTAACTTTGGTAATTTCCATATCTTTACCCCAGATTCATAACATAGCTACCATCCTTATAGCACCTCATGAATGTGAAAGCTTGCTTTGATCAGTGCCTAAATACACAGCCATGTACATCCAGCTTTCAATCCACTTTTAGCTTGGAAACTGTCAAGAGACTTCAAACTAGGTCTCTCTGAGGCACATTAACCCTTAACAATATATTAAACTGAATAAGAATGTGGTGGCATCATCAAACCTCACTTCTAGACCACCAGTCTTGTTGTACACCCTCTATACACTACCATCTCATCCTCCTTGCCCCAAATTCCATGCATAGTGTATGTCAAATTCCATATTACTAAACTTGCAACCATCAGTAGCAGTTTGATAACATCAGACATTTTCAACTCCACAAAATGCAAAGGCTGCATAATTGTTTAAACTATAATCTCAAATCTATTTGGGTAACCATATCTACAGTGCCCCAATAGGCATCTCTGATATACTCTCCATGAAAAAAAACTCTTTCACCATCTTCTGTTCACTCAAATCTCCAATTGTCAAATTATAACTCTTTATGTTATCCCTTTTCTTACTGGTATTAGTATAGTACTGCCTCATCTTCTACATCCAACACTTCAGCAAATTTCCTGAAAAAATGTAAATATGCAATTCTCAAGCCACTTTACCCTAACAGCTTGAAGGACACAATTCAGTCCAGATTATAATCTTGTCAGAGAATTAAGATTGTTTTCTCTGTGCCGCCACTGACCTTTGTCTCACCAGGGACCATAGGCTACTCAATATTAACGGACTTCAGTGCATCATTTGAAAATACTTATCATGACATATCACTCAGCCACCTCATACTGTTTGTAGGAATCGTTGGTACTCCTTCACTCGACTTCGCTCCCATCTGTTTAACAAGAACCTCTAAATTAATATTAGTGACATCTCCCCATTCAACAAAAAAATGGGTTGTGCAATTTTTCTCATGATTCGATCCTTTCTTCACAAATCTCCTCCATCTTCTGTACTTCCTCATATACAGATATTTGATTCCTTCATCTAGTCTTGGCTACCATCTTTTGGTGATAAACCACATCTTTACTTTCCCTTCCATGTTCATAATACATCCTGTTCCTCAATTTTGTCCTTTGTCCTCCTTAACATTTGTATAAAATGCATCTCTTTCTAAGTCACATGGTTCCTTTTCATAGTGGAATACATATTTTTGAGGCATCTCTTCCCTTTAACCACTGCATATATCAGCTTTCCAAAATCAACAAAGAAGTGCGCTTCAGTGGCACTGTTGTTTTAATGGTTTGACTTTAAAAGAAATAACTTTTTTGTACTTTCATCTCGAAGTCCGCGTCCCTTTTACGAGGTTAGTGTGTGCCTAAACCCTTCTCTTTTTGATATATCAGCTTTCACCTTGCATTTTCTCAACCACTACTATTCTGCCAAACTCCATAAAAATTACATTCGGAAAACAACCTGTTGTCATCCACTGAACATCTCTAACATCAATTGCTGTCTCCATTTGTCCTCAAATCATTATTTGTAACTTTTCTGACTTTAGCATTGATTTCCCTCTACACTACCAGCTACATGTCATAGTTGGAGCTGTATGGAACTTTTAAATTCTGCTTCCATCATAATTCTGTGAATCTTGGAAAATTCCACCTACTGTAATTCCACTGAATTCTAAAAAAGAATTCAAAAATTCTGAAAGAGGAATACGAACTGTGGATACAGATCCATTTTCTGCAAACTGTGGAATATTATTCCACAGATTGCCTGATCCATGGAATAAACTGTATGATCCATGGAATATTATTGCCTAGTTTACATATAAATATTTTTTTTAATTCTGAAGAATTACAAAAGAAATCCCCCCCCCTCCAAAAAAAAAATTTCAGAAGCAGGATTGCTATGTTGCATTAGTATCACTGCTGGAAATTAACATTCCACACAGTTCTTGTCAGAGTTAAAAAGGCATGGCTAACTTTTAGATTAGATGTTATCTAGGAGTGTTGCTCCTTTATGAAATTATTTTTACTGCTTCTAAAACACAGCCGGATGCTTCCAAAATTATTGTTCCTGCTGGGAGAAGTGTGAAGTGAAATAAATCCTATCAATAGCTGAGGCACTTAAAGAAATTGGAACAGTAGTGTTTAAACAATTGTAGAGTCTGTTGAAGCAGGGATATGGCAGCTGCTGGCATCAATGGCTGAATCAGATGATACAACCAAGGAATCCAAGACCTACTGCCCCTATCTGGTTCACCAGAATGCCAAAAAATCCAAATCAGATATTGGTCAGCAAGCTCATGTTTTGCAAGACATGTGAAATGCTATCATGAATATAAGGAGGACAGGGCCTTTTCTGTGGCAGCTGCCGTTCTCTGAAATTCCCTCACAACCGCTATTAGAACCATCTCCAGAGGGAGAGTCACTTAAAGAGGAAATTTCTGTCCATCCTGGCCCCATCACTTAATTTTACTAGTGGAGCAAATGTAGTTAATGTAATTTATTTTGGACTGTTTTGTTGTATGTGAAGTATTTATCTATTGATTAATGACTGAGTCAAAGTATCCAACCCATATTGCCACCATGAATAATTACTGTAGTTATTACACAGAGTCAGCCAAGATGCAGTCCTTTCAATATACATTATTGCCTGAGTCAAAGGATCCAAACCACATTGCCACCATGAATAATTACTGTAATTATGATATAGAGTCAGCCAGGATGCAATCCTTTTAATCTGGATTTCACACGTTCCTGCATGACAAACTGGAGTTCATGCCATTAGATTGCACTGTGCACCAATAGAATTCTGCAGCATGCCACTGGAAGAAACAGTAATACAAGTGTTGCATCCTAGTTGACTCTACTGTGTGCACTCTTTATTTATATATACTTTATTTTTCATTTTATCATATATCATTACAATATATAATACATATAGTGAACAGACCAGATAAGTTATAATCCCCTGGGGGAGCAGCCCCTTAATCAAAGGATGCAAGATCCGTAAATGCATCCACTATATAGATTACAGTGTCAGAGGGAACCTGTAAATTAAAACTAAATATAGAAAAATCCCTAGTTATGCTGTGTTGGTGAGTCCAAGATCAACACTGCTACTCAAATCAGTGTAAGGATAGTCCAATAGTGTCCAGCCTTATTCAAGGGAACATGTCTCCGCAGGGACTAGTGGCGCCATGCATTAACTAAAATGTTATAGAAAAATGACTGCAATTTTTTAACATTCAGTGGCAGATATTAAAACAAAGGAATCAATTTACATAAACAGAGATTTGATTCCTCATCAAATAAACCCCATCTAGTAGAGCTAAAGTAAAGTTCCATTTATAGGATTTACCCAACCTTGTTAAACTAAGCAAGATAAGCAAGTCACTTAGCTGACTAAGACTTCATGGAAAGTCCAGCGATAGAATTCAGGCATTCAAGTGTTCCCTTTGGCCTCCTCAATCACGTCGGTAGCATCTCACTTCTTGGAAATCGCAGCCATGTGGTCAGCCCATTTACCCGCCTCAGTGGAATCCAAAAATAGGAACACTTTCTCCTGGTGTATAATCTGCAGCCTCAGAGGAAAAATCATGGTGTGAGTGATGTTCGCTGCCATCAAGGATCTGTGGACTCCGTCAAACCTTTTTCTACACTGGCAGGTCGAATAACTTAGATTCAGAAAAAAGTAGACTGGATTGTCATCCTGGATAATGGGTCTAGCTTTCCAGGTGCATCTATGTATGCAGTCTCGAGAGCCAACCCCCGCCTTGATGACCATGAGGGTTCTGGGTTACACTGTCAGACTACACTTTTGGGTATCCCCAATTTTGGGATATTGAAGCCGGGTCCATGAGTGTCAGTAGCCCCAGTTTTGGTATCCTGATAAAATATCAGATAGACAGATATATGGATAGGGAGGTATATGAATAGATAGATGTCCTCATCTGTTTTTTCTTCTTTTAGCTTGACCAGATGGATTCACTGGAACTACTTGTGTCCCTGATATCCTCCTTGTTAATAACAATGACACACTCCATTAAAAAGACAGCTAAATACTCATTTGCCTTTGAGAGCCATCCCCATTTAGTGCCCCAGTAATTTCCTACCCATATAGATTTCAGTGAGCGTTACTAAGTCCTGCATTTTCAAATATACTACGTCCTTAGGCTAATCAGTTTTGCTTGGTGTGATTCTTATAGGACCTGCTATTGAGTCAGATATGTTGTCCCTCAATGTTACCTTGCTCCAACATTGGGTATTCTATTCATGTGCTGCCCACCTTCAGTAAGCTTTACTTCCCTTGGTGAACACATGCATACAACTCCTGCCACTGTTGACATTTTGCACCAGCTGCCTCCATAACTCCAACTTAATAGAAGTCTCCCAGACTGCACTGTCACTTGACAAGACTAGTGTACCTCCTTCTTGTCATGAGTCATGACTGTAGCACACCCAGAATATATTGGTATTCATTGCTCAAGAGTGCCTTCCAGCTGGCTAGACAATGAAGACCCTTCCTCTTTCAACAGATTCTTAGTAAAAGTTAACCTAATTTTTATCACTGTCATGGATCACAGATCCTGAGGCCATAATGACCTTGAAGAAGATACATCTGGATATCTGACATGCTACTCTGCCTCCTCCCCCACTATTCACCCTTCCTCCACTCCTGTGGTTACTGAACCTACACTCTCTCGTCCACTTTTCAGGTTTAGGACTGTTACAAGAGTTGCAGTCCTAAATATGCTACTCTCTATCTCAGACACCACAAGCTCTGGTGCTGAGAGTTTGGAACCTAGGCTCCTGAAAGCTGCAGCACCTCTCATAGCCTCCCCTTTGACTAAAATTTTTAACTTATCGCTATCCCATGGTATAGTCCCCAGCATATGGAAGATAGCCAAAATAACTCCCCTCCTAAAAAGAGGTGATCCGAAAGATATGGCTAATTACCGGCCCATTGCTATCCTCTCCATACTTAGTAAAATCTTAGAAAAATTAGTGGCAACCCAAATCATTGAGTATTTAAGGCAACACAACCTCCTCACTGGTTCACAGCATGGCTTCTGTAAATGCCATAGTACTTCCACAGCCCTCCTAAAACTAACCAATGACAATTATTCTGCTATGGATTCTGGTCTCCTGACAGGTGCCATTTTCATTGATCTAACCAAGGCATTTGACTTGGTTAATCATACCTTTCTCCTTACAAAACTCATCTCCCTTGGATTCTCAGTAGAACTGGTGAACTGGTTCCATAGCTATCTGTCCAATTGGCAGCAGCCTGTTGTTTTCAACTCAGCCATGTCGGATCTGTCATCCATACAGGTAGGCATTCCTCAGGGCTCAACACTTGGCCCCCTACTTTTCACTATTTTCATTAATGACCTTCCATCTCAGGCACCTACCTGTTCCTCTTTGCTCTATGTGGATGACCTGGTCCTCTATTACAGCACCAGAAATGTATAGGACATAAATCACTCCCTTGCCTCTGATTTTCTAAACATACAGTCCTGGCTGACAGTGAATCACCTTGTTCTTAATATTACTAAAACTCATTCTATGCTATTTGGCTCCCCTGCTAAACTAAAAGGAAATCGAGACTTCTTCAAAATCTCCTGTGTTGATAATTCCTTCTTAGTCAACACTACTTCCTTCAAATACCTGGGCATTCTCCTTGATGAATCCCTTGAGTTCAATCTCCACATCACTGCTATTTGTAAATCCGTTAATGGAAAAATTGGGGGAGCCTACCATACTAGATATGCCCTCACTCCATCGGCCAGATTTGCTGTCGCACAAGGTTTTCTGCTCCCATCTTTGGCCTATGGCTCAGTTACCTTCCTAGGTACAACTAAGACCTCCCTCCATTCGTGGGATACCACCTATAATAATAATATTTGCCATTATGCTTCTGCCTCTCCTTGGTACAAACATCACTGTCAGCTCTATGCTGATCTAAAATGGCCTAGTCCTTCTGCTCACTGTCTCATATCCTATGGTGCTCTAACTGACAGTATAACAAGATCTGGCCTTCCTCAATCCCTTGCCTCTTTACTTCACTTGCAACCCCCCTCCTATGGACTTCGCTTAAGCAATCAAACCCCTCTGCACATCCCTAGGCATAAGACCTCCATAGGTGCATGAGCTTTCTCCTATGCTGATCCTAAGTATTGGAATTCTATCCTTCAAGAAATTCACCTTGCCCCTACAAACGTTGGTTTTAAGAAGCTTCACCATGAATATCTACTTGCATCAAGTCCTTGTACCTGTTTGCATCCACCTTAAGCCCATCTCTTACCTGTCCTTTACCTTACTCTGGCCCCACCCTTCCTATATTTACACTCTTACCCATCTCCCCTTTCCTCTGTCCCCTCCCCCCTCTACTTTATTGTCTATGTTTATTTTGTTTTGTTATGGTACTTCTGTTTTCAGTCTATAATACCTACTAGTACTAAATCCTGTACTTGTACTGCACTTGTTTCATCTTTCATATCTCAGTATACTAGCTGATATTATGTACTTTGTTTTTCAACCCAGTATTTTTTACAGGCTAGCAAATTATTTGTATCTTTATGAATATCTTAGTATCCTCATATGTGCTGTGTCACATGGCTGTTGTTGTTTATTAATGTATTTGACTTGTATTCTTCGGGTCGTGCCTGAAAATAGGCATCTCTATGCCTAGCACACCCAACCAGTCACCAAAAGCAAATAAATAAATAAAAATAAATCTTTCTTCTTAAGAATATCCTCAATTGAATAAATTATCTCCTCATTTTCTTAGAACTTGCACTCCTTATCATAATGCAGATAACATTCAGCACTTCCCTCAACCTGCAATGCTTTGCTAATGGTCATATTCATTTGAACTTTAAGGCTGGCAGGCAAATCACCTTATCAGCACTAGCATCAAGTTCCAGCAATGACTCTCCACGTCTCCTGCTACTTCAACCAAGGAGTCCCCTATAAACCCACCCTTATTACCACCATAACCAGCCATCTTTTTCTCCTCTGTGGCAGGTCATGTGTATGGTTGAACAAATGTTACCAAAATGGTTTCTACAAAATGATTTCACAATTCCCCATATTTTCACGCAGTCTAAGTACTTGTACAACTTACACTAATTTAAACATTTCTGAATGTGTGGCTGCATTTAACTCAGCCCCTTTTAAAGCTAGACATTTGAAACTTACAACATGTCTGTATATGGTATGTTAACTACAAATCTAAATTTGATGGAATAGAAATAAGGCATTTTTAAACTCTGATGGAAATATCAGAAAATGTAATTTTGCAAAAGGATGAGCAATTTTAAAACAGTTCCACTAACGTTCAAAAATGAAGAATCACAATTGTTCTGAATGTTTCCCACAGAAGTTTAAATTTTGTACAGTCCTATTAAGGAGTTGAAATGCCAGTATTGGAGTCTGTCACAACCTGTTTGCATCCCACATGCCTTCTACAACATGTTGTAATTTTTTTCAACCCTCAATATATTTAAGGGTCCATTGATAGCTGCCAGTACTCAGAAGTGGTTCTCTTACCTGCAGAGTTTCTCAGCCTGAGTCCCACAAGAGCCACTGCCCACACAGTACAGTGCGCCTATAGCTATAGGCAAAAGGCCTTCCCCTGTGTCACTCACTCCTGAGACAACATTTCACTTCTTAGAATATTGTCACTGTAGCCTTCTTCTCCCTTCAGAGCTGGATTATGGATTTGCCAAGACCACCAGTTAACTATTCTCTCAAAAGATTCATTCGCAAAGGCATGAAGAATATAAAAAGATTATTTACTGTTTCACAATATTTACACAGTAAGATTCGCTCCTCAAGACGAACCATCATACTGGTGGCTCCCTACTTGCCATGGAGGATGTGGTTTGCCACAATCCTCTCGATGACGATGGCCTCCTTCAGACTGCCCTACCATCCTGACATGCTGAACCAGGGTCCACTTCTATGCCCGAACCCTGGGACCCTGAAGCTCACAGCCTGGCTCCTGAGAGGAGAAGACTAAGGAACGCAGGCTACCACGACTCAATCATTGCAACGATGCTGCAGTCCAGACGCTCATCAACCACCTCCACCTGTAGCAGGCAGTGGGCGATGTTCACCAAATGATGCCATGATCAGACGATGGACCCGGAATCCGTGGACATGCCCACTATCCTGTTATTTCTCTAGCAAAGGCCTGGATAGGGGACTGGCTCATTCAACCCTCAGGGTACAGCTGTCGGCCATCGGAGCAGCTGTGGGGTCAATAGACAGCCACAGCCCCGGTGCTCACCCGAACGCCCTGAGCTTCTTAAGGGTGGCCAAGATGCTACAGCCACGAGTGTGCCCAACAGTCGCTCCTTGGGACCTCCCCCTGGTTCTGGACTCCCTCAACTCGGCCCCATTCAAAACCCTCCAAAACGTAGACTTGTTCTGGGTTGGGTTAAAGATCTGCTTCTCGTGGCAATATGTTCAGCCCATGAAATCGGGAGTTAGGTAGCACTGTCCTACAGGGAACCCTGCAGTGTTCACGCCACAGGAATGCAGCCTACGGACTGTCCGAGCCTTGACCCAAGGTCTCCTCCCCCTTCCACAGGGAACAGAGTATCGAGTTGCCCACCTTTTGGGGAGACTCCCACTCAGGAGACGCTACCACTCATGCGGTAGCCACATCCTGGGCGGAGAGGGCCAACGTGTCAGTGGAAGACATCTGCAAGGCAGCCACGAGGACCTCAATCCACACCTTTGCCAGACACTATCGCCTAGATCACCTGTCTCAGTTGCAACCTACCTTTGCAACCCAAGTCCTCTCTGCAGCCACTTCCAACACCGCTTCCTTCTGCCCCTGGACCACTCTGTCTCCCTCCCACTGATACAGTACTGCTTCTTATCTACCCATGAGGTAATGTCTGGAGTGCCATGGATGTCAACTAATCACAATGGGTGTTTACTCACCTGGTAAAGGTGATTGTGTTGGTTGACATCCATGGCACTCCACGACCCACCCGACATAGTAGTCAGAGGCGTACATGGTATGGGCAGACAACCTTACACTGAGCTGAATGTTTTATTGCCATGCATTTCGACATCCAGGATGTCCACCGTCGGCCCATTAGGGGTCAAGTCTAGATTGTATCATCAGGGGAATAAATTAAGGGCCCTGGCCCGATTCCATTTATCACCGCGTATAGTCGCCTTCTTTCTGTTAGAATATCATCTCGTATGGGGGTCATTTCTTGGTGTTCCATTTCATTAACCTTATTTTCAGCTTAGAAGATTCGAACTGGAGAGCAGGGGCTTCTGGGACTTGGATATGGGAGAAATCTGATCCTAGAGTCATGTGCATCACTAGCCTATCAAGTGGGTTAAAACCCATGAGGTAATGTCTGGAGTGCCATGGATGTCAACCAACACAATCACCTTTACCAGGTGAGTAAACACCCAATGCACTAAGGGAACAGTTTATGTTTTGGTGACCCTTAGCTCAAAACTGGATTAATGTAATATTGATAACATTAGCTTTAAAATCCTTTTACCCTTATTGGCCAACAGAAATCAGATAACTGTGCATAGTTTGTTTATGTATGTATACCTAACCTAAACTATATAACTTTTATTTAAAGCTTCAAGTTCAGTTCTATCAATGAATCAAACATCCCAACCTTTGAGTGTTATATTTTCACAGCCTGTGTGCCAGTCAAGTTGACCAATACAACTAATTAGCCTTCCACCCTTTTCCCATCCTTCCACTGATATGAAACACATCTTTAAAGAAACTGTCAGCTCCTGGTACTCTGCAAGAAGACAATGCCATCTTTTGAAGAATTCACCTCCATTGCTCACCCCAGTCTCCCAGAAAATAATTTTAATAAGTTGTTGGTCACGAATCCTGAATAGGAGGGACAATACTCATACTCCAGGTTGGCTCAGTTGCCTACCCACTCCTCCAGTTCACAGTCTTTAATTCATTTTTTAATATATTTTTTAAGAGCAAGAACAATTTCAATAACAAGGTTACATCACAATAAAGAACAATAATTTACAGGAACTAATATTACTGTTTGAAGAAGACAAAATTCATTACAATAATTGATAAACCTCTCTTAGAGAGACACTGTATTAAAACCCTCATTGCACTCCAATGTTTATAAAAGGAGAAAGAGCTGAGAAGACCAGTCTGAAACTGAATGTTTATGAACTTATCAAAAACCCTGCTCAGATAAAAAAAGAGATTTGTACAAAGAAGTCATAAAAAGTTGTTGCCATTCTTCAGCTAGATATGGCTCCACACTGTTATTCAGCTTCCAATATTTCAGAATAAGCCTCTTTGCAGCCACGTTGTTTACCTTCTCCAGACATACAGTATCTCTTTTTTTTTTTTTAAAGAAAGTAGTTATTATAGCCCTCTGAAACTACCAATACCAAGGGCACAGTTTTCAAAAGGCTATCTTTGATGAATGGTGCCTGCAACAAATGGACATGATGCAAGTGGCATCTTGCATCAAATTTTGTGGCAATCATAATTTTCCAATGCAGGCTGCATATAAATTAGGAATGCCATGCACCAAAGACACTCTGTGCCACCGTTGCAGCAGAAGTGCCCATGCGCTAGGTTACAAGGGGTCTTGTGCCATGGCGGGGCTGCACTATCACCTGTTTTGGTATTTTAGAAGCCTCACTGTGCTTGTAACAGGGGGCTGACGTTAGACCAGCCAGGAAGTGGTCTAAGTGCCATGCACCACAGCTGGGAAAGACAGTGATTAGGGGGTTTGCAAGATGAGGGCCATGGGTAGAAGGATCAAGGGTGTGGCTTAGAGAACATGAGGGCATGGCAGTAATGTGAGGGTGATAAGGGGGCACACTGCCGGGGTGCCCTGCACTAGTACAGACAGATGATCGGCCTGAGTTCAGGAGGTTGGCATGGGTTCCAGTGACTCCAACACCATCAGTGAGCCACAGTGACTGCAGGTTGGGGGTGCAAGTGGTGGATGAGAATTGTCTCTGGGCACTGTGACTGTCTCTGGTACTTGGCCCCCCATGTGGAGGCAGGCTGCTACCCACCTATGGTGTTGAGGTCATTGAGACCTATAGGGCATGTGCCAGGGGCCAATCATCCGTCTGAACTAATGCAGAGCACCCCTGAAGAGTGCCATCTCATCACTCTCATATTGCCGCTGTGCCCCATCACTCCCTAGGCCACCACCCATGCTCCTTCAGTCCCTGATCCCCATCTGGCAGGCATATTCAGCCCCCCACCTTCATGACTCCTCTAGTGTTGTGCCAGGAGAGGGGGGGTTGACAGATGCCTCCATCAAACCCTGCAGGTATGCCAAATCTTTGGTGCAACACTGCAGCTGTGGCAACTCTCAGGTGTTTGGTGCAGGGATCCCCCATTTTCATAAAATTGGGTGCAGGGTCTCAGATACACCCTAAGTTTGCTCACAGCCATAGATCGCTGCAGCATCTGATGATCTGAGGACTTTTTGAAAATCAAACCCCATTTCTTGGTGTAAATTTATTTGACTTATTTTTCTAAAGGCCTCTATTTTTCTAAAGACCTCCATCTACCATTTAGCAATTAGACAACATGACCACAACATATGTGCTAAATCTGCCTTTTCTTCTACACAATGCAAGTAGCCTGAATTCTATTTGAAATTTGCTTTATATAATCTTAAAGGGGTAAAATGAGCTCTGTTTAATATTTTGTATTGTATTGCTTGTATTATATTGATTTATCACTAGATGTTTCATGCACATTGACAGACATAAGGATGTATTTCCATTGCTTTTCTGTAACATTACACTTCAATTCATCTGCCCATTTCACTTTTGTTTCTTCTAATACAATGTTCTCATCAACTACTTAAATATCTCTTTCTTTTTTTGTGCTTGGTCTGCACAGCTCTTCCTCCATTACTTTTATAAGTGAAAAGTTTTGGAGCCCTTTCCCATCTTGTGCAATCCTTCTAAAAATATATGTTCAAGCCATATGTACTTGTAAAAATCAAATTGTGATAGATCAAATTTTGTTTTACAGACTTCCCATTCCATGAGATTCTTCCGATGAAAATGAATCTGCCCATCTAGGGATATCTTTTTTTGCCATGCCTTGAATCTTTCGCATTGATTTTAATGTGGGGATTATTCCACAGTCTTTATGATTTGAACTTTCTGGAAATATTAGTTCTAGAGAAGAAATGCCAGACTACTGTACTTACGTTCTGAACAGTAGCACTCTGACTTTTTTTAAAGTGTGATGGCACATACCATAATAAATCATTTCATAGGTCTAAATCTGTATTCCAATTAACCAGTGTGTTTTCCAAAACATAGTCTTGTCTAATCCCTTCTGCCAGCATAAAGGCATATTTAGTTATGCATGTTATTTAGTAGCCTAAAATGAATTTGGGGTTTTGTGTTGTGTTTGAATTGTCTGATATAGTGTTATCAGGAGAGGAGTTAATATCTCTTATTTACAATAAACTTCCAATGCAACGCCATCAACTCCAGGGCACTTCCTCTTAGCCATTGATCTTAAAGTCATATTAATTTCTTCTTGACTAATAGGGATTAAGAACTGCCTTGATTCTTCTTAAAAAGTTAAGGTTTTTGGAACACAGGTGCATAATATTCGAATTGCTCATCTGAAGGATAACATCATGATTTATATATGTCTTGATAAAACTCCAAGAAACATTTAAAAATTGCCTCTTTTGTCATTACTAGTTTGTCTCTACTATCTCTGATTGATGTAATTTATGTCTATTTTCCATTGCTTTTAGTCTTTTAGCCAGAAATCTGCCCAGCATCTCCTGAATAAATGCCAATATTTCTTTTGTTTGAGCCAGTTATTTTTAACGAAGAAAATGTATGCATTTTTTATGATCTTTTTCATATTTTCATTGTCCCCTTTCATGAAGATAACTCCCTCTTTAACTTTCCTTTCTAGTTCATGTAATTAGTCTTCTATGTCTTTTGCCTTAGATTTCTTTTGCTTATTTCTCCAGGACATTTCTGCAGTAAGTACCCCCTGCACCGTAGCTTGTAAAGCATCCAAGACTGAAATAATATTAGTGATGTTCATCTTATTCCAGTGCATAAACTCAGTAATACTGTAGTTTCCTTTGTCTTATTCTTAAAGAGCTGGTGACACACACAGGAGAACTTTGGCAAAAATCTAATATTTAGACACAGTCTAGCTTGTTATTTCCCATTAGTGATGTATTCCTCCTCCCCTTTATTTGTTACTGAGGCCATTTGTATGAAAACAGGATCTTTACTCCTGAAGAATGTATCTATTCCAGCTACTTTCTACCTATCTGAAGTCATAGAGCACTGCTTGTGAAATCACAGTTACTCCCATAGCAACAGACTATGGTGTCACAACAGAGGATTATGACTTGAAGTAGGGAGTAAGCTGTACAGGCAGATGGACTCTAAAGGAACTCGGTTAAAGATCATATATTCATGCAAATGTCCTTAATAATATGTAATGGGGAGGAGAAATATACAAAATATAAATAGAATGCAGGCAGCATTATGCCTAATTATCATGTTTTTTAACATTTTCTATGAGGCATCAGTAGTTCTTTAATTGTTTGATCTTTTAGTAAATTATTGTTAAGTCTCTGGATAGAGCACCTAGGGTTTACCTTATCCAGTATACAGAAAAGAGAACCCGGACTATAGTCTGCTATACAAGTAGTTTCAATATTGCATTGCTGGCATGAACAGTAGATTAGAAAAGGCCTGGCCACAAAAATTTTGTCAAGCCTTGAGCTTATATGAAAATGTGCATATCACCCCTTTTCGTCAACATCCCGATGGCGAAACAAGGAGAAGGACCATTATGGTGACATTTCCGGTAATAGTCCATTTTCCTTGTTTAGCCTTCCCCTAGTGTTCTGCCCCCTCCTCAGACCAACTCCAACCTGGAGTTGGAATCTTAGAGTATGGGGGGTGTGGGGGGTAGAGTGCAGACCCCCATAGAAAACAAGGAGTCGGTATTTTGCTGTTGCTGTGGGGGAGGTCGGCATTTTTGCTGATGGGAAAAATTGGTGCTTCCTAAAATGTGAAGAATAAAAAGTATACTGTTTAATGTCATTGTGCAACTGACTCCAAATGTCCACTAGAACACTGTTATTCAGAAAAGTATTTAATGTATGGGATTTATATTTATCCCATCCTTTACTGACTGAAGCTTTGTCCATTAAAACATTAGCAAGACTGTTCATTTCACCTCCCAACAAGATGTTCTCACATTCTCATTGACATAAAACTTTATTAATAGAGGCAAAACAAATCTTGGAGATTTTTGAATGGAGCATAAATAGACCCCAACATGTACGGCAAACCTCCTAGTTGAGTTTTTACTATTGCAATTCTGCCATCCTCACCTCATAGAAGTCTGTTATTGTTCCTTTAAAAGTTTGTCCTATCAGTAGGGCCACACCTTTACTTTTATTTCCCACTATGTGAGAGAAATTTAGCTCTTTAATATGTCCCCTTTTTTAATTTTTGGGATTTCTATTTATTTAAATATGTTTCTTGTAGTGCCATCACTTCAAATCCCTTTTCTTTCATATATTTTAAAACACTACGAGCCAGATATTCAAAACTTAGCTCCAGGGAAAAATTAGCACTGCAAGGCATGCAGAAATACCCTGGAACAATTTGCATGCTATAGTCAAAGGAATAGGAAAGGCAAGGCAAACTTTATTTAAAAGACACCCAATCCCAGAGGCTCTGGGCACTATACAAAATAAGTAAACACATATTCAGAAACAGATCAATAAAAACACAGAAATAAATATAAACATATAAATAATAACGTTTTATATAAACATTACTCATAGATAATATACTAAACATCAGATTACCAATGGCTATAATCAAATCAGATCTATAAATTAATAGCTTAATCCAAAAAGGCCTGAGTGAATAGTAGGGCCTTAATGCGGGCCTTGAATACCTCCAGAGTAGGGCCCCCCTTAACCCCAAGGGGCAGCGAATTCCACAGGATGGGAGCAGTGACACTAAAGGCCATGTCACCAGCCAATTTCAATCTCATCCTGGGAATTGCCAGGGGGCCTCCACAGGAGGAACAGAGGGGATGAACCAAAAGAGCAGGTACAAGAAGGTCTAACAGATAACCAGGGCCCTGACTGTGTAGGGGTTTATAGGTGAGAAGACGCACCTTAAAGAGGATCATCCATCTGACCAGCAGCCAGTGCAGCTCACACAACACCAGTGTAATATGGCAGAATTTTGGCTGCCCTGTAAGTAACCTGGCAGCTGCATTCTGTACTAGCTGCAGCCTGCAGAGACATCCTCCCACGACCCTGAGGTAGAGCGTAATACAGTAGTCAAGCCTTGATGTAACTTAGGCATGCATAAAAGTGGGGAGGTCCAGAGACAGAACATGGGGCTTTATCCTGGCAACATTTCTGAGATGGAAAAAAACAGGAGCAGATCATGGAAGATATCTATGCCTCCATTGTCAAACTCCTATCCAGAATGACACCAAGATTTCATACCCTAGAGGAGGCCTTCAATGGAACAGATCCCAGAACAAGTCCAGTCTCTGATCCAGAGGCCATTCTATCATGCACTCTGTTCAACTCCACCACCAATACCTCCATCTTATCGGGGTTCAGTCTCAACATAGCTAGAGGCCGTCCAGTCGTTGATCTCAGCAAGGCAGCTGTTTAGCACATCTACCATGTTGGATGTTCCTGGGGCAAAGGATAAGTATAGTTGGGTATCATCAACATAGTAATGAAAACCCAAGCCATACTTCCTAATGATCCCTTCCACTGTGAACAACACTGGTGCTAACACTGATCCCTGAGGTACTCTGCAAGATAGGGGGCTAGGGGTGGAGGAGAAATTCGCCATTACAACCCGTTGCCTCCTGTTGGTTAAAAAAGACTTGAGCCAGCAGATGACAGTGCTAGTGAGTCCACAGAGTTCCCTGAGGTGCTCAAGCTACACACAATGGTCCACAGTGTCAAATGCTGAAGAGAGATCAAGGAGAACAAGGATTGTCTTTTCTCCTTGATCTCTACCCTGAGGACATCATTCTGCACCTGAATAAGCACAGTTTCTGTGCTATGCCCCAGGGCTAAATCAGTTGAATATAGCATGCAAACGACAGTGTGCAAACAGTGCCTTGAGTGCAGTGCAAACATAGCTCAGAAATGAGACAGCTCTGAATATAGCAACCAGGCAGTACAAATTACAACAGCAGCCCAGTGCACACAGATGTGGAGTAAGGCAAAGGTGAACTATGTGGCCAATATGTGTGTGTGCTAGCAAAAAAGTGGATTCACAAAAACTGCAAACAACAGTGAAGACCAAATACCCCAGAACTGTGCTATGGCTCTCACAGGTTTGCCCAGTGCCAAATTTTGCTGTATTCAAAAGTGTTATGGAAATGAGCCTACTTAGGCAATTGGTGAGCAAACAGCTGTATTAGCATGTCATTGTTGCCTGATTTGCATGTAGTTCCATGTGGCTTGCCCAGTGCTGTTGGTGCACACAGCTCCACCTGTAGGTCGGACTGGAACTATAGGTCGCTAGCTGCAGGCTGGGTCTCCCCACAGCACCACCTGTATGTCAGACTGAAGAAACATGTTAGTAGCTGCAGGCTCCATCTGTATACAGAAACAGAGTCTAGTGTGCCCCAGGGGACTAGCACCACAGACACGGGTATTGGTGCTGCATGCATTGGACATATTGTAATCCTTGCTACAGTGCATAGCAGATGTGGGGTACCGCAGGGTTCAGTACTGGGACCAGTCCTCTTTAATGTCTTTATAAGTGACATTGGAGAGCACCTGGAAAGAAAGGTATGTCTCTTTGCAGATGACATAAAGATCTGCAACAGGGATGATACACAAGATGGGGTGGAAAGAATGAAAAGGGACTTGGCAAGGTTGGAGGAATAGTCAAATATGTGGCAGCTCAGATTCAATGCAAAGAAGTTCAAGGTAATGCATCTGGGAAACAAAAACCCAGGGGAAGAGTACACAATGGGGGGTGAGTTAATAACAACAACAAAAATCGAAAGTATCTCAAGGGAATTAACAAAGTACAAGACAGTAGTATCTTTCAGAAGAAGAGATGTGCAAGAACAAGGGGGCACAATTTGAAGATGGGGAGGACAGCTCAGAGGTAATGTTAGAAAGTGTTTTTTCACAGAGAGGGCTGCAGATACATGGAACAGCCTTCCTGAGGAGGTTGTGGAGTCAGAAACAGTGGAAGAATTCAAGAATGCATGGGACATTCATAGGGCAATTCTAGTTGGGGGGGTAGGAGGAAGTAAGCTGTTGATTAACCAGAATCTGTAGCTTATCCATCAGGTAGGGAAATGGGCAGACTAAGTGGGCCAAGCGGTCCTTGTCTGCCATCAAATTCTATGTTTCTATGTTTCTACAGTACCATAATGGCTGGTTTAGTGAGGGACCCAGCAATGCCTACAGTGTGTCAGGCATCAATGACTGCAGCTCCCACACAGAGACAGGATCAGCTGGCAGGTGTGTTCTGATCCCTTCTGGCCGACCACCTGTGTGCTGATCAAAGTGCTCCCATCAGCAGGGCACCATAATCCCTGATTTGCCACTCCTTCCCCATGGTCCACCTCCTGGAGTTAGAATCTAAAGATAGGGGTGAGTGGGGATGCAGCCCCCCACATGAGGGGTGCATGGGGCACAGCCCCTTGCATTAAAAGTGAGATTTGAATTCAAATCTCAGGTGCCCTAAAGATGGGTGCACTCAGATGGGTGCTGTCTGATGGTGGAACCATTCTGATAGTGGACATCACTGACATGCTGTCCTGTGTCCCACTTATATTGTGCCACTGGTATGGGGTACTCATAGTAACATACACATGGCTGGCTGTGTGTACCACGGTATCTGTACAGATGTGAGGTATGTGCCCAGGGGGGTGACACATACCATCAGACATGCACACCATTGTCGGGGTATTCCTGACATTGGAACATGTGCACTGGGGGGATGGCCCCAGCCTTGTGGAAAACCCACTATACGGTGTAGCCTGGCCACCTGTGCAACCTCCCCTCCACATCATCCAGTTCCTTAGTGCTGCATGTGTGCACTGGAGTGTGCTGGAGTACCACAATAGGGTGACTGGAGGTGTGTGCTGTATGGCCATACTGCTAGTTATGTAATACTTTCATATGTATTTATCGTTGTGTTGACTGGGTAGCCACAGTGGGCCATAGACAGGAATGAACAGGAGTCACTACATGTGATCATGCAGTGTAAAATAAATACATACAATGTATAACAACACACAAGTCACATATAGCAACACAGTTAGTGTGCTGCTGCAAGTGAAGTTTTAGCTCTGTTGTATACTGTGCATGAATATTAGCTTCCAAGCAATGTTGAGGCATTGTATTTCACAGTGTGGATGCCTGTGCACATGGAGTGGCCCAGGGTGGCCATCCGCCCTTGCTGCCTCCTCAATGACTGCATACAGCCTTGTTTACTGTTGCTGCTGTGTCCATGCCCCTCATCCTTAGTTTGCCTTGAGTTAAGACTATCTTTTTGTAGGCTGTAATTTGCACTGTGCTACATGCCACGCTAATGCATGTTGCCCAGCTCTGTAGTTTTGAATACACCATTGCATCTGTATGCATGTCCCTGCCACTAACTTTGCACCGCACATACATTATTTTTAGTGCCGGCACTAACATGTTGCACTGGTGCTATCTGACCTTTTGAATATGGCACTCCGGAGTGAACGTGGTGCAATTGCGGTGCAATCGATTTGGGTCCGATGCAAAGTTTTGAATATCTGGCCCTATATCTTTTAATATGGCTGTTCATGCCATTTCCATTCCAAGATGCAAATCTAAAAAATAATTACCATTATGTAAAATCCCTTATCTTTTCTCTTCTGCCCTGCAAAACATACATTATGTACCAAACTCTAATGTGCTTAACCATTAATTTAAAAACATACAATATCTCTCATTCTCTCATTTTTATATTTAGTTTTGACAATGCAAACACCTTCCCTATACTCCACCCCACCTGATGTAATGACCACCACCATAGATGCAAAGGATACAATCTGGCATCCCTCCACATACACTTGGTGCATCTGCACCACCAGAGGCTTTTGCAATTCAACCCACCAAAGGAATAACCTGAATAAAATTGAGAGAAAACAAACACTGAAAAAAGATTAGCAATGTGACAAACTAGACACCTGGACCCAGATATTCAAAAGAGTTGAGCCATGCGCAATAGAGTTGTGCCTGCGCAAGTCCGAAATTGTGCCATTCTGCGATATTCAGCAGGAGGCAGTTGTGCCCCCGAAATCATGCTGAGCAACAGCGCAATGATAATGAAGGCATGAGCAACCGAAGGGGGAGGAACCATGCATAAATGGTGCAGTGCGATATTCAATGACTTACGCCTTGCGCAATAGGGGAGCAACCGGAAGTTGCGCCATAGCGAAATGAGCCAAAATAAAAAGGAGCAAGGAGCAAGGGAGAGGCGCAAGAACGCTACAGGGAAGCCACATGAGGCAGAAGCATAGGCAGACAGACAGGTGTAGGAGGCACAAACAGGGCAGGCCAGGGAAAGGGCACTCTGAACAGCCAGGCACAGAGAAGGTGTGGGAGCCACACAGCACAGAACCAGCACAGGCAGGTGTACCCAGTGCAGGGAAGTAGCAGCCAGGACAGCGGGGGAATACAGCAACAGCTGCCGGGGGGGGTGAACACAAGCCAGGGACATGGCCAATGCCACCTTCCAAATGGAGGCCGTTATGAGGGGGTGAGAAGGTGGGCGGCAGGGGGGTGTGGCCGTGGAAGGGCCCGTCAGTGGTATGCCCCCAACAGGCAGTACCGAGTCTGCACCAGCCTTGAGCTGTACACTGATACTGAGATTGTGGGCCGGTACCGCCTGAATATGGCAATTCTGAGGTGGCTCTGTGAGCTGTGCAGTGATATGATGCAGGCACCCACACGACGCAGCCATGCCCTGTCAGTGGAGACTAAGGTAACAGCCTGCATGTGCTTGTTCACCACGGGTACCTTCCAGAGACCAACTGGGGACACCACAGGCATAACCCAGTTGGCCACGTCACGCCACCTCACCCAATTCCTCAGTGCACTGCTGCTACATGCTGCGGAGTACATCCATTTCCCCAGCACAGCGGCAGAGTGCACAGCAAACACACGGAGTTCCACAGTGTAGCACGTATGCCTGGTGTGCTAGGGGCAATAGACTGCACCATGTGGCCATCCGCGACACCAGCTGGCCCTGAGGGGCCCATACATCAATCGCAGGGCTATGCCAGCATCAACTGCCAGGTGGTGTCGCGATGCCAGGCGCGTAATCAATGTCTGTGCCGACCCTGGGGAGCACCGATTCTTTTCATCTGGCACCAGTTGGCACTGTGCTACAGATTCGAGTAGAGGAACATCCCCATTGGACACCAAGTGGGTGAGTATGCAAACCACATGGACAATCATGGGGCCTGGGGCATGGCCAGAGGTGGCATGGGTAGTGGCCTACATGGCCTGGGGCAGGCGATGCTGATCACAAAACTAACCTCTGCCCTCTACACACAGGTGACGTGGATACCCACTCTGTCCTGGCTGCTCATACCCTATCGGCCTGCGGCCCCATCGCAGCTTAGCGCTGCAATGAGGCCTGCGCCACCACACGTAATGTCATCGGCGGGTGTTCAGGATGCTGAGGCGTAGCTTCCATTGCCTGGACACCTCTGGGTGGTGCCCTACAGATACAGCCTCTCAAGGCCCTGCGGGCTATTCTGGCCTGTTGCATCCCACTTTGCGCAGCCAGCCAGATATCAGGATAGCCATACAGGTCGAAAGGGGACAACAATGGGAGCGATGGGAGCGATGGGGACGCCAGTGATTATGGTGATGGCAGCCCCCTTGGCTGGCCAGGACCCCGACTACTCCAGCTGGCACAGCTGCACTGGGACGCCATCATGGAGAGCACTTCAGCCAACCCAGGTAAGTCAGCAGGGCCATGTGCAACCATCAGTGGCTAAGGCACAACCCACAAACATGCATGGACACACACCAGGGGTGCATGCCATCAAGGGAAGTGGCAGGGCACAGAAGCACACACACAAGCAGGGATGGGTGAGGATTAACATGCCACATGGACGGACACACACACACGCACACACACAACACAAAAAACGTGCACAGAGGGCCGGAGGCACACTGACCCAGAATGCTAACCCTAGCAACACACATGTCCACAGGCCACCACGCACACTACCTGTCCATGTGCATGTGTCAGATGCTGAGCACCATTGCACATTGGTGTACAGCACAATGCAGGCATCATCATGTACATGCAACTGCGGACGGCAGCTGGGAGGTGCCGGTGGACTGTGTAATCCGTGCAGGGCCGGGTACCACCGTGCTTCCACTGAAACACACAATGCACACAGGGCAGCACCAGACAGTATCAGCACTGGGAGACAGGTCAGTCACACGACACAGTGCCCCGGCCACCATGGATGCATGGGCGACCCCGCTGAGACCCAACAGCACTGACAGGCTGATCACTGGCCTCATGGGGTGCCACTGATGGTCCCCCAAGGGTTCCACTGTGTGAACGTGACCGTGCTCATGCAGGGGTCTGCAGCACACCAAACATGCCTGCTCCAGGAGTGCTTGGGATGCCCACAGCTGAACCCAGCATCGACAGGGTGGGAGTCACATGATGCCGGGAATGGTGGGGTGGATAGTGCACTGCATGGTGTCCACGATGCATGGACATCTGGCTGTGTGCCCATTGTGGCCATGACAGCAGTGCATGCCTGTGCATGCCTGTCAATGGCAGCGGTCACATCCTCCCGCAAACGGTCCATCCCTGCCAGGATCAGTGTGGTGTCCCTGCTGCGACACTCCTCTGCCTCCAGGACACACACACAGTGCATCCACAGGCGTCACAAGCCGCATCTGCTGCTGGACCAATGCTTGCAGTAGGCGGGTGTGCTTGTCCAAGAGGTCTTCAGCCTCCTCAGCATCCTGTCCCTCAGGGTGTGCATGGCTCCGATGATCAACACCCCTTGAGGGTGGGTGCTGCGCACCAGGACCAGGTCTGGGCATGTCCACAGGTGGTGCACAGACACCGCCGTTGAACCCTGTAGCCCTAAGCCCATTGGGCGACTGCTGATGCTGCCCCTCCAGCTGCGCTCCCCAGGGCTCAGTGGTGCTGCCGCAGTGGCCGCAACAGTCCCATGTCCTGAACAGACACCAGTGCTGCCCCACTGGTGCTGACAGGCACAGGCTGGGACTGTGCTGACACGCAGCCCTCCATGGCAGCACCACCCACAGCCATGGGCATGAATTTCCCGGCTGTGTGGCCATCCCGTGGCACACACGTGTCACTGCCCATGACGGTAGTGTCATCATCACCAGTGACGGACTCTGCACCGGCCACAGTCACAGCATGCTGGCGTCTGTGGATGCCAGCATGCTGGGACACAGGCAGGGCTTTCTCCACACCTGTTACAATGACATCAGTGTGGACAGCCAGGCGGCCCCACTGTCACAATGCTCCACGTATACCTGTGGAGGTGGATGGGCCCTCCTCCAACTCCATCTGACTGTCCCCAGTGGACAGGCCCACCACCACTGACCCATGTAGATGCTCAGGATCTGTAAGGGAAAGCAAAGTCACGTTACTGCATGTGACCTACCCTACCCCCCCCATAGACAGACCATGACTTACCATGTAGTGATGGGCCACCAACCGGAACACCCTCAATGGCACTACACTGCATGCTTCCAGCAAGCCTCTCCTCCTGTGGGGTCAACTGTAACACACCTCCGGCTGTCCCCCACCTGTTGCAGCACATGCCCCTGATAGCAACCACCTTCTCCTTTATCCTCCTCCTGTCCGTGCCCATCTTTTTCTTACACTTCTGCACGGAGCACTGGTGGCTGCCATGCAGGTTCACAGCACGTGCCACATCCTCCCATGCAGCAGCACGGGCTTGAGGTGTTCCCCACCATCCACTAAGAAGTGGCTCCTGATCTAGGTAGGCCTCGAACAGGGCCTCGGTTTCGGCCTTTGTAAAGTTCAGCCTCCTCCTCCTCCCACCACTGTGTTCCTCCACTCCAACAACGTGCTCTGTCATTATGTAGCCTGTAAGAATGGCAGTTGTTACCTGTGACAGTGCAGTCCCATGCATGTCCCTAAATCCACAGTACACACTCCCAAACAGCATGCAACTCACTAATAGACTGCAGTAACCGACTATGGCCACTGCAGCACAATGTCGCACTTTTATAGCGCAACCCATGCAAATGAGGCGAGGAGCATCTTTAAGTAGATATAAATTGCAGTGCTGCGCCATTGAATGGCTGATTAGATGATTTGCATATGACGGCTGGAATATCGCTGTTGCGCTTTGCACAGTGTGTGAGCGTTGCTGAGCCAATGGCGCAGTTCTGTGACATATGTAGTACACACCTCACTGCGCATGCCTGGGTTGCTGATGCAGGCGTCTGCTGTGCTGATGATGTGCTGTGCACGGTAGGCAATGCAGGGCATGGCCACCATTGTGCCAGTGGCACTATAGTGATGGTCATTACATGGCGCTGTGGCACTGGGCCATCATAGGTGCAATGGGCCAACTGTGCGGTAGGCCGCTATGGCACAGGCACACAGGCAGCCAATCGCGCTACATGCATTGTGTTCCAATGGCGCTGTGCGTGGCTATGTGCCAGAGACCCTTGACCCTTTGCCCGACCTTTGCCCCCTAGGCACCATGCGTCAGGCATGGGTGCACCTCTATCGTGCTGTTCAGTAATAGCGCGATAGGGAATGGCAGTGCTGTACCACGCAGCATCTGCATGTGGGGAGCCGCGCTGCAGAGTGCCATATTGCCAACTAGTAGCAAGAGAATGGCACGCAGAAGGGCAGCCCAGTGGTCTGCAATTGAACTTTCCAATCTAGTGGCAATTGTGGAGCCACACCATGGGCCTCTCTTCGAGGAGGCGCCCCTGGACAGGGCCAGGACCCAGGTGTGGCAGGAGGTGGCCACTGCCCTGGAGGAGGCCACTGGATGGTGGAGGAGTGCGGAGCAGTGCAGGTACCGATACGGGGACCTGTGGAGGAGGGAGCCGGAGCTACTGGCACGACTGCGGGCATGTGCCAGGAGGGGCATGGTGCCATGGCCAGGTAGGGGTTCCGTCAACACACTTTTATCGTCCATATGGGTAACAGTGTTGTATGTGTCCAGCACATGGGGATGGACCGTCTGGGGTTAGCTGTGGTGGTGGTGTTCACAGGGTGTGGGGGTGGGTCCAGCTGGGTGAGAGGGCACACACCTGGGGGCAGGGGACTTTGCTTCGGGATTGTACTGATATTCATCTCTCCTTGTTTGCCCCACATTCCTGGAAGAACGCTGCCATGCAAGGGAGGAGCGGCGGAGGGAGGAAGATGGTGCAGCCAGGCGGGGCAAGGGCCATCACCACCCACCTGACCGGCCCGATGAGGGTGAGTGCCATACATCCATGATTACTATTGCATGCTGTGTGACAGGGTGGGCAGCGGGGCATAGCCACCATACATCGACACCACTGCCATGCATGCAACTTGTTACAGTCAACACTGTCCAGTGGCAATGCATGTCTGGGAGTGCGTCAATGGTGGTCCATGCGTGCACCAGGTACATGGTTGTGCCACTGCCTTTGCACCACATAGCCATGTCACTAAACGGCCACGGTGGTGCTGTGCATGACTTGGCCAGTGGGTGTGCGCAGCGTTCCGCATGGCTGTATGCACCTGGGTGGGCAGGTCCTGTGGACATGATCACTGCGGGTGGTCACACACCATCACAGTGGTATGTCCCATGGCCGTATGCCATGCACAGTGGGCGGGCTGTATGGGGTTGTGCATTCACACCTATTGACAGTGAACCCTTGTCCTAGGTACCTGCCATCTTTGTGAGACATGGGAGGCACTGCGGGAGATCTTGGTGGTCACACGGGTGTCACTGGACATCCTGCGATGATTGGATGAGACCGGGGTTTTGAGGAAGCACAGGGCCCGGAGGAGCCAGAGCAGGTAGAGGTGCTCCTGCTAGTGATGGATGGCTCGCAGTATTCTCCTATCCCCCTGGACCCACCCTCATACCCCTCCTTCCCTGTCCCATTTGTCCACCCCTGCCCTCTACCCACCCCTACCTTGTTTGTGGCCCCCCCAACCTTGTATATAGTTCCAATGTTTTATTGTATATAGTTTGTATTATTGTAAATAGTTGATGGTTATATATTTTTTCAATAGATTTAATTTTGATATGAATACTGTTGTGGTCTCTGATTTGCAGTGGGCTATAGGTGCTCAGCTGCAGTGGTGTGCATGGCGTCAGGGGTGGTGCGGTCATGGGTGTGTGTGTGTGTCAATGTGGAGGTGTCTATGGTGTGGGGGTAGCTATCAGTCAGTGTCTGTGGTGTGTGTGTTATTCCCTGTGCACTGGCTGACTGTGTGCAGTGGGCCATGGTGCCTGCTCTGTGTCCATGGTGCACCCATCGGTCCGTCCATGGCCTGTGCAGCTGACACACATGCATGTCTGCAACCTGCACGGTCCACTGGCATGCCAGTGGTGTCAGTCCCTGCAGGGAAGTCACTGTACCCGTCACTTTTCAGGGTTGCCTCCTGTCACTGGTGTGGTGCATGCCTGGCTCGGGTGGCACTGTGGGCACCACAGTCATTGTCCCATCTCCATGCTGTGCCTTGTGTGTGTGTTGCAGGGGGATGTGCCCCACTGTCTGTGACTTGTGCTCTGGGCGACTGCTGGTTTTGTACGGGTCCACGGTGCCTGCGCAGGGTGGCTGGCACTACAGTGCCATGGAGGACTACGGGTTGTGTGTACACAGTTTACATGGGCCCACAATGGGGGCTTGGTTGCCCCTCCACTGCATCCCTGTGTTGTTGTGCCCTTGGGTATGGGTAGGTGTCTGTCCATACACTGTGTGGCATCCAGTGTGGTGCATGCTTCCACGCACCACTGTGGGTGGCTGTGCTGGCTGTTGTGGCCAGTGGTGGGTCGGGGTGTGTCACTGGACTACTGTGCAGGGTGCTGTACCACTGGTGGTGGTGTCAAGGGCACGCCCTGTCCTGTGTGGGGTACCTCTTGTGCCGACGCATGGTTGGTCTCTCAGCAGTACCTCTGGGGGACTGTGCATGGTGGCACTGTGTCTGCTGTTGTTGCATTGCTGTGTGCTGCCACCCACTGATAGGTGCTCGTGGTGTCGCTGGCTTGCATGGTTCTGTGGTGCACAGGGTTGCAGTGTCACAGTGGGGGTGGTGGCATGCATGGGGTTTCCTGCAGTGGTGGCCACTGCTCATGGGGGGGTGTCTGGGGGTCATGGTGCAGGGTGTGCTCTGCATTGGGGGGGATGGTGTGGCCAGCCCTCCTTGTGTGCCAGTCACAGCTTGCCGGTAGGTGTGATGGGGCACCGTGGCCGGGCTGTGGGTTGTTTGCTTGTCTCCATGGGCCAGTGGCTATTCCGGCCCTCTCCCCCAGTTGTGCAGTGCATGGAGTGTGGGGGGATGATGTCTGTTCTGCTGTGTGTTCCTGTGCCCATCTGTGGCATGGGTGGTGGGCCCCTACCTCCCTGGTTGTGCAGTTACATTGCTTTGCTGCTGGGGGGCATCAATGGTTGTGCTATGGTGCCTCTGGACTGCTCAGCTGAACATCCCTTGTTGCGCTATGGCACATCAGATCTGCTCAGCTTCCACTCCCTAGTTGCTCTATGGCACAGGTGGTGCAATATTCAGTCGTCGGCTGTAGGCACAGTTTGGCCTGCTCCATTTTTGAATATCGCGTCTCTTGCGCATGGGCGCAATAGACTTGCGCTTGCTCCTGCTATTGCGCACTTTTTGGGTGCAGTTTGAATATCTGGGCCCTTCAGTTTATACCTCAGACACAAAGGCAGACACTTAATCTAGTAGCCTTTTCAAACACAAATTTTTATCTGCCCTTAACACTCCAGATACCCGCAATTTTCTACAATACTGCTTGAAGACCCAAAAAAGAGAGTTTAGCTGACATATTCATTCTTATAAGCTTTATATAATTGCAATGGCAGTTGCTTAGAGACATACATAGTTTCATAATTGTCATTTTACCCTGTATTTAAGACTTTACCCCAGACCAAAGTCCTACGTTAAAGTCCAACAGTACCTTAAATCCCATGAAAATGATTTGGTAATGAATTCTTAGGTCTTTTCAGGCTTATCTGGGGTTATCATAAATCAAAATTTGTCCATTGAAGAACACTTTAAGTCTTGCTGGAAAGATCACTACTGACTTAATTTTTTCATACCACAGTGCTTGCTGTGTAGTTGCAAATTGCCTTCTTAGTTTCTAAAGCTCTTGGGAATAATCTTGTCTGATACTAATGTCACGTCCATGGAAACAAAAGCTCCTGTTCTCTGAAAATGCTTTTATTATTCTGTTTTTCCTTGCTTCTTAATAATTTCATTATGACAAGATGAGATTCTTCTTTATATGGTAGCTTTTTCTTTGTCCCAATCAAATGCACACAACCAGTCTCAGGTGTGTTCAAACCTGAGCTAAGCAGGCTTTTAAATAATTCTAATACCACATCTTCTGGTACATACTAAGGTATAAGGAGCCAAGAAGACAGTAAGCCCTTGTGTGCTTCTGCCACATTACCAATAATAGGACAGGTTGTTTCCATTTCAAATGTATTTGTCTGACTTCATTTGAATTGTTTTTATCTTTACTGTTTATAACATCTAGTGGCAGTCCGTTCCAGGGTTCACCACCCTTTGTGTGTAGAAAGTCTTCCATTTATCTGTATTGAACTTTTTGGGCCTAAATTGTAATGGTTGCCCCTAGTGCCCATGTTATTGTTCTTGAAGGTCAAATCTAATTAATTTAGAAGGAAGTTGGCTTGCATTATATCATAACACAGTAGTAGGTCACCCCTAATTCTTCTTGTCTGAAGAGACATCAGGTGTAATTTTTGAAGTCGATCATTATAGGATAGTCCTTCACAGTTATAAATCATTTTAGTCATCTGTTTCTGTATTTTTTTCTATTCTACAGTATTAATATTCTATATTAATACTTTTTTATTGGACTGCAGACAGGGCTTCCATAGTCTAGTAATGGTCTGATGTATGATCTGAACAGTGGCATCACCACCCTTTCATCTCTGCTTCTAAAGTTTCTTTTAATAGTCCAAAGCACTATTTTGGTTTGGCCACTTGGGCAATGCTATGTGTGCGATATGCAAGTTTATTTGTCATTGTAATTCCTAGGTCCTTTTCCTCGTATGATTTTCTAAGTGGTAGCCCATTCATATAATATGTTCCTTCATTATTTTGACACCCCAAGTCACAGCACTTGTCACTATTAAAACTCATCCCCATAGAGTCTGCCCATTTAACCATATTGTCTAAGTCTGCCTGTAGTCTGGCTCAGTCATCCTCATTTTTAAGTATACTTGCTGGTTTAGTGTCACCTGCATAGTTACTTAGCCAACTTGTTGTATTTTGTCCCATCTTAGATATGAATATCTGGAAAAGCAAAGAACCTCGGACCGAGCCCTGCAGCACTCCACTGGTCACAGCCACTGGAGTAGTGTAGTAACCATTTATACACACCCTCTGCGTCTTACCACTCAGCCAACTACTGATCCATCCCACAACTCTATGATTGATTTTTCAATCAATCAGACTTTGCATACTATCTCTGTGAGGTACCTTATCAAATGCCTTAGAAAAGTCCAGATATATACAATCAGCCAGAGTTTCCCTATCTAGTGCTGCTGATATTTTTTCCAAGAAACACAGCAGATTCATTACACATGATCCTTCTGACACAAAACCATGTTGGTCCATGTCCCTTATCTCATATTGCTCCATACGCCTGTGTATTATGTCCTAAATGAATGATTCCATTATTTTCCCTGGTACTGATGTCAAACTAATAGGCCTATACTTTGTTTCATCAGCCCTGCTTCCCTTTTTGTGTATCAATACAACAAATGCTGACAACCAATCAGGTGGCACCTCTTTATCAGTTATTGCTTTAATGAACAGTAATCTGAGCGGGGTAGCTAAATGGGGTGACAATAATTTAAACATCTTTGCTGAGATATTATCTGGCCCTGCTGAGTTTGTATTTTTTAGTTTGTTTATTTTCTCAATAGCTCATTTAGTGTTAATTTCAATTTCTGCTCTTTCCCGATTGGCATGTCACCTGAATGTTCTAATTTCACAGAGAATACAGATCTGAAGTAAGAGTTGAATTTATTTGCTATTTCTTCAGGTGCCTCAAGAAGTTAATTTTCTGATACTATCGAACATAACCCAGAATTAGAACTGCAGAGTGAATTTATGATTTCTTCTCCCAATTCAACATGATACCAGCATTTTTAAAGTTTTCCAAGTTTTTTCTTCTGGCCCTATTCTCTTGATCATCTTATTTTACAGATAACTGTTGAACTTGTAGCTGTAATGTTTTGACATCTGTAATTACGGGGTTAATATTGTCTTCTGACTCTGATTGCCTAGCCTCCATGCTTACTATTCTTTTTGGGACTTCCACAACTTTGACATTTAGTGCAACTACTACCTTTTTTTTTTTTTATACTCCTCTCCCGCACCTGGCCGGTCTCTCCTTCGGGCCCCCACATGAACTCCCCACTGTGGCTACTCTCTGACCCCTACTGCCCCATATCGCAACCAGCCCCAAGTAACCCCGGTGTATCCCTTCACTGGGCAGGTCTCTTACCTCCATAGGAGAATGGCCCTGGCGGCCAACCACTATCCTGGAGTGCTGCTGGGATGGCATATGGAGGTCTGGGAGCCCAGTGGTGAGGGTTCTGGAGGGCCGTCACCTGATCGGCCTGGTGCCATTTTCCTCTTTGCTCCCTGAGAAGCGACGTGCCACTGACGTCAAGGTATACACCGATGTCCATCACTCCCCTAGTGTATTGGGGCCGACATCCTGCCGTACTCCCAGCCTCTGCCAGGAGTCAGCAGACACTGAGTCGTGTATCCCCCCTGAGAAGGCGAGCGTGTCGGACGCTCATTTCCTTCTCCCCCAGCCGGCCCTCCAGCAACCTGAGTTTGTTCCCAAACCCGGGTTGCTGGCGTCACAAGCATAAATCCAACTGCTGTGCCGGTGGGCCGCTACTACCTTTTTAATGTTTTGAATGTGTTCTGGGATTCCTTGCAATTTCCTCTTATCTTCCTGTGAGTTGCTAAGAGTTGCCAAAATCTGTACTGCCCATTTGGGGAGATCATCTGACTTAGACTTATTCTTTGAGTCTTGTTTAAAACTGCACAGTAATTCCTTTTTACCATTAAACTTCAGTTCATCATCTGATATGTCTGCACTCTCTTGATTTTCAATTTGAATGAACTCCTGCCCCTGCTTGGTTTTGCTGTCATTGTTTCCACATTCCACTTGCTGATAATTACCCTTCTAGCCTCTGAGTTTTCCTTTTGGTTTTTCTCTGTATCCATATGTGTCTTTTTATCTGTGCATGGTTCATTTAAATGCTTCACTTTTCTTCTTTTTCTTACTTTCTGAGTCTTCTGAATTTTTAGGTTTATGGTGCTATTTTTGGCTGGATTTCATTGGTTCTTTTGTAAAGACAAATTAGCCTGCATTAGCTTAAACAGCCTTTGGGATCTTGTTCTTTATAGATTTTTGTTTGTTTTTTTAATTGGGCATGCCTGTAGAGAACCCTTCCTTATTTTTAAACGCCTCTGTTTTTGGGCGTTTTTTTTTAGAAATGTTTACTAACTTGTCCAGCCTTTTGATGTGATTTCTTCACTATTAACCTTTAAAGAGAGCCTTTTTAGCTGTTTTTCTTTTACTGTTCTTTCTTTTTTTATTTATTTCAGTTTGTGCTTAATCCCTTAGAGTCAAAGACTCATTTTCAAATGTTCCACATCAGTGCTGAAGAAACATTACAAAAATACAAGGTTTACAGAGAAAAAAAAGAGAAAAAACATTGAAGCATATACACAGGCAGTAATAGTAAAATCTGAACTTATACACAACAAATTAGTAAATATTAACAGATAGACTGATTAGATAAGAGGGGGTTGGGGGATCAGCTGAAGGTGGCATCGTCTGAGGTGGAAGAGAGGTAGCACTTTCAACCAAGTGAGGCCATCATCAGGTAATTGGGGTAGGGGAGTGGGTTAAGAAAAAAAGTGGCACATAGCAGAAAGATGTAGAGGGGGTAGGTAAATGGAAAACTGGGGGAGTGAGGTACTATCACATTAGTGCAGGTAGGTGGCATTGTCTGAGGTGAGAGAGAGGTAGAGCTTTCAACCTAGTGAGGCCATCGTCAGGTAATTGGTGGTAGGGGAGTGGGTTAAGAAAAAAGTGGTATATAGCTGAGAGATGTAGAGGGGGTCAGTAAATGGAAAACTGGGGGCTAGGTACTATCACATTAGAGCAAGTAGGCACAAATCATTTTAGAGTTAAGGAGAGATTTGAGACCAGCTTTGAAGGTACTAATCTTTGTAGTATCAGTGAGGACAGCAGGTAGTTCATTGTACCATTTTGGACGTTGATACAGGATGGAGTTTCTAATGTATAATGGGCTCTTTGGATTGATATTCCAAATTCACAATTTTAATGCTCTAATGCATTTTATCTTTATTATTTGTCAGATAAAAAAATATCAACGTTTCTTGATATAAGTTCTTTAACCCTTTATGTTAGCTTAATACCCCCAAGTTTCCTGCACAAGCCAAATAGCCTTTTCTTTCTTGTTTTTCAAAGAGAGTTTAAAAGAGAAGTTAATTACTGCCCTTGACATGCTGCTGCTGTACCCAGTACCAGATAAAATGTTTTTTTGTGTAATCTTCTTTTAAACTACAGCTGCTGCAACTGTCCAGTACTTCATAGAGCTTACATTCGGATTTTACTTCTTGGTCAATTATTAAGGCTCCAGGCATTTCCAAATCAATGTCCTTATCTGTCTCAGCCTCCAAAAGATGGCCAAAATATTTGGGGTTTGCTTTACTATGGAAATGAGGATAAAAATGAATCAAACGACAGTGCATTGAAAAAAAACAAGCCACCAACACAGTCACTCTCACTCACGAGAACCCTGGATGGGGAAGGCTATACTTAATTGTATTTTGTTCCAGCTTTTCACACTATTTGTGCCTCTAATAAATTCTCAGACTCTGAGCAAAATATCTTTCTTGCCTCTTTAAGACTCTGTGAATGAGTGTGACTGTTTTTTTTTTATTTAAAAGAGGCAACTGTGGGGGAGTGTGTCTGCTTTTTTAAGTTAAAAGAGGCAACTTAGCGACTTCAGGGACTTGGAGCTCATGGCCACTAACATTACCGCTGATGATACTGCTGCTCCAGTCTTGCCACCACTATCAGTGCCAATGTAAGCACAGAGGAACAAAGACAAAAACAAGGGCAGTCAATTTAATATTCTAAACAGAAACATCATTCCATTTCTTGAATATTTCTCTGTACAGAAGTGCAACAGCTAGTGGTTGCTGCTGAACTGCCATGCATGCTTGATGCATACTTCCTTTCTCCACCACATACAGCTTTTAATTTGTTGATGTTTTGCTCCCACATCCATTATCATCATGAATCTCCCTCTGCATCCCACCCCCTAGCTTCAACCTACCTTGTTTTAGCTTCAGACTACCTTGTTTCATATGACTAGACCCTGCCATTTCCTGGATCAGTGATTTAGGGAGGAACTGTAGTCACAATCTAGCTATCTCAGTCAGATCTCAACTCTTTAACCCTGGGTGTGCTGTCCCCCATTTATGACAATAGTTAAAAGATGACATTTGTGCCCATAAAATCACCAGGAGTCAGAAATATGTTTTCAATTAATCTGAGTCTGAGAAGATGAGCAGAGCAGGTTCAAGGGCAATCAATTTGACTGTTTCAGTTGTTTTCCTCCTGTTGATCCAAAAGCTTGTGTTTGGCACCAAATCTTTTGTAAGAGTCTGAGAGAATTAGACACCCAAGACTGAGGTGTTGAATCATCAAGAATAAATAATCATACTGAATTTATTGGTACTGTAGTTTCTAATATACAGCTGACAAAATGCCACTGTCCCTATTTATCAAAATCTGTCGGTCTGTGGGTTGTGAAAAACTTAAATGTTACAAGATGGGTGTCCAATTTTTAGTAGGCATATTGACAATTTGATTGTTGCCACTGGTATATTTCATATGTTTTCACTCTGATTCACACTTTGTGTTTTTACCATAACTGAGATGCAGGCAGTCAAATACAGTTATCATGTATAACTGTGGAGTGCCAATTATAACTTGCATTCACTACTGTATAACAAGTCAGCCATGCCTTTTATTATTATGACATAATAAATTATACTCTCACCAGGAGTATGCAGACTACATATGTTCTATCTGGTCTTGTACTGTGTTGAACAAATGGGGTTGCCATTAACAGGCAACCTGAGTTGTCAAGGGTCTCCCACAGAAATGACAAGGAGTCTGGGCTGGGGAGGGGCAGAAGAAGGAGGATAAGGAAAGGGCTGATAGGGTGGAGGGCTTGGGATGGGGTGGAGTCAAGTGATGGCAGAGGCAGTAGGTGGAGTCAGGTAACATCAAGGTAGGAGCCAGAAATTGCAGGGTGACATCAGTGGAGGGGAATGAGTTAGGTGAATGGCAGGGGGATGAGCCCCAAGTGGTGGCCTTCTGGGGTTCTGTAGGGGTTTAAAAGGAGATGCAGGCCTCAGATCTCCCTCTTTTCCTGCTGAGAACTCCAATATTCTACTTGCCTGCCCTTTCCTCCCATAAACGGTGGTTTGCAAACGTGGCATGAGAAGGGGCCAATTTAGGGAGAAGGACAAAAATTGATGGTGAGTCTGGCCACTGGGGGGTATACTATGGGCCACTGAGTGAGGGCAGCAAACAGGCTGGGCAAGACTGGGTCGCTGGCAGAGGGCAACATGGATCAGGTATGACACAGGCAACTGGGTGGCTAAAGAGCTGGGAGCCACATGAGAGCAACTTTATCAGGCTGCTGAATGAGGGCAGTGCTGGCAGAATCACTTGGATGAAGGGCGAGAGGAGAAGGAATTAGGTGGGGGGTGACAAGTGGGTGGGCACGGTTAGGGGGAATAGGTCAGGCGGGGATAGGGAACATGGTCCATGGTCACACACCCAGATGTGGATCTAAATTGGGGGATAGGGGAGGGAACAGGGAGGACCAAGGGGTCAGATTCCTGGAATCCAACCCTATGAGGCAGTAATATGAGTGTTGGAGAGGCACGGGTAGTCGGGTCAGGCATCCAGACTCCGAGAAGTTGGAGAAGGAGTTCAGCAGTCCAAAAAGGATCATAAAGCTGCAGTTTGGACCAAGGAAGGTCACAGGATGGACTAATGGACTATATTGCCTTTAGCTTGTCCTATATGGGGCTCACAGAAGAAATGGGTGGCAATGTCTGCTTATGAGATTTATTACTCTGTATGTTATATGAGGTGTGTTAATAAACCTTGCCCAGTCGAGAACCCAAAAGGCATTTGTGTCAAGTCAATTTCTGGGGAAATCCCCGTGACAATACGTATTTGGAGGAAATGCCTATCCCTAGGGAAAGTATACTGATGTAACAATAGGAACTGTTTTCACAGGAAAATGTCTTAATCTTTAATCCTGCTGAAACTCTAATGCTGGAAAATTGGACTATTTTTAGTTTTACTAAAAACACAAATGTCCTTGACTACAGTTCCTCTGATTTGTTATGGAAAGTTACTGAAAGGTTTTGTTGGAATAAAAATAATTTAATTTAGGATAATTTTAGAAAGCCTTTCATCTTGCCAGTAATGAACAAAAACACTACTTGAACTAAACTTAACAAATGACCCATGCAGTTATGGTGAATAATAATAAGCACGTCTAGAAATATGTTGCAGTACAGTGACCCATCCACACCCAAAATTGCACAACCACAAATATTATTTCAACTGTGTCAAGAGTTTTTTTTTTAAGTTTTACCAGGAAAGCCACACCAAGCTGGAAACAGCTTGTTTCCAGATGTGTCCAGGGTGGGGGGGGGATATGAGTATAAACAATAAGGTGCAAAAGTGCAAATAATACAAATAAAAGGTAATATGCATCAACAAATAACAACTGGGCAAAGGAGTCTGTGAAGAAGGTGCACTGCAATACAAAAAGTGTTGACAGAGAACAATTATTAGTGTGCAAGACACAATAATCTCCTTCCCCAGAGCTTATGATGGAAGCAATGATTACAACTGGGAAGGGTGATTGAGAGAACTGCATTAGCCTATATCCAGGTCTCTGGAGAGTGTGGATCCTATTCCAGAATCCTGTGACGGAGTTATCCATATCCCTGGTACCCAGTGTATGCCCCCTTCCTAGCTCTGTTTCTTCTGTTACCATTGTCAGCAGCCCTTCCCCCATGGAATGTACATTCCGGCTTGCAAGATGGTGACCCATGTAAGATGTAACAGGAAGAGCTGTGCCTTGAGAAGGGAGGCAGAGCATTGATGCTGTTGATATAAAAGCACCTCCATGTATACCAGTGCCCGCATTAAGATAGATCATTTCTCCACTTTTCCTGTGTCGATGTACAAACCTGTGCACAATTACAGGGAAAGATGTGTAACCCTGTTGTGTATGGCAAAAAGAGGAACACGGAAATGTATTACAAAGTGGTTCACAAATGTACCCTTCCTACAGAAACTATATTTGTGTGTGCCTCTGTCTAACTCTGCATGTACATATATATCCCCTTAGAGCTTGCAAATAAGGAGATATAGTAAACTAAATTACATATACCCACTAATGCAAGGCATCATGGGATGTATATGTAAATTGCCATATACAGACTTACCATGATTCTCTGTGTTAGTGAGGTGTGTAAAATTTCATGTTTCTTTGAAACTTGGCTTTGTTGCCAATGCCTTTACAAGGTAAATCTTGCTTCAGTTATGATTTAATTTGCCCATTTTGGGCTCAACATGACCCCAACAAATGAGAACACAAATCAACCTCATTCTTCTCCATGAGCTAAGAGGACTGGAGACTTATATGCAATTGCATTGGTGGGTTGTGCAGTGCTGGGAACACTGTACTCCCTTTAGTACTATACATCAAAACTGCCATACACAAAGGGGTGTCACTTTCTGCAGTGGGTATATTCTCCCACTGAGAATGGCACAGCTTAACCTGTTCTGATGTGAATAGTCTTACACAGGCTGTGCAGCCATTATCATGCTGGACTGCAACAGCACCAGCACTGGTCCATAGCATGGCACCAGGTACACAGAGATACTGTAAAAGTTGTTCCTCCCCTTGCACCACACCATGATGGCTGATTGATAGCCATGTCAATATATATATATATATATATATATGACAGTGGTGCAGTAGCACCACTGTATTTTGGGTTGAGTAGACACTTTTTATTTTTTAATTTTTTAGCTCAGAGCATTGGTTCCTCATTCATCGAAAAACTCCTGAAGCCTGTCATTGCTCATCATCATTCTCAAAAGTAATAGAATATTTTTTGTTCATTTCAGCTACCAATTATTAATGTGAAACTGGACCACATTTTCATATATCTATCATATGCATTTTCCATTTTATACAATGCTCTCTCCACTCTACCCGTATCCAGCATGTACCCCACCCATTCTAAAATTGTGGGTGTTTTTTCATCTTTCCAGTATTGCAAATGCACTTTTTGTCACTACGATTCCTATATTTATCAGCATCAAATGGTGTGATTGAAAGCTTTCCCTCTTCCTCTGGCCAAAAATGACAATTCCTGGATTGAATGGGAGGTCAAGGCTGATACGTCTACTGAGAGTGGAAAGAACCTCTTTCCACAGACTCCTAACAGGTTTACACTCTGTTAGCATATGCCACAAAGTCCCTTTGTTTGTTTTACATCTCTGGCAGGCCTCTGGGACTGATCCATTAAACTAATGTAGTCTAGTTGGGGTCAAATATGTTCTATGGATTGTATTAATATGCATTTGAGTCAGTTTATTGTTTTTAATTTCCAGACTGTTGCAACCTATTATTTCTCTCCAGTACCCTGTGAGAGTTCTCATCCTATTTCCTTCTCCCGTGACTATTTTGTATCCTGAAGGTCCTAAGTATTAAAATCCCTAAATATTGTTTATAACTTTTATAAAGTGTAAATTCAAAGCTAAGCTTAATATTGTATATTCCAAATTAGAAAACATTATAGGTTCCAAACTCCCATTCTTTTAAAAACATAATTTCTAACTTGAAAATACTGATAAATAAACATATCTATTAAATTGTATTTTACCTTAAATATTTCTATTGGAATAAATTTCCCTTCTTCATAAAAATCCTCCATTTGACTTATTTTCTTCCTTTTGAACCAACTTTTAAAAGTCTTGTTAGATAGTGATGGTGGAAAACCAGTTTTACCCATGATTGGGGTAAAGTTTGAAAGCTGACTTTGGTTGCTCAAAGGTTTCTGTACTATTTGCCAAGCATTATTAGTAGCTTTAGTATGTTAAAGAACAGAGCTGTAAAATTGGTTAGTCAGAGAGTTAATTCCCAAGAAATTATTTAAAGAAAAAGGGGAGCCTATTCTCTTCTATATGAAAATCAGCTATCCCTTTACTTAGAGGGCAGTGAAGTAAATAATCTGAACATTCCAACTGAGCTACTAGATAATACCGTCAAAAAATTGGGCATCCCATTCCTCCCTTCTGTTTTGATTGATAAAGTTTCCTTAAAACAATTTTGAGCCAGCCTCCCTTCCATATGAAATTTCTAATGCTCTTTTCCAATTTAATAAAAAGGAAACATTTCTAAAATCGTGGGGATTGCCTCAAACAAGAAGAGAAGTCTCAGTAATATGTTCATTTTTAAGATGTTTACCTTACCTATTAGTATGAGTGGAAGATGCTGTCATCTGTTTTGATTTTATCCAAAATAAGATGAAAATTCAACTCAATGACATTATTGATTTTTACTGGGCTATTGACCTCCCAGGTGCTTAATAGGTAGGAGGCAGTATAGTGCAGTGGGGTAAGGCTCTGAGCTGCAGATCTGGAGACCTGGGTTTGAATCCCACAGCTGCCTAGGTGCATACTGTGTGATCCTGAGCAAGTCACAACTTCCTTGTGCTCCTAGGTCACATCTGGAAACAAGCGTTGGCTTAGTGTGCTACTCCTGGTTAAACAACATTCACTTTCCCCTTTCCCTTTCCCTAATAGAATCTTTCTGACTATATCTCAATAGTGGATTTATTAAAGCCTCCTGATCTGTTCCAAGATATAGGGTTTTGCTTCTTTCCCGGTTAACCCTGTACCCTGATATTTGACTTAATTCTTTAACTATATTGTTAACTACTAGGTTATTATGGTTTGGGTTTGAGCAAAATAACAAAATGTCATCCACATAAAGTAATACAACATGTTTAGAATCTCCTGCTTCTACCACAATACCTCTCTCTGACGCCTCAATTTTTTTGTTAGTTGCTCTAAAATCAGTGCAAATAAAAGTAGAGACAGTGGGCAACCCTGTCTTGTTCCCCTTAACAGGGTGATATACTCCAAAAGTTGATAGTTTGTTTTATCCTAGTCTTTGGTTCTGCATAAATATGTGCAATACTATCCAATAACTTTCCTGTTATACCAAATGCTTTCATTGTCTCTAATAAAAAAGACAATGATATCCTGTCATAAGCCTTTTCAGCACTGAGTGACATCACAGCCATATTGGTTCCAAGTTGGTCCTGTAATAAATTGAATACCTTTTGAGTATTGTGGTGTAGTCTCCTTTCCTTGATGAAGCCCACCTGGTCTCCATTTATTAATTTAGGTAATATTTTTGCTTACCTATTTGCAAGGATCCTTGCATATATTTTATAATCACTGTTCAAAACAGAGATGGGCCAATAAGATTTACATAATTCAGGTGTTTTGTCTTTTTTCAATATAAGGGATATGGTGGCTTCATCAAAGAAAGTAGGAACCCTTCCCACCTTGTGGATATTCTTAAACAAATCTTTCAGGAGTGGGGATATTACCTCTTTCATGTTCTTATAAAACCCAAATGAGAGGCCATCTGGACCAGGTGTTTTACCATTCAGAAATTGTTCTGTAACTGCCTGAATTTCAGATATAGAAATATCCCTTTGTAAGAACTCTAAATCAGATTCAGTAATTAGAGGTATATCCAATTCCTTTAAATATTCCTGTATTATTTTTGTATCATGTTCTATTTGTGGTGTATAAAGATTAGAGTAATAATTTCTAAAGATACAGTTACTCTCCTTCAAATTAATAGTTATGGTACCATCTTCCTGCCTTGTTTCACTGATTCTATTAGAGTTTGCCTTGCACTGTAGCTGATTTGCCAGAAGGTTTTCCAGTTGATCTGAGAAAAAAAATTATATTTTGCTCTGGCTCTATACATAGCTTTTTCAGCCTGGTTTTGCCTTATCTTTTAAACTGCATCCCTTAAAGTTAGTATCTCTAATCTGTCTTGTTCAGAACCTGTAGCTGCATGCTCTGCCTCTGCCATGCTCAACTGAGCTTCTAATGTGGTCAAGCCTGAACTGAACATATAGTTTACAGGATGTCGGCTTGTGTCATGAACCAGCCTTTTAGGTAAAGTTTCAGTGCCTCCCATACAGACTGAACTGTACAGTCCCCCATGTTATTTCACAGTAAAAAGTATTGTATCTCCTCTTGGACTTGCTCTCTAAAATTCTGGTCTTGCCACAGTGAATTCTCTAATGCACAAAGTTTCATGCTACTTATAGAGAAAGGATCTATCAAAATATTCATATGGCAGGGGGCATGGTCTGAAATGGTAATTGTTTCATAGATGATTTTTTTTAATCCTATTTAGCAGACTATGTAAAAAAAGAAAGAAGTCAATTCTTGAATAAGACCCATGGGCCACTGAATAGTATGACATTTTTTTCAATTGTGGATATTTAAAACTAAATGGGTCTACAAGTCCTAAAGCTAGCATATATTTTTTACCTGATCAGCCACTTTCCTCTTTTTTTTTATTTAGTTGTTTAACCAGATATAGCACACTAAGCTGAGAGCTTTTTTACAGGAGCGACCTGGGAGCACAAGGAGGTTAAGTGACTTGCTCAGGGTCACACAGTATGCAAATGGAAACTGTGGATTTCAAACCCAGGTCTGGTCTGCTGGATGGCACCAGATTTGCAGCTCAGAGCCTTGGACCACTGTGCTATACTGCCTCCAGTATAGCCTCCTGCTTCTTTCTTCCTATAAATTCTAGAGCTCTATCCTCCATATTCAAAGTTACATTGAAATCCCCCCTATGAAAAATGTGGTTCAAAAGTGACCAAATTCAGAAAAAAAATTAGCAAAGAAGACAGGATCTTGTTCATTTGGCCCATATAAAGTAGCCAGGGTTAGCTGAGTCTGTGTATCCCCAATTCTAAGTATTAGTGATCTGCCTGCAGGGTCAAGGTAATGTTTTAAGGATTTAAGATTTAAATTTTGTTTTAATAAAAACTGCACTTCCCCTGGCTTTATTGCAGAATGTAGTGGCAAATCCCACAGCTCTATACAAATTAGTGCATTAAGTTACAGCCTTTTGCTCAAAGTGAGTCTCATGTAGACATAAACAATGTATACCTTTGTTATTAGCCACATTTCTTATTTTTCTAATTTTTATTCTGCCCCTACTATCATTTAGGGTCCATGTCATAACCCTCAAATCAGACATGACTTAGATCTAAGCCCACTTTCTTGTTTCCCATCAGAACAATAATAATTTAGTTTAGCTACTACCAGCTGCTGTTTGACTTCCTTTCTCAGTAGACACCCCAGAGATTCAGCATCATAATCAAAGCTGCAGTTTAAGCCCAGTACAACAAAGCTATATAATTGAGACCTTTTAATGTTTCTGCCAGTCCTAGAGGTACTAACATTTATAGAGCACCACAACTTTTTACATTTTCGTGTAATCTTATGAGTAGCTTTTCTTTCCCTCCTTCCCTCCCTTTCCTCCTAATCCTAACACCTGAGAATCTCCCCTCATCTAATGGGTGACCCCCTTCCCCAAATGTGAAGCAACCATGCTTTAGCCATGTCAAAGTTCTGAGGATAAGGACTAACTTTCAGCATTACAATTTTATCAACCTATTTCAGCTCATCAGAATAATCAATTCCAAATAAGGAGTTGTTTTTTTTTGCCGCCCCCCCCTTTTTGCATGTATGCTTTTTTGAGTTTCTGTGCCCCCCCATTTGTCTTTATACCAAAGTGGAACTAGAAATGAACACTTGAATGTCCTGGTTTTCAGGGTGTTGAGAACTTGTGGGGTTGGGGGTGGGTATCAGTGTTGTACTTTAACCTTTTCTGTAGTGCTTCTTCTATATCATGAAAGGAGAAAACAAAGTATTTCCATCTAAATTCACTCAAAACTTATCTGGGTATAGCAATAAAAAGGAGATCCCTTCTTTTCTCAACTTGTCCTTCATTGCATCAAATGTTTTCCTTTTTTGCCAGACTAGAAGGGAGATGTCAGGAAATCTGTGGTGCCTTATACCTCTGTACCTTTATACATGAGGTCTTTCTCTATCCTGGGATTAGCAAGGATAGTTTCCCTATCTTGGAATCATAGCAAGCATATAAACATGAATCTTGGCCTATCTTTTACAAATTGGCACCCAAAAGCCCTATGGTCCCAGTCTAATTCCACTTTCCATTCCAGTTACTGCCTCCCCAGAATAGTTGTCAGCATCTCTTTACAAAATTTAACTGGGTCTGAGCCCTCCATCCCTTCTAGAAGGTTACCCACTTTGAGATTGCCCCTCCTTGATCTGGATTCCAGATCTTCCAATTTTAACTGAAGAGTCTCAAAATATTTATTATGCTTTAGGACAATCTGAGTGACTTTAGGTAGAGTGTCCTCAATTATGCCTATTCTCTGTTCACATTCAATAGTACACAAGGACAACATCTCAAACTTATTCTTTGCTTAAGAACATTTATTTGAAAGCGATGACAGTGCTGAATTCAAGGAGTCAAAGCCTTGTTTCATTTCCCTAAAAATGGTTAAATGGGTTTCTCCCATCATATCAGTCATTCAGGTGTCAGACTTACCTGAATGAGTGTTTTCTCTGTTGAAGCCATCCACTTCTGCTTTTAACCATTTCCCAGTTTTGTCTGCCTTATCCTCTTTATCCAGTTAGTCCAAGACTTTGGCTCCCCTGGTTTTAATAGATAGAGACATACTGTTTTCCCTCTTCTCAGTGACCAGCCCAAAGGAATCAGCCTCTTCTGCAGCCACTCTTCCAAAAATATCCCAACCACCAATGGGTGCATCTAATTAGCAATGCAGAAGAGTATTTAATATAGCTCTTTTTTCAACCACTTGCCTACTTAGGGGTTTAGTAGACAAATTTTCCTGCCCCATTTCCAATGGATTTGAACCTTGCTCGGCCAGAAATTAGGTCTTCATAAACAAATTCTGCCTTTTTATTTCTTTCTTCTGTACTCTAACCTTTGAAAGCTTTAAAGAAGAATAACACGTACATTGCTCCTGAGATTATATCTTACCGGCTGCTTCTTTACCCAAAGGTAATGCAGCATCTATGAGGCTGGGCTTGTCACAAGCGGTGATGGCATCTTCCATTCCCACAGTCGGGCACCTTTGGGATGTTGATTTTTCTTTAAAATATTCTGAAATCTCCTTGATATGATGAAATTGCTTCGACAAACCCAGTAGTTTTAACCAGAACATGAAGCTCACTGTTCCATGCCATCTCAAGACCATCTCTGTCACCAACTAATGCTAAGGTCTTGCATAACACAGCAGAAGTCAGCCAGTCATGCTTCCTCTGCCTAACAAACCTACTTAGAGACATATATAGTATCATAAATGTCATGTTATCTTCTATTTAAGACTTATCCTCCCCCCAGACCAGAGTCCCACATTTAGGTCCAACAATATCTTAAGTCCCTTGAAAATGATTTGGTAATGAATTCTTAGGTCTTTTTAGGCTTATGTGGGTCACCATAAATAAAAATTTGTCAAATGAAGAACACTTTAATTCTTGCTGGAAAGATCACTGCTGACTTAATTTTTGCTGACCACAAAGCATGCTGTGTACATGCAAATTGCCTTCTTAGTTTCCAAAGATCCTGGGAATAAACTTGCCTGATACTAATATCATGTCCATGGAAACAAAAGTTCATATTCTCTGAAATTGCTTTTATTATATTCTCTGTCCTCACTTCTTAATAATTTTATTATGACAGGGTAAGATTCTTCATCTGGTAGATTTTTCTTTGTCCCAATCCAATGCACTGCATCAGTCTCAGGTGTGTTCAAACCTGAGCTAAGCAGGCTTTTCAATAATTCTAATGCTACATCTTCAGGTGCATACTAACGTGTAAGGAGCTATGAAGGCAGTATGCCCATGTGTGCTCTTGCCACATTATCCATAATAGGACAGGTTGTTTCTATTTTAAATCATTTGTCTAGCTTTCTTTTGAATTGTTTTTTTATCTTTACTGATTATAACCTCTAGTGGCAGTCTGTCCAGGGGTTCACCACCCTTTGTGTGTAGAAAGCCTTCCTTTTATCTGTATTGAATTTTTTGAGTCTCAATTGTAATAGGTGCCCCTAGTGCCCATATTATCTTTCTTGAAGGTCAAATCTAATTCATTTTGAAGGTAACTGTCCTACATTATATCATAACACAGTAGTAGGTCACCCCTAATTTTTCTTGTCTGAAGAGACATCAGATGTAACTTTTGGGGTTGATTATTATACTATAGTTCTTTACAGTTATAAATCATTTTAGTTGTCTGTCTCTGTAATTTTTTTATTCTGTCAGAGATTCCATTTTTTATTGGACCCCAGACAAGGCTTCATAATCTAGTAATGGTTTGACATATGATCCATACAGTGGCATCACCATCCTTTCATCTCTGCTTCTAAAGTTTCTTTTAATAGTCCAAAGCACTATTCTTGCTTTGGACTCTTGGGCATTGCTACAGTATGTGTGTAGTATGCAAGTGTATTTGTTATTGTAATTCCCAGGTCCCTTTCCTTGTATGATTTTCTAAATGGCAGCCCATTCATATAATATGATTTTTCATTATTTTGACACCCCAAGTGCATCACACAGCACTTGTCTCTATTAAAACTCATCCCTATGGAGTTGCCCATTTAACCATACTGTCTAAGTCTGCCTGTAGTCTGGCTTGGTCTTCCTCATTGTTAACTACACTTGCCAGTTTAGTGTCATCTGCATATTTACTTAGCCAGTGTGTTGTATTTTGTCCCATCTTAGATATGAATACCTGGAAAAGCAAATGACCTAGGACTGAGCCCTGTGGCACTCCACTGGTCACAACCACTGGGGTGGAGTTGTGACCATTTATATACACCCTCTGTGTCCTACCACTCAGCCATCTACTGATCCATTCCACAACTCTATGGTTGATTTTTCAGTCAATCAGACTTTGCATAATATCTCTGTGAGGTACCTTATCAAATGCCTTAGAATAGACCAGCTATATACAATCAACCAGTTCCTCTATCTAGTGGTGCTGATATTTTTTTCATAAAAACACAGCAGATTCATTACACATGATCTTCTTGACACACAACCATCTTGTCCATGTCCCTTATCTCATATCTCTCCATATGCCCATGTATTATGTCCCTAACAAAGGATTTCATTATTTTCCCAGGTACTGATTTCAAACTAATAGGCCTACAGTTTGCATGATCAGCCTTGCTTCCCTTTTTGTGTGTCAATACAACAACCACTGACAACCAATCAGGTGATGCCTCTTTATTAGTTATTGCTTTAATGAACAGTAACCTGAGTGGGGTAGCTATATGGGGTGATAATAATTTTAACATCTTTGGTGAGATATCTAGCTCGACTGAGTTTATATTTTTAATTTGTTTATTTTCTCAATGACTCGTTCAGTTGTAATTTCAGTTTCTTCTCTTTCCCGATTGGTATGTCACCTAAATGCTCTAATTTCTCTGAGAATACAAATCTGAAGTAAGAGTTGCATTTATTTGCTATTTCTTCAGGTGCCTCAAGAAGTTAATTTTCTGATACTATTGAATGTAACCCAGAATTAGAACTGCAGAGCAAATTTATGACTCCTTTTTCCAATTCACCATGATACCAGCATTTCTCAAGTTTCTCAATGTTTTTCTTCCAGCCTATTTTCCTGATCATCTTGTTTTGCAGATAATGGTTGCACTTGTAGCTTAAATGTTTTGACTTCTCTAATTACTGGGTTAATATTATCTTCTGACTCTGACTGCCTTCTCCTTGCTTACTATTCATTTTGGACTTCCACAACTTTTACATTTAGTGCAGGATCTATAATGCCAGTTCAACAACACTTTTGCCAATCAGCATCACAACGATGGGATTTATGTCGACTGCAAGTTGTGGTAGACATAAATCCTGCATGTCTCCCAGTCTTGTGTTTCTATTGGGGGGCTTAGCTCCCTCAACCTCTCATTCTGGGGGCTTTGCGCCCGCACCCTCCCATACTTTAGATTATCAACTCCAGTCAGAGTTGATTTGGGGAAGGGATGCAGGACCAGGAGATTGTGTGCCCCTGTCTCAGGCACACCAACACAGTGATCTGTCAGCAAAGTGTAAATTTTGCCAACAGAGAGGTATGTCATTGTGTTGGTGTCACTGTCAGGTCGGCATACCTTTAGTGCACCTACTGTACTACCTTTTTAATGTTTTGGACAGATTCTGGGATTTCTTGCAATTTCCTCTTATCTTCTTGTAAGTTGCTAAGAGTTGCCAAAATCTGTAGTGCCCATCTGGGGAGATCATCTAACTTAGGCTTATCATTTAAGTCCTGTTTAAAATGGCACAGTAATTCTGTTTCACCATTAAATTCATCTAAATAGGCTGATATGTCTGTACTCTCTTGATTTTCAATTTGAATGAACTCCTCCTCCATCTTGGTTTTGATGTCATTGTTTCTACTTGCTGATAATTCTCCTTCTCTCTCTCTTCTTTGAGTTTTGCTTCTGGTTTTTCTCCTTATCCATGTGTGTCTTTTTATCTGTGCACGGTTCATTTAAATGTTTCACTTTTTCTTTTTTTTTGTTAGTTTCTGAGTCTTCAGGAATTTTAGGTTTTAGGTGCCATTTTTGGCTAGATTTCATCAGTTTTTTTGTAAAAACAAATTGGCCTGCATTAGCTTAAACAGCCTTTGGGATATTTTTCTTAATAGATTTTTTTAAAATTGGGCACGCCTGTGGAAATCCCTTCCTTATTTTTAACCTTCTCTGCTTTTGGGTCTTTTTTTTTTAGAAATGTTTACTAACTTGTCCAGCCTTTTGATGTGATTTCTTCAATATTAACCCTTAAAGGGAGCCTTTTTAGCTCTTTTTCTGATTTATAGTGGGCACTCTGGATTGATATTCCAAACTCACAATTGTAATACTCTAATGCATTTTATTTTAATTTGTCAGATAAAAAATACCAGCCTTTCTTGATATGTCATTTAACAGTTTATGCTAGCTTAATAATTTCCCAAATGTCCTGCACAGCAAAATGGCTTTTTCTTACTTGTTTTTCAAACAGTGTTTAAAAGGGAAGTTAATTAGTGCCCTTGACATACTGCTCTTATAACCAGAACCAGATATAGTGGCTTTTTATGTAATCTTCTTTCAAACTACAGCTGCTGCAACTGACCAGTGCTTTATAGAGCTTACATGCAACTAGAGGGGACAAGATTCTGGATTTAATACTAGCAACTAACCATCTGGATCTTAAAGATATCAAAGTTAGTACATTGGTTGGTAACAGTGACCATAATTCTGTGTCGTTTACCTTACGTATGGTTTGTGCACCTAATTTTGGATCAACTAAATTGTATTTATAAAATAAAGCTGATCTTACAAATCTTAGGGAAGAATTAAATTCCATCACATGGATACTGCCTTTCGGGGTTTAAATATTGTTGAATGCTGACATTACTTTAAAGATGCTTTAGTTTGTCTTACCGAGAAAATATATACCCACCAGGCAAAAATGTTTATACAATAAACATCATCCCAAATGGTTTAATAAATCTATTTAATGATTAGTCAAACTAAAAGATAAGAAATATTGGTCTTACTTGAAATCCAAAACACCATATAATTGGTCTGCTTATTTATCTATACAAAAGAACTGTAAGTCTAAAATAAGAAAATATAAAGTTAAATGGGAACATAATCTTGCCAGAACAGCTAATGAAAATAATGGAAAACAATTCTATTCATATATTAATTCATTAAACATACTGTATTCTAGTCAGGTTGGACCAATATTGTGCAATGACACACTGATTCACGATCCAAAAACCATGGCACATCTGTTTAATTCTAAATTCTGTGACATCTTTAACCTCAGTCAGCAAATGTACCAAGTTATAATTATGTCAACAACTCTGGTAATATTAGTCAGATAACTTTCACTGAAGATCAAATTCATACCAAACTTACTGCTCAAAAAGTTAAAACTAGTTATGGCCCTGACAATATCTCTGGACACTTATTATTCCTTTTATTTGATAGCTTGGGCTATCCATTGAAAAAATTATTTGAGGGTTTTCTCCTTCACAATTATGTCCCAGATGACTGGAAACATGCCCATGTCATTTTTACTCATAAAAAGGGCCCCAAAAAACTATATGGGAAAATTATAGACCCATCAGCCTTATCTAATCTGTGTGTAAAGTTATGGAAAGCCTAAAAAATTATATAATTATACAGAATCTGGAAAGAATTGATCCTGAACAACATGGATTTAGGCAAGGCAGATGCTGCACAACTAATCTTATGTGTTTTTACTAGACTGTAAGTTCTGTACTTGATAAGAAAATCCCATATGACATCATTTTTTAGACTTTAGCAAGGCCTTTGATGTTATACCCCATTAGGCATTACAAGAAAAATTACTGCATCTTAACACCAATAAATCAATATTTAACTGGATATGTAATTGGTTGAGGAATATGTCTCAGAGAGTACTGATTAATGGTGAACTTTCTGACATGGGTCTTGTGACTAGTGGGGTACTACAGGGCTCCATTTTGGGTCCCTGCCTTTTCCAGGCTTTTATATCAGATATGACAAGTACTTGTATTTCTAATACAACCAAATATGCAGATGATGTTAAAATTGGTGGACCCTGTGCTACCCCTGATCAGGTAGAAACCTTGTAGTGATACTTAAATAAGATCTCTAACTGGACAACTAAGTGGGGTATGCAACTCAATAATAAAAAGTGCAGGGTAATGCACCTGGGACATCAGAACCCATTTATATACCCTGGGAAACACAACTTTACTGAGTACCACCAATGAAAAGGATCTTGGCATTAATATCTCTAACAACTTGGACCACTCAAATCAAATAAATCAGGTCATCAGTCAAACAAATAAAGTTATATGGTCTATTCGATGTAACATTAAATCTAGTAATCCCAATATTATGATGATTTTGCACAGGTCTTATGTAAGAACCCATTTAGAATATGCTTCCCAGTTATGGGGTCCGTACAAGAAGAGTAATCATACTCAACTTGAAAAAGTGCAAAGAAGATTCACAAAACAATTGCAGAGGTTACACACTAGTTCATATAGCAGTAGATTAAATTATCTAAATGTAATGTCATTAGAGACATGTCAATTAAGGGGTGATCTATTGTTTCTATTTCATATTATAAATGATCCCTATCTGATGACCAAATTAGGTTTAGAATTTAAATCAAATACATAATACATCAGAGACATCCATAACAATTGGCTGGTAAGCATTTTCATTGTAATAATAGGATTTTTTTCTTTATATTACGGGTTATACATCCTTGGAATACATTGCCATTGAATGTTATTATTAGTAAATCAAAACATGAGTTTAAAAAACGACTTGATTATTTTTTACTGACACATGGGCAGCTTACGTACTACTAATTTAGTAATTGGTTAGTATAGGAGCACCTATGCGCTTTTAGCTCCCTTGCTTCTCGCTTCCCTTAGTATGAACCTGAGTATTATACTTCTTGGTTAATTATTAAAGCTCCAGGCATTTCCAAAGCAATGTCCTTATCTGTCTCAGCTCCTAAACCTGGCCAAAATATTTGGGATTTACTCTACCATGTAACTGAGGACAAAAATTAATCAAACAACAGTGCATTGAAAAAAACAAGCAGCCAACATAGTCACTCTCACTCACAAGCACCCCAGCAGGGCAAGACTATACTTAATTGTACTTTGTACCAGCTTTTCACACTTTTTGTGCCTCTAGTAAGTTCTCAGTATCTGAGCAAAATATCTTTCTTGCCTCTTTCGTACTCTGTGAATGAGTGTGACTGTTTTTTTAAATTAAAAGGGGAAACTTAGCTATGTCAGGGACTTTGAGCTCAAGGCCACTAACATTAACACCAATGATACTACTGCTCCAGTCTTGACACCACCATCAATGCCATTGTTAGCACAGAGAAACAAAGTCAAAAACAAGGGCAGTCAACTTGATATTTTAAACAGAAACAGCATTCTGTTTCTTGAATATTTCTCTGTACAGAAGTGCAACAGCTAGTGGTTGCTGCTGAACTGCCATGCGTGCTTGATGCATACTTCCTCTCTCCCACATGTGCAGTTTTTAATTTGCTGATGCTTAACTGTCACAGCCTTTGTCATTACAAATCCCCCTCTGCAGCCCATCCCCTAGCCCCCAACCTACATTATTTCATATATACTGGACCCCTCCTGTTCCTGGATCAGTGATTTAGGGAGGCACTGTAGTCATAATCTGGCCATCTCAGTCAGGTCCCAACTCTTTAACCTTGAGTGTGCTGTCTCCCATTTATTAAAGTTGCATTTGCAATGATTGCAGTTAAAAGATGGCATTTGTTCCCAGAAAATTGCCAGGATTCAGAAATATTTTTCAATTAATCTATGTCTGAGAAGATGGGCAGAGCAGGTTCAAGGACAATCAGTTTGACTGGTTCAGTTGTTTTCTTCCTGTTGATTCAAAAGCCTGTGATCGGCATCAAATCATTTGTGAGAGTCTGAGAAAATCAAACACCTAAAGTTTGAGGTGCTGATCATCAAGTATAAAGAATCATACTGGACTTAGTGGTACTGTAGTTTCTAATATACAGCTGACAAAATGCCTCTATTATGATTTATCAAAATCCAAGGTTCTGTATAGTAGGTTGTGATAAAGTTAAATGTTAAAAGATGGGTGTCCAATTTTTAGTGAGCATATGGACAAGTTGTTGCCATTGGCATTTTTTATATGTTTTCACTCTGATTCACACTTTGAGATTTTATCATTACTGAGATGCAAACAATCAAATATAGTTATCGTATATAACTGTGGAGTGCCATTCATAACCTGCATGCCTCTTATCATAATTACATAATAAATTATACTTCCACCAGGAGTATGCAGACTACATATGTTTTATCTGGTCTTGTACTGTGTTAAACAATAAGTATTTGGAGGAAACACTTATCCTTAGGGAGAGTATATTCATTTACCAATAGGACTTGTTTTCATAGGAAAATGTTTTAATCTTTAATCCAGCTGAAACTGTAATGCTGGAAAACTGGACTATTTTAGTTTTACTAAGAACACAAATGTCATTGCCGACAGTTCCTCTGATTTGTTATGGAAAGTTACTGTAAAGTTTTGTTGGAATAAAAATAATTTAATCTAGGCTAATTTTAGAAAACCTTCCATCTTGCCAGTAATGAACAAAAACACTATTTGAACTAAACTTGTTAACTAATGACCCATGCAGTTACTGTGAATAATAATAATAAGCACATCTAGAAATATGTTGCAGCACAGTGACCCATCCACACCCAAAATTGCACAACCATAAATATTGTTTAGCTTTGTCAATGTTTTTTTTTTAGTTTTTGACAGGAAAGCCATACAAACCTGGTAACAGATTGTTTCCAGATGTGTCCGGGGGGGGGGGGGATCTGAGCATAAATAATAAGGAGAAAAAGTGAAAATAATACAAATAAAAAGTAATAAGTATCAATAATTAACAACTGAGCAAATGCAAAGGAGTCTGTGAAGTAGGTGTACTGCAATACAAAAAGTGCTGACAGAGAGCAATTATTAGTGTACAATAGGCAATAATCCCCTTCCACAGAGTTTATGATGGGAGCAATGATTACAATTGGGAAGGGTGAATTAGGAAACTGCAGTAGCCTATATCCAGGTCTCTGGAGAGTGTGGATCCTAGTGCAGAATCCTGTGAAGGGGTTATCCATATCCTTGGTACCCAGTGGATGTCCCATTCCTAGCTCTGTTTCTTCTATTACCACTGTCAGCAGCCCTCCCCCAATGGAAAGTACATTCCAGCTTGCAAGATGGTAACCCGTGTAATATGTAGCAGGAACTGCTGTACCTTGAGAAGGGGGGGTCAGAGTGTTGCTGCTGCTGTTGATATAAAAGTGTCTCCATGCATACCAGTGCCCGCCTTGAGATAGATTACCACTCCACTTTTTCTGTGCTGATGCACAAACCTGTGCACAATTACAAGGTAACCCTGTTGTGTATTGCAAAAAGAGGAGCACAGAAATGTACTACAAAGTGGTTCACAAATTTACCCTTCCTTCATAAACTATTTTGTATGTGCCTCTGGCTAACTCTGCATGTACATGTATATCCCCTTAGAGCTTGCAAATGAGGAGATATAGTACACTAAATTACATATACCACTAATGCAAGGCATCGTGGGATGTATATGTAAATTGCCATATACAGACTTACCATGATTCTCTGTGTTAGTGAGGTGTGTAAAATTTCATGTTTCTTTGAAACTTGGCTTTGTTGCCAATGCCCTTCCAGGGTAAATCTTGCTTCAGTTATCTTTTAATTTGCCTGTTTTGGGTTCACCATGATCCTAACAAATGAGATCACAAATCAGACTCATTCCTCTCCATGAGTTGCAATGATTGGAGACTTATATGAAATTGCATTGGTGGGTTGTGCAATGCTGGGAACACTGTGCTCCCTTTAGTACTATCCATCAAAACTGCCATTCACAAGTGGGTGTCACTTTTTATAGTGGGTGTATTCTCCCACTGAGCATGGCACAGCTTAACCTGTTCCTATGTGAAAAGTCTTACACAGGCTGTTCAACCATTAACATGCTGAACTACAACAGCACCAGCACTGGTCCATGGCATAGCACCAGGTACACAGAGATACTGTTAAAGTCGTTCCTCCCCTTGCACCACACGTTGATAGCTGATTGATGGCCATGTCAATATATATATATATATATATATATATATATATATATATATACACGGTAGCACCACTGTATTTTGGGTAGAGTAGGTACTTTAACGTTAAACCCCAATTTATGCACTTTAATAACTTTGCAACCATGCAAAGGATGTGCATAAAAGTTTCATATGAAGTCTTGTGAGATAGATCCCTGAATGTGCCAAGTTTCATTCCAGTTGGATGTGTAGGTAGCATGATCAGGACAGTGGAAAACGTTCATTTTTCAAGGTTTTTGCTGTATTTTTCTGACACCTGTAGCACCCAGATGGTTTGAAATTTTGGTCTGAAATTTTAAGGGAAGAAAGGAGTTGGCCCACATATGTGCTTTGCACTGGTGTGGTGAAAAAATATTGATTAATTACAAAGTTATAACATTTTACAATTTTGGGTTCTGAGCATGCTCAGTAAGCTCTTCAAAATAGCTGTATGAAACAAAAAGAGAAGCCTTTTTTGTGTGGGCCCAATCCTTTTTTGTGAGGAGAAATATCCTTTTTCATTTTCCACCCTCTTGTTTTCCATTTTTTTGTAACATAAAAATCACCGCACCTTAGGGCGAGAAGCAACCCTCCAGCTTCAAACAGCATTTGCAGTTCGAAAAATCCACCCTTGGCACAGCTGCTGGCCTGACTTCCCAACACCCAGGGGATCACCGCGCCTCAGTGTGAGAAGCATCCTCCAGTTTCGAAAAACATTTTCAGTTCAAAAAATCCACCCTTGGCACAGCTACTGGCCCGACTTCTCGACACCCAGGGGATCACTGCACCTAAGGGCAAAAAGCATCCCTGCAGCTCTGAACAGCATTTGCAGTTCAAAAAATCCACCTTTGGATCAGCCACTTGCCTGACTTCCCGACACCCACTGGATCACCGCACCTCAGGGTGAGATGCAAGCATCCAGCTTCAAACAGCGTTTGCGGTTCAAAAAATCCACTCTTGGCACAGCCGCTGGCCTGGCTTCCTGACACCCAGGTATCGAACCCTGCTGAACGAAGACACTATTTTTGAATTTGGCACCTTTTCTCCGATTTGCACCTGCTCCACTTTGGTATTCTGCTAGGCTGAAATTTAATTCAGATGCAGCTAATTTAACCGCAGGGCAACTGCTTGGGCTGAAATTGAATTAAATCAAGCTGCAGTTAATTTAACTCCAGAGCTACTGCTGCTGCCTAGCTCTCGTGCTGCTGCACCTTGTCCATAAGAATTTGTCAGAAGTGCTAAGTTAATTCTTTCTCTTGTTTAAATAACTTTAAAGTTTCAAAGTTTATTTATTTTTCTTTCCTCTGGCTTAATTAACTTTAAAGTTGTGTGTTTACGTCACTGACACTACAACTAGGTTTCCGTCTCTGACCCTGATTCCCAGACATTAAGTGTCTGTATTTCATATGTTAAACTGCCTAGAGTAGCATGAATTTAGCTGCAATTGCTCTAAAGTATGAAGTTTATTTGTCTGATCACAGCCCCTGCTGTTTCCCTCTTCTCCCTCAACCGCCTTCGTGTTAGCTTGTTGCTGTACTCCTGCTCACCCCTTCCCACCGATTGACCCTCAATCCCTCCCCTGCTTTTATCTCCACCAATTTTTCTTTGTCCTGACCCCTCTCCCCCCTTCCCCTGCTCTCCAGCTCTCTTACTCCTCCCATTTTAAACCTCTAATATTTGCCACCTGTCCCCTTTCTTCCAGGGGAGCACCATACCTTACTGCAAGAAGCATCCATCCAAAATCAAAAGAGACCTAGGAGTAATTATATCAGATGACCTAAAGGTGGGCAAGCAATGTGAAAAGGCATTAAGGAGGACTGGGGGGATACTGGGATGCACAGGGAGAAGCATCAACAGTAGAAAACAGGAAGTTGTTATCCCTTTGTACAGACAGTTAGCAAGACCCCATCTGGAGTACTGCGTGTAATTCTGGAGACTCCATCTCTGCAAAGATATAGACAGAGTGGAGACTGTTCAGAAGAGGGCAACCTAAATGGTGCAGGGTCTGCACCAGAAGACATACGAGGAGAGACTAAAGCAGCTTAATATGTATACCCTTGAGGAAAGGAGGGAGAGGGGGGACATGATAGAAACTTTCAAGTATCTCAAGAGAATTAACAAAATACAGAAGGGTAGTGTCTTTCAGAAGAAGAGATGTGCAAGAACAAGCGGGCACAATTTGAAGATAGAGGGAAGATGGCTAAGAGGTAATGTTAGAAAGTATTTTTTCACAGAGACGTTTGTGGATACATGGAACAGCCTTCCTGAGGAGGTTGTGGAGTCAGGAACAGTGGGAGAATTCAAGAATGCATGGGACAGGCATACGGCATTTCTAGTGGGGGGCAGGAGGAAGTAAGCTGCTGATTAACTTGAATCTGCAGCTTATACATCAGGTAGGGAAATGGGCAGACTAGGAGGGCCAAGCAGTCCTTATCTGCCATCAAATTCTACATTTCTATGTTTCCAGCTTCAGACAGCATTTGTGGTTTGAAAAATCCACCCTTGGCATAGCCACTGGCCCGACTTCCTGACACCCAGGTAGGGATCCATGCTGAACAAAGACACCATTTTTGAATTCTGCACCTTTTCTCTGATTGATTCCTGCTCCACTTTGGTATTCTGTCAGACTGAAATTTAATTCAGCTGCAGCTAATTTAACCCCAGGGCAACTGCTTGGGCTGAAATTTAATTAAATCAAGCTGCAGATAATTTAACTCCAGGGCTACTGCTGCTGCCTAGCTCTCGTGCTGCTGCACCTTCTCCACAAGAATTTATTTATTTATTTATTGAAATTGTTTCAACAGGAAAGGCACACTGAGGAAAAAATGCTCATCACCCGGTGCAGCTTGGGGAGAGGGGGACAGTAGTAGGATAACATGCAGGTTATCAAAAATGCACGTTTAGCAAGTATACAGAGGCATGTGGTTACATATTTGAACAGTTTCACAGTTGCAAGAGGTACATCACGTTCAAATTACAGAGTGCAAACACTTTGTTACAATTGGGACAGTATCACTTGGGACAACTGCACAGGTTACTTATGTTCAAGTTACAAAATATAAACATTGGTACAATTGTAAACAATAGCACATGGGACAAATTGCACACAGAAGACAGAGCACTGAGGCATTTAAACATTAGGAACATGGCTACTTATGCAGATTAAGACAAGGAAGATAAGTGCCAATAGGACAGAACGGGAGATTATGAAACTGGTAAGTGCAGGCTTTGGTCAAATATAAGCCAGCTTCTGTAGCTTAAGCTAGGTGCTACTGGTCAGGCATCAGGCGTGGTATATGAGATGGCACTTGTGGGTATCAAGAGCAGGAGCAATTTAAAGTGAGGTAATTTGCCAGGGAGGAAGATAGGGAGTAGGTGGAGGAGGAGTGGTGAATTAGAGGGGGGGCTCGTTCTAGAGTTTAGGGAAGTAGTGTGAGAAGGCTGCTTGGCCAACATTGGTCTTACACCTAGGGATTGGTAATTGGTGGGAATCAAGGGACCTGAGGGAATGGGAGGGGGTGGGGACTGGCTTGATTGTACAACACTTAAGTCTTTTAGACTGCAGCTGCCCCCCCTTCAATGTATTTCAGTATCCAGTGAACAAGGAGACTGCAATTGAGCTCTTACAAAAACAGTGACTCAATTACAGCACCTGTGTTCAGGGCTACCTGGCAGGGTAGCGACCAGATACCTGGGTGGATGAGGTAGGGCGATGGGATATATGCACGTATACAGGCGTGCACATGCATGGGAGGGGAGAGGAAGGGGAGGGAAGGTATGTGGGAGGGGGTGTGGTGGGCAGCTGCTGAGCTGGTCTACTAGCGTGGTTGGGATGGTGATCAGTTGAGTGGTGCAGGGTTCAGGTCTGTCATGGTGCAGTTCTTTTTTGCCAGCAGGCAGCTGTTTTTTTTCAAGTATTTCATCCCCTTGACATGCAGCCCCCTGAAGTTGAGAATCCATTAGTTGGGGGGTGCTGGGGGTGTTGCCCTTCACACTGAAAGGAACCCCATAGATCACAGGTGCCCACTTCCCATTCGCTGTGAGTGTGCATTACCGAAATTCATTTTCGGCATTGTACACTCACCCCAATGGCAATTGTTATTCCATGATCACCATTATGACATAGAACCACTTATTTCAAAGGGGTTTTCAACTTTGATGCATAACTTTACCATGTTTGCATATTTTGACACCAAATTTTTAACATTGCTTTTTTGAGACCCCACCTCCTGAACAATGGTGGCGGAATTATGCAAGTCTAGCCCAAAAGGCAATTTCACATTTACTTGAAAAATCACCTTCCAGGTAGGATTTGAAAATTTTCACTACCCTTTTTCATGAGGTGGGGTCACGAGAAGTATATGTTGAAAATTTACAGTCAAAATATGTAAAAATAGCAAATTAATGCACATCTGTGTAGATTTTGCTATGCTTGCTCATAACTTTGGTAATTTTAAATATTCTAACCCCATATTTTCAAGATACACATTTTTTACACCACCTCATGAATGTGACAGCTGCTATTTTTTTAAATCCTGGTCAAAATGTATTTTCACATCTGAGGCATAGAATGATACTGTGGTGGCGTGGAATCAGGTTTTGGCAGAGATTTGAACATTTTCAGTACCTGCTACATGAGGTGGGGTAATAAGAAGACTATGCAAACAATTTGGTTGCTGTTGTCCTATGGGCCCTGTGCCTGCACAATATACATATATGAATATATGGAGGGATGAGATCACAGTGCCCTCTGGGCCCTGCCTGCAACATATGCAAATAAGTGTATGATTACTGTATCTCAAAAAGAATGAATGAATGGGAGTGCAGGGCCCTCCACAGGCAAATAAGGATATGATTATACTATCTCAAAAAGTCAGGAAATTCTTTGTGAAAAACTGCATTAATGCAACATTTAGGGTTCAGTGTAAAGTGAAAAAAGAGATGCTTTTAGAGTTTCCAACCATAAAAACCCACTACCATTCCTAAAACAAATCAGGGGTGCATTCTTCCATGAGGTTGTCAACCTTAAAGCTCACCCCATTCTATGTACTACAGAAAAATACACACCTAATGGGGTGAGCATTAGGGTTGACAACTCCAAGGATGACTGCATCCCTAGATTGTTTTAGGGGTGGGGTGGATTTCTATAGTTGGAAACCCTAAAATCACATTTACCTAAATGTTTGCTTTAGTCTGAACCCTAAATGCTGTATTAACACAGTTTTTTTTGCAAGGAATATGCATATATATAGACAATGAGGGACCATTTTCTTTTTCTCAGGTTACAAAATATATGTCAGGGGACTGTTTTCTTTTTTCAGTAATTTAAACATCCTAGGGGGAGAACCACTAACCACCAATGAACAAAAAATTAAATATGGGGATCAGAGGGTGGGGGTGCCACTAGACACCAAGGAAACATATGGGAGGATGGGGCCCACCAATACCAAGGGAGACAATGTGAATATTTAATACAGGGATCAAAGGGTGGGGGTGCCACTGGTCACCAGGGATGGATAAAGGAGGGTGGAGGGATACCACTAACACCAACAGATCCATGTGTATTATAAAATTAAGTATGGGGATCAGAGGGTGGGGGTACTACTCTACACCAGGGAATTGGCAGCTTATAGCTGAATCTGTAACCAACAGCATGAGTTACAGCTATTGCTGCAGAAGTCAAGAAAATCCCATGGTTTTTATACAGAGAACACGGGGAAGTGCTCCTCTCACTAAGCTGGGCACCCAGTATTTTGGGTGCCCAAAAAAACATATATGTGGTCATAATATTTAAAAACAAACATCAGAATATACAGTAACTAAACAGGTCCCATTTAGCTAGGTTCTGCTGTTTGTTTATTAAAATCATGGGATGTTTGTGTTTTTCCATGTTTGTTAGTTCTTGGAAAATATCAAAAAGATGGCAACTGGCATAGCATCAGAATGTTTGATGCCCTGCAAATTCAGTGGTGTGAAATCAAATACCAACATTTGTGGCATCAAATTTTTACTTTTGCTGCAAAACGTTATCTCAAAATCCCTACTGTGCAGGCGCAAGTCAGAAAACACTAGAATTTGAAGCCTTATAACTCTGGAACCCTTTTATTTTTTTTCACCAGACCTGTCAAAGGCACTACCTTGGGACATGACACATGCCCACTCTAAGTTTTGGGCAACCGTTCCTTTCCATGTAGGGAAGAGCAAAAAAAAAAAAAAAAGTATTTTTATGAAAATTACACATGCAGATCTCAGTAAACACAGAAGCTGCCATCACAAAAAAATTCACACAGCAAGACCTTGCCTCCTAGATATCACATACACAATTTCTGCTCATTTCATCAAATAGGGCCAAAGTTATTTAAGTGCAAAATTTTAGGTTTAACATTAAACAGGCTACTCAATCCTAACTATAGGGGCGCTATCACGCCCCTATATTATACATAGATTCCTGTCAAAAAAACTTGGTTACTGCACTAGCTAGGGTTGAAGCCACAAAAGTAGGGACATTTGGCATTCAGGTTTCAAATCCTAACACCTCACCCCCACCCTGCTGGCAACAACAGGTGTGGGAGTGGGTGCCGTGGGGTTGTCAGCCCTAATGTTTACCCCATTCCATAAACAAATAACTTGAGATGGGTAAAGGACATGAGTATGGTTTGAGCATTAGGGCTGACAACCCAAGGCACTCCCTGCATGCCTTCTGCTGCCAGAAGGGTAGGGGTGAGGTGTTAGGGCCGAAAACCCTAATTCCACATTTCCCTACTTTTGTAGTTTCAACCCTAAGTAGTGAATTAACAAAGTTTTTTCAAAGGATTTCCTTACTTTTAGAGATACTATAAGCATATCCTTATTTTCCTGCATCCACATACTCCCATCAGTCCATAATGCTATCTGTATGTGCAAGAGGGAGTGCAGGACATTCTGGGCCCTGTGCTCCCATCTGTGCATAATATTTGAGATAGTGTAATCATATCTTTATCTGCCTGTAGGAGTGCAGGGCCCTCTCTCATCCCATGGTGCACAGTGCCAAAGAAACACCTCACAGTGCAATGTTATCCTATGGGAAACACAGCAAAATCTGAAAGCTGTATACAGTAACTCATCACCAACTTAATATAATTTCACCTAACCAGCAAAAGGCACATCTGTGGGGCAAGCTATTTGCACTCTGAAAATTTCAGACCAAAATTGCAAACCATTTCTTTACAGCACAGTGACAAAGAAACAACTGTGTACACCTCACATTACAATGTTATCCTATGGGAAATGAAGCAAAATCTAAACTCACAGAACTCCAGACCAGCAAAAAACACATCCGTGGGGCAAGCTCTTTGCACTTTGAAAATTTAAGACCAAAATTCCAAACCATTTCCTCGGCTTGCAGTGACAAAGAAACAGCTATGATAGAATTCTCTTTTCACAAATTGCCAAACAGAATCCTGTTTATTGTTTCCTTTTTCACAATTAGTGAAAAAGGATTTCTCCATTTTCAAAAAATGCATTTCCAGGTGATTTATCAAAATATCAATAGCAGAATCTGATTGAACTGGTCCCAATAAGTAGAACACATGCTGGTTACTTCAGAAAACATTTTTTTTCAGTTCTTCAATTTTGTTTGCCTCACTAAGAAAAAACAAGATGTCAGCAGCACAAGTATTTCCCATTTGCAACAAAGGATTACCCATTTGCAACAAAGAATCCTTTGTCAAGGCTCACGTCTAACTAGAAAGTGAAATTCCCTTAGGAAATAATGGGAAACTTTAACATTAAATAACTTTGGAATGGATTAATATATTTTCACCAAATCTTCAAAAGGCACATCTGTGGCCCAAGACCTACAAACATGAAAAGTATTTCAGGCCAAAATCGCAAACCATTTCTGTGCTGCAGTGTGAAAAAAAAAATTGGTAATTTTCACATTTTGTCACACTCCGTATCTCCACACATATGCATCTGCCCAGAATGAACCTTGTCACATCAAGAGATCTTTGGTCCCTGATGGAAAATGCAAAAAGTCATGCAAATCAGTTGAAAGGCTGCAAAGTTATTAACGCACAAAATTGTGGGTTTAACATAGACGTGACCATTCAACCCTAACTATAGGGATGCAACCACACCCCTATGATAGATATATAGATAGAGAGATAGAGAGATAGATAGATAGATAGATAGATAATAGTGGTGCGGTAGCACCTCTATAGTTAGGGTTGAGTGCAAACTTCTATGTTAAACCCACATTTTTGAACCTTAATAACTTTAAAACCATTCAAAGGATTTGCACGAAATTTGGCAAGCATATCTCTAGGGGTAGGTTTCTTGACGTGCAAAATTTCATGTGAATCTGTTTTGTGGTTTTTGACATACAGAGCATCACAAAAACCTAAAGCTACCACTTTTTTGGTGTTTCTGTGTCCACCTGTATCTCAGAAATGGCTTTAGGTTGCAGTCTGAAAATTTTCACGGTAGAAGGCATGTGGCTCACAGATGTGCATTTTAAAGGTTTGGTGAAAAAATATTAATCTGTTCAAAAGTTATACAAATTTCAAATTTCCCATTATTTCCTATGGGAAAATTTATGTTAGGTGCGAAAGCATTTTTGTGATCGCAAACGCTATTATTTGTGCAAATAATGTGTTATTTTCACACACTTTTTTGCATGGATGGTCACATTCAGGCATTTGTTCACAAAAATTACTGTCTTTTCGCATGTGGGGTCACACAGAGCCTGCATTACTTTTGCAGAGCTCTGTTGCGTCAGCTATCTTGTTTTGCCGTTAGTGAGAAAACAAAAGTAAGGAAAATTAATGAAAATAAATTAAATTGATAATGGAAACATCAAAATTTAGCTTAACGGGAGCTGTTTAGCTAGATTCTGATGTTTCTTTCTTTAAAGTGTGCTGAGAAATACCTTTTCTGATCACCTGAAATCCCCAGTGCCCTGTTTAGCGAGGGTAGGACTTCTGCATGTTCCATGTATAAGAAGAGTAGGATTTTCATGACTTGTGCAGCCACAGCTTGAACTCATGCTGCCAGCTGCACTCTGATGTGTGATATCCTGTTTCCTTGGTGTCTAGTGGCACCTTCCACTCACCAATTATTGTCCGCTATCCCTGGTGTCTAGTGGTACCCTCCCTCCATATGTTTCCCTGGGGTCTAGCAGCACCCCCCAGCTTCTAATTCATTTATTTATATTCTATGACACTGGGATGCCCACTCCTGGTGTCAGATGTACCCCCCTACCCAGTCCATTTTTTTCTATTTGCCAACATTGGGGTGTCCAATTCCTGTGTTGGTAATAGAAGACCACATCCCAGCAGTCTGGAACATTGGGGAGCCCACTCCCAGTGTCCTGATGCATGAATGACCCAAATCATGTGTCCATTCCCAAGCAGTGTGGGAAACTGGGGAGCCCACTCCCAGTGTCCCATCTCATGTGTCCTTCCCCCTAAACAGTGTGGAACACTGGAAAGCCCACTCCCAGTGTCCTGATAGATGTATGATCCCCCCATGCAGTGTGGGACACTGGGAAGCCCACTCCCAGTGTCCCAAAATCAGTCCCTTGACATATTTTAATTTTTAAACCTGAAAAAAAATGGTCCCTCATCATGGGACACTCGGGAGCTGGCTCCCTATGTCCCAATATGTATGCCCCCCAGTGGTGTGGGACATTAGGAGCCCACTCCCAGTGTCCCCAAATATTTATTTTATGTTCCTGTAAAGAAGAAAACTATCCCTGGTGTCTTTTTTTTTGTTTTGACCCTATAAAAAAAGAACACTGTCCCACGTCATCCCCACTGCCCCCTTCCCCATCCAGATCTTTCCACTGAGCACCCACCACACCACATCACATCACTCTTACCCTGTACTTACTTCTGGAGGTCATCCGGTGTCATCTTCTGTGAACTGGGACACATCTGCACTCTTCAAAGTTAAACCGCAAACTGAAGAATCAAGATAAGTGCCATATTGTATTTCAATGGCATTTTGAGCATATGCTGATATCTTTGCCATTTTAGGTATTTTTTTCACCAAAGTTTCAATATGTGCTTTTTGGGACCTCACCTCATGAACACTTTCACTGTAATTTTGTTAATTGGGCCTGGAATGTGATTTTGCGATCACTGTGAGAAAGCACCTTTCACGACTGATTAATGAAATCACAGTGCTAGTGTTCATGAGGTGGGGTCCCAAAAAGTCGATTTTGAAAATTTGGTGAAAAAATTCCTAAAAATGGCCAAATTACATGCACTCATTGAAATTTCTCTACACAAGAGGATAACTTTGGTGATTTTTTATATTTTGACTTCAAATTTTCAGCATAGCCATTTTTTCACATCATGTCATGAACAGTATAGCTGTCATTTTGGTAGCATCCATGTGGAGTGCTTCAATGTCAGCACAGTCAGGTGGATGAATTCACAAGAGTGTATGCCGAAATGGCAAATGCACCAAAATCCTGCCTGACAGTGTAAGAGTGACTTTACCATAGCCCCACTAAGGGCAATGGGCAGTATGACTACAGTGATGCAGGCAAAGGCCTGGAGGTTGGGGCATGGACAAGCGATGACAATGGGTAGTGTGCACCACAAAGGTGCCCATAGCCATGCAGACAAGGTACAATGGGGTGGGGAGAGGGATGGTGGGGCACAGGCTGGGGGGCACTAGACCACTGGATGATGGCATTATGCCATATTGGGTTGGCAAGGTGGGAGGATAGTGATGTCTGCTTGTGTGGCTGCATGTTTGGGAGTGTGTGCTGGCCACCAGGGTGCCAGTGCATTTGTGCTGTGGCCACTGTCGGGTGAGGGCTGGGGGTGATGCCATTTCAATGGCAGTAGCTGCAGCATTGCCCATCCCTGTCCCCACTATTGTCTGCACAGTCATGGTCCAGATATTGGCCATTCTCCCCAGTCATCACTGCCCACTGATGTCACCAGTGCCCAGTCATCCAGGGCTCAGCCCCACATACCCAGTCAGCCAGGGCTCAGTCGGCCATGCCCTGTCATCCAGGGCTTTGTCACCTATTCCCAGCCACCCAAGGCTTTGTCACACATTCCCAGCCACCCAGGTATCCTTTGCCTACTGCCGGTGCTCTCACAACTAGTTGCTTTTCTTCTTCCCTGTTGCCCTTGTGGTAGTCTCCCTTGTGCAGTCACCCATTTGGGACTCACCCATTGGGAGATGCCCTTATCACATAAAACCAATAATTTTTCACATCCTGCCTGAAATGTGTTTTCGCACCTGTGGTGTGGAATGGTGTATTGACATGCATTTGAACATTTTCACTTATGGGGTTTATGAAGTGGGGTCATAAGATGAATATGTTCAAAATTTGGGGTCAAAATATAAAAACATGCCTAAGTTATGACCATTCATTGCAATTTCAGTACTCCCGCTCATAACTTCAGAAATGTTTCCCTCCAGAATTTCAACATAGCCTTCTTATTACCTGACCTCATGTATGTTACAGCTGTCATTTTTCAAATCATGGCAAAAATGTGTTTTCACACCTGTGGCATGGAATGGAATTGCAGTTGTGTAGAATTATGTTTTGGTGGAGATTTTTAAATTTTCTATATGGGGAACATGTGCTGGGGTAATAAGATGGTTATGCTGATAATTTGGTATGCATCTACGGAGGGATGAGTGCACAGGGTCCAAAGAATCCTGCGCTCCCACAGTAAAATAAGGAAAATCACGGCCCATGGAAATGCAGGATCTGAACTGTGACATAAGGACAGTTATGGAGGGTGGGAGTGCAGGGCCTGATGAGCCCTGTGCTTCCACAGCAAAAAAAGCATACAAGTAAACTATCTGAAAAAGTACGGAAATTAAATGTAAAAAGCTTCTTTAATGCATCAGTTAGGATTGTTAGTAAAGCAACAAAAGGGAAATGTGATGTTAGGGTTTCCAACCCTAATGCCCCATCCCCACCCTGCAGACACCAGCAGGCATCAGGGGGAGTGCCTCGGAGTCATCAGGCTTGGCATGGGATCACAATGTCACAGATGATACCGCACATATAACCACTGCACATAAAGAAACAGCATGTGGCAACAACAGATAGCTGTTCTTTTGTTTCACAGGGGATTCACCACTGTACCCCCAGAACTAATATAATCAACTCCGAGGGGGTGTGGACACTGGTGCAAGGCAAAAAAATAAGTACAACTAAGAGATTTCCTAGCAGTGAATCAAACTGTGATTCCCCCAACCCATACACTGCAGGGTCAGGTGCTCTAGCCACTCCACCATGGGAGTGGCTCGACCACGCACCTGACTGGCAGTGCCTAGATACTCTTCCTCCTTCCTGGTGAGTGACAGGGGATAGCGATAGTATCACATCGCTGATATTCCCCTGTCACTCTAATCCCTTATGTGCTAACTGTAACACACTCCTGCTATGCATGGGTTAGTGTGCGTAGTTATGACCTGGTACCATCAGGCTTAATGCTCACCCTATTCTCTTATAAAGTATCCATCTCAGCTTATTTACTTATGGCATGGGGTGAGCATTAGGGCTGATGAACCCAAGGCACCCTCCCAATCATTTCCCTGCTTTTGTTGCTTTACTAACAACCATAACTGATGCATTAACAAAGGTTTTTGCTATGAATATATATATCTATATATATCTATATATGTATATATATATATATATATATATATATATATATATATATATATAGATAGATATATATGTGTGTGTGTGTGTGTGTGTGTGTGTATATATATATGTATAGGGGATACATGATGGGCATGAGTGTGATATGGCAAACATTGTCACTCCTGCAGAGTGAGATATCCAGAGCTCATGTTGCAGGAGTGACAATATTTGCCATAGCACACGATCTGCAGATAATGTATTTGATTTATTCAATAGGGCTACGAGTCTCAGAAGTATTATGTTGTCTTGTGTTCTGTTTCTGTTTATGTGTTTGTGCATTTTGTGTGAGAATTTTTCTGAATGGGCTGGCAGTGTTACAAACTCTGGGAAACAGATGAGTGTGTTTTGCAATGCTAAATGAATTAGTTTTAGGTAGGAGTGAGAAACAGACTATTTGGTGAAGCTGTATTCTTTAGAAGTCTGGCTGCAGTCAAGATGAGAGTATCACACTAATGGTAATGGACTGACAGTCAGAGTGTGAGGAACAGCTGAGACTTTTTAGTGGTAACTGAGTTAGCTGCAGGCAGCAGTGAGGAACAGATTGTTCTGTGAAGCTGTACTCTTTAGAATTCTGGCTGCAGTCAAGCTGAGAGTATCACAGTAATGACCTGGAAGTTAGAGTATGGGGAACAGGTGAGTGTTTTGTAATGCTAATTGAGTTAGCTGCATGCAGCAGTGAGACCTCTCATGTAGTTCTGCATTTGTGTCTATGGTAACAGCACAGGTGTTTCTTGTATGCTGAGGGGGAACCTACCTAGAGTGCTGATATCAGTGACCTTTGTGTGACCTGTGTGTGTAAATGGCTGATATCATCACAGTAGAGCAGAGGGTGAAAATATCACACTGCAGTGGATGATATACTGTTTCATCTCAATCATTTATCACTCACTCCTATTATATAAATATGTATATATATTGCAAAAAAACTACATTAATGCAGAGATTAGGGTTGCATGAAGACATAACATTTGACCTCATCTGATCCAGGGTAGGGGTGGGCATTAGGGTTGACAACCCCAAGTAAGAACCCACCACTGATATGCCAATACTCTGTTGACCCAAATCCCTAATTTTTTTTCACTTCCTGTCTTTGTACACTTTGCATTTTTATAACCCTAATCTCTGTATTAAAGTAGTTTTTTGCAAGTGATTTCCCTTCTTTTTGTGATAGTGGAACTGTATCATCTGGACCTGCACAAAATGAGCTAAATACAATATTGAAGACAGTCAAGATGCAGTGCATGTGCTCAGCAGACCCCGGCATACATCCTGATACTTTGTTGGTGAGGTTCCCTGACCCACCACTGGGTGTTGTGTCTGCACCAAAACCTGTTCTATCCCTACCCAGGCCATGATGGGTGATGCATGCTGCTGCACCTTCCCTATCAGCCTTGAACCAGTAAAGTGGCTTACTGAATTCACACCTGAACTCCGTTCACTGGCATGGTAAGGCAACATGTTCCCCAGAGGTGCAACGAACATCCCTGTAATCAATGTAACTTAATAAATTCTTTGTTTTCTAATATTTTGACAGAAAATTTTCAATATATTCTTCTTATGACCCCACCTCATAAACTCCATAGGTGAAAAATTTCAAATCAGTGCTGAAACGCCATTCTGCACTACAGGTGTGAAAACACGTTTCATACAGGATGTGAAAAATGACAGCTGTACTGTTCATGAGGTGGTGTGAAAAAATGGGTATGTTGAAAATCTGGAATCAGAATATTGTAAATTACTGAAGTTATGCACCTGTGTGAAATTTTTAAATGCACACTCCTAACTTTGAGGCAGTATAGCTCAGTGGTTTAAGGCTCTGAGCTGCAAATCTGGTGACATCCAGCAGAAGACCAGACCTGGGTTTGAATCTCCCAGCTTCCACTTGCATACTGTATGACCCTGAGCAAGTCACTTAACTTTCCTGTGCTCCCAGGTCACTCCTGTAAAAAAGCTTTCAGCTTAGTGTGCTACTCCTCGTTAAACAACTAAAAAAAAAAAAATCAGCCATTTTTTTGAATATTGTCACCAAATTTTCAGCATACCTTTCTGGGACATCACCAAATGAACACTGCCACTGTCATTTCATTAATCAATCCCAAAAAGTGATTCCACACAGTGACTATGCCATTCTGCACCACAGGGCTAAAACATGTTTCAGGCTGGAAGTGAGAAATAACAGCTGTACAGTTCGTGAGGTGATGAGACAAAATTGATATTTTGAACATCTGGAGTCAGAATATTGTAAATTACCAAAGTTATGTGCCTGCATGAAATGTTTCAATGTACACTCCTAACTCAGCCATTTGTTTGAATTTTGTCACCAAACTGTCAGCATGCCCTTTCTGGGACCTCATCTCATGAACACTGCCACTGTCATTTCATTAATCAGTCCCAAAAGGTGATTCCACACAGCGACTACGCCATTCTGCACCACAGGTGCTAAAACATGTTTCAAGCTGGAAGTGAGAAATGACAGCTGGACAGTTCACGAGGTGGTGTGACAAAACTGGCATGTTGAAAATCTGGATACAAATACTGTAAATGACCAAAGTTACATGCCAGCGTAGAAACTGCACAATGCACGCCATAGCGCATTATTTTTTTGAATTTTTTTTCATCAATTAATACGAGCTTTTTGAAGACATCTTGAACACTGGCACTATCATTTCATTATTATGTCCTGATAGGTGATTCTGTAGCAACCTTGAAATCACCTTCTGGGCCCAATTAACGAAAGGACAGTGACAGTGTTCATGAGGTGGGGTCCCAAAAAGCTCATGTTGAAAATCGGGTGACAAAAATTAAAAAAAAAATGTTGAAGATATCAACATAAGTTCAAAACGCCTTTGAAATACATTATACAGCACTTACATTGATTCTTCAGATTGCGGTTCGGTCTTGAAGAGTGTAGATGTGTCCCAGTTCACAGAAGATGACAGCATACAACCCAGCACATACGTATAAGGTAAGGTGGGGTGTGGGGTGGTAGGAGCTCATTGGGGGAGTCAGGATGGGGGAAGAGGAGGGGGACAGTGGGGATGAAGAGGGATGGTTTTCTTTTTTCCTGGTTAAAAAAAAAGTTGTTGTGGAATGTTTCCTTAAGAGGGCAAACATTAAACAAATTAAGTATTTTGGACACTGGAGATAGGATCCCCAGTGTCCCATACTGCTGGGGGTATGTAAAAGCTGACACAGGGACTGGGCCCCCAGATGTTGGCAATGGTATATATAAATCGGCTGGAAGGGGGGGAGAGCATCTGACAAAGAAATAAATAAATAGATAAATAAAGTAAATACACTGCCACCGGGGACTAGGGGCCCCAGTGTGTGGATAACAGTTTAAATTAGCCACAGTCAGGCTGGTGGGGCTACAATGACAGTAGCCCCATTCCTGACCTACTGTGCCAACCACGGACAGCACCAGCCTGCACTATATGTAGACTATAAAGGTATAATGGGCTAGGTACAATTCAAATTCCATCCATAGTGATCCCAGATCAAAGAGGTATATTTATGATGTGTAAAAAATTAATTTCACAAAAGGCCAGTTACTGTTTTTCTTTCCATTGTTAGGTAAACAGGTAATCAGTTATATAGGGGTAGATAGATCCATCCCACCACCCCATAAGACCAATTTGATGATTTATCATTGCAGAATTACCAATGTCAGCCTGAAGAACTACAATAGTACTGTTTGTTAATTCATTGCATTTTAGAAACTCATAAGTGATGCCTGAATGGATGTGATACATTCTGCCTATATCATATTTATTTGAATAAAGCACTTTGTGACTGACTTTACAATACACCGACATGCTTGAATCATTAGAAAAGTTCACAGTTACTTTTCTCATAACAGAGGCACGTTGTGTGTTACTGTATCAAAAAATGTATAACAAGAACTGCACAATTTTACAATAAAGAAAGTTAATGTCTCTAATATTGGCTCATGATCAAGTAACTGAGGTATAGCTGATCATTACTGTATCCCTGCCCCATCCCCCCACACACAAATGAAACTCAGGAGCTTTTTGAATTTTAGTTTCAAAATATAATTTGATTTCCCCTTCAATTACTAATTTGACATTTCTACTGGTCAGTTAGCTCAACCTGTCACTCGGTGTTTTGAAACAGGTTCACATATTGGTCGTATAGGACAGTGGGATGGACCTCTTGAACCCTCTATCTGTGGTGTTCTGGATGCCTGAAATTACCAACTTATACATTATTTGCATTTAAATTTTCAGCAGCCCTCCCCTAGTGACTGCAACCAGTACACATAACGGATGCAGAAATTCATACAGAACTATACAGTCACTTTACGTATTTCCCAGGCACTCTGTTGAAAGATGTTAAGCTAAAGTCAAGTCTTGTAAAGCAACTAACTGTTAATGACAGTAAGTTACTGTGTGAATCATGATATATGGTAGTGCTGTGCAGAATTTTCAAATTCCAGTGGAGCAAAATTCCATGAAATATTCAAAATTCCCCCGAAATTCTGCCAAATTCCACCGGAAATGAACTGGCAGAATTCTGCAGCATAAAATAGTTGAAGAATGATTTTCTATGGAGAAATCACTGTTCCACAGAATATTATTCCGTGGTTCTCAATATTGTATGTGGAAATTATTGTGGAATAATGTTCCATGGCAAAATTTACTGTTCCATGGAATATTATTCTGCAGACCACAGTAGGCAGAATTCAGCAGGCGAACAAGTGAAATTCCAGTGGAAATTCTGCCAGCGGAATGGTCATTCCATACTAATTCCACCGGTGGAATTCTGCATTCTGCACAGCACTAATACATGGTATTTAAATATTTAAATGCTCCACACAGTTATTCCTGCTCAAAATGGCACAATTAGGATTGAAAAAGGAAAAGAACACTAATCCATTTACTGTATCTTTGCCAACTGTCATGTAATCCGATAACTACTGGTGCTGTGGAAAACTGGCCCTTCCCATCAACTCAAATGAAATGAAATGGTGCTGGGCAGTCTCTGTAAAAATTTAATTAGAGGTCCTTTACCATTACTGCTTCTGCATTTATCCTGTTCACTCTGCAAACCTTGACAGTTGCTGCTTTGATACAGGTTAACAGCTGTGGTTGTATAGGGCGGTGGGACCGACCTCTCACACCCTCCATCTGTTGTGATCTGGTTGCTCGTACTTACTACCTTATACCATATTTGCATTTAAATTTTATCAACCAGTCCTTTAGTGCCTGTATCCAGTACACCGGACAGAGGCAGAAAGACATAATGTAATGTATAGTCACTTTACATCTTTTTTAGACACTGTTGCAAGTTAGAGAATATAAAGGTATACGCGGCTAAGTAAGAATTAAATGCCCTACATAGTGATCCCCAATTGAAAAGGCATATTGATGATGTGTAAAAAATAAAGTTCACATAAGGCCAGTTACTTTTTTTGTTTCTACTGTTAGGTAAACAGCTAATCACTAATATAGGTGTAGATAGGTCCATCCCACCGCCCCATATGACCATTTTGTGTATTTTTCATTGGAGCACTACCAATGTCAACCTGAAGAAGTACAAAATAACTGTTTTCTAATTCAATGCATTTAAGAAACATAAGTTCTGTCTGTATGGCTGTGTTATACAGTACTCTGTCCATATGAGATTTACTAGAATAAAACACCTTGTGACTGACTTTACAATTCACTGACAGGCTTGGATCATTAGAAAAGGTCACCCTTACTTTTCTTATAATGGAGTCACTTGTTTTATTCCTTTGGGGTTAAAAAGAAGTAAATTTAATGTAGCTGATGTTGGCTCCTGATCAAGTCACTGTGGTGGCTGAACATTGCTGTAACTCAGCCCCAGCCCTTCCCAAACGAAACTCAAGCGTTTTGGGATATTTGGTGTCAAAATATAATCTGATTTCCCCCTACCATTAGTAATACAAATATTTTTCATGTTAGTCAGCTAATCCTGACATTTGATGTGTTGATATATTTTCATGCTGTGGTCAGATAGGGCAGTGGGACGGACCTCTCGCATCCTCCATCTGAGCAGGGCTGGTTGCTCTGCATGTATAACAGTTACTGTATTTGCATTTGAATGCTTAGCAGCCCTCCCCTAGCCAATGTACCCAGTATACATAACAAGTGCAGAAATTCATGCAGTACTGTACAGTCACTTTATGTCTTTTCCAGACACTCTGCACATATAAAGCTTTCTCCAGTAAAACACCGTGTAACTAGCATTTTGATACATGGATTAGCATGAATCACAAATATATTTTTCACTGTTTTTTTTCCAACTTATACAAAATATGTTTACATGCCATTTTACAGCATAAGGATCTATAAGCAGGATTCATTTATACAGTGATTGACTATGTAATAATATGTGTTTTTTTTTTTAGTTACCAAATTGGAAAAAGCATTCATGGACAGAGTAGTATGAAATGGTCATGGAGGTTAGCAGCCCAGAAGTTGATTTGTCACTGTCTGCATATTGTTAACCTGCCATTTTAACTCTTGTCCTGTCAAAAAAACAGATGAAGGACATTCTGTCTATCCATTCTGCTTTTATTGCAGTGTCCACTGCTCTAGATACAGTACTTGTACCTCTTCCCCACTCCTTCCATCCTCTATAACGATGATCCTTATCCTCAATGGATGCATATCACATCCTATCTTGGAGCTGCGCATTTTTTTATTTTATTTCATTTTTTTTTTTTAGTCTTTGGTAACCAGGTTAGGCCCACTAGGCACAAGTGCCTGTTTTGGGAGCACCAATGTCTGTAACAAGTTAATCTCTGTTGGTAGCACATTCTAAGTGACCACCACCCACTCTGTGCAGTGCTTCATGACCTCCATCCCAAAAATACCACCCTCTACCTTTAGACTGTGCCCCCTAATGTTATGGTAGCCACTCTGCTTAAAAAGAACCTCCTTATCTATTTTGTTTGTCCTTTACAAGTACTTGAAGGACCCAACCAGGTTATATGAATTGATATCTGTGGTCAGTACCCCACAGTGCACATCATGTGCACTTGAGTCATAGTTTTCCAACTGTCAGCTGAAATTAGCATTTGACACTTCTCTTTCAATACTGTACTTCCCTTTCATTCCTTTCTCATGATGCAAGATGCATTGCCCAATATGCTTCTTTCATAGCCAAATACTGGTGGTACTATCTCCTTTGCTTCATTTCATCCATCATTTCCCCATCCCCAGCTTCCCCCTATGGCTTTCACAGAACCCAAGTCATCTTTATGCTGTTCAGGATTCATTCTCCTTCCCTTTTCCCAGAACCCAGTCACTCTAACCTAATTTATCACAGTTTTCTGAGCTAAATCACCAGCAAAATAAACCATTGGTATTTTAGTGATTTGACTGCTATAACTATATGCATGTTTGATGATATGACCCACTATGTTATTCTCTGCATACTAATTTATTTTAGCTAAAATTTTGTTTGTGTGTGCTTCATTCTACTAAAACAGTAGTTAACTGATTCCGAACTTGGCAGCCACTCTCTGGATATCAAAGAAATAACTATTTTACTGCAACTGATTATCATTGGGTCAGTATATGTGCGATTGTGAAAATATTTTGAAAATTTAAAAAAAAAATGTCTTAAAAAGGGACTCTGAAACTGATAAAAACAATGGCAGATAAAAATGTGTACCACTCAGCTCAGAAAAGGACTATACGGCTGATATGAAAACTTGATATTCAGAAAAGTAATAATTCAGAACTGTTCATATAATGTTGTATTTGTTGTTTAGAATCACAGTTTCCCACTATTACAGTAGACTTCCATGGACTGGATAGTAGATTAACTGACATCCTGTCCTACTCCTATGGATTATCAGTTTTGTAAATATTTGGTCAGTGTGGTAGCTATCAATGACAGAACGTGTAACATCAACTGATTCAAAGCAATAGAATATGAAAGCTCTTGGTAAGGTTGCTGCACAAAAAAATTTAAATAAAATATGGGCAACTTCAATTCATCTATGGACTTGTATAAAACGATTTTAGGGCAGTGGAAAAACAGAAATTTTACTGTCAAAATTCAACCATATGACATAAATCAATATTGTTTCCATACTAATACAGCTTTATGGGGTGACTGCAGCAAGAAGCACCCCGAGGAGATGCATAAATTGGCAGCCAGGCTGTTTCTGCAATTCATTGATCTCATAGAGAGCAAGCAAATAACTCTGTAATTATTAGATTGTTTAAAAATTGCTTAGACATTGTTAAAACAATAGCCAAAGGAAAAGTTGGCACACTACTCAATTTATTAGCAAATGAAATTCAGTGGTAGATGAAAGTGAATGCCTGTGAGTGTGTGTGTGTGTGTGTAAATGGGGGGCATCTTTTTTTGAAGGGAGACAAATTGACAAAATAATGTAAAAACAGTGCAAATTTTCTTTCTTTCTATAGTAATGTTACAAAGGGCATTTAATCAGTAACTGTTAAATCAAAACAGAAATGAAACTATTGTTCCAACTGCAAAATGATGTTCTGCCATACCGTTTATACAGTGATTTCAACATAAGATCAAATAAGAAAACAAAAAGTAACAGTATGCCATTTCTGTTCTAATGGATATAACAATTGTCATACACCAACCTAGGACTGAAATCACCACCAGATTACATCTCCTGACAGGAACAGAATGTTGAAGGTCAATTGACAGCATTCCCCCTCGCACATAAAGTAACCTGCTGTAAGAGGGCACGAGGCACCCTGTCTTCATGGCAAGACATGAAAAAAAACTGAAAATGAGTGAAAAACATGTAAAGGTCATGACTATATTCACACAGATAAAGCATTTAACTGGGAGTTCATTTTATGACTTCAGTCAAGGCTACAGGTTCCACAGAGTCCTGTACACTACCTCTCTAATAAATGACAGCTGTGTTGTATAGTGCAAGTACTAGAAGACACAGTTGTCATTTATTAAAGATAGCTGTGTCATATAGTACTTGCACTGTATGATACAGCTGTCATTTATTAAAGACAGCTGTGTCATATCTGTCTCAACCTTAGTAGGTAAGTATAGGATATGGTGGTGTGGGTGTTCAGTGCGAAGGGGTTGGGGATAGGGAGATGATGACAGAAAATGAGGTACCATTTTCTTTTTCCAGGTAAAAAAAAAGTTGTCATAGGACATTTTTTTCTTTTCAGGGCATGGGACTTAATGACTCTACTTTGGAACACTGGGGCTGGACTCCCCAATGTACCACACTGCTGGGTGTGGTGGTGTAAATGCTGACATGGAGATTGAGCACCCTGATGTCGGCAGTGTTATTAATCAACAGGTATTACACATGTGGGGAAGCATCCCACACCACTGGTGAGAATCCAGTTGTCAGCCAAGAAAAATTAATAATAAAAAATAAATACAGTTAACACATTTTATTTATTTATTCTTTGTTAACCAGGTAAGGCTTGCTAGGCACAAGTGCCTGTTTTCAGTGGCGACCCAGGAGCTTTGGACTGATTAAGTAACTTACTCAGAGTCCCACAGTATGCAAGTGGAGGTTGTGGGACTCAACCAAGCTCATTCACAGCTTGTTATGCTAACCACTAGGCTATACTGCCAGCCAATAAATACATATAGATTCATAAATACACTGCCACCAGGGATTGCGCCCCCCACGGGTGCAGATAACAGTCAAATTAAGGCAGAGAAAGGATGGCTACGAGTGGTGACAGCAGCAGGGATTGCACTATATGACACAACTGTCCTTTATTACAGACAGCTGTGTCGAAAACTGCAAACTGCTGCGTTCCCAAAAATTCAGTTATGAATAGATGTTAGTTTTTTGAAATGCACATGCTCAGAAATGAAACATTTTTTGTTACTATTTTAAAAGCTACTTAACAGGGGGACCAAAAAACCCACAAAATCACACACCTTGGACAAACCTCTATCAAACTGGAAAGTTTGGGATTCAAAGCATCCTATTTCTTTAGTTATTGGGAGGCAAAGAAGTCTTTTAACATTTTGAGAAACTGAGATTTTTGGGGTTATTGCACCTCTGTAACTTTGCCTCCCCTAACCTGATCTACATGAAATTTATAGGATCAGGAGTTCCTGGCACATAGGCAGTACTTTCCATATTTCATGTAAATCAGTTGAAAGGGGGAAAAAATATTAAGGTGCAAAAATGTGACTTTAACATAATTGCTTACTCAATCCCAATATACAGGCACTATCATGCCTGTATAAAATATATATATATTTTTTTTTTAGTTGTTTAACCAGGAATAGCACACTAAGCTGAAAGCTTTTTTACAGGTGCAACCTGGGAGCACAGGGAAGTTAAGTGACTTGCTCATGGTCACACAGTATTCAAGTGGAAGCTGTGGGATTCAAACCCAGGTCTGGTTTGCTGGATGTCACCAGATTGCAGTTCAGAGCCTTAAACCACTGCGCTATACTGCCTCCAACATATATATATATATGATATGCAATGGTGAGCAGTCAGATAAATGATTTATTTGCACAAGTGTGTGGGTTCCTTGAAGGGCAAACAAAAACTGTAGGCCCACTACAAACCCCAGAAGGCATTGTCACAGATTAAACAAAAATTGCCACCAAACGTAATGATTACTTTTTAGGTGTTTATGAACCAAAGGAAAACTTCATAAAGCAGACATCAGTTACAATGGAAAACTGTCCACTTTTCAAAACTACTGAAGTAGAAGGCATAATACAAACTTTAAAAGCTAATAGCTCACCTGGCCCAGATGGTATTACACCAAGATTCCTGAAGGAACTTGTGAAAGAACTTGTGGACCCCTTACATTACTATTCAATACATTAAGCCAAAGAAGGAAAAACATTAAAAGAATGGAAAGAGGCATTAGTGACACCTATTTACAAATAGGGCAACAGGGCAGATGCAGGCAATTATGGCTTATTAGCCTCATCTCAGTTGTTGGAAAATAATGGAAAGACTGCTTCAACAACATGTAGTCAGCCATATACATAATTTGGGACTTATAGATACTATACAACTCAGCTTCATTCCAGTAAGATCTTGTTTATAAAATTTAATCCAGTTCTTTGAACCAGTTAGTGCAGCCATACACAAAAATATCCCAGTGGACATCATGTTTTGGACTTCTCCAGAGCTTTTGATAAAGTATCACACCTAATATTATTAAAGCAAATCGACAAAATTAAACTCCATCCCAATATCATCAGCTGGATAGAGACATGGTTAAATCACAGGACAGAAAGAGTCACCATCAAAGGACTTTTATCAAACTGGTGACAGGTGGCTAGTGGAGTTCTTCAGGAAACAGTGTTGGGCCTAACTTTGTTTAACATCATGGTTTCTACACTTCAATCAACATGGAATGTGTGGACATGCAAACATGCAGACGACTACAAGCTTGGGAGGGCTAGTACAATCAAAGGGCTAATGCTAGACATATACAGAATACCTTGGACTATTTTTCTCATTGGGCAGAGGACACTAAAATGAAATTTAATGAAACCAAATGCAAAGTCATATACCTACACAGGTAAAAATAACTTATTATTTCAATACAAATTAAATAATATTATACTGCAAAATACAACTGAAGAAAAATATTTAGGAGTTCTAATTACCAACGACCTGTCCTTTGACAGAAATGCAACCAAAACTGTCAAAAAGTGTCAGAGAATTATAGGCTGTATACTAAATAACATTAAAAGTAAGGATAGTGATGTCATTATTCCCCTATATACTAGTTTGGTTCAGCCTCACCTGAAATACTGTGCCCAGTTTTGTGCACCACAGACTATAAGAGCTCAAAAACTGATTGAGGAAGTTCAAATAAGAATAACAAGAAAAATAAATAATATACAACACCTGGGGTACAACCAAAGACTCAATAGCCTGAAATTATAGTCGACTGAATATCGACGAACCAGGGGTGACCTCTGCCTTATTTTCAAAGTCATAAATGACCAGTACATGATGGAACCTTTGGGGCTTTAAAAACACATAGGTAAAAAAAGTAACCAGATCACATGTACATGCAAGTTTTTCATGCAAAGAGTAATAACAATGAACATGGAATGTACTACCCCAGCATGTAATCGAGAGTAATAATATAACAACATTTAAACAAAGGTTGGACATGCATATGGGAGAACAAAAGTATGTCTTCCACCTGTGATACTGGGTGGCGAGTTCAAAAAAAGACCTTCTGCCTACTGAACTTGTAAATGCACTATGACCTATAAGTGCTGTTGGACCTTGGGTAACCTCACAAGTGGCATAAGCCACAAGTGAGTTGTCCGCGGTCAAATAGCACAAGTGTAGATATATATATATCTTCTTTGCAAAAAAATGTATTTATGCACCTGCTAAGGTTCAAGTTAACACAACAAAAGTAAGGAAATGGTGCATTAGGGTTTCCAACCCTAACTCTCCACCCCCCCTCAAGCAGCAAAAGGGGAAAAAATGAGGTTTGGGGGCCTCCAGAGTCTTATTGAATTAGTGGTGGATCTTCTGTGGGTTGTCATCCCTAACATTCACCCCTTCCCCAGCCCATCACCACATGTCTGAAGCACAAGATGCATATTCAAGCCAATGTCTCATAGTGACACAGTCTTCAAAGACATAGAAGTATGTCTTGCCGCATGTTGCTAACACAGTCTGTTGTAACTTTCTTCATGCATGACCCTTGTGAAGAAAGGAGATCATGTCTGACTGTGTTTCCCCAGGGAAGGGGGGCCGCATTAGGGTTGACAACCCCAAAGTAGACTCCAGCACTGATTCACCAAGATTCCAGAGACCCAAAACTCCAATGTTTTTTCCCTTTTGCTACTTGATGGTGAGGGTGGGAAGTTAAGGTTTGAAACCCTAAAGCCACATTTTCATACTTTTGTGGCATTGACGTGAAACCTAACTAGGGCAATAATACAGTTTTGATTTTTTTTTCCAAAGAATTTACTTTCCTTTTGAGACAAAGGTATCATATCTTCATTGGACCTACATAAACAGATGCAGATCAATATGGCCCTCTGGTGCATGTGTCAAGGGAAGACTCTGTGCACCTACAGACAAGCAGTGATGGATATCAAGAATGTATGGGGCTGCCTCTGGGCCCTGCACTGCCATATGGCCACAGATACAGATGCATAGGGCAAAGAGTCTATCTCTCAGCCACTGCTCAGGGCCCTCTGCCACACATGGATGCAGAGGTGCAGTGCCCTATGCCAAGATAAGTGTTGTCCTCACCTTATGGTACCTGGGCCAGTGCAAGGAGCTCTGCACCATTCATTCCTGGATGAGGGGGTTAGCATAACAGAGCCATCCCCACCCTCACCACATCCAGCTCGATCTATCAGCTCACCCAAAAACTCAGCTCACTGGCACAAGATCTCAAAGCATTACCCACTGGAGTCAAGACTGGCACTACACACAAAGTTTTTTAGTAATTATATATATTTTTTTATTTTAACCCAAAATTTTCAAGATAGTCATTTTCTGAGTCCCCTGATAAACATGACATGTAACATTTATAACGTATTGGTTGAAATGTCATTTCACACCATAAGTGAAAAGAAACATTTCATCCAGGATTTACAAAAACGACACCCGTCCCATTTATGAGGTGGTATGAAAAAATGGCTATATTGAAAGTTTGCAGTCAAAATATTGAAAGTAAAGTTATGTGTGAACAATAAAGTATTTCAATGTTCACTCTTAACATTGTCATTTTACCATATTTATGCACAAAATTTTCACATGGCCTTCTTATGACCCCACCACATGAACAAAGTAGGTGAACATATTCAAACACTCGGAGAAATTCCACGCCACAGGTGAGAAAACTCATTTTGACCTGCTTTTCAAACAAATGATCATGAGGAGGTGTGAAAAAATGGCTATGTTGCAAATCTGGAGTCCAAATATTGAGAATTACCAAAGTTATGAGTGAATGTAGAAATATTTCAATGTACACTCATACCTTTGTTGTTTTTTAATATTTTGATGCAAAATGTTTAACATAGCCTTTATGTGACCCCACCACATGATACCAGCAGGTGAAAATTTCAAACCCAGCCAAAAGCTGATTTCACAAAGTAACCACAAAATTGCCTTTCAGGCTGGGTTAGAATGACTCCACTGCCCTTGGTCATGAGGTGGAAACTCAAAAAGTGAATGTTGCAAATATGTGTAAAACTATTAAAAAATGGCAAAGTTATGAAACAAAAGTTCATACCCCATTGATATACATTAAACCAGACTTATCTCATTTTCTCTCAGTGCATTCACTGGTTCCAGCAGCAAGACATGTCTTCAATCAGACAGTGGACCTACATCATGGGACATGTTCAGATGAATGAGGGTGTGTGTAACGGTTGGTGCTGAGAGGGAGGTCGGGGTGGGTGGGGAATGTGGGTGGGTCAGATTGGCAAGGGACTGTTTTCTTTTTTACAGGTTTGCACAAAAAAATCAATGAGGGGTGAGGCATCCCAGTGTCAGGCTACTGTTTGATGGCACCGGGAGGGCACCCCAGTGCCACCAGGTATATAATGCAAAGGGTGGTGGGTGACCTGGATGGGAGGAGAGTGAAGAGAAGTAATACCAGGGATGGGCACCCTGATCCACTACTAATTTACATAGCTAGATAGATAGCTAGATTATAGGGGCTCATTAGCTCCCCTAGTGTTAGGGGTTGAGTAGTGTGTTTTAAACCCCCAACTGTGCACCTTAGTATCTTTGGCAGTGTTTAACAAAATTAGCTGAAATTTTGCATGTGTTGTCTAGGAGGCAAGGTCTAAATCTGTGGAAAGTTTTGTGATGGCAGCTTGCATGATTTTTGAGATCCAAATATGTCATTTTCCTGTAAACGTCTATTTTTTCCTCTACGTAACATGGTATTTAGGTTTGCTCTTACCTACAGCCTACATAGAATGGAATTTTTTTTCCAAAACTTTCAGGGTAGAAGTGTGATGTGCCAAGGTAGTACCTCTGAAAGATATTCTGAAAAAATATTGAATGGTTCCAGAGTTATAAGGGTTTAACGTTTTTGTTTCTGTACTGAGCATGCTTAGTAGGGTTTGTGGGATAATGAATATGACACCAAACATTCTGCTTTGCAAGATGTTTTTTGGGTTTCCACTACTTGCTTATCACAGTATAAAACAGTTTTTGTGCCATGAGAGCTGTCATCTTGTTTCTTTTCTCCTTGATATAAAAAACATGGAAAATACAACAAAATTGTGTAATTTAAAAATGAAATCACCAGAACCTAGCTAAACGTGACCTGCTTAGCTAGATTATGATATTTGACTTATAAAATAATGGCCAGAAATACCATTTCTGGACACCCCAAAATCCAGGGTGCCCAGCTTAGTGAGAGAAGCTGTTCACCCGTGTCATCTGTATGAGAACAGAAGAACCTTCTTGAATTCTGCAGCTGCAGCTGGAGTCGTACTAAAGGCTACATTGACAGCAGTGAGCCACTGATCCTTTGTTCTATCTGCCTGTCTTTGTCTCTCTCTTTCTTTGTCTGTCCATGTGTCTTTCTCTGTGTCCATCTATCTGCTTCTCTGTCCCCCTGTCTCTCTGTCTGTCTGTCTGTCTCTCTCTGTCTGTCTGTCTATCTATCTATCTATCTATCTATCTATCTATCTATCTATCTATCCATCCATTGTCATATTTATTAAGCAGACTTGGGTGCCCACCCCCAGTACTGATTCTTTCTCACCCCTCCCCTAAGTTTTCTTTGTATATACACATACAGTACATACAAATTATATATAATACATACAAATTATGTAAGTGGACCAGGGTGTCCACCCCAACTTCCACTTCACATCTCCCCTTCCCTCCAGGTTGCCAGTCCCTGTTCTCATTTTGTAGGTGGTAGCACTAGAAAGCCAGCCTCTGGTGCTGCCAAACACTCACCTGACACTGGGGTGCCCAATCCCCAGTGTCAGATAAGTCCCCTGCAAAGAAAGAAGTCCTTCAATGTTTTTTTAATCCTGTAAAAGAGATAATGGTCCCTCAACAATTTTACCCCACACCCTGACCTCCCAAACAACACCCACCATCCTTACACACCCTCACTCACCTGAACATGTCCCATGGTATATATCCACTCTCTGAATGAAGACACATCTTGCTGCTGGAACCGGCAATGGCAATATGAAAAACTAAGATAAGTGTGGTTCAGGGTATTTCAATGGGGTTTTGAACATTGATGCATAACTTTATCATGTTTCCATATTTTGACCCCAAATTTTATTTTTCAGCAAGGCCTTTTTGGGACCCCACCTCATGATCAATTGCTGTAGAATTCTGCAAATCAGTCCTGAAAGGCAATTTATGCAGTTGCTTGGAGAAAACACATTTTAGGCAGGATTTGAACATCTTCAAAGCCTTTGTTCATATGGTGGGGTCATAAGAAGGCTGTGTTTAAAATTTGGTGTCAACATTATTTCAAAATGACAAAGTTATGAATGTACGTTGAAATTTTGCAGTTCATAACTTTGGTCATTTTAAATACTTTGACTCCCAAATTTTCAGCATAGCCATTTTTTCACATCATGTCATGAATGTGACAACTGTGATTTTTCAAATCCTGTGTAAAACGTGTTGTGCACCTGTGCCATGGAAGGATGTTGATGTGAAAAACCACCTTTATGGCAGATTTTGAACATTTTCTCCAAGCGTGGTAATGATGTGGGGTCATAAGAAGGCTATGTTGAAAATCTGGGGTACAAATATTACAAAACAAAAAAGTTATGAGCGTATGTTGAAATTTTGCAATGCATGCTCATAACTTTGGTAAATTTAATTATTTAAGCCTTAAATATTCAATACTGACATTTTTCCACATCACCTCATAAACGTAACAACTGTCATTTTTCAAAACCTGGCCAAAATATATTTTTGTACCACAGAATGAAGTTTTGGCCATGATTTGAACATTGTCGCATACTGGCTTCATAAGGTAGGATTGTAACAAGGCTATGTTAAAATGTGGGACCAAAATATTAAAAAACTAAGTTATGAAGCTGCATTGACATTTTTCTAAATATGTTCATAAGTTTCTTATCTTCTGGCATCCAGCACTGCGCAAAAGGGCAAGATCAGTAGGGTCCTACACTTCTGTAGGCATCTGGCATGTTCCCTTGGTGCATGGCCAAGATGGCCCTGTATGTCTGCATCTGCTCAAGCAAGTCCTGAAGGGATCGGCATGAATGAGGATACAATTCCACTATCCCAAAAAGAAGGGAAATTATTTGAAAAAAAACTTCTTTAATGCACCAGTTAGCGTAACCTAATGCCATAAAAGTAAGGAAATGAGGCATTAAGGTTTCCAACCCTGATTCACCAATCCCCAAGCAGCAAAAAGAAAATAATGAGAGTTTTGGGTCTCCAGAGTCTTGGCAAATCAGTAGTGGGGTCTTCCTTGGGGTTGTCAATCCTAATGCTCACTCCTCCCCCCAAGCCCGCAGCCTCCACACTAAAACACAAAGTACAGGTACACACCACTGCCTCATAGTGATACACTCCTCAAAGACAGAGACGTATGTCTTGTCAATGTTGCCAGCACAATTTGTTGAAGCTTTCTTGAGCCCTGCATGAAGAAAGGAGATCACATGTGACATTGTTTGCACAGGGAACAGAGTGAGCATTAGGGTTGACAACTCCAAGGAAGACCCCCACCACTAAGTCGCCAAGACTCTGGACACCTAAAACCCTAATGTTTTTTCCTTTTGCTGCTGGGTGGGGTGGAGGTGGGGAGTTAGGGTTGGAAACCATAATGCCACATTTCCCTACTTTTGTGGTGTTGTTACCATAACTGGTGCATTAAATTTTTTTTTTTTTTAAAAGAGTAGATAGATAGATATATAGATAGAGTGAGAGAGACAGAGAGACAGAGAGTGCAGGTGATCACCATCTCACTGCTCTAACTGAAGCCAGCAGAGCAGCATGAATCCAGCTGCAGCTTCACAATTCAAGAAAGTCCTACTGTTCTCATACTGAGAACTTGGGTGAACAGCTCCTCTTGCTAAGCTGGGCACCCAGGATTGTTGGATGGTCAGAAGCATTTCCAAGGCAATTTTCAAAAAAACACACTAGCATCTAGCTAAACTGTCCTGTTTTCATAGGTGCAGGTGTTCCTTTTTTGAGAAAAAAAACATTGTTTTTATGTGTTGTCAATTTTTTTTAGTTTAAATTTTTTTAGTTAAAAAAACAAGACAGTAACCACACAGTTTATTTCCTCAGAACAAGTAAATCATTGATCATGAAAAGTTAATCATGAAAATAAGCTCTCACAATCAATGTTTTTTTAAATGGTCGAGTTAGAGGGATCTCTAAAAAATGTACTTAAATCCTTATAAGTCTGGAACTGTATAATATTTTTTTACAAAACCTTCTAAAATTACCACCTTGGTACAGGCTGCTTCTACCTGAATGTTTTGTGAAACAATCCTGCACCATCTAGGCTGTTTGTGAAAAAAAGTTGAGCATAGGAAAATAATTTTTTTGTGGTTTTTGCTTTCCATATCTTGAGAACCAAACAGGATGTCATCATGCAACTTTTCATATCTTGAGACTCTGTCAGCAAAACCATGCATGGCAAATTTTGAGCCATTTTGTTGAATGGTGCCAAAGTTATTAAGGTGCAACATCAGGGTTTAACATTACACAGCTTACTGAACCCTAACTATAGGAGCACTACCATGCCCCTATAATATATATATATATCTATACATCTATATATATATATACATATATTGCACCATACCTTGATTGCTGCTGTAACAGATAGTCCACTAAAGGGCATATAATCGTACTGTGATATAAGGCATGCCTCAGTGTGCATTGTGAACCAAAAAGCTGCAGGCCCAGTACTTTCAACCACCCAGGGTGTATATGACTGCACACCCTGTAGTGGATTATCTGTCTTATAAATGGACAAAATTGTTTTTAAGGGGTAAAAAATAGATAGAACAAAGTACAGGAGTGTGGATGTTGTGGCATAATCCACAGTCATGTGGTGTCTTTTCGCCAATAAGAAGACAGCTTATTTACAGATTTTTCTAACCCATTTTATTTAACTTGGTTTTTCGAACATCAATAAATAAGCATCAACAAAACTTATCAATCAAATAGTCCACTGAGTCACACACTTCTAAGAGTAAAACCCACCATAGACATCAGTTGAAATAAAAATATTAAAAAAATGAATTGCCTGTTGGATGGTGACCTCTATTGTCAGGGGTCACTTGACTTGAAAGCTGCTAGGAGGAATTAAGGGAAGGGAGGTGGAGGGAGGGGGAAGGGGGAGGTAGGGGGAGGATTGAGGAAAGAAGTGGTGGATGCTGGGATGTGAGTTGGCACAAAAGTGTGCAGAGTCTTAAGGGAAGAGATTGGATTAGCTGGGGGATTTATGGGAAAAAGAAGGTTTATAAGTGGATGCAAGGAGAAGGTAAACCTTCTTTCTAAGCATTTGCCTAGCACATTGGTTGGTAGGAGCTGTGTCAGCAGGGACAAAATCCAATTTCTTGGTGGTTCATTGGGTTTGGTGGAAATCTCTATAAAAGGGTAAGTGCTGTTACTAAGCTGGGGGTAAAATGAAATGAAGTTTTGCTGCTGAGCAAGAGTTGGCATGTGACATGTTTTGCTGGTTTGATCATTTTTATCAGGAATTTAAAGAAAAAACAGAGCTGTGCTGTTGATGGTTTTTCAAGGATACAGAGGAATATGCACAAGAAATATCTTTATTCTCTGTATTTGACAATGTCAGTTTAGGCAGTATGTGAGAGAATCACTATTGTTTATTATGTGCTGGAAGGACAGCTGAATCTGAGGTAGACTGAGATAGAGAGAAATTGTTCAGAACTGACAAATAAAAATCAAAGTTCTGAGAATCATCAGTGATACCTGTGTTATGCTTTATAACACTGAATAAGCAGTATTGTAAATTTAATTTGTTTTTGATTTTATACAGTGTTTTTATCCAGAACATGCAGGAAGAGAGACAGACAAATGAAAAGTTAGTGAACTGTATTATATGATGGCAACACCGTTCTGTGGATGGGATGCAACAGCTATGCATGGGTAGAGGAGGGTAAAGTGCTCCCGCTTCACTAGTGGAGCACTTCGCTTATTGTTCCTCAATCCACATAGTGCTATGCAACGTGCAGCGAATTATTCCGCCTCATAATTAGGAACTTGAAGTTCATTGGTTCAGTGGACTTCACACTACTTTGGCTCCTTGGTTTACTGCCTTCCCCTGAACATTAACGCGAAGTGCCATTGCTTTGAATGAACTTCCCTTTGCTCCGCCTGTTTATTGCTATGTGAGGTGAATTTTGCATTGATTCATAGGATGGCAGGTCACATGGGCTCTATATTGTCTTGCACAGCTACAGTTCTGTATAGTGTGTAGTGGAAAGCTGGAGAAAGTTTGCTCTCAGAGCTCTGAGAATCAAACCATCCAAAAAGCTTTAAAAAAATCACTTTTGATCCAATTATTTTGGTCCAGATTTAGTACATTGACTGTAGGAACCCCTCCTGTACTTAGATCATCGAGTGCTGATTGTTTTTGTCTGCAGTTAGAATGTCAATTTAGAACATTCAGGCTGTGTACTTAAAGACACTGTTGAAGTGTGCTTTGGGGAGGGGTGTATCTGTGGTGGAGTGAGATTCACCTGAGAAAAAGCAGTCTTTCTGTTTGTACTAGTGTGTGTCAGTATTTGTGTGTTTATGTACACACAGTAATACTTGAAGTAATTTTTGATTATTTTCTGTTTGTTGTAGTGCAGTGCATATTTTCATTCTGTTTAAAAGATCTGGTTACATAGTGTACTGCACTGTTAAATTTTCTGCACATTACCTGTAGTGTGTGAGTGTGTGTGCATGCCATCAAGTCAGACACATTTTATTGTGCCACACAGTAATCACTGCACTCAGAATTGGTTATCTGTCTGCGGTATTTTTTACTGCTTCCTTCTATCTAGGTAGTGAACTGCTACTGCAGTGCCCCTTCCCCAACCTCCAAAAGGTATAATTTATTTTTCCAGTTTTTGATTTGTCTGAACACTGGTTAAGATGTTTTTGTGCCTGTGCGACTGTATCTCTTTATTGTGTGCAATCTGTGTCTGTGCATTTGCATCTGTTTAATGCCCACTCAGCATCTGTAAGCCACAGTTGCTGTTTTTTGGCTTCCCATCCACCTCAAATTTCAGAAATCTCAATTTGTTGTGAATTTTCTGTGTAATCCCAAAAAACTGCCTGCAAAGGATGTGCATGCAAAGATGCTTCTGGCCATGGCACTGCTGCCAGTGGCAAGAGTGGCCATGGGCATGGTAGTAGTACGCAGCAGAAGTGCATAGCTTATGCCAGTAAAGGGATTTCTCTGAGTATGTTTTTCACAGAACAATCAGTAGATTCAATCATGATTGGAGATGCTGTTGTCCCCTCCAGTGGTAGTGGAATTGCTGATGGCATGAGTATTGCCCCAAGTTTAAGCCATGACAACAAGTTAACCAGTTTCCCAAATATTGTAGTATTTAAAGAGGTGATCATGAGTCAGAATGTAGTAGCTGTCACACTCCCCTACATCCCCATCCCCACACTGGTTGAACAGGATTCTGATGCTGATGAAGAGTCATCACAATTTCATGTTTCGAGTGCTGTTGATGAGGTCATGCCTGTGCCATCCAACCCTTCAAATGTTGTAGAAAAATATCGTACGATCATAATGATGCTGTGGTTGATACTTGCTCTCCACAGGACAGCATCCAAGCTGACACTGTGGATGCACATAAGGAATATGATGATGATTTTAGTGACCCTAATTGGGAACCAGATAAAAAGAAGTTAAAGGTGGCTGTGTGCAAACAGTCTCAGTCTGACAGTGTTAAATCACCTCCTCTTCAAAGTTCTGATGTGGTGGTTTCTGTTGATGATGATGATGATGATGACCCAGTAGTAGTCATCATAGATAGTGATGGGCTGGTAGAGCCCAAGTGTCACCAGCAACAGAAATCATGTAGTAGCACACCCCCCATGTCATTGTAAAAAAAACTGGTGTCCAATCTGCAGCATCAGGGACCTGTGAAAACTAAAAGTAGGGGATCCAAATCCCTCATTTGGGATTTTTTTTGTACAAGATCCAAGTGATGAAGCAGTGGCAATCTGCCAGCTTTGCCAAGCACATGTCAGATGTGGTAAAAAGGATAGTCATCTGGGCACTGGGGGGGCCAGCATATACATTTGAAGAACTGGCACATGGTGCTGTGGACTTGGCACCAGAGGGGAGCGAATGCCATAGTGGGGCATTCACCCTCATTCACCTTATTAAGCATGTTATCCCCTTTCATGACTGTAAGTAGTCCAACTTGTAGCCATGTCTGTAGTAGTGGTGAAATAACAACTGAGGATTGCTATGGGCATGAGGAGGAGGATGATTTTGAATTGTTGTCAAGTGGTGGTCAGAGTAGCAGCAAAGGTGGTGGCCTATGCAGCAGTATTTGTAGTCCAACATCAACCCCTGTGCTTAAATGGGTAAAATAACATTGTTTGTGGACTTGTCAGTGTCACATGTGCACCCCTCTTCATCACACAGCAAAAGCACCCCACCCACTGCCATTCGCAGACCAGAGGCATTTGAGACACCACATGCAAAACCGGTAACAACTCAGTTTACGTTGAAGAGTTTTTTTTTGCCCAAAACATAAAATACCCACCCAATCATGTGGTGTCACATGAACTGAATGCTGCTGTAGCAGAAATGGTGTCAATTGACCTGTTGCTCTTCTTCTTTGTGGAGAATTTCAGATTCCAGCATTTTGCAGCACGCACCTGTCCCAAATGGAAAGTCCCATCCAGGACATACTTATGCACCCGTACTGTCCCAGAGGTATACTGGACTGTGACAGAGTCTGTAAGACATGCCCTTCGACATTCCTTCTCACCATTTATTCACTTAAGTATGGATATGTGGACGAGTGACAACACAGCAGACAGTTCATATTTGTGTGTTACTGCACATTGGGCACAGATACCAGGGGTTGTCTGTGCTGGCAGTATTGAAAATCAGTGTAGTAAAGCAGACTGTCATGGTAGCAACCTTACTGGAATTTGGCAGCATGCAACGCTTGCAGTGTTTAACGTGGCCAGTTCCCAAACTGGTGAACACATGCTTGACTAGCTACTGACCAAAATTGATGAGTGACTGAACCCCATGTCCCTGAAAGCTGACTTTATAGCCAGTGACAATGTCTCAAACATGGTGAAATGTATCATCAATGGTGGCTTTGTTCGGGTTCCATGGCCCACTGTTTAAATCTCATGGTCCAGGAGTTTCTGCAGCACCCTAACATCAAGGAAATGTTGACAGTTGCACACTGCATCTGTACACACTTTTCATGCTCTGGAAAGGCCTGTGACCAGCTTCAGCAGCTTCAGATTCAAAACAGCCTCCCTCAGCACCGCCTCCAGCTGGAAGTTGTCATGCACTGGAACTCAACTCTTTAAATGACAGAGAGGTTGTATGAACATACAATGCCATCTCAGAATACCTAGTCATGCACACTGGTCATTGCACTTCTGGGGCCTCAATGTCTATGACAACAGAAGTGTGGTGCCTCATGGATGCAGTGATATAAATTTTGAGGCCCTTTGAACATGACACACAGACAGTGAGTTGTGACACTACCTCCGTAAGCCAAGCCATTTCACTGATGTGGGTGCTGAGCTAGACTTTGTTGAATCTGCAGCATAGCCTTGAAGTGTCTGGAGATTGTTCAAACAATACATTACTTAAACATATGCTGACAGTATTGGACCTCAATCACCACATCGCAAGTATTCTGCAAAGTGCCAAATTCAGAATAGCAACAACGCTGGACCCACGATACAAATGTGGAATTGTATCCTTACTGGAGAGAGGGCCTGAACGGGTTAAAAATCTCAGTGGACAACTGGTGCGATTCATTCATGGGGCACAGAAGTCACATGCCAAGCTTAGCAAACTACAGCATAACAAGGCTGAAGGTCACTGTGGATTACTAGGCACATCCAGTAAGGAGGCTGCGGGTCCAGGTGGGATGTCAGCAAAACTGGTTGCCATTAACCCACTTTGGGGTGCCTTGTTCCAAGTGGGAATCTGTGACATTGATGAATCCAGTGAACAGGAGGATGAGTCAATAACAGGACTGCGTGTAGCACAAAGAATTGGTTGACTCAGATTTGGCTGAAAAAAGGCATCTGTCAGTAATTGATGACCCACTGCTGTACTGTGTTTGTTTGTTTGTAAAAGTTTATTCCTTAAGAACAATTCACCACAGATATTATACTTCATGACACTCGGATCATCAACACCAGGCACTGGTCTGAAAAAAGCCCACACAACAGAGATTCGGGAAAGACCGGGCACAGGTGGAGGGGGCCCCAGGAGTTATTTGCTACTGCACAGTTGGGGGGGCAACTTGCAGCTGCTCATTAGTCTGCTGCGGCTCCTCTATCATTTCCTGCTGCTGCTGCTGAGCCGCTGGTGCAGGGGTCATGGCAGGTGGTGGGGGGGCACTAGTAGTAGGTGGTGCCAGCAGTGGGGGTGCTTCCATGGCACCACTACCTCCTGCAACAGGAAGGGGACCACTTGCATGATATAATGTGCTCCCGTTCAGACACAGGGTACCACCACGCGACAGTACCCCAGTAAGGGCAAAAGCTACTGTAAACGGTCACAATTGTGACTGAAATGTGTGGCTCAATGCTCAAACTGAGTTAAGCAAAAAACCATACAAAATACAAATCACACAATGAGCATAGGCAGAGTCTGTCATAAAATGCACTAGGCAGTAAACAAGTAAGGCAAGGAAAGCAGAACGTGACAGGTGTGCCCTGTCAAAGGTATTTGTGCGATAAATAAAAAGTATTTGTGCTGTAAATAAAAGGTATTTATGCTGTAAATAAAGCATTGTAATATGGTGCAACTGACTAAGGTCAGGTAGCCAGTTCCAGGCAGTGTATCACCAACACACAGTAAATGATCATATTACGTAATAGGACTGCTAGGAGCAAATCATAACATTAGTCCTGTTTGGGGTGTAACTTTCAAATTGTGTATATAAGCTGTGCATGTATAACATCAAGTGGAATCGTGTAACATCTAAGGCTAAGTGCAACTGGCACTATAATACCACTGCTAAATAAATTATTTTTGATTCTCCGTTGGTCTCGTTGGGTAATTATATTAAGTTGTTAGTAACATTAAGTATACGTTACAACCCCCACACGCTCTTCTCTCCATCCACCAAAGGCGCCTCTCTCCATTAACTACTGTAATGAAAAAAGTTGCACAACTCAACACAAGATACAATCAAAATACAAAAAACACAGCTAATTAACAAAAAAAGTCAAATGGTTAGCAGATTCAAGCAATATATTTTTCTTTCCTCTGTCACAAAACCTCTTTCTCCCACACTAGGTAAGGAGAAAGTGAAAGTCTAACTCTCTTGCCTAACTTACTTCCTGAGCGATGTGACCTACAGGCTGTAGCACATGTGATTTGTGGGCTGTTTCAATTATGACTTACTTCACATTCCACAGAAAATAACATGGAGTGAATGTGAAGTGAGCACAATGTGAAGTCATTATGAGACAAAGTCACCATGAGGTGAAGTGTGAGTGGTTCCATGAGGACTTCATCTAGCATCTGATGATGTGGAGTGGGCAACTCACCCTAACTTCGCTGGTGTAATTAAACTTCACTGCATCTCTATGTAAGGGTTTAAAATCAGTACTGCACAGTGCCAAATGACAACCTCCCCCTCCCCCCCAACACACACAGCTGCAACTTACAAACAAGACTGGCAAGGTGTCAGGCAGCAGAATAACAGTACATGCTCCAGCTGAAAATGTGACATGATGCTGATACGGACTGCATGGATGCACACGCTGACAAGCTTCAGTCCCTTTGAAGATACAGTAATGTCTCGATTATCAAGGCGTTGACCCAGTTCATTCTCTACATGTCTGCAGTTCATTTCAACACCATCTCTAACATTCAAGCAGGGGGAACTTCAAAATGTCACATACCATGACTGGTTGCTGTTGCTGAAAGAATACCCTTTTTTAAATACAGTCAGCAGCTAGTGTCAGTTTGGATTATCAAACCATATTGTACTAGCACAGTTAAAATAAGATAACGAATAACAACATGTACTATCAGATGTCATTTTTTTTTATTTTTTTTTTACAAATTAACTGCAGGTTTTCAAGATTGACAAGTAACTGTCATTCCCTGAGATGTAGACCATTCCCATGTTTCAGGGAGCACTGAGACAGTAACGTTCGTGGCTGCCAAACAAAAACACCAACAGCTCATTGAGACAGACAATGACACTGAAAAACTATAGAAGGGATTGAACAAACAGTAAAAAAACAACACATAATTTAATTAAGCAATAATGCCTGACAGGGTGTGTGTCGTGCTGGGATAACGTCACACCTCTGGTGGTTGGGCACGAGGCTGCAGGCCGAGTGCATACAACGACTGAGGCGTGACGTTATCCCAAACGACACACACCCTGGAGGGCATTACTGCTATTATACAATTGCTCGTTGTTATACAGAATAAAACAATTTTAAAGATGTTTTTGTGTGGAAAAATATTTTTGTTTTTTAAAAGAAGATGAAACAATCAAGAAAATGCTCCATCAAAAAAATGCTCCATAAAATGCTTCTCTACAGGTTCACAGTGAGGCTGAGACTAGACCACTAGACCCATGATGTACTGGGATAACATCACGGGTCCAGCCCAAGATTGACCAATCAGAGTCCAGGATTTTTTCTTGCCATTGTGTAATATTTGATTGCACCATCAGAGAAGGTAACATTCGCTGTTACAGCAGTACAGTTGCATGGGTGACATAAGCTATACCTTATACCAGCAGCACTATGAATTTTTGTTGTTGTCAAATGTTACAGATTTTGCAATGTTAAACTGTCACTGATCGGCAATTTCAATACAGAAAATGAAGCTACTTGAAGTGTTAGCCATTATTTAAGCAATAAGGCACGACAGGGTGTGTGTTATCGTGTAATAACGTCACTCTGGGGTGGGTTGACAAGCAGGCGGAGTGCTTCCCTCACCAGGGTAACTGATCTATATTCCATCCTAGTACTATATTACTATTATCTCTAATACATCGTTGTTAAAAAAAAGAAAAAAGAAAAAAGTATGTTTTTATTTATTTTATTACATTTTGTGTGGGTAAAGTACACATTTTAAAAAGTAATCCTATTTTTTTGTACCACTGGTGGCGCTGTTGCTTGGCTGATCTTGTGTAGAGAATGCTGAGCGCTTGTCATTGACGTTCTTTTATGTGGCGTGAGGGGCGTTGAAATACGTTTCTGCTTATGCCTTACTTTTCGCTTTTTAATGTCGTGGAAAGTAGCTTGGAACACGGTAAGCAACTAAGAGTTGCTAATCTGACTAGGCTGGTATTTTTTATGTGTTTTATTTTTTTATTTGCGATGAAAAGCGAGGAGCGGAATTTTGAAGTTGTGTGTAGTCGGTCAGCGCGGGTTACTGAAGCACTCGCTTCGATCGCAATATCTGCCAACAAATTTGTTTGTCTTATTCTGCTACTGAATTGTGGTGCTGCTTGTTAATGTGACAGACTACGAAAATGGGGGGGCGGCGGCAGCGGCGGTAAGTGTGAGAGTTAAGCGGTGTCTCTAGGACTGGTACCATGATTTGTGTTATGTGGTCAGATGTATGTGCCTGGACTTAATCCAGTGATGTTATAGCTTAATATCATCACTGTCCGAGGCACACACTGACCAATCAGAGTGCAGGAAATTTCATTGCCATTGTATAATATAGCTCATTGCATTATGTAATTTACATACATCTATATAGGTTTACCTCAGTTTGTATTTCCCACCACCAATCTCAGCAGTTCAAGATATAATGCATAATATGTGACTAACCCCTATGCACATCACTTCCAGTTTTACCACTTCAGCTGGTTTTAAACTAATCAAACTAGGCAGACCACGGAGATGCTTCATAATAATGTTAACAATCAAGACAAATTAAACATACTAATGAAAAAGGACACTTATGCAGTTTTTGTGATAATCATTTATTGGCAGAACAGGCAGGGCTAAATAGCAGCTCCATAAGGGAAAAAGACTGGATTGGCTGGGGAAATTATGGGAAAAAAGGGTTTATAAGGGGAAGCAAGGAGAGGGTATCCCTTCTTCTTGCTAGGCATTTGCCCACCTTTCCTCCCCTTCAATTCAGACAGTGGAGGAGAAAGAAAGGAGGGGGTAAAATGGGCCATGAGGGGGGCTGCCAAAGGTGAAAGGCAACAGTGGATGGTGTTGACAGAAGGAGGGACGCTGAAGGAGGATTGGAGGGGAGAAGGAAGGGAAGATGGAGGAATGAGCAGAATAAAGATGGAAGGAGCCCATAGGGTACTGGGCCAGTGTAAAGAAGGAACACTGACTGGATGTGTGCCTAGGCATGTTTGGGCACCTCAGGGGTGTGCACCTAGAGGGCTGAGTGGTAGATTGGTTGTGCATCCAACTGCTGAGGAGAATTGATGAAATCTGGTGAAGATATGTAAATATGAAATGGATATTGGGGAATGATGGAATAAAGATGAAGTATGGAGAATGTATATATGAACTGAATTGTGGATTAAAGGATGGATTTTGTATAATGAGTAATAAATGTCTGTTTACGAAGCACTCAACTGCAATTGAAGAGTAGATTATTTCAGGGAAGGAGATCCCATGACAATAGCAATATAAAATAAGCTACTGTACATATAAGCTATTTGTTATATTAACAAATTAAAAGTTATGAGAAGGGGTTTATCTTCAACAAGTTAACTTACTTTTTTACTACTTATTTGTTAGGCCACCTTATTACTTGTCTCCAAGCCGCAAATAGTGCCACCTGGCCAGATCATAACTGCTCTTCTAATCAGGAGGCCACAAACAAAGGCACAGCAGTGTACAACATTGTTTTCTGTTCCTACTACTGCAGTAATACAACCTGTAGACAAGTTGTGAGCTCAGTTGCTCTTTTAACCTCTTGCTGGGAATCAGCAAAGTTCTGACCATTAGAACAGAAATAAAAGGCCTCCTTTCTCCAACAGAGTACCATATGGTGACAACCTTCAGTAGGATTATCAAGTTCTGTATCCCAAATGTTTCCACCTCTCTTTTGCACTCATTAGAAAAGTGCCAATTAACTACCAATTAATTAATTAAGTGCAGTACAAGGCAAGAGGAAACAGATTGTGTCATGCTGAAGGATAAACTTAGATAGCAACTTAGAAAGCAATCAATAGAGACAAGCTGGTTGCCTATCAAACAATAATAGATCAAAATAAGGCACCTGTTGGTTGTTGCAATACAAATAAAAAAATTGAGGCAAAAGTCAATCCAAGTGCTACCTCAGCTAACACATGCTACCAAGCTGCATATATTTGGAATATTTGAATCAGTTAACTCCTAATTATGCCACTTAATTAATGAATTCATTAGCACACTATTACAAAATAAAATAAACGAGTTTCAAAAGATGAATTAGGCAATTTTATCAATGTGCCAGAGCCTAATGACATTAGGCATATCAATTCAGCATGTCTCCACCCATTTTTTGAATATATGTAATAGATAATCCAGTATAGAGCATGTGGTCATGCTCTGATATACACACGCCATAGTAGCAGTTGCTGAGGCTTGCATCTTCACTTCTGAAGCCACTGAGTTGCTCGTTCTCTTTGCTGTACACTTGGAAGCTTTTATTTTACACAAAAGTAAATAAACTTAGCATAAAACCACACACCTTACATGCTTTTAAACAAAACCTTTCTCATTTTAAACCTTTGGCAGCATTTTCTTACCACAATGAACACCGTTCAGTCACGCTACACTGGAAGAAGAAACTCAAAGTTATTACACCTCAAGCAATGTAAAAATGGTAGGATCAAGCAGATACATTTCTTAATCACTTTTTACTTAAATTCATGGCAGGATCAACCAGATCACCTAAAAAAATCTAATTTCTGCCAGACAAAGACTACCTGGATGAACCGGATCAACTGAATAGAACTCTAATTTCTTCTAGATGAGGACTACTTTTTGTCCCCCCAAAATAAAGATTTCTAGACAGTTTATAAAATAGACAACCCACTACAGGGCATGTGGTTGTGTTCTGATATATACACACCCTGTAGTGGTTGAATGCACTCGGCCTGTGACCTCATGTATAACAACGCACACCAAAGTCATGAGTATGTCAGAGCATGACTGCACACCCAATAGTGGAATATGTATTACATATTATAGTGGCACAACAGTGCCATTGTAGTTAGAGTTGAGTAGGGTGTTCAATGTTATACCCCTAACTTTGCACATTGGTATCTTTGGCACCATTCAACAAAATGAGCTGACATTTCACACGTGTTGTTTAAGAGGCAAGATCTTAATCTGTAGAAATGTTTGTGATGGTATCTTGTGCGGTTTCTGAGATCCGCAGTTGTCATTTTTCATAAATGTCTTTTTCCTATATTTAAAATGCTTTTTTTTTTTTTTGCTCTCACCTACAACTAACATGGAATGGAATGTTTTTCCCAAACTTGCAGGGGGCATGTGTCATGTCTTAAGTTAGTGCCTTTGACAGGTTTGGTGAAAAAATATTAAATAGTTTCAGAGTTGTAAGGCTTTAAAATGTTGTGTTTTCTGTCCTGTGCATGCACAGTAGGGTTTTTGAGATAACATATTGGTGCAAAATGAAAACTTTGATGTAGTGGGTGCCCTTTTTTGATTCTCACCACTTGCTTTGCATTCGTTTGTGCTGTGACAGTCGCTATCTTGTTGATTTTTTCCACAAACTAACAAGCATGGAAACTACAGAAAAATGCTGGCATTTTAAAAAACAAACATCAGAACCTAGCTAAATGGGACTTGTTTTAACTATATTCTGATGTTTATTTCCTGACTTGAGGGACATAAATACCTTTGCTGGGCACCAGAAATCTGGGGCACCCAGCTTAGTGAGAGGAGCCCTTGACCCATGTTCTCTGTATGAAAACAGTGTTACTTTGTTGACTTCTGCAGCTGCAGTCTGGAACTCATGCTGCAGGCTGTAATGACAGCAGTGAACCCTTGTTTCCCTGGTGTCTGGTGGCACCCCCCATTACCACCCTATAATATTGTTTCCTTTTCCTGGTGTCTAGTGGCATGCTCCCCCATCGTGGTCCCTGTAATATTTTAAGTTTTTTTCCCTGGTGGCTAGTGGCACCCTTACCCCACCTTCTGACCACCATCCTTGTACTTTTTTTCTATTTTGCTGGTGCCTTGTGTCACTCCACTAAATGCAGTCCCCACAATAGTTTTCGTTGTTTCCGTGATGGCTAGTGGCACTCCCACCTTCCAATTTTCATTCCTATAAATGTGGTCTCTTTTCCTGGTGAATAGTGGCACCCTCCACCTTCCAATTACCATCCCACTCTGTAAAAATGAAAATGGTCCCTTGATGTCTTTTTTTTTTCACCTGAAAGAAAGAAAATGGTAACTAGCTAATATGAGCCCCCCAACCCGACCTCCCACTGAGCACCCACCACCCCACCACACACCCCCACACACCTTCACTCACCTGAACAGGTCCCAGGGTAGAGACCCACTCTCTGATCAAAGACATATCTTGTTACTATACCCGGCAACTGCAATATGAGAAACTAAGATACATTTGGTTCAATGTATTTCAATGGGGTTTTCAACTTTATGGCATAACTTTGTAATTTTTGCATATTTTGAACTGAAATTTTCTACATGGCCTTTTTGGAGCCCCACCTCATCAAAAATATTAGTGGAAGTATGCAACACCACCCTAGAAGGGCATTATGGTTGACAAACCTCTGGCCCTCTGCTTATACCTATCCCGCCATTTTAATAACAATGCCCTCTTGGGCTACTATCCTATGTCACCACTGAGTCTATGCTCATCTGCAATGTTTCCCACATTATAACCTGGAAAATCACCACTATTATCACCTTTCTAAAGTCAACCTCCTTGACTGCTCTTTCTTCTTCTTTTCTTCCTCCACCTATTGACCTGTTATGCCTCATAATTCATTACTATTCTAGTTTGCTTCTAACTGGCTTTCTCTGCCTGAACACATGCCCTCCACCAACTTCTGGTTACCTTTTTAACCCTAGAATGTAATATCAGTATTAATATGTATTTTTAACTCTAGCACTTAGTATCATTATTATTATGTATTGTATGTACTAGGTTTATTTTCAAATGTCTCCTGGGTTTATTTACCTCACCCAGCCTGGTTATTTGTACCCAATGTACTTGAGCCTGTTACTCCCTCCTCTGTATATTCCTTGTTGACATGAAGCCTTTGTAAAAGAGCCCTTGGCTCAAAGGTCTTAATTCTGAGATTCAATAAATAAATAACCCCTAAGAAAGGCTCCACCACTGATTCACCAAGACTACAGAGACCCAAAACCCTAATATTTTTTCCTTCTGCTGCTTGGGGGGGTGGGTGTTAGAGTAAGAAAACTTAATGCCACATTTCCCTACTTTTGTGGCATTAAGTTACCCTAACTAGTGCAGTACTGCAGTTTTTTTTGCAGTATATATGTGTGTGTGTATATATATATATATATATATATATATACACACACACACACACACACACACACACATATACACACACACATATATATATATATATATAACTGTTCCTGTAATTCCACAAATTGGCTGTCCATGCTTCTGCAGACTCTGAACCCTTTCCTTTGCCCCATTCCCTTTTGTTACTATTGTCAGAAGCACTACCTAACCCTTTCTTACATGATAAGGAAAGGTGTGGCCATTTTTTCCTATTTAGCATGGTCCCTGCTGGCTACTTATGATCATCTCATAGGCCAGCTCTTTTTTGAAAAGGGATGATAGAGAATTGTCTTCACAAAACATGAATAAAGAAAGCAGTGAGATTACAGCTCATATTGCATGCTAAGTGTAGGTATCTGACCTATAAGGAGGTAACCTTGTCATTAGCAGCCAGGCTAAATCACAACTCAGCTGTTTTTTCTGAAATTGAGAATGCATTTTGAAATCATGGAATGAAGAAAGAAGGTAGGAAAATTAAATTAAACATTTTTAAATGATTTGTAAGCTCTTTCGGACAGAATTTTTGGGAGGGATACACTGGAAATGGTTTGTTTCTTATGCTGGCCACACAGGAGTAACATCCATGAAAAATTAAAGAACTATAGTGTTTAAGAAATGTGATTAAAACTCTATGAACGAGCCATGGTTGAGCTTGCTATGTTCTAAATTACTCCCTGTTCATTCACACCATGGAAACTACCATGGAGAAATAAGTGTCACTGTTTGGAAGGGGTGGACTCTCCTGTGAAAACAGTGTGGCATACTTTAATGCCAATAACCTTTCCAGATGTTAACAGATTTTTTTTTCCTTTTTCTATTTATGCTTTATCATCCTTCTCTCCCTGGCAGCCCCTATCCTATCAACTCCCAGCCCCATCTCCCAGCTGCTCCAGGATCCTACTTTTATTTGCTGCCCTGGCCACAGAACCAGCTTGCCCAGCCACCACTGCAGAGCCTGTGGGGTGGATCAATCAACATCCTGCCACTGTGAGGGTATTTTCCTCCATTTCTACCTATTTCTCCCTGTTGCTGGGGTGTGATATGTCAGTGCATGTATGTGGAGGCGTACACATGCTGCGATGTCTCACGGCACCCACCCTTCATTGGTTTCCCCATGCCAGCCTACACTTAGGCCTCCACCTGGGGGAAGTCATGCAGTGTGACTGCCAAGTCTCCCTCCCTGGGACAGGAGAGCAGGAGAGAAGAGCTGTCCTGTGGATGCTTAATCCTCTCTCTCCCCAGCCAACCCCCAGTGACCCACTCACACCATAAACACAGGTTGCCAGCATGACAGGAGGTAAGACATGATGCCTCATCCCTCCATGCCATTGTACTAGCCTTGTTAGCAAGTTTTATATAGGCTGTGTGCCCACAAAAATACTGGACTGTGTAAGCTACAGAGTCAGTCCATTGCATATGCCCTGTGCACATGGTGCTATTGCCAAAGGAGCAAGTAAGCAGTAGGACACAATATTAAAAATCAGAGAATAAATGCAGCAAAATCAGCCTGTATAAGATTGAAGTTTTTATTTATAGCCAGACAAATTGAACATCAACAGTTTGAATCCTCCTGGAAACTTCATCAGGGGCTCCCTACTGCTTGCTTGTTCTAGTGTGCTTTTGTTTCATAGCGGCTGCAGATCACCATCTGTGTGCTGTCTGCTTTTGGATTTGCTACCACCAGCATCATTACCCTTACCCATACCTTGATGGCCATACCAAGATAATAATAATAATAATCTTTATTTATATAGCACAATTCACATTGTGCCACAGCACTGAACAATAATTAAAACATGCTAAAATATGAAACCATAAATAATTAATTGACTATATAAATTAAAACAGTGATGATAGCTATATGACTTAAATACAGTAACTATCAAGCAAATGTGGATTAATATAATCAGCTTTCAGAGAATGCCCAATTAAATAAATAAGTTTTGAGTGCCGATTTAAAGCTCTCCGCATTCAGGCACTCATGAACCAGTCGAGGTAGAGAATTCCACAGGGTAGGGGCTGTAAAAGCAAAGGCACTGGCCCCAGAAAACTTCAAACAAACCCTGGGAATCTCCAGCAATCCCTCATCAGCTGAATGGAGCAGTTGGGAGAGACAGTAGGGGCAAAGAAGGGATCCCTGTCCATATAGAGCTTTATAGGACAGTAAACCAACCTTAAAGGTGATCCACCATTGGACTGGATGCCAGTGCAGCTCACGCAGCACAGGTATAATATGGCTAGATCCTAGAAGCCCAGTCAGCAACCTGCCTGCCACATTCTGCACTAGCTACAAACAGCGGATATCAACCCCAGGTGGCCCTAGGTACAGGGCATTGCAGTAATTAAGGCAGGAGGTCACAAAGGTGTGGACCAGTGTTGACAGATCGTCAGGTGGATCTAGGTGTTTAACCCAAGTGATAGTCCTCAGGTGTTAAAATGAGGTCTTGATGATGGATGACACTTGAGATTTCAGAGTAAGTCCCTCATCAAAAATAATGCCCAAACTCTGCACCTGTTCAGAGGTCCTCAACTGGCAGCCTCCAAGCACAAGCCTTGAAGCTCATCCAGTTGAGGACCACTCTACTTAATGACCAGGGTCCACAACCAGAACCTCAGTCTTGTCAGGATTCAGCTTCAACCAACTGGCACTCATCCAGTCCTGGATTTAGGATAGGCAGTTGTTAAATACCAAGACTGCCACATCTTGTCCAGGCACAAAAGGACATGTACAGCTAAGTATCATCTGCATAGCAGTGAAAACTCAGTCTGTACTTCCTTCCAATGTCCCCCCAATGGCAGCATATACACCATGAACAACACGAGCGACAACACTGAGCCCTGCGGGACCCCACATGGCAGAAATAAAGTGTCAGAAGAATAGCTCCCCAACACTATTCTCTGAGATCTCCCAGTAAGGAATGAGTGGAACCATCTGAGGCTGTCCCTGACAGTCCACAGATCAACTACAGGTGCCCTAGTAGTACCACATGGTCCACAGTGTCAAATGATGCAGAGAGATCAAGGAGGACCAAAATAGAATGGCACCTCCGATCTCTCGCTATCAAGAGGTCATTGAGCACCCAGACCAGGGCAGTCTCAATATTATGCCTCTTCCTAAATCCCAACTGGAGAGGATCATAGACATCATGGATGGTAAGGTAATCATCCAGCTGCAGCACAACCACCTTCTCAATAACCTTGCCCACGAATGGTAGGTTAGAGACAGGCCTGTATTCGGCAAGACAATCTGGGTCTAGAGAAAATTTCTTAAGGAGGGGAATAACCACTGCCTCCTTCAGGAAGTCTGGAAACTCACACATCTCTAGCAAACACCAGACTATCTCTGCCAGGACCAGACTGATGACCTTAACACACCCCACAAGGAGGCAGGTTGGGCCTGTATCCCAACAACAGTAGATCATCTGCATACTCTGGATGATCCTCATGACATCCGAGATTACCACATGATCAAAAACTGACCAACTCAACCTAGGCACTCAACTTCCCACCGATCCCTGCTGCATCCATTGGAGTGAGGTGAGCAGTTCTCCAACCTGATTGCAAAGAAGTGCGCAAACTCATCACATTTATCTTGTGACAAGGCTTTCCGAGACTACAGACATGCTGAATTGCACAGCCTGTCCACAGTTCTGAAAAGCTTAGCTGGTCAGTTCCATGCAGCAGTAATCTCCCTGGACAGGAACTCTACCTTCTTAAAGGAGATCACCGATTGATAATCTGTATAATGTGCCATCAATCTAAGTTTGTCACCATCCTTCGCATTTCTCTCCTCATCTCTCTCAAGGTCCCATCAAACCATGGGGACTGAGGTCAAAAGGAGAAGGGGTGAACATGGACAGGAGGAATGGAGTCCAGAGCAGTCACCACAGCCTTATTATAGGCTAGCAGCAGATTCTTCAGACCCATGATTGCACTGAAAAGTCCTGATAGGTCCTGAACCACCATCAGGCCATCTGGGGTCACACCCCTCAAAGGGCAGTACCGGACCATCTCCAAAGGGGAAGGCCTATAGGAGGAGCCTGAAAATTGAACCTGATAGTATAATGGTTGGACCATCTGACAGGTTCCACCACCAAGTCGTCATTTTCCATTCCCGGTAGGAAGACCAGGTCCAAAGAGAGTCCCGAAGTGTGGATCGCAGAGGAAATAACCTGTGTGAAGCCCAACAAATTCATCAATTGGAGGAAGTCAGCACCAAAAATGCAAATGATCATCATCGATCCAGGCTTTGTAGTCACCCAGCACCATCACTCTGGGGACCCGACACCGTGTCGACAACGACGTTTGTGAATTCCTGCAAAAATTGCTTCCCATCCTCAGGTGGAAGGTAGATGAAAAGAATTTTGCACCCAGCCGGCCCGGTGGCACTGAGGGTTGAGGTGTTGAATGCCACACCTCGCACCACGCTGGTGACCTGGGTTCAGGAGTGGACTCGAGTTGCCGGGGGTCAGAGGGGAGGAGGAGGATGGAGCATCCCAACAGATGCTCTCCTCCTCCAGGGGTGGGACCTACGGGTGCTTCGTGCCCCCGATGCTCCGGTGCTGGTGGAAGCATGGGCACCAGAGTATAGGCATCTCTACGGAGTCAGAGAGGACGTCTGGGACACATAACAATGGCATGCATTAGCACGCTGTCTGTCTGGATGCCAGTCCTGCATGCTGACGTCCTCGGGGTAGAGGAACTAACAGGGGAGAAAATGGAAAAACACCTTCCCAACCCTAGATGAAGACTGGTCCACTCAGGATCTCCTACCCACGGACAAGACTCCACTGTGCAGGCACTCCAATGGAGGAAAGAGGATCGAGCTAGGAGTTGGCCGGGCCCTCTAGGGGCAAGATACCGTGGGTGGGGATCCACTAAGGGGAAATTGACCAAGTCTGAAGGAGAGGGGTGAGAGGGCAGAATAGATGGGATAAAAAGGAAAATATAAAATAAAATAATTTTGCAACCCACACCTGTGCCCAGAATATGCTGGAAGGATCTGGTCTCTCCCAATAGCACCTCTACCAGGCCCAACTTCATTCTAAAATAGATGGCTACACTCCCGCACCTACAATCCAACCTCGGGTGGTGTATCACCAAGAACTCATCCAGCATGGCTGACTCAAGAATTGGGCCAGCATTAGCATCCAACCAGGTCTACATGATGCATGCCAAAATTTCTTTTTTTTTATATTTTCCTTTTTATCCCATCTATTCTGCCCTCTCACCCCTAGACTTGTCCAAGCAACATTCCTTCCCTTGCTTGACTACGGAGACATTATCTTTATCTCCTCCCCAACCATGTGCCTATCTAAACTGGACGTACTCTATCACCGTGCTCTTTGCTTCATTACCAACTCTGCGTACAGGACCCACCACTGTGATCTTTATGCAGCAGTTGTGTGGACCTCTCTTGCCACCAGATGCCTCCTGCATGCTGGCATTTGGACCCTCAAATTACTACTCCACAAACTGCCTGTCTATTTAACGTCTTTCATATACATCTCACATAGTGCCTACTCCCTAAGGGAATCTGACCTTATCCTACTAGATGTTCCCAGGACACATACCACAGCTGGCCAAAGAGCTGTCTCATACGCCCTCCCAAACATTTGGAACCAACTACAAGCCATGCTGAAGCTAACCAGCATTGTATCAATTAACTCCTACAAAACAGTAGCTATCTCTAAATTAAAAGACATATGTAGGTGCTACTAGGCCTAACGCCAAGTCAACTTCCTAGGAACCAACTGGCCCTCTACTTATTAAGCTGAAATGTGTTGCATAATTTAGGGCAAGGTTAAAAGAATGTACTGCACATATAGCATAAGGACTTCTATTGTGTATACCTCTTGTATTATATATTTTCTTTGTTGTTCTACATTTATATCTCCTGTCTATGTAATTGCAAACTGTATGTGTATGTGCCTCAGGACCTCCTTGTGAATGAGCTTGCTCAACGGAGTCTTTCCTGCAATAAACTTGAACTTGAACTTGAACAGGTCTGATAACCCAACAAGATCAGCAATCAGTGCCATATTGTTCTTAATGGACCTGGCATTGCACAAACCCACCTGAGTAGGAAGAGACTCCAAGGCCAACTACAATACCTGCCCACCAAAGGTGGAGCCCTTGGGTATAGAGACCAGACAGGGAGAACCCTTCTCCAGTCTCTATTTCACCCCAGGGCATCTTCCCACCCCTACTACCCCAATCCAGCCACTCCACTCCATTCCTCCCCAAGGTCCAGAGCACCCCCAACCCTCCTTCTCACAATGCCCAGTGTCCAGCAATGACCATACACATCAAAAGGCAAAGGAAGACAGTTAAAAGGATGGAGGCCCTGGAGCTCAAAGGAGGAATAGCAACTGACTGGGAGAGACGCCTGCCAGCACATATTCTCCTAATAGCCTAACAGCCAACCCCAAAACTATAAAACCCAAAATATAAAAAATAAACAACCCCCCCCCCACAAATCAACTATCAGTACCCAATACCCAAGAAAATTCCATCTCCCAAAATAAAATCAACAAGTTAGGTGCATAAAAGTCCAAAATAGTGAGTAGAAATAAATGTCCACTATAGGAAGTACACCAAAGCTTCAAAGTTCATCTTGGGTGGGTGAGGCTCTCACTCTCACCAGTTCATGTAATTAAAGACTAGGGTTGCTCTCCTTTTTCAGTGACAGCACAGAATTAACCAGCTTGAAAAAACAGTCCTTGGAGGTACTCTCTCTACCTCCCCTAGTCCAGCTGCAAAATTCTGTTCCTCACTTCGTCGTCAGCTATACACCGATGAAGTACCTTTGTAAACGAGCCTCTGGCTCAAAGGTTGCAAATCCAATTGTACAAATAAAGAAATAAAACACAGTCCCAGGCCCAGGACCAGGGGCCTCCTGTATTGCTAGGACTTGGGACTGGATGTGGGGCTGCCAAGAGGCCTCACTGAACTATCCCATCCTCACTTCGTTGGTGGCTGTACACCGGCACACAGGCCCAGGACCAGGGGCCTCCTACATTGCCAGGACTCGAGAGTGGACGTGGGGCTGCCAAGAGGCCTCATCAAACCTCCCCTCATCCTCACTTCATCGGAAGCTATACACCAGCACACAAGCCCAGGAGGCCTCCTGCATCACCAAGAGGTAAAGGCACCCTCCTCTCCTTGCAACACTACTGGGGGAATTTAGGTGTCTGACTCACCCCTAGTGTTTGGTTGACAGTGACTGATAGTCTCTGGGACACAGTGACTTTACAGCCATTTCTCATCATCTGGGGGTTGCGTTAAGACTCTGTACTGCTGTGTCGTCTACCGGGAGGTAGCACCTTAAGCACCTGGAATGTTGCATTTATTTGTTGGTTTCTGTGCTGGCTTGGGCCATGCCCTGAGGGACTGTTACTGCTCGGTTAGGGATGGGGGTCTCAGCTAAGTTTTCCACATTGATTGTGCTCTGCTGCAGTTTTCTTGCTATTGTTACTGCCTGTATTTTGCTGCCATATACTTTGCAAGTTACTATTGTGCCTTACCTTTAACTGCATTTTCAGGTTGCTACTATGCCCTAGACCTTGCAACTGTCACGCAGGTGCAATTGTGCCACTCCTAGTCTCGTCTTCCTGCCAGTAAACCGATCTTCCTTTGTTCTGTCTCCCTCTTAGGCCTCACCGAACCCCTCCCATCCTCACTTCATCAGCAGCTGAACACTTACACACAGGCCCAGGACCAGGGGCCTCCTGCATCATCAGGACTTGGGAGTGGATGTGGGGCTGCCTAGAGGTAAAGGCACCCCCTTCTCCTTGCAGAACTACTGGGGGGTGTTTAGCTGTCGACACTTCACATCGACTTCCCACCCGCCCCAGCCACTTCCCCACCCAAACTCAACTCTACCTTTATTGTTCACATCCTGTATCCTGTATCATTACACTTTAGAGAGTCTGTTTCCCTCTGCAAATTATACTAACCTGCCACCAGGGGTCAGTGTTACGCATCCACATCACTCCTCCATTACATAAGCCTTTTCCACTCTTACTGTTGCACCTTCTCACTGGTTATCAAGGCCCCAACCTGTTTTTGGTGTGTTTTTCTCTAGGCTTTACACCCGCCAGCCTACTGCATGGTATGGGCAGGCACCCTATTGCTGTGCCACCGTCTCTGCCCTACTTAATACCTCATTGTCATTGCCCTTAACTCCAAGCACCGCCCCCAATCCCCACTATGCTCCCACTATTACTACTCCTCCGCACAGCTGACACAAGGACCCTTTCTCATACTTCTCTGCCCACTCACTCCTGCACCCCCTTATCCACCCACTCTGCTCCAACTATATGTAGTGCATGGTTCCACCAACAGTAACTTCATCCTGTACAATATACCTCCCACCACCAGACCTGCGATCTTGCACTTGGGCATACCCCCACTTACATGGCTAGCTCCTTGTCTGAGGTCCCTACCCATCCCTGCTGTTACTCGACGCTCCACCTCACCCAGTCTTAGTCATCATAAGATGAAACTCCCAAAATATGCCATTCTACGGTATAATCTCCTTCTCTTCCTACTCTCTGGAAATGTCTACCCCAGTCTAGGCCCCCTTTCTTGCCTAGCCTCCACTGGTGCATAACATAATGGGCTCCACATCACCTTTTTCAATATCTGCAGTCTGCAAAAAAAAATTCCCTCCCTCTAAGGCTGGCTGACACAGCACTCACCTGACATCTTGACCCTAACAGAAACTTGGCTCACCAGTGGTATCCCTGATTCTGCAGTAGCCTTAGATGGCTACATATTTCTCTGATCTGACTGGCTCACAAAACGAGGTGGCGGTTATGCTTTTTACATAAAAAATAAACTACAAGCCACCTAAGTTAATCTCTCCTTCCTTGAACAGGAAGCTCAAATTCTTACAGTCAAATTGCTCCTTGGAGTCCCTGGGAAAACCATATACCTCTCAGTGGCTTATATCCCTCCCCACAACCAAAAGTTTGCTTATAAAACCATACTCGACTGCATTGCACAGCTTCCCCCCAAAAATGAAGACATCCTCATTGGTGACTTCAACATCAATTGACTCTCACCTTCCTTCTCTCACTACAATGACTCTGCCTTAGCCATTAACCTTATCCAACTCATTCCATCCCCTACCAGGCTAAATGACAAAGCATCAAATGCAACCCTTCTTGACCTCCTTTTTACCAACAGATCCAATAATATCTCTCAAGTCAGGGTACTTCCCAATGCCATTAGTGACCACTCCCCAGTTGCCTGCTGGTGGTCTAATTAAAATACTTGCCCACGGCTATCCCCTCTTTCCAGCAATGATTAAAATGAGGTTCCCTCTCTCATCTCAAGTCCCACCTTCGGGCCTATGACTGGTCCCCTATTGACAGGACCATGTGTGTTGATGCTGCACTATCACACTTTATTGCCACTTTCAATGTTGCCTGTGACTGTTACGCCTCCTAAGTTTTTCACTAAAAACCAAGACACCCCCCTGGATATCTTAGGTGCTCCTGGACAAGATGCAGCATGGCGACAATCTCTGGCACAAAGCCATTGACTCCCATCTCCCAATGGAGAGGCAGCTGTACAGAGAAGCCAGAAATGCGTGCACCTGGGCCATTCGTCAGGCCAAGGCATCCCACTACAAAGCAGTTCTCACTTCCTCCCATGGCTCCGGCCTTGAATTTTGGAAAACCATAAGAGAACTTAGCAGAAAAATCACCTCCCCACCCTCTGCTCAACTATCCACTGACGGAGCTAGTACCTAAGACCCCCTGGCAATAGCTAACATCCTAAACACCACATTTGCTGACCTCTGTAAAGTCCTACCCCCCACTTCTTTGATTCCCCCAGCTCCCCCTCCCCCCACCAAATATACTCCCTTTTTGTCTCCATACCCTGTGACCCAATCAAGCTAAGAAATACTTATCCAAATTTCTGGCCAAGTCCTGTTATAGTAGTAACTCTCTGTACATAAAACTCCTGCATCTTACCCTTGATGAATTCCTCCTCCCACTAACTAAAATCTTTAATATATCACTCTGCCTCAGTCAATTTCCATCACCTTGGGAGCAAGCTGTCATAACCTCTATCCTAAAGACTGGTGACAAAACCTCTCCCAATAACTATAGACCATTACCAAACTCCCCCTGAAGGCATTAGAGAAAGTAGTAGCCAACCAACTTACACACTACCTCTCTGACCACAACCTTCTGTGCCCTGAGCAACATGGCTTCTGAAGGGGCCATAGTACAACCACCACCCTCATTGAATACACCTCCTATATCCACTAAGCTCTTGACTGTGGGCTTATAGCCAGCTCTCTTTATATTGACCTCACTAAGGGCTTTGATGTGGTCAATCATGCCTTGCTTCTTCACTATCTACCTGCCCTTGGACTCTCCCATAAAACCATATCCTGGTTCACAAACTACCTAGCCAGTAGGACTCAATGTGTCAAAATTGGTTCCACCCTCTCCAAATGTTGCCCTGTCCTATCTGGTGTCCCACAGGGCTCCATACTGGGCCCCCTCCTCTTTAGTGTATTCCTGAACTCACCACCCAAGGTGTGCTCAGGTAGACTTCTCCCATATGCTGATGATGCTGTCATCTTCAGCAGTCACCAGAACCCTCTCTCCCTCCAAACCACACTCCAAAATCATTTCTCAGAAGCTGAAACCTGGTTCAGGGACCATATGCTTATACTTAATTACAAAAAAAATTAAGCTATGATCTTCACCCACCACCAGAGTCCTCTTTCTGGATCAGCCATTTCCATTGTCAATTCCCTAGGTGACACACTTGAATAGGTAGACACCTTTAAATACCTGGGCATAAACTTAGACATATCCCTTCCTTATCATAAACATATCAAACTATTATCCACCTCCCTTAACACTCATCTTGGTCTCCTCTACCATCTCAACCACTATCCCCTTCCCACCAAAGCCTTGTGTGTGGCAATGTCTTCCTCTGTACTCTCCATTATGGACTATGGCATTGTTATAAATGGTTCTGCTGATCAAACCACCTTAGGCCACCTCACAATCACCTTAAACAAAACCTGTCATCTTATCACAGGCTGTGACAGATGTATCCATACCTGTGACCTATTTAGACAGTCCCTGCGGTTAAACTTCAACTCAAGATTTAAATATGACACCTGTCTCCTAGCCAAAAAAAATCCTTCTCAACCATGTTTCCCCAGGGCTTCTCCCTCTTCTCCAAGATGCCCCACAAAACAGACCCACCAGAAGTGTAGCCAAGTCTCTCATAACAGTCCCCCACTGTAGGACCTCCCTCGGTCAAAGGGCATTTCTGTGTGGGCCCCTAAATGGCTCAGTGAGATCCCTACTCCCACCCATCATGAACAGAAACTATGCCCTTTCAAGGCACACCTCAAAAGTCTGCTCCTCTCACTATCAATCTGTGACTGTCCCTAGCCCCTACATTTCACTCTCCATACTTAGTCCCTAGTGTCCCTCCTGTTTTCTTTTTTTTTTTGCTTCTTGGACAAGTCTGCACCTCAACTAGTGCTATCATGCAAATACCTCTGAGTTGCTGTACTGATCTAACATTTGATGATGGGCTTGTTCTGCCCAAATTGATATTTTTTATTTACCACTTACTATATGACTTGTTCCTCTGTATATGTATTCCTCTGTAACCTCCTATGTACCTATGATGTGGAACCTTTGCTAAGGAGTCTATGACTCAAAGGTGTATTTCCAATTATTGTAAATAAATAAATATAAGAAGTTGCTGGTCCTTTACCCAGATAACCAGCTTGAGTCTTCATTACTGCCTCAAAATCCTCTCCTCGCCATCACTTCCACAGTCAGCATGCCACAGAATAATACCTCCTTGGCTAATGTCCAGTTAGCCCACTAGCAAGAAAATATGTGGTCTCCGTGGTAAGGGCCAACAGCTCTCACCACAGGAAGAAACCTCTAGGACCCTTGGGGTACATGCCACCCACTGCTCAGTGCTCCTCTGATGTCCCCTCTAGTCAAGGGCCGACCCAAGCAGTCCCTCTGGTATTAATCTAAAGCCTGGTTCACAAATGGTACCACCACCTCTCTCCTCTCCCTGCAATGGTGATCAGTCACTAGCAGGTTCAATGTGGGTCACCCAGGTCAGGGTGCTTTTGTGACCCAGCCGCCCACCGATGGCCATCATCACCGTCGCCTGACACAGCAACTGGGAGTAGACCCTCCTGTCAAATCCCCACTACTATGCCACCTGGAAAGCTCAACACAATTTTGCTCACCAACCACTGCTCCAGGATCAGAGAAAGAGGCACATACCTCACACTGAGGAATATATGCAGGGTAAATAAAGTTTGCTTCAAACTGAAGAAATCTGGCTGCGCTCCCACCATGCCAGCCGTTGGTCCACTCACAACCTTCACAGAATTCTTTCATGCTTATAGCAGGTATGAGGTAGTACAGGAAAGTGTAGGTAGTGTCTTCCTAGCAGATCTTGGCAACTGTCAGGCATCAATAACAGCATACATTAAAACAGCCAGCCATGATAAAAGGAGTAGATACCAAAGCTCACTACATGAATTGAATCAATGAGTGAGCTATAGGCTGAAAACTAAAAACTAGTAGCAAAATGCTAGCACAGTTTGAAAAGCTAGCAATGTGGCATCCAGAAAAATAGTAGCAGCAAACAATAAAAATGGTAAAAACACCTAACAAGCACTCTGACTACTATATCCCAAAATATACTTTATCTCACTATCTGCCTCACTTCAAAGCTCTATCTAAACTAAACTAAAAGAAACTAACACAGCAAAAGAAAATTAAAATAAAAAGTATTAAAGTGTAAAGAAAAAACAAAACTACAAAGGGGTTAAGCTGAATGCTCAGGCAACTCACACACAGCTGCCAAGATGATTATTATTATTATTATATACCATTGCTTACCATTTCTGGTAGTCCAATGACTCTTGAATCCTGTGAAATAATGGTCCATGTTCCTGGAATCCAGTGGATCCCCCACACCCAATAGCCCCATTTTTTCTGTTACTGTTGTTGGAAGTGACTACCCCTTCCTTTGCTGGAATAACCATTCTGGACCACAAATGCAAAGACAGCCATTGCTGGCTACAGCCAACTCTTGTTTAAAAGTTGACTTGTGTGTATCAAAACAGCTCAATCAGTTGTAGGTTTCAAGCACTCACATACAGTACAGAATACTCACACTATGCCTCCACTGACACTAAGAAACAAGGGGTATTTGAATGCCTCGAACAAAACAGAAAACAACATTTTAAAGGTGACAAGAAACAGTTTGTATACCTCCTGATGCCCCCAATTTTCATTTTAGTGTCTATCCCATATTCAGATATTTTTTACTTTTTTTGTTTTTTGGTGCCTTTGTGACTGCCCCAAACTCCTCTCTTCTCAGCAGCTGCTGCACTCTCTTTTCATCCTGCCTAAATATTGTATGACATCAATAATATGATTCCAGGCCATTCAGATGAATAGTATGGAATGGTGGTATTGCTGTCACTGAATCTCTCAGAAATATGACAAGAAAGAGCAGTATCTGTTGAGGAACGTGAAACACAATGTAGATCTAAAGGTACCTCAAAGCTACTGTATATTATTATTTATCAAGAATTAGTCAAATTATATCACAATACATAACTGGTATGGAAAGGATGATGGAAGGACATATAACTGTGTAAAAATAATGTCCTATTCCCTTTAAGAAGTGCAGCAGAATGACTCCATTTTCCTTGTTTGGGGTAATAGATTGAGCAAGTGCTCTTCTTCAGAGCTATTATGTCTGCTACTGGCATTAGGCAGATGACTAGGGTGGGCCATGGCCTGAAAACAAAACTTGGACTCAGAGGCAACAGCTCTAATCTTTCAACTGAAAGCAGTTTGCCTAAAGGTGAGCACAGAGCAATGAATTTGGAGACACAGGTTTGAATCCCACAACTGTAACTTATTCTGTGTAGAACCCTAAGCAAGTCACTTAACCACCATTGAGCTTTAACATTATTTATAAACTAAGTAGGAAAAATCCTGCATCCTACTTGTTTGTTACCTGTATATTAGATCTGTATAATGCACAGGAAGAAAACAAACGCTGCCAACCTGGATGTAGTACCTACATTATTTGAAATTATTGTGCCAACCTGCAGAACAATCAGTTTTCAAATAGTTGCAATCTCGTTTTCTCAAACCAAGAAAAAAAGTTTCAAAAACATCTGTTTTCAATAAACTTCCTTACAGCCTTTAAAGTTTCTTATCATTATTTATATTTCTGTAGTATTTTCTACTTTGGCATCTTCTGGGCAGTCTCAGAGTTGCTTACGCAGCCCCCCCCCAACCCAATTTGTTATTCTTCAGTATTTGCACGGAAAACTGCTCCCATTTAACCTTACACTCTGTGAAGGTTCTCAATGTAGAACACTGTGAACTATTTGGACTCCCACACACCTTCTAAATATTACATTCTTACACTGCTTGTGTCCTCTGTCTTTCACAACCATCATAGGGAACACCTATTTCTTCTTTCTGTTTGCCAGTCTGCCCATTCATTACTCCATGCTAAAAACAGTGTCAGCACTACTTTGAGCTACTTGCAACTTCCATATAACTATTACCTTGTAATAGCAATATCTGTTCATCTGTGTGTGTGGCGAGGGGGAAGGTTCAAGACTACAGTACTGATAAAAAAAACTACAGCTACAGTGGTGACAGTAGGAAAACTAGTCCAAGGCAAAAAGAAAACACATCAAGGGTTTTCAGGTAGGACTATTTCATCAAAAATTAAGCTTAACTGTTTAACATATATATATATATATTTATTTAAACATTTTATTTTTAATTACTATAGCTATGTAAAACACATTTTATAGCACAGTAAGACAATCTTGGATGTGCTGTTCATTATGTAGTTCTATTCACACTTCATGGTATTGAAGTCACTTGGCTTACTGCCTCCTGCTTCACTGTGATCCTGGACATGTGATTAGAACTGCATAATACACACCCATTGTATCTTATTTTCTACATAGTTTCTCTCTATATCTGTGTTATATGCTTTCCTGCACACCTAAAAGAAATCAACATTCTTTCCCCATCCAGTTTTTCATTGCAAAGTAATTTGGGGTACATTTTTAATGAAGGTGTTATATAAAATCAGACTGTGTTCCTTCCTTTCCTTCCTACAGGTAACTTTCAATTATTTGGAGACTTTTCATTTTACATTACTATCTGGTCCTCATAACTCAAGGGCATTATTGTAACCATTACTCAGCCCTGTTGAACTCTGTGTTTGCATGATCACATCTACTTTAGTAGGCGCTGCTTTTTCACATATGCAATACTACTTTCTCTTATGGCAGATGTATTACATCATCCTCATTGCCACTGTCATGTCTGTTCTTTCTACTGTTCAGCTTACTGTGAGCCTTTGTTGGGAGTGGAACTATGTACCTTGAGTCATGAAGACAACCACTCAGCTGCAGGGGTAGCCTGAGATGTGGCCCAGTGTAACTAGATACAGTATATATGAATATTTCAGAGGAAATCCACATTTATTTCAGTAGGGTTTCCTATGACACATCCAGATGCAACAAAAGATTTACTGGGACATCTTTCTGGCTACCACTGTAAATGAAGATCCCTTTTAACTGGGATCTTAGACTGTGCCTTTAACTTTTCATTACTATCAGTTCTTCCACTACTAAGAGTCTCTTACAACCAAAGGACACAGCCATTAGCATTCTCCAACTCTGTAAAGTTTTCCCAGTGCAGCTCTCACATCATGATGGTGCTGTTTTTAACATATACAGCAAGAGCTTCAGTCCATGTCTTCACCAGAGAAGTTCCTCAAAACCAGGAACAGCTTCAGCTCTGGCAATAACCTAATATCCCAACAACAGGCAGACATTCAAAAATACTTTACAATGTTATTTCATCTTTGGGATGCAAATACTTCAGTAGGTGCTATGAAAGGTGCACTATAACCTCCACAAAGATGCATTCAACAAAATCAAAACTCCTGAGAAAACAATAGCACTTGTTTTCAGAATGTGTTGGTGGTATGGGATGGTTAGCTGGTGCACTGCATAATTCGCTAACATTTAACTGCCAGAAACCAAAGTTTAAATTCCAGATTAGACCTCAAGTGAAAGGCATTTGGGTGCCTCTATATTGATATAATTTAATAATACATTGTCACAAAAGGTCAGGAATTCACAACTCACTAAGGAAAAGGGTCCTTCCTGGGTCACAGTAAGAAGGCTTCATCAAAACAGCATTAGAGAGATTATCCTGTACAGTTGCAGCCTGTGAATAGTTGCAGTATATCCAGGTATATCATGATATATCAAGATTTAAACAACAGGCATATTTTAAAACGGCTCAAGATATGCTACTGTCTCACTGCGTACTGTGAAGATTGTAGCGCTGACTTACATGCTGAAAGGCCACAATAAAACAATGGAACACTAAACCAATCAAGATTATCTTTAACAATGTTGAAGGCATCACAATAGCCAGCAGATGTGAGATGCTTTGAGGAGCATAGTCTAAAGTTTGCACTTTTTTCCTTTTGTAATTTATTATGATTTCTATCACAACACCACCTAAACACCTGTTTTGCAAATCAAACTAACACTGGTAAGAGTGAAATGCTTTGAGTGGCACAGTTTACTTTTTTTTACTGTTTTCCTTTTGTAACTTTTTATGATTTCTATCACAATACCACATAAACACCAGTTGCCAAATAAAATATGACATAGAGGTAAGTGACATAGTAGAAATACAGTATATTTACATGCTACACTTGACTTCTTCTGACCTCATTCGTGGCTTCAACACTCATGAGTTCAGGAGGTTAAGTATAACTCATGAAGATATTTCTACTGTCTCTCACCCATGTCATATCCCATAATATATCACAGCAAATCAAACTGAAATGTATGGGTTTTCTTGTTATACTGTGTATTGCAATATATCTAGACATAGTGACATTTGTGCTGGCTAAAACCTGTATCCACAGTATCTGCAAATTGAGTAAAAATGATTAAATAGCACATTATCCACTCTAAACCTTAGACAATATGAGTGAAGAATGTATTATCACACCTACAGTATCTGGTTGAATAATCTGAAGATATTCTCAAATGGTACATTATCCACTCTGTATTAGAGATACCCGGAAAGGCTGGTGTATTATCCAACCAACACAATGATAACTGAATACTATTCAGTCAACTATAAGTGACACTGACTATTGCCAACAATATGGTTTCAACTTTTGGAGCCATAAATTTATGTCAAACTCCTTAGCAAATGGATCAAACATAACATTAAAAATAAAAAGTTATCACTGTAAGAAAGATATACTTACTCCCAAAATTCAATGACAGGAGAGGTGGCATTTGCATGAAAGGACTGACTGCAATTGCTTGTATTCAGTTTTTGGAATTCCACACAGTTGTCTAGAGAAAAAATAAACAATTAAATGTTTTTGTTCTTTCAGTTCATAAAAGTATTACTATTCAAGATTAAAAATGTAAAAGTCTCCACCCTGAAAAATTAAAACTGGTTCCTTTTAAATACAGAACTAACATTACTTTTCAGATTTTACATTTCATGTCTTGGATAGTTAAGCTCATAACTAGAGGGGTTGAGAATTTAAACTTTTCCAGCCAAGTGTCCATGAAGTAAGCAATTTATATTTTATTTTATTCTTTTGGTAACTGAGTAAGGCCCACTAGGCAGAATTGCCTGTTTTCAGATGTAACCCAGGAGCACTGAGGTGGTTAAGTGACTTGCTCAGAGTCACATAGTATTCAAGTGGATGCTGTAGGAATCAAACACAGATATGCTGGATGTACCACATTACTCTAACCACTAGGCCATTATGCCAGCCACTTACAAATTAAGAATCTGCAAAGTTTACGTGGACAGTAGGAACTTCAATTTCACCAAAACTGTGGAGTTATTACTTCAAAGTGGCCAATTTGTTAACAAATTTTAGTCAATTCACCAAAAAAGCAGAAACTTCACCAGGCAAAACTTTGTGAATTTGACAAGTTCACACTCTGCTAATTCAGGCCACTTCACCTACCCCTACTCACTGCATGTTTTCTTCAGATTTCTTTTTCCACTTTATACCAACTTTGATCATATTTATTTATTTAATTTTATCTGGATTTTGCTAACTGAGTAGGCTCACAGAGACTAAAAGTCCCTTTTTCAAGAGTGACCTGGAATTAATTACATCAGCAGTCATACATTAATACAGGCAACAGGCAATGATAACAAACTATTGACTGCAACACATTTTTTTTAATCAGTGTACTTGATTGAATTTTATAAAACAAGGCACACCAGGACAATACAAGTAGGTACAGCAAACATACACATAAATCATAACAGCATATACATATATACACATAAATCCTAACAGACATCACATCACTCCCCCAGGAGCTCAGTTGCAGCATGCTCTGTTAAATAAGTGGCAGTGTAAAACCAGCTAAGACAGTCACCTAGTCACACAGTACACAATGGTATTGCCTAACCTGACCCCATTATAAGGGTTCTAGGTCATAACGGTGATTGCAGAATAGTGATCACCATTTGGATGAGTGTACATCACCGAAAATGATTTTTTTTTTTTGAAATTCAATAAACTTTATTATTTGTCACCGAAAATTAATTATGGCGATATACACTCGTGGTGAACTGCAAGACTGTGACCGGAGTTACATGTATGTGGGGGGGTTGTGCCCCATGCACCCACCCCAATGGTGGCTTCACCCCCACACCCCTACTTAGAGTTCTCAACTTCAGGGGGTTCATGTTGGGGGGGGTGAAATTCTTAAGAAAAAATACCAGCGCCTGCCAGCATAAAAAAAAATGCACCACTCCAGACCTGAACCCTACACACCCCAACTGACCACCCTCCCTACCACGCTAGCCAAACAGCTCAGCATCTGCATGTCAAACTCCCTCCCACATACCTCCCCTCCCCTTCCTCTCACCTTGCACGTGTGTGTGCATGTATGCTTCCCATCACCCTACCTTGCCAACCCAGGTATCTGGTCACTACCCTGCCATGTAGCCCTGAACACAGGTGCTGTAATTGAGTCACCATTTTTGTAAGCACTCAATTGCAGTCGCCCTGTTCACTGGATGCCCATTATAAGTGTGTACTATATCAACAATTCCTAATAGAGTATAGAGGGATTCCCATCTCTTTCTAAAAGAGTTATGTCAAGTTCTCATAGAAGCTAACATTTTTTCTTAGTGAAGGGCTTGCATACTTTCAGAATGCCATTCCAAAAAAGTAGGTGTTTCCTGATCCATCCAATGTCTTAATATCATTTTCTTGATAACCAAAGTAACTAGCATAAAATTGTATTTTCTCTGTCCCACATGTTGCTCAGTGCCCAGCCCTAGAATACATCTCTCAGGTGTAAAAGTGTCTTGCAGGCCAAGCATAGGATCCAATGACTGTTGGACCTGCTGCCACAAATGTACTTTATGTCAAAACCACCAGATGTGTTTTAAAGTTCCTTGTGACACATCACATCTGATGCACTTAAAGGAGTCCATGATGTGCCAGACATGCAACTTCTTGGGGGTGTGGTACACATCCTAGAGTATCTTAGCTTGTGTCAGCCTGTAGTGATCTAGTCTGAGAAATTTATTGGTATTAGACCAAATCATGTCCTAGGTTTTATCAGCAACATCCCATGTAAGGGCTTCAGTCCAGTACTTTTACAGCTTACCAAATCTTTGTGGCAGCAGAGTCCTTATAGTACTGTAGAGCAGGAAGATGGAATGGGGTTCCAATGCATGTTGCAGAAGCATAGGTAGTGCTGTTAGATCTGAGGGCACTGGCAGGGATATGTCCAAAGCCTAGACAGCAGCATGGTGGATATACAGGAAGAAGTAAACACCCTTATTTACTTGTGGTTATGAGGTGTTCTACCAAGGCTATTGTGGGGCCAGTTGTCGGAAGCTCTTTTGTAGAGCTCTAGAAAATGGATTCAGACACTCAAACACACTTTCCAGTAGGAGCGTACTGACAATTCATTTGGTGGCTGGCAGCAGAGGTAAGAGAAGCATTGTGCCAGTTGCTGGCTCTGTTTGTGGATGGGGAGAACTGGGTGGTAGGTACTACCTGCTGGGGTGGGGGGCCTCTAGAACACCATGGAAAATTGAACTTATTTGTACAGTGGGTGCATCAGGAAATGGGCGTGGCACTGGAACAGCAGGACAAAGGGAATTTATGTTATATACTGTATGTACAGCAGGCGCATCGGGGAACAGGGAGAGGGCTGTTACATTAAATGATTTACTGAGGCATCAGGGAACAGGGAGAGGGTTGTTGCGTAAAATGAACTACCGAGCATCGGGGATCAGGGATGGGTTGGTGCATTAAATGAATTACTGGGGCATCGGAGATCAGGGAGGTGCATAACCTGCTGTGGGTAGAAGAGGCCCAAGCATCTTGGTTATTTTTGAGGAAGATATTTTTTGAGTGGGGTAATAAACTGGTCTGCTTTTGGTTAACCTAATCCAGGGGAGGGTGGAGTCCGGCACATATCCCTGTGATTAAGATTAAGAAGAGGGAATTGTCATGAGATAAGGGCAAATTCAAAAGTTGTTTCATGAATTTTATCTGTAATTGTACACTGCAGCATGCAGAGGGAAACTTGATGTGGCAAGGAGGTTACTGGATAAATTAGAAGTGCCCCAGCTATTGGAAACAGAATGGGAGGGGTTGGACTCTGAGATCACCAGGGAAGAGATCAGTGATGCTATTGCCAGCCTCTAAAAGGAAAAGGCTAGTGGCCCAGATGGATTTACTTCCAAGTCCAGTATGCACCACTTAGGATGTCCATGGATAAGCCAGATCACCAGTTAATCTGTCAGAATTCCAATAACCAAAAGCCAAAACATATACCCTCAATGTTAAAAATTAGCATTTAGACAGACTGTGGCCACTGCCTATACTGCCCACTTGGAAGACCAAAGTAGCCTCTAAAAAGCACTTAATTCACACCTTGATGCTCCACTCTGCACACTGTTAAGCGATATGCAGCTGCAAATAGTGGGTGCTTAAAAGTGGCAGAACAATTTGCAGCTTTTGAGTGCAGGTGTCTAGTGTAGTTCACTTTGTTTGCTGTGCTGTGCTGTCCTGTGGAGATGGCGTCCAGTGGCTCAGAGCAGATGTATCCAAGGGGGGGTTACATTTTCCCAATTTGAAAAGTTATCACAGAGCAATCCAGCACAAATATATCTCTGATTGGATGAACTGCAATCCTGAGGCTGAATGGCTAGACTTGGAGGAGATGGGATGCCCTGGCTGATTGTCCACCTATTTAACCAGGAAGGGATGTCAGGCATATATGCACTTGGACATCTCCAACCCCCTAGCGGTATGGGTGCTGGAGGCCTGGGACCAAATAAAACATTATAGGGGTGCATGGGAAGATGAGATGGTGTCAGTGCCGGGGATTCCCTTTTTCCATCCTAGCCTGTCTGATAGATGATACAAAAATGGGAGCTTCGAGGGGTTTGTTGTATGGGCAACCTTTATAACTGGGAGGGAATGTGCTCTTTGGCGGACCTGCAGGGAGACATGGGATTGCCACATGCACACTTTTTCCATTACTTATAGGTTAGGGCCTTTGGGAGGGTATTAAGCAAGAGCCCAGTCAATGCATTAGTGTTGGCACCAGTAGAACAATTGGTTTGTGCTACCCAGAAGGAGCCCAGGGGATTATTAGAAAACTGATAAGTCAGGATAGACAATATGTCCCCAACCTTACACTGAAAAGTAAAGCTTCATGGGAATGAGATTTAGGGATAAATATCCAGGAAGAAGATTGGAGGTTACTGTTACATTCCCATATTGTATATTTATTTACAGCAACTACAACGAGTCCCAGTTTAAATTTGCACACTGTTTATAATGCCCCCGATTGTACATAAATAATATCCAGTGATCTCCTCCATTTGCATAACATATCAGACAGAGCTGGGCACATATATACACTATTTCAGGGTATGCCTGGTTCTGAAGGCCTTTTGGAGGGCAGTGGCCAATGAGATCTCAGATATGGCAGGGCATCTGTTAGCTATGGTACCAGCCACTTTGCTCTTTGTTGTGGAAGATTTTGGGGAAGAGGGCTGGGAGTTACTTCCCCACTGGATTAAGGTAATGTTGGTACTAGCCCATCACTGTATGTTGAATACTGGTTGGGTCTCGTGTACGCTTCCCACTGTACAGGACTGGAGGACTCTGGCAGTCTAGACTCTGGCCATGCAGTGCCTATCATTTGTTTTGAGGGGAAAAGAAAAGCATTTTGTTAAAGCTTGGGAGCTGTTTCTGAACTCCTTGTCCCCAGTAGAGGCTCAAGCCCTGAGAGAGGGTTTGGCATAACCCATCTATATGACTTCAAGTGTGGGTGCAAATCTTGGGATTTTGGAATCCTCCCTATAATGACAATATTTTCTGCTCCTTCTGTTTCTGGAATGCGGACCCCCTGTGCCCCTAGCATATCCACCATTTTTATTATAATTTGTTATAATTTTATAGTTTCTCTTTCTTTCTCTGGCTTGTATACTGTAAACTGAATGTATTTTGACTTTTAATTGTCTCACCTGCTATTCACCTATTGTATAATTTGGACTTTATGCTGGACCTCATGTTACTTGATTGTGACTGGTCTTGTTTGTTTTATCTGTACTGACATCATCTTTGGTTGTATGTGTTGATGTTTTATCTTGAATATCAATAAAACAGATGATTAAAACATATGAATTACAAGGGCATCGGGGACTGGGGAGGGTATTGGTGTATTAAATGAATTACTGGGGCATTGGGGATTGGGGAAGGGGTTGGTTCATTACATGAATTACCCAGACATTGGGGATTGGTGCTTTAAATGAATTACTGGACATCAGGGATCATGGAGGATTTGTTGAACTAACAGTATTTTGTGGGCATCGGGGTTTGGGTGGGGGACCACTAGCCACCAAGAAGTGGCTAGAGAGGTGCAGAACAACTCTGCAGCTTGTGGCACACCCCCAGGATGCACAGCCAGGGTGGCCACAAGTGGCAGGACTTTACTGCCAGGACCCTGCCCAATAGAGAAGTGGGCATAGGGTCCCTGTTGCACCAGGCTTTGATGAAAGCTGCCTTTGGTGGCATCTTGCTTCGGTCTAGGGGCTTTTTAAGAATCAAGCACTTTGAGTTCAGTATCTTTGAAATAAGATAGGACAGTGGCACATTACAGGATGACAGGCAGTAAAATACTGTTAGCTACGGTTACTCTGGCTTCAAAGGTAAGGTAGTTGTTTAACTGACACAGAAGTCCTAACTTTTGGTGTAGCAATTTGAGCAACCTGTCAACATGAGGTTAGAACAAAATTTCCTGATGCAATATAATTCCAAGGTACTTGATAGAGAGGAGTCTTCTTAGGATTACCACTCAGTGAATACATTTTTAGCAGTTCACTTCTGTCAGGGCCAAGGTGGCTAGGGAAAAACAGAATGGACTTTGTCTTTCAGCATTTAGCAGCAACCTGTTTTCCTCAAACCACATTTCCAGACAATGGGAATTGGCTTTGAGGTCTGGCCTAATTTAATCAGTGTCTGAGTGGCTTCTGTATAATACTGTGTTACCTGCTTAGGGTGGAGCCTGGGTACTGCCATAATGTTTTGGTAAGTCATTAATAAAAGGAAACAACAATGGACCCAAGACAGAACCCTGGGGAACCCAATCCATGCTATTTCTTAGGGTGGAGTGGCTACCTCTTCATCAAACAAGCTGAGTACAGCCAGTTAGCTAGTTACCAATCCGGGAGCAGGACAAATTATTAAGACATAGCTCCTCGAATTTATGCAGTAGTTCATGACTGACTAGGTCGAACACCTTAGTCAGGTCTCTAATGATTTCACCAGTGGATTTGCTGGTCTCCTGGGCTTCAAGTAGGTCTGTCATAAACCATACTAGGGCTGTGTCTGTGCTGTGGTTCTTCGAAAGTCATATTGGACATCAGTGACCAGAGAGTGAGTTTTGATGTAAGCCTGGAGTTGGTTACAGACCAGTCTTTCAAGGACTTTGGATAAGGTGCAAAGACTGGAGATTGGCCAGTACTGCTGTACAGGTTCTTTAGCACCCCTTTATGCATGGGAACTTCATGGCCCACTTTCCAAGTGTCAGGTAGCTCACTCTCTAGGAGGGACATGTTGAATAGCACTGCAATAGGGCTAGATTATGGGCTACAAGTTTTAGCTTGTCATTGCCAACAGACCCTTCTGATTTTATCTTCAGTAATTGGACCAGTATATCCTGTTTTGAGAACAGGTTAAAATAGAATTCTGGTCAGGAGAGTGGGGGGGGGTGGCTAGACACAGAAGACTACAAGGAAGGGTGATCGAGGAGTACCTTAAACAGTGCTACATCTGTAAAAAAAATAGTTAAAAGCATCAACTGCAAGGACAGAGTGACTGGTGGATTTTTCTTTATTGTACAGTATGTCTGGGGGAGTATTTTCTTTGTCTTTACAAAGGCTATTATTTTAAAGCAAAATTGCTTGGGGTTTTGCAGGTTTCTGGACTGTAGTTTTTTCCTTTAATACAATGCCCTTGCTTTCTTAAGACTCACCTTGCAGAAGTTTCACAGTGGCCTAAAGTTTTGCCACTCTGAATGCAGGTCTGACTCTCTAAAGTTTCCCAGGCTTTGTCCCTTTTTTCATGTGCTTGCCATGGATATACCTTAAATTGGGTTCCATGTCATAATGGCGATCTCGGAAAGGCGATCACCGTTACAGCGAGTGTACATTGCCGATGCACACTCACAGTGCAGACAACAATGGTGCCCGAGACCTACAGTTCTCATTGTTAATGTGGGACCTCTGCCCCAGTAACCCCCACTTAAGGATTCTCAACTCCAGGGGGTGCATGTTGGGGGGGGGTGAAAATCATAAAAAAATACATGCCGCCTACTGGCAAGAAAAAAAATGCACTGTGCCAGACCCAAACCCTGTACTCTGTGCCTCCCAGCCAAACGCCCTCCTAACCATGCTAGAGGACCAGCTCAGCAGCTGCCCACCACACCCCCTTCCACATACCATCCCTTCCCTTACCTTCCCTGCCTGTCCCCCCGAATGTGTGCGTGCACTTATACCTGCTACTTCCTGTCATGGTATTCACCCACCCCAGTATCTGGCTGCATCCCTGCTTGGTACCCATGAACAGAGGTGCCATAACTGAGTTACCATTTTTGTCGGTGTCCAGTTTCAGTTGCATTGTTCACTGGATACCCTTTAAATGCCATCTTTGAGGGCTACCAGATTTGCTAAGCCAGAGGCAATAGATCAGCTGGCAGGAGCTTTAAATGTAGGCTAAAGTTCTCAAAGTACAAGGATCTGACACTAACAACCCCGGGCAGGGTCTCAGCAAAAGCAACATTAACAAGGTCAGCTACATAGAATTGGGTTAGGATAGTGGGTGGAAGAGTTTGTTGGGGTGGGTTGTATTTTAACTCTCTGTTTTTAGTTGGAAATTTAGTTGTGAGTACTAGATTTAGTGAGAGCGTCTGAAATGGTTATTTTAGTGCAGTCCCCTGGGTTTGTTTATTTCCCTTCTCTCCTTAAGGCCTTGGGCCCATTTTGCACTGTCAGTGGCTCAGTAGGTAGCACACTCGCCTCTGGGGCCGGGAGATCAGAGGGCTGTGGGTTCAGTTCCCACATCTGGCACTTGGGTTAATATCCCAGTATTGACACTGTAGTGCAGCATGAGAGGGGTGCTGCACTTCTGAGGTGCCGTCTTTCGGATGAGACGTTAAACCGAGGTCCTATCTGCCTGGATTGGTGGTAGTTCAGGTGGATGTTAAAGATCCCATGATACTTATCGAAAAGAGTAGGGGAATTTCTCCGGTGTCCTGGCCAAATTTCCCTCATTCACTAAAAATACCACCAACAGCTTAATCTGGTTCAAGGTCAGTTGGCATTCATCTGTATCCCCCTCCCCCGGGTCGTGCCTGAAAATAGGCAGGATTTGTCTAGTGCACTTACCCGGTCAACAAAAACTAAAATAAAATAAAAAAAATAAAAAAAAATGACCCACCACTGGTGGTCACAATTTACCAGCATTCTAGGGAGTTGGGAATTGTAAGGAGGGGTGGAAGAGGAGGAGGATATAAAGGGGATGGGGCCAGAAGGAGACCAATTGGGGTTGTAGGGATCAAGAGACACCCTGGAATAAGGAGGCAGATGGAACGGGGTCCCCTGTGCCTTGTCTTTCTGACCAGGGAACCTCCTGGACCAAGGGTGCAGGTAGCTGAGGGTCTAGCTTCTGCCTTTCAACCTATTTGGGTGGTGTTGTGCAATGCCAGGTTAATGGCAAACAAGACTACCATAATGGTGGATCTTGTGGTGTCAGTTGACCTGGCATGCATTATGGAGACCTGGCTAGGGAATGACTCGGGCCCAGTGTTGGTGTCAGCAACCCCAGATGTTTTTTTCTGTGATCCAGTGCTTGAGAAAGGATCACGAGGGGGTAGATTTTTGTTTTAGGTCAGAGATGGGCTTGATGGTGCACCCAGTTGGGGACACCCAGTGTTTTGAGTGTGTGGCAGTGCATGGGGATCCTGAGGTGGATTTTAGGGTGCTCCTTGTCTACTATTCACCTGGTTGGGACAGGGATTTCCTACAGGGGGTGATCACGTTCATCACCAAAACGGTGTTGGAATCTATGAGATGGCTTGTTCTTGGTGACTTCAATATCTGGGTGGATGATGAGGGTTTGTTTTGTGCCAGAGACTTACTTTCTAACATGGAGGCCCTTGGCTTATTTCTTGTAACCACAGCTGGGACCCATCATTCTGGGCATGTGTTTGACCTGGTGTTCTCCCTGGGGCTAGAGACTGACATCCTTGAGATTTATCCGGTTGTTTGGTCAGATCATTGCACCATTAGGGTCAGCTTCAAACCATCCCCCAACTGTGCCTTCCTCTGTGGAAATGGTGCAGTTCTGCCATTTAAAAGGTTTACAACCAGATGGACTATTGGTGGAACTGGACATTGTGTCTGCCTGGAAGCTTGCATGGAGAGTCCTGAGGAGGCCATAGTGGCCTATAATAGGTTTGTTGTGGGGGCCTTGGACTTTCTAGCACCAGTCCATATATACCCACTGGTTTCGTGTCTTGGTTTGATGATGAGCTGAGAGTGCTGAAAACCAGTGGGCCGAGGTTAGAGAGGAGTTGGAGAAAGACCAAGACCCAAGAGGACAGACTGGTTCTGATGGCTCAATATGATGAATATCAGAATGCAATCACCCAGAAAAAGGCATCTTTTATGTCTACGGCAATTGCAGCTGGGAAGAATTGACCAGCTCAGCTCTTTCGGGCCGTGGACAGGCTCTAACATCTGGTCTGTCTGGAACCTGTTGGAGCATTTTCAGCTCAGAAATGTGAGGGGTTCACTCAGTTCTTCTCAGACAGGTTGTCCTCTGTTCAGGCTAGGATTTCTCCTTGTGGATTGTTACCATCCAACAGGGTTGGGCCATGGGGAGACAGTCACGTTCAGTCTCCCTGGAGGGAATTCTGACTGATGACAATAACGAAGGTCTGTGAGGTGATCTCAAGGCTGAAACCAACTTTCTGCAGCTTGGAGCTGGGCTGGATGTAATTACTTGTTGATTGTATTGAAGCCTTGGGCCCAGTTTTTGCCGAGGTTGTTGGATGTTCCTTAGCGATGGGAGTTTTCCCTGAGCCTCTTAAACAGGATCTGGTGAAGCCCCTGTTGAAGAAACCATCTTTGCACCATGAAACATTAGCACATTACCAACTGGTCTCGAATCTTCCCTTTCTTTGGAAGATTCTTAAGAAGGTGGCTGTGGAGCAGCTTGAGAGTCACCTTATGGACTTTCAGATCTACAAACCTCTCCAGTCTGGATTTAGGGCTACACACAGCATGGAGACCACATTAGTACGGGTGCTGAATGACCTACTCAGGGCAAGGGATAAGGAAGAGTGATCTATTCTCATCCTTCTCGATCTCTCATCAACATTCAACACAGTTGATCATGGGGTGTTGTTGGACAGGCTGAGGGAGTATGCTGGACTCACTGGCAAGGTCATCAGCTGGTTTGAGTCCTTCCTCCAGGGCAGGTCACAGAGGGTGATCTTGGGGAATTATTCCCTAAGTCCAGTGGCCCTGTCCTGTGGAGTGCCCCAAGGCTCTGTCCTCTCCCCCATGTTATCAGCAGTGTATATGCTGCCCTTGGGTGAGGTCATAAGATGGTATGGGCATGGATTTCATTGCTATGTCGATAATATCCAGCTCTATCTGTCTTTCACACATGGAAGAACAGATGGAGCTGACATACTAAATAAGTGCTTGTCTTGGATGTCATCAAATTGGTTGGGTCTCAACCTGGGGAAGACTGAAGTGTTGGTGGTTGAGCCAGGTTGGGGATGGAGTGGTAGCCTCTGGGGAGGACTTAGGGATTTTTATTGGCCCAGCCAAACTGGTGGCCTCCACTAAGGTGAGAAATGTGTGTGTCCTTCTGGACAGTGAACTGACACTTGAGGCTCAGGTGTCAGCAGCTGTCCGGAATGAATTTTACCATCTGTGTAATATCACTTGAATAAGATCCCTTATCCCCCTTGATGACTTGGCTAAAGATGCAACAAAAATAAATTCTGCCAACAAAATTCGGGCAAAATAGGGAATTTCAGTCCACAAAATATTTGGCAAAATTCATGCATTTTGCTGAATATTTTACGGGTGTGAAATGCAGATCACCAGCCCAATCTGAAGAATGACCCCCCCAGATTTACACCCCATCCCCCATCATCCATGAGTGTGGTGTCCAGATTCCTCCACATGATGCTATCATTATTTAAGTAATAAAACCAAATCAACAACTTTCCCTGGTGTCTGGTGGACCCCCCACCCTGTCTGGTGGTGACTCGCACTCCACTCTGCCCCCATCCAGGATCAGGACCCCAGCGGGCCACCAGCACAGCCCTCCATTCACCTCCATGGCCAGCAGCCTGACTGAGTGTTTGCACTTTTCATGAATGAGTCTGATCTGACTGAGTGCTTTCAATGAATGAGCACATTAAAAGCACTCATTCAGATCGGGCTCATTCATGAAAAGCGCACCCGCTCAGTTGGGCTGCCAGCCATGGAGGTGAGTGGAGGACTATGCCAGTGGCCTGCTGGAGTCCTGGTTCTTCTCCCCTCCTCTTTCAAAATAATAAATCAACACAGCTGATGGCTCACCTGGCCTGTTGGGCCTAGCCCTGTGTGCTCCCATCCCCAGTACAGCGAGATGGTGCTACCAAACAATTTTCTACTCCACTACACATACTTTTGCTACATGAGGAAAAATTCCTTTCTTTACTTCACTCTTTCTCTTTTAACCTTAAACATCTACATATAAAATAAGCAAACAAAGCTACATTGCTAGCTATACATTCACCACATGGCCTGCTGGGCCTAAAAGCCTCATGTGCCTTACCTGCTAATTAGCCAACAATCTGCTGAGTTCTCAGAAGAAAATTTCCCAGCAAAAATAGGATGTCCTGCCTGAGATCTGGCCTAATATACCCCTACCTGACCCCTGGTCAGGACCCCCTTCAGGCTCCTCCCCTCAGCCAATCCCTGAGGATCTGGCTTGACCTTGTCATTTTACCCTTTTTCTGTCTGATGATGTCACCAGACCCTCCCTCTCCCCCACCCCTCCCCTCTTATTCACATCTTCCTGGTGGAGGATCACTGGACAACCTGGCTTGCCTTTTATTGGCAACCCCATTATCAACATAGGCAACACATGTAATACCAGCAACCCAGTACATGGAGATGACTCCTGATAATCTCCAGCAAGCAACAGAATAAATTGCAATAGAAGGGCTACCCAGATAGGGCGTGAGCTGGGTACAAAAGCTTAACAAGGGTTAAGCACTAATATATCAACATAGGCAGCACATATAATACCAGCAACCAAGTACAGGGAAATGACTTCTGATATTCTCCTGCAGGCAACAGAGTAAACTGCTATAGAAGAGTCACTGCCCTTCTCGAATTTACCTCCTTCCTCCATGAGGCACTCGACCAGGGATACCTGGCTGGATCTGTCTACACTGATCTGTCCAAGGCCTTCGATACCGTAAACCACAGCCTGCTAATAAACACCAACCTCTCTGTAGGAGTCTCCCCAGCTATCTCAATGGCCATACCCAGCAAGTAAAAATAAATAGCACCCTCTCTGCCAGCCTCCCAGTCCATTCGGGTGTCCCTCAAGGGTTCATCTTTGGCCCTCTTCTTTTCTCCCTATACTTAAACTCCCTCCATTTAGCCTCCACTGAGTGCCTGCTCCTTTACGCTGATGATGCTGTAATTTTCAGCTGGCACCCTGACCCTACCCAGCCTCAAAACTCCCTACAGGGCTCCTTCACTAACTTGTCCTCAACTACAAAAAAACAAAGGTCATGCTATTCGCCCACCCTCAACATAAAAACAGCATGACCAAATTATCCATACTTAACTCACAGGGTGCCATGTTGGATGCAGTCTCCACTTTTAAATACCTAGGGGTCACTCTTGACTCTGCCCTCACTTTCCGTGAGCATATTGCATTGACCTGCTCTGCCATTAACACTAGAATCTGCCTTCTCTACAAATATAGGCCCTATCTCCCCCCATTGCCCTTCGATTAGCCATCTCTAGCTCCATCCTTCCCCAAGTAGACTATGGCATAATTATATATGGCGCCACCTCCGACACTGCCCTGTCCAACATAAAACGCACTCTTAACAAAATCTGCTGGCTGGCCACAGGCTGTGATCGCCTTGCATATACCTGTGACCTCTATCTACAGTAATCCTTGTTAAATTTCCAGGGGTGATTTCTCTATCAGTCCTGCCTAATGGCCAAAAAAATACAACTAGGGTTAGGTCCCCGGGCTGTCTATCGCTCCTTCAAGAGTGCATGCTGACAAGGGCCACTAGAAGCTCTAGCACTACAACTTTTTGCATCCCCTTCGCAAGGACCACTGCTGGCCAAAGATCCTTTTCCTACAGGGTCCCCCACTGGATGAACTCCCTCCCTGATGCTGCCCTCAAAATCCCTAGGATAGGGCCATTTAAGCCTGTGCTGCGCACCCATATCCTGTTAAAGAGTAACTGTGACTGCTAATCTAAACTACTCTTTATAGCTTTGGTTTCTCTGTTATTATCAAAACTCTGTAAATAATATTGTAATAGATCATTTTGCTCTACTGATGGTGCCCTGAATTTGTTTTAGCCCATGGTTGCCTCTGTACAGTATTCTTACTCTGTGTATGTCCTAACTAATGTCATTGATGCGGAGCCTTTGTAAATGCGTCCCTGACTCAAAGGGTTGTAATTCCTAGACTGAATGCAAATAAAAAAGGAAAAAGAAGAGCCAGCCAGATAAGGTGTTTGCTGGGTACATAAAAAAATAACAAGAGTTAAGCACTAATATGTACAATACCAACAGTACATAGGCAGCACCTGAACCACTAGCAAAGACAAAGGAGAGATGCCCTGTGCTTAAAGAACACTTCAAGGACAACAACATGAGAAGAGGAGTATTTGACTACAGTACCAGGTGGATCAGCAATACAGGACTTGACTGATTCATGCCACCTTTCAAAAAGTCACTGATACTTGTCTAAAACATATGGTAGCAGGAGTTTTAGTGAAGTAAAGTAACTCCAAAAAAATATAGGGCTCACAATCTCAGGACCTAAAGGGTTTAGAGACTTTTATTGCTTTTAGATCCATTTTAAAGAATTTGAAACTGTCTGTGCATCATGGCAACATGTGTTTTTTTCCAACATGAAGAGTTCTTTTTTAATTTAATTAATTTTGGTATGGGATGCTCTTGATGTGACGTGTAACACCAAACAAACATAGGAAAAAATGTGAAGGATGGGGCATTTGGTCAGAATCACTGGCATGATATGTACTATCATCTTCTTTTGTAGTAGTAGTAGTAGTAGTAGTAGTAGTAGTAACATATTTTATTTCTATGGGCTTACATTTGAGAAGCAAATTCACCATTAGGGATACAAATACCCTGTTTACAAGGTGTTCCTGCAGAAGTTAAAATTTCAAAAAAATTAAGACTTTTGGTTACACAAGGAACTAAGAGACATACAACATGTATACACAAACATTATAAACACCACATTAAAGTTTTTTATAGAAGTATAATAAGTTCATCCAGAACAAGTGCAAATGTGGTTTAGATCTTGTTTCAAATTTAGTTTAAATGCAGCAACAGTCATATCCAGAGTCTGTATATGGGTTGACAAGTTGTTCCATGTGTTTGCTGATTTATATTTAAAGGTCTTCTTACCAAAGTTATTTTTTACCCTAGGAGCCACCACTGTCCTAGATTTAATTCTTAAATGAAAGCTATGGTTCATCCAGTCAAAAGTGTCTATGAGTCTTGATAGTTTTCCAGTTTTTAAGATTTTAAACAATAAGATTGCCTGTGCTCTGTCCCTCTTTGTATCTAATGAATTCCAATTTAATCCTTGATAAAGATTATAATGATGTGTATTCACATTTCAATATGAATCTGGTTAATCTATTATATGTAACATCTAACTTATGTAATAATGTTTTATTTGCATAGATAAAAATATGACTTCCATAATCCATCATGGGAATAATCAATTGATTTGCCACCATCAACTGATCTTCTTTTGTCATGCATTAAGATACACATCTTGTAGCTCCTATTTTCATATTTATTTTTGTGGTTAATTTGTAAATGTGATGTTCAAAAGTAAGACATTGATTTGCTTCTTAATTTCCCCCATGTTTTATTCTGAATCCCATACTTTTCATTTTCTTTTGCGCCTTTCATTGTAGCCCTTGATCAGCTCTTTTTTGCTAAACTCCTTCAACTGCTGTACTATAATAGTAACTGTTAGGGACCATGACTCTTGAAGGATGGGGGCTCAAAACAAAAGGATGGAGGCACCCCCATGCATGTGATCCCCCCAACACTATGCATGCAGTTTGTACTTTTCAAAACTAGTCTGATTCTGCATATTAATATTACAGTATTACCTATTACATCATTTTTGGTAGAATGGGATTGGAATGAGCAACATAGATTGTGTGTACTGGTGACTAGGTGTAGGCAATTCTGATTATAGTAAATGAGCACATGTTGGAGCCACAGCAGTAAAATGACCATTTTTCTTTTGTGACATAGGTGCAAATGTACTGTAAGTGACTATCAGGTTCAGTAGCTGTAAGACGCTTAAGATACACTGAACATTTAATGTTGATGGAGTGAACATTTCGGTGACCCCAAGGGTATCACCTAGCAGAAATGGAAGCATACTGAATTGTTGATATGTCTGGAAATATCATTACCTGCACTCTTCCTCAAGCTATAATGATGGTATATCCAGCAATAGTGACAAGTCATCATGTTTCCATCCAAGAGGTATAAAAATTTTGAAATTATGGAAATGTTTATGTCACCAAAAGTAAAACTGTGAAAAGCTTCTTGTGCATAGGGCTGGGTGAAATTTACCTTTCACCAGCAAAAGTTTGGTGAAATTCCAATTTTGCTTCAGCAGAATTTCCCCAAATTTCTATAAACATTTTATGAAATTCACCAATATTTTGATTTCCATTATTTATAACCAATTTAAAAAATATTTTTCCTAATTACACCAAATGTGTTACAATGACTTTGCAAGGTCCATACAGAAATGAAACAAGTTTCAGATCTCCATTTTCTTCTCAATATATATTTATTTGATTTTAACTTTTTAGCACATTGCAATAAAAAAATGTATAAAGCATAAGTTGGACACACACTCATCTCTCCAACCTCCACCATAATACAAATATTTAATTAAACATTTACACCCATATTTTCATTCATTCTTGTTTTTTTTGGGGGGGGGTTATACCAGGGTAATTAACAGTGCAGTTAACTTAATTCATACAACCGTATTATAACTGTAATACAGCAGGAAGCAAATTTTATACAGAATTGCAAGTAGCATCAAATATGTCCTTGTTGCCACTAATACGGTCCATTTTTCTTTCAAAAATCAAAATATTCTTAAGATTCTGAAACCATTTTATCATATTAAATTCTGGTTGCTCATTGTAGTTCCAGCTTTCCAGAAGCAACCATTTTGTAGTTATGATGGCCAGTGCACATATTATCTGTTATTCTATCTGTATTCCATTCCCTCAAAATCATCAAATAAAAAAAACTTTAGGGCAAAAATGTATGCTTTTATTTAGAATTTTGTTTAATTCAATACATGTAATCTGCCACCATTTTAAGATTTCTTTACATTCCCAAAGTAAATGAAAATGAACTATTTTGTTTCTACTTTGTCAATTACGCCAACATACTATTTTATTTCTAGGCGACATATACCATTGCATGTTTGGTGTGATGTATGCATGATCAATTGTTTTATATAGGATGAACTTGTTTTTAGCACGTGTATATCATTTATGTGCATTCATCCATCTTTGTTTCCACTTGTTTGGTTGATGTTTAATTCCTAGCTCTCTTTCCCACTTAAGTTGTGGATTTTTGTAAGTATTCTTCATTTTATTCACAGCCGAAATAAGAAACGTTTCATAAAAATAAGCCATTGTAGTAATTTTGCTATTAAAATGTTGTTTAAATAATACTGTTACATCTAGAAAGTTATGTTTTTATTAACTGGAGTTGCTTCTTTAATAACTCTCTTAAATTTACTTTTCAGCATTAGGTATTTTATCCATGCATTTCTTATTTGGTTATCTAAACATCTTTTTTCAAATTCCTCCAATTACATTTCAGTGTTATTTTCAACACCATCTTTCTAGTTTATTAAATAAATTCTCTTATGCTCTTTCACTAATTGTAAACTTTCTGAGTTAAGATTCCATATATTTGGATTCCATATTATACTGGATGTAAGTCCAGAATTATTACATTGGAAAACGTTTTGCCACTTATTGCAAATTTTATAAACTGCATTAATTACTGGATTTTTATTTCAAGAGAGCAGGTTTCACATCAACTCCACTAAAAATAACACATTGCAGTAAAAAAACAATGTAGACAAAACCACAGAAGGCAAAATTACACCTGTCCATAACAGCTAATGGAAAAAACAGCCTAAAGGGAAAAACACTGCATACTTGCCACACATACAACAGCACATACTACTCCATGAATAAAACAAGCAACCTTTGCCTTAAGAGTAGATTTACTATTACCACACCACACCATCATGGATCACACTCTAGTAAAATTAGTCCCTTTAGTGTAGATTTACTATCACCACACCACACCACCATAGATCACCACTCCAGTGCAATTTGGGGTAAAACGCATATCAGTGGACTAAGGATTGACAGCGTGTAGTTAAAGCACCTCCTCACTATGAGGTATCACAAAAGTGCTATTTTGTATTCCACACTCTTCTGTATTTCAACACTTCGACAATGTGCTACTGACCACACTCATTTGCTCCATCCAGATTTGATGTGACATCAAGAGAACATTGTAGGTAAGAAGAACAGATTTTTTATTTTTAAATTAGAGTCCTCTTTATTGAGGATTTCCTGTATTTGAGACTAAGAACCTTTAAGCATCAGTTTCCCCCAAGTCTATCCAGTAAATTTTTGTTTGTGTTGTCACAATGTGATCAGTTATAAATTGTTTTATAAAATTCCACAAATATTTTTTTGCAATGCCTTCATCTATTGCAAAAGTTTGTCCTGTCAGTGTCTTTGATATTTTAAATAGTATTTTGCTCCCTCTGTTTTTTCAAGGCATACACTAGTTATTGGTTTGATTTATATTCATGGAAATATAGCTTATATTTAACCTTACATATATTTTTCCACTTCTTGCATTAACCTATGGTTTTATCTTTTCTTTTTGATCTAGCTGATTACATACTGAAGAGTCCCCTATACTCACTTTCTCCTGCAGTTTTTGTATTTCTAAGTCTAGCTCCCTGTCTGTATCTTTCTTTTCTTTAATTTTTTCAGTCTTCTAGAATATTATAATCCCCCTAATGGTAGCTTTAAAGGCATCCCATATTGTGCATACTTTTGTATCCATTAAGTAATTATATTGTCAGAATTATTGTATGTGTTTTTTTTATTAATTGTACAAATTTAGTATCATGCAGTAAATCAAATCTCCATTGTGCTAATCTTCTCCTGTCTATAGTAGGGATAACTGTCACTGTCATCACTGCATGGTCTGATGCAGATATTTTCTTCATGGTGGTTTCTATTATTTCAATAATCAGTTCTTTGTTCACTGAAATATAATCTATTCTAGAAAAAACATTTAAATGTCTAGCTCTAAAGGTTATTTAATTTGTTTTGGGTGTTTATTTCTCCACGTGTCACATAAATTATGTTGGCTTAAGAATTCCTTCATATTTTTGGCCAAGAGGATATCTTGTGATAATTGTCTAGTAGACTTATCTTTAATAAGGTTTAGTAAGGTATTTAGGCCACCCCTTATTGCAATACTTTGGGATACTAATTCAGCAATTCCTCTAGAAATATGTGTTCAGGAAGTTTGAATATGTAATAAAAGGACCATATATGGAGCCTAAAGTTATTTCTTTGCCACAGAGAGTATCTTTCACTAAAATAATTCTCCTGTCATTGCCCTTCCCTCGCTGATTTAATTTGAAATCTACATTTTTGGCAACTAATATTGCAACCCCTCTACTATTAGTGGTGCTGTTTGAGAAACAGATACATTTCACTCATCCTCTATTGAGTTCCTGGTGTTCCTTTGGATTTGGATGAGTTTCTTGTATAGTTAATATTTGTACAATATTTTCTTTGGCATATAATAAAATGGCATCCCTTTTCTTTGTATTATTTGTACCATTAACATTAATTCTGGGAGAACTGTTCCTATCTGAGTTATACAATGTCCACTGGACAGCCTCTCCCTCCCCCAGACACACTCCTTCCCTACTAGGTCCAAACAGGGATGTAACTCGCTGTCTTCTCTGAGGACCTACTATATCCTTGAGTGTAACTCACAATTTTGTAACATTATGTAACCTAAGTAACATACAAACTACTACATTATGTAACTTAAGTGTATCTATGTTAAACGTTCTTTTTTACTGCACCTGTAATGTTATCCTCTGTTTTAATCTGTGCTGTAATAACTGTCTTGTTGTCTGCCCCCCCGACAAAGTGCCTTTGTAAATGAGTCTCTGACTCAAAGGTTGTAAACTCAATTTGTAATGAATAAATAAAGCATACATTTTTGATATTCTTGTTCCCCTGTATTCCCCTATTTTTCTTGCTTTGTTTTACTGTTTTTGTAGTACAGTTTTTGTAACTCACCTTGGGCCCCATATTCACAGCCTGCCAGCTGCACAGCACAAACAGGTGTGTCACACAAAAAATAAGGCCATCCAGCTGTGGCACAATATTCAACAGATAGTTTAATCGAAACAGACTGCGCTATTTGTCTGAATATAGGGCCATGTTAGTGCAGCACAAAGCAATCAGTTGCCATGCTTTGCACCATGCAGCCCAGAGCACTGGGCTGAATACTGCCCATATGGGTAAAGCTCTGCACACACTAGCTAACGCCATGGCACCAATGGACATTATTCAGTCCAAGCATGCAGATGAGCCAATTGGACATACAGGGCACTAACAGACCTGCTGCATGCCCATTGTAGGCTCATCAGCATGCAGCACAATGGCCTGATAGTGCCAGGCTGCAGACCCCCTCCCTAACCCTGATCCTTTATTGCATAAAATGAAACAATCCCTGGTGGTTAGCATTCTCCTCCCTAACCTTAATCCTTTGTTGCATAAAATAAAACCATTCTCTTGTGGCTAGTGGTCCCCTCTCTAACTCCGATCCTCTGTTGAATAAAATAAAACAGTTGCCTGGTGGCTAGCAGTCCCACTCCCCCAATCCATGATATCCCCTGTGTGCTTAAATAACAGAACTCCCTGGTGTCCAGTGATCACCCTCCTGATCCCTGTAAAAAGTAAAAGATACATCCCCTCTCAGCTGTCTAGTGGTCCTCTCTTCCTATCAACAATCCCTGGTAAAATGTAAATTATAAAACATTCCCTGGTGGCTAGCAGCCCCCTCTCCCTATCCAAATTCCATGTATATAAAACTGTCAACACTACCCTGATGACAAGTGTTTCCCCCTCCCCATGCTCATGCACCCCATCCAACAATACTCAACAGTCCCTGGTGTTTAGGGGACCCCCACCCCAGCAGGTAGTGCCTCACCACCCCACTCACTCCCATCCCAATCCAAACTCATCCTGGCACCAGTGACTGGCACAGCCCTCCACTCTCTACCATGGCCGTGGTGGAGAGTGAAGGGCTGTGCTGGTCACTGGCTCAGGAATGGGATTGGGTAGTGAGATGGTGGGGCACTACTCACCGGGGTGGGTTGATCCCAAGACACCAAGAACTGTTGGGTATTGTTGGATGGGCACTTGTAGATGGGCAGGGGGGAACACCAGACACCAGGGCATTGTTGACAGATTCATATACATGGGATCGGTGATGGAGAGGAAGACTTCTGGCCACCAGTGAATGCTTTGTATTTTACATTTTACTGGGGATTGTTGCCAGGGTCATGGGACTACTAGACACCAGGGAGGGGATTTATATTTTATGTTTTATGGTTATTGGTGCGGGGGGCACTGAACACTAGGGAGTTCTGTTATTGAAGGACACAGGGGACATCATGGATTGGGGAAGGGTGACTGCTAGCCACCAGGGAACTGTTTTATTTTATTCAACAGACAGGATCAAGGTTACAAAGGGGACCACTAGCCATGAGGGAACTGTTTTATTTTATGCAACAAAGGATTGGAGTTGGGGGGACCTCTAGCCAACAGGGACACTGTTAATGTACAGCATACAAGGGCTCAATGGTAGAGAGGGGGTTCACTGGCTACCGGGGAGGGCATGCATATTTTACTTTTTATGAGGATCAGGGATGGGGGGCACATTGGACACCATGTAAGGGATTTATTTTCTGTAACAGGGGATCATGGTTAGGGGGAACCACTGGACACCAGGGAATGCATTTACCCTATGGTGTGTGGAAGGGTTTCCACTTCCCACACCATCTGTGCACTATTAAGGGCTGGGTTTCAGAAATGTTAAACTGTGTTGTGCAAGTGGGTGTTTAGCACTTCTGGAATCTCTGAATTTTGCACTACGCAGTATATGCATAAGGGATCCCTCATTTGCATGGGTGTAGCACAAATGTTTGCATGCTGGTGAGGTCAGGGTTTTGCCATGCAAGGGTGTCCTTTGTATATGGGCAATGCCCCCAACAGCCAGCGCTATTCACAGTTAGCGTTTGTGCCAAGCTATCCTTTTGAATATGAAGTCTTTATATTTAAGGTGGACATAATGCTCCTTATTCATACATCTTTTAGAATTTGTTCCCTTGGTAACCTGAAAAACAAAATAAAGATTTTTGAATTTTATCCATTTGGTAATGTATAATCGCCACACTTCAGTTTACTTGTAACTACTGTGTGCACTCACTTTGGTGCCAGTACTGGTCAGGTTTATTATCACGCATTTTAGTTATCAAGATTTCCCTACTCATGTGGAGTAACTAATGAAACAAATGCTCATTTATGGATATTAAAATGTTCTAGGCATCTCTATTTAAGTCTTTTTCTGCTTCTTCTGCTGTCTCATAAGTCATTGCTTGCCATTTATAAATATTTTTAACTTGTGTGGTGAGTAAAAAGCTGATTTATACCTGTTTTGCCATATTATTTTTCTTAGAATGGCATATTTCTTCCTTTCATTAGTCACTTCATTCAGAAAATCTTGAAGAACAGAGATAGTTGCTCCTCTTAGGAACAGCTGTTTTTTCCTTTTGTAAGCTTGAGTCATTATTCTACTCCTGTCTTTGGTTTTCAAGAATTTAATAATTACTGCTCTTGGAGGAGTGTTATTTTCTGGTCTTTGGCTTACAGCTCCGTGTATTTGGTAATATTCTAGTTTTAGTGACTCTTTTACAATGTTCAGTAAGGCAGTAAAAATGTCATACAGAGTCTGACATAATGACGTGTGCTGATCCCATACTTCAGATATTGTCAATATTCGAGCATTCTTCCTTCTTGCTCTGGTTTCTTCACCTATCAATTTTTCCTGTATCTGTTTGATGGCAATTTCTTGGCCAGAAACCTGTCTTTGTAACAGCAATTTTTCATCCACAATAGTGCTGATTCTTTTCTTGACTTCCTTTAATTGATTAGATGTTTGTTTTGTGCTTATTTCTAAGTTATCGATATTTTCATACTGTCAATTTCAGTTACAGTTTTTCTCTATTGAACTCATTTTGCCTTTTAGAAGATATAAGTCTTGCAAATATGTTTTGCCCATCTAGGTAGATTCTGATTTTGTTCTTTATCTTGTTCTTGGTGATATTTACTTTGTTGTCCATATGTTTAATTGTCAGTGGTTATTTGCATTAGTTGTGTTTGCCATCTCTTGTAATCTTTGAGCTCCTTCATCATATTTATACATCTGAACATCTACCTGGTTATTTGCCATTTCTATTATTTGTTTAGCAGGGTTTTCTTGATTCTGTGAATCTTTAGAGCTTGCTTGCTTTGTTGAATCTATATTTTATTGATTGGACTTAGCAGACATGTTATCTAATTCATTCTTTTTTGATACTAATATAGCTCCAACATTTTATTCCTTCTCCTCTGAGACAGCAGAGGATTTTCCTATTCCTAAATTTCCTTGATCTTTCTGTTGCAACTTTGAGTTGTTACTTTAAGAACTGGAGATGCAATAGGTGAAATTGCAACAATATTCATTTGAGATGAGGATAGGAAAAAGTAATGATTTATTTGCTTTGTTAGATGTTATTGATGATGTTGAGAATGGTGGCTTTTCCTTTATATGTTTTTGTTTGGTAGCACATCAAGTCTGCGGCAAACAATACCACATGGTCGGAAACAGTGTAGCCAACACAGCACAAGTCAACATTAGTTCTTAGAATAACGCTCCCCCCAAAAAAAAACTTGTAAGTTAAAACATTTCATTGGAGTGGTGGTCCATGGTGGTGTGATGTTGTAATAGTAAATCTACACTTCACCACTGATTCATGCCTGTATTCACCGGGTGTGGTGTTGACTTGCGCGGTATCGTCCGCACTGTTCCGACCATGCGGTATTTGCTGTGATGAATTGACATGGAACCTTTTCATTTTTCCTTCTGCTTTGTGGATTTTAAAGATTTAACTCTTCTAGGTTATGGATGAAGCCTTTTAAACATTCAGTCTTTTTCATGGCTTTGTGTAAGCATCAGAAAAAAACAACTAATCTGCTTATTATTTTCTTTTCCTTTTTAATACAGTAACTGCTTGTTTCTTAAGGAGGTGTTCTAGATAGTGTTCTTCCTGGTTCCCTCTTAAGTGGCAGGTTTACATGGCACCTCAATGGACTCTTGAGAAATCAGATCTGGTATGGTAACTCTGGTAGGCTATTTGTTTTTTGAAATAATTATTTATATCTACAGATGGCACTATATATGACATTCTAATGGATGTTGTTCCTCTTGGTTCCTTTGTAAGTGAAAGTCTTACATGGCACGTTGATGGATTGTTTAAAAATAAGATTTTTATATTTTTAAGTGGGGCTGCATGTAGCATTCTACTGGTTTTTGTATCCTCTGGTTCCCTCATAAGTGACAGTTTTATGTGACACCTCAATGAACTCTTAAGAAATCAAAATCTTATTTAGTAATTACAGCAAGGCCTTTGAAAACTTTTAGTACATTGCTCCATTAGATATAGATATACCTAATATTAGAACAATATTCAATTGAACATAGCTAAGAGGGGTGGTCTAGGAAAATATTTTTGTCTCCTTTCCTTTGTTTATGAAATTCTGAAGTTTACAGCTTTGCAATTTCTATAGTGTTAGAAGGGAAAAACATTACTCTTAATTTGAGAAGTAAACAAAACAGTGTTAGATTTAGCTAGTCTCAACATTTTAACACGTAAGCCATTATATTCATTTGTCACCACTCTTTTCAATTAAAAGCCAGTATCAGATGGACCAGCTCTTCAAGGCTGCAATATAAAACTACTATTCATATACCACCAATTAGTATCTCTGTTCTAAAAATCTGCATATGTTTCCAAAAGATGAAGAAGTGCCCTTTTTTCCTTAATACAGAAAAAAACTGCAGATGATGTATTTTAGCTCACTCAGTTTCATTCAAAATTGATATCTCACTTTTAGAAACACTCAGGAGAATATCAGTTTAACCTCATACCTTCAAATTTATACAGCAATAGTGCTATACCTACAGTAAAACAATTTTTATTTTATTTATTTATTTATTTATGTCTTTGATTACTGGGTAGGTGCACTGGTTGGAGGGACCATTATCAGGTATGACCCGATCCATAAAAGATGGCATAGTTAGGCAACAATTTAAATCAAAAGGCACAGGGAAGTTACAAGTTAAACAGAGGTCAAGAACATTTTTACATACAGGGAATAATAAATGCAGGAACAAATGGTGGAAATCATGGTACAACAGGTGAGACAATAAGAGGGTACAAACAAATCCCACCATTCTCCCCTGATTTACCCCACCTTTGAAAGTCACATCTAGACAGAGAGAAGATAGAGGGAGAGAACAGGAGCCAGAAATAAGCTTAGGGAGAGCAGCTAAGAAACTCCCAGAGTCAGGTTAGTGTAGGATAGAAAGTATTAGGTGTGAGGGGGTCTACCCCTTATAGGCAGGAGTAATTTGCTCTATCCACAAGCCAGGATTTGTAGAGGGATTTGAAAGCTGAATGGGTGTTAGAGGAGTGGAGGGGAGCAAGGATCCCTTTCCACAGTATAGGAGTGGCAATGGATAGTGATTTCCCTCCCATACCAGTGGACACCCTCAGTACATGTAGGGAAGGGACAGTAGAGGAGTGGAGACACCTGGGTAGAGTTCTGACATTGAGCAGGGGGAAGAGAGGGGACACGTCACTGCTTCTGATGGTACTATCCACGATACAACCACGGGTAAAATCAAAGTGCCCTTGGAGAGGTCGCCAGCCAAGGGAAATATAGAGATTGCAGTGGTGAGTTGAGAAAGGCGCCATGAGAGCAAAATGGAAGGCACTGTTATAAGCCAATGTGAGCCTGGTTCTGAGGGCCAAGGATGTTTGAGAGTAGATGGGGGAGCAGTAGTCAAAGATAGGAAGTAGGTTACCCTGGACAATTGCTGTTTGAGCCTCTGGGGTTAGCAGGTGATGTAGATGGTAAACAGCCCCAAGTTTTTGATTGACCCTATGAACCATAGTGTTGTGGTCCAAGAAGGTTCATGATGGATCAGTGTCACCCACAGATATTTAAACAAGGTAACATCTTCAAGAGTCAGACCATCAGAGAATAGTATTTGGAGTGAGGCACTGGAACTATGAAATTTAGTGAGGTGTGATTTGGATCCGAATAGCATAGATTTGGTCTTTTTTCCATTTACCAATAACAGGTTTGCTGTGAACCAGCTAAAAGCACCGCCATAGTTCTGGGTAAGAACTAAGGAGACCAGGGTGAGGGACTTATCACCGTGGTGAACAACAAGATCATCTGCATACAGAAGTAATTTACAGTTTAGTCTATCAGCTGGGAGTGAATTAATGAAGATGGACAAAAGCAGTGATCCCAGGATGGAACCCTGGGGTATGCCAGTTGAGACAGGGAGAGTGGGAGAGATGGCAGAATTAATGCACATTGAATGTGAGTGGTCCGAGAGGTAGCCCTTGAACCAATTTGTTGTCTTGGTGGAGCAGCCAAAGAGGTGTAGCTTGGAGAGAAGGAGTATGTGGTTTGCCATGTCGAAGGCCTTTGTGAGATCCACAAAGACAGCTCCAGTAGTGTGTCCGTGATCCATGCTAGTAAGGACATGGTCAGTAAAGAGTGCCAGAGCAGAGGTGATGCAGTGAGATTTGCGAAAGCCATGCTGTTGGCTACACATAAGATTGTATTTATTTATGTGTTCCAACAGGTGGCAGTGGACAATTTTTTCCAGAAGTTTGCTTAGGTGTGGCAGAATAGAAATGGGGCTGTAATTATCGGATGAGTGGGGGTCCCCTGCTTTGAAGATAGAGATGATTTTCACTGACTTCCACGTATCAGGCATGGAGGAGGTAGACAGAGCCAAGTTGAAACTAAACAAGAGAGGCTTGACGATGGCAAGGGAGATGAGTTTAAGCAGAATAGATGAGAAGCCATCCAAACCCAGGCTACCCCAATTAGGGAGATTCCTTAGCAACTTGATGGTGTCCTGCATAGATATGGTCTTGAAGTGAAAGCAGGGGATACCAGTGGTGGTGGGAGATGGCTGCTGGTTTGTACTGGCTCCTGGAGGGTGGCCAGTTAGTTTGGTGAGATGGGCTGACAGGTCATTGAATTTTATGTTGAAAGACGGGGCTACATCAGATGGCTCACTCAGGGGGCCCGAGGGGGAGTCAAGTTTGATGACAACTATCAAGCTAGGCCTGTGTAATTTACAGGAACAATAAACAACTGTGGGTTTGATTTATAGCTTCTGTTTTGTATGCTTCTTACATCAAACTGTAGCATCTGTTGTGCTTTAGTGAGAGTGCCTTTTCATTTTGTGACTAGAGAAACTGAGTAATCAACTAAGAATAGCCTTAGACCAGCATTTTCATATATGTCTGTTCAATGTGCTTGTATCGCCACCATTTTCTGTAAATACCTGCCGACACTTATTATTGCAGAGAAAAGTTTTACACCGTTTACACTAGGCGGACACTGGGCAAACACATCAAACAGTTCTTCCACCAATTTGTAGCATCTTGAAAATCCTAATATTAATTTACATGCTTTCCTTTTTTAAAGCAGTGGTGCAACGAAAAAAGTTATTCCAAAAAGCTAATTTTCTACTATGGTTATGAAAAATATTGGCAGAACTGTTGATTTTTTTTTTCTGTATGCTTCCTATGATGTGTCTTGTACATTTGCATTTTTGTCTCGATTCTTACCTTCCTCAGGTCCTCAGTATTACTGCAATGCAACAATGAGGTGGCCATCTTTTTTCTTGAGAATAATTATTTTAAAACTTTCATAGAATTCTTAAATGTTAATAGAAACTGAAAATTTCACAACCAAAATAAATTGGATGACATCCGGCATCAATTAGGGAAAAAAGGGGGGTCAAATTTTAGCCTATTTTCATTGCACTGCTATTTTAAGCTGATAACACCATAATTAAAACTCAGGGTGTGTTTCTAGTATTATGATTTATAGACATGAATACCTTTTTCCCTTTGACTGGGGAGCCCGTTATGTTTAAAAAGAAAAGTCCTAGATTGTCACACCGTTATGGGTCAATAAAGGAGTGTAATCTGAGTTTATTCCATTCCATATAGGCTTCCATAGAGGCAGTGGATTTTATAGAGGTACTACAAAAGTCCCACTTGTAAGTGCTAGCAGTTGCCAGTTTGTAATTTTAGTTTGTATTGTAAAAATGTTTTTTGGGTTTACCATTTATAATTGGCTGCTCTTTCTATGTTTGTCCAGTACAGTAAAGCAGTGTAAGCTAGAGATGCAAAGAAATAGACTTTTACCAGGGGATGCATAGGCAGCAGTTAAAAGAAAGTCTTCACCATTTCAAATGTGCCACTTTCAGAACACTGATCAGTGCTGGTAGAGGTGTGAATTTCAGGTTGCAGGTGTGATTTGGTATTTCAGTTTACCATTTATTTTAGCTGCTGTGTCTAGGTTTTACTGAGACTTTCCAAGCCACATGCATTAGAAATAACAGAAAATAACTTTTACCAGGATTTTTAATTTTAATTTACCATTTCATTTTTTTGGTTCATGACTCCCACCTCAGAACTGCAGGAGCTTGACTGGAAATGTTACTCCTCATTTCCACCCAGCATCTCCCCATTTTAGATCTCCATCTTTAAAGGTGACTGAGTTATAAGTCTCCAAACTTTCAGGCATTTTAAAGTTAAAATCTGCAGTTATGTAAACTGCAGAATTTTAAGTCCCTATAACTTTAAAACTAGGGAAAAGAATATCACCAATTTCGTTATGTCCATTGACCCTAAATATTAGCCTTTGAGTCCACACCCATGGCTCAGCAGCAGCACACTGTTCTGCCATGCTGACAATCTGGGTTTGGAAATTACCCCTGGAAGTCATGTCAGGTGGCAGGCTATGGTCATGACAGCTACTGCTTGGCAGTTCATCTCAGTTGGGGAGGGTTATCAGTGGGTTCCACCAACACAGCAACCCCTGTGGCTGGGCCAAAGAGCTTGCTCCTGTGACAGGGGAAGCTATGGCTGTGCAAGGCTAACAGAGGTACCAACCCCACCAGGGGAGATGAGAGGGAAACATGTTGGAGAAAAGCCTGGTAGTCAACTGAATGATGGCTGGGTTTAGCCAGCTTAGGGCATACTGTATACACCTGTGAAGAAGGTATATTACTGAGAGACAAGCTGCTGTCCAAGAAAAAAAAAAATAATATGGAAAACAGTGGCTGTGTGTGTCAACTTTCTAATCTCTTGATCAAAGGCTGGCCATTTTATAAGCAGCCAAAGATTCCAAAATAATATCAGTAATACAAGTTGAATTTCATGAGTTTTTTTAGTATTTGCCGTATAGGTCCTTGCAAGAACAGATCTGGAAGCAAATGATTTGATACCTTTTAATGGACCAACATAGATGTAACAACAAGAACAAAGTGCTCCAACTTTCGGACCAACCAGTCCTTCTTCAGAAGCCTAAACAAGGACTGGTTGGTCTGAAAGCTAGAGCACTTTGTTCTTGTTGTTACATCTATGTTGGTCCATTAAAAGGTATCAAATCATTTGCTTCTGGATGAGTTTTTTTGAAACTGTGGAATGTTGTGATACTTTTATCATAGCCATGTCCATACATTTTGCCCAGTCATACACTGCATTGCCATTGTAGAAGAAATAAAGGCTGGGTAAAGTAGTAATCAGGCAACATTCCTAGGAGGCTCCATAGAAAAATTAAAGTGGTGTCAAGTGTCAGGCCACTATCTTGAGTGATAAATCATTAAGAATAGTCATGGACATCACTGTGCACTAGCATAAATTCTTGCAATATGCCAGGTAGCCACTAGAGCTCACTGATTTAATGACTTGTGGAAGCCCATGTACATGCAGCATTGTTTCTGTACAATGTCAACTGCTGGCTCTTGAACAACCCTGTAGATAACAATGCATATTTTTACTATTTGAAAACAGTAAAACCAAGTGATGCAAAGTCTCAAGACTTACAATTTGTTGCCTTTGTGACAGAACTATCTGGATATCTTTATCATGATGGAGCGTGATGCTGGGCATCACTGTCACAGGAGTGTTGGAAGGGCATTGCAGGGCCATAACGCTAGTGCAGGTAAGGTGATCCACTGGTGATATGAACATACAAACATATGCAATTTGTCAGCAGATATAGGCCTAGCGGTCTATCAAGTCTTTTCAAATGTGTAGCTAGCACCCCTTATTCTGCAGCTGCCCCACTCGGAAAGTCAAATTCCACAAGTAGAATTTTAGTGGCATAACATATTATGCATCCATGAATTTTTGAGCAGATATTGCCAGTTAGTAACTTCTGAAGTATCCATAATACATTTTAACCCACTAAACCACATTAATCTAGCTGAATTAAATTCCAGGACATATTTACATTAGTATGCATGCCAAATCATGAGTGTATACCTGTAACAGTAGTGAAGCTATAAACACCTAAATATTTTGAAAATGTTCACACAATTTGACAATGTGAAATTTTGTACTCCTGCAATTTACAATTTACACAACTAATTGCCTCTTTATTTAGCAGTTTATATGACTCTTTCAAGAATGCATGCATAAACAATTTCAGTTATCTAGCTCCAAAGGTGGCTAAGTTGTAAGTATAGAAATATTTTAGAAATGTTCACATGAATAATAAATTGCCAGAGTCTGAGCCCCTATAATTTTCACATCACTCGTCCAAATGTTACTTGACAGCCTTTTATGTCCCCTTCCAAACAATATGTATGCCAAATTTCAGATCTGTAGCTACAATGCTGACCAAGTTAGGACCAAAGAATTGTGGAAAATTATCAGAATTGGCTAATTTCACCAAGCCCTATTTGTGTAGATAATCAGTACTCATTTGAAATCAACTATAAAGTGACACATATGCTTTATTTAATTTTATACTAAGTCATTACAGGATGTCAAACTGAGAAAGGGTTATGTGTTTTATAAACATCTTCATCTAGTTAAGGAGCATAACTGCCATGTTACTTGAAATGTACTCTATTTTTGAGCAATGCAACTTTTATGTGATAATTTACGTTTAAACCTCAGAAATATACTCAACTAAATATGACAAATGTTTCTCATTACTGTCAAAAATCAATGCCTGCTCTATTTCATTCTAGTTTACTCCTAGCTGTAGCATCAGGGGCCCCATACGTGGTCAAAACAGACTGTTAACAGTCATCCAATTGCACACCAATGTGCTATGCACAAAAGGGAGTCACAATCCTGGATTATATGGAAATGAAATGCACTAATACTGTGTAGCCATGGAGCAAAGGGCTCCCTTGCAAATTAATTGCACACAGCATGGTGACATCACAAACACCATCAAAGTGTTACAACAACCCCTATCTGTAGACTGCTACAGGTGAGGGGATCAACAGGAGGTAGGTCAGGAAATGGTTGGGGCCACTGACCACTGAATCTTGGAGCCAAAATTCAAGAGGAATTACAAAAGTTGTAGCCAAGAAGCAGGAATAATGGTATTGGCCAGAAAGACTGGGAAAAGCATTCAACAGTACCATCAGTCCTGATGACATTCCATATAGCATAACTATACAATGTGACTACAGCTGTGAAATGCTGCAATGGTGTGGATGGTTGTAAAGCCAGTGTATTAATGGTTGTCAACCCCATTTGTGCTATCTCTTGGTGGCCACATTTGAATTATAATAGTGTATAGGTTACTGCTACTGGCCTTGCACCCATAGCCCTTAAATAAATGGTGTATATGTTTGCCACCTTCATATTGAGGTATAGGCCTACTCTGGCATTTCACTGGGTGTTTTGTGTAGCTCTGTCCCCTGTGTTTGAAAATTGGTGTGAAAACTAAATTAAATAATGCAGCTACTAGAGGATGTGAAGGGAATATACTGTATATCTGGAACAGTCTTGGCAGTCTATAGTGAACACAAATAAAACTCACCAGGCAAAAGTTGTTATAACATTTTTGACAAAGCCCATGTTCGGGTGAAATGTGCATGGGGAGTTTGTCTGCATTTCCATATAGCACTCTGTTTAAGTACTTGACTTTTTACCGCTGCTCCTTTTTGAAAATATGTGAGTAAAATGTTATAATTATAACAACTTTTGCCCTGTGAGTTTTATTTGTGTTCACTATGGAATGCCGAAACTGTTCCAGATATGTATTTAATTGTCTCTGAGCACCCATCCTTCTGTGTGGCTCTATTTTTGCTGTTCTGATGTGGAGGGAATACTCAAGTTGAGTGCAAATGGCACCATCATTGCCTGTTACAAATGTAAGATGTATATTATAAACCTCTGTATCTAATTAGTGATACCTTTACTTGTGGAAAATGTATAGCATACTCATCAATGATTGATGAAATTAAATTGTTCAATCAAGAGGTCCAAAACTTAATAGAAATCTCTGAAATAGATAAAATTGCTACATTTGTCCAGGCCATAACAGCAGAAAATCCCCCCTCATTACAAATACACAGAAAGTAAAAAAGAAATGAGATAGGGAGGAAGTGAAAGACACAGAACTGATGCCAGAAAACAACTGCCAAATAAAAGAGTCAGAGAGAATGTCAGTGGGGGATGTGATTGGTGTAAAACTGATCACCCTAAACACATGAAAAAGGCATGTAGGACATTTCATTTACAAAGGGATATACCAATATCTAATAGAAATGAGGCACTAGGTGGTCTAATCTGTAGTGATGAAGTTGTAACACCACACTTGAAAAGTACAGGTAATACCAACAAAACGGTGTATATGTTTCTGGCCTTCATATTTTGGTATAGGCATACTCTGGCATTTCACTGGGTGTTTTATGTAGCTCTGTCCCCTGTGGTTGAAATTTTGTGTAAAAACTAAATTAAATAATGAAGTTGCTGGAGGATATGGAGGGAATACTCAAGTTCCCTCCACATTGGCATTAATTTAATACCAGCAAAATAGTCACTAGTGACTCTAACATCAAATGTACCAATGAAAATGTAACACTGAGTTTGAAGATTACATGTAAAGCTACCAAAATAGTTATTGGTGACTCCATCATCAAATATACTGATTCTACCATCTATACACCATATACAATCAGTACTATAGTGGTATGTCTTCCAGGAGCAAGGGTTGGGGATGTGATCACTAAAGTGGAGAGACTAGAAAAGGAAGACAATGGGACTATTGATGTTGTTCCACATCTGGGTACAAATGATATTGGCAAATCCAATGAGAAAGACATATGCCATGAGTTGTTAGACTTGAGTAAAATTATAAAATCAAAGAGAAGCAAGGTACCTATATCACGAATACTATCATGCTAAGAGCTCATCTGGGAAAATAAAAATAACACAATTGAAAGCATCAACACTTGATTAGCCAATTGATGTGAAAAGGAAAGAAAATTACTTCATAGATCAGCATTTACAAATCAGAACCACCTTTATGCTAAGGACGGACTACACTTGAACAAAAAAGGGGCAAATATATTGGGCAACAGAATACTAGAACAGTTTACATGGGCACTTTAAACTGACTGAAATGGGGATGAATGATATGTTAAAAACAATGACAGGTCTTTTCCATCTTCAAATAGGAATAATATCAAAAGGTGTGACAGGTGGATTGCATATTTTTAAATGCACTCAGCCTAGTAAACAAAATGAGGAACTTATGGCCCTCTGTGAAAATAATCATTACAAGATTATTGCAATTTCTGAAACATGGTGGAATGGTAGTTGTGACTGGGGGAAAACCTCCACCAGCATACAAGTTATATAATTCAGAGAGGACTGATAGACGAGGTGGAGACATGGCACTATTTATACATTAAAGTATATGATTAACATAAATAAAAAATCAAGGAAGATTCTGATACTGAAAGCATTTGGGTTAAGTTAGCATTCCAACTATGCCACCAATTATACTTGACACCTGTTACAGGCCCCCAAACTCTAGTGCTGAAGAAACCAGACAAATAATAACTGAGCTAGAAAAAGCTAAGGGAATGGGTGAAAAATTATTTTTGAGTGACATAAATCTGGATAATATTAACCTGAAAAGAAAATGTACAATAGCATGTGCAAGAAAAGACTTTTAATGTCAATTGAGCAACATGATCTGACATGACATGTCACTACACTCACTAGATGGGATAGATTCCTAGACCCAGTTATATCATCTAATGCTATTCAAGTACATTCTTGCCATACAGGTACCCCAGAGGGCAATAGTATTTGACACAGTCCCGCACAAAAGATTAATAATCAAGTTAACCAGCCTGGGAGTGGGTCCCAGGGTGGTAGCCTGGGTAGCAAACTGGCTGAACAACAGGACACAGAAGGTAATAGTGAATGGAACACATTCTGAAGAAAGGGGGGTTACTAGTGGAGTACCTCAGGGCTCAGTACTGGGTCCAGTCCTCTTTAACGTCTTTATAGGTGACATTGCAGAGGGTCTGGAAGGAAAGGTATGCCTCTTTGCAGATGACACAAAGATCTGTAACAGAGTTGATACACAAGGGGGGGTAGAAAGGATGAGAAGGGACTTGGCAAGGTTGGAGGAATGGTCAGACATATGGCAACTTAGATTCAATGCAAAAAGTGTGAAGTAATGCACCTGGGAAATAAAAATCCAGGAGAAGAGTACACAATAGCAGGGGAGGTACTAATGACAACAATAATGGAAAGGGACATGGGGGTATAGTCATATCAGATGACCTAAAGGTGGGTAAGCAATGTGAGAAGTCAGTAAGGAGAGCCGGGGGATACTGGGATGCATAGGGAGGGGCATCACAAGTAGAAAAAGGGAAGTGGTTATCCCTCTATACAGACAGTTGGTGAGACCCCATCTGGAGTACTGCGTGCAGTTTGGAGACCTCATCTACGCAAGGACATAGACAGGATGGAAGCAGTCCAGAGGAGGGCAACTAAAATGGTGCAGGGTCTACATCAGAAACCATATGAAGAGAGACTGAGAGAGCTTAATATGTATACCCTTGATGAAAAGAAGGACAGGGGGGACATGATAGAAAATTTTAAGTACCTCAAGGGAATCAAAAAGTCAGGAGGTAGCATCTTTCAGAAAAAGAGATGTGTAAGAACAAGGGGGCACAATTTAAAGTTAGAGGGGGATGGCTCAGGGGTAATGTGAGGAAATTCTTTTCATGGAGAGAGTGGTGGACGCATGGAACTGCCTTCCTGGAGAGGTTGTGGGGTCTAAAACAGTGGGGGAATTCAAACATGCATGGGACAGACATAAGGCAATTATAGTGGGGGGTTGCAGGAAGTAGGCTGTTGGTTAACTAGAATCTGCAGCTTATCCAATAGGTAGGGAAATGGGCAGACTGGGTGGGCCAAGTGGTCCTTATCTGCCATCAAAGTCTATGTTTCTATGTTACTTTTCAATCTTACAACTCCAAGCCAACAATTATCTGGAATTACTGAAATATTCTTATATTCAAAGACTAACATGACATGTTGCTGCCAAATTTGCTAACAATTCTTTTGTCTCTCTAAAGAAAACATTTGAAGTTAAACTAATGAATCAATTACTATATGGTAGCAAATTGTGGGGGTCTCTATCTGGACAAAGCCAATCTTGAGAGTGTACAGAATTATTTTTTAAGATCTACCTTAACTCTCCCTCATGATTGCCCCTCTTGCTTTTTAAGATTGGAGGTTGGGATGATTCAGGTTAAAATAAGAATTTTGTCAAGCACTATTAAGTATTGGGGTAGGCTGATGAAGTTAGACAATAACAGCCTTGCCTGGCTATGTTGGGCTGAAAGGATTAATAAATTGAGGTTGAGTGGGCATTTTAGGTCCTGGTTTTCTAAGCTGAATGGAGCCCTAAGACAATTTGGGTGTGCTGATCTTGGGAGTACATATGTTTTGGCTAATACAGATGGCTTTGTGAATGAAGTTGTCTAGAGGTTAAAGGATATAGCCATCCAACAGGATTTTGTGAATATTCACGATCTTGATCAAAGGGGTCTTTATTCTTCAATAAAGATTAATTGGGGAATGGAGTCATTTTTGGTATTGTGTGAAAATGGTTTACATAGGAATATACTATGTAGACTACGATTGGCTAGCTTAGGTAAGTCCTATCATAACTTGAACAACTGGTTTTGCAAAAAGTTTAAAGGTAGCTGTGAATGCATCAATACACAAGAGGTTGGTATTCTGCATATATTGTTTGAATGTACAAATTGGGCACAAGATTGAGAAAAATGTATTCTCTCCCTGCTGCCTATGTATTGCCCTTCGCAAGCTTTAGAATATAAAAAAATCTGTTTTAAAATTAGACTCTGTGAAATTGATTTATGGTATTGCAAAATTCTGTTTATGCTAAGGCTGTGCTGCTGGATTCTTCTCTTATGAAATGTACTGTATAATATTTGTTTATATATAGTGTTAATATATTTGTTAATTGCTGTTGGTTATTTACATTTTTTACATCTTTTTCTTGTTTATGATGTATGTATTGATACAGGTCATGTTAATGTTGCTGGATAGAATACTATATTTAAATGTAACAAACTTGTGGTTTTATACATTTTTAAGCAAAAAAAACAACTTGAACTTGAATTTGAACTTGATGCTATTCAAGTGCATTCTTGCCATATGGGTACCCCAGAAGGCAACAGTGATCACTATTCAGTACTTTTCAATCTTACAACTCCAAGCCAACAATTATCTGGAATTACAGAAATATTCTTATATTCAAAGACTAACATGAAAATTATTAATGAAGAATTAAACAGATTGATACGAATAATGTCCTATTGGAAACAATTATTGCTACTATGTAGGACAAATTTAAAACTACACTATTAGAAATATGTTATGTGCCAATACCAACAATAAAGAAATACAGTAGAGCCAAAGCAAGACCTAAATGGTTAACTAATAAGATAAAAATCCTTCTAAATAATAATAAAAAAAAACATACAAGAGGCATCTGAAAAATAAAACTGTTGCTATGTGGGACTCCTATAAGGCCTTGTCAAAAAAATTAAATGCAAGATTAAAAAGGCAGAATACATATATAAAGGTTAGATTAGCAAATGAAGCAAACAAATCTAATAGTAAAGCCTTTTTTCAGTTATGATATTTCATTAAAAAAATCAAAACACATGCTGTTGGCCCATTCTTAGTTATTTATTATTAGTGAATCCCAAGAAATGGTGAATGCTTTTAACTACAACTTCTATAAGATTTATGAAAATAACGCCAAAACAAATCAATCTGCATACACTGCACCAAACTCACCTGACATTTCTATTAATGAGAATGAAATAAGATAGGGAATTGGAAAACTTAAAAATGATCCTGCTCCTTGTCCAGATAACATTACAGCCCTTATCTTAAAAATAACCTCTGAGAGTATCTGAAAATCACTAAAAATTATATTTGAACACTCAATAAACAATGGTTAGGTTCCTAAGGACTGGAAAATGGTGAATGTTGCACTGATTTATAAGAAGGGAAATAGATTTGATGTAGGAAATTACAGACCTACTAGCCTAACACCAATCCCAGGAAGATATTGGAAGGTCGATTAAAAAATGATACTAGTCATTGAATAACAGTTGACTCCGAAAAACTAGGATTTACATCTGCAAGGTCTTGTATGATGAATATGCTGTGCTTCTATGAGAAGATTAGTAGCACTTTACACAGTGGGACTCTATATGACATAGTATATCATGACTTTTCAAAGGAGTTTGACCTAGTACCACACTAGGAAATAATACAGCGATTACAAGATGAAAAATTTAATACAAGACATATTAAATGAGTAGCAAGTTAGCTTTGTGAAAGATACTAGTGTGTAATAATTAGAGGACACACATCTTTTAGTCAAAGAGTTACTAGTGGAGTGCCACAGGGATCCATGCTAGGTCCATTGTTATTTAACATTTTCTTCTCAGATTTGACAAAAAAAATCTAACCACATGGACCATCAAATATGCAGAGGACATACAAAATCAGAGGGAAATGCATAACTGATGATGACTGTGATCAAATTCAAAACGATTTAGATGAATTGTCATTATGGGGACAAAAATGGGATATGAGATTCAACACAGACAAGTGCAAGGTGATGGATGCATTTGGGAAATAAAAATCACCATTATAACTACAAATTATGCAGCAAACATCTAGCCATAACAAATAATGAATGGGATCTCAACATAATTATTGCTGATAATCTGGATCTCCATTAACAGTCCACAAGCACCATTACCATGCTAATAGGGTACTGTGGGCAATTAAAAGGCACTTAACATCTAGGGACTTGTCTGTAATCTTTCCCCTATGTAGGGCTCATCTGTGCCCCCATTTGGATTAGACATCACAGTTTGGTGCCCATATAAATGCAGAGATATTAACCAAGTAGAACGAATACAGTGAAAAGCCACAAAAACTAGTTTTAATATTCTAAAACTACCATATGAATCTTGACTGTGCACTTGAACCTAATGACATTGGAGCAGCAACACCTAATTGGAGATTTACTAATGATGTATCAGATTATGCAGGATCCATATCAGCTAACTGAAATGAATTTTCAATTTAAACAAAATTAAAAAAACACCAGAGGACATCTTCTACAGCGGACAGGGTATGCTTTCAAAACTAAAAAAAGAAAATTGTTTTTTACTCAACATAACCTAAAACCTTGGAATACACTACCTTTGGATATTACAGCAAATGAATGTAAAACCCAATTTAAACACCTCCTGGAGAGGTTTCTATTAAGTGGAGGTGTGTTGGGGCATTATAAGATGGAGCAATATGGGTATACAAGCCTTATTGCATCATATCCACCTTAGTATGAACCTTAGTATGAACTTAACTGAAGGAGGGACTTCATCCTCCTGCCACCAAGAGACCTTTTTTATTTAGCCCCAAAAGTCTGGAAGTTATTTACCTCATATTTTGTGCCTCCATCCTTCTAGACTATTAGTTCTCAAACATTGTCATAGTCAGCCTCCCCCCACACATGGAAGAAATCTCAAGCCTCCTCTAATGTATCAAAAACATCAGGCCTCTCCATAGAAACAATACCACACAGTATTTTACCCTGTACACCAGAAAGAACATGAAATTGCATTGAATACATGAGTGAGTTTATTCACCTGGGACTATTTATACTCAGTTTTCTCAGTGGCTTCATACCAAACATCAGTTGCAAAACTAAAAATGCAAAGCAGCAGTGCATGTTACTATAAAAATATTGAACCTATTCCTTTTTATTCCATTGTACAGCACTCTTTTCTCCAGTCTTATAAGAGCCACTCTTTGTCTCTTAGCTTCAGACATTTTGAGATTCGAACTAATAAAATGAGAACTCCTTTTAAAATGGTTATCCCTAGGTTTTCAGTACCATGCTCAGTTTTTTTGAACAACCATTATTTAGCATCACTTTTCTTGTGACTGTGATCTAGCATGCAACAGGGTCAACTCCCTGACCTTAAAGGACAATAGGTGTTCAAAGACAGAGCTGTGAATACTGATAAAAACCTGGGGTTAGCTGTATCAAAAGGAACATTTCTTTTTGATTATTTCAAATGCATGGGACAGTCATAAGACAATTCTAGGGGATGGGGGTAGGAAGAAGTAGGCTGCTGGTTAACTAGGATCTGCAGCTTATCCATCAGATAGGGAAATGGGCAGACTGGGTGGGCCAAGCGGTCCTTATCTGCCATCAAATTCTATGTTTCTATGTTTCTTAAATGCTAAAGACGACTCAGCTTGGGTAACAAAGAGTATTTTACAAGACAGGAGAAAAGGGATACTCTGTAATAGAATAAAAAGTTATACTGTAGGTTCAAAATATTCATTAACTTGTGATACTTTTGGTACAGTACATTGTCAAGCCTGACTGATCCTGCCCTGGAACAGGTTGGGGCCTCCCCAAGGAGGCTGACCTCACCATTTGAGAAACCCTGTTTTAGACTGTATATTGGGTCCCTGATTAGAAAAATGCATCCATGTCATTTGCATCATTGATTCACTGAATTCTTTGAGTGAGAACTACTATACAGGCCAGGACTACTGTGCAGGTTTAGTAAAAGAATATTCTCAAAAAGGTATCTGGAAATTTCACTGGACAGAGCAATGTTTTCAAAAAGGGTACTTGACTAATAGCTTCTACCCTGAGGAACTGCAGGTCAGCATTAAGCCAGTTCTTTTACTTCAGTTGTTTACCCAAGGTAGTTGCTGCACCTAGTTCACTGGCAAGAGGATAAAGTGACCACTTACAGAAACTGGAGGCAACAGAATCACTTGCTATATTTAATGTAGATATGTTTGCAATTATTAACTGAAAGCAAGTGCATGGGTTGCACTGTAAATCGACACCACCATTAACAGCTATGCCACTTTGTCAGGATACACAATATATAACCCAGTAGATATTGATAAAGATATGGGTAAACTCTTAGGTCAGGATTTTCAAGGGCATCTTGAGGCCTTGTGTCAGGATTCTGATACAGTTGTGTGTTTTCTCTTGAAAGTTAGACCACCTGTAAAGTAGTCAACCATGCATCCAGAGCTGAAAGAAATTGCACACTAAAAATGCCTCATGCATCAAAACAATGACACGTGTCTTTTTTGTTACAATGACACATCTTCTTTTCTTTTCTTTTTTTTCCTTTGCTGTAAAGTGAGGAAAGTTATACAAATTTATCAAAATCATTGAAGACACCATTCAAAGGTTTTGACATTTGGCAATATGCAGGCTGCATCAGATTTTTGATGTTACATCTTTTTCATGCCTTTTCAAAATCTTACCCTTAATGTCTATTAAATTGATCTTCATACATATTCTAGGATTGGTATTTAGTTCCTAAATCCATAATCATTTAATGTAATACAGACTATCTTAATCTGTTTTCTGTTTCATTACTCACGTACCTAAAGTTATGTATATTTTCAAGCACAGTAAGAAACCAGGTAGTTACAACTCAGCATTTAAAATGCTCCCCAATATTTGATATATACAAAAAGTCTTCATTAAGGTCCCTTTAGACTATACTGTAGTTCCACACTGTAAATAAATAATCTTGCATACTACACCTGCTGGCCTGCTATTAAATGCATAGTAATCTGAATAGTCTATGCTAACTTATTGAAACTGATTCTCATTGTGAAGCTAACAAAAGACAAACAGGAAACCAATGAAGTCCAAAATTATCAAGTTCAGTTCTTTCAGTTCTGTTGTTTTAATCCTGAAGGGGACAGATTATGAAAACTTCACATCTCTCTGGAAATTATATTTTCTTGACTGACTCTCCTTTTGCTGCATATATAAAGAAGATTTAGCAACAGCCAACAATGACTGCTTTACATTGTCTTGTTTTCAGTGAGGTCCTATATTTATACATTTTTAAAAATGTATTTGTGCGTGATAGTAAAGCTCAGATGCAACATCTCATTTGCAGTGCAATCCTTAATTCACCATTTTTATTAAGTATTTACCCAGAGTCTAGCTATCATGCAATGTCATTTTCAGTGGGCTCCAACCTTTACTGATTGTTATTCAGTATTTACTAATGATAGCTCAGCTAAAATGAAATATCTAATTTTTAGCACAGTCTTGCTTTCACCCATTTGTACATAGTATTCATCCTGAGTAGCCCAACAGAGATGCAAAACCTAATTTTTAGTGAGGTCCTACTTTAGCCCATTTGTATACTGTGTTTGCCTAGAACAGCCTAGCCAAGATAAAATGCAATATCTCATTTTTAGTGTAGCCCTGCTTTCATATGTTTTTATAATGTATTATGAATCTTGACACCATTCTTTAAAAAAAAACCACATACTTTATTAAAGAATAGGTTGACATACACAAACCTGTAGTTATATCAGTAGGATAAACAGAAATGAAAAAGCCCATTACCAATTAAATTTCATAATAGAACAGTAATCTGTTTTAAAAAGCATCAGAAATAAATGCTGCAGGTTTGCATAAACTCTACATGAAATACATCAACACTTAATATCTTAAATATTTCCAGTATATAAAAATGAACAAGAAACCACAATATATTCAACTTATCTCACCACCCCACCCATCCCCCAGCATTTTTATTGTCTCTATAATATGTTCAATTATGTATTTACAGTGAGAGTCTCCCCTCTGTAAGTCCACATAATAATTAGAAGGGAATTTCTAACCCTTAGAATACAGTATATGCATGGTATTCTGGGCTTTGAGTAGTATATATTCTCTTTTAGTCAGTATATAAAAAAAAGAGTCTAATTAATTGTTCCTAGTAGGGGTGTAAAAACCTACTGACCATATTTGTAGAAATTGTCTGACAGTCTCAATCTTTAAAATATAGAAAGTAATTTCCACATTCCTATAAGTTATTATGTATCATTGTAAATGCCAGAGGTACCCAGTTCCCACCTGGTCCACCTATTCATAAAAACTGCCCGTCTCCGCTGTATGGAGAAGGCGAGTCTCTCCATCTCTTGTTTTTGTGAAATAATCTGCAACCATTCATTTTCCTTGGGAGGAGCTAACTGTAACTATTTTCTCATAAGTGCCTTCAAGGAGGCAGCTATCAAACTACACCAGAGATATTTTGCTTCCTTCCCTTTCAATGAATCTGGCTCCAGTCCTAAAATAATGTGTTCAGGGCCCACCTCACTGGGTAGTTCAAACAGCTTTTTCAAATGTCTCATCACCCCCTCCTAAAATAAATAAATATAGTTTGGGGCAGTGCCAAAAAATATGTGCATGGGAGGCTGTAGCCTCCCCACACGCCCTCCAACAAGCTGCAGATTTTGAGAGATCCTATTTGGCTAGTACTTCATGGATCCAAAAGTATCATATTCTCACCATCCAAAGGAACTCTTGCCAGTCTGGTAAGGAGAATGTGGCCCACGTTGTCCACCAAGTTCTCTCCCATTCCACCCTTGAGACCTGGAGACCCAAGTCAACTTCCCATTTTGTTTTAATATAGTAAGCAGTGAAACCCTGATCTGTTAAATAATTAGTGTACAGTTATGTGATCTTTTCCTTTCCTGTAGGAGAGGACCAAATGCTCTCAAAGTGGGGAAGGGGGTCATCTAAATATGGTAAATGTGTAGTGCTATTAAGTAGTGTGTTGACATAATCCCTAATTTGATAAAAATGAAATTTGTCCCTGGGGATAAATGAAATTTCTGTGGCAGAGTCAAAGGACATAACAGAATAACCTTGTAGGCTGAGCCAAGGGGAGTGGAGGCTAGTAAGGGCCTATCTCTTAAACCAGGGTTCCAAGGTAGCAGGGAGAAAATGTTCATCCCATGCCCACCATTTATACCTCCACATGGCATGTAGTGTGTCTCCTTTAGTTGTGCCATGCTTCCAACCCTCCAATGCTGAGGCCACCCCCATGACCAAGTCTCCCCCCTTACTTTCAGAGAGGGACTAAAGGGGATACACTGCAAAGGGGGAGGTCTGGTAGGAATGTAGTTCTATGGTTTTCAAATGTGAGGAATATTGCGGATTTTGCAACAGAAGGACATATTTCATTTGCAAAGCAACCCAGTATCCTGGTAAATATGGTATTGCCAGTCTTCCTCTATCCTTAGGCAGATATAAAGTTTTGTGCCTCAAACGTGGTCTTTTATTAACTCATATAAATAACAGCAGTTGTTTTCGCCATAACATTAACACACAGTGTGACAATATGCAGGGAACACTCTGAAACAGATATAAAAATCTCGGTAGTGCATTCATTTTAATTGATTGGGCTCTGGCATGCAGGGGCAGGGGAAGAAGGGACCAATTCCTTTAGTCTTGCTTAAAACATTTAATAATGGTTAGTATTTATCTTGGATAAGGATAACAGATGAAAGCCCCAGGTATGCCCCCTAGTATTTCATCTTATGCAGGTCCCATCTCATAAGGACCTTCTTTTAGATTCATGAGGTAGCCTGGTAGGAAAAGGCCAAGTTTTTGATTTGTTTAATAGGTAACCCAAGACTGCTGAGAATCTATTAAGTTGTTCAAATACCTCAGGAAGGGATGTATCTGGGTTCCCTAGAGGCAGTAAAATATCATCAATGTATATGCCTAATTTGTGTTCTACTTCCCCAAGCTTTATCCCACAAATCCTAGTGTTTTTTATAATAGCTTGGGTAAGGGGTTCTATATAAAGTGCAAATAAGAGAGGCAAGATAGGGTAGCCCTGTCTTGTTCCTCTAATTTAAAAAGTGTACCTACAGTATGTGGCCATTGGGATGAACATAGCCAACAGGGGAAGTGTATAACTTTGAAATCAGGCAACAAAATGCATCAGGAAACCTAAAGTTAGCCAGGGTTGGCTGAAGATAGGGCCATAAGATCCTGTAAAAGGCCTTTTTCAGTGTCAAGGGTCAATAAAAGGGCTGCCTGTTTCGTACTAGAAAGATGGTCAATGAAATAGATTGCTTGCCAGATGTTATCTTGAACTTGATGACCATACATAAAGCCAGTCTGGTCCATATGAACATGTTTTGGGATGATTTCTTCTAGATGACTGGTAAAAATCCAGGCCAAGATCTTATATTTTGTATTTAAAATGGAAATCCGATGGTATGATGTACAGAAAGTTGGGTCCCTGGCCGGCTTGGGCAACACCAACACTATTGCCTGTGCCCAGGAAGGGGCAATTTTGTCCTCTAGGTTAGATAATGAATGATATGCTCTACCTAATAAGGGAACCATGTGCCCTGGAAGAGCTTGTAAAACTCCTCTGGGAAGCTGTCAGACCCAAAGCATTCACCAATTTTCAAGTGGGTTATATCACCATTGATTTCAGATGACATAATGGTGGCAACAAGCAACTGTGCATCCATCTGAATAACTTGAAACAAGCCTAAAACGCTCAGGAAAGTGGTTATTTTTTCAGGGTCCAGGGTTGTCTCAGTCATATATAAAGTCTTATAATAATCAAAAAATGCCTGAACTATCTCAGTGGTAGCAAAGTGCATTATTTTAGTAGTTAGATGAATAATTTTTGTAACTGTAGCCTTGGCCTTTCATTGTTGAAGCCTGTTGGCTAATAATATAAAGGTCCTAGGCCCACTCTCATAGTAGCATTGTCTCAAGTAGAGCAATGTTTGCTCCACTTGATAGTCCAGAATGGAATTTAGTTATTTTTTAATACATAACAACTCCCTTTCATGCTGAGTATCATGCTGAGTCTTCTGCACTGACTCTAGCCGTCATCCCAGGATAGGGAGAAAAAGACAGTATTCAGGAAGTATAAGGAATCACAGAAGGAGCAGGACAGAGAAGTGTATCAGGCAAAGCAGAAATAAGCAGGGAAGGCAGTCAGAATAGCAAAGGCTGAAACTGAGGAAAAGATATCCAGCTCAGTTAAGAAAGGGGATAAAATCTTTTATAGGTACATCAAAGAGTGAAGAAAGTCCAAGGGAGGGATAGTGAGGCTTAATAAAGGGGAAGGGAGGTGGGCAGAGGGTGGCAGTGAAAAGGCAAAGATACTGAATGAATACTTTTGCTCAGTATTCTCAAAAGAAGAAGAGGAGAGGTACCTAAACCAAACAATAGAAGCACTCTGGGCAGGGGGGTCAACACCAGTCCATTCAGAGAAGAAAGGGTCCTGCAAGAACTCTTAAAACTCAAGGTGGACAAAGCAATGGGGCCTGATGGGATTCACCCCAGAATTCTAAAAGAACTGAGGGGAGACCTAGTGACACCACTCACTACCCTTTTTAACAAATCATGGGAGGATGGTGAGGTACCTGAGTACTGGAGGAGGGTGGATGTGTTTCCCATTCACAAAAGTAAAAGCAAGGCAGAGGTAGGAAAATACAGACCTGCTAGTTTAACCTCAGAGGTAGGGAAATTATGGAATCACTTCTGAAAGAAAGAACTGTTGAGTACCTTGAGGCCAGAGGGGCACAGGACCCAAGGCAACATAGATTCACAGTGGGAAGGTCATGTCAGATGAATCTAATAGATTTCTTTGACTGGGTGACCAAAGTAATAGACCAGGAAGGGGCTGTGGATATGGCCTACCTAGACTTTAGCAAGGCATTTAACACAGTCGCACAAAAGATTAATAAAAAAGTTAGCCTGGGAGTGGGTCCCAGGGTGGTATCCTGGGTAACAAATTGGCTGGCCAACAGGATGCAGAGGGTAGTAGTAAACAGAGTACACTCTGAAGAAAGGGTGGTTACTAGTGGGGTACCACAGGGTTCAGTACTGGGACCAGTCATCTTTAATGTCTTAACTGGAGACATTGCAGAGGGGCTGGAAGGAAAAGTATGTCTCTTTGCAGATGACACAAAGATCTGTAACAGGGCTGATATGCAAGGTGGGGTGGAAAGGATAAGAAGGGACTTGGAAAGGTTGGAGGAATGGTCAAAAGTATGGCAGCTAAGATTTAATGCAAAGAAGTGCAAAGTAATGCAACTGTGAAACAAAAACCCAGGGGAAGAGTACACAATGGGGGAAGGGTAGTAACAACAACAAAAATGGAAAGGGACCTGGGGTAGTCATATCAGATGACCTTAAGGTAGGCAAGCAATGTGAGAAGGCAGTAAGGAGGACTGGGGGTATACTGGGATGCATAGGGAGAGGCATCACCAGTAGAAAACAGGAAGTTGTTATCTCTCTGTACAGACAGTTGGTGAGAACCCATCTGGAGTACTGCGTGGAGTTCTGGAAACCCCATCTCCACAAGCACATAGACAGGATGGAGGCAGTCCAAAGGGGGCAGCTAAAATGGTGCAGGGTCTGCAACAGAAGCCATATGAAGAGAGACTAAAGGAGCTTAATATGTATACCATTGAGTAAAGGAGGGAGAGGGGGGCATGATAGAAACTTTCCACTTCCTCAAGGGAATCAAAAAAGTCCAAGAGGGGAGCATCTTTCAGAAAAAGAGATGTGCAAGAACAAGGGGGAGCAATTTGAAGATGGGGGACGGCTCGGGCAATGTGAGGAAATATTTTTTCATGGAGAGTGGTGGACACATCAAACCACCTTCCTATGGAGGTCATGGGGTCAAAAACAGTGGGGTAATTCATAAATGCATGGGACAGACATAAGGCAATTATAGTGGGGGGTAGGAAGAAGTAGGCTGTTGGTTAATTAGACTCTGTAGCTCATCTAATAGGTAGCAAAATTGGCAGACTAGATGGGCCAAGTGGTCCTTATCTACCATCAAAGTCTATGTTTCTATGTTTCAGCAAGTAGATCCAATTTTTTAAAAGATTCTTCTGGGCCTCCTTCTGCTTTTTCCACTGAGCAGAAATAGCTGTAAGTTTACCGCGATCAGAGCTTTTATCATGTCCCATAAAATAGTGGTAGAGATCTCAGGGGAATCGTTTGTCTCCAGGGCTGCCCTGATTCTATCCTTTACCTGGGTCTGAACTTCATCATCTTGAAAAAGGGACAAGTTAAGATGCAAAATGGAGTTTTGAATCTGTAGCCCAAATTAAACCGTAATGAAAATGGAACATGATCTCATAGTACTGTGTTTCCTATCTCAGCTCCCTCTAGTCAAGTCAAGTCAAGTCATGTTTATTTAAAAAAGACGCCCAATCCCAAAGGCTCTGGGCGCCGCACAATAAAAGAGAAGTAGAGAAAAATTTTATAGCATTTCATGCCATATAAGTACATAAAAAAGTAAAACACATATACATAGTTATAATCAAACCCCAAAAGCATGTGAGAATAGGTAGGTCTTTAGGCAAACCTTAAAGGTAGTGGTTCAAGGCCTCCTAACTGCAGCTGGCAATGAATTCCAAAAGCGGGCGGCGACACTGTGCTCGGCCCGAGATTTTAACCCCCGCCTTGGAACAGTTAGGAGGTTCACACGAGAAGAACGGAGATTGCGGAAAGAGGAGGATGGTATCAGGAGATCTAACAGGTAACCAGGGCCCTGTCCATGTAGGGCCTTATAGGTGAGAAATCCCACCTTGAAGAGCACTCTCCACCTGACAGGCAGCCAGTGCAGTTCGCGTAGCACAGGTGTAATGTGACAGAATTTATTTTTCCCAGTTAAAAGTCGGGCAGCAGCGTTCTGTACGAGCTGCAGTCTGCAGAGAGAACCCCCAGAGATCCCGAGATAGAGGGCATTACAGTAGACAAGCCTAGAAGTGACTAAGGCATGTATCAAGGTAGGGAGGTCCAGAGGCGGAACAAGGGGCTTAATCCTGGCAATGTTTTGAAGATGGAAAAAACAGGAGCAGACCACGGAAGAGATCTGAACCTCCATGGACAAATTCCTGTCAAACATCACGTCAAGATTTCACACCCAAGGGGAGGCCATCAATGACGCAGCCCCTAGTACAAGGCCAGTTGCAGAATCAGAGGCCATCCCATCACAAACTCTGTTCGACTCCACTACCAATACCTCAGTCTTATCGGGGTTCAGTCTAAGCCAGCTGGAGGCCATCCAGTCACTAATCTCAGCCAGACAGATATTCAGCACATCTACTGTGTTGGGTGTTCCTGGGGCAAAAGATAAGTATAGCTGAGTGTCATCAGCATAGCAATGAAAACTCAGTCCATACTTTTCTAATAATCCTCCCAGAGGTAGCATATACACTACCGAACATGGCATTGGGGGCCAACACCGAACCCTGAGGGACTCCCACACAAAAGGAGACTGGGTGTTGATGAAATTTCCCATCACAACCCGCTGTCTCCTATTTGTGAGAAAGGACTCAAACCACTTGATGACAATACCGGTGAGTCCACATAACTCTCTCAGGTGGAGAAGCAGCACACAATGGTCCACAGTGTCAAATGCTGAAGAGAGATTGAGGAGAACAAGAATTGTCTTGTCTCCTCGGTCTCTAGCTCTGAGGAGGTCATTTTGCACCCAAACTAACGCAGTTTCAGTGCTATACCTGGCCCGAAAAGCCGACTGGAAGGGATCATACAACTCGTGAGTCATGAGATGTTCCTCCAACTGAAGCGATACCACCTTCTCAACAATCTTCCCCAAAAATGGGAGATTCGAGATAGGACGGTAGTTTGCCCTGACCTCTGGGTCCAAAGAAGATTTCTTTAAAAGGGGTCGTCTGACCAGAGCCTCCTTCAAGGCATCTGGGAAGACACCCTAACTTAAGGAGCACCCTCTAAGCATGCAACCTCTTCCTTTGGAATAAAAATATAATGCAGTCTGATATTGACTTTATGGGTGGTGGAAAAAAAAGTAAAGTCCCATTTATGACCATGAAAATATCTTCATGTGTCTATGTATCCTAGTTCCATAAGAAGTTTACCTACTATATGGGCTACACTATGATCTGATCTGGGAGTTGAGGAATTAGTGTCTAAGTGCTGATTTAGAACCAGATTAAGGTTCCCTGCCATTATTAGCATCCTCTCTGCCCACTTGGTAACTTTCATTAGTAGTCTAGACCCCTGGAAAACATAAAATCAGAGCCTAGAGGGGCACAGACTAATCCCAGCATAATCATATAGCCCTTTAAGTAGTGAATAACACCCTTCTTTGTCAGTCTGTACACCTTTTACCTCAAAGGGTACTTGACTTGGAACTAACATCACTGTACTACATCTATATCCCTTGGTGCAAGTGGAGGCAACAGCCTGGGAAAAGCCAGATTTTAAGAGGTTATCATGCTCGATCTTGGAGAGATGGATCTTCTGGAAAAACAATAAAATCTGAACCTGACTTTTTGAGTAAAGCAACTATTTTACTTCGTTTGATCAGATTTGTGAGACCAGGGACATTATAAGATAAGAACAGTGGAGTGCTTAAATTAGCCATCTCTCCATTCTGTAACTGTCTAAATAGAAATCCACCACTTCTCAGCCCACTGTGGACTTAAATAGTGGAACCCTCTAAAAGCTGCAGGGGGGGGTAGAAATGAGGCAGTGAGAAAATTCAAACAGTGTAAAACTTTGTACAACAATAATAGCATCATAACTATATTACAAATAATATTTGACTTCCAAGGTGGAAGTCCTCTAAATATAGACCTTTAATCCTGCCCATTCGTGCACCAAGGTGGAAGACAGTGCAATCCTGGGGCAGGATATAAGAGGAGAAAATGCCCCTATTACATTGCTCCTCTTGTCAAGACCCCCAATATCTGTGGGGATACTCCAAAGTAAAACAAGTACCCATCAGGGCCAGTGCCAAAGCAACCAAAGTAGGTCAGACAGAGGCACCCGTTCCCCCACCCTTTCATAACAAATTTCCTGGGGGGGATATTCCCTTCCCTTATACTATAAATTGGATATCAGAATAAACCTAATGAAAGCAAAAAAAAGGGCAGTATGTGGAGCCCAAAACACATAATGTAAAATAAGAGGAGTGAAGATGCCCCTCAATAACATACAAACTGGGTAGTAATGCCCTTTCTGGAGACTAATCACTCTGAATAGTGGGGTAAAGATAACATTTTCTCTATGGTAAGGGCTTTTACTTCATACAGACCAATCCATTATTTCAAATCCAAAATTATATTTAAATGATAATTATGCATCTCCCCTGAATCTCCTCCAGCCTCCTTCATACACCAGTAAGTCAACACATATAAAACACAGTGCAAGCTTCTAGCACCCTATTAGTTCAAAGAACTAGCTCCTTTAGAAGAAGGATAGAGGGGGCAACTTTTAAATTAAATTTTAAGAAAGGAAAATGGAGAAAATGACCTGTGTCCCAGGCCACAGACATTAAATAGGCTGCAGAACATTAATTAGAACCATTGAGGAGATGTGAATTATACTTAAATCCTAAGGTCTGTAACTAGAAAAGAGTCCTGAAATAAAAGTCAAGCGGCCCACTATTATATAGCTTAATGTGCCCTAGGTTTAAATTTCATAAAGTAAATAAGGGGAGGGCATGCAGCGATACAGAGGAGAGTTGGATGAATGTCCTAAGGTTGAATAAAAGTACAGGTGCTCCAGACATGCATCACCATTTCCCGGTGATGTTAAAGTAAAGCTACCAGAATGGATAAGTCCTGCCTTCACCCCTTTGATAAATGAGTGTCTTCAGATGTTCCAGGTAATTTCTTCATGAGATCCCAAAGATGTTGAACAATCTCTGAAAGGGCATGAGATATATTCTACTAGGTTCTTTGTGCTTCTGCCACAGTCCATGTACAGTCCTCGATGGGGTCCTCCTGCTTTTGAGGGTTTATCTTGTCATATGCTGGTAATTCAAGCCCCCAATTTAAAATAGCCTCCTGGGCTTCCTGTGGTGACTCATATGCTTCTGTGGCTTCTTTCCAAAATACCTGCAAGTTAGCCAGATAGGGCATTTGTATTTTTGTTTGCTTGGTTCACAGGAACTTGATGATCTCTCTGTATGCGAGCCTCTGCCTTTGGATTTCAGGAGGAAAATTCTGGTCGAAATACAGACGACTGTCCAGGTATTTAATTTCTTTCTTGTGCCAAGCCCTCCGCAACATGCCCTCTTTTATTTTAAAATGGTTACATTTTATGATAATCAAATGAGGGCATACATTGGGATCTTTCAGTTTGGGCAGAAGTGCCCGATGTGTTGTTTCCAGTCTGAGTTCATAGTCTGGAGGAAACTTAAGGACATTGTTCAGTAAGTCGGTAAGAAAACTGACCATAGTTCCAGTTTCTGCACCCTCTTTTAGCCTGTAAATTCTTAAGTTGTCTCTTTGAAACCTGCTTTCCAAATCTAGGCATTTATCCTGAAGTTCAAGCATTTGCTGGCATAAAATTTTGACTATTAATCCCAGATGTAAAACGCCATCCTCTGCATGGGAAAGCCTGTCCTCCTTCTCCTGCACCAGGCGCGCCGCAATTGAAAGCTTCTGATTTAGCTGTTTGAACTCGACTTTGGTTTCTGCCCTCATTTCACTTATTTCTTTGATAATGAGGTCAAATCTTTGCCTAGGTAAGAGTTCTGCCTCGTCATCCGTATCATAGCATGACTCCCTTTCAGTCATTTGAGCATGGCTGCCAGAGCAGGTCAGGGAGTTGTGCCGGGATCCTCCATTATCTTTGCCACCCTTGTTACCTTTGCTTTGATGTGCTTTCATTCTTGTACCCCATTCTTTCTGGGAACCCCCTTCAGACATATTGACAAGTTTTCAATGTTATAAAGGCAATAAGAAGGGGGGGGGGATGTAGGAGTGTGGTTGGGGAGCCGCTTCTTTAGCTGCTTATCTCAGGGCCATGGCAGAACTGGAAGTCATGACACCATTCTTAGCCAATCAGAATTGTTTATTTCTAAACATTCTGGCTACCCTTATGACCATAAGAGGGTTTCTCATGCACATCGTTCTGAACTTTTGAAGTTCTAAATTCAGGTGGCACAGTGCATTTCTCAAAAAAAGATTTACTAATATTCTGCAAAGTAAAACAGCTTGATTTTAAATTCAAATTCCATTTCTTTTATGCAAAGGTTTTTAACATGATTTACAATATGTTTTTATGAATACGCTCCACTGTGAACAAGGTACAAGAGAGGGCAATACCAAAACCTACAAGCTCTTATACATTTATTCCAATATCATGACACTATTCTTAGCCATTCAGAATTGTTTATTTCTAAACATTCCAGCAGAATTGTTTATTTCTAAACATCTAGGCAGAAGCAACCCATAGACAGATTACTACCTGGAAGGGGAGAAGCTAGCAACCACACATCAGGAGAGGGATCTAGGTGTTATTGTATCAATTTGAAGGTAGGCGGACAATGTGAAAAAGGCAGCAAAGAAGAACAGCAGGATGCTGGGATGCATAGGAAGGGGCATCACAAGTAGAAGAAAGGAGGTGATCCTTGCCACTGTACAGATCCCTGGTGAGACCCCACCTTGAGTACTGCATCCAGTTATGGAGACCTTATCACAGGAAGGACATCAATAGATTGGAGACAGTACAGAGCATGGCAACAAAAATGATACACAGTCTCCATAAGTTGCCATGTGAAAGCAGGTTACAGGAACTCAACATGTACTTTCTGGAACAACGCAGGGATAGAGGGGACATGATTGAGACATTCAAGTTTCTAAAGGGTATAAACGGAGTGTCCACCCAGGAGCTCTTTATAGTCACTAGCACCAGTAAGAGAAGAGGACATGAGATGAAATTGAGGGGAGGAAGATTCAGGGGCAACATGCAAAGTCACAGAGAGAATGTGGCTGACCCATGGAATGGTCTACAGGCTGGAGACATGTACTCCAAAACAGTTGGGGAATTCAAAGTAGCTTGGGACAGACATAAGGGGATTGTCTCACAGAAATCCTAAAAGGGGGGGTAGGGCTCAGAGCAGACTAGATGGCTCTTTGGTCATCATCTTCCATCAGTTTCTATGTTTCTATGTTTCTAAACGTCACACCGTATTTGTTGCAATAGTTATTTTTCACTAGGATCCTGCATTCACCCATTTCTACAATGTATTTAACCAAGATAGCTCAGTTAAAATGCCACATCTCAAGTTTCAGAGGGGTTACTTTTAATCACAAATGCACAAATGGGATGTAACCTACAATAATATATGCCGGTACACTGCTAAAGCTCCACAACTTCTTCATCACTGCCAGCTATACACTGACCTTGGGTGACTCTCCCCCTCGGCCACCAGGAGCTACTACCTGGGCTGTCTAAATGACTCTGTTCTCAGACAAAGACAGCCTGCAGCACTTGCTAAATTACTTCTTCCTTCAATTCCCAACTGTGAGCTAAGATCAGCAGACAAAGCCTTTCTGGATGTTCCCCGCTGTCATACCAAAAAAGGAATTGGCTCCTTCCAATATGCAGACCCTAAGTTGTGGAACCAGCTTCCTCTGGACCTCAGACATGCACTCTCGCACCCTGCCTTCAAGCATGGACTGAGACTTCACCTGGCCACCCTTGATCAATGCACCTGTTTCGACCCTGCTTGATCTTCACATCTCCCTTGTTTCCACTCCCTCCTCTTGCTACCTGTCTCCTCACTTCTCTCCTCCCCCTCCTCCTAAGACTTACCCCTTACCTTAAGCTCCCCTATCTTTTTGTCCATTTGATGCAATTGTACTAGATAGATATGAATGATCGCCTTAGTTAACTGTTATGTTGTTATTCTCTTAACTATCATGTTTTTTTTTCTTCTTCTGCTACCTGGGCACTGTCTAAAGAGACTACAGCCAGAAGTTGGTACTGTAAGGTTCACTTCACCTTCCCCTCTTTCCCCTTCTCTTTACCACTGATCGTCCACGGCCAGGGACTGTTACCGACACGTATGCCCAGTCTCGGTACCACGAGCTCGGCTGCACTTACCCTCCTACTACCGCTGAAGCCGTAAGTGCACCGTATTTTCTCTCCCGTCCACTTCCCCCCTTTCTGTCATGCCCAACAGTGGGAGCATGAACCCGGCGTCCCCCTAGCCTGCCCCCTGTTGCCTCAAAAGCCGCGGGTTTATCTCTCAAATTCCATGGGCTGCCTGCTGCTGCTCGCCAGTTTACGGCTCCTTCCTACCCAACTTAGCCCTCTAACTCGCTGCTGGGTGTCTTAATTATCTCCCCCGATATGGCTCACCCTCCCTCCCCCATACCACGTTTCTGGCTGTCTACCCCCACCACAATCTCCTTGGCCTGTACCCTTCCCTTCCCTTCCCTGCCACTCCACATCATCTGGCCCAGTGGGGGTACCACAAACCCGGCTAATATCTAATGCTTTTTCCAGTAAAGACATAAGTTTTCCCCTACGGCTCTCAGACTCCCTGATCCTGACCCCTTACTAGCACCAACACTCCCCTGTAACCTCCTTGTACTGTACTGTTTGCTCAATGCCTAGACTAGCCTACATCATGTTAGCCTAGCTGATATTTGCCTCTGTATTTGCCATGAATGTACTCTGTACTGATTGCCTCAATTGTAATGTTGTTTCCTTGTGTTATCCTGTATTGTACTCTCCCGGGTCGTGCCTGAAAATAGTCACCTGCTGGCTAGCGCACCTACCCGGTAAACAAAAGCTAAATAAATAAATAAATAAAAAATCACTGTAATGCTATATTTACCCAGGATAGCCTCACTCTGATGCTATACATTATTTTCAATAGGGTCATACTACAGTTCAAGCAACTTAAATGAGATGTGGTTAAATGGGACATTAAGTTAATTGGGATGTTTCCAGGGTAACCAGTTGTATTCCAACTGTTTTCAGCCAGCTGCTAATCCAGTTAGGAGGGACAGCCATTCTGCTTAATTGGTATGTTTGGGACATCACTTCAGCTGCTGCTGTTTACTTCTGTCTTGTACTGTCAGTCAATATTTTGCAAATTGTTTTTGCTGGATGGCTTGTAAAAGAAATAAATTGCCACTCTTGCAAAGAATGAAGGTGCTAGAGGCTTTCCAGACACATACGAACATACAAAAACACCAGCAGAAACAGGCCTCTTGGTCTATTGAGTCTGCTCGATTGTGCAGGTAGCCCCTCAATTTGCAGCTGCCCCACCCTCCCCACTCCTCTTCTTCATTACCCCCCTTCATTCTGTCTCATCCCCTCTTAAAACCATCCACTGTTCTACAGGATACCACCTCCTCGGGTAGAGTATTCCACTTGATTACCACCTGTTCTGTGAAAAAGTGTCTCCTGATTTCTCTCCTGAATCTTGCCCCTTCCAGTCTCAGCTGGTACCCTCTCAAATCCCTCCCTCTTCTAATCTGGAAAATCCCTTCTGTAGTAGTCTTATTTATCCCCATTAAGTATTTAAAGGTTTCGATCATATCTCCCCTATCCCTCCTCTCCTCTAGGGAGTACATGTTCAGCTCACCCAGCCTATCTTCACTAAAGCTTCTCTTTTATCAGTTGCTAAAGAATTTGGAATCTCAGAAAGTCAGGCCAGATCCATAAGCCAAAATAGAAATTCCATCCTGGCAGAATGGCAGTTAAATGCAAACCTCAAAAGGAAGTGGAAGAGTGAGAGTAAAAATGTGGAAGGTTCAAGATGCCCTTCTGTGGTTCACTAGCACCATCAGTATAGATGCTCCTCTGTCAGGGCCCTTAATGAAAAAAAAAGTCTAATGAGCTGGCAAGCCAGTTGGAGCATAGCATGTTTTGAATCCACCATTGATTGGCTGTTGTGATGGAAACAATGATATGGCATTGTATACAAAAAACATCAAGGTGAGCACTCAGATGCCAACATTGAAGCTGCCACTGAATGGGTTGTTATGTTCTGCTGACATTGCTTAGGGAATCCACAACAAACAATACATACTGTGCAGATGAAACTGGTTGCTACTTATGGGGCTATCCTGACTGGGGTCATGTACACAAAGAAATCAAACTGCTGGGTGGAAGAGGACAAAGGAAAGGGTGTCCATCTTCTGCTGTGCCAACATGGGTGGCACTGACAAATGGACTGTCCTCCTGATTGGTAAGAGCTAACACCATTGGTGCCTCCTTAAAATTCTGTCCACATTGCCAGTCACCGTCTATAGCTCCTCAAATGCCTGGATGACAGGATGGATATTCGTGGACTGGCTCAGTGTGTGGAAGAGAGAACTTAAAGGGAAAAAGGTGACATGTCATTCTGCTGTTCGACAACTGCTCTGCCTATCCACAGAAAATTTCAGGCATGTAACTCCACATTAAACTTGTGTTCTTTCCACCAAATATAATGATCTTCATACAATCCATGGATATAGGTGTGATCTAAAACTTAAAACAGTCACTACAGAGCCCTGATGTCCACCAGGAATGTGGGAGGCATAGATGAGGTGGGTCAGTACAAGCATCCACAATTGCTAAGGCTATAAATATATTTGTTGCTATCTATATGATTGCCAAAGCCTAGAAATCTGTGTCAGCCAATCAGCAGTTTCTTCAGAAAGTTAGGCTTCACAGGAGATAGGAATTATGTGACATGTGAGCCCTCTGCTGATGGCCATTCAGAGCTTGGAGACTTTGTTACAGCTGGATTCAGGATGACAGGGAGCATGTCATGTTTGTCAACTGGAGATAAAGGTCCCAAAAGATGGCAAACAGATGCCAACATCTGTGGGACAGTGAAGAGAATACCAACAGATAAGGAGGTAGACACATCAGGGTATGATGACGGCCCCCCATCTGTGCCCATCACAAATCATGAATCTCCAGAAAAGGTGAGATCAGTGATGTTCTGGTGCACCTAAAATAGTGAAACAGCTGAATGGAGCAAACTACAGTAACTTGAAGGGAAGTTAACAAGTAAGATATCCTCTGATTCGAAACAGAGCAGAATCTTTGACTTTTTCGAATGACTTTAAACTGCTTTCCAAATGTTAGTCATATAATGTTAGAGGAAAGTAGGTACTGTGAGCATAATTTCTGTTTGTTTCTTTATTTGGCATATTCTTTTACTAGTGCTGCAAAAAAAAATAGAACACAAAAGAACATTGAGAGAAGTAAAAAAGTGAATATAAATGTCAAAAGTTGCTTGAAACATCTTCACAGGCTCTGGATCTCATTTGTCTATTAAAAACATATGGCTTCTGATAAGTGAGGCAGATAGTTAATAGGGGTGACTTGTACTCCACTGGGCCATCCATCCCTATTATGTTTATTTTATTTATTTATTTAGTTCACATTCTGATTAATACCTTTGAGCACAAAAAGCTCTTTCACAAAGGTCCCAAGTCGAGGTAACAAACAGTACAACATCAGAGTAACAGATATGACAAGCCTGAAAAAACAGAGATTGCATAGGAAAACCAGTGCAAAACATAACAATACTTAGTATCAGAGGTGCATGCCTTTAGTTTTTTTAGGTAGTATTAAGTAGCTTTATATGTATTACCGATTTTACAATGTAACCTGGTTAGCCCAGCTAAGATGCAATGTCTAATTTACCATAGAATCCTATGTTTATCCAGTTTCAAGCTGTATTTACTGTACTCTGGATAGTCCGTCTGAGATCCAACATCTAATTTTCAGTGGGGAAATGCTTTTACGCATTTTATGCTATATTTAATCACGATAGCCAAGCTGCAATGCTATGTCTTAAGTTTCAGTGTGATTTTGCTTTTATCCTTTTTTTCATTTAAAAGCCAGGATTCATGTCTAGGTGTGACCCAGGAAGGGGGTGTTAACAAGGGAGGACAGAAAGCAGAAAGTGGAAAATATAAATACCGGCAGAGGGATCTGCAGAAGTGTACAAGTCATTCAGAATTTCCAGAAATATTTACTGTGGATTGCCCATCTGAGGTGCAATATTTTATTTTCAATGGGATTATGCTTTTACTGATTTGAAACTGTATTTACTGTGGATATCAAACATTTATAGCAATGAAGGTTTCATTTATCCATCAAAATTCTGGTAGCACGTGAGGTTGGCACCCGAAAGACAGCACCGTCCGAAACAGCAACGTGATGTGGGCAAAAGCCCTAAAGGCGAGGGGGCAGGAAGGGCAACCGGATGTGGGGTTGTGGGTGACCCTAGTGACAGGATGTCGCTCTACGTACACGTGCATGGGGGGGAAGGAAGCATGGTGAGTGTGGCCTGGGAGGGGGTGGAGGGGATGTAGCGGGTGGCGGTGCAGTCAGCTGCTGAGCTGTGCCTTGGTGTCAGGGGTTGGCCTCCACTTGCAGTGCTGGGGTTCTGGGTTCGTGTCTGGGTCTGGGCACTACTGCCTTTTTGTTGTGCCCAGCCCAGGCGTTATTTATATTTTGCTTTTCACACCCCCGACACGCCCCTGAAGTTGAGAATCCTTAATTAGGGGATGTGAGAGCAAATCCCCCTCATGGGTTGGGGTGTGGGAGGCTGGCCCCAGAAAAAGTATAATCCTGGTGCCATTCTTCCATGCCGAGGATGTCAGGGTGGCAAAATTGTTTTCCCCGACCTGACATCGTGATAATGTGAGTCGTGGTTTGGCAATCGCTATTATCACACAGAACCAAAATTATGGAAGGTAGTCAATGCCATTTTCTCTCCCCCAAAGCAACCCCCAGCCCCTGTCCTCAGAGTTGGTGACACCTCCCTATTGTACCACCTCATGGTAGCCTCTGAGTTTAACTCCTTCTTTACTTCATGTGCCTCCTCACTCTTCTCCTCCTACCTTGCCCCATCCCCAACTTCTCTCCCCTTTTGTCCCCACTGCCTCCTCACTCCTCTCCTCCCTTCCCCCACTCCACCAACTTCTCTCCCCCTCTATCCCCACTGCATCCCTTCCATTCTTCTCCTCCCTTCTCCTTCTCCTTCTTCCCAGTATCCCCCTCTGCCACTCTTCATGCTGTCCTTACCCTGAATCCATCAAAGGGCAAGAGTCCTGATGATCTTGACTCAAAATTCCTCAATCTGTTAGCCCTGCTATCTTCTACCCAATTTGTTGCTCTTGTGAACTTCTCCATCTCTCTTGCCTCTGTTTCATCAGCCTGGAAGCATACGACCATCATCACCCTCCCTAAAGGTGGTGACCCCTCTGCCTCTGGAAATTACCACCCATCTCCCTCTCTCCTTCCCATCCTTTCCCAACTGCAAGAGTGCATCGTACTCTCCCAGCTCTCTCCCTGCTTTGGCTCCTCCTCCTCCTTTTTCTCCCCTTTCCAGTTGGGCTTGTGGAGACACCACTCCACTTCTACCTCCCTCCTCAGACTCACTGATTTCACCCTCTCCAGAATGGACCAGGGCTTTATCACCTCTGCTATTTTTGTGAACCTGGCAAAGGCTTTCAACACTGTCTCCCACCCTCTTCTTCTTAATAAATGTTCAGCAACAGGGCTTTCAGCCACTGCAACTAATTGGGATTAGATCTTAAATTGAGGGTAGGATGCAGTCAGATTCGGCGACAAACTTTTCTTGCCCCTCCCTATCAACACTGGGGTCCTGCAAGTTTCTGTCCTAGGTCTACTACTATTCTCCATTTTTCTTAATGATCTCCCTTCAGTCTGCTAATCTGGATCCATTCACATGAATGTTAATAACACTGTCCTGTTCACTGCCAGCTCTTCCTCTCACGATGTGGCATCCAGACTTCAGCATGACTTTGACAAAGTTGAGCTCTGGCTCCGCTCACACCAGTTGTTCCTGAGTGCCAAGATAACTGTCTCCATGTCCTTTGGCACAAGGCAGAGACTCTCTAGGCTTCCCTCCTTCCCTTCTTTCCACACCCTAGATGAGACTACATTGAAGGATGTTACCTCATTCAGGTACCTTGAGGTTTGGCTAGACAAACACCACCAATTCTCTGGCCATGTGGATGATGTCCATAAAAAACTGCCCCCCAAGCTCAGTGCCTTATACAGGAACCATGGATGAATCCCATTGCCGGCCCAACTTACAATTCTCCTGAGAATTATCCTTCCAATTATTGACTACTGTGATGTGGTCTACAGTTCCACTCCCAAAACTTCTTTAGCCAGATTGGACACTCTGTTCCATTCTTTCTGTCACTTTGCTGTTGACTGCCCTCCTTGTACTCACCACTCTTCTTTATATCAATCTCTAGTTCCCTTCTCCCTTCTCTTGAGGATAGACACCTAGCCCACTGTACCTGCTCCCTTGGTAAAGTGTGGTTCGGTTCTGTTCCTTCCTACCTCTCAACCTCTATCTCCCCATTACTCCTCTCTCTCCCTCAGGAGCATTGATTCTCACACTCTTGTCATCCCCTCCAGATCTACCACTGCTGGCGAGGCAGCTTTCTCCCACCACTTCCCTAAACTCTGGAATGCCTTTCACTCCTCCATCAGAAATGTTACCTCCCCTCATGCCCTATCATCCCTTCTTTGTAACTTCATCTCTCCTACCTGCACCTGCTCCTAATATACTTCTCACTCTTCTGTTTCCTATTTTTACTCTCCTAATACCCGATTCCTCTTGTGCTCAGTACCTCGTAGTTTACTGTAACTTAAATTCCTTTGTACTGAGTGTCAAGCTTGGATGTGTTACTTGTAAAGCACTTGTATTTCTGTAATTGCTTTATTTATTTATTTATTTATTTAAGAGTTTTACCAGGCAGGCATACTGAGCAGAGCACAGCTTGATTCCAGATGCGGCCAGGGGGAGTAGGGAGAGGAGACATACAATAGAAAGTACATTGAATATACCAGTAGCACTCATATAATAGGATAAGAAATGTCAGTGGTATTTACAATAGCATTTTCCCTGCTAGAATAACAAACAAGATACAGCATAAACCTGTTAACATGATCGGCAGCTTATAGGAGGTGGGTAGTGGTCTGGGGCCAATAAAATAAAGTGCCTAGTCCATCACACTAGGGATGGGCAGAATTGGATTGGATTGCACCAAAGTACCAGGTTTTTCATGGTGCTAGACACAGATGCAGGGGGACGAGAGATGAGTCTTGAGGAGAGAGTATAGTCACTGGGTACAGGTGGCGCGCCTAGTGTCAGTCAGTAGGGAGTTCCATATTTTAGTCATACGGTATCTAAAGGCAGCCTGGCCTTAGGCAGTGGACATGTGTGGGATATAGAGAAGCTGGGAGTTGAAGTTCCAAAGTGAGTATTCAGGTGGGGGTAGAGCTGCCAGGGTGGCTGCAAGCAAAGGGGGGAGGGCCTGTGCCCAGAATTTCACTGTAATTCTGGCACAGTGGGCAGTTTCGGATCCTGGAGGGATTGTAGTGCTAAGGCCCTGTAAAGGTCGCAGTGATGGGTTGTAGGAAGGCAGTCGAGGGCGAAATGAGAGAAAGAATGAAAGAGTGGATCAAGCCTGGCAAAGGAGGACTTGGGAACGGCACTATAGACTACGTCCCCATAGTCCAGTATAGGAAGGATCGTTTTTTGTAGAATTACCTTGCGGGTTGGCAGGGGGATGCAACTCCTGTTGCAGTATAAAACGCCCAGCATGAGGTGCAGTTTCTTGAGGGTAGCATCCATGTGCTCACTGAAGCTAAGGTGCTGGTCCAACCAAACCCCAAGGTATCTGCAGGAGGTACAGACCTACACTGGCATGCATTGTATTATTATTGTACCTCATTGTACCTCTGAACTGTATTGTGTTGTCCCTATGCCCTTCCCCCCCAGGATATATCTGGAAATGAGCAACCCTACTCAGTATGTCTTCCTGGTGAAAGTTTAAATAAATAAAATGCCTGTTATTTCATTGGCTAAGAGCAGATAGACCTTACATTAATTTTTATTTAATACTCCTGTACAGCCTCATCATCTGCACCATGATCTTCAAGAGATAGTCTGTCCCAGAATGTTCAGTTAGATTCTTTTCAACATTCTTTTTCAGCTCTGACTCACCGCCATTGGTCTCTCCACTAAATGAAATCCGTTAACAGACAAGCTGATTTCAGTAATTGAAGAGAAGCAACTCCCATTAAGAAACTTTTTCTTTTAATTAATTTTCAACAGAAATTATTTTGCCAGTCTGTAACATCTAATCCCTTGAATTCATTTTATGCTCAAGTGGTGTCATGGCAGCACAACTGTTTCTGTAGTGTCTTCAGCTGCTGCCATGACAACTGCACAGGTATCAGAGTGGCAGCACTGGCTGCCATTGCAATGGCATGAATGACACTACCAGAAAGAAAAACCAGCAATGCACAAGAAAATTAATTAAACCAAATCACTTCTGCACAAACTTGCCAAGTTACTGTCCAGTAACTTACTGTAACTGCCCATCAAGTAACAACAGTGTCCAGGATGCCTGTAGTTTCAGGTGCACTCTGGTGGTAACCATACCTACCAAGCATCACAATGCAGGAAAGTGCTTCAGTCAGGGTCTCTATTTCAAGTTTATCAGACAGCCACCAGCCAATGCTCATGTCAGCATAACAAACAGCAGATGGACTATTTTACAGTTAAAATTAGGTAATTAAAAAAATAGAAAAAAGCTGCAAAAGAATACATATGGCTAGATATTGCAATAAAAGCAGCAAAGTACTCAAATGGGCTTATGTTTATCATCATTTAATCACCCCCTGGGGTATGTGGCACTCAGCTTCTCTTCATGACACATTACACCTCTAGGGTTGATTAACAGTTGGTTATTGTAACCCCTAGTCATACCTTATTGCTTGAAAGATGCAGTACCTGGGGGGTCTGATTCTTAGACTGTATTTACCCAGGATATCCCAGACCAGGTGAGCTAGATACATAGAACCTGATGAATGAAAAAGGACCCTATGGCCTACCTAGTCTACCTGTATGCCACCTAGAGGTGTATCAAATTTAATCTTCAAAATAGGCCAGCTCGTCAGTGCAGCGGTTGGATTTCCACTTGCGACACCGGCAACCTGAGTTTGGGAACAGACTCGGGTCGTCGGAGAACTGGCTGGGGGAGAAGGTTGGAGCTTCTGTAGACAGCTCACCTTCTCCAGGGGGGAAGGTGGGGATGCGAGCTGGGCACCTGCTGGCCCCTGGAGGAGGCTGGGAACATGGCAGGGGGTCCGGGCTCTAATTTCTGATGTCAGGTACGTTACTCTCCAAGGGGAGAAAACCGAGAAAAACGGCTCCCTGGCTAGCCAGATGATGGTTCTCCAGTCCCCTCGCTGCCGTCATGGCTCCACGATCTCCCACCTCAGCAGCACCTGGAGCCAATGCCGCAGTGTGCTGGACGACTCCCACTGGTGCCTTCCCTCTCGGAGGAGGGGGACCCACCCAGCGAAGGGTAACACTGGGCTACCTCCTGGGGGTTGCGATTTGAGGTAAGGGTAGGTGGTGGAGGTGGCAGACAGATGAGATAGGACCTTGGGGGCCCAAAGGAGGTGCTGGCCAGGAGGTGCAGAGGAGTACCAAAAAAAAAAAATTAATCTTCACCAGTGAAGGTGGTGGGAAGCCAGGAACTTTGCACTACACATACTGTAGTAGAGTAAGGTTTAATGCCTTCTTCCCAGCTTTCCAATACAAAGTTCTTGTTTTATTTGAAGAAAACTTCAAAAATGAAGAGCCCATCCCACACCAGCATTGGCATACTGTGCCAATCCCTTCCATAACCTAGCTCCTTTACAACAAATGTCTCCTTCCCCTCTAGCATCAACCTCTCTGCTCCCCCTCATAGTCCAGTGAAGTTTGTTAATTTCAGTCTGCAAATATCAAGAATAGTCATTTTTTCCAACCACACACATCACAGAACACCACCCACCTCCACCACCCCTTACCTGTCCCCGAGTCAGACATACAGTGAGGGATAACCCACTTCCTACCAACCTCTAGCAAACAACCTCCCTCGTCCCACAAGCTGCATGTTAAATAGTCATGGATATGCAACTGTGTGTTCACAGAGGTGTGTGATGACCAACAAACCTCGAGAGCGAAGCTTAAAAGGTATAGGAGGTCATCACACACTGAGGGTGTTTAAAAAATCCATAAAACATAGTTGTATATTCTTTATTTTTTATAATTATTGGTGTAGAGAGTTCTGACATACACTGACACACAGACACGCACGTGCACTCGTGTGTGCTCACACACACACACACTCCCTTGCAAATGGAATTCTTCAAACTGATTGACTTTACTGTGAAAAAATAAATGACAAACTTTGAAAAGCCATTCCCTTCTTCAAAGTGTTGAACCATGCTTAAGTCATGGTGTAAAAAGTCAGGCATTGTCCCTCTGGTGATAGCGCTGGGTCAGACTCATGGTTTCCCAAACCCAACACATAGCATGATCAATCAGATACATTTTACTAATTTAAAAGGCAGAATCAACCTGATACATTCTAAAAATCAAAAAACAAATACATTTTAATAAGCTTAAAAGACTTACAATAATAGAAACTGCCTATTACTGTAGTGGTTTGGCGCTAAGTGACAAATGGAGCTGCCATGTTTTCGAAACTGTTCAGCCTGCCCACTCACTGACAGGAGAGTTAAAGCAAAATGCCATAATAGTTATTATGGCATTTGAAATACAAATTCAGACTGTCTATTAAAGGGGGTCACCAGTAATTATCAAAGGATACTGTTCTGCCACCACACCCAGTGATACCTGTACAGAAGAAAACCGTCTCATGCCATTCAGTATCCTGCCACAGAATGAATGAACGATAACATCCTCACTTCTAGTAACATCTGATTAACTGACAAATATCATTGTTCATTCATTCTGTTGCAGGACACTGAACAGCGTAGGGCAGTTTTCTTCTTTTTAGGTATTACATGGTCTGGCAGTGGAGCAGTTTCCTTCATTGTCATGGGCTGGGGGAAGGAGGAGGGTTGGGGTTGTCACAAATTGCATGTCAGGGATAGGAAGAAGGTGGGGAAAGTGGGTGGTGTTGTTGCACATGTGCGTAGAAGGGCTAGTCTTGATATTCATAGACTGAAATTTACACAAACTTCATCAGTAATGTGAGGGGGTAGAGAGGTAGAGGCTAGCTGGTGGATGCTAGAGTACATTGTTGTAAAGGGTCTGGGTGGTTGAAGGGGGTGAACACAGTGTGCCACAATGGGTTGAGGAGAGTCTTCTGTACAAGTATTGCCAGATCCTGTGGCAGTATTATATTCTTTATTGTCATGGGGCTTGGGAACAGTTTGGATTCTAGAGGGTGGTAGGTGGGGGTTATCACTAAATGTATGTCTGACTTGGGGACAGGGACAGGGTGTTGGGAGGTCAGAGGTGTTGTGGCCCCCTTAGAAAGCCTTCATGGGTGAAGAGCTGTGGTGTGAGTGCTACTCAATGACAGGCTGCAGACTAGTTTTACAATTATTTATTGTTTAATAAAGTTGCTACCTTTTTTCAAGTTTTGGTCTGTGCAGCATTTTATGAGTTGGCATGCAGCTATTTTTTTTAAGGCTATTGGGGATAGCCACCCCAGAGCTGCACCCCCCCCCCCAGGCAAAACTGAAGTGCATTTTCTTTTTTGTAACTGTACACTGCTGAAGGCACAGTCCACCCTCCCCAGTAGTGAATAGTCCTCTGGACACTCAGTCCCATTCCACCCTCCCCAACAATTACCAATGACTTGAGTTTGCTCTTGACTCTGGGTTGCTAGTGTGGCAGGCAGTAGTGCAACAATCATGTTACTGGGCCAGCTCAACATAAGGAGTTTTTACCCTATAGTTGTCTCAGACTTGCAGTACTCACAAACCTGCTTGGCTAACAGTTCCATACACAATTCCACACCAGTGTTTGGTTCCAGGAGAACATTTCTTTTACTGGAGAAACAGCAGTGAGCTATGACACTCCTCACATACAAAAGTGACCATTAAGAGTGAAGATTTGGATAATAAGTTGCTTAGAAATGAATAATTTCAGTAGTATACATTATGATCTGGTAACCCATCAGAGCTGAATGAGCATTTTCAGCTAGCCCCATTTTTGTAATAAATTGGTAATACTAAGTGATCTGTTGAATTATTTGTGGCCTGCAAAATAAAATAGTTGATGAAATATTCTGTGAAAGCTATTGAATGGTTATAGAAACCTTCTCTGATTTTTAAAATGCATTATATCTTTTTGCCTTCCTTTCTTTCCCTTCCCCCTTATTATGTTAACATGTTACCCTATCCATTACCATCTTGTATTTGTATATATGAATATCGATCTATTTATATCTTGTACAGAGATATCTAAGATTTGGGTTTGTCTGCTCCCTCATTCTATATTTTCCCATGCTACATTTTTGTCTATATTTCTGCCATATTTATTGCTATGTGTGTACTTTATTTTAAACTGGTTATTATCTCACTATGTACCTTGTTTGCCCTAGTATGACATGTTTGCACAATAGATATTGCTAGTTATTTTTATTATTGCTCTACCATTTTAGGAAAGGAGTATTTTAGAAATAGTTCAAACTAGAGATGTCAAGGGCCTGACATTAAAAACATTGCCTGGTGAGCAGTGGGATGTGTCATTTGCCTTTGGTTTATGCCCATGCGATATTCAAAGGGGGCTTTTGTGCCAATTATCAGTGTTGGCACACACACAAAAACATAATGTATGCAGTGGGCAAAGGGAGGAGTGGGGACATGAATACCCCGGTGCAGTGCGATATTCAGTGCAATTGTGCTATGCAAATGAGTTAGCACAAGCCACTTTGTGTAGCATAAATACTACAAATCAAACCTCTGACTTACTCCAGGCAACCCTAGTGGCTGCCGGAGCCACTGCAGCCAGCAACCAAGTTAATATGTTTGTGGCAGCACACTCACCCCCTGGTGCCTAGTGGTCCATCCACCCTCTGATCACTGTCCCTGGTACAGAAAAAATCTTTCCCTGATGCCTACTGGTCCCCCATCCAATCTCCAGCTCCAGTAAATTAAAAATCTCTCCCAGGTGCCTAGTGGTCCCCCATGCTCCGATCACCAGCACTAGTGCAATGTAACTCATCTCTGGCACCTACTGGTCCCCCCCCACCTTCCAATCATCTACCCTGGTGTAATGTAACTCATCCCTGGTGCCTAATTGTCCCACCACCCTCCAATTGTCTTCCTCGGTAAACTACAAAAATCTTTCCCTGGTGCATAGTGGTCTCCATGCCCTCTGATCACCAGCCCTGGTGTGATATAACTCATCCCTGGTGCCTAGCAGCCCCCCACCCTCTGATATCCATCCATAGTAAGTTAGAAATCTTTCTCTGGTGCCTAGTGATCCCCCACTCCCCAATTACCAGCCCCAGTGTAATGCAACTCATTCCTGGTGCCTAGAGGTCCCCCATCCTTCAATCACCAGCCCTGTTGTAATGTAACTCATCCATGGTGCCTAGTGGTCCCTACTGCCCTCTGATCACCAGCTCTTGTGTAATGTAACTCATCCCTGGTGCCTACTGCCCCCCCCAGAGCACCATCCCTGGTAAATTAAAACTCTTTACCTGGAGCCTAGTGGTCCCTCACCCTCTCATTGCCATCCCCAGTAAATTAAAAATCTTTCCCTGGCATCTAGTGGCCACCCTGATCTATGTGACTGTACCAATGTACCCTTCCTTGGCATCTAGCTACCATCCCACACCATAGGCACTGACAAACCCACCCTGCCAACCCTCCCCATACCTTGAGTGCCAGTTGTGAGGATCCCATATGGTGACTGGCTCAGCCCTCCACTCACTTCCTTGGCCAGCTAAAGTGTTTGGAAAGACAGGAAGCACACATCCAATGTACTGTGCAGGGTGCATGTCCTCTGTATTTTACAGGGATCATAGCCTGTATACTGTACAGGGAATGCATAGCCTTTTGCTGTACAGGGAGTGCATGGCTTGTGCACTTTATGTCTGTCCATATGGTGGCCAGCCAAGGAGGTGAGAGAAGGGCTGTGTCAGTTTCATATAGGATCCACAACACCGATGCTGAAGATAAGGAGAATATCAGGGTGGATTTGTTGATACTGCAGTGGGAAGGGGGAGACTGCTAGATGCCAGGGAAGGGAATATTGTTACAGGGATTGGGATCAGTGGGTGGGGGTGCCACTAGATGCCAGGGAATGATTTTTAATTTACCAGGGATGGTAATTGGAAGGTGGGGTGACAACTAGGCACCAGGGAAATATTTTTTTTGTTATCAGGGATGGTTATCAGAAGGTGGAGAAGACCACTAGGCACCAGGAAACAATTTTTAATTTACAAGGGATGGTGATCAGATGGTGGTAGGACCACAAGGCACCAGGAAAATATTTTTAATTTACCAGGGATGGTGATAGGAGGGTTAGGGAAACAATAGGTATCTATCTATTTAATAGGACCCAGCAATCAGGGTGGGGGCATAGCAGGTCAGAGGTGTGCAAACCTGCCGCCACCTCCCATGCAATTGTGCCCATAGTGGGCATAAAAATGGCCCCTTAGTGCCTTGCATGCCCAATGGGCTCATTTGCATAGGGTCATCTGAATATAGAGCCAGGAGCTACTGGTGCTATTGGGTCTGGTGGTGCTGTTCCCTGTACTGCCAGGTTCTATGTTGGGGCAGTGCTACTCAGCTTAGTACTTTGCCAACATGCCCCTATATTCAGTTGGAAAGCACTGGTACATTGTCTGACTGAACAGAGTAACTGCAGCATTGTGGGCTATGGGAAAGCGCAATGTAAAACTTAGTGCTCCACTTTTTCCATTTTTGAATCTCAAGCCCCTGTTCTTGAGAAAGTTCCTGTTTTGCACAAAAATGTTTTGTCACTTTTGAGTGGGGAGGCTGACATATTTAACTGCTGTTTCTCCAATAAAATAAATGTTATCCTGCAATCAATCATTGTGAAATTGTGTCTGGACCTGTAAGCTGACCTGGTTTGTGAGTACTGCAATATTGTTTGCTTTTGTCACAAGCATAGGCTTCCTTAACCACCTTTACCAGAAAGATAGTTGTCTCAAACTCATCTGACCACCAACATCACAGGACTTTGCACTTCCAGGTTTTTACAGTTGCATCAATAGATCATCCGTACACATTTCACACAGTTAACATCCATATAGGAGTGCGAGATTATGATATTAGCATACACTTATTTCATATAATACACTGCAGCCCTTTCCATCACATATAAAGTGCTACTGTCACCATTCTCTTTACCATTAGGCTTTTCCAGACAACCATTTTGCTTATTGCTGTTACCTAAAGAGGTAGTTAGAACAAGAATGGGAAACGGTTTGCAGAATTTGTCCTCTGGTTCCCTTTTCTCACTATACCTGTCCATTTAAGTATTTTTAGCCTCTTTATACCATTATCAATGGGAAAAGAAAAAAACATTTCAAACATTGTACTCTTCAGTTAATTGTTCTTGTCATTACATTTTATACAATGCATGTTTCTGCATCTTCTCCAGAGTCTCTGTAGACTTTTCTTACCATAATGAATACATCAATTCATGTGGTAAGGGTAAACTTTCCACTTACTTCTGTTCAGAGCAATTCTCTTTGTGACCTCCAGTAATCATGCTGGCTATGCCAAACAGCCTAAAAAAGAACAATCTCCTCAGGAGTGGTCAGTGTGGGGGTCAGGCTTCCATGTAGTACTACTATGACTACATGTAAAACAGTTAACAAGAAGACAAGGAATAACAGTGTTAAAATAAAAAAAATAACAACATTTTCAGTGGAAAGGACCTGCATGTGAAACAATTAACTAGAAGAATGGGAATGGTAGCATCAAAATCTACTCAAGCCTTCAGTGGTACTTTGAGGCTTCAAGCTTTTCCAAGCATAAGCAGGATCCCAATGAAAATACAAAGTGGCATCTAAACTTGGCTGTCATATGTGCGTGAAAGAGCTGTAGGGCTGCAGAATATACCATAGTTTATGAAGGCACTACATAAATGAAAACTATTTATTTTCTTCCACTGTAGAGGACTACAAGTTGTGACAACTGATTTGCTCTACAATAACCCAGTAAAGAGTCATATAAAACAAAAAATCTGTTTATCAATGCCAGCTCCCAGAGAGCCAAGGCAGTGGCACATGCTATGCACTCAATACTTAACAAAAAATGGCCAATCCACTACAGATCAGTGAACTATATATAACACTCATTACAACTGCAAGTACTAGTGCCAAAAGGCAGCATACTAGAGAGGCATTTGGAATGGAGAGATGTATGTATGATGCATATATAATCCAAAAACACAGCTCATTCTCAATGTGTTTGGTTTTTGTAAATCTCTCCATGCCATGGACACTCATTCTAAAGCTGAAAATCAAGCACAACGCATCATGGGCATGCACATTTTGGGGTTAAAATTAAAAGGAAATACTAATTTCTCACCACAGCCGACTCATGCACACAACTATAAATATAATCTTAATCTTCCAAAAATGCACAAAATAAAATGCATGACAACAACAGACTTTTCAAGCTTTGCTTGAAGCTGAAAAATAATAATTTTTTTGAGGAATCTGCAATTTAAATAATTAAAAAGAAACATAAGAACAGCAGTGTCAAAATAAATTAGTCTAAGCTACTAAAAGACAAAGAAACTCAACACAAAAGAATTCAGGTAAAAGTCTCCCAGAAAAGACATTTGCAATAAAGCCATGTTTTTAAAGAAAACCAAAATCTCACACACACACACACACACACACACACACACACACACACACCCCTCAGTACTGCACGACATCATTGGAAGTATATGCAAGTCCCAATGAAAGAATTTAGACTAGTTCTATTTTAAGCAAGAGTGCATGGTGTCACATAACCTCTTACACAATCTGCAAAGGATGAGAACACATGACACAAACACACACTATGTCCTTCTCTGGACTCCTCAGTGTGCCTCATCAGTATCTTAACCCAGAGGAAACAGGGACCAGCTCTGTCATAATCTTATGGGTTTGGGTCATGATGAGCTAAAAATAGGAAAGCAATCAAAAGGACAAATAACCTCAAAAATAGGAAAATAATCTAAAAGACAAATAACCTCAGTACAAAAGCATCGTGACCAGTGTCACTGTGGAAGGGCATTGGCCATAATGCATGGTTTCAAAGAAATGCAAAGTCACTCATACTCCAATAAGTTAAAGCATCATTGAAGTATATGCAAATTATTATAAATAAATTTAGACTGGTACTGCCCTAAGCAAGTGTGTATGGTGCCAAATAGCCTCACAAGCAATTTGCAAAGGCTGAGAACAAAGTACACAGACACATGTTTTGTCCATTTCAGAGTTCATCAGTGTGCCTCATCTGTATCTGAACACAGAGAAAAGGGAACCAGCTCCATGATGGTCTTATGAGTGTTGACCATAGTAAGCTCAAATTAGGAAAGCAATCTAAAAGACGAAGAACCTCTGCACAAAAAAACATTGAGACAAGCATTACCTGGGAAGGGCATTGGCAATAAAGGTAGGTAAAAAAAAATCATACATAACCAAATGCATTTTAGATTGCTTTCCTATTTTGGGCTCACCATGACTCACAAAAGTAAGACCATCATAGAGCTAGTTCTGCCTTCTTCTGTGTTAAGATACAGATAAGCACGCTGATGACTCCTAAGAAGGATGAAAAACATCTGTGTCTTCTGTTTTTTAGCATTTGCAGATTGTGTGTAAAGCCATTTTGGCACCATCCCTTCTTGCTTACAGCAGAACCAGTCTAAATTATTTCATGACCATTTGCATATACTTCACATGATGCTGTACATTACTGGGGTATGTGTTATTTTGTATCTCTTTGAAATATGACTTTCTTGCCAATGCCCTTCCTGGGTAGCCCTTGCCACAGTGATTTTGTGCTGAGGTTATATGTGTTTTAAACTGCTTTCCTATTTTATACTCATCATGACCCAACCCCAGAAGATGACTTTAGAATGTATTGCCTTCCTCTGGGTTGAAATGAAGATGAGGCACATTGCTGAGCTCTGTGAATGTAGAAACACATGTCTGGATGTTCTATTCCCAGCCTTTGCAGATTGTGTAAGAGGTCATTTGGCACCATATACTCTTGCCTAATGCAGAACCAGTGTAAATGTTTCATGGTGATTTGCAGTAACCATACCTTGAATGAAATGTTAAACTGAGGTACCTGCTGCCCATCTCTGGTCATTTTCCTGATGGAAGTAAAATATCCCATGGCACTTATTGAAGAAGGGCAGGGGAGTTTTCTAGGTGTCATACCCCAGTCAATAAAACAGGTCTCTGCAAACTACCCCAAGACACACCTGAAAGTAAGCTGTAGTAGTTTAGTGTGCTTTTCTTGGTCAAAAAATATTACAATTTGCAAGACACTATACAATATACTGTACTTCCCAAGGTGCTCTTCATTATTAGGGTATGTGTGATTTTGTAAAACTACTAATTGTGTATGAAAGTATTTACATAGCACCACCTGCTGCTTCTAGGGGGAAAATACTCCATTGATATACAGCATTCAGAGTTTAAAGGTGGTGCTGTCTTCAAACATATTTAATATTTTAAGCTGGTTACCCACACTGCCACTAGTGAATAGATTTGTTCAGGAAAATAAAAACTTCCCTTTTCCAGTTACAGGCTGACTGTGTTTCTGCCCTTTGTCTCTAGCAGTGGATTATACAGTAGCATCTAGATTTTGCTGCTCATGCATGCACAGGACACTTACTGTGTATTTGGCCTTATCTGGAGTGCTGAGCAGAGGCACACACAAAGTAAGCAGTGCCTAATTCACCGAGTAATTTTCCTACTTCTTTCTTGCAGACCTACTCTGGAGTGCCCACAAGAAATTGTCTGGCTATGACAAGCAGCTTTTAAAAGGGAATTCATAAGAACCCTAGAAACACATATGTGTCAGTTTTTGTTATTTAGTATTTAACTCCAACACTATGGACAAAACTATTTTACCTTTTTAGCTATTGTCATCTTTTACTCCAGCCTGATTCAAGCATGACAACTGCTATGAGATAAAAGCTGCTGCTGTGAAAGTGTTTAAAACAGATGAGGTCTGATTCAGGAAGAGACTGTACTTCAAAGGAGCAATGACAATCACACCGTTGATTGATGTGCTGCCTCCTCCTGATTCTTTACTGGTTTGTATTTTGTTACTCCACGTAAAGAATCAATTTGAATAAATCAGCACAGATTGTCTAGATCAAGAAGCATTAAAAATCAGACTAGCAGGTGAAGTATATTACACAAGGTTATTCCTTTACGATATGAAACTATACTATTAAGAAATCTTCATGAAGTTAGGTTTCTTTGCATATACTGTATCACTTATCAGGGAGCATTTTAAATACTTAATTTGAAACTACCAGGTTCTTACTTGTCCTTGAAAATCAATTACAATGTCTGTCACATAAGTAATACAATAGATAATAGAGTTTGCTAGTGCTGTGTTCCATTAAAGATTATGGATTTGGGAAATGAACTCCGATCCTAGAATAAACAAGTAGACATTAAAAGTTTGCTCATGTATTTACCAGTTTCTTAATATTTAAACACTTTTTATCCTGATAAAGCAGCATAGCTGTGAAACATCGACTGTCAATTCTCAGCACAACCAGTGCACTCCCTTTTATTAAATAGTTGCAAAATTGTTTATATGGTTAGAATATTGCTTTAAGTTATGTTTTTTTTTAATTATTACTTATTATTTTTGTGGGGGATGCTGACAGGGAGCTCCATTCCCTCCCTCAGAGGGATTCATTCTCTGACCCGGTAGTTGGGTCATCATGGACCCTATCAGCTCCCAATTTTGTGCTGTTTTGTACAACTGTGGGCAGAGCCTACAGGAGTATTGCATGTACAAAAGGAGTGATGTCATGTTTTCTGTCTGTGGAACTGACCGAAGGTGTAAATAGTCTCTTCTGCCTTACCCTTCTCCAAGCAATGTTTTCCGCCCTCAAATAAATACACTTTCATATTAGTCAATGGTTGCAGGGTACTATTTTCTTTCCTAAATGGGTGGTACAAGAACTGGAACCTGAGTAGTGGGAGGCAGCATTAGGTTTTTATTTGGAGCAAGATCCACCTCCGCCTCCACCCCAAACTTTCTTCTGATTCATGTGTGAGGGCCATGAGATAGCTCTAGCATGCTGTAACCAGATACACTAGTTCGGGACCTTATCAACCAACAGACATGCCTGTGCAGTGGAGAACAGAACAGAAGATATTTAATGCATTCAAACTGACTTAAAAATCCTTTGGAACAAATGATTATCAGTGCCTCCTTGTGGCCTCAGAAGGAGACCTAGACACACATCTAGCTCTTTAAGAATTTTTTTTTTTGTGGGGGCTGTGGGATTGAAATCCAGATCTAGCTGGCCGTATCATCAATGCTATAAAATGCTATAATTAACAGACTCTAGCTGTTTTCTTACAGAAACCCCACTCAGATTTCAATTATTTGCTTAATTGTAAATGTAGGTATCAGCATTCTGTTAGTAGTTAGTCCTGATTGTGGTCTGTGACAAGATAATTTTTTTTTTACAAATGAAGTTTATGGTAGGAAGATGAAAAGACGAGACAGAGCAGGCAGGAAGGGAGGAGGAGGAGTGGCACTGTATGTGAAAAATGGCATAAGAGCCACACAGATCCAGGAGGAACAAAATGTGGGAGAGATACTGTGGGTTAAGCTGGAAAGGAAAATGGGGCCAGCCATCCACACAGGTGTGGCCTATAGACCACCAGCCCAGGAGGAAGAAACAGATAGGGAGCTGATGCTAGCCATCCAAAGGATGGCAGACAAGGGTGAGGTAGTACTGGTTGGAGACTTCAATATTCCAGGACGTGGACTGGAAGCATCCCAGCAGCAGCATCAACTAGAGCAGATTTATCCCGACTCCTTCCAGGGTGCCTTCCTCAAGCAACTGGTCATGGAACCAACTCGCAGAAGGCAATACTGGACCTTGTGCTCACAAACAAGGACAGTGTGATGGGGGGTAACAGTGGGGAGCACCTGGGGAATAGTGACCACCAGTCATGTGGTTTGAAATCACAGAAAGAGCAGAACCAAACCACACAAAAACACGTATCCTGGATTTTGGGGGCAGACTTTGGGAAAATGGGGAGATACTTGAAAGAGGCATTAAGGGAATGGGACAGGAATCAGGGGTTGAGGAACAGTGGGCAGTATTTAAAATGGGGATTATAAGAACAACAGAATTATGCATTAAGCAGGTTAGCAAGAGGAAAAGGAAGAGAGACCATTATGGTTTTCCAAAGAGGTAGCAAAGAAAGTGAAAGCCAAAAAGATTGCATTCAGGCAATACAAAAAGACACAGGCAGAAGGGGATAGGGAGAAGTACCAGGAGAAACAAAGGGAGGCAGGGAAGTCAGTAAGGGAAGCCAAAGCTCAGACAGAAGAACACATTGCAAAATCAGTGGGTAAAGGGGACAAAACCTTTTACAGGTACATAAGTGAAAAAAGAAAGACAAAGGGAGGGATAGTGAGACTGAAGGGGGAGGATGGGAGCCACGTGGAGGATGACAACAGTAAAGCTGACATATTGAATGGGTATTTCTGCTCAGTCTTTACTGAGGAAGAGGGGGTAATGGGTCTGAAGGGAGTACAAGGGGTGAGAATGGTGCAGAAATGGACACAAGTCCCTTTACACGAGCAAGGGTCCTGAAGGAACTGGAAGTAATAAGAGTTGATAAAGCAATGGGGCCAGATGGGGTGCACCCCAGGGTCCTTAAAGAACTAAGAGAGGTGGTGGCTGAACCTCTGGCTATCCTGTTTAGCCAATCACTGGAAACAGGGAGGTACCCAAGACTGGAGGACAGCAGATGTAGTCCCCTTATACAAAAGTGGGAACAAAGAGGAAGCGAGGAACTACAGACCAGTCAGCCTCACCTCAGTAGTGGGAAAGATCATGGAAGCACTACTGAAGGAGAGATTGGTGGAACATCTGGTTGTCAATGGACTACAGGGACCCAAGGCAGCATGGTTTCACCAGGGGAGGTCATGTTAGACCAACCTCATTGAATTTTTGACTGGGTGACTAGGGAGGAGGATCAGGGAGGGCAGTGGACATGGCCTATCTGGACTTCAGCAAGGCCTTTGACCCTGTGCCATAGAAGACTATTACACAAACTGGGGAATATGGGTGTGGGCAGGACAGTAGTGTGGTGGGTAGGTAACTGGCTGGGTGGCAGGACACAGAGGGTGGTGGTAAATGGCTGTCACTCCACAGAGGGAAGAGTGACCAGTGGGGTACCACAGGGATCAGTGCTGGGACCGGTCCTATTCAACATCTTCATCAGTGACATTGCGCAGGGTCTAGAAGGCAGAATTTCACTGTTCGCTGATGACACAAAGCTCTGTAAATGAGTAGACACACCAGAGGGTGTAGACAGAATGAGAAGGGACCTGCAGAAACTTGAAGAATGGTCAAGGGTTTGGCAGTTGAAATTCAATGCAAAGAAGTGCAAGATAATGCATATGGGGCATAAAAACGCTGGCACAATATATCAGTTGGGGGGTGAGGATATGGCATGCACCAAGCAGGAAAGGGATCTTGGGGTTGTCATCTCTGATGACCTCAAGGTAGGGAAACAGTGTGACAAGGCATCAGGTAAAGCAAATAGGATGCTGGGATGTATAGGCAGGGGCATCACCAGCAGGAAAAGGAGGTCATAATTCCGCTATACAAGACACTAGTGAGGCCCCACCTGGAGTACAGTGTACAGTTCTGAGACCATACCTATGTAAGGACATAGACAGGGTAGAGAAGGTTCAGAGGAGGGCAACAAAGATGGTGCATGGATTGCATCACAAGTCCTATGAAGACAGGTTGAAGGAACTGAACATGTACTCCTGGAGGAGAGAAGGAGAGAGGGATATGATAGAGACATACAAGCATCTTACAGGGAGGAACAGGGTGCAGGAAAATACTATTTTAAGCTAAAAAGATGTTCCAGGACTAGAGGTCATGGGATGAAGTTGAGGAGGACGATTCAGAGGAAACATTAGAAAGAATTTCTTCACAGAACGGGTGGTGGACAAGTGGAACACCCTGCCAGAGGAAGTGGTGGGGCTGAAACAATCACGGATTTAAGAATGCATGGGATAGACATAAAGGAATTCTAGAGGTCAGGGGTAAGGGGAAATAGACTTCTAGGAAAACAAACTGAACTTACAAGCTCAAATGGGCAGACTGGGTGGGCCATAGGCCCTTATCTGCCGACACTGTCTATGTATCTATGTATCTATGAAAACAGACTTTGATGATAAAGTGTGTTTTTTCTTTTAAGTCTGAGATGTATTAGAAAACACTGAATGAGAAAACAATTGGTGATTTTAAAAGCTATTCTGATCAGAGCTGACATAAAAAAATCTTAACTATTTTTTATTATATCATGGACACTAGAAATAGGATGTCAGCATTCACTTCATTAAACCTGTTTTTCATGTTTTCTTATAGCATATTGCCAAGGTAGTCTTCCCAGAATGCAATCTGTCATGGGGAGGGGTTGAAATAATTTTAAAGGAGTAGTTCACCCAGAATGTGTAAAAAACATATATTATGTAGAGTGTTTTGATATGTATGTTAAGTCCTAGTGTGTCCTTCCGTCTGTCTGCTATTTGGAGTTTTTCCTAAATTGCCTGCTAGCTGCGTGGTAGTTTTATGACTCATGGAGAGCTCCATAACAAATAGTTTTGTTGGCTTTCTTTCTCCTACGATGCCCTCTGTCTCATGTGACAGTGATGTAGCCATGCCCTTAGATTTAACATGTGTACTGCTTTAAAATTAGTTTAGCAACAGCAGAGCCTTGTAATTGTTCTTATCCAGGGAGCACAAATGTCAACAGTTAGTTTAGCAGATACCTGAAAGCTATCTAACTGAGGTTTCTGTAAGAAAACAGCTGCTAAATAGCTCTAATTCATTATTTGTGTTTTTGATGTTAAAACAGTCCTGCTAGCTAGACCAGATGCACAGAGAAAACAAAAATAGCGAATTAGGGCTATTTAGTAGCTGTTGTCTTACAGAAACCCCAGTTAGCTTGCTCTCAGGTATCTGCTCAACTAACTGTTGACATTTGTGCTCCCTGGATAAGAACAGTTACAAGGCTCTGCTGTTGCTAAACTAATTTTAAAGCAGTACACATGCTAAATCTAAGGGCATGGCTACATCACTGTCACATGAGACGGGGCCATCATAGGAGAAAGAAAGCCAATAAAACTATTTGTCATGGAGATCCCCAGGGGTCATAAAACTACCATCTAGCTAGCAAGCTAATTTAGGAAAAACTCCTAATAGCAGACAGAGGGAAGGACACACTAGGATTTAACATACATATCAAAATACTGTACATAACATATGCTTTTTTTTTGCACATTCAGGGTGGACTACTCCTTTAATCGTGAAGCATTGGTGTTAGTAATGCATTTAGAAATACAATTTTTAATTGTCTTTTTCTGTTAAACATGCAATTTCATGTCAGGGCACATTTTTGGGGGGTTCAAATTATTTTAAACATGGGTGCAGTACTTGGTAAATACAGACTGATGATAAAGAGTATTTTTCTTTCAAGTTTGAGAAGTATGTATTATATATAAGTTTAACTGTGTTGTAAATGGTTAAGTAGGCAGTGGTTTAAGGCTCTGAGCTACAAACTTGGAGAACTGGGTTTGACTCCCACAGCCCCCACTGGCATACTGTGTGACCCTGTGCAAATCACTTAACTTCCTTGTGCTCCCAGGTCACACCTTTAAACAAGCTTTCAGCTTAGTGTGTCTCTCCTGGTAAAAAAAAAAAGTGCCTAGAATTAGTTTTTTAATATAGTTGAGTTTATATGTGGTAAGTATGTAGGGTATGATGTTTTGAATGTGGCAGTAGGATTTAGCATGTGCACTACTTTAAAATCATTTCACAGTATTTTATACTTTCTTAAAAAGATACTCCACATTTGTGTGGGGGCTGTGGGATTCAAACCTAGATCTCCAGATTTGCAGAGAAGAGCCTTAAACCACTGTGCTATACTGTCTCCCTAGCTATGGCAGTCATCTGTGTTATTGAATCCTGGCTGTGACTATAGGTGTTCACAACTGAATGATAATAACCACATTTGCTTCACTTGCAAATAGGTAGGCATTTGTGTCTAATTTCTGTTTGACTTACTGTAGGTTACACATAGAATCAAAAAAATCATAACTTGCTGTTGTGATTCAAAAAACTGATAAATGAGGATTTTGTTTTCTTTTACAAATTCATTTTTTCTGACCATGGATATACTAAAACAAAAATTTCTCAACAAAATGTTTTTAAATAAAGAGTTTAACTCACAGCAGCAGAAGAAGCACGTTGGCATTAAAAGCTTAGTGGTGTGGATGTAGAGGCACCAGTATTTAAGCATGACTTTGGTAGAGGATTAATTGTGACTGGGGAGTGAGGGAAGGAGTGAGTCTTGATATTTGTACCATCATGGTTTTCTGAAACTTCAACCTTCAATGGGTTAGACTCTGCAGCCATCTGTACAGTATATCCCTAAGCCACATGCAGTGTGGTATGGGTAAAACCCAGATCACCAGACCAGGACCGGTGATGTAAAATCTGCACTGGGCACAGCTTGTGCAAATATTGCTGATCCAGTGGAACAAATAAATACATGCAAATAAATAAATACTCGGCTTCGCCTTGTGCTTCAACCCACCCCAGGAGTGACGTTATTACATGATAACACATACCCTGTCTTGCCTTATTGCTTAAATATGCCCTTTCTCATTGTACTATACTTTGATTCAGTTAGTGTATGCAACAGCCTTCTTGTGAACACTCTGGGCTTCTCTTTGATTCCTGGTGTCTATTTACTTTAGCTATTGTATATTGTTTGAACTGCTTTGGTCTTCTTGATGTGGTGCCTGTGTGCCTAAACTGTGTAATCTGTTTATCTACTGTTACCCATTTATCTCCAGTGAATGATTGTTATAACTGTCTGCTCTCTGAGCCATAGTTTTTGGACTTGTTAACTGTGTTGTCTTTGTATTAGTTTTGATGAGGTGCCTTTGTAAATGAGTCTCTGACTCAAAGGTTTGTAAATCTGATATTTTTAAAATAAATAAATAAATGTTTATGTTTAAGCTCATGAAACACCCTTATCGAGTTAATGCATTCACAGTTGTAGTGGCTCTGCCAGAGATTGTTTCCCCTGGGCTAATAACCATGCAATGGGTGGACCAGCTGTCTCCACCATTGCAGGGGCAGCATAATGCTGTGGATGTGGGACTTTCCTGTTCTTGGTGGTGCACCTGTGCTGACAGCAAGCCACCACTGGGTGCCAGTCTATAGCATGCTGCGTAACCCCCCTCTCCCAAGAAAGGAGAGCTAGTTATGGATGCTCAGTCCTTCCTCACCCTGCCAACCCTTGAGTAACCGGAGTCTGTTACCAAACTTGGGTTGCTGGTGTAACATGAGGTGTGGCTTCCAATGCCCCAATCCTCAGCTTGATCTGGCTTTGCTTTAAATTTTAGTTGTTGATTTATTTAACTATAACTGAAACAGAGTCCTCCCAGTATACTTTATTTTCCAGGAATAAAGGGTCAAACATTGACATCACAAGTAAGGGAGTAAATTGAATCGTTATTTATATATTTATTTATTCATGTAATCATTTATTATTTTGTTCAGGACAGCACACTGGGGCAGACAGTGCTCATTTCCAGATGTGAACTGGGGGGAGGAGTGTTATTCATTCATTATTTTGTCCAAGAGAGCACAATGAGCAGAAGAAGCTGATTTTCAGGTTTGACCTGGGGAGAGGGGTGGTTATAAAAAATGAAGACCAAAGCACAGAATATGTAGTGCAAGAAACAAATACAATGCAAAATTGAGTGCAGTACACTTTTAAAGGAAGACACAAGGCAGAATTAAATGCAACACCATAAATACAACAGTGAGGTAGAAAAAAACAGTGACAATACAGAATTAAAAAAAACTGTGTACAGAGGACTGAAGCATAAGCCATGGGACTAATTGCAGAAACAAAACATAACAGAGCCAGCAAGGGCAAAGCAATAATGCAATATTTACATAGTGCAAGTTGATTTGGCAAGTTTTTTCCAAAATATCTGGAGATCTCTATAAAGATTTGTGAAAAATGTTCTGCAGCACCAGCAGCAAACACTTTCCTAGAGATTTTTTTCACTACTGTAGGTATCTCCAGAGAATCTTGGGAGATAATTTGCTAAACTAACTTCTACCACTGTATGGAAAGAGACCATATAAAACAGCAAAACAGTAAAAGGCTTGATTATGATACAACTGGGGATTGAGAATGAGGGAGAAGTGCTATGACTGAGTACAGGGGAAATGGTAAATGGGCTAATGGGGCAGAGAGAAACAAAGCAATCTAAAACAAAAAAGGCAAATCAGTAGTAAGGCACACAACAATTATATTACAAATATGTTGGAGAAAGAAGGGAACAATACAAATGCTGTCAATGCATTCAGTATAATGCCAATGACTTTAGATAACACCACAGAGCTTGCCAACCCATTAGTGCTAAAGTTTAAACTCATTCAGCTTGAGGCAGCCATTTTGAATAAGGTTAAACATATAACATTTCAACTCATATATATATGTTCTGTGAAGGAAAACGTTAAACAGAAATATCAAAGTTTTGTATTGCATAATTCAAAAATGCAGTGAAAGTTGGATTTTATAGATTAGTAAAAGTACCTGTGTTCCAGTCATGGCCACAAGTTGCCCATGGAAGGTCCATAGTAAAGCAGTTAACCAAGTAGAAGATGGCCCATGCCAAAATAATGATGTAATAGATATTTAAGTGAGCTTCAATGACCTGTGTGGCATATCCAATACCTACAAAATAAGAAATATTCCTTAAATTTTACTGATAGCAAGACAGCAGGTGGTATTTAAACAATGACCACCATGGTAATGTTAAGTTCTCTTTTCTTTCATTATTTATTAAATAGAAAATGACAGAAGTTCCTATCGAGAATATATACATAGGACTTCTTTATGATTTTTATAGTATAAGAGTACATCAAACATTAAAGATAAATGTGCTACCTAAGAGTACATTAACCATAAGAGATAAATTTGCTACCTTCAAATAATGGGCAAACTTTTCTCCAGCATGTAATGCCACCTTCACTTGTGAATTGCCCCAAAGCTGTTTCCAGGAAGAACACTGGTATTCCACAGCCAAGAAAAAATATCACATACGGAACAAAGAAAGCTCCTAGAAGTAAACAGAGAGAGAGAGAGAGAGAGAGAAAGACAATATTAATGCACCTCTGACTAATTTACAATATGTAAGTACAAGTCAAACAAGTAGGTGGTCCACATGAAAGTGCGAAAGCAAAGTGCTTCCAGATGTATGCCTTTACTTTCCAGAGTTGGAAGCCAGATGACTTCTTCCAGTTTGCTGCTCACAAAACTTCCTTAAAAACATATGAATTTAACATATCTTAAATAACAGCATCCTTTTAGCATTTTCAAAACATGTCTAGACCTCAAATCCCAACTCCCTTGTAAAATTATTGTGCCTGATAATCCCATGTGTTTGTTAAAATTTGTCCTCTGACAAAATGTAAACAAAATTAACTGTCCTACAATCTGTACAGAACGTGATTGAACTAAATGTCATTTAGAGAGTGCTAGGCTCCAAGCCATGACAAAAAAGCAATTTCCCAGTAAGCAAACTACAATAGATAGACTCTTCAGTGCCTTTCAGGTACAGAGTAGAGCCCTACCACTGGAAATGATTTGCATTGGTGCTGGATTAAATGTAAATTCACTGAACATAGAGTCCTAAGGTATTTTTTTTTCACTTAACTGAGTTACTGTACATTGAGCTATTTTAGGAACATTACCTCCAATGTTAACACTTTACTTTGCCTTAGGAAATCCAAGTCAGCAATATGCCATTGATTGTCATGGGAGATTCCTGAATCTGGTTTGTAAAGGCAACGTTAAGTGGTATTAAACCAGGAGGTAATGTTCCTGAATATAGCTCTCCATTCTTTTCTGAGCCATGAGCCATATTTTATTATTTTTATTTAAATAGTATCCTCCTAAGCCTTGAATCTTGTTTTTTTTATTATTTAAATATTATCCTCCAAACTCCCTTTTCTCTGTCCATGGCCACCTCCCAGCCCCATCACATGACCACAAAAGAAGCTGCTGTCCAGTACATGCCCCTCACAATGTCTCCCATCCCTCAGGCAATCTGAATCCAGTGCTCTTCTATATGGTAGATCTGACAATGGTGGACCCAAGTGTACTATTAGGTCATTAATGAGTTTAGATCTATATCCATGTTTTTATGCTCCTCTCCTTGTGACATCAGAAAACATGCTACAAGGCATGCCCAATGGGTGAGCATGCAGTCAGGGAACTTCCACTACTAGCCAGCTGTTCCATTTGCAGTACCACTTGTGGTCACCCAGGTGGCACTTGCATAACTGCATCCAAAGTCTCCAACCTTAGAGAAGGCAAGCATCATTGTGGATGCTCTAACCTACTCCCCCAGCAAGCATTCCAGCTTCCCAGCCTTGTTCAAAAATCCTTGCTGCAATCATTGTAGACAGCAATTATATCACTGTGCCAGCTGGAAAACTTTTGAATCCTTAATATAAAATTACATAAAGCTGTAGAGATTTAGCTAATTTTTGTTATATTGCAATATATGAAGGAGTCTATTTTCTGTTCATAGTTGGTTAGAATGACTTTTTAACATGCTGTACATACAGTAGTAAGAGGACTGCAAATTTAAACTCCACATTAGGCAAAACAAATTTTTTTTTTTTCAGTTTTTTAACTGAGGACATCAATGTATTTTTATTCAAAATAATGTCAACTAGTCCTAAATACATTTAATATAAATTTAAAAATGTTGGTCACAACAAAAAGGACCAGACCACTCTGGTAAATGGATTTTGTAATTATGTTTTTTGTTTTGTTTTTTGTTCTAAAACGTGACTTTTGACTACATGCAGCAGTGCTGGGAGTAAATAATCTCTGGAGATTTGGTTGAAAAATAATCTGTTTAATTCAGAAATACTCCAGGACTCAACCAAAGTCTTCATAGTTAACATTATTAATATTCTTCTCTAGGATAAAACACATTTCATATCAAAAATGCATTTTTAATCATTCACAGTGCATTTAGGCCCCCATAATTTAAAATATTAATGTGGTCCTAGCCAGTTAGTGTTATGCTAACCATGAATAGTGCTGGCAGATGGGGCAGGGGCCCTATTCACTGGCCCCTGGTGCACAGTGCTGACCCAATAGTGTGACTGTGCACAACAGACCACAGTACACATGAAAATGAGGGAACCCCTATGCATACTGGGTGCAGTTGTATATTCATTGGTTTTGGCAGAACTAAACAGCCTCTAGGAGGTGTTGTTTTAGGCTACTGAAACCCTGCCCTTATCCCCACCCAGTTGTGTGCTCTCTCCAATCAGCTGCCTGTCAGTGTTTAATATCTATCTATCTATCTATCTATCTATCTATCTATCTATCTATCTATCTATCTATCTATTATAGGGGCACAGTCGTGCCACTATAGTTAGGGCTGAGTAGCCTGTTTAAGGTTAAACCTCAAATTTTGCACTTTAATGACTTTGTGACTGATTAATGGATTTCCACAAAATTTGTCATGCACTGTCGCATAGTGTAGCTCTCTTGATGTGGCAAGTTTTGTTCTGGTTGGATGTGAAGATTCTGAGATCTGGATAGTGCAAAAACCTTAAAATTTGCCATTTTTGAATTTTTTTCCTCATCACCTTGCACTCAGAGAGTTTTGAAAATTGGTTGGAATGTTTTATGGTAGAAACAGCTTGGGTCACTGAACTGCCTTGTATTTGTTTGGTAAAAATAATATTTATCTTTTGCAAAGTTATTACATTTTTAAGTTCCCATTATTCTAAATCTGAATTTCACTTTTGAGAATAGAGGAATGGAATGAAAAAGGATTTTGGTCTCACAAAAAAGGATTATTTTTCATGAAGGGCCAATTCCTTTTCACCAGAATAAAATCCTTTTTTGTGAGCCACCATCTTGTTTTCTTTTTTCACACAACCAACTGTCATGACACTGTCCAGGTAGGTCTTTTACAAATATCCAAACATGTGTCTTGCTCATTGGGAGCTGATGAGCTTCACGCAGGATTTTCTTTACAGCTCCCATGGCCTCCAAATAATTTTTTTAACTATTTATATTTAAATCCTTTTTCATGACTCACTAAAATCCTTTTTGTGAATCCTTTTTCATTCTAACAAAAAAGGATTGAGACTCAAGAAAAATGACGTGGGACATGTAGAGAAAAGCCTTTTCCCAGCCTTTCCCTGTAATTTTCTATTTCCATAGTGTAGTGGTCCCTCCTCCTTCACTGGTCACTGGTCCCATATGAAACATTAGTTTTCCATAGTGTGGTGGACCTTCCCCCTTCCCGGTCACCAATCCCATATGAATATCAGTTAGTGTAGTGGTCCATCCCCCAGTCACCAATCTTGTAAGAAATAGATTTCTATAGTGCAGTGGTCCCTCCCCATCCTCTGATTGACATTCCCCATTTCCCTGGTGTCTAGTGGCACCCCCTGCCCACTGATCACTGTCCCCACTATACCAGCCATTCTCTGTTCCCCATTTCCCTGGTATCTAGTGGCACCCCCACCCTACCATTGAAGAAAAAACCTGAAATAAAGAAAGTGGTCCATTGATTTTTTTTATCAAACCTATAAAAAAAGGTCCCTCACCCACCAATCCCCCACCCCTACCCCCACCCCACCTCCCACTCAGCTTCCACCACCCCACACCACCATTACACCCCCAAACACCCTCACTCACATGAACAGATCACAGGTTGAAGACCCACTCTGTAATCGAAGACATGTCTTGCTTCTGGAACTGGCGACTGCAATATGAGAAACTAAGGTAAATGCAGTTTAAATGTATTTCAATGGAGGGTTCAACTTTTATGCATAACTTATCCATTGTTTTAAATTTTGACCCTCACATTTTCAACATAGCCTTTTCGGGACCCCACCTCATGAATAATATGAGTGTCTTTATGCAACTCCCCCGAAAGGTGATTTTGTATTTGTTTGACAAAATCACCTTTTGGGCAGGATTTGACAATTTTTCCTGACCTTGTTCATGAGGTGGGGTCATAAGAAGGCTATGTTGAAAATTTGTGTTCAAAGTTATTAAAAATGGCAAAGTTATGGCCATTCATTGCAATTTTGCTGCGTACGCTCATAAGTTAGAAAATGTTAAATATTTTCATCCCAGATTTTCAACATAGCCTTCATATTGCCCAAACTCATCTGTATCATAGCTGTCATTTTTCAAATCCTGGCTAAAATGTGTTTTTGCACCTGTCACATGGAATGGCATTGTAGTTGCACAGAATTAAATTTTTTGGCATGGATTTGAACATTTTCTGTCCAGCTACATGAGGTGTAGAGGTGTTGCAAAATTTTATTTCACTGGTGAAATTTCCTCAAAATCAGCAATTTCTGCACACGAAATATTTTGTGAAATTGTAGTAAAATTGCAAACTTTCGATTGCAATTTTGCCCACATCCGCATATGCCCATTCTTTAATTTATAGTCCTCCCTGGTGTCTAGTGGTCTCCCTCCCAGCTGATCACCAGACAAATTCAAATCAGGAACCCTCCCTCCCAGTCTCCCTGAGCTCCATCCCCCAATCTTTGAAAAAAAAATCTCCTCCCATGTCCCTGGTGTCTAGTGGTCTACCCCCTGACTGATCACCTGCCGAATTCAAATCAAGAACCCTCCTTCTCCCCAGATACCCTATGCCCTGACCCCCAATCTTTGTAAAAAAATCCCCTTCCCTGTCCCTGGCATCTAATGCCCCCCACCCTGTCTTAAGTCATAACCCTCCTGCTCCTCCCCCACAATACCCTGATTGGGCCACCAGCACAGCCCTCCACTCACCTCCATGTCCAGAAGCCCATCTGAGTGCTCAATTTAAAGATTGGGGGCCAGGACTCAGGGTGATTGGGGGAAGGGTTCTCTTGATTTGAATTCATCTGGTGATCTGATGGGGGGCCACTAGACACCAGGGACAAGGGAAGGGATTGTTGTTGTTTTTTTCAAAGATTGGGGGCTGGTGCTCATGATGACTGGGGGGAGGGTTCTTGATTTGAATTTGGCCAGTGATCAGCCAGGGGTGGACCACTAGACACCAGGGACTGGGGAGAGGATTTTTTTTTAAAGATTGGGGGCCCGGTGGTAAAATTGAGAAATTTTGCCCACAAGTGGCAAATTTCACTGTATCGAGAACAATACTTCACCCACCCAATGGGTGAAATTTCATATTTCACCCAGTGAAATATTTCACAAAATGTGCAAATTCCACAAAATATTTCACCCAGCAAAATTTTCCAGTTTTGCACCCTAATGAGGTGAAGTAATAAGATGGCTATGCTGACAATTTGGCTGCTGGTGTCCTACAAATGGTAGCACTGGGCCCTCTGGGTCCTGCACTTCCACAACTACATACACATATGCATCTACAGATGGATGAGCGAGCTCTCACAGGCAAATAAGGATATGATTATACTATGTCAAAAAGTAAGGAAATAAATCACAAAAATCTTTTTTAATGCTCTACTTAGGGTTAAAGTGACAAAGTGAAGTAGCATTATGGTTTCCAAACCTAACACCCCACCTCCACCCTGCACACACCAACAGGTGTCGGGGCTGTGCCTTGGGGTTGTTAGCCCTAATGCTCACCCTATTCTCCTATACTGTACCCATCTTAGCTGATTTAATTATGGAATGGAGTGAGTGTTAGGGCTGACTGCCCCAAGGTACACCCCTGACACCTGTTGGTATATGTACAGTGGGAGTGGAGTGTTAGGGTTGGAAACCCTAATGCCACATTTCCCTACTTTTGTGTCTTTTTGTGTCTTATATACTTTGCAAAAAAATCCATTAATGCATCAGTTATGGTTGTTTCCACAGTGGCAAAAATGTGGAAATTCAACATTAGGTTTACCACCCACACCCCACCCCCACACCACCATCTTCTACACACCAACAGATGTTGGGGTGTGCCATGTGGTCATCAGCCCCAAGTCTCACCCCATTCCATTCCAGTTACAGAATAGGAAAATGGGGTGAGAGTTAGGACTGATGACCCCATGGCACACCCCGACTTCTGTTGGTGCATAGAGGATGGTGGCGTGGGGGTGGGGTGATAACCCTACCATTGAATTTTTGCCCACCCCTTCCTTCCAGCCTGTAGCCCCCTGTCTGAAACACAAGATACAGCTCCAACCTAGTACATCATAGTGATGCAGTTTGGCCAACATAATCTGTCTGATCTTTTTTCATGAGGGCCCTGTGGGCCCTGCTTGAAGACATCACATTTGACCTCATCTGATCAGGGCAGGGGATGGGAATTAGGGTTGACAACCTAAAGTAAGACCCCACCACGGATTCACCAATACTCCATAGACCCAAATCCCTTATGTTTTTCATTTCCCTTCTTTGTGTGCTTCACATTCTACAATTCTAATGTCTGTATTAACATAGTTTTTTCTTGCAGTGAATCTCCCTTCTTTTTCTGATAGTAGAATTGTATCATTTGCACATGCAAAATGAAATAAATACAATACTAGAGACAGTACTGACCCAGTGCATGGACACAGCAAGCCCCAGCAGGCATGTCGGATATTTTGCAAGTGAGGTTCCCTGACCCACCACAGGGTGTGGCATCTGTGACAAAACACTGCTCCACCCCTAATTAGGCCAGGGCTAGTGTTGCATACTGCAGCATCTTCCCCATCAGACTTGCCCCATTAAACTGGCTCACTGAGTTCACACTTGAATTCAGCACTCTGGCATGGTAAGAAAGCATGTTCCCCACTGGTGAAAAGGACATCTCTGCAAACAATGTTACTTAATAAATTCTTTGTTTTGTAGTATTTTGTCACCAAATTTTCAGCATAGTCTTCTTTTGATCCCACCTCATAAACCTGGTAGGTGAAAATGTTCAAATCCATGCTGAAATGCCATTGTGTGCACAGGTGCAAAAACATGTTTCTGCCAGGATGTGAAAAATGAGAGCTGTACAGTTCATGAGGTGGTGTGAAAAAATAGCTATGTTGAAAATTTGGAGTCAAAATATTGAAAATTACCAAAGTTATGTGCGTGTGTAGAAAAGTAGAAAACTTTTAACAAACGCTTGTAACTTGGTCATTTTTAGGAACTGTTTCACCAAAATTTCAACATGGTCTTTTTGGTACCCCACCTCATGAACACTGGTAGTAAAATGTTGTTATTCTTTCCCAAAAGATGATTTTGTGCAGTCATTGCAAAATCACCTTCTGGGCCCGATTAACAAAATAACACTGCCGGTGTTCATGAGGTGGGGTCCCAAAAAGGCTATGCTGAAAATTTGGTGAAAAAAGTTTTAAAAATATCAAAGTTTTTAACATAAGTTCAAAACACCTTTGTAATACATTATATGGCACTTAACTGTATTTCTCAGTTCATGGTTTGGCTTTGAAGAGTGCAGATGTGTCTCAGTCCACAGAGGATGACAGCATTCAACCACCAGTGGTAAGTATAGGGTAGGGGGGTGTGGGGTGGTGGGTGCTCAGTGGGAGGGTTGGTATGGAGGAGGGGAATGGCAGGGATGACTAGGGATGGTTTTCTTTCTTTCAGGTTAAAAAAAACATACATCATGGGACAGTTTTCCTTTTCCAGTGAAGATCAATAAACTATTGTGTAAAAATTCTGGGGCCACATAAACGTACTCCTCAAGGGTTCCACAAGTAGTCAAATGGACTCCATCCTGGTAGGGGACTCACTGACTAATGTTCCATCCATAGTTGTTGAGGCCTTCTGTGTCTCCTTCTGTATCCCAAATGGGCCTCCCCTCCCTGCCCTCCCCAGGCCTGCCCTTTACCCTGGAGAGGCATGGGTGCACACATGGCCTCAATTCCACCCAAAGCTGGGAAATCAGTCTGAGGTACTACCTCTCCTATGCAAAACTAACCCTACTTCCTCCCTGGGCCATGACCAGCTTGAACCTTGCCTACTGAGGGCTGCTGCCCTGGCTATTGCCCACCCTGTCACCCTCCTCATAAATAGGTTGCTTCAGGAAGGAATAGTCCCAACAATGTGGAAGGTAGCGACCATTGTCCCTGTCTACAAAAGTGGACCCCGAGACAAATTGGGAAACTACAGACCAATCTCCCTTCTCAGTCCCCTTGGGAAAATTCAGGAAAGACTAGTCTCTAACCAGCAACAGGTTTACCTAGAGCAGCACCTTTTCATGGCTGATGTGCAGCATGGTTTCAGGAAGGGCCATGGTACCGACACTGCTCTCATCCGGCTCACAGCAGACATCCTTGCCTCTATGGACCAAGGCTCCCCAATGGGTGCAGTCTTCATTGACCTATCCAAGGCCTTTGACCTTGTCAACCATAATCTCCTTCTCTCCAAACTCCTGTTTCTAGGACTAGATGACCACTCGCTTTCATGGTTTGAGAGCTATCTGAACGACCATACCCAAAAAGTCCACTGGAGGGGTACACAGTCTGGACCCAGACCAGTTACCACTGGGGTGCCCCAGGGCTCAATCCTGGGCCCCCTGCTCTTTTCACTCTTCCTCAATAATATTGAGGGAAACTGCTTCCTCAGCAAACTCATTCTGTATACGGATGACACTGTCATATACTGTAGTGACCCCCAACCTAGTGTCATCTCCATAAAACTGCAGGACAATCTCTCAACTCTTGAGGCCTGGTTCTCTGCAAACTCCCTGAAGCTCAACAAAGGAAAAAACAAAGCTGTACTGTTTGGTTCTAGACACCTGGGCTCTGACAGAAGTGAGCTGCTCCAGATCAGCACTAACCAAGGAAAAAGAGTTGAGGTCATGACCAGTTTCAAATACCTTGGGATCCATCTTGACCAAGAGATGACCTACAGACCCCATATCAACTCCATAATCCAGTCCATCCACCAAAAGCTTGGCCTCCTCTACCGTCTGGGGAACTCCCTATCCTGTGTTGCACATCGAGCAATTGCCTGCTGCAATCTTCTCCCCTCCATCATATATGGGGCTCCTCTATTGCAGTTCCTCCATGAGATGGAACTCAATAAACTTACCATACTCTATAACTGAGTGGCTCGCTTCGCTACAACCTTCTCTCCTAGGAGGCATCATTGTGAGGCACTTAAGGAACTGAACTGGCCCACTCTTTCTAAAGGAACTAAACTGGCCCACTATTCGACACAAACTAGACTACCCCGTTGCCTGCCTTGCCTTCAAATTCTCTACCCTTGGTCCCCTTTCCCATCTTAGTGGACTACTCTCCCCCAAAGTACAATGCCGAACCCTGCGATCCTCTGCAAATCACCCCCTGGACATCCCTCGGATACGCTCCAACCAAGGCAAATGCTGCTTCAAATATGCTGCCTCCCTTCTATGGAACTCCCTACCAGCTAGCTTGATTGACTCACCCACCCTTAACCATTTCAAGACTGGACTCAAACTATATCTTCTCAATCTCAGCCTATGTGGCTGCAACGGTTAGCTCCCTAGTTCAGGTCTCATTTCCGTCACACTGCCTTGAACCTCACTTCATCCTGGATGTATCTCCAAAACTATGATGTCAATTTTCTGTTGTTGTCTTAATTCCCTACTAATTGGTGTGTAACTTGACATCATGTATTGCTTATAAGAGCCTGAATGTGAACCTGATTCTACCCCTGTAAACTGTTGCTAATGTATATTTGTGTAACTATTGTAACTACTGTAAATAATGCTATTATGTGTCTTTTTCTGTAACTAATTCTGGGTCAGCCCTGAAAAAGGGATCTCTGGTCTCAGTGGGATTACCCAGTTACCAAAATCTAAATAAATAAAATTTCAAGACACTGGCAGTGGACTCCCCAGTGGCCCACACTGCTAAGAGGGGCTTGAAAATGCTGAGACAGGGATTGGGACCCCGATTTCAATACTTCCAATAAAACAATGGGCTGCTGGGGGAAAGGGGCATCTGACACTGAAGTGGGCATCCCAGTGTCAGATTGTACTAAAATATAACTAAATAACACAAAAATGTAAATAAATACACTGCCACCAGCAATTTGGGGCCCCTAGTATGCAGATGCACTTTCTTAATGCACAGCACAGTCAGGATGGTGGTGCTATAATGACAGTAGCCCCGTGCCTTACATACGAGTCATGACTCAGAAGGGGTTGCCATACAACACAGCTGTCATTTATTAATAAACAACAGCTTATTGCAACCAGCTGTTGTTACAAAAATTCAGCTATCTGTAGAATGCTGCTTTTTTTCCAACTGTGCATGCTCACAAATGGAACTTTGTTCTTAAATAATTTAAAAAACACTTGGCAGTTGGACCTATAAGCAACAAAAGCACATACTTTGGACTAACCTCTATCAAACCAGAAAGTTTCAGGTTTCAAAGCCATACATTTTTTTAGTTATCAGGTGGCAAACAAAGTCTTAACATTTTCAAAAATGGTGAGTGTTATTTTTTTGCACCTTTGTAACATTACCCTCACTGAACCGATCGATATGATATTTTCAGGATCCAAAGATCCTGTTGCAAAAACTGTTCTTTCTACAGTTCATGTAAATCAGTTAAATGGGGGCAAAGTTATTAAGGTGCAAAAATTGGATTTAACATGAAAGTGCTTACTCAACCCTAATTTACAGGCACTACCATGCCTGTTTGAATAGCGAGAGAGGGACAGAGACATTATAGAGTTGAGTAGGGTGTTCAATGGTAAATCCTTAACTTTGCACCTTAACAGCTTTGGCATAATTTGATGGAATATCCCACAAATTTGTATGCTTGATCCCGTTTCAATACTGACAACAAATGGAAAGTTTCATAATGGTGCATTGTATGATTTCTGAGATCTGGATACACCTTATTTTATAAAACGATCACTTTTGTACTATACTTAACATAGTCTGGGTTTTTTTGTATGTTTTTGCTGTCATGTACAGGCTACACAGTAGTGAATATCTCCACCAAACTTTCAGGGTAGAGGTGGCCTGTGTTCAGATAGTGCCCTTTAAAGGTTTTGTGAAAAAATATTCAACAGTTCCAGAGTCGAAAGGATTGTATGTATGGTTTTGGGTAGCTGTCTGTTGCGAACTAAATAATTTTTGGTTCATGACATGGTTTTTGGTTCACATCAGTTAGGTGTTATGAACTGAAAATGCTACTGAGAAAACAGTTTTTTCAGTTTGTTACAGCTGCCATCTTGTTTCTCCATTTCAGTTACCATAAAAATATGAAAATATATACAAAACTGACACTTTGAGTAAAACAAAAACATGACTTTTGCAAAAAAGACATCCAAAAAAGAAGAGTCAGATGTCTGTTTTTTTTTTAAAACAAATGCGCTACAAATAGTATTTTCAGACATTGGGATTGTCCTCATCCAGTTTTCATTTTGTCAGATTTTTTTTGGTTCAAACTGAAAAATTTTGTGTTTGCAATCTGAAAATTTTAGTTTGTAATTTGAAAATGTTGGTATAAAACAAACATTTTTGTTCACAAACTGAAGGTTTTGGTGTAAACAAATAAATATGGCTCCAAACTGAAAATGTTGGTGTAAATGGAAATGTTTACCTCATGAAACAAAAATGTTAGTGCAAACTAAAAATGTTTGTTCATGAACCAAAATGAAGGTTTGCAAACTGATAGTTTTCAGTTTGAAGCAAAAGTAGTCCTCAGTGAGTGCAGGTACTGCTATCAGGCAGGAATGCCCTCTTGTCCCCCTACAAAATTCCCCTTTATTCTGTAGTTCTCATTCTGAATCTCAGTCTTCCCTTACATGTCCCAAGTAACCGTATAGTGAGACAAGTCTTCTATTTTGCATAGGGCCCATATAGCCCTGTACCTGCCTACACATAGCTGAATAGAGGCATAGGGCCTGGAAGACTCTGCTCTTCTGCAGCCAGAATGACTCTTGGCCCTGCACATCTGCATCTGTAGTTACATGAAGGCAGAGATGTTAGAGGTCCCTGTGGTTCCACAGCCCCACAGAGAGCCCCAAAAATATGTGGCATTAATTGCCAGCAGGGAAATTGACACTTCAGACTACATACAGACTCTTCCTTTGGCACAGGGTCAAGATGGCCTGTGAGTTTGCATATGTTAATGAAGGGACCTGAGTGAATGAGGATACAATTCTACTATCTCAAAAAGAAAGGAAACTTATTGCAAAAAAAATTTGTTAATCCACCAGTTAGGGTTCAAGTTAACACAACCCTAACACCCCATTCCATTCCATAAGCAGCAAAGGGAAAACACATGATGGTTTTTGGTCTCTGCAGACTTGCCAAATCAGTGATGGGATCTTCCTTGGGGTTGTCAACCCTAATATTCACTCCCTCCCCAACCCACAGCCTCCTGTCCAAAGCTCAAGGTACAGCTCCAAGTCAGTACCTCATACTGATACACTCTTCAAAGGTAGATAAGTATGTCTCACTACATGTTGCCAAAACAATGTGTTGTTTTCTTCATCCAGGGCCATGAGAGCCCTGTTTGAAGAAAGGAGATCACTAATGGAACAGAGTGAGCATTAGGATTGACAACCCCAAGGAAGACCCCACCACTGATTTGCCAAGAGTGCAGAGACCCTAAACCCCAATGTTCTTTCCTTTTGCTGTTTGAGGGGTTGGGGTGGTACAGTATGCTATGGTTGGAAACACTAATGCCACATTTCTGTACCTTTGTGGCTTTAAATTGAACTTTAACTGGTGTATTAACAAAGATTTTTGCAAAGAATGTATTTTCTTTTTGAGATAGTTGAATCACATCCTAATTTATGTAGGTCCTTTTGGTACCTAAATGAAGATATGCAGATGCACAGGGCCCAAGGGAAGAAAGGGAAGATGCCATCCACCTATGGAAGTGCAAGGTCCTTGCATGCTCTGCATTTCCATACAGTGATGGTTGCTAAGAATTCATGGAAGGACAGGTGGGCTGTGGAAGTGCAGTGCTCTTTATTCTCTGTGCTTCCATGCAGCTGCAGACATAAATTCACAGAGGAAAAAGTCCATTTGTCAGCCAAGGTACAGGGCCATCTGCCACCCAAAGGTGCAGACGTGCTGGACCATGTGCCAAGAGTAGAGTTGTTTTCACTATATGTGCAATCAAATTTCGTGGCAAGAAACCAATTTTAGTCACAAAACCAAGAATTATGATGTGCAATCAAATTTCAAGTTGAACAGACAATTTTTGACACAATATGAAAAATCATGGTGTGCAATCAAATATCTTGCTGAGAAACCAGTTTTCTGCCATGAAATGAGAAATTATGGTGGGTAACCAAATTTTATGCTGTGCAACCAATGTAAGTCATACAATGCAAAATGGTATTCATAATGCAATTTCATGTCGAAATACCAATTCAAGACCCTGAACGAAAAAATTGTGATTCGCACTGAAAATTTAATGTCGCAAATTATAATTATGAAATGTCACATGCAGGGATAAATTATGATCTGCATTGAAATTTCATATTAACTGACCAAGTATTTTGCTGTAAAATGAAAAATAAGCTGTGTAATCAAATTTCATGGTGACCAATTTGTTGCAAAACAATAAATCATGGTGCACAATCAAATTTCATCCTGTTACACTAAGTTTCTGCTGCAAAATGAAGAATTCTAATGTGCAATTAAATTATAAGTTGAGAAACCAATATTTGTCATAAAATGAAAAATCATGGTGTGCAAATTTCATGCTGAGAAACAAATTTTCTGTTGCAAAATGAAAAATTCCGATGCGCAATCAAATTTTAAGTTGAGACCAATTTTTGTCATAAAACAAAAAATCATGGTACTCCATCAAATTTCATGCTGAGAAATCAAGTTTCTACTGCTAAACAAAACATTAGCATTTTTTGAATTGCATTTAAATAGTTTCATAAGTCAAATATAGTTTCACACCACTATAATGGTACAACACAGAAAAGCATGTCATCATTCAAAAAATAGGAAAAACATTAAAATGGGCAGGAAAAATATATAAAACCTATTTATTTATTTATTGTTATTTATTGAAAAGTTTCACCAAGTATGGTACACTGAACAACAAGTTGCTCGTCTCCCGTTACGACCTGGGGGAGCGGGTAATGGGAGTTACATTGTATTATTAAGTACAAGCAATTAACACAAAAGCACATTACACAAAAGCATATAAAGCATGGGTTATAAGCATAAAGGCAGGGATGACAAGGTCGACAAGTTTAAACCTATACTATGACCTAGTGGGTGAGACAGATAGTGGCTAAAGTATTACAAACATGTCCAAAGGCCTACAATACGAGGACTAAATAGTAAAAAGCATCATGTGAGGAAAAGTAACAATGTGGCAACTATTGAGCTAGAGGCCAGGGTGAGTCCCACAGGCTTATAATCATGATTGACTGAAACAAGACACAGAATCTGAACCAGTACGTTCTAATGAGGTAGATTCATTTTTTTTTTCTTATTATGGCTGCTTTGAGTTTGAATTAGTAGTTTGTTACTGAGGTGAGAAACAAGATGGTGACTCTCATGAAATGAAATACATTTTTGATGTGATGTGTACAACATACTGCATCATGAAACTAAAAATGGTCTGGTAACAACACATTTTTGGTGTCATATTGAAATGCTATCGCAAAACCCTACCAAGCATGCTCAGAAAAGAAAAATAAAACAACAATAACTCTGGAACCATTTAATATTTATTTCATGAAACCTTCCAAAGGCACTACATTGCCACAGCATGCTTCCACCCTGAAAGTTTCAGGAAAAAAAATTAAATTCTGTGTAGGCTGTAGGTAAGAGCAAATCCAAATCCCATGGTAAGTACAGGAGAAAAAAAATTAGACATCTTCAGGAAAATTACATATGTGGATCTCAGAAACAATGCAAATTTGCTGTCACAAAACTTTCCACAAATTTAGACCTTGCCATCTAGACAACACATGAATTTCAGCTAATTTCATCAAACACTGCCAAAACTATTAAGGTGCAAAGTTAGGGGTTTAACACAGAACACCCTACTCAACCATAACCCCGCTGATAATATAGTGGTATGATAGCTCCACTATTGTTAGGAGCGAGTAGGGTGTTCAGTGTTAAACCCCTAACTTTGCACATTAATATCTTTGGTACCATCTGATGAAATTAGTTGAAGTTTTGCATATGTTGTCTAGAAGTTAATGTATTGATTTGTGGAAATTTATGTGAAGGCAGCTTGTGCAATTTCTAAGCTCTGCACATGTCATTTATTGTAAATGTCTAACTTTTTTCCTGTACTTAACCTGGATTTTTTTTTTTTTGCTCTCCAAAACAGAATACATGGAATGGAATTTGTATCCCAAACTTTCAGAGGACATGTGTCAAGGTCTGGTGAAAAAATATTAAAGGATTCCAGAGTTCTAAAACTTTAAAATTTAGTGGTTTCTGACCTGTGCATGCACAGTAGGGATCTTTGGATAATATTCTAAGGAAAAAGTAAAGATATGGTGCTGCAAATGTGTTTTTTTTTTGGGGATTTGGCACCACTTCCTTGGCCGGGCACCAAACATTTTTTGTGATGTGCCAACCGCCATCTTGTTAATATTTTTACCTGAACTAACAAACATGGAAAATACATACAAATACTGAGATTTTAAAAAACAAACATCAGAACCTAACTAAATGGGACCCGTTTGGCTAGATTCTGATGCTTGTTTCTTAACATAATAGCTTGAGATATCTTTTTCTATGCACCAAAATCCTGGGTTCCCAGTTTAGCGAGAGGATTGCTTCCCCACATTCTCTGTATGAGAACAGCTGGAATTTCTTGACTTCTGCAGCTGCAGCTGAACTCACACTGCCAGCTGCACTGTGAGTTGTGAGACGCCATTTCCTTGGTATTTGGTGGTGCCCCCTACACTCCATTGCTGTCCCTGGCAATGTGTGATTTTGCCATGGTGTCTAGTGACACCCCCCACCCTTATGATCACTGTCCCCATAATAATATAAACTTTCCATGATGTCTAATAGCACCCCTACCCACCGATCGCTGTCCCCCCATTAATACATTTCCCTGGTGTCTAGTGACAGCTCCTACCTGATGATCATCATCTCCATAAAGAAATAAATACATTGTCTGGGGTCTAGCTGAACCCCCCAACCTCCCACTTGAAGCACAACCTGAAATGAAGAAAATGGCCAAACTATTCTTTTTTCAAACCTGTAAAAAAAGAAAATGGTCCCTCACCAATCAGCCCCCCAACCCCACCTCCAACTCAGCACTCACCACCCCACACTCCCCAGCATGCCTTCACACAGCCTCACTCACCTGAACAGGTCTCAGGTTCAAGACCCATTCTCCAATCAAAGACATGTCTTGCTGCGGGAACTAGTGACTGCAATATGAGAAACCAAGGTAGATGCAGTTCAATGTATTTCAATTTGGGTTTCAACTTTTATGCCTAATGTTGCCATTTTTTGACATTTTGACCCCACATATTTAACATGGCATTTTGGGGAACCCGCCTCATGAACAATATGACTGTCATTATGCAACTCCCACCTGAAAGATGATTTCACAGTTGCTTGGCAAATTCACCTTTCAGGCAGGATTTGAAACATTTTTCAGCCCTTGTTCCTGAGGTAGAGTCATAAGAAGGCTATGTTGAAAATTTGGGGTCAAAATATGTAAAAATGGCAAAGTTATGACCATCCATTGCAATTTCACTACACACGCTCATAACTTTGGACATTTTGACTAGTTTGACTTCAGATATTCAGCATAGCTTTCTTATTACCCCACCTCATGTATGTCACAGCTGTCATTTTTCAAATCCTGGCCAAAATATGTTTTCACAACTGTGGTGCAGAATAGTTACACAGAATTACATTTTGGTGGGGATTCAAACATTTTCTGTACAGGGTACATGAGGTGGGATAATAGCATGGCTATGCTGACAGTTTGGTCACTGTTGTCCTATAAATGGAAGTGCAAGGCCCAGAGGGCCCTGTGATTCCACAGCTACATACATATATACATCTATGGAGGGATGGGACCAAAGGGTCCTGAGGACCTTGCACTCCAGCAAGCATATAAGGATACAGTTATACCATCTCAGAAAGTAAGGAAATAAATTGTAAAAAAAAAAGTTTGTTAATGCTCTAGTTAGGGTTAAAGTGACAAAAGTAGGGAAATGTTGTGTTAGGGTTTCCAACCCTAACTCTCAACCCCCACCCTGCACACACCAACAAGCATCATGGGTGTGCCTTGGGTTCATCATCCCTAACAATCATCCCATTCTCCTATACTGTACCCAACACAGCTTATTTACTTATGGAATGGGATGAGCATTAGGGCTAATGACCCCAAGGCACACCCCTGATGCCTGTTGGTGTGTACAGGGTGGGGATGGGGTTTAGGGTTGAAAACCCTAACACCATATTTCTCTATTTCCATTGCTTTAACCCAAACTAGAACATTAACAAACTTTTTTGCTATATGTGTGTATATAGAAACATAGACTTTGATGGCAGATAAGGACCGCTTGGCCCATCTAGTCTGCCCATTTCCCTACCTTCAGGATAGGCTGCAGATCCTAGTTAACCAACAGCCTATTTCTTCCTACCCCCCACAAGAATTGCCTTATGTCTGTCCCATGTATTCTTGAATTCCCCCACAGTTTTAGGCCGCACAACCTCCTCAGGAAGGCTGTTCCATGCATTCACTACCCTCTCTGTGAAAAAATACTTCCTTACATTGCCCCGAACCACCCCATCTTTAAATTTTGTGTGTGTGTGTGTGTGTGTGTATATATATATATATATATATGTACACACACAGTACAAGTCACTTTAAACTGTTCCATCAACTCTCTGGTGTAGAATTTATTTTTTATGATGCTACTGGATTGGCAACTCAAACTGCTGAAGCTTTCAACTATGTTCCAACCATCCTTCACTGCCTATTCAGCTCACATGTAACTGTTTAGTGAAATGGCAGTAGCTGCATTTTCATGTCATTGTTTATAAATATCACATCATTCCTTAAGAGCATTGTTTATAAATATCACAGCATTCCTTAAGAGTTGTTTAGTCTGCCTTCTGAAATGAAACTCATAAGCACTCAGGTGAAAATAAAGCTTATAGTTCATAACAGCTAGATGCAAGCCAATGCTAAACTTTTACTAATTCATTGAATTAAACCCTGCACAGATTAGGAATCTCATTGAACAATGCTATACCAGTGAGTTGAGGGAACAGTTTAATGTGACTTGTACTGTATATGTGTATATGTATATGTGTGTGTGTGTGTATATGTATATATATATATATATATATATATATATATATATACAAACATATATCTATATATATCCATATATTATAGGGATGGTAGTGCCCACATAGTTAGGGTTCAGTTAAGCCCCTAACTTTGTACCTTGATAGCTTTGCCCCTGCTCAACAGAATTGTACATACTTTTGCATGTATGGTCTGGGGTCAAGGTCTCTTGATTTGGCAAGTTTTGTGATGGTCATAAGATATGGATAGTGTACAAAGTGGAAAAAATCGAAGGGTTTTTTTGCTCTCACCTACAGCGCAGATGGTTTGGAATTTTGTTCTGACATTTTCAGGTTAGAAGGGACTTGCCCTAGAAAGTTGCCTTTTTTTTAAGAAATATTAAGCCATTCCTGAGTTATAGGGATTTGAAATTTTGGTTCTGCGCTAGCTCACTAGGGTCATTAATTTATATGTTTGATACATTTGCTACAAAAGAAGAATTTGGACCTACTCTAGCAATTTCTCACAAAAGAAAACTCTTCTTTTGTGAGTTAAAATTCTTCTTTTGTGAGAATAAATCTTGTTTTGCATGCCACCCATCTCATTTTTTATTAAAAAGAAAAGGAAAATTGAAAACCATTAAAAATTATGCCCTGGAGAAAATCAAACACATTAATCTAGCCAAACAGGACCTGTTTTGCTAGATTGGGTTGCGTTTGTTTTGAAGACCCCAAATAATGGTTTTGGAATATCCCTAAAATCCTTGGTGGAAGACTTAGAAAGGGGGTCCCAATTCTTCCCCTGAGAGCAGAACTTCTTCTTTCATGAGTCTCACAAAAGAAGAATCTCAGCACGTGAAGGAAAAGGGTGAGACTTAATTGTTTTTCATAGTTCTTTTGTGAGCCGATCTTCTTCTGTTGTGAGTCATGAAAGAAATCATGAAAAAAGGTCAGTTCATGAAAGAAAAGTGTGGAACTTTTTTCACAGTTCTTTGGTGAGGTCACATGAAAAAACAATTGGTTCTTTCATAAGAGCTCACATAAAAACTGTCCATGAGTGGGACTTTCTTGAATTGTGAATATGCAGATGGAGTCCTGCAGATAGCTTCAATAGGAACAGTTATCCACTGATCCCTAATCTGTCTCTCTCACTCTTTGCCTCTCACTCTCTCTATCAATCTATCTATCCATTTTATGTATTTTTTTAATATTTAAGTGGACCATGGTGCCCATGCTAAGTACCACTTCTTTCTCCTCCTTTCCTTCCAGGTTGTCAACCCCTTCCCAATTTTTTTAAAGTATTACCATAAGTGAACTGGGGTGCCCATCCCTGGTACCACTTCTCTTGCCTCTTCCCTCCAGGTCTCCCACTATTCTTGCCTTAATATATGTGGCAGTACTGGGGTTCCCAGCCCCAGTGCTGCTGAAGGTCTTCCTGACACTGGGGTGCCCAATCCCCAGTGTTGGCTTGTGTCTTCTTAGAATAAAAAAAATTATCCCGCCTTCCTTTTTTTTTTTTGTTGGTGTAAGTTGAAAAAATAAAATGGTTCTTTGGTGATCTGACCTCCCAGATCCCCACCCACCCCAACCCAACGCCACACACCCACATACACTATTACTCCCATGAACATGTTCCACAATGTTGACCCAGTCTCTAATTACATACATGTCTTACTACTGGAACTGTCAACTATGATATGGGAAAATAAAGTAAGGCTGGTTTAATTTAATGCAAAGGGGTTCAAACATTGATTCATAACTTTGCCATTTTTTTTATATTTTTACCCCACATTTTCAACATTGCTTTTTTGGGACCCACCTCATGAGCAATGGCGGTGAAGTTATTCAAATCCATTCCAAAAATTGATTTTGTGGTCACTACATCAAATCAACTTTCAGGCCGAATTTGGAAATTTTCTTCACCCTTATTTATGAGGTGAGGTCATAAGCAGGCAATGTGGAAAATTGGTGTAATAATATTAAAGATCTGGTGACATGTTCAGGTGAACTTAAAAAAACATAATATTTAGACATAGTCTAGCTTGTATTTCCCATTAGTTCTGTATTTCTCTTCCCCATTATTTAATACTGAGGTCATTTGTATGAAAACAGGATTTCTGCTCCTGAAGAGTTCATCTAGTCTTGCTCGCTACCTGAAGTCATAGAACACTACTTTTGACCTCACAGTTACTTCCATGGAAACACTGTGATGTCACAACAGAAGATTATGGCTTGTAGTAGGGACTAAGCTATAGAGGCAGATGAACTCAAAATAAACTATAAGCAACAGCAATAATATATTCATAGATACATAGATACATAGACAGTGTCGGCAGATAAGGGCCTATGGCCAACCCAGTCTGCCCATTTGAGCTTGTAAGTTCAGTTTATGTTTTCCTAGAAGTCTGTTGCCCCTTACCCCTGACCTCCAGAATTCCTTTATGTCTATCCCATGCATTCTTAAATCCCGTCATTGTTTCATACACATTTCCTTAGAATGAATTATGGAGAGGAGAAACATATAAAATATAAAGGGAATGCAAGCATAATTGTACCTAATTATTATGTTTTTTAAAGTTTTCTTTGACACATCAGTAGCTCTTTAAAAAACAACAAAGTTATAAATGTACAGGGGAAATGTTTCAATGCATGCTCATAACTTTGATCATTTTCAATATTTTGATCCCAAATGTTCATCATAGCCATTTTTTTCACACCCCTTCATGAAGGTGACAGATGTCATTTTTCAACTCCTGCATAAAACATGTTGGTGCAGTTGTGGTGTGAAATAACATTCAGTCAGAGTTGAAGAGTTTTCACCTAACAGGTTCAAGACATGGTATAATAAGAAGGCTATGTTGAAAATGTGGGGTCAAAATAGTAAAAATCAACAAAATTATGAACATACATTGACTTTTTTTATGCTCACGCCTAGATTTGGGAATTTGCAACATTTTGACCCATTTTCGAAAGTCATTTTTTCACACCACCTCATCAATGCAACAGCTGTAATTTTTTAAATCCTGGCCAAATGTGTTTTTGCAGATGTGGGATTAAATAATGTTTCAGCAGGGATTTGAAAATGTTCACCTTCCGGGTTCAAGAGATGGGGTGATAAGAAGGGTATGTCGAAAATTTGGTGTACAACTATAGTAAAAAGATAAAATTATGAGTGAACATTGAAGTATTTTTGTTCTTTTTTTGTGGCCAAATGAACTCCACATTTAGTGCAAGGTCCAAGGGCCCTATGCATCTTCATCTATACAGTAGTCATAAGGAAATGTAGGACCCCTTCTACAGCCAGACTCCTCACTTGGTGTAGGGCCTGGGCACTGTATGTCTACATCTATAGGCACATGGAAGCACAGGCCCCAAGGGTCCTGTGTTTCCACAGCTAGGTGGATGCCTCACTTGGTGTAGAAGTGCAGGGCTTGCAGCGACCTGTGCTTCCACTCCCAGACAGACTTCTCACTTGGTTCCAGGCCCAAGGGCCCTGTGTGCCTACATCTGCAGCAGCACAGAAGTGCAGGGTCCAAGGGGCCATCTACTTCCACAACCACATAAATCTATTCATGCAGGTCCAGAAGGAACCTGCATTAATGAGGATACAATTCCACTATCTCAAAAATAAAGGAAATTAATTTGAAAAAACAGTTAATGCAACACATAGGGTTCAAATTAAAACAGAAAAAGTAGGGAAATGTGGCATTAGGGTTTCCAACCCTAGCTCTACTCCCAAGCATCAAAATGTCAGGCCCACACAGGCAACCAAATCCAACCATCATCATGTAAGACAAACAACATACAACTGTTTCCAGATGACACAAATGCAGTTGCACTGATGTGCCACCTTTTGTGGATTTGTACCTGTAGCTGCATAAGCACAGGCCCCAAGGGGGCATGTGCTTATGTAGCCATACCTTTATGTGTATGCTGTACAGCATGTTCTGAAGGCGGAAGGCCCCTTGGGGCTTGCACTTCTGCAGAAAGAGTTACTCATGCATGCTGCATGAAGTACCTCAGTAGATAGCTTGATGCATTACTGTATGGTTTTCTAGATGTAGCTGTGTAACTGAAAACCTGCTCCCCCTTAAACATTTATTATATCTACTGCTGAAAGCATGATACCCATATTGCAACAGTACTTCTGTCTGCATAACGGCAAACCCACCCAAGGCCTGCCTTTCTGTAGTCAGAAATTGGTGTGTACACCTTATGCCTGTGGGTGAAGAGGTGTACATGTGCTTCTGCAGATATAAGAATTGCTGCAATTTTGGTGTCATGTATTTGTAGCACCTGAGCGCTGCAATGGCATACCAGAGATCTGAGGTTCAAATCCCAGTAGGCCACACTTTTCCTTTCTCATTTCATTCCTTGATTTAAAAATATGTATACCTTGCAGGGGTTAAACTACACTGAGAGAAGTGGTATTTCTAACATTGGTTCCTAGTTGCATAATTGTGCAACACTAGAGAAAGGAGTGTGTGTGGCTGTAAGGAAATTCCTCAGATGCTTTGACCAGTGAGCCTGTAGCTTAATGGTTAGAGCACTGGAATGGCATACCAGAGATCAGCCATTCTATAAACTTGGATATCAATTGTTCCTCTCCCTGCCAAATACATAAACAATCATCGCTATATCCATACCATTTTGTCACATTATGGAAATAGGGGTTCTGCACAGGATTGTTTGCAAATGGAAGTTGCCACCAACCCATAAACAAATTAACATAACTAGGTGCCATATTAGCCACCATTGCTGTACCACTGAGTTGCAAGAAATGCTGGTCTCCAAATTCAAAAATATTACGCTTAAGGATGAATTCTAAGCCTTCCAATATGAATTATATTGGAACATTTTCAGAGTGTATCTAATTCTCCAAAAAAGAACCTGGATGTATTCAACCCCTTGTCATATGGCATTGAGGTGTGCAAGGATACCACATCTACGCCAATCCATACCATGTCATCCAGCCATATAATACCTTGTAATTTGTGTAAAGTATCTGTAGTGTCTTATATGCTGGTAATGTTACCACACAGCATTGCAAGAAAAAAATCTAAGAATTCACACAGATTTTCACATATTGCTCCATTTCCCAACACTATGGGTCTGCCAAGGGAGACATTTATATTTTTATGCACTTTTGGCAGTGCATAAAACCCAGCTGTTACACAGAGTTCTTTCCATATAAATCTAAATTCTTCCTCTAGAATATCACCTTCTAAGACTGCTTGTGCCAAGATTTTATATAGATCCTTGTTAAAACTGGATGTTGGATTAGCATGTAACACTTTGTATTTTTTAGCATCATTCAACAAATCCATAACCATTTTGATATTGCGTTCTGCTCATAGCCACAATATTACTGCCTTTGTTGGTGGGTTTTACCACTAAGTTTCTATTACTATTTTCTCAAGTGCAATTCTTTCTTTTTTGGTAAGGTTCTGTTTTTTAATCTCTTTCAATACTGTTTTTTCATAGGCTAAATTATTAGGGTTTAATGTCACTGGATTAAATGTAGATACCTCTTTAAATCTTTGTTTCCTTTGTTGTAGAATGTCCTGTGGTATTTACTGTATATCTCAGTTACAATATATGTGACAGTAACACCAAATGGCTTTTGTGTTTGTCCCAGTTCTGCAGCATTCAAAACAGTCTGTAATGAGGTTTCTGTGCATTCATCTATTCCATCATAGACCTCTGCTGTTGTATCTATTGCAGTCTCTGCCATATCCCCCATAAGATCATCCAAATCCTCAATAGTTCCCACTGATGGTGTTGTAGTAATTTTTGTTTCAAAGCCTGTGGTGTTAGGTGATTTTATACTTTTTTTCCGTGAAAAATAACTTTAGTTGAAATTTTCTTAAACAACTTTCTTGCATTAAGGTTAATTTGAAACTTGTTAATGGAGGGAGTGGGGATGTATGAAAGTCCCTTAGAAACAAATGTTTTCTGATTTTCAGTCAGTTCAGTGTCTGATATATTTATCACTTGCAGCCTGTTTTTTTCTTGACCTCAGGGTTTGTTGATTTTGTCCTCCCTTTCCTCCTCTTCTTGTCCTTCTTTTTCTTGTCTTGCTTTTTGAAGTTGTTGTTTGTCTAAAAAAACCCTGCTCAGTAGTTGTGACCTCACCAGCTTGATTGGTATCTTCTTGATTAGGTTCTTGCCTCGAGGCATATGGTGCTAGCTCTTTCTCTATTCTGGGATGAGAACTGCACCCAGGTGTTGCTACGGCCTTTGCTGTATCCCCTACTTCGTTGTCTGTTTTTTGCCCACTTTAGTATATTCCCTTTAATGAAATCCTTATTTTTTTTTTTGTTTGTTTGTTTTTTTTATTTTAGCTTTTGTTGACCGGGTAAGTGCACTAGACAAATCCTGCCTATTTTCAGGCATGACCCGGGGGAGGGGGATACAGATGAATGCCAACTGACCTTGAACCAGCTTAAGCTGTTGGTGGTATTTTTAGTGAATGAGGGAAATTTGGCCAGGACACTGGGGGAATTCCCCTACTCTTTTCGATAAGTGCCATGGGATCTTTAACATCCACCTGAACTACCACCAATCCAGGCAGATAGGACTTCGGTTTTAACGTCTCATCCGAAAGACAACACCTCAGAAGTGCAGCACCCCTCTCATGCTGCACTACAGTGTCAGTACTGGGATATTAACCCAAGTGCCAGATGTGGGAACTGAACCCACAGCCCTCTGATCTCCTGATATTGTGACTGTTAAGTCTCTTTTGTTTTCTTGCTATGATCTCTTTCTTATATTTCTGTACAGTTTTCTGAATGGTGGAGTTGCAGCTGTTGTACTCTGGCCTCTGTGTGTGTGTTAGTACCTCCCCCTTATCCTCCAGCCAAATCTTTATTGATTTGTTCTAGTTTAAGTCCCTTGGCTTTGAAAAGTTCTAGAAATGTTTTGGAACACAAGTGAGTGGTTGCTAGCCACTCATTTTTGAAAGAGAAATCTTCATTCCCTCTTGATGGAATAATATTCACAAGGAGGCCCCATGGTACATGTTCTTTACTTAGATATTCCTCTAGGGTTCTAATGTTATATGTAACATCTATACAGTATCTTTGTATAACAGTTTTTGAAGTTTAAAAAAATCTATTTTATGTCACCTTCTGGCTGTGCCTCCATATCAGTAAGCAACTGCTTTGCTCTCCTCCTTCTTGCTTCCAAATTCCCCAATGTCTCCCAGTTGAAACTGTCATAATCTTACAAGGCAGTAGCACTGTCATGACTCTGCACTCTGAAGAGTGAGAAGCTGTAGCTCTGGTTCACTGATAAAGCCTTTTCAAATCCTTGTGATAATGGAGTTTGCCCTTAAAGGGGCAGACCAGGTTGTCCTGGTGCACCCCTTCCCTCCCTTTAGGGCATGGTTGTGCTCAGAGGGGGAAGGAAAAGGAAGGGGAGGAGCCAGGAATTGGAACAATAGGCAGGTAGCAGGAAGGGGAGGGAAGAAGGGAGGTACATAAGGACCAGCACAAGGGGGGCTCAGCCACGTTTGCTGGAGTTTTTGATTACACCAGAACTGCAGCACGTCAGATTGGCATTGATTTTGAGGTTTGGTTACGGGGAAAAAAGAAGGTAAGGACATGGAACTGGCTTTAAAGCAAACAAAAGGGAGAAGGTGTTATGCCACTGTTTTAGTGAAAATGAGAGGATGGACAGAGAAAGATAGTAGGTTTGTTTTGGTTTGTGATTGTGGGAAAGAGGTAAGCAGGGCAGGTTTGAGAGATGTTTTTTAAGATGTTTTTTAAGAACCAGGTAGGAAGACTGCAAGAGGTTGGATACCAGCAGGCTCTGCTGGTGTGAGAGCATTGTTTTTAAGGAGAGGGGAAGGATATATGAAAGAAAAAAATGTGTGTTTTATGTGTGGGTTCTGGGCGTATAGGACAGTCAGGCTTATCCGGTGGTACAGAGAACAAGGTGCAAGGAATAGTTCCTAAAAAACGGAAATGGCTTGTGGGTTTTTTCTAACCCAGCTTCTCTGGGTCTGTAAGCTGAAGGTCACCTGGAGGGAGGCGCGCAAGCTGATTGGTGAGCCGAAGCCATGCGGCCTGATGTCACACGCCACGTGGTGTGGGAGGGGACGGTGTCCCACTACCTGGGCCATGGGAGTCTTTTTACCTTGCCATTTCATGGCCAGGGCCAGTCATTTGCGATGGCCTCACAGGGTTGCTGGGGGGCTGGCTGGCGCTGGGAGAAAGAGGCACACATGGTTGGTAATCGTAGCCATGCGGCGTGGCGTCACATGCCGCGTGGTGAGGGAGTGAATGGTGCCCCATTATGGGGGGCTGTGGTGGACTGCCTTACAGTTTTTATTTGTTGGGGCCTGGAGGTGCTGGTGGGAGGAGGCGAGCGAGGTTTGGTGAATCAGAACCACGCGGCATGATGTCACACACTGCGTGGTGAATGAGAGGATGGTGCCCAGTTCCAGGGATGTGGGGGACTGCCTTACAGGTTTGGGGGAGCCTGGCTGGTGCTGGTGGAGAGGGGCACACATGTTTTTCAGACCGAAGCCACGCGGCGTGACGTCATACGCTGCATGGTATGGTTGAAGTTGGCACCCCCATTGCCTGGGGCTATGGCGATTGCCTCACAGTTACTGTGGGGTCCTGTATGGGCAGTTGGGGTCGGAAGCCAGCATTTTTGGGAGGGTCAAGGACTGCCACTGCTGGGGGAGCCTGCTCCAAGGGTTGGGAGCGCAGGGACGGGGGGGTTTGGTGTGTGATATGGGAAAATGGGGTTTGGATGGTGGGGGCTAAATAGGAGTTTTTTGAGGCCCATGTGCGGAAGTAGGGATATCTGGGGAAGGCCCAGTCGGAGGGAGCATGAATGCGGGTGTGTGACCACACGGAGTGCCAGGACAGGCCGCATGGGTGGGGAGTAATTTTACCTTGACATCTCATGGCCAAGGCCGGTCATTTCAGTTTTCCTGGTACAGCTGCAGGTTGCAGGAGGCTCAGCTGGGTTTATGGTATAAGGGAATGTGGGATGACGACCACGTGGCATGACATCACACACCAAGGGGGGGTTGGTACAAGGGTACAAGAGGTGGGAAGGCTTCAGAGCAATAAGCGAGACTGGTACGACTGTGGGGGCGGGGGTGTTTTTCACAGTGTGGGTTTTTTCATTCATTCTGCAAATACAGATAGTTAAATGACTTTGTTTCGTTCCTATAGTTGTTTTCACAGAAGAGCATGGCACCCAAGAGAAACAGGCCATCAAAGGTGGACACCTACAAGGCGATAATCGACTTGGCTGAGAAAGCGAACAAAATGTGGGAATTGGTGGAAGGGGAGGAGCCGGGGAGGTCTGGTGAGAAGAGAAAAGCAGGTGCTGGACAAGGCGGTAAAGGGAAAAGGCCAGCAAGGGGGATACACGGTCCCACTAAAGTGACACCAGGGACACAGGGGCCCGCCAAGGCAGGTGACCCAGTACCCATGAGTCCTGCGGACCCGGTGATGCCAGTACCCACCCCAGCCAAAAGGAGAGCCTCTCCAGCGGATCCGGTACATGAAGCCCAGAACAAGAAGTCCGGCCCACAGGCCCCGGTAACTCACCCTCCATATCCACCTCAATCACAAGAAGAAGCAAGGGGAACTTTCGAGGATTCCAGGCAACTCGGCCGGGAAAAGGTGGAAGGTAACACATCCAATGCAGTGGGTGATAGCATAAAAGAATATATAGGGCAGATTGTGGCAGCACTGGGGACAGGAGGGCTGGGGCAGATGGAAGCGGCTTTGGCAGAAATTAGGTCAGGTAAAGAGGCACCAGGGGACACAGAAAAAGGAGCCGAGGGGGAAGGAAGGGGCACAAGAGAGGTAGGCGCACCTGGGATGAGAATAGGTGAGCATGTACCGCTAGCCACGAAAGAAAGGATATGGAGGGGAGAATATGTGGATATATTTGCACTGGCAAGCCGGGAGGCAGTGGCAAGGTATGAGGAAGCTGAGAGCATAGCTAAAAGTGAGATGGCAGCTGCCATAGTCCTCTTAGGAAGAAAAGAGGACGACAAGCTTACTAAAGGGAAGACTTGGGATGGGTGGTTTCTAGGTTTTGCCATTTTTTCGGCCATCGTGCTGGAGAAAAGCCGGAGCTAGGCATCCCGCTCATTACCTATTCATTAATAATAAGGAGGGGAAAGCAAAAGGTGGGGTAGGTTGGATATACTACGATGAATGTTTTCATCAAAGGATGGCATCATTTGGGGATGTAAGGTGGGACACCAAACAAATAGACTTATGGACGGATTACGTGACAGATCAGTCCACACCAGAGGGTGGGTAGGGCAGAAAGGTTTTTACGCCGCAGAGAAGCTGCTGGGCTTATGACAGGGCTATCTGCTTATGGCCTCAGTGTCGTTTTCGACATACCTGTTCAAGATGTGGAGGGGGGCACCCGGCTAGCAAGGGCAGCGTGGCAGGGGTGCTGGGAGCACAAGGGCAAGGGGGACAAGGAGCAGGACAGCAGTTTTTTCAGGAGGACCCGGGATTTAAGGGGCAAACATCGAGCAGGGGAGGGAGGGGCCGGGGAAATGGGAATAAAGGGGGTCAAAATCGATGAAAACAGGGAGATCTTGCAGACAGGGAGGGAAGGGGCAATAAAGGGGAATGGGTGGTGCACCATGGAGCAATTTAGTATGGCCAGGAGCCCCATCAACCTGGCGGCATGGACAGTTTGCCTGGATAAATATCTGGACGTGAACATGCGGGAAATGATTTTAAGTGGCTTTAACACAGGGTTCTCCTTGCAGTTTAGGGGGCCCAGACAAGCAAGGGAGGCAAGCAACCTGGGGTTTGTAAAAGGGAAAGAGGAAATGTTGAGGAAAAAGATTGAGAAAGAAAAGGCAGCAGGCAGAGTCGAGGGCCCATTCGAGACCTCCCTACTGGAAAACCTGCGGATATCACCTTTGGGCTTGGTACCCAAGAAACAAGAAGGTGAATTCAGGATGATCCACCACCTGTCTTATCCGGAAGGGGAGTCAGTGAATGACTTTATCAGTGAGAAACATAGTAGGGTAACATACGCAACCCTAGAGGATGCAGTTCGGATAATCCGAGCCACAAGGGATGCATGGATGGTAAAAACAGACACTGAATCCGCCTTCAGACTGCTTCCAGTCAGGAGGGAAGACTGGGACCTATTGGGTTTTAAAAATGAAGGACAGTATTATTTCGACAAAGTGATGCCAATGGGGTGTTCCGCAGCATGTGCGATGTTTGAGGTGTTCAGCACATGTTTGCAGTGGATATTCCAGGAAAAAAACAGGTTATAGGTCGGTCATCCATTACTTGGATGATTTTCTCCTCATTGGAGAGGGGAGAGAGTAGACACAAAGGATGCTGAAAAAATTTCAGGAATTATGCTGGGAGTTGGGAGTCCCATTGGCACCAAAAAAAACAGAAGGGCCCACCAAGATTATGGAATTCCTGGGGATAGAGATAGATGCCAAAAAGGAAGTTTTTAGGTTGCCAGACAAAAAAGTAAGGAAGCTGAGGGAGCTAGTTCAGATACATGCCAACAGGAGACGGGTACAGCTAAGACGGGTGCAGCAGGTACTAGGACACCTGAACTTTGCATGCAGGGCCATAGGACCAGGAAGGGCATTCACAAGGAGACTAGCCAGAGCGACAGCAGGGGTCACCAGGCCGCATCACTGGGTTGATCTGAATCAAGGTGTCAGGGAGGATTTTGGTATATGGGAGGAATTTATAAAGGACTACAATGGGTGTTCGTTTTGGCAGGAGGAGTGGCTGTACAACACAGACCTTGACCTTTACATGGATGCAGCGGGTGGGTCAGGCATGAGAGGTTACTTAAGGGGCAGATGGTTTGCTGAAGCATGGCCGGTCAGTTGGATAGAGGATGGGAAAGTGAGAGACATAACGCTACTGGAGATCATGCCTATATGGGCATGTACCTTGGTGTGGGGGGAGGAATTGTGGGATCAGAAGGTGACATTTTGGTGTGATAATAGAGCGGTGGTGCATGCACTAAATAACAGGGGAGCCAAGTTGGATACAGTCACACAGGTAGTACGACAGTTAGTTTTAAGGGCCTTGCAGCTGAACATGTCTTTCAGAGCAAAACACATAGAAGGGGTGCATAATATCCTGGCTGACAGCCTTTCCCGTCTGCAGCTGGACCATTTCCGGAGGCTGGCACCAGCAGCGGAAGAGCGCAAAACACCCATTCCAATGAACATCAGGGACGTTGGCAGGAAGGAGCAGAAATGCTGTTTCACAGCTCATGGGTCCCCCAGACTCTGAGGGCCTACGATGGGGCCTGAAGGGTTTTTCAAACTTTCAGGGCAGAACACCAGATGGAGGTAAGTGGGCCACTCTCTGAGGAGCAGTTGGGTATGTTCACAGTGGAACAATGGTGAAAAGGGATGGCTCACACCACGATGGGGGTTTATCTGGCAGGGATCAGTGTGATCTGCAGCCTAAAAGGCTGGAATGACCCAACAAAATCGATGCTCATCAGGAGAATGATGCAGGGATGTGGTAGGCTGAAGCGAGGACCGGGGGATAATAGAAGGCCAATAGGTGAGCAGTGGCTAATAAAGTTAAAGGAGGTGTTGCTGGCAGTAAGCAGATCAAGGGAGGAGGCACAGCTATTTCACACAATCTATGTGATTATGTTGGCGGGGGCTATGAGAGTAAGTGAAGTGGTAGGCCATGGAAGAGATGACATGGAAGGCGGTGTGGAATGGGATGATGTGATTTGAGGGACAAGTGAGATAAAAATCAGGCTAAAAAGGTCAAAGAGGGACCAAAAAGAGCAAGGGTGCATCATAACACTAAAAGGGCGGTCAGAGATGGCCTTATGCCCAGTACAGGCCCTGTGGGTTTTCGCCACAGGGCAGAGGGTCAGGTCGGGGAAGTTATTTGTACATGGAGATGGAAAACGGGTCACTGGCTATCAAATTACAGTGGTGCTAAAAAAGTGCATGGGTTTTTTGGGGGAAAACCCAGCTAATTATTCTTCCCATTCTCTTCGGATTGGGGAGGCCTCCCAGTGGGCGGCAACAGGTGAGCCTGTGAAGGACATTTTGGAAAAAGAGCGCTGGCGATCAGCCAGTTATAAAAGATACATTAGAGATTTAAGTTAAAAAAAATAGGTGAGAAGAGAGGCAGGGGGTGGGATAATGCGAGGAGGGCACTGAGATTGTACGTAATTTAATTGATGTTCTTTGCACCCCATAGGTAGAGGGAGGAGCACAGAAGTCTGGATCTGCGGCCATTCCTATATTTACTGGGCTGGTAAGAGAGTAGAGACAAAAGCTGGGGGAAAACAATTGTACCAGAATGCAAGGCAATGTACAGTGGTATGGCACAGCCTACGAGGGATGAGATGGGCACAGCTTCTGCCCACGTTGAAGGAGCTCAAGAGACGATGGCCCAGTCTAGACCTAATTATTTTACACCTGGGTGGCAACGACCTGGCAGATAGACCTTGGGTGCACACATATTTACAGATAAAGAAGGATCTAATGGTAATAAGACAGCGGTGGCCTCAAGTAGGCCTGGCCTGGTCAGATATGAAACCATGAAGGGTATGGACACAGGAACACAGCCACAGGTCAGTGGAGAGAGCCAGGAGGAAAATGAATAGACGGGTGGGGACGTTGATAAGGCAGATGGGGTGATAGGTGATACTGCGGGGAGTAGAAGAATGGGTGGATGACTTCTACAGGTTAGATGGTGTACACTTGTCAGATATAGCAATAGACATGTTCAATGCGGAAACAATGAGTTTCATAGAGGAATGGAGGAAACAGACGGAAGCTGGTAAAAAAAAGGAGGGGGTGAGAATGGTTTTTTCACCCATGAAGTAGGGGAGAGGAGGCCCTTGTTAGGAAGCTAGTCATCGCAAGCTGGAGACTGGCTAGTGGGGAAAAGGGGTGGACGGAGGGGGAAGAAAAAGGAATAACACAAGAGGAGGAAGAAGATGAAGGAGAAAGTGGTCTCCGTCTTCACCATTACCTAACAGAAAAGAAGAAGAAGAAGAAGGCACCCAGGTTTTCGTCTGGGGGGTGGATGATCAGAGAGAGATATATGGATGGAAATAAATGGGCACTATGGCAATATGATAATAAAGAAATGGAAAATGGAATATGAATTTGTGAATATAAATAAATTAATTGCCAATCTGAGCACAACAACAAACAATGGTCTCTGTGTTTTTGTGAGGGAAAAGGGGGGAATCCGGGAAAATGGAGTTTGCCCTTTAAGGGGCAGACCAGGTTGTCCTGGTGCACCCCTTCCCTCCCTTTAGGGAATGGTTGTGCTCAGAGGGGAAGGGAAAAGGAAGGGGAGGAGCCAGGGATTGGAACAATAGGCAGGTAGCAGGAAGGGAGGGAAGAAGGGAGGTACATAAGGACCAGCACAAGGGGGGCTCAGCCACTTTTGCTGGAGTTTTTGATTCCTCCCACCCACCCTACTAGATGGAGTGCGAGGGAGAGACGGTCAATTTGGGGCCGTATTATGGGTCTGTCATGGTGGAGGACAGACGCGTCCGGTTGGACGGTGGACTGACAAAGGTGGATGGCAGGTAATAACAGGGTATGGACTGCCAAAGGTGGAGGGCAGGTGACAGTATGGTGATGGACTGCCAAAGGTGGGTGGCAGGTGATGATTGCTCGGGACTGCCAAAAGTGGAGGGCAGTGGATAAGAGGGATATGGACTGCCAAGGTGGATGGCAGGAAGGAAGAAGGGAAAATGGGGGACGGATGGGGGAAGAAAAAAGGAATAACACAAGAAGAGGAAGAAGAGGAAGGAGAAAGTGGTCTTGGTTTTACCGTTACCTAACAGAAAAGGAGAAGAAGAAGGCACCCAGGTTTTCGCCTGGGGGGTGGATGATCAGAGAGAGATATATGGATGGAAATAAATGGACACTATGGCAATATGATAATAAAGAAATGGAAAATGGAATATGGATTTGTGAATATAAATAAATTGCCAATCTGAGCACAACAACAAACAATGGTCTCTGTGTTTTTGTGAGGGAAAAGGGGGGAATCTGGGACAATTCCATAATGGATGTAATAATGACGCAATGTGGTTTTGGTGGGCATTCAAATCAGTCTGCAATTTCATCCACTACTCAGTGCTTCTTAAAAACTGGGTTCAGCGGTCAATGTGCTAAAAGTCCAGAATACAAACAATGTTGACTGCAAACAAACACTGTAGCATGGTGCAAGGAAAACAAGTGGCAATTCCAAATGAAAGTGCAGCAAATCCTCATTGTTCCTTTGTGCTCAACAGAAAGGCTACAGACACTGCTGTATAAATTTCAAAAGCTTTAATACTTGTTTAAAGTGATACAGAATCTGTAGGTAGACTCCAGATGCCCACAACAAGCCCCGGGCCTTCATGAACACACATTGCTTGAGTAAGATACAAGCACAGGGGCTTGTAGTGGGCATCTGGAGTCCACCTTCAGATTCTGTATTACTTTAAACAAGCATTAAAGCTTTTTAAATTTATATTGCAGTGTCTGTAGCCTTTCTGTTGAGTGCAAAGGAGCTCTGAGGATTTGCTGCACTTTCATTTGGGCTTGCCAGCTCAGTTTCCTTGCACCATGCTACAGAGTGTGTTCGTGGTCAACATTGTTTGGATTTCGGACTTTTCACACCCTGACCACTGAACCAAGGCGTTTCTAAGAAGTACCAAGTAGTGATTGAAATTGTGAACTGATTTGAAGGCCTGCCGAAACTGTGTTATGTCGTTATGTCCTTTTTGGAATTATCACAAGGACTTGAAAAGGCTTTAGAAGTGAACCAGAGCTACAGCTTCTCGCTCTTCAGAATGCAAAGTTGGGATGGTTCTACTGCCTCAGAGGATAATGATGGTTTCAACTGGGAGACACTGGGGAATTTGGAAGCAAGAAGAACGAGAGCAAAGCAGTTACTTACTGATATGGAGGCACAGCCAGCAGGTGACACAAAATAGATGTATTTTTTTAAACTTCAAAGACTGTTATACAAAGGTACTGTATAGCTGTCACATATTATATTATAACCCTAGAGGGATATTTAAGTTAAAAACAAGCACCACAGGGCCTCCATGTTAATATCATTCCATTGAGTGGGAATGAAGATTTCTCTTTTAAAGATAAGTGGCTAGCAGCCACTTAGCTGTGTTGCAAAACATTTCTACAACTTATTATCAAAGCTGAGGGACTTATACTAGAGCAAATCAACAAAGATTTGGAGGAAGTTAAGGGAGGTATTGACACACACAGAGGCCAAACTACAACAGCTGTAACTCCACCATTCAGAAAAGCATACAGAAATATAAGGAAGAGATTATAGCAAGAAAATAAAAGAAACCTAACAGAGATAACAAGGATTTTATTAAATGGAAGATACTAAAGTGGGCAAAGAACACAAAATGTAGGGGGTGCAGCAGAGGCCATAACACCACCAGGGTGTGATTCTCATCACAGAACAGAGAGAAAGAGCAAGTACCACATACTTTGAGGAAAGAACACAAACAAGCAGAAACCAATCGAGCTGGTGAGGTCACAAATACTGAGCAGGTTTTTTTAGACAAACAACAACAACTTCAAAAAGCAAGACAAGAAAAAGAAGGACAGGAAGAGGGGGGATGGGGGAGGACAAAATCAACAAACCCTGAGGTCAGGAAAAAAACAGGCTACAAGTGATACATATATCAGACACTGAACTGATTGAAAATCAGAAAAAAATTACTTTCTAAGGGACATTTATGCATCCCCACTCCTACCATTAACAAGTTTCAAAGTTTCAAATTAACCTTGTTGCATGAACGTTTTTTAGAAAAAATCGACTAAAGTTATTTTTCACAGACAAAAATATAAAACCAACTAATACCATGGGCTTTGAAGCAAAAATTCCTACAACACCATCAGTGGGAACTATCATGAATTTGGATTATTTAATTGGGGCTATGGCAGGGACTGCAATGGATACAACAGCAAATGTCTATGATGGAATAGATGGACTCACAGAAACCTCATTGCAGACTTTTTTTGAATAATGCTGCAGAACTGGGACAAACACAGTAGCCATTCGGAGTTACTGCCACAGATATTGTAACAGAGATGGAAATACTGCAGGACATACTACAACAAAGGAAACAAAGATTTAAAGAGGTATCTACATTTAATCCAGTGACATTGAACCCTAATAGTTTAGCCTATGAAAAAACAGTACTGAAAGAGATTCACGCTCTTATTAATCAAATAGGTAGAAGTCAAAAAACAGAACCTAACCAGAAAAGAAAGAATTGCACTTGAGGAAATAGTTAGTAATGAAAACTTAGTGGCAAAACCTGCTGACAAAGGTGGTAATACTGTGGTTATGAGCAGAACATAATCCAGTGGAACCCTCTTATATTGGACACATTTGTGCAAGCAGGTTTTGTCTATTATAAGGGGCATCCTCTATATCCTAAAGTCTTAAAATGTAACTCTCCTCTATCACAGCTCACACACAAGAGTTAATATCAGAACATGCCCATTCCTCTGCCAACCAAGGGTATGGGGAACTGCTGTTTGTAGCTAATTAGGAACTGAGCAGCAAACAAGACTGGAAAGATTTTGTTGCACAGTACATGTGCTGATTGGGGGTTCAGGGGGATGAGCAGTAAATGTGATCAGAAGACAGTTAGTAGGTAGTTTGCAGCATGTGATAGGAGCACAGAGGAGCTCACAGTGTCTGCTATACAAGGGCTGCAGAGTATGGTAAAAATATGAGCTTTAACATTACAGACATAGCTTTTGGCTTTTGGCTTCTGGCAAGGCAGATCCATCTGTTATAAGCGGGTGTCCACTATAAGGGTGTCCGTTATAAATGGGTTCCACTGTATATCAAAATGGTTATGGATTTGTTGAATGATGCTAAAAACTACAATGTGTTACATGCTAATCCCACATCCAGTTTTAACAAGGAATTGTATAAAATCTTGACATGAGCAGTCTTAGAAGGTGATATTCTAAAGGAAGGATTCAGATTTATATGGAAAGAACACCCTGTAACAGCTGGGTTTTATATGCTGCCTAAAGTGCATAAAAATATAAATGCCCCCCCAACCCCAACAGATCCATAGTGTTGGAAAATGGAGCAGTATGTTAAAATCTGTGTGAATTCTCAGATTTATTTCTTACAATGATGTTTGGTAAAATTGCCATCATATTTAAAAGACGCTATAGATATTCTGAACAAACTAGAAGGTATTATATGGCAGGATAATGGTTTGAATTGGCATAGATGTGGCATCATTGTACACCTCAATACCACAAGACAAGGGGTTAAATGCATGCAGGTTCTTTTTGGAGAATCAGATACACTCTGAAAACATTCCAAAAGAATTCATACTGGCAGATGTAGAATGTGTCCTTAAGCAAAATGCTTTTGAATTTGGAGACCAGCATTTCTTGCAACTCAGTGGTACAGCAATTGGGGCTAGTATGGCCCCTAGTTACACTAATTTGATTATGGGTTGGTGGGAACTTCTGCTTGTAAACAGTCCTGTGCAGAACCCCTATTTTGAGAATGTGACAAAATGGAATAGATATACTGATGATTGCTTATGTATTTGGCAGGGGAAAGAACAATTGATGCCAGAGTTTATAGGATGGCTGAATAACAATGATCTGAACCTTAAATTCACCTACTCTGCTAGCAAAGAGAGACTAACATTCTTATATTTGAAGTTACAAAGCACACCAGGCTCACCAATCAGTACTAAATGCTTTAGAAAGGAAACAGCAAGAAACGCATTACTGTGAGCTGACAGTGCCCCCTCCCCACCCCCCAAACTAAAAGATGCCATCCCATTTAGTCAGCTTCTGAGGCTTAGGAGAAATTGCACAAGAGAGGAGAACATTTTGGTTCAAGATGATGAACTGGAAAAGAGATCTGTAGATCGAGGATATGATAGAACATTACTCAACAAAACAAAACAAAAAGTATTACAGACAGACATTCACTATTGATATGCCAAAGAAAGAAGAAACACTGAGGTTGAGCCTATCTCCTTTATTACAGAGTTCAGTGACATATCAGAAAAAATAGGCAACATCATTCACAAAAATGGGATATCTTAACTAGTGGCAGGACACTGAACAGGGCTGTAGGTACCAAGCCAAGGGTGACTTTTGGCAGGGCACCAAATCTTAAAGATAGTTTAGTTTACAGTAGATTGAGCAAAATAAAAACACAAAGGGCTACGCAAAACTGGTTACCTAAAAGGACATATGGTTTCTTTAAATGTCAAAGGTGCTTAACATGCACATTTGCTATACAACATAAACTTTTCACACACCCACTGGAACCTAGCAACACTGTAAACACTAGAGAATGTGTCGCATGTGAGACACCCTTCATGGTTTATACACTGTGGTGCACATGTAAACTGCTATACATTGCGTGCACCACCAGGCCACGAAAACAAAGAATGCAGGAATACATTAGGTCCATTGCCAATGGAAGGGAGAATACTCCTGTAGGTATTCACTTCTCACGTTATCACAAGTGTAAACCCAAACACATGTAATTCATGGGGATTGAACACATTTCCCCCATGTTAAGAGGGGGTGAGAGAACAAATAGAGTACTCCGGGCAGAAGGATTTGGGATCTTCACACTGAATAGTATTAAACCCCTATGACTGAATGACAGTTGTGACATAAAACCATATTTGAAAAAAAAAAAACGTAGTAAGGTTTTTTCTATTGTAAAATAATGTTCCCAAAACTGTTTTCATGTCTCTATTATCTTAGTCATGGCATTGTTCAGACATAAGATAATTACTCTACATCCAAATAAGGATGCAAATGCATGGCTAGGGAACTTTTTCTACGTTGTAGCACAACCTTATGGGTAGGTTTATTGTCTTCTGATGGCCACCCTTAAAATATGAATGCTGACACATTTTATTATGTATCAATTTTAATTGATCTTTATTAAGTTTCATCTCTGATATTTAAGGTAAAAGTGCTCTCATGATTCAATGCTTACTTGTCATAGCTTATTTTGAAAATATCTATTTCGTTTTTTCAAAATAAATGATGGGAACTAAAATGTATTGAATATCTGGAAATCTTAATCTGAATATGCTTAAATGTTTAAATGTTTGCTTTGCTCTTTCTGTTTAGGCATCCTCTTCCTTTGGCAACATCCACAACCTTGGTGAAGGCGATTGATACTAAGAAGCCTTGACAGTATGCAATCTTTCATCCCAAGCCATGGGGGCTTTCCTTTATATTAAGTACTGGTAACCAATGACCTACAAGTATTAAATGCATTTTGCAATAATTGTTACCACTACTACACTTCCAAACCTAATATCTTACTCATGCAATGTGTGTTCATGGCTCCTCATTTTAGGTACAGTGGAAATTTGATAAAGAATAAGAGAATTTGTTCTTATAAAATACCATAATGCAATTCAATCAATCTTTCAATCAATCAATCAATCTTTATTTTACCAGGTGGAACACTTTTGAGCAAGCTCATTTACAAGGTGGGCCTGGGTGAATACACATAATCAGTACAGCAGTATAACAGGAACACATTGTCATTATAGCAGTATAACAAGAACAACATGGATAGGGACAATATCAATGGGGTGATAGAACAACTCAGAAGCCACTGACTTACAGAAATATATACAATAAAGCTCTCATAAAATGACAACAATTTACAGAATATGTACAATGTAGGCAAGCATTGAGAATAACCTACAGGAATAGATAACCGAATAGTATGAAAAGCATAGGGAAGGGAGGGAGGAGGGATGAAAAGCAGAAGGAGAGGAGGAGTGCCAGGGGGTACTACTATAGGCTGTGAAGTGGGTCTGGGCATAGTGAAGCACATCAGGAAAAGCACTTACATGTCTCAGTGAAGGATCTTGCATAAAGCATTTTGAATTTGGCTAGAGTAAAGGGGCTAGCCAGTTTTAAGGTTTTTTTTGAAGCTTATTCCATAACTGGGGTAGCGTAGAACTGATGGAAGCTCTACCAAAATTCAATTTTTCTTTTGGTACAAATAGTGAAATGTAGGCGAAGCTTCTCAGGGGCATAATTACCTAGGGTACAAAAGGGTAAGCAATCAGAAATATAATGGGGTAGCTTCTTAATAATTGCACTGTAGGTCCAAAGAGTAGCATTCCTTTGTTTCCTGAACATAAGGGATGACCAACCCACTAGGGAATAAAGTGCACAATGATGTGTGGTGTAGGCTGAAACAGATATGAATCATAGGGCTCTGTGGTACAGAATATCAAGCTTTGCTAGAGCTGACCTTGGGACTTGGCCATAGAGGAAGTCAGCATAGTCCAAGAGTGCCAGGAAAGTGGTTTGTACCAGACTCTTCCTAGCCTCTTGGGGTAAGCAGATGTTTGATTCTATAAAATAGACCAAGCCTTTGCTTAAGCTTTTTGAGAGTTCCTCTATGTGTTCAATGAAGGAAATTCTATAGTTAGTCCACACCTCTAAATATTTGAATTTAGCTATATAATCCAATGACTCACCTAGTAACATGTTAATAGGTGGCACAGGGCCAGACATGGAGGGATTTGAGGCAATATTGATCAGTGACAAGAGCATGGCCATAGCTTTTTTGAATTTAATAGTAGTTTTTGGTTAAGCAGGTTTCATTGTAGTAGATTAATGTCTGGTTGAAGTCCATGCAGGCATTCTCACGGGTACGCCTGGCAGTGTAGAGAACTGTGTCATCTGCAAATAAATGGATGTCAGATGATTTAATTCCAGAGTTAATATTAACGTATAGTGCGAATAGCAGTGGTCCCAAAATGGAGCCCTGCAGCACACCTCTGATGATCTGTTTCAGTGCAGGAAGGTCTCCCACTGATTTGATTTGCTGCACATGACTGGTAAAGTAACAAGAGAACCATTTCAAGGATAAGGTGTCCAATCCAATGTTATGAAGGGTACATAGAAGCAGGTTTTGGTCAACGGTGTCGAACGCCTTACTTAAATCTAGAAAGACTGCACACACACATAGTTCTTTGCATCAAGGGCTCTCTGCCAGTCATTTTTTACCTTTGCAAGTGCTGAGATTCTACTATGGCAAGGCCTGAAGCCTGATTGTACAGGATTCAGTAGGTTGGAAGAGTATAAATACTTCCTGAGTTGTATATTAACTATTTTCTCTAATTGTTTAGAAAAGACAGGAAGTAAAGAAATAGGCCTATAATTATTGAAGTCACTTGGGTCTCCTGATTTGAAAAGAAGTATGACTTGAGCAGTATTCCAGATTGACAGTAGTTTACCCAATCCAATGGACAATTTAAAGAGGTGCATGACTGGAACTGCCAAGACACGGTGACTAAGCTTTAAAAAATATGGTCCAATGAGATCTGCTCCCATGCTTTTTCTGGTATCCAGCTGCAGGAGCAGGTCCTCCACTTCTTTGAGTGTAACAGGCTGAAAGGAGAAAATCATGGCTGGGGTGCGGGAAATAGGGGCAGGGTTTGTTGGGGCCTGGGCTGAAAGCTGGATTCAGAGGTTATTGGCAGGTGATGACTCAAAGGCCATCCCGGTGGTGGCAAAGTGGTTGTTTAGGAGGTCTAGGATCACGGCTTTGTCAGTGATGGAGGAGTAGTCATGCAAGATTTTAGTGGGGAGGGAACTACAAGATGCATGCCCTTCAATATCTTTCAGGGTTTTCCAGAACTTGACATGGCTTGTAGTGGAATGTTCCAACATTATATGGTAATAATTGGCCTTTTCAGTTCTGATAAGCTTCATGCAGAGGTTCCTGGCTGTCCTGAAGGCAGACCAATCAGATGAAAGCTTTGTTTTTTGCACCTTTTTCCAGAGTTTGTCCCTGCTATGCAGTGAGGACTTTAGTTTGGCCATAAACCAGGGAAACAATTTCTTCTTGGTGTGTATTTTGACCAGCGGGGCATGTTTGTCTAGTGCCCCAAGGACAATGTTATGGAAAATCTCATATGCCTCCTCAACTGACTTGGCCAGGTAGAAGTCCTGCCAGAGCAAGGAGTTCTGCAAATCTGAGAGGAAGGCCAGAGGATCAAAGTTACATAAGCATCTTTTAAAGCTGCACCTAGACATAGAGATTGGCTTAGGTGCGGAACTTATACAAGTAATGAAGCAATGGTCACTAAAGTTGGAGAAGACACCTGAGTGGGAAAATAAGTGGGGTTTGTTTACTAGTATAAGACCTAACAAGGAGCTTTTGTTGGGATTTTTTTGTTTGGTCAGGTTAATTCTCTTATGATTTGGACAAGCCTGAAGGTGTCACACGGATTCTCTAGAGGTTTGGAGCAGTCAGAGAGTCAGTCCAGATTGAGGTCACCCAGAATGATGACTTCAGAACGCGTTGTACTCAAGAAGCTGGTTAGGTGGCTCATCAGTTGTAGACCCATGGAGGGAGGCCAATAACATCCTATGATGTACAGGGATGAGGAAGAGAAAAGTCGGACCTTAATGGTTAGACTTTTAAACTCCTTCAGGACAGATGTGGAATCAGTGATAGAGACAGTAAATTTGTCCAGTATGTAGATGGCAACCCTGCCTCCTCTGCCCAGTCTATCCATGTGGAAAATATTATAGGATGGGATATTCACCTCAAAGTCCAAGGTGGAGTGTTTGACCAGGACTCCATAACTACCAGAACATCTGGCTTGGAATGGGAAATCCAGGTCTGGATAGCGTCTCATTTTTTCTGGAGACTGCATGCATTTATATGGAGGATCCTCAGTCCTTTGAAGTTTGCTAGGTCACAGGGAACAGAGACTGGGGTGCCTGGATTTAATTCAACGCTACCTGAGAAAAGCAATAGCAGCAATAAAATCCTTTTGAGTGCACTCAGCATCAATCTGTAGGACTGTGCACATTCCTGTTTATGGTAGGGCAGTGAGCAGGACTCAGGGTAACTAAAGTGTGCACCGAGAGAGCCCTGGGTTGCATGGAGAAGCATCTTGACCTGATAGGTCAGCATAGATTGGCAGGGTGGAGGGGGTGTGCCTAGGACAGAACACCTATTAGGCAACAAAGTTAAGGGCCCATGTTGCCAAGGCAACTGTAAAAGGTGGCCCAATGCTGTTGACATAGGTATTAAGGTGGGGCAATTAGAAAGAGCTAACACTAAGATACCGAGTACTTTTTGTGTTTTTTTTTGTCATTTTATAAGTTTACTTTAAAAAAAATGTGCATTTATTTTATCATTTTTTTTTAAATATTTAATACTCATGAGCACGACTATAAAAAGATAACATGTCTCCCATATAGCCATGCCCCCTGATGAAGGGTTTAAACCTCTTAAGCACCGGAGCTTGTAATGGATATCTGGAATCAATCTTTAGATTCTGTATCACTTTAAACAAGCATTAAAACTCTTGAAATGTATATTGCAGTGTATGTAGCCTTTCTGTTGAGTACAAAGGAACTGTGAGGATTTGAGGATTTGATGCACTTTCATTTGGGCTTACCAGCCCATTTTCCTTGCACCACACTGCAGTATACATTCTTGGTTGACATTGTTAGGATTTTTGACTAAGAAACTAGCTTGCAGATAGGACTCAAACAATAGTGGTTAAAGGGTCTCACTCAGATATCAGGGAGGTGAATGGTGGAGTGACTCAGAATTTGGTCTTTGGAAGGGTACTCTTCAACACATTAATCTGTGACATAGGGGTGGGCATACAGGGTAAGATTAGCTTGTTTGCAAATAATTTCAAAATATGCAATACAGTAGACACAGAAGAGGGAGTTAAGAAATTGAGGAGTGACCTACTGAGAGTGGATGAGTGCTCCAGGGTTTGGCAGCTCAGATTCAATACGAAGAAATGCAAAGTCATGCATACTGAACATAATACCCTAAGAAATGAGTATTGGGTAGGTGGTGTAGAACAAAAAAAAGCAGAGGAAAAGTACCTTGGGGTAATCATTAACAATAGTCTAAAGCCAATAACCCATTGCAACAGGGAAAATGCTAAGGCCAGTCAGATCCTGGGCTGGATTAGTAGGGGCATCAACAGTAGGAGACAAGAGATTGTTCTGCCCCATTCAGATTCCTGGTGAGTCCACACCTGTACTGTGAGTACTGTCTGCAGTTTCAGAGCTCCTGTCTCAAAGAAGACTGAGATTGCTTGGAAACAATGCAGAGACGGGCCACCAAAATGGTGCAGTGCATGTAATTAAGCAATAATGCCTAATGTGTTGTGCTGGGATAACGTCATGCCTCAGGTGGTTGGGCACAAAGCCTTAGGCCGAGTGCATCCAATACCTGAGGCGTGAAGTTATCCCAAACTACACACATCCTGGAGGGCATTATTGCTATTATGCAATGGCTCGTTGTTATATATAAAATAAAAAAATAATTTTAAAGAATGTTTTTATTAGTGTGGAAAAATATTTTAGTTTTTTAAGAGCTCATCCTAATGGACATCTACATTGGTTCACATTGCTGAGACTAGACCCATGATATTGTGCTGGGATACCATCATGGGTCCAGTCCAAGACTGACCAATCAGAGAACATGATTCTTTCTTGCCATTGTATAATGCAGGTTATATAATGAGTGGCTGTCCAGCCTAAACATATACTTGCTTTAGGTCAGAAGGGAAAGGGATGATATGATAGAAGCTTTCAAATACAGCAAGGGGATTAACAGTCTGGTCAGGAGTTAATTTTGGAGGGATGCAAAGAAATATTTATTCTCAGAGAGAGTGGTGGACTAATGAAATTGCCTGCCATGTGAATTAGTAAGAGATGGTCTAAAGTTTTAAGGATTCATAGGACAGGTACAAGAGACTGGTAGCTGTAGGACCCGGGTGGGGGGGAGAGAATGTGACAAAACTGCAGAAACTCTTATGTTCACAGCATGGGGGCTCAGTAGTGCTGAGTGAAAGTAGTTTTTTCCACAGCAGCGGAACTTCTGCAAAATTTCACAACTTTTGAGGCACTTTCCAAATTTCCACCTTCCCCAGAAGGGAAAACTTCTTAAGGTTTTGGGGCAAACTTTCACCCGTTTCTGCTCACCTGGAGGTGGAAAAAGGGAAAATGTTCTGTCTAGTGTCCAGAGCTGACCCCCACCTCTAAGCCTTGCCCAAATTTAACATTTAAAATCCCTGGTGACTGGCGGCCCCTCCCACCACCCAATCACCCAACCCATTTTAAAAAAAAGCACAGCTACCAGTACCTAAGTAATCCATGCTGGCTAGCAGTCCCTCCCACCATCTGATCATTCACCCCATTTAAAAAAAGCACAGCTGCCCAAGTAATCACTGGTGAATAGAGGTCCCTGCCACCACCTGATTACCCACCTGGCTAGTCCAGGGCAAAATTCCCTTAGCCCTTTCAGAAACCCCATCCTGATCCCCCGCCGACTGCCTATACAGTAAATTACTTGTGTAAAATTCTCCCTGATGGTCTAGTGACACTCCTCCATTTCTCCTGATCCCTGATAAAATAGTATCCCTGGTGATCTGTGTACCCCCCACTGGAGGCAAAGTCCCACCCCCCTTCCCAAGCCCGAGAGCTGGCCACTGGCACAGCCCTCCTCTCTCTCCTCCACAGCTGGTAGCCCACTGAGCTATTAATGAAGGAGCGCATGTTTCTACAAGCATGTGTTCATTCATTAATAGCTCAGTGGGCTGCTGGCCATGGAGGAGAGAGGAGGTCTATGCCGGTGGCCTGCTCTTGGGTTTGAGATGGGGTGGGGGACTTTGCCTACAGAGGTGGGGGCCGGGGTACACTAGACCACCAGGGATACTAATTTTAATTCAGGGATTGGTAAAATGGAGGGAGGGTCATTAGATCACCCGGGAGAATTTTTTTTCAATAGTAACTTAGTTACTGTATATGGTGGTCGGCTGGGGATTGGGATAGGGTTACTGTAAGAGCCAATGGAATGTTGCCCTGGACTGGCTGGGTGTGTAATCGGGTGTGGGGAGGGACCACTAGCCACCAGGGATTGGGAATTGAATTATTTTTAAAATTATCTGGCACTCAGGCAGCCTTGCTAGAGAGGCACAAATTCTGTGAAAGTTCAGAAATGAATTTCTGAATTTTCATGGAAGCCAAAGACTGACTTTCACTTCAATTCTACAGGCAAAAGGTTTTTTTTCACATACCCCTAGGGCTCCATCTATGGCCATATGGTGCTAAGCTGGAGTGGATTTAAGTAGACTTAGAGCAAACCAGATGATCTCATAAGCTTGTTCTGCCTGTAAAGTTTCTGAGACAGATTTACAAAGATCCCTGAGAGCGATGCAAGTTGTGTCACTCCAGGGATGTGGCAAACTCTGGGTGCATCAGGAACCCTGTACCCAATTCTGTAAGAATCAGGGTCCTTGTGCCAAACTCCCTGGGTTTGCCACAAGCTGCACCAAAAAGGTGGTGAATCTATGGGAATTGGTGCAGGGATTGCCCCCCTGCCCGGCAGAATATTAGAGGGTCCAGCATGGTTGAGGTGTGTGAAAGTGGGGTCTGGAGACAGACGGGGCATGGTGTTGGCCTAGCACAGAGGCTGCTCACAGTATGGGAAGTGGGGTGTATGTACATATGCTACTTTCATGTATATATGGCACAGCAAACAGTGCCATGTACCATAACATTGGAGGACTTAGGATCTATGATACACTACTACCTTTTAACATCTGATAATAACTGCAATCCAGAGTGGTAGCCTACAAGGCTCAAACCTGCTGGCAACAATGCCTAGGAGGTGCTGTGGCAACAGCAGGCACCCCAGCCAGGTGACACCCCCCTCATGGCTGCCCTCACCAGGACATCTCCTAGGTATTGTTGTCATCAGGTTTTCTATTTACAGGCTACCACTCTGGCTTGCAGTTGTTATCTGCTGTTAAACTGTACTTGTGTCTCATACACCCAACAGTCATATAAGTCCACCAATGTTACAGTACTCAGCACTGTCTGCCCTGCTATATATACAGTACATGAAAACAGCATACTAAAACACCCCCCACTTTCCAAACTGTGAGTAGCATCAGTGCTAGGGCACCATCATTCCCCTTCTGCCCCTGGACCCCCCACTGTCACACACACACACACACACACACCACTTCTGCCACAGTGTGTGGCAGTCATGCAATAGGCATAGACAACCTCCTGGCTGGCCTAACTCAAGCCCCATGCTGCACCCTCAGCAGGGCTTCCTGAATACCAGAAAAGGAGATGGTGCAGCACCGCCATGGCACAAGCCCTCTTGCAACCTGGCATACCCTGTTGTATGCTGCAAAGGGGGGCACAGTGGCACTTTGCTGCAGTGGCTCCCACTTTAGATGCAGACCACATTTCTGAATTGGGAATGCCATACCTTTTGATGCAAGGTGCCACTTGCATCATTTATATTTGACACAGGCAGCTTGCATCATTCTTCCTGCTTTGAAAATCTTGCTTTCTGCGTTCCTGTAATATTCATGGCTGTGAGTTATGCCAGAGAACACCTAGATACTGTTTGTATACCATCTCTGCATTTTGGTACCATTCCAGTAAAACCTTTCTAGAGTCAGTGGGGTGTGTGGTAACAACCTCCACCCCTCCTTGCTGGCTTTCCAATGAGGACTGCATAAGCTCTTTTAATTGGAGTTCCTTTGTGATGACCATCAGTCAAAGCACATCTCTCCAGAAATACCTGTTTTTTGACATTCCACCATCACTAGAAAAAACAGGATGCCATGACAAGTATTAATTTAGAATACATCTAGTGAGGAACAAGAGATAAAACTGACAGTCAATAACACCAGCATGTAATAAAGGGCAGTAAAGTCACTAGATCAGGTTGATTGGTTGATGTTACGGGAGGTTCCCCATCACTCAGATGCTAATGTATTGGAAATATTGTAAATAACAGAACACTGAGGGAACCAAAGTATTGTTTATTTGCATGACTTCTTTTTAATATAGACATCACTTTTCCACTCATACTGTAAACAGAGATGCAGTGAATAAAACTTTACTGGTGGAATTGGTGTGAAGTCAGGAACTTCATGCTACATGTAGCATTGCAAAGTTCCTGACGTTGTCCCAAACTTTGCTCTGCAAAGTTTTTTTTAAACTTTTTTAAACTGTTTTTTATTTACAAACCCACCCCATGCACTGTAAGCATTGCCTATCCACCACCCAGATACTTTTCAGTAGTTAGGATTTGGGGAGTGGAGTAGCAGGATGGCCTTGGGGCTGCTCTGCTCCACTCTGCTGCTCTAGTGTTTGAGTTTGTTTGGACATTTTGTAGTTTCTGTTTCTGCTGTTTATGCCACTTTGCTTTACCGGTGTTATAAGTACTAAAGGACAGTTTGTTTAAATTGATAGAATGATATTAAAACCCTTGGGTAAACAAGGACAAACTTGAGGAGTGTCCAGCATAGGGAAAGGGAATATTATTTAACCAGGAGTAGCACACTAAGCTGAATCTTGTTTCCAGATGCATCCTGGGAGCACAAGGAAGTTAAGTGACTCGCTTAGGATCACACAGTATGCACCTAGGCAGCTGTGGGATTCAAACCCAGGTCTCTAGATCTGCAGCTCATGCAGCATAGGTGGTTAGACACCTGTGGCATGGAATATGATTGCCCCCAGCTTAGAATATCAAAAATAATTATGTTCCAAGTGGTGCTTTAAAACATTGTGCTCAGTTTGTTTTAAGCTTTTTCTCCCTTGTTTGTCACCATATGCGTGGCAAGGTTAATTCATTGTAATCATAGTCGGTGGCCAGTTTTGGTTTGCTGCATGTTTGCTTTTTAGCATATGTACTTATTGTTTGGAGCTGTTATTAGTTTCCTGTATTGGTCCGTCAGCCTGAACCCAATTCCTGTGTTGCACTTATGAGACAGGAATGGAACAAGTAAGTGTGTTAATGGATATTTAAGAATACCTGCAGAAAGCTTGTTGATCACTGAGGCTATTACTGCTACTGATAAGCTCATTTGCCCCTACTAAAGGTTTGCCACCATTGCCTTGGAGTCGAGATCTCAATATTCTTCTTAATGGTATAGACCTTATTGTGCTCAGTGGAGTGTTCATTTTATTTTTATTTACAGTGATGTACAATTCACATGGATTGTCAAGAACTGTGGATGAAAGAAATTTGAAGATAGAAAACTATGGAGACTGGAAGAGGGAGGCAGTCTGGTTGTCTTAATCTACATCTGCATGAATTCCTATTGCTGCATATACTTCTCATGAGGGAGATAAAGTAATAGTAGATACTGATTACAAATTCCTTCAGGTCTAATATGATTATGATTGCAGAGAAGAGAGTTGAGCACCTAAGGTGTTTCCTTTTCCACAAGACTAGGTAACATTTCTTGATGTACTCTGGTTTAGATGGAAATCCTTAAATTCTATTGGAAACCTTTTTACTTCTTTGGAACTTTTAAATGCATTGCAGTCTTTGGTGTACTATGCAAAGGAACGTTATCTTCCTGCCACTTTGCAAACTATTATAAATTAAAAACAGGACCACAAAAATAATTTCCCCCTCCTGATTCTTGGTTTAACTGCTTGCCTGTATTTCAGGAGCTTTAATCTCTTTCTACACGTAACTTGCCACCGACTTATTGTATGAGACATTATTGAACTTATTTATGCTTTTCTAGGACACTTTGCAACATGAACATGGGTCTGGTGCTGGGTGACTACTTATGGCTATTCCTTAGCTATGGTCTTTTAAGAGGTGTTATTTTATGTTATGGTTATATATTTATATATCACTCTAAAGCTAAGCTGTCCTCCTGAAGTTGGTTGTCTTTTAACTTATGATGACTTGGGTTCTGTATTGTCTTTATTTAAACCTTGTGCATCCTTGAATGCTTTTTTAACAGTGTAAACTTTTAATTGAGGCTCCACTTCAACATTGTGCATGGGATATCATAAAATAAATTTAAGGAAATACATTTTATATATATTTTTATATCCTGTAAATGCAGTGTTTTTTATTCTGGTGTTCTGTCTTTTAATTGTATGTTTGATATCATGTATAGTCAGAATGTATACTTAATATGTACTGTTATTCTTATCCATAAGAATAATCCCTGTGCATAGTGGCAGAGATAATAATTACATTAAATAGAGTTCTGTTAGAGAAGCATTATAGCTTAAACATCCAACTTGATTAGTCCCTATAAATTAACCCTGATATCCTTCTGAGGGAAAAATATTTGAGAATTAAATAATTGATCTGTGTGAGTCTATCTCTGACCATTATATAGCAGTTTTAGATTTAGCCCTTGAATTGTTTCTGCTCTTCTGGTTTTAGAATAGTTTACCAGATACCGAGCTGTGCTGCAATTTAGCTCACTGATGTGAGGAGGTACTCTAGGTTAAATACCACAAGTTCCAGTCAAAAACTGCCCTGTTATGGGAATTCTGGGCAGATAATGTTTAATAGGTCATATTGTGAATACTGGGACAGGACCAGTTGTTGTCCTGTATATAGCTGGAATTTGTGCTTCTCAGGGTCATCATTACCAAGCCTGATAGTCAAGGACCACTAATGGCTTAATTAGGAATGTCAACCTAGACTTTTAGTAGGGCGGGATTAGTACTCGAGCCTACACTGGTATAGTACTGCCTAGAAGTGAAGGGGCCTCACAGAGACTTTGCTCTGCCAACTTATATTGGGCCTTTGAAACTGGTGGAGTCTTACCACTGCACAAATTGACCAGCTGACAAAATACAGTATGCTCGTGAAAAGTAACAGTAAATATACTGTGTTTTTGGTAATAGTAGAAAGCAGCTCAATTCTGGAGCTGTGAAAACTCAAATATTATATTGCAAATTAAGAAAAAGGCAGCACCAGCATCCGTATGTTGCAAATAGATTTATTCACTAAAACATAACCGCTGTACCAACCAGGAAGTGAAACTCACAAAACTCACAGGCCCCGACCAGTTTTGCGCATGCGCCCTTCCTATTTTGGTAATAGCAGAATTTTGAATATGTTTTCCTCCTCTAAAAACTGGACACTTTGTTGTCTGCCCATTTACTCTGTGGTAATGCCCAGGCTTGATTATCTTGAAATTAAGGATTGGGCTTATTTCCTCCTGTTTTTGGATGTGGTCACATTGGCAATATGGACAATATCTTGTGGATTGCTGTTGCAAACCAAAGTAGATCTTTGTAGAAAAGAACAAGATTACATAGGGTCTATTTTATAATAGCCTTGGAATAGTTTGTTGGGCTGTGCTGTGAGTTAGCGCAGTAATAGGAGGAGGTACTTTATATTAAATACCGCAAGTTCCAGTCACAAACTACCTAGTATGGAAATTCAGGGGCAGATAATGTTTAATAGGTTGAGATGTGAGTACTGGGATAGGACCTGTTGTTGTACTGCACCTAACTAGCATTTGAGCTTCTTAGTGTCCCCATTCCCAAGTCTGACAGTCAAGGACCACTAATAGCCTAATTAGGAATGCCAACCTAGGCTTTTTAATTGGGATGGATTAATACTGTGGTCTCAACTAATATAATACTACTGCCCAGGGCTAAAGGTGCAGTACAAAGATTTTGCTCTGCTACCTTATAGCGGACCTTTGGAATTGAATGAATACAGCCACTGCACAAATCATATGAGAAACTATATATCGTTTATTTGCTATTTCATTTCATGCTATAGTGCTCAATCAAATTTTGTGTTGACATAAACCAATTTTGTTCTACTGCTGCCAGTGCATACATTCGTTTGCATAAATGTATGGAGTTTGTGTGTATGCTTGTAATAAATGTGACCACATTTTTTATGTATGTACTGTATTACTTTTTCAAAGCTGTAATTGCATAGTACTGAACAATAATGCATTTTTACTGACAGTTATTCTCAGACTTCTCCCCTACTTAGTTCCCTGGCTAACACCCACCTATCTCTCCCCCTCCCTCACAATCCTGGTTAAGTAACAGCTGTGTAACTGCTGTAATAAGCAGTTGCTGATTTCTGCTGTAAAGCATTTCATCCCCTAACCCATTCTAAGCAAGTAACCTAACCACCCAGATACCCAGCCCCATAATTTAAAGCAGCAGTGCAATGAAAAAAAATGTTCCAAAAAGCAAATTTTCTGCTATTGTTGTGAATAATATTGACAAAGCTGTTGATTTAGGTTTTCAAGATGTGTCCTATGCTGTTTACTGCACATTTGCTTTATTGTCTAGAGTCTTACCTTCCCTGGGTCCTCAGTATTATTTCTAAGCAAAAATGAGGCAGCCATCTTTTTTCATGAGAAATAATTATTTTAAAACATTCATAAAATTCTTAAATGATAACAGAAACTGAAATTTTTATGACCAAAATAAACTGGAAGACATCTGGCATTGATTTGTTGCACTGCTACTTTAAGAAACAGCACCCCACCCTACACCCTATAGCACACAACCTCCCACATCCCTTCTAAGACTCCACACAATGTAAATGATGCAAGGAGGAGGAGTCAACAGTGGTGAAATGTCCAGAAATGTGCTCCCTAATAAGAGTGGTCTGCTGTCTTCACTGTTGCTTCAATGAATGAAATGGCATCTTCTGTAGTAACACCTGACTGACAAATCAGCCAGTCAGGTGTTATGACTCAAGCTCCATTTCATTTGTTGAAACAATAGCAAAGAGATCTGACTTTTCCAATGTGAGAGTGCATTTCTAAAATTTTTGCTGCCGTTGATGCCACATCTTCATATCCTTCAACTTTTTGGGGGGCTTTGGGGGAGAAGGGATGTTGCGTGCTACTGAGAGGTATGATGGGGGTTGTTTCTTGAATTATGGGAATTGGGTGACTGTGCAGGGTGGGGAGAGAAAGCATTACTTTTTTGGAGCGGTTTGGGGATGGGATTTTCTGCAGTTGGCATTGGCGGCTGCCAATTACAGCAGTTGTAATCTGTTACTTCTGTTACTTCACTGGGATAGTGGTGGTGGTGGCGAAAGAAGAAGGAGTGTGCTAACAAGGGGGTGCATGGAGGAAATTCTGAAAAATATCTGGAAGGTGGATTGGGTTGGGTTGGTGGTACTTGCACAGTGGATGGGGATGGGTTTATAATTAAAAAAAGGTGTTCTTGTAATTAGTGCATAGTTAGATTAGTTCTTCATCAGATAAATACTACTAAACCTGCCAAAAACTAAACATAGTGACACTTCACAAGCACTTTTGTAGAGAAACTGCCATTATGCATAGACTTTACCTTTTGAAGTAGCCACTTTGGCAGGTAAAGAACCATGAGAAGTTTCACTTTGCACTACACAATGTCAGAAAACTATATAAATATTTTTGGGAATCAGTTTCCCAACTTAGCAGAACTCTACTCATAACTTCTTACTGTAGCTAGAGTAAATTACTTAGCCTCCTTGACTCAGGTACTTAAGGAGCAGGTTCTTACCTCTCAAGTTCTACCACCCCCCCTCTCCAAAAAAACATACACTGAAGCATACCCAAGTCAAATGCCACATAAATTTTAATTTATTTTTGCCAGTGTTGATGGAGGGAAAGGATCATATTTTGCTCTGTGGAGCCTACGGCCCTAACACTTCCATTTCCCTATTTAGTGACATGCCCCCATGCTAGCAGATTTTATAATGTCACTAAATGGTGAGCGTGGGGGTATACTCCTTAGAGTACAAAAGGGATGACTTTTAAGTGCTTTTGATTATACTTTAGAGTTCCGATTATGACAAATCAAGGCCACCTCCAACCCTGTCCTTGTTAGTTGAGTGGTGTCCTTGATTTGCCATAACTGGAACTCTAAAGTATACTAAAAAAAATGTCCAGATCGTACTCTGTGGAGTATGCCCCTGTGCTCTCCATTTAGTGACATCATTAAAAGTGCTTGCATGCAGGCATGTCTCTGAATAGGGAAGTGGTAACATTTGGGCATGGGCTTCGGGGAGCAAAATGTGATCTCTTCCCTCCATCAATACTGGCAGCAATAGATTAAGATTTTTATGGCATTCGACTTGGAACCAGGTAAGCTTCATCATATATTTTAGGGTAGCAGAAGTAGGAACTTGCTCTTTAGAGTCGTCAAAGCAAATGCACAACTTTTTCCTGCAATTGTATGTTGTTTTCTATGATGTGTAATATGTTGAGCAGTATGTACACCTGGTAGATGGAATGTGTGCATTGTTCAATACTGCTGGCTTTTATATACCACCAACAGCTTAATCTGGTTCAATTTCAGTTGAGTACCATCTGTATCCACCCTGCCCCTCTTTTGCCCCAGAAAAAAGGACTTCTAGGCCCAGTGGGCTTACCGGGCCAACAGAATTCAATAAAAAAAATATTGGGTTGTAGTGTGGCACAAAAAAATATAATTTATGTAAGATCACAAGTGCTTTGGAATATCTCAGCTAGTAGTCTTATGGGGGTTAAAATAATCACTGTGATGAATATTCCACTTGATTAAATAAGCAATAAGACACAGCAAGGCATTAGTTGTCTGGGATTAGTGAATGCCAAGGTACATAGTGAGGCATGAGATGCTTGCACCAATTGCCTTTAGCACCTGAACAAACATTAATCCCTGACAACCAATAACATGGAATATCTCATTGAGCATATCCTAGCCAGCCAATCCAATCTAACTTCATTAATATGGTGCTCATCCAAAATTCTTGGAGCACTGCAAAACATAAAAAAATAACGATAAAACAGTTACACTACATTTACAAGTACTCACTCAGTAAAACATACATTAATAAATATTATGATGTAATAAAATTACAAGAAAGACAAATTAGATAACAATTTAAATACATCAATTTCAGGTAGTCTCAAAGGCATGTACAATCATAAATATTTTAAGTGAAGACTTAACATCATCCATGGAATCAATTGATCTAAGGAATGGTATTCCATAAAAATGGGAGCCCTAACAGCAAAATACATACCACCATCCATTTTAGATGGTATTTGGGAACTAATACAACTTTGAGTTTTCAGATTTCAAAGGTCCTGAGGGAAGATATTCAATTAGCAAATACTAGAGGTATTTAGAACCTTGGTATTGAAAATATGCATGTTTTAAATAATCACCTTACGGACTGGCAACCAGTGAAGGCCTCTCAAAACTGGAGTAATATGGCCATGAAAAGGAGAATCTGAGACCATTCTGTCAGCCACATTTCAAAATGCTTATAAAATTGTTCAAGAAAAACAAAGGATACTACTCAAAGGACAGCAGCTACTGCAGATACACCCAATTAGGGCTTTAGCATGAAAGTAATGTTTCTTTCTTTACCTTGTAATAGATTATTAATCATGAAAGTCCAGCACTGACCATCATGTTAACCGAGCTGCCTACACCTATGTCACACATATCAGGTGGCTTCCACTCCACAGGATATGTCAATGAGGACAACCAACTCTCCTATTAGTTGATGGCCTTGATTAGCATACCCAATGCAGCGGAAGCTTCCTGGTATACATGAGATAGCTGTGGGCAGCTTGGGCAACATGAAGCTTTGTGATGGAATTTTGTGGCTAAAAAATCTATTACAAAGGTACAGAAAACTTTTACTTTCATGCTAAAAGCCCTAATCGGGTATTTGTGGAGCAACTGATGCCATTTAGATACTTTTGAGTTCTCTTGAAATGGAAAAACAATTTAAAAAACAAAACATGCCAACTTTATTTTATTAAAAACATGTATTTTCTTTTTTAAAAGTAGTTAATGAAAAATAGTCCCTTCCACCAGTATTTCCACATGTTCAATAAATAGTAAAAGGTAATCCCTTCCACCTGTCTTCCCACATGTTCAATAAATGGGATGTTTGCTTATAATGGAATAAAGGAATTCAATCTCTGCAGAATTTATCTGGCAGAGTGTTCACCCCCTCATGCAAGGTACACAGCAGAAGGCCTTATATGGAGACACGTTCTTAATATTACACATAGCAGGGTAAACAGCAGAGATTGCTCTTGCAAGCTGGTAAGGATAGGAGGGGGATTTTTCAGGGTTATCAAAGAAAAACCAGGAATTAAAACTGTGAATGGCACTTTTTTTTAATTATTTTTTATGTGTGGAGGGTATCAGGAAAGGAAAGAATATAAAGTTATTAATTTATGTTTTACAATTTAAGGGAGTCTTCCCTTATAGGGCCTTGTTGAAGGTTTTCAGTGAGGTGAGGTGGCAGTCATGTTTGTAATGACAATTAGGGATGAGTGAATTGGCGCATGAATTCTGTTTGTGCTTTGCTCCAATTCAGAATCCCACCACCTGAATTTTTTACAACCTGTACATTTATGGGGGGATTAAAGCAGCAGTACTACGAAATTAGGAAGTGACCTATCAAAATTCTGTTTTTCTGCTGTAAGCATGCGGCCAAAGTTCCAGTTTCTATACCTGTAAATGTTTTTTTCCAGTCATCTTTAGTTTTTTAGATATTTGCTATTTATTTGAAGTGTTGTAGCGCTACAACAAATATGGCGGCTGACTAATTTCAGCTGCGTTTTTTCTACAGGTCGCATCACATCTTTTGACAACAGCAGAGGGACCCTCTGCTGATCATTCCTGATGTCCCTGCAAGTCATAAACATGTGCAGTTGGCAGCACAGGGGGTTCCAGTGCAACATGCTGGGTGGCAGAAATGTAAACAAAAGCGGGGAATAACTGAGCAAATTACTCAGTGATAGTACAATGCCGGCGAGAAAGAGTACCAGGTATATGATTAGCAGGGCACAGGGAATAAACTGTCAAAAAAGCGCAATTTTTTTTTTCATAGTACTGCTGCTTTAAGATATGGGTCTTGGAATGTAGCTAGTCAATCAAGAAGTAGGAAATTTCAAACCCATTTTAACACCTAACATTGGAAACAAGAGTCTGGTAGCCACTGCCACTCTTTAATATTCATGCCTGCCCAGTAAACAGGCAGAGTTGGCAAAAGTACTTTTGCTTTTATTGCTGTTTTCTTGGTGTTGCTATAATGTTTGCACTTCCAAACAGTCATGAATATGTCCATGATACAGGAATCAAGAGCACCTCACGAGGTCCACATGAGCAAAACAATGTTTTAATATTACAGAAACTTCAAAAAAAGAAGCTAAAAACTTTGGGTCCTGTGATTCTCAGTGCACATGTTTCTTCTTCTTTCTTGGATTTCTCCAAAATAGACAACTTGCCAAATTATAAATACACTGGAGAAAGACTATGTAATGTTATATTTTATAATACTACTTTTAAAGACAAGTCTAATATAGCCAGGTATAATACAAAATAATGCTGCCTGAATACACAGTTACTAAGTGGAACAACTATTAAAAATACTTCAGTAAATAATATCCTTCACATTTTACTGCTGTGTACTCCAAGCAATCTCTATACTATTCTGAGATGCCTGGGTTACTGTGATGGACATGTATTCCAAAAGACAACTCATTTCACTGGGGCTATGCCATTTATTCTTTTTTTAGGTGTATCAGTCACTATATAAAAACATGCCTGATTAGAAAGTTGAAGTTGCAGTTACGGTAACTGCACAGCAAAAGGACAGCTGCAGTAAATGAAACCCTTTCACCAGTCATCAGAACTAGCAATCCTGCACTGATGTTTTTTAATCATCATACCTAACCCTACTATGGTACAGTACCTATATATTATATTTTAGCAAACTTACCCCCTCCATTTTTATAACATAGATAAGGGAATCTCCAGACATTTCCCAGACCAATGATTTCTCCTGCTACAGACAGAATAAACTCAACCTTATTATTCCAGTGGCCCCTTTCATTCACTTTTTTGTCATTGCAATGAACCAAATTAGTGTTTGAAGCTTCTGGATCCATGGTATCGTCAGGCTTGCCATTAATTACTGGAATGGTCTTTTCAGTTGTCATGGCTCTTTTAAAGTCTGAAAAAAAGAAAAATGTATTTAATGTATACTGCATTTCTAGCAAATTATATATAATTATTTTTTAAAACTGCTTTTTACATGAGTTAACACTATACATATATATATAGTTTATTTTAAAAAACATGTGTTACAAACTGTGAACAAGCTGGTTTACAATCTGAATACTTGATCAGGTTAAAAATTGGTGCCCAGTTTGGTAGTGTTGAAAGCTTCAGTTCTTAGACTAAACGTGTGAAAAAAACAGTGGAACACAAAGTTAAAGGTCTGCCAAATAACAGATCTGAGAAGGATACAAAAATGACGAAACCTACAAAGCTGAGAGCTAACGAGTAAGACTGATTTACCTTTGCATTAAAAACAGCATTAATTAAGACTTCTCACGGGGCTGATGAATGGTGAAAGTGACAAGATGAAGACACATTACTCACCAAATTTATGCCGTAATGGGAGCTCCTTGGCCGGCACAATGATCCTCTTGTGCTCGGTTGGGGCTTGCAGGAGAAAACGCAAGAATGAAAACAGGCAGCTTTTTGACCAGATTCCCTCACTCCTTTTACAGTGTACGAGAGTACACTTGAAGAGACGGTGTTCCCTGGTACCGAGAAGATAGATAATTTGCAAATGATCAGCCCTCAGTCTGAGTGATCTGAAAGCAACCGCCTCTTCCTCTCTCGCTCTCGTTCTCTCTCTTTCTCACACACAGACGCACACACACACAGTCACTGGATCAGAGCCATGTGGTCACCATCAACACAATATTGAGATCTTTTTGCTTTTCCTTTTACTGCCTCTGCAATGCAATTTACATGGTGGCATCAAAGACCTAACCTATAGCAGGGTATCAATGTCGGTGGGCGGGGGATTGACAGTTAAAATAAACAAGACTGGTACACATTATACTTAGCCGGCCTTTTTGTCATAGGTTTTAAAAAATAAAATTGAACAAAAACTGCCTGAATTTGTAAACGTTCAAACTGAGCAGACAGGTGATGCTCTGGTCCAAAAGCTTGGTATGCACAACTAATATAAATGCATATGCTAGAAAACGCTTAGGGTTTAAAAGGTAAATAGATGCACACGCATCTTTTACGTGCTTGTAGAAGCCAGGGAAAAAAAAAACACATACCACCAGTCCACGCATGACCATCGTCAAATGTAACTGCGCAGATAATTTCACAGTGAACAATGATAATTTACACGATCATTGGTAATGTGGACCAAAAACAATCATGAGTCCAATAAGAAAAATACAATTAAGAAAAGCCTGCTTAGCTGGCTAACCTGTAGGCTGCTCCAAGTATTTCTGGAAGGTACCAACACTAATGCGGTAGAGAGATAATTGCTTTAAAAGGCGTAATAGGGACTGTAAAATCCAACTGTCTAGCGATAACAAAAGAAGAAAAAACTAATTCAGATAAATTCGATCGAGATCTAAATTCAGCGTTCCATAGACCTCAGATGGATCTTTTTCTGTAAATTTCCACCAACCAGCGTTGTTTGTATGGTAGTACTATGTGCAGCAAATAGCACAGCTCATCCTAGTACAACACTTAGTGCATATAAGGTGAACGATATTAAGCCACCCACTGAAACCAAATAAGGCAGTGTGTTTCAAAATATACATGTACTGTATATGTTAGAACTGGTAAACACGTTAGTGTGTGCAGTTGATAGTTACTAATCCCTTACACAATTGCGAACAAGTTAGCTATTGTTCCATTCCAAGCCTTGCACTCCCGGCTAATGTCAAATGGTTAAACCTACTGTAGTAACAGTGCAGAGGGCATTGGTACCATACGTTTAAGGCAACAGGAAGCAAGTTAATACTGTATTGATAAAGTCTCTCTATGTATACTTTCTTTTCTTTACTTCATCAACATGCTGTCTTCAGGAATGTTTCGACTGTTGTACCCTTAAACATTTAATGGCATTACTTTGTTACTACTGGAAAGTGTTCTGTGCATTTTGTCGTCTTAATGTTTACAGTGTCTGTTTCTAGGTTTCCTAGACATCAAGGCACTAGACCCTATTATTCCCTGCTTCACCCACATCACTGTAAACTGAACACACAGGCATACACACACACCACTGTAAACTGACCACACACACACACACACACACTGGTACCTAATGGGTGCAGCTACTTATTGAGAGTTACATCATGTAGTTGAGCAGTATGTGACCCTGCTAATGAGCCCACTTCTCGGGACCTGCTCTGGTGCAGTTTTCTCCCTGCCATGCACAGACAGAGAACCATAGCTCAGCACTGGAAATCAATGAGGATTAGCATCCACCCACTTTAAGAAAAGCCATACAGCAAATGCAGATTTCGGCTGAACTTCTCTGTGCTCTGTATAGTTTCTGGACTATATTCCATTGAAAGGGCTCACTTTTCCAATCCCTGCTGCACAGCCCAGGATATTCCTTGGCAGCCAAGTGGCCCACTGACATTAATGAATCACCAAGGAATTAACCCTGCCCCAGGACTCCACTTGTGGCAGTTACAAAAATATGCTGAATAGATACACCAGTGTGACAATTAAAAAAAATAATAATTGTACAACCTGTGGAACACCCCCAAAACAGAGCAAAATGTGGCAGTAAAATTAAAAGGAATAATAAAGAAAAGAAACCCTACAGTAATAGAAAAGGGCGAACTCAACAAAACATGCAGTGCTTACCAAAACAAGTGTTATCCCAGTGGGTCTCAAACCCCAAATCTTTGTGGCCACAAAGGGTCTCAAAGTGTGGGCGCCTGAATTTACTGGTGGCCTCAGTACTTATTTTATTCAACCCAAAATCCCTACTGTACACCAAACCCCCTGCTATAACACATTTTATAGTATATGGGTGCTGCCTATTCTCAATGGATTTCAGCAACTGCTGAAATCTTGTTGTAGTACAGTTCAAAGGTCAAAAAAGTTTTTGTACTATCGCTCTGACATCACATCGATAGTACAACAACTTTTTACCCTTGACCTGCCACCTGATTGGCTCAGACGAGGCTCTCTAAAAAAAAAACATGGCGGCGCGATTTAGCGAGCGCCTGAGCAGCCTAGCCAGCGACTTAGAAGTTGGGAATCGGGACACGGAGAACCATACATGGCTCCCTTTCTCAAAAAAGACAATTTCTTTTTTTTTCTCACCGATTTTAAAACGAGTGATGTGCAGGGGAGAAACTGTATGCAGCTTAAGCGGGAACGGGTGCGAGCAGAATCACCAGACAGAATGAGACCAGCGCCTACATGAAGTAACGGTAAAAAACAAAATTTAAACAAAAAACCCATATACTATACAAAACAGTGGATGGGTGAACATCCACAACTAAGGCTGCGTTCCCATCTCGGGCAGTTGATGACATCAATGAGACCTCTCGAGCTTCGCTCTCGAGGTCTCTGTGATGTCATCAACTCCCTCGATGGAAACACAGTCTTGTTGTGGATGTTCACCCATCCACTATTCTATATGTTTCACACAGTATACATTAATTTATTTATTAAAATGTTTCACCGTGAAGGCACACTGAGCAACAGGTTGCTCATCTCTTCGTACGACCTGGGGGGAAGGGGAACATGAGGATAGAACACATAGTTTTGAAGCATTAACAAAGATTTACATATGATTACATTCAAATAAAAGTGAGTAAACTGTAATGTCACAATTAAATAGCAGGGTACTAACAGTTATGAACTTTATAGGTAATTAAAACAGTTTAGAACTTGGTATATACAATAGCACAAAATTACATTTAATGGTATACTCTGACACATAAATGAGTAGCTAGATTATGGCTGAATGGAGTTCAAGTAGTTGATCTAGGGCTAGCTAGTAGGGAGTAACACAGACAGTACAAGTTAGCTAGGGTAAGACAGAAGTGCTAATTTGTCTAGAAGTGCAAATGAATTGGGTTAGCCAGAACTAAGGCTAGGAAATGGACCAAATACCTGATGTATTTTCACTTGAAATGCATTCCCTAATATTTTCTAAAGATAAGAAATTATTTTTCCCATTACGTTATTTTTCAGGCCCTAAAGAACTCTGTGGCCACACCAAATTGTGCTGGTGGCCTCATCAGGTCACAGTTGACTAATTTGAGAAACACTGTGTCAGCCTACACTTGAAAAAGCAACATCCATTATTAGTTGCGCCAGATACAGATGCTAAGTACATATAAATGAAGGTGGGACAAAACAAACCCTCCAAAGTGGGTCCCAGGGGAAGTCAGCATCAAGGAGAAAGAGGGCATGCACTAGCCCTGTGGTATTGCAGCCTCTTTTCTTTGGAGCTACTAGATGTCCCTTAACCTAATTTGTTGATTTATGCCTCTGATCCAACAGAACAGCTGGAAGCTAAATCATTGATGACCCCAGCCTGTCCCTGCTGAGTAGAGAGCCACACTGCCCTGGCCTCCAGAGGCTGTCCAGTCCAAAATCCAACCTCTATCCTAGCTGGGCCCAGGCCATAGATTGACCATACCAAAACTCCAGTGGCCTGTGCCACTGCTGAAAAATGGTTTCCTTACAAAGCCCAGTCCTGAACTATTATTTTGAAATGTCAGTCTACACTTTCCATGTTGTTAACTAATCTTTAACAAAAGAAAGATTGGAAAACAATGTTGTAAACCATACTGGGTGTGGGACAACAGGAACAGACATAAGAAAGTGTTCAGCAAACATTGGAAAACACAATTGCAAACTGCATTCGGTGTGAATCTACAGTAAGGCATGCTTGGCAGTTTTAAAAAGTAATGCAATTACTTTTCTAACTAAAAAAAGCAAATCATCTGAACAGTAAAGATACTTGAACAGAAGATACAGGATGTTTTGCTATTCAAAATAGTTTCCTAAGAGTGGGGTGCAATTATGTGGCTCTGTTATAAACAGTAATGGGAGTAAGTTAAGAATGGTGAGCTCAATTCCTTTGTATAATTTCCAAAACATTGATAATTCATTTTTGCATCTGTAATACACTTAAACACACATATGTTTAATCTTATGATGTATTTGTTTTCTCTTAAAACCATCCATGGCAAAATCAATCACATTAAATCATTAGAAAATCAACAGATTAGATCTAGGCAAAATCAGTATTACTGCTAGAAGCTGATTACAGCCATGCAGATCCCCGCTATGGAATTCTTCAGATTTAGTTTGCTGCTGCTGCTTCTTTACATTACTATCCCAACTGATCTATTCCTCATCTCTTCCAACTTGTAAATCTACTTTCACAAATCCGAGCCCCCTCATGACCACTGAACACATAGACACAGGCTCAGTTTGCAGGTTCCACTTGCCAGTACAAGGCATAAACCTATAATTGCTTGCTCTGTACACTCTAACACCTATCACTAGAGTGATGAGGGTTGTTTGGTATTGTGTATTGAAAAAACAGACATGGTTTACTGAGTAAATGTTTTACCTATTTCAATAAATAAAGCTGAGACATGGTGAATATTAAATATTTTAACTTGTTACAGAAATATGTACACATGTTCATAAATGGCATACATAGGAATAACACACAATAGCATGTGCATAATAGACACAATAAATAAAAGGATCTGTAGGCAGTAATGGCTGTAAAACAAATCCTCTACCTCAATGTGTACTAATTGTCTGATTTTCTCTATGGCTGACCTATTACTTGGCTGAATCAGTGACTGCGCTGCCCTGAGGAGTCCCAACACATAAAGCATGTGTGTGTAGTTTGTTGTCATTGTCAGCCTATACTGGATCAAATACAAAAGCCCATTTGTGTTGGGATGAAGTATTGTCAGGTTTCCCCAACCAAGGATGTGAATATCAGTAATGTATTTCACTGGATTTTAGGCTTTAGTGAATATGTGTGTGGTCTGGAGAGATACAAAGAAACAAAACAAATTGGATATTTGCTCTCCTGTTACATCCTTTTGCAGATCATGCTACTGCTCTTCTTACAAATGACCTCGCCATTTTGCTACCTTCAATTAACCCAGCTGACAAAATAAATCCCCACTGAAGAAAAGACTCTTATTTTAAATCTGCTTTTACCACATGCCGGTAGTAGCCCATTAGGCTACCAGTGTTCACTGCAGATCACATTGTGTTCTTCCCAGTTTGGCTGGTTCCTGAACTGTGGAATAATCAGGGAATGTAACTGCGAGGTTTAAATATTCTGTTTCTTTATTGAAGTGCCCTCTAAATACTGTAATTTTCAATAGGATTTTTCATTTTGTGTCTGTCATCCTTTAGGGTAAAGGTTTATTAAGTCTAAAGGGATAACAAAACAGATGAAAAGAATATATAGCAAAAGACAGATATCAGCCATAAATCCAACCATATGCTGCTGTCAGCGGTAGCCAGAACACTCCCCGTTGAGTCTGCCAGAGCTTATCTGAACTAAGTTCTCCTTGGTGTGAAGAGGGAAAACAGGTTCTCTGACAGTTTTTCATTTATATCAGAGAAACACAGGAAAGAAATGTCTATAATAATTATATTGATGTGATACTCTTTTCTGTCATTCATAGTTCTTCTGACTCTATGTTATCTGCCTTAGAATTCCACATATATTTGGCAAATAGAACAACACATTGGTAGCATGATGTGCTTTAACATTGGAGACAGAGACTTGCGCATGAGTCTGGGTCACAGTAGTGATGTTGACCTACAGTATGGTCAGCAGTGGCTATGAAGATAGAGCTACCAGTCTAAGGAGGGAGGTTTTCTTATTACCATCAGTGCTGTATGGAATGTGGAATTTTGCCATTCGAACTGATGTGGAATAGCAATTACACTTCTGAAATGATGTCAGGATTTCTTTTTTAATGCCATGGAATTCTGAAAAGAATTTCTGTGTAACCCATGGAATAATTTTCAACAGATACCATACACTGCAAAATATCTTTCTGCAGTTTGCAGAAAAAGAATCTGCATTTTATATAAACTGTGAATTATTAATATCCAAAATCAGTTTACATGTGAGATGTAGGAATTCTGTGGAATGTTCTGAAATTCTGTGGCGTTCTGTACCATCAGAATTTGAACATTCCACTTGGCCCTAATTTCCACCCCTGCAATAATCCATGTGGTAGACCATGGCAGAGGTTCATGGTCTCCTCCAAAAGAGCCCACTGCAGTAGTAGCATTGTTACAGTATACAATGGGGGAGGATGATGGAGGGGATATAAGGGAGAATAGATCCCCAGAAAACCACAGGAGGTGAGGTACTCAGAAATTAAGGGAAGTGGGTAGGCTAAAGATAGCCACATCTGGGTGTAAAACCCACTTATTTATTGCAGTAAATAAGTGAAAATTTTAGCAGTAATGCAAAATCACAACAAGCAGAACCCACTGTACCTCCAGCAGCTTCAAACCTCTCTGGATCTCCCTCAGGGGACAGGGTTTAGTTACAGACCTGTTTATTTTATGCTGACTCTCTTAAATACACATTCAACAAATTCCATTTAAAGGAGAACTACCTTAAATATCACGATTAATTTAATGGGCCTAAAGTGGCTGAGGTAATCAGAAGTCAGCATATAAACTTTAATATATTATTTTTTGTATATAAATGTTTTATTGAAATGTAAACAGTGATACAAAGCACAAACGTTTGATAAAGTATTATAAAAAGAATATGCAAGAGCAACTAATACCAGAATAAAGATAACAGAAGTTCCCATCATACAGCAAAGACTGACATGGTACAACTACAGTAATTAAAAATATGAATAGGCAATAACAGAGAACATGGTCACATCCTGGCAAATTCTAATGTTAACATGAGCACACTAAACAGCCTGCAATGTTAATATATAATATACTGTAAAAGAGGAAAATAAAAATGTTGCAGTTAACTCATCCGAAGGACAAACCAACTGACCATCATTAAAAATAAATCTAGGATGTAATCTTATCCACCCCAAAATGAGAAAGCCATAGTGCCCAGGCCTTATGAAATACAGTGAGCTTCCATTTTTTCCAAAATAATACTCTTTGAAATGAGGCAGATGTAGACATGTCTTGTTGCCAGTGACAAAAAGTGGAAACAGAAGTTGATTTCTGGTAGAGTAGGAGGAGTCGCTTGGCCTCCAAAGCAACTGCATATAAAAATAACTTAAGTTTTGAGCCTGATTGGGTAAGTACAAGTGGGTCTCCTAAAATCCAAAAACTGGGTGAATATGGTAAGGACAAACCTAGCTTCTCTTCAGTTATGCAAATAATTTTACCCCACCAATGCAAAAGTAAAGGACAACCCCATAGTATGTGGTACAGGGTCCTGGGGTGTCTGTACACCTCCAACAAAGATTAGAGGTGGCAAGGCCCATGGAAAACAACCTGTCATGGGTACTGTACCAATGGCTAAGGACCTTCTTTTGTATAAGCTGCAGCTTTGGGTCTGATACAGCCTTATGTGCTTCACCCCAACACCATACCCAGTCCTCCTCTACAATCTGACATTGCAATTCTGAGGACCATTTGAGTCTATGCGTCTCCCAATTTGGTAAATATAATCCCAAATTAATTTGTAAACAACACTTATCTGTCCCCTAGAGAGCTGGATCAAACTCTGAATTCTTGTAATAAAATTTGAGTTAGCCATAATGTAGTCTTTAGTAAATCATGGCTTTAACACATGATGCAGTGGTAAATGCCACCAGTGATCCCAAACAGGTAAAGAGAACTCTTGCTACAATTGGTGAAAAGCTTTAAATGTCCCATTTTGAGAGTTATATAAATCTCCCACATTGCATATTCCATTGAAAATCCAAGAAACCCAGTGGATCTGTGAACCACCAATCTGGATGTGAGGGTTATTCCACAAAGGCTCGTAAGGGCCCAATTGCTCAGATGATGAATGAAATGGTTTTACCATGCTGCAGCAACATCCTGTATGGAGACATCCCCGACAGCAGCAGCCGCAGTGCCGAGTGTCGGCAATGCAGTGTCAGGGATGCCTTCATGTTTCTGTCGGGTGGGGGGTTGTGACCCCCGATCCCCCATGTGGGAGCCTTTACCCACCACACACCCCGGTCTCTAGGATTCCAACTCCAAGTCGGAGTTGGACTGGGGGGTAAAACACCCTGCTAGGCAGTCTCCTGGACTTGCAGAGACCATCACAGTGATATGTGGATTTTGCCTAAATCCTGTCTCTGTGATGGTCTTTGCAGTAGGGGATTCGCTGCGGTGTCGATATACCAAATGAAACATTTTTTAAAACCATTTCCAAACTCTGTAGTGTAAACTTCATGGGGAGGGGAGATTTGTTAGAACCATACATGGGATTCTAGAGTACAGCTGCCAAAGAAGTTTGCCCAATTTTTCTTCTTCAATATCTAATCATAGAGGTGAGACTTTAGAGGACAAAGATAGCCACTGAACTGCACATTTAAACACCTATGCTCACATGGTAAGCCCAAGGCCTGGGTAGATTCCACCCACCACTTGGCCCTGGGGCCCTCAATATCCTTCTAGCAAACCATAGTTCTTTACCTTCCCATATAAAATTGGAACAAAGTCTATCTTATTCCAAAAATGGGAAAATAGGCATAGGTAAGTTACTCAAACAATAGAATATTCTGGGGAAGCCCATTAGCTTTATAGCCACTATGTTACCTGGAAGGGTTAGATGCAGCTTCGACCATCTATTCAAGTCTAGCTTCAGACTGGCCACAACTGATGAAATGTTTTTAAGGCACATGTCCTGCATGTCACTAGAGATTTACATACCTAAATATTTTATTCACTCCCATTACCACTTTAAAGAAGGTGTGCAGCTGAGTGCCCAACTAGAGTCCCCCAAAATAAGGATAAAATCTTGGTTTTAGTCCAATTTACCATCAGGCCTGAGATTGCACTGAATGCATCTAAATCCTCCCATGCATAAGGAAGGGAGATGTTAACTTGAGGCAACAAAAGCAGCAGATCATCAGCATAAAGGAGTTTGTATCCATTACAATGCCATGAATAGCTGGATGTTGCCTAGGGGCCGCATTCAGTGGCTCCATTGCTAACAAAAATAATAAGGGGCTTAACAGACATGCCTGTCTTGTGCCACAAAATAAATTAATATGATAGCACTCAATTTGCTATTACTCTAGCTGTCAAGGAAGCATACAGACATCGATCCCAAGAACAAAAGATCAGTCCAATACCGATCACAGAAAAGACATGGAATAAATAATTCCATTTGATAGAATCAAATGCATTCTCTGCATCTATTGTGGCTATTGCCACTGAATCTGGACCCTTGGTAGCCACCTGGATGAGATCCACCACTACCCAAAGGTTATCATTGCCCTGCCTGCCTTTTGTTAAACCAGTATGGGATTTATGAGCCAAAAACAGAAGTGCTTTTTCAAGCCATGACACCAAAATCTTAGCCAGTATTTTACAATCTACATTAAGCAATGAAATAGGCTGACAATTTGCACATAACTTTGAATCCTTGTTCAGTTTAGGCAGGACAGTGATGGCAGCATCTTGCATCAATGAAGACATGGATCCCATCTTCCTAATATACTGAAAAAGGTTCAAGAGATGGGGTGATAATATGTCCTGAAAAGCCTGGTAAAAATATGTATTCAGGCTGTCCAGATCAGGGACTTTCTAGAGGTCAGCTGATGGATAGCTAGTTGGATTTCGGAGAGGGAGATATCTGCACCCAGGGCCTGCCTAACATGTTGAGGCAAAAGAGGTAATATAAGTCCTGCAAAAAAGGCATCATAATCAAGCTGAGAAGGGGAAATATGGGACGTGTAAAAGATTAGGTAATACTCCTGAAAAAGGCATGAAATTTGCAGAGGATCAGCTACCACACAGTCTCCATCTTGCTTTAAATATTGTATCTGAGTCTCCATGGCCCTTTTTTTAAATGATAAGCCAATAGTTTTCTGGCCTTTTCTCCTGACTCCTAGTAAGCCTGATGGGTAAAAATAGTGCTCTTGAAGCATGTTGGTACAAGGTAGTGTTCAACTTATATTTAAGTTCTAAAAGTTGTTAATCCTGGATCGAGCTTGCTTATAGTGCTTAATATATAATGTCCTCCATCTTTTTGACCTGATTTGATAAGTTGGAAACTTCTTGTTTCCAGGTTTTGTTTTCATGTGAAGCACAAGACATAACCTGACCTCTAATAAATGCTTTGAAAGCATCCCAAAGAATAAATTGTGAGATGTTAGTATCAGTATTAGACTGAAAATAAAAATGAATTTCAGACTTAATCTACTCTTGAAAGCCTTCTGAGCACAGGAGTGCAGGGTTGAACCTCCATTGCAGGGATTTCAGGAAGCTCCCTTTTGGTTCCCAAATCAAACTAATTGGGGCATGGTATGATACTACAATAGGGAGCGCTGCAACATCCAGCAACTCAAAAAGCAAAGGGAAACTGCCCAGAAAGTAATCTAACCTACTAAAGGAGTGAAATCTGTGTGAACAGAAAGTAAATCCTGGATCACTGGGGTGCAATATTCTCTAAAAATCAAGTAAATTCAATTTGGAGCAAAGTTGGTTTAAAACCGCTCTGGAGCGTTGATGGGAGGGGGTACCTCCTACTGTTGGGGTTCTATCTACAAAGACATCTAGAACCATGTTTAATTCATCCCCACCCCACTTTAATATACATGGAAGGTTGATACCAAACAGTTAGATTCTGAGTAAGCTACAGGAAAAAATCTGGAGTATCAATATTGGGAGCATAGATACTAACCAGCAAAATATGAATATCAAACAATGTTCCCAAAATGAGAATACTTCAACCCTCTTTATCTAGGGAAGTGTGTTCAATCTGAAGGGACTACCTTTTTTAAAAATAATCAAAACTTTGCATTGTTTAGAGGAATAAGTACTTGAAAAAACTCTGCCCTACCCACCCTCTCAGTAATGCTGAAGCTTCTTGTTTCAAAATGTGAGTTTATTGGAGAAAAACAACATAGAGACATAGAAACATAGACTTTGACGGTAGATAAGGAGCACTTGGTTCACCCAGTCTGCCCATTCTCTACCTATTGGACAAGCTGCAGATCCCAGTTAACCAACAGCTTACTTCTTCCTACCCCCACTAGACTTGCCTTATGTCTGTCCCATGCATTCTTGAATTCCACCACTGTTTTTGACCCCATGACCTCCTCAGAAGGCCATTTCATGCATTCACCACCTTCTCCATGAAAAAAATACTTCCTCACATTGCCCCTGAGCTGTCCACCTTCTGTTTTCAAATTGTGCCCCCTTGTTCTTGCACATCTCTTTTCCTGAAAGATGCTACCCTCTTGGACTTTGTTGATTCCTTTGAGGCACTTGAACATTTCTATCATGTCCCCCCTCTCCCTCCTTTACTCGAGGGTATACATATTAAACTCCTTTAGTCTCTCTTTGTATGGCTTCTGGTGCAGACCCTGCACCACTTTAGTTGCCCTCCTCTGGACTGCCTCCATCTTGTCTGTGTCCTTGCAGAAATGGCATCTCCAGAACTGCACACAGTACTCCAGATGGGGTCTCACCAACTGTCTGTACAGAGGGATAACAACTTCCTGTTTTCTACTCTTGATGCCTCTTTCTGTACATCCCAGTATCCCCCAGTCCTCCTTACTGCCTTCTCACATTGCTTGCTTACCTTTAGGTCATCTGATATGACTGCCCAAAGGTCCCTTTCCATTTTTGTTGTTGTTAGTACCCACCCCCATTGTGTACTCTTCTCCTGGGTTTTTGTTTCACAGATACTCATTTTATTTTTACACAGTGGTGCCCTACCTGCCCAGTTTGTTCCATATTATTAGAGTACCTGGTCTGCCAAGGTTTCATGCTGGCTAACTAGCTGGTGTGAGAGGGAGGCAAAGAGAGTTGATCTTGTCCCATGAGGAGTCTCCGAAGAGGTGTTAGAGGAACCATCAAGACGTGAAGGTGGCCTGGATTACTGTTGAAGAGAAGTCATAGTGGAATTTTGGCTGGAATAGCGTTGGCCTGTTTTCTCAGGCCAACTACACTATGTGATAAGCCCTCTGAGCTGGGGGGTATTCTGGACTTGGCCTGAGGGTTGATGTGGGGAGGTGATCTTGATTCACCCGGTGGGTGGGTTAGTCTTGCTCTGGTGCTTCAGGATCACACAGCAGACCCTGTGCTAGGCCCACTGGAGGGTGGACAAAGGCAATGGGGTTTCTCCTAGGTTTTATGGGGGACTGACAGTTGGGCTGATCTAGTCCTCAACATCATAGTGTGGGTCTTGCAGTACTGAGTTGACTGCCTACTGGATCGGGTGGGGGAGCCTATTTGATATTGCCCTAATGAGTGACTCTTCTCCTGATTTTTTGATGAGGAAACTGGGTAAAGACCAAATACAGAAGTGTGGAGAAGAAGGGATTTCCCTTGACTTAATAGCTGGTCAGAGCTTCTCTTTTCTTTGGGACACCTTTTAATTTGGGACATTTTTTTAACTAATATTAGGCAGTGAGAGTGCGCATGGGACCCGCATGACATTTAATTTTATTAGATTTTTTAAGCCTGACTGTGAGAGGTCGGACTTGATTTTGGTTCATTTAATGTAGAGGTGAGAGCTCTACAGGCAGAGAACAGCAAGAGGAAGGAGCTGCTGTTAGAATTGTGCTGCTCTACTCGACTAAAGAGCTAGAACTCTACTACTAGGAACTTCAATTTAGGGTAAAAACAAACAAAAACAAGCATTTGTCAATGCCGAATTTGATTACTTATATGTGCTGTTTAGGTATTTGGAAATGAAAGCACCATGCCTATGAACTGTCATGGCCACCCCCCCCCCCCCAAGACATCCACTATGTCTTTCTGTTCAGAATTCACAGAAGAGGGGGAGGGGCAAGGGCCACAGCAGTTGCAAAGGTGTGAAGAGGTGGACAATAGTCCATTCACAGGCAGAAGAATCCTGCAGAAAGTGAGTAAATTAATAGTGGATAAAGCAAGGGGACCAGATGGCATATACCCAAGGATATTAAAAGAACTGTGACAGGAGATAGCAGTGCCTCTGGCAGCCATGTTCAGTGAGTCATTCAACACAGGGTTGGTACCAGAGAATTGGAGGAGGGCACATGTGTTCCATCTGTAGAAATCCAGCAGTAGGGAGGAGGTGGGGAACTCTAGGCTGGTCAGCCTCACTTCAGTAGTGGGGAAGATCATGGAGACATTGGTTAAAGAAAGGATAGTGGGGCATCTAGAAGCCATTGGAGGCCAGGACCATAGGCAACATGGATTCACAGTGGGGAGGTCATGTCAGACAAATCTGGTTGAGCGCATTGACTGGGTGACAAAGGAATTAAATCAGGGTGGGGCACTGGACAATGCTTACCTTGATGTAGGTAAAGTCTTTGACACCGTCCCACATAGGAGGCTGATAAACTAGCTGAGTAGGCTGGGCATGGGGGAAAGGGTGGTAAAGTGGGTTAGAAACTGGGTAAGAGACAGGAGGCAGAGAGTGGTGGTAAATGGAGTGAAGTCTGGGGAGAGTGGATGACCAGTGGGGTGCCATACGGATTGGTCGTGGGGCCAGTCCTGTTCAATGTCTTCATTAGTGACAGTGCAGAAGGGCTGAAGGGAAAGGTCTGCCTGTGTGCAGATTACACCAAGATCTGTAATACAGTGGATACCTTGGAGGGAGTGGAGAAAATGAGGAGGGATCTGGGGAAGGTTGAGAAATGGTCTGAGGCCTGGCAACTGAAGTTTAATTCAAAAAAGTGCAACATTATGCACCTGGGACACAGAACCCTGGGGAAAGGTACAGGATGGGGGGAGGAGTTGCTGACAGTCACAAAGGAGGAAAGGGACCTGGGGGTTCTTATTTCAGATGACTTGAAAATGTTAAAATGGTAAGGCAGCTGGGAGGGTCAGTGACATGATGGGGTGCATAGGCAGGGGTATCACCAGCATAAGGAGGGAGGTAGTGATGCCATTATATAAAACCATAGTCAGGCTTCACAAGGAGTACTGTGTTCAGGTCTGGAGGATGTACCTTCATAAGGATATTAACAGGCTGGAGATGGTCCAGAGAAGGGCGAATGATATGGTACAGAGCTTGCAACACAAGACTTATGAGTAAAAATTAAGGGACCTCAATATGTACTCAGTGGAAGAGAGGAGGGAAAAAGGGGATATGATAGGAACATTCAAGTTCCTCAAGGATATACATATAAATGCTAAGAAGTAGGAGACAGTTGCTATTGGCATATATGCCAGCTTCTGTGTGATATTCTTTTGTTCTTATATCTCTGTATTCTTCAGTATTTCAGTAACTGCACGACCACACTGCCTTCTTTAGGCAATTTTATGCTGGCTGATGCCTGGTGTCAGATGGCAGACAGAGGGCTCACCAGCTTGTGTTGCCATTTGAAAAACTTCATAGAGTGTTCTTTTACTCATAAGCATTTTGGAAAGCTGGTGAAGGTCTCACAATTTTTATTATGATTTTATCTCCTTAGGCCTGTCCCCTTTGGTTCCCCCATCCCAACACTCAAACAGTCATCAGTGGCCACAGCTGCAGCCTTCTTCTTGCCAAGTTAGTGGGTGAGAAACATAGAAACATAGAATTTGAAGGCAGATAATGGCCTCTTGGCCCACCTAGTCTGCCCATTTCCCTACCTGATGGATAAGCTGCAGATACTAGTTAATCAACAGCTTACTTCCTCTTACCCCCCAGTAGAATTGCCATATGTCTGTCCATGAGGCAGCTGCCTTTACAGTCTGTGAAGTCTGACGTCTTTCAGTGCCACTTATTGGTCATCTTCCAACACAGGTGAGGTGCTGCCAGCCCAAAACTAATTCAGGACAAGCAGTTTTCAAAGTGGGGAAGAAATGGAATGAGGAAGAATCAACTACTCATTCAGATGCGGCATCGATTTTAAGATCAGCATTCTGATGTGGACACTGCAAATAGAACCTCAGCTCTTTAAGCAGCCTTATGAAGAGTAAAGGCTTCTCGAAGCACTTGGGTTCTGTTTATTGTATTGTTAAGTGGACTGCATCTAATTTGGTAATTTACTGTACCTTACATTTGGAAGTATGATAGGCCCAACTTTGAATAAACACTGCACCTGAAGTAACACATGATGCCATAGAAACAGAATTTGTCAGCAGAAAAGGACAGCTCAGCCCACCCAGTCTACCCAAGTGTTCTCTACCTACGTGTAACTCCTACTTGTATATGTTACTGCATGTCTTATTCTGCCTGTGTCCATCAGGACCTCCTTGTGAATGAGCTTGCTTAATGGATTTTTCCTGCAATGAACTTGTACCTACCGCATTTCCATTGCCCTATTGATCTCCGTTGACCCCCTCCTTCGCCTTTTTCTAATATACCCCTATGTTTATCTCATGCAAGCTTCATGCCCCCTACCATTTTCACTCGCACCACTTCTCCTGGCAGTCTGTTCAAGGCGGCTACCACCCTTTCATTAAAGAAATAATTATTCATATCTATCCTGAATGCCCCTCAGCTTCATTGTATGTCCCTTGGTTTGGGTGCTCATCCTCATTTGAAGGAAACTCCCCAACTGTAACCTCTTTAGCCCTGTGAGGTACTTTGTAGGTCTTGATGAGGTCACCTCTCACCCTCCTCTCTTCCATAGTGTACATGTTGAGATTCTTCTGCCTGCCCTTGTAGGGATTCCTGTGAAAATTCTGAACCATTTTAGTTTCCCTCCTCTGGGAAACCTCCACCTTATGCCCTTTCTGAAGTGTGGACTCTAAAAGTGGACACAATACTCCAGTTGGGGGTATACCAGGGAGTGATATAATGATAGCACAACATCCCTCCTCCTCCTACTGGAGATGTCACTCCTTATCCACCTAAGAATCCAATTTGCCCTGCCCATAGCCTTGTCACACTGTACTGCCATTTTGAGGGTCCTCTGATATAATAACCTCAAGGACCTTTTCATGTCTAGTGAGTATCAATACCCCCCCCCATCCTATACCCAGCATAGGGGTTCCTAAGCCCTAGGTACATGATTTTACACTTGTTGGCATTGAACCCCAAGTAAGTAAGAAAATGAAACTGATTTGAATGAATTTCAGGCTTTTAAGCAGATTTTCGGGGACTGTATGTGTGTGTGTGGGGGGGTTCTGTTACTATAACTATTTGCTTTTGATTTGGTATAATGTGCGAACAGACTAACCCTGCTCCCCACTCCTTGTGCTATATCAGAGATAAAAATCCCAAATAGCATTGGTCCAAGCACTGAGCCCTGTGGCACCCAGCTTGTCACTGCTGTGGGTGCGGAGAGCTACCCCACCACCACCACCCTCTGTACCCTCCCCTGTAACCAGCTCTCTATCCATGTTGTCAGACCACCTTCCACCCATACAACTCATTCTCCTCACTCTTCTCCTCCTTGGATTGTGTCTGTGCTCCCAATAGTCCACACCCTTTCTCCTCGTTCTTCTCACCGGGTGGTGGTGCCTTCTGTATTACACCCAGACCACTCTGCCTGCCTCTTTCCAGTGTTACTACACCTCTGCCTTTACCTATATCTAGGGTGGTGAGCTCATCAGTCTCCCCTGTCCGGGCCTTTCTACCAACTTCAGTCTTTTGGCCACCCCACCCCCCGCCATTTGTTTAAATCCATCTTAGTAGAAATACACCCTTCTAAACCTGCCTTTTTTTTAACATATTTTCTCACTGGGCTATGGTCAGCTTGGTCATCCTGACTGACCCCCCTAGCCCTGCCCAAGTCAGGCCACCCTGCTCACCTCCACAGATTACCCCAATGGTGGGGTATTGAGGAGCTTCTCAGGTTGACCCACTAGAGCAGGATCCAGTTGAAGAGGCACCATTCGGGGTGTGCTGGGGGATCGGAAGCTCATGCTGCCTGACTGTAGCACATTTTCCACTTTTCTTTCTTTTGCAGAGTGCGGCTGTGCAATGACACTTAGGCACAGCATGCCAACATCTGCCACAGTCTACCACCCTTTACTACATCACTGTAGTAGCACCCGTGGTCATCACCAGGGGCCGTAACAGAGCGGTGGGTCCCTGGATCCTGCCCCAGGATAGGAGAGCAGTCCTCTGGATGCTTAATCCTATCCCTCCCTTGCCAACCCCTGGCAGGCCAGGCTTGCATCTGAACCCGGGTCACCAGCATGGCACGAGGTGTGGTGTACAGTGCCTCAATCAACGGAATCGATGCTACCATCAAAAAGGCCCACATTCACTTATTTGCAGATGACACAGTACTTTATTCTAGCAGATCTCCCCCCCCCCCAAATGGCATGCTGTGAACCACAGGATGATTTCAATTGACTACAAACTCAGCTCTTAAAGCAGAAACTGCTTCCAAATGCCAAGAAGACAAAAGCGATGTTCTTGTCACCCTTTTCTAACCTAGCAAACCCCGGCCCACGATGGGGCTACTCCCCACAATTATTACAATACTGAGTGAACATCTGGCGTACGCATCTAAATTTAAATATTTGGGGGTATGGCTGGACTCTAGACTCTACTTCATTGTTCATATAGAAGAGCTGATAAAGAAACTTAGAATGAGACTTGGCCTTTTCTATAGGATAAAAAATCTCCTCACCAGGGATGCAAAATTGAGGCTAGTCCAAACTACCTTCCTCCCTTTATTAGACTATGCTGATTTCCTCTATAGCCAGGGTCCTGAAGGTGCTCTTTCCAAACTTGATATGCTCTACCATAGAACTCTAAGGTTTATAATGGGCCTTCCCTATTCCACTCATCATTGCTCCCCGTACTCAGCAATAGGTTGGTCATCTCTTAGCTTTAGATACCAGAGAAGTGCTGCGATTTGGATCTACGAAAGCATCCTAAATAAACTGACTGATTACATCTCAGACTGCTTACCTCTCTGCTCATTAAGTAAGTATGCTCTGAGAAGTCCCTCTTATATTTCGCTGAAAGTGTCCAAGGCTAAATCTCGGTTTGGTGGGGCATCTATTAGCCACGCATGGTCTCTTTTGTGGAATAAGATACAAAAGATTCTAAAAATCAATTACCCCATTAGCCTGGCAGCTTTCAAAACCTTATACACATTCCATTTCAAGGAATCCTGTGTCTGTTCCTCCTGACCTAGGTTCCTTTTCCGTCAGAGCTTTCTACTCTATTCTCTGAATTTGCCCCTGCCTCGTCATGACTTTATTTTATTTAGCTTTTTGTTGACTGGGTAAGTGCACTAGACAAATCCTGCCTATTTTCAGGCACGACCCGGGGGATGGGGATACAGATGAATGCCAACTGACCTTGAACCAGCTTAAGCTGTTGGTGGTATTTTTAGTGAATGAGGGAAATTTGGCCAGGACACTGGGGAAATTCCCCTACTCTTTTCGATAAGTGCCATGGGATCTTTAACATCCACCTGAACTACCACCAATCCAGGCAGATGGGACCTCGGTTTAACGTCTCATCCGAAAGGCGGCACCTCAGAAGTGCAGCACCCCTCTCATGCTGCACTACAGTGTCAGTAGGTCTCTTTCTGTTGTTGTCTCCACTCATTGTCATACCCTTGCCTTCCTCCTTCACTCCCCTGCCCACATCTACACTTTATATCCACTTACCCGTGGCATTTTAACCCCTATTTTTGTCTGTTCATCTGTTTTTAACTGAACATACTCTGTACCTACTGTTCCCCCCATGTTCTGCACCTTGTATACGATGCACGAATTATCTATCTGTAATTAATATTTTTACAATCTTTTGTACCATTTACTTGCATTTATACTGCCTAATTGTTGTACCCATAATTAACATCATATGTTGATCACACCTAAATTGTAATTTGATGTACGCATACTTAAAATCGTATGTTGATTTCACCTATATTGTATTACCTATCATTTGTCCCAGGTCCACCTTGAAAATGAGATTGCTCAATGCTGCCCACCTGGTCAAATAAAGATTTTGATTGATTGATTGATTGATTGAACCCTCAGTGTCAGTGGCCTTGCAGCAATGCTGCCTTTAATGCTCCCCTCCTCTTCCTGCTCCAGTGTACCCTCTCCCCTGTGTACAGGTCACTATCCCCCCAACCCTACCCAAGTTAGTCACTGACCCATAATGTTTCATGTGGCACCAATCCCTCAGCCACTTGAACTCCTCAAGGCTACCCTTCCTTTTCATGCTTGCATATGGTGCCGGCAGTACCTCCAAGAATGCCACTGACTTCCCCAACCCCTCACACTGCCTGTCTGAGTACTTTAACCTCCCCCTCACTACTTCCACAGTGTCTCCCGCCAGGTCATTTGTACTCACATGCAACAGTAAATGAGATTTCTTCCTCCTCCTCCTCCCCACTCCCTCACAACACCTGCCCTGCCGCTCCTGCAGTAAACCTGGAGACAGCTTCAACCTAAATATCTCTGTGCCTTTCCCCCTTTCTTTCCCATCTCACACATTTCAGTATAGAATCCTCCAGGATGAGTACCCCCACACCCCTTACCCCCTTTCCCTTCTAATGCCCCTTCCTCCAACCCAGTATTCATTCTTGCCTGTTCCTTACCCCCACCAACTGCACCCTCTGTGACTTCTGTATCTGTACCCCCGTCACAACCCAACTCAGCAGGTCAGCCCTCTACTCCCAAAGTACCAACTCCTGAACATAGAATTGTGAACAGTTTAACAGAACAAGATAACCCTCTTGTCTGTTTTGTGGGTTCAAGTCAACTTTGTCCCAAGTTCTGGAGGGATTCAAAACTTCTTGTTAGCATACCCAATTGTCAGGCTCAGATGATTCTGTCTTTGAGGGGGCCAGATATCTTTGCCTACAAGCACTTAACCAGGTATACAAAATGAACGCTAAGAACTCTATGCAAGACGTAGAGAACCCTTATCTGTTTCCCAGTTTGGCATCACAATAAGCACATGTACAGTGTCAAATATAACCATCTAAGCTTCACTTATATAAAAAGAAGTTTCAAGGCACACCAGGCAGTTTCTGTTTTTTGAAATATATGTCTTTACTTTAAAATAGGTAAAATAGGAAAACAGTAAAATACAGAACAAGACATCCCAACACATACAGCCTTAAAAATAAAACAGGTTTAAAAGTGTAAATTCTTACAATACATACACTCAGACTGGTTTTATCTAAGGTCTCCTTACTTCTTAATCTTTCAGTGCTTTGTTGTTCCTCTTTTCTCAGTCAGAAAAATGTCACTGTGTAAGGTCTGCTCAGTATTTTTAAAAGCAGTCTTGAGCAGGCCTTCTCTCTGAGGTCACCTAACTCCGCCTTCGTGTATTAAAATTTATATTTTATAACACAGGATGTCCTACTAAGATTTAAAAAAAAATAATAGGTGACCTAAATAATTCTCCTCTCTCTTCATGTGACTTGCAAAACTGGTCTGTGATCTGTTTCACAGACATCAAAGCCTCTTTGATGTAATTCTGGCTTCCTTAGATGACACCCTCAACACATGCATATTGGACTTCTTGAACCAGTCTGTGATCTGCTTCACACCGACATCAAAGTCTCTTTGATGTATTTAGCTGGCTTCCTTGGAAGAAAGTCCAACCACATGCATACGTCCTTTTCCTCATGATGCCTAGTGCAAATGAAAGGATTTCCCTGAGGACATTATAAAATGGATATCTTGGTTCCTATCTTCAAAGCAAACTAACAAGATCATTGCACCTCAGATATCTGCAGTTTAAGCTAAATCCTGTCCTTTGAACTTATCTCTGGGGGGTTTGATAGGCCAGTTTTAGCAAGACAGTATTCTCCTGACAGACACTCCCTTACATATTTTATATTGCAGAGAAAATATATTGAAATCAGAACTAGTTGTCCACATGCCAAAATCCTCCCCACCTGGACTGAATTTGGGGGGTCTATCCCCTGCATGGGATGAACTTCCCAAATCAGTTCACTCCTCATACACATGAGACAGCCCATCAGAGTTCTGAATGGTTGCTCCAGCCCTATGTAGAATGGTCATGTCATATCCTTGCAAAGCAAGACTCCATCATAGCAATCTACCATTGTTTTTCCCCATCTGTGTCAGCCAAACCAGGGGGTTGTGGTCAGTCTGCACCACAAAATGCTGCCCATACAAGTATGGCTCCAATTTCTTTAGGGCCCACGCTATGGCAAGACACTCCTTTTCCACCGTGGAATATGTCTGCTCCATGGGAAGTAACTTTTTACTCAGGTAGGCTATTGGGTGATCCTTCCCCTGGCTGGATATCTGACTCAGTAATGCCCCAATACCCAAGTCTGATGTGTTAGTCTGAACTATGAAAGGTTTGCTATAGTTAGGACTTGTCAAAACAGGAGCACTGCATAGTGCCTCCTTTAGTTTGGAAAAGGATTCCTCACAAGCTGGGCCCCAGGTAATTTTCTTGGGCATCCTTTTCTTTGTCAGTTCAAATGAGGAGCAGCCAGGGCACTGTAATTGGGTACACATTTTCTATAGTACCCTGCTGTCCCAAGAAAACTCCTGACCTGCATCTGAGTTTCTGGTCTGGGCCATGCCTAGATTACCTCTATTTTAATGTGGTTAGGACAGAGCTGTCCCTGGCCTACCACATGCCCTAGGTATGCCACTTCTCCCCTGGCCACCTGGCACTTATTGGCTTTGACAGTGAGCCTGGCCCTCTGTATCCTGCCCAGTACTTCCCTAAGGTGGGATAGGTGTTCTTCCCAGGTGGTACTAAAGATGGCAATGTCATCCAAGTATGCCACGGCATACTCCTCAGCACCATTTAACACCTGGTTCACCAACCTTTGGAAAGTGGCCAGGGCATTCTTCATTCCAAAAGACATTACTTTAAAGTCAAATGAGCCTATCAGAGTGATGAAGGCCAACCTCTTCCTAGTTCTGTCTGTCAACTCTACCTGCCAATACCCCTTTGTCAGGTCAATAGTTGTAAGGTAGGTTGCCCCTCCCAACTTTTCCAGGAGTTCATCCATCTGGGGCATCGGGTGGGCATCTGACTTCATGACTGCATTCAGTCCATGATAGTCTACACAGAAATGAGTCGAGCCATCTGACTTGGGTACAAGGACTACGGATGAAGTCCAGGGACTGTGGGATCTCTGGATTACCCCTAAATCCAGCATCTCCTCCACTTCCCTCCTAATGTCCTTTTGGACAGCCTCTGACACCCAATATGCTGTCTGCCATATGGGCGTCTGTGTCCCTGTCTCGACATCGTGTGTCGCAAAAGGGGTTAGTCCAGGCTTAGTGCTAAACAAGGGGGCAAAGTCTGCTAAAACTTCCCTTACTTCCTGGATCTGGTCCAGGGTCAGCTGGGGAGACAATTTTACTGCCTCCACATAGGACTCTAACTTACTTTCTTTCAGCAAGTCCAGAAGGGGTTCTCCTTCATCCATCCCTTCCCCATGACTACACACTGCAAACATCTTGTCAGCCCTATTTGCATATGGCTTCATCATGTTGATATGGTACATCCTTTCTGTCTGTCTATGGTCAGGTAACTCCACAATGTAGTTCACCTCATTTACCTTACTAACCACTTTGTTCAATCCTGCCCACTAAGCCTGCAGCTTGTCTTTCCAGACCGGAATAAGGACCATGACTTCCTGAGCCACCATGTACGAGCAAGCTCTGGCTTTGTGGTCGTACCATACTTTTGTTTCTGTTGGGCAGCTGCCAGATTGCTCTGGGCTGTCCCCATAAACGACTTCAGCCTTTCCCTAAACCTAAGGACATAATCCACAATGGGAGTGCCCTGGGTGGTGTGCTTGCCTTCCCAGTCCTCCCAGATCAAGTCTAAGGGCCCACGAACCCAGCGTCCATATAAGAGTTTGAAGGGGGAAAATCCTGTCAACTCTTGGGGCACCTCCCTGTATGCAAACAACAGGAGGGGAAGGTATTTCTCCCAGTCCCTCCCATGCTGTTCAGCAAACGCACAGAGTATTGACTTTTGGGTACCATTGAATCATTCCACAAGTCCATTGGCTTGTGGGTGATACGGTGTTGTGCATCTCTGCACCACCTCACACTTCTCCCATAATCATTTCATCAGGTTTGACATGAAGGAACCACCTTGATTGGTGATTACCTCCTGTGGAAACCCAACATGGGAGAAAATCCCAAGTAAGGCATCTGCCACTTTGTCTGTCCTCAGAGAGGATAGGGTGACTGCCTCTGGGTACTGGGTAGCATAATCCACCACAGTCAGGATGAATCTCGTCCCTGAGGAGCTGGGGGTATTTAAAGGCCTCACAATATCCATTCCCACCCTCTGGAATGGTTTCTCCACTATGGGAAATGGAGTCAGGGTGGCTTGGGTTTTCTTGCCCACCTTCCCTATTTCTTGCCACTGGTGACAAGACCTGCAATACTCCTTCACCTGCTGGGTGAAGTTAGGCCAGTAGAAATTCTGGGCTAAATGCTGCATAGTGCAAGTGACTCCCAGATGACCAGACAAGGGAATATCATGTGCAATTTTGAGCAACTGCTCACAATACCCCTGGGGAACGACAAGCCTCCTGCCTAGCATCCCTCCCTCCCTCTGTCTGTACTGCCTGAGTATACATAAGTCCATTTTCCCAATAAACCTTATGTCTGCTGTCACCTCCCTGTGCACCGTCCAAGTCTGCTCAAAGCCTCAGCATCTCTAAACTAGGGTCACTCCTCTGAGCAGCTGCAAACCCCTCAGACAGTCTCAAGGCATGGGACAGGTCCCCTTCAATCACTAACCTAGGTTCCCTAGCACTAGCATCAGGGCCCTCAGGATCACTGTCAATCCCAACCCTCTGACAAGGGGTCACCCCCCTCCCTCTTTGGAGTAACCCTCTGTAGCTGTGTGGTTACTTGCTACTGTGGAAATTTTTAACCCTTTTTATTAGTCTCCCCATCTGGAGACACAGGCTAGGGAACCAGCCTCTCAGTGGTTTCCACACTGCTTTCTGTGGGGTTCACGGAGCTACAATTTTCCCTTGCCACTTGGCTAGAGGTAACTGCACATACTATCCCCTGCTGGAGATTGTTACCCAGGATCACATCCACTGTTAATGTTTTGGCTTCAGCCACCTGTTGCACAGTTCCCCCTGTTTCACCCCAGTCTAGGAGAACACTAGCAAGGGGCAATGTTTTCTCCCAGCTGCAAAGTCTTGTACAGTGACATTTTTATTGGGTATAAGCTGACCAGGCTGTATCAGATCCCCCTTTAAAAATGCCAGGGATGCCCCTGTGTCCCTTAACCCCTGCATCTGTATATCATTCACCATTACTGGGTGCATATGTTCCCTCATGTTAACTGGCATGCTTCCAGGGACACACAAACAACCCACTTCTTTTCTAGCACCCGATTGTGTATTATTGCTCACCTCCTTGGGACACTTTCTGGCAATATGCCCAGTTGCCTTACACAACCAACATTCAGTTCTTCTCTCAAATCTTTTCTCTAAAACCTGGGGCTAACTGGTTTCAGTGGAGGCAATGAGGGTTGTAGCTGCCCTGAAGGCACACTTTTCCCTTTCTGTGCTGCCATGCCCACTCCATTCACTCTCAGAACACATCTGCTCTTGGCATAGCAGTTCGAGAGTTCAGCAGCCTCTTGCACTGTTTTTGGATCTCGGTCCTCTAGTCAGGTTTTTAGCTCTGCTGGGCATGCCCAATAAAACTGTTCTAATAAAATCACATTTTCAATTTTATCAACAGAGTTTGCTTCAGTTCCTTCACACCAACATTTTAAAAACTGACATTGTTTCATGGCTAGCTCCTCATAGATCATATCAGGGCTTCTCCTGAGCTTACAGAATTTAGCTCTGCATGATTCAGCAGGTAATTCAAACTTTTTTAACAGCGCAGCTTTTAGCTTGCTGTAATCATTTCTGTCCTCATTGTCTATTTGACCCAATGCATCCTGAGCTTTCCCAGTAAGTAGCGGGAATAGCTGGAAGCTCCAGGACTCTCTAGGAATTTAGCCTGAATACAAACTTTTTCAAAATAATTTAAAAAGGCATCCATATCCTCCCCCTCTTTAAACTTGGCTATTAATTTGGAGTTCAATTTGTAACCCAGTCCTGCAGTCCCAGTTAAACCCAAGCCACTTACCTGCTCTGGTGCTGCTGGTTGGAGTCATAGCATCTCCAGTTCATGTTGCCTCTGGCGCTCCTCTCTCTTCTCCTCTGCAGCTCACTGGCACTCACACTCCTCACTGTCTGCCTCCCTCTGTTGTTGCTCTGCCTCTTGGCATTCTCGTACTGCCTTCTCCTCTGCAGCTCACTAGCGCTCATGCTTCATATGGTCTGTCTCCCGCTGCTCCCTCTCTGCCTCTTGCTGTCCCTGCTCTGCCTCATGGTCTGCCTCTCACTTCTCTCACTCCCTCTTCTCCTGGAACTCCAGCTTCATCCTGCGGAACTCAATTTGCAACCTTACTTCCGGATTCAGGATACTGGTGACCATCCCCTGCTGCTGTGGCCCTTCACTGACAGTGGCCCTGTTGTCCTCCTCACTGGACCTGGACACAGCACTGGCCACTAGCCCTGCCACATTCGAGGTCTGGTCCTTTTCAGTCATGGTCGGTGACTCGCTGCTCTGGGTATCTGCTACTATCAGGACCTCTATGAGATTCTGCTTTTTGGCTGTCACCTCGAATGGGACTCCTCTGTCCCTGCACAACTGCCTTAAGTATTCTACAGTGTGCCTGCTGTAGTTGGAAGCCATCTTTCCTGACAACTACTACTCTGACTGGCACTTTAGAAAAAAATAAAATGGGTAGGAACTTGACTGTAAGCCAAGGGATATAGTTCTGTTTCCTTTTGAAATAAAACACTGCCTTTCTTTTTTCCAAGTGAGCTGAACAGTCTCAAGCTGACACACTGAACAATAAAGCTTATACCACCAAACTTTTTCTCACCGCTGCCAACCAGTCTGTCACAACCTCACTCATCAGGTCAGCCCTCTACTCCCAAACTGCCAACCTATGAGCATAGAATTGTGAACAGTTTAACAGAACAAGGTAGCCCTCTTGTCTGTTTTGTGGGTTTGAGTCCCTTTTGTCCCAAGTTCTGGAGGAATTCAAACTGATAACCTCTTGTTAGTATACCCAATTGCCAGGCTCAGATGATTCTGTCTTTGGGGGGCCAAATATCTTTGCCTATGGGCACCTAACCAGGTATAACAAAATGAACCCTTAGAACTCTATGCAAGACGTAGAGAACTCTCATCTGTTTCCCAGTTTGGTATCACAATAAGCACATGCACAGTGTCAACTATAACCATCTAAGCTTCACTTATATAAAAATAAGTTTCAAGGCACACCAGGCAGTTTCTGTTTTTAAAATATATGTCTTTACTTTAAAATAGGTAAAATAGGAAAACAGTAAAATACAGAACAAGATATCCCAACACATACAGCCTTAAAAATAAGACAGGTTTAAAAGTACAAATTCCTACAATACATACACTCAGACTGGTTTTATCTAAGGTCTCCTTACTTCTTAATCTTTCAGTGCTTTTTTGTTCCTCTTTTCTCAGAAAAAAATTTCACTGTGTAAGGTCTGCTCAGTATTTTTAAAAGCAGTCTTGAGCTGGCCTTCTCTCTGAGGTCACCTAACTCTGCCTTGGTGTATTAAAATTTATATTTTATAACACAGGATGTCCTACTAAGATTTTTTTAAAATAATAGGTGACCTAAATAATTCTCTTCTCTTCATGTGACTTGCCAAAACTGGTCTGTAATCTGCTTCACAGATATCAAAACCTCTTTGATGTAATTCTGGCTTCCTTGGATGACACCCCCAACATGTGCATATTGGACTTCTTGAACCAGTCTGTAATCTGCTTCACACAGATATCAAAAGTCTCTTTGATGTAATTCTTGGCTTCCTGGGACGATGGTCCAAACAAATGCATATTGGACTTCCTCATTTAGTCTGGGACCTGCTTCACACTGACATCAAAGTCTCTTTGATGTATTTAGCTGGCTTCCTTGGAAGAAAGTCCAACCATGTGCATATGTCCTTTTCCTCATGACACCTAGTACAAATCAAAGGACTTCCCTGAAGGAATTATAAAATGGATATCTTGGTTCCTGCCTTCAAAGCAAACTAACAAGATAATTGCACCTCAGATATCTGCAGTTTAAGCTACCTCCTGTCCTTTGAACTTACCTTGTGGGGTTTGATGTGTCAACTTCAGCAAGACAGTATTCTCCTGACAGACACTCCCTTACATATTTTATATTGCAGAAAAAATATATTTAAATCAGAACCAGCTGTCCATGTGCCACACCCTCTACTTCTGCCTCACCCCTTTTCTCTACCTTATTCCTTCCATCCCTCTTGAAACCCTTTCCAGCCTGACTACTTCCTACTGGGCTTCCATTGTCGACCTCCCCTCCTTCCTGCTGTTGTCGATTTAGAGCCCGCATTCACTTGTAATCCAATAGTGAAGCCCCTCCCATCCTTCACCCTTCCCAAAGCCTTCTGTCCTTCAGCCACCACCCTCCTTCCTTACTAGCCCCCTTCTACCCTTTTGTCCTCACTATCTCTTCCCCTACCTGTTGCCATCCCTCTCAAGCCCCACTTGTCCTCCCCCTTTCGGTATGTTCCTGCTCCCCCTCACTGTCCCATAGCAGAGGTTTGAATATGTTTGTAGTTGATACCAGTCTTACATCTCTTGCCCCTATCGGTTCACCACTCCTATGTGTTCCTCTCCATGCCACCAATGATCCCTCCCTACCCGCAGCCATCTTCTCTCCCCCTGGTTCTCCCATGGTACTCCTCATCATCTCGTCCTCCCCCATTAGGAGACCCCCACCCTCACCTTGGTCACCCCCTTCCTTCTCCTCTCTTTTTTGCTACTGCCTGTGATACTGGGGTCAGTTTCAGTCCCTAGTTATTCTTCCTCCATCCCCCTTTGCCATCCCCTATTCCCCCACTCAGGATGCCTACCATACTCATCTGTCCTGCCACTTACACTCCTCCCTAACCTCCACAGTTCTTCCCTTAAACTAGCCAGCCATCTACAGACCATACACCCCCCCATCCTCCAAGCCCAGTCCAGAATCATGGCACACCCACACCCTGTACACCCCTCCACCCTTCCAAAGATACCCGCCCTATTGACATGTGACATCTTTCCAGTTTGGCCCCCATCTTATGTTAAGGGGATCTTACTCCCAGGTTCTGTATACTACTGCAACTGTTAGGCCCCTATTTCATCAAATTCCTGTCCCCCTCTACACTAGTCCCCCTACTAACCCCTTGCCGACCGGGGTAATTCAGTCTCAAATCTCATCTGTTAGATACTGCATTAGTGTAGCAATCCTAAAGCTTCCCTGTCTGTTTTTCACCCCTCAGCTACCATACTTTTGGTTCTCAGCTCTCATATAGTGTCACTTAGCCCACTTATAAATCCTATTGCACTCCAAGTATTACGCAGCTCAGAGAAATAAACAGAACACATAAATATGTATTATTACAGCAATCCTAAAGTACCCAATCATTGCTTTGTCCCACCTCCAGAGACCCTGCTGTAATATAGGAATACAGAGAACCTGAGTGGGAGGGTGGGCAACTATAAAGTCCTGGCAGAGCTCCATTGAGCTTGCTCATTCCCCCCTCTTACTCACTCATTCTATTTCTCTCGATGCTGCAGGCTGCCCTTTTGTACTTAGCTCCTGCTTGCATTGGCACCTTTATCTGCCCACAAAGAAGTTCACAGCTGTCCTGACACAGCTCTGTTGAGGTCACTCACTCCCGCTCTCTCACCCACTCATTCTGTTTCTCCCAACGCTGCAGGCTGCCCTTTTATACTGGGCTCCTGCCTCTGTTGGTGCCTTTTTCTGCTAACAAAGTAATCTGCAGCAGTCCCGACACAGCTTTGTTTAACTCACTCACTCCCCCTCTTTCGCTCATTCATTCTGTTTCTCCCAGCACCGCAGGCTGCCCTTTTTGTACTGGGCTCCTGCCTGCAGTGGTGCCTTTTTCTGCCCACAAAGAAATCTGCAGCAGTTCCAATAGAGCTCCCTTGAGCTAGCTCACTTCCCCTCTCTCACTCGCTTGTCCTGTTTCTCCCTCTGCAGCAGGATGCCCTGTTGTTCTGGGTCCTTGCCTGCACTGATGACCTTTTCTGCTCACAAAGAAATCTACAGCAGTCTCAACAGAGCTCCGTTGAGCTTGCTCACTCCCCCTCCCTCACTCGCTCGTTCTGCTTCTCCCAGTGCTGCAGGCTGCCCTTTTGTACTGGGCTCCTGCCTGCATTGGTGCCTTTTTCTGCCCAAAAAGAAATCTGCAGCAGTTCTGACATAGCTCAGTTGAGCTCAGTCACTCCCCATCTCTCACTCAGTCAATCCTAATCTGTCCCAATTCCTGATTTCCCAAAGCGACTGCGCTATGCTGCTCCTGAAGCCCAAAAACACATTTCAGCCAGGATGTGAACAATGACAGCCATACTGTTCATACGGAGGTGTGAAAAAATGCCAGTGCTGAAAATCTGGCATGAAAATATTACTAGTTTGTGAAGTTACAAGGGTGCTTGGAAACTGCACAACTCACGCTCATAACACAGTCATTTTATGGACTTTCATCACAAAATTTTCACCATAGGCATTTTAGGACCTCTGCTTATGAACAGTGTCACTGTGGTTTTCTTAATGTGTCCTGAACACTGATTTCCCCAGCGACTGTGCTATTATGCACCTGAAGTGTGAAAGCATATTTCAGCCAGGATGTGAAAAATGACAGCTGTACTGTTCATAAAGAGGTGTGGAAAAATGCAAGTGTTGAAAATCTGTAGTGAAAATATTGCAAATTTGTGCAGTTACGAGCGTGCATAGCAACTGAGCAATGCACGCTCATAAAACAGTAATTTTTTTACTTTTTCTACTAAATTAACTACTCAGCTCAAAGAAAGAAACAGAACAAAGAAATATGTATTATTACAGCAATCATAACACTATAGCTCAGTACTTAGCTCAGTTAGAGAAATAAACAGAACAACTTAATCTGTATTATTACAGCAATCCTAAAAGTATTCAACCATTGCTTTGTCTCCATTCCAGAGAACCTGCTGCAATATAGGACAACAGAGGACTCTGGGTAGGAGGGTGGGCAACTCTAAATTCATGGCAGAGCTCCATTGAGCTCGCTCACTTCCCCCTCTCACTCACTCATTCTGTTTCTCCTGATGCTGCAGGCTGTCCTTTTGTACTGGGCCCCTGCCTGCATTGGCACCTTTTTCTGCCCACAGAGAAGTTCACAGCTGTCCTGACAGAGCTCCATTGAGGTTGCTCGTCCCCCCTCTCACTTGCTCATTCTGTTTCTCCTGGTGCTGCAGGCTGCCCTTTTGTACTGGGCTCCTGCCTGCGTTGGCACCTTTTTCTGCCCACCAAGAAATCTGCAGCACTGCTGATAGAGCTCCGTTGAGCTTGCTCACACCCTCTTTTTCATTCCCTCATTCTGTTTCTCCTACCACTGCAGGCTGCCCTTTTGTACTGGGCTCCTGCCTGCATTGAGGTCTTTTTCTAACCACAGAGAAATCTGCAGCAGTCTAATATATTCAGCTGAGCTCAGTCACTTCCCCCCTCTCACTTACTCAATCTTAATCTGTCCTAAACACTGATTTCCCACAGTGACCATGCTATTTTGCACCAGAAGTGCAAAAACATATTTTGGCCAGAATGTGAACAATGGCAGCTGTACTGTTCATAAGGAGGTGTGAAAAAATGCCAGTGTTGAAAATGTGGCGTGAAAATATTCCAAATTTGTGAAGTTACAAGGGTGCATGGAAACAGCTCAACGCATGCTTGTAACACAGTCATTTATGGACTTTTATCACCAGATTTTCAACACAGGGATTTTAGGACCTCTGTTCATAAACAGTGTCACTGTAAATTTCTTAATCTGTCCCGAATGCTGATTTCCCACAGCGACCACGCTATTCTGCGCCAGAAGTGCGAAAACGCATTTCGGCCAGGATAGGAAAAATGACAGCTGCACTGTTCATAAGGAGGTGTGAAAAAAGATTTCTTTGCGCAGTTGCTACGCACGCTTATAACTTCACGAATTTGCAATATTTTCACACCAGATTTTCAACATTGCCATTTTTTTCACACCTCCTTGTGAACAGTACAGCTGTCATTGTTCACAACCTGGCCGGAATTTGTTTTCACACTTATAGTGCAGAATAGCGCAGTCAGTGTGGGAAATTAGTGTTCAGGACAGATTAAGAAAATCACAGTGACACTGTTCGTGAGTAGAGGTCCTAAAATGCCTATATGGAAACTTTGGTGGTGATACTCCATAAAATGACTGTGTTACAAGCGTGCATCGCGCAGTTTACATGCACGCTCATAACTTCGTGAATTTGTAATATTTTCACTGCAGATTTTCAACATTGCCATTTTCCCACACCTACTTATGTACAGTACAGCTGTCTTTTTTTGCATCCTGGCTGAAATGTATTTTCGAACTTCCAGCGCAGAATAGAGTGGTCGCTGTGGGAAATCACTGTTCGGGACAGATTAAGAAAATGACAGTGATACTGTTCATGAGCAGAGGTCCTAAATGCCTATGTTGAAAATTTGGTGATGATAGCTCATCAAACGACTGTGTTACAAGTATGTGTTGTGCACTTTACACGCACCCTTGTAACTTCGTAGATTTGTAATATTGTCGCACCAGATTTTCAGCACTGGCATTTTTTCACACCTCCTTATGAGCAGTACAGCTGTCATTTTTCACATCCTGACTGAAATGTTTTTTCACAGTTCCGGCACAGAATAACGCGGTCACTGTGGGAAATCAGTGTTCAGGACAGATTAAGAAAATGACAGTGGCACTGTTCATGAGCAGAGGTTCTAAAATCCCTGTGTTGAAAATTTGGTGATGAAACTCCACAACATGACTGTGTTACAAGGGTGCATTGAACTGTTTCCATGCACCCTTGTAACTTTGCAAATTTGTAATATTTTCAGGCCACATTTTCAAAAGTGGCATTTTTTCACACCTCCTTATGAACAGTACAGCTGTCATTTTTCACATCCTGGCTAAAATATATTTTTGCACTCCTGCTGGAGAATACCATGGTCACTGTGGGAAATCAGTGTTTGGGACAGATTAAGATCGAGTGAATGAGAGGTGGGAGTGACCGAGCTCAACTGAGCTCTGTCGGTACTGCTGCAGATTTGTTTGTGGGCAGAAAAAGGCCCCAATGCAAGAGCCCAGTACAAAAGGGCAGACTGCAGCACTGGGAGAAATAGAACAAGAGAGCGAGTGAGGGAGGGGGAGTGAGCGAACTCACCGGAATGCTGTCAGGACTGCTGCGGATTTCTTTGTGGGCAGAAAAAGGCATCAGTGCAGGCAGGGGCCCAGTACAAAAGGCCAGCCTGCAGTGGTGGGAGAAACAGTATGAGTGAGTGAGACAGAGGGACTGAGTGAGCTCAATGGAGCTCTATCAGAACTGCTGCAGATTTCTTTGTGGGCAGAAAAAGGTGCCAATGCAGGCAGAAGCCCCATAGAAAAGGGCAGGTTGCAGTGCCAAGATAAGCAAAATGAGCATGTGACAGAGCGGTAGTGAGCAAGCTCAACGGAGCTCTATCATGACTGCTGCAGATTTCTTTGTTGACAGAAAAAGGTGGCAATGCAGGCAGGAGCCCAGTACACAAGGCCAGCCTGCAGCACTGGCAGAAATGGAATGAGTGAGTGAGAGAGGGGGAGCGAGCAGGCTCAACAGACCTGTGTTGGGACTGCTGCAGATTTCTTTGTGGGCAGAAAAAGCCACCAACAGAGGCAGTAGCCCAGTACAAAAGGGTAGCCTGCAGTGCCAGGAGAAACAGAATGAGCGAGTGAGAGAGGGGGAGTGAGCCACCTCAATGGAGCTCTGTTGGGACAGCTGCAGATTTCTTAGTGGGTAGAAAAAGCTGCCAATGCAGGCAGGAGCCCAGTACAAAAGAGCAGCCTGCAGCACTGGGAGAAACAGACTGAGTGAGTGACAGAGGGGCAGTGAGCGAGCTCAACAGACCAATGCAATCAACATTCGGCATTGACAAATGCTTGTTTAACTTTAGTAATGGTATTTGTTTCAAGCTTAAGATCATTAGAGATAATTGTACCTAGATCTTTTTCTTCGCTTATTGTTTGTAGAATGGAATTTGCTAATTTTTAATGAAAATAAGGATTTTTTCCCAAAATGCATGACTTTGCATTTGTCTAAATTAAAATGCATCTGTATTTTATTGCCCCATGCCATGAGGTCATCCAAATGGGTTTGGATATTTTTATTATCATTTTCCATGGTTATTAACCCCCAATTTTACAATCATCAGCATATTTTGCTAACCATACTTTATCTGAGATTGTCATTATAGTTACTAATATATTAATGAGGGTGGGACCCAAAACAGACCCCTGGGTTACCCCACTAGTCACACCTCCCCAATTTGAACAGATTCCTCTGATTGCTACTTGTTGTTGTCTATTATTTAACCATGAATTTATCCAGCTTATGATATTTGGTTGGAGATCTATCCTCTGAAGTTCTTGGATCAATATAGCATGTGATACCTTGTTGAAAGCCATTGTGAAATCAAGGTATATTACATCACTAGATATACCTTTATCCAGGGCTTGACTTATTGATTCAAAAAAGTATAATTGGTTTGTTTGGCATGATCTTCAGGAGACAAATCCATGTTGAGTATAGTCTATAAAGCTCAATTTATGTATGTGTTCATCTATCAGTTTTCTTAAAAGTCTTTCCATAATTTTACCAACAACAGAAGTCAAACTTATAGGTGTATAATTTTTTGGTTCATCTTTTTTCCCTCTCTTATGTAATGCTGTTACAGTTGCCACATGCCAGTCGTTAATGGTTTTGCCAGGAAATGTTGAGCTAAACCCAGGCACGCCCATTTCTCTGGTCACCCCTGTGGACCTCACACAATATAAAGGTCCTAGCTTTCTTCACATTAATGCTTGCAGCTTACTGAAGAAACTAGACCTTATACAGACCTGGGCTCTACATGCAATTCTCAATTTCTTTATGATAACTGAATCCTGGCTTATGCCCTTGACCCCAGACAAATCTATAAATGTACAGGGTTACAATATTTACTGATGTGATAGACCATCTAGAAGAGGAGGGGTCGTAATATATGTTAACAGCAAGTTTGTAGTCATGGTCATTGATTGCATCTCGAAGGCTAAAGAGTTTGAATGCCTAGCACTTAAATTATCCATTTCCAGTGAGAAGACACTCCTTATTGCAGTTTGCTACCGACCACCATCGGGTGGCATGGCCTTCCTACCACATCTGCAGAGCTAAACTGACTCAGCTAACACAGAGTGTATCCTACTGGAAGATCTCAGTCTAAATTGGAATGATGACAGCTCCAAGAAATTGAAGGATCTCTGTGATACAGTTGGATTAGTACAAATGACACCTGCAAACACCAGACCTAACAGTAAAAAATCCTGAGCATAGCTCCTTTCTGAACCTCATGTTAATAAACAAGCCCCATAACATTTCTCATACCGGTGTGTTCTTCAATTATATAAGTGGCCACTGTGCTACTGCCTGCATCAGACACTCTCCCCAAATAAAATCAGCCACCAAATTCAAATTGAAAAGATGCATGAAAAGGTTCTGCCAGAATGCTTTCCTGAAAGACCCAAGTAACAGCAGATGGCAGGATTTCTATCTAGCCCCCTCTTTTAGCAGGGCATTTAATGTCTTCCATGCCCTCTTAATGGAATTGATAGACAAACATGCCCCACTAAGACTAATCAGATCTAGAAAAAGACCCCCTGGCTGGTTCTCCCCATCTTGAAGAAAGTGCTTAGAGACAGGGACTACTGGTGGAATAGTGCAAGGAAATCTCATCTGCAGGCAGATTGGTTAGCATTTCACACCTCTAGAAATGCCTGCACCAAGCTAATTAGAGCCAAAAATCTAGATATTTTCAGCACAAACCACTCAGCCAAATTCTGGAACATCCTCAGAGAGATTGAAAGACATTCCGCTGACGCATCTCTCCCAGTCCAGATTATGTCTGCTGGAATCAACTACATGGACAGAGCCGATATACTAGAACAGTTCAATAAGCACTTTGCCACTGTAGGGCTAGCTTTTGACACCTCACCTATCAATAAAATCAATCCACTAGGGGACTCTACTGCCGACCCTAATGCTAATCGGTTCTATGTGATAATAGCGAGCGCCGAACGACGACTCGCATTATTGCAATGTCAGGGTGGTGAAAACAATTTTGCCACCCTGACATCCTTGGCACATGTAGGAACGGCACTGGGGATTTCTATACTTTGCTTTCTGTGGGAGGCTGTGCCCCCCAACCCCCACACCAGGGGCTTTTCCCCCCACACACCCCTAATTAAGGATTCTGTACTTCAGGGAGGTGCATGTTGGGTGGGGTGAGAAAGCAAAATAAAGGAAACTTCAAGGCTGGGCACAACAAAAATGTAGTAGTGTCCAGACCCAGACCTGAACCCAGAACATCAACACCGCAAGTGAAGGCCAACCCCTGATGCCAAGGGTGCAGCTTGGCAGCTGACCGCAGCACCACCCCTACATCCCCTCTGCCCCCTCCCAGGCCACGCTCACCGTGATTGCTCCCCCCATGCGTGTGTATATATAGCAACATCCTGTCGCTAGGGTCGCCCACAACTCCACATCTGGTTCCCCCCTCCCCCCTTGCCTTTTGGACTTAATCCCACATCATGTTGCCATTTCAAACAATGCTGTCTTTTGGGAGCCAACCTTACATACTACCATGCTAATCCTATCACTAACCAACCTCATCCTGCCACCTTCAGCTTCCATACAGTCACATTTAAACAAGTAGAGGACCTACTACTATCTCTGAACACCAAAAAGAGTGCTGGTGCAGATAACATTGAGCCTTACTTTCTAAAGCTTGGCAATCTCTACTTGATTGCCCCCATTACCCATTTATTCAACATCTCTCTGAAGCAAGGAGAACTACCCATGTTATGGGAAACTGCCCACATTCTACCATTATTCAAGTTGGGGGACCTGTGCGATCTGAATAATAACTGGCCTATATCTATATTATCCATTCTGTCAAAACTACTTGAAAAAATTTTCAATACCCAAATAAGAGAACACTTGGATTCACAGAAATTGCTAAACCCTGCACTATCTGGCTTTAGAGCCAAGCATAGCACTGTATCTGCACTTGCAAAAGTAACCACAGATTGGCAAATTGCCCTGGATTCTAAGAAGCATGTGTTTGCTCTTTTTCTTGGTCTTAGTAAGGCCTTCGATACTGTGGACCACAGCATCTTGCTTTCAGCACTGAGCAATATTGGTCTTGATAGTCTCTCAATCAAATGGTTCTCCAATTACCTCATCAACAGGTTACAAGAAGTCAAGGATGCAGGTGACCTGTCTCCAAAAAAAAACCCTTCTATGAGGCATTCCCCCAAGGCTCCATACTGGGTCCAATCCTCTTTGCAATCTATATCAATAATCTGGAAACTCATCTGTGCACAGCTAATGTTCATTTATTTGCAGACAATACTGTACTCTATAGCACAAATTCCTCCATGGATGTGGCCCATGAGAACTTACAGCAAGAATTCATTACTCTCCAATATAATCTTATCAAACTCAAGCTCCTCCTCAATGCCAAAAAGACTAAAGCCACAATCCTTTCACCAAAGACAGTCTCCAGACCAACACATATTCTTCAGATTCTAACGCTCCTGGATGAACCCCCTGAAATAGTTGAAACCTTTAAATACCTAGGGTTCTGGCTGGATAATAAGCTTAACTTTCTGTGCCACCTGAATGAAGTCTCAAAGAAGCTAAGGCTGCGGTTAGGCTTCTTCTATCATATTAAACATTTGCTTACCTTAGAAGCAAGAAAGAGGCTAGTACAGTCCACATTCCTACCTGTACTGGACTATGATGACTTTCTCTACAATCCTTTCCCCTCAACGGTGCTCAATAAACTTGACGCCCTTTACCACCAGGCCCTAAGATTTATCTTCAGCCTACCCCTTCGTACTCACCACTGCCTACTGTACCAGGAATCAGGTTGGTCCTCACTTTCAACTAGTAGGAAAAGAAATGCTCTCCTCTGGATCCATACAGGACTTTCTGATAATCTTTCTGCATACATCTCAAGCCTCTTTGAATGGGTCAAGGGATCTTATGGCCTAAGACAATTCTCTATACTCTGTTTCCAGACTCCTAGAGTGAAAACATCATATGGCCAGGCCACAATCAATTTTTTACTCCCATTGCTATGGAATACCATGCAAAGCTCATTAAAGATTCCCTCACTCCCAGGTCTATGCTCATTCAAAGCTGTGATAACCAAATTCCTGAAGGAAACATGCAATTGTTTTAGATGACTCTGAGCTATTAGCCTCTGGTCCCCTCACGAATCCCATGACCAGAATCTCGTTCACCTCTCTTCCCATTCAAGGTATAACCAGCATTTCCTAGCCTATTCCTTCTAATCCTGGCCCTTCTCATCCTATCCTCTCCTACTAACACTCCCCTTACCCTCCCTACCTACTACCAATAAACTTGCAATAGTCTAGGATCGTTGGCTCTTCCCCATTTTCTGTAAACCTTTTTCATGAATTGTATCTGTTCACAGCTATGTCAAACCAGTATGTATTGGCCTGTATTGATCGCTATCTGTACAATGCTTTCACATCATTGATTTTTTGCATCTGTGATTATGCGTTGTATTGTATTAATGTCAGGACCACTTTGAAAATGAGCTTGCTCAATGGTGTCCATGCCTGGTTAAATAAAGTTGATTGATTGACTGATTGATTGATTTACTATTAAGCATTATTAGTGGTTCACTAACCTCAACAGATAGTTTGTGTAGTAATTTGGGGGTTATACCATCAGGTCCTGGTAAGCTATTTACCTTAAATGAATGAATAATATTTTTAACTTCAGATGCAATAAATTTTATTTGACACACCGGGATTGGTTGTATTAGAGCTATAGGGTTCACTTTAGGTTCAAAAACACTAATAAAATAATTTTTTAGTGTTTCAGTTAAATCTTCTTCTCTGGTAAATCCTTTTCTATCCTTAGGGGTCCAATGGTCTGTTTTTGACTTTTGAGAGCACCTATGTAATTATAACATTGTTTTTTTTATCTTTAACTTTATTAACTAATTGTAGCTCTAGATTTTTTTTTTTGCCCTTTTGATCATTGTCTTGATATGTTTATTACATATCCTTAATTTTTCCATTGAGGCTTGAGGTTTTTTTTTTCTTTTTTATATATATATTTCCAAAACAGCTTTTTCTTTTTGTTCATCAATTTGAGTATTTTATTGTTCCACCAAGGGGGAATCCTTTTGTTTTTGTTATACATTTGCCTTTTAGGAACATATTGATCTATATACCATAGTAGATGGCTTTTAATTTTATACCAGGTCTGCTCAAGATCTGTATCTGCAAGTTCTTATTTCCAATTCCATGTTTTAAAATGATGCCACCTTTTCTGGTAATTGGCCTTAAGAAAGTCCTTTATTAGTGTATTTCCTTTTATTCTCCAGTATTTGTTTTTGTATTTAACTGCTACCATGTTATGATCAGAGTCTCCAAGAGGAGATAATGACTTTATGTTATGGAACTTCTCCTGGAAGTTGGTTAAAATAAGGTCTAATGTGTTTTCTCCTCTTGTAGCAAAGTGTAACAATTGTTACAGGTTCAACTGAATAAATAGATCTATAAATGTATTTTCTAAGGAAATATCGCTTTTCAAGGTTTTCCAATCTATATGCAGCAAATTAAAATCACCCAATCAAATGCAATCTCCTACAATATCCTGTAATTCTAATTGTTCTAATAAGTCTACTAAGTCTAAATTATGTTCCTGTGTAAAATTTAGTGGACAGAATACCAATCCTACAGTCAAGTTATTATTTCCACACATAACTTTAACCTACATACATTCATTTTGATTATCATTATCAGTAAAGATCACATAAGCTTTTAGTTCTTCTTTTAAATAAATGACAATTCCACCACCCTTATGTTCTCCTGTGTTTTTGTAAAACCTATTATAGCCATCTATAGCCATATTCCAATCGTTTTCCATTCCCCATGTTTCGGTTATGCCACAAATTGCTATATTTTCTTCTTGTAGTACTATTTGTAACTCTTCAATTTTAGCATTTAAACTTCTGGCATTTATAAGTAGCATACCCATATCTTGTTCTAATTCTGCCTCATTTATGCATATGTCATGTATATCCTTTATCGTTTTGTCCTTTGTATTCATCAGAGTTTGTGCTATTTCTTTACTTACTATTTTATATTCATTTTTATTAAGAGTGCCATCCTAAAGATAGCTCTTCCCCCTCCTATTCAGTTTAATCTTTTTTCTATCTGTATTTTTAGGTGTTCCCCCAATAACCTGCTTCCCCTTCTACTCAGATACAACCCATCATAAGAACAGAGGTTCAATTTCCCATAAAACTGTTCCCAGTGTGTTATACACTTTGGTCTGGATATTCAAAAGGGTTGTGCCATGAGCAATAGGGTTGCTCCAGCACAAGTCAGAAAATGTGCCATTCTGTGATATTCAGCAGGAGGCAGTTGCGCCACTGAAAACATGCTGAGCAACAGCGCAATAATAATGAAGGCATGCACAACCAAAGGGGGAGGAACCATGCATCAAGGGCACAGTGTGATGTTCAAAGACTTACACAATGTGCAACAGTGGAGCATGCGGAAGTTGTGCAGTAGCAGAAATGAGCCAAAATAAAAAGGAGCAAGGAAGAGGTGCAAGAACGCTACAGGGAAGCCACATGAGGCAGGGGGAGAGACAGGCAAAGGAAAGCAGCATGAAAGAGGGCAGGCCAGGAAAACCACACCACAGAAGAGGGGCACAGGAAGGTGTGTGGTGCCACACAAAGCAGAGGCCAGTAGGTGTACCCGGTGCAGGGGAGGTAGCAGTCAGGACAGTGGGGGGAACAAAGCAACAGCTGCTGGGGGGGAAAGGAAGCCAGGGACATGGCCAGTGCCACCTTCCACATGGATGCCGTAATGAGGGGGATGAGAAGGCATGCGGCAGGGGGGCGTGGCCGTGGAAGGGCCTGTCAGTGGTATGCCCCCAACAGGCAGTACCAAGCCCACACCAGCTTTGAGCTGTATACAGATATCGAGATTGTGGACCAGTACCGCCTGAACAGGGCAATACTGAGGTAGCTCTGTGAGCTGTGCAGTGATGTGATACAGGCACCCATATGACCGAGTCATGCTCTGTCAGTGGAGACAAAGTTAACAGTCTGCTTGTGCTTGCTCACCACGGGTACCTTCCAGAGACCAACAGGGGACACCACAGGCATTACACAATCAGCCGCGTCAAGCATCCTCACCCAATTCCTTAGTGCACTGCTGCCACATGCTGTGGAGTACATCCATTTCCCCAGCACTGCAATGGAGCATGCAACAAGCATACAGGAGTTCCACAGGGTAGCACATATGCCTGGTGTGCTATGGTCGATAGACTGCACCCATGTGGCCATACGCACACCACCTGGCCCCGAGGGTGCCACCTACATGAACCACAAGGGATATTCTAGTGTCAACTGCCAGGTGGTGTGTGATGCCAGTGGGTGCATCATGAATGTCTGTGCCACACACCCTGGGGGAGCACATGATTCTTTTATCTGGCACCAGTCGGCACTGTGCCACCGATTCAAGAGTGAGGACATTCCCACAGGTCATCTAGTGGGTGAGTATGTAAATAGAATTGACATAACATGGGCATGGGGGGTATGGCCAGAGGTTCCATGAGTGTGGCCCACAGGGCTTGGGACAGTCTGAAGCTGAACATGATACTAACCGCCACTCTTTTCACACAGGTGACAGTGGATGCCCACTCTGTCCCTGGCTGCTCACACCCAACCGGTGGCCCATGACCCCATCGCAGCAAAGCTACAATGAGGCACATGCCACCATATGCAGTGTCATTGAGCAGGTGTCCAGGATGCTGAAGGCACGTTTCCATTGCCTGGACACCTCTGGCAGTGCCCTACAGTATAGCCCCTCAAAGGCCTGTGGGATATTCCTGGCCTGTTGCATCCTGCACAACATGGCCAAAGACTGTGGGATAGCCGTACAGGTCAAAGAGGGGGCCAGCGATGGAGATGACATTGACTCTGGTGACAATGAGGATGGGCAGCCCCCCTTGGCTGATGGGACCCACAACTGATCCGGCTGGCACAGCTGCACCGGGACACCATCATAGAGGAGCACTTCAGCCAACACAGGTAAGTCATGGTGCCATGTGCAACCACTAGTGGCTAGGGCACAACCAACAGACATGCATGGAGACACACCAGGGGTGCATGCTGGCAAGGGATGTGGAAGGGCACAGAAGCACACACATACAACCAGGGAGGGATGAACAGTAATACGCCACATGGACGGACACACACATACGCACACACAATAGGCTCAAAATGTGCACAGGGGTCAGGTGCAAAACCGAGCCGGAATGCAAAAACTAGCAACACATATGTCCACAGGCCACCACGTCCACTGACTGTCCATGTGCATGTGTCAGATGCTGGGCACCATCACACTTTGGTGTACAGTGCAATGCAGGCATCATCATGCACACGTACCTGTGGACAGCAGCCAGAAAGGTGTGCAGGTGGACCGTGTGTCTGCGTGCAGGGCCGGGCACCCACCCATGCACTGCCCACCGAAACACACAATGCACACAGGGCAGCACCAGACAGTGCCCGTGCTGGGAGATAGGTCAGTCTTGCGGTACAGTGCCACGTCCACCTCGGATGCATAGGCGGCCCTGCCGAGACCCAGCAGCACTGGCAGGCTGACCACGGGCCTCATGGGGTGGCACTGATGGTCCACTAGGGGTTCCACTGCATGAACGTGACCGTGCCCACACAGGGGTCTGCAGCACATCAAACATTCCTGCACCAGGAGTGCTCTGGATGCCCACAGATGAAACTGGCGTCAACAGGGTGGGTGTCACATGATGCCAGGAACGGGGAGTGGATAGCACACTGTGCAGTGTGAGCGATGCATGGGCACCTGACTGTGTGCCCATTGTGGCCAAGACAGCAATGAATGCCTGTGCATGCCTGTCAATGGCAGCGGTCACATCCTCCCGCAAATGATCAATCCGTGACATGATCTTATCAGTGTCCCTGCTGCGTCACTCCTTGGCCCATGCCAGAGCCACACACAGTGCCTCCACGGATGTTGCAATCTGCATCTGCTCCTGTACTGATGCCTGCAGTAGGCGGGTGTGCTTGTCAAAGAGGTCGTCTGCCACCTTGGCATCCCGTCCCTCAGGGTATGCAAGGGCCTGATGTTCAGCATCCCTTGAGGGTGGGCACTGCTCACCAGGACCAGGTATGAGCAAGTCCACAGGCAGTGCATGGATGCCACCGCTGAACCTTGACCCCCCAGTCCCGGTGGGTGACTGCTGCTGCCGCCTCTCTGCCTGCTGTGCCCAAGGGATCAGTTGTTCCACTGCTGTGGCTGCAACAGTCCCACTGTCCTGACCAGCCTCCAGTGCTGCCCCACTGGTGCTGACAGGCACAGCCTGGGACTGTGCTGACACGCTGGCCCACACATCGGCACCAGCCAGAGCCATGCACATGAGCTGACCTGCTGTGTGTCCATTCCATGGCACACACGTGTCACTGCCCATGACGGTCGTGTCTTCATCATTGGTGCAGGTCTCTGCCCCAGACACAGCCACAGCATGCTGGCATTGTTTGATGCCAGAATGCTGAGACAGAGAAAGGGCTTCCCCCACACCTATCTCAATGACATCAGTGTGGACAGCCAGGTGGCGCCACTGTTGCAATGCTTGACGTATACCTGTGGAGGTGGATGGCCCTTCTCCAACTCCAGATGACTGTCCACAGTGGACAGACCCTCACCGCTGACTCCTGCAGATGCGCAGGATCTGTAACAGAAAGAAAAGTCACGTTACTGCGTGTGACCTACCCTGCCCCCCCAAGACAGACCATGACTTACCATGCAGTGATGGGCCACCACTCATCTGGAAGCCACCTCCTGGAACTCCCTCTATGGCACTGCGGTGCATGCTTGCAGCAAGCCTATCCTCTGCTGGTGTGAGCTGCACCACCTCCGGCTGGCCCCCGCCTGTTGCAGCACATGCCGCCCTGATGGTAGCCACCTTCTCCTTCACCCTCCTCCTGTCAGTACCCATCTTCTTCTTACACTCCTGCACGGAGTGCTGGTGGCTGCCATGCAGGTTGACAGCATGTGCCACCTCCTCCCATGCAGCAGCACAGGCCTGAGGGGTGCCCCACCGTCCACTGAGCAGTGGCTCCTGATCAAGGTAGGCCTAGAAGAGTGCCTCCATCTTGGCCTTTGTGAAATTGGGCCTCCTCTTCCACCCACCATTATAGTCCTCCTCACCCAGACCTTGCTCGGTCATTATTCAGCCTGTAAGGATGACAGTGGTTACCTGTGACTGTGCAGTACAAAGCATGTCCCTGATACCACAGTCCAAACCCCCACAAAGCATGCAACTCACCAATAAACTGCAGTAACCAAATATGGCCACTGCAGAACATTGTCTCACCTATATAGTGCAATCCATGCAAATTAGGTGAGGGGCAACTTCAATTAGATGCAAATCACGCTGCTGCACCATTGAATGGCTGATCGGATGATCAGCATATAACTGCTGAATATCACGCTGTTGCGCTTTGTGCAATTGTGTTGAATGTGCTGAGCCAATGGCGCAGTTCTGTGGTATGCATAGTACACCTCACTGCGCATGCCCAGATAGCTTACGCAGGTGTCTGCTACACTGATGATGTGCTGTGCATGGTAGGCAATGCAGGGCATGGCCACCATTGTGTCAGTGGTGCTATAGCGAGGGTCACTACATGGCACTGTGGCAATGGGCCTTCATAGGCACAATGGCACAACTGCGTGATAGTCCGCTGTGGCACTGGCACACAGGCAACCAATCGCACTAGACACATAGTAGTCTGATGGCGCTGTGCGTGTCCTTGCACCAGAGACCCTTGACCCTGTGCCCAACCTTTTGTCCCCTTGGCGCCATGCATCCAGCATGGCTGCACCTCTATCATGCTGTTCGGTAACAGCGCAATAGGGAATGGCAGCGCTGTACCATGCAGCATCTGCACGTGGGGTACCGCGCTGCATAGCACCATATTGCCTACTATCGCATAGGAAATGGCACAGAGAAGGGCTGCTCCGTGGTCGGCAATAGAGCTGGCAAACCTGGTGGCCACAGTGGAGCCACATCATGGGCATCTCTTTGGGGAGGCCCCCTCTGGAGAGGCCTAGGTCCCAGGCATGAAGTGAGGTGGCCACAGCCCTAGAGGCGGTGACTGGCAGGGGCAGAATGGTGGAGCAGTGCAGGCACCGATATTTGGACCTGATGAGGAGGGAGCCTGAGTTACTGGCCAGACTACGGTCACGTGCCAGGAGGGGCATGGTACCACGACCAGGTAGGGGTTCTGTCAAGACACTGTTTTCATCCATTTGAGTCACATTGTTGTTTGTGTCCAGCACATAGGTGAGGGACTGTATGGGGTTGCCCGTGGTGGTGTTCACAGGGTGTGGGGTGGGTGGGTCTGGCTGGGTGGGGGGGCACACTCCTTGGGGCAGGGGGACTTTGCTTCAGGACTGCACTGATGTTCTTCTCTGCTTTTTGTCCCCCAGGCCCGGAATAGTTACACCATTTGAGAGCGGAGTGCTGGGCGGTGGAAGACAGAGCCAGGCAGGCCGAGGGTCCACAATGGCCACCTGACCATCCCGATGAGGGTGAGTGACAGATATCCATTCTTAATATTGCATGCTGTGTGGCAAGGTGGGCAGTGGGGCATGGCCACCATTCATTGACATTACTGCCATGCACACCACTGGTTACATTCAACACTGTCCAGAGGCAATGCATGTCTGGGTGTGCATCACTGGTGGTGCATGCATGCATGCACCAGGTGCCTGGCTGTGCCACTGCCTTTGCACCACATAGGCATGTCACTAGACGGCCATGGTGGTGCTGTGCATGACTTGGCTGGTGGGTGTGTGCAGTGTTCAGCATGGCTGTATGCGCCTGGGTGGGCAGGTCCTGCGGACGTGATCACTGCGGCTGGTCACACACCATCACAGTGGTATGTCCCATGGCCGCATGCCATGCACAGTGGGAAGGCTGTCTGGGGTTGTGCATTTACACCTTTTGACTGTGCTCCCTTGTCCTAGGTCTGAGACATCTCAGGGAGATAAGGGACGCCATGAGGGAGCTCCTCGATCTGGTCCGGGAGTCTGTGGCGATACTTCGGAGGCTGAACACAGTGGGAGTAATGCGGCACCACAGGGCAAAGCAGACCCAGAGCCAGGAACGGCAGACATGCTGACAGTCCCTTGGTCCCTGACTTCCCCTTCCCCCGGACCCACCCTCACACCCCACCTATCCCATCCTGTTTGTCCTCCCCTTCCTCCTGCCCACCCCCACCTTGTTTGTGTCCCCACCCCAACCTTGTAAATAGTTATTGTTATTGTACATAGTTGTTTTATATTTTTACAATACATTTGAATTTTATATGAATACCGTGGTGGTCTCTGATTTGCAGTGGGCTATAGGTGCTCGCGCGGTGGTGTGCATGGCATCAGGTGGTGCAATCATGGGTATGTGTGTGTGTGTCCATGTGGAGGTGACTATGGTGTGGGGTAAATATCAGTCAGTGTCTGTGGTGTGTGTTTGTTCCCGTGCACTGGATGACTGTGCAGTGGTCCATGGCACGTGCTCTGTATCCATGGTGCACCCATCGGCCCATCCATGGCCTGTGCAGCCAACACACATGCCTGTCTGTGACCTGCATGATCTGCTGACATGTCAGTGGTAGCATTCTCTGCAGGGTGGACACTGTACCCATCACTTTGCTGGGTTGCCCATGTCACTGGTGTGGTGCATGCTTCCACACACCACTGTGGGTGTCTGTGCTGGCTGTTGCGGCCAGTGGTGGGCTGGGGTGTGTTACTGGGATACTGTGTGGTGCACTGTACCACTGGGGGAGGTGTCCCTTACATGACCATCCAATCTGATATCACTCTTCTGCCAATGCATGGTTGGTCTCTCAGCAGTACATCGGGGGACTGTGCGTGGCTGCACTATGTCTGCCATTGTTGCATTGCCATGTGCTGCATCCTGCTGATGGGTGCTCATGGTGGGGCTGGCTTGCATGGTTCTGTGATGCACAGGGTTGCATTGCCACTGTGGGGGTGGTGGCATGCATGGGGATTCCTGCAGTGCTGGTCACTGCTCATGGGGGGTTGTCTGGGGGTCACGGTTCAGGGTGTGCTGTGCAGTGTGGGGATGGTGTGGCACAGGGTGGTTCACCCTCCTTGTGCCAGTCACAGCTTGCCGGTAGGTGTGATAGGGCACCATGGCCAGGCTGTGGGTTAGTGGCTTGACTCCATGGACCAGTGATTATTCCAGCCCTCCCCTGGTTGCGATGTGCTTGGGGTATGGGGGGACAATGTCTGTTCCGCTGTGTGCTCCTGTGCCCATCTGTGGCATGGGTGGTGGGCCCCTACCTCCCTGGTTGTACAGTTACATTGCTCTGCAGCTGTAGGGCTCCCTGCTTGCACTATGGCACCTCTGGACTGCTCAGCTGGGCATCCCTTGTTGCACCATAGCGCATCATATCTGCTCAGCTTCCCCTTCCTTGTTGCGCTATGGCGCTGGTTGTGCAATATTCAGACGTTGGCTGTGGGCCCAATTTGGCTTGCTCCTGTTTTGAATATCATGTTTGTTGAGCATGGGCACAATAGACTTGCACTTGCTCCTGCTATTGTGCACTTTTTGGGCGCAGTTTGAATATCCAGCCCTCTATGCCTTGTTCCATGCACCATTCTATAATCCAGTTATTAATGTTTCATATTTTTAATTGGTGCTCTCTAGATGCTTTTGGAATGGTCAAAAAATTCTGCAAGCCCCTTCCTAATATCATCACTAGTAGAGTCCTACCACATGGGCAGTTGTCACACTGCAAAACATGCCTCAACCTCCAAGACTGGTCCCCTATCTACAAAGCAAAAGATGTAAAAACTGCTCTGGATTACTTCATCAACACTTTCAATGCAGCCTGTGACTCCTACGCTCCTTTTAAAAAGTGCAAAGTCAAAGCCCTTTGCAATCCCTAGCTCTTGGCTGATCTCTTACATCAACTAAGAGATCACCTCTGGGATCTGGCCAGAACCACTAGTAAAGAAACTGACATCCAAAACCACAAATGTGCATGGAATGACTGTACCAAATCTATACGGCAAAAGAAATCTGCCTACTTCAAGCACACTTTCACGGATACCTGGGATAATTGGAGGGCATTTTGGAACAATATTAAAGAGGTCACTGGGAAGCAGCCAAAAATCTCCCCTACCTTGTTCAACATTAATGGGTCTACTATGCTTGACCCTAAAATCATAGCAAATATCTTCAACACTGCATTCACCAAACTCAGCAGTGTTCTCCCTTCTGACCTTTTCAAGGACTATAACTCTCCCTCTTTTCCCACCAATGCCTCCTCCTCCTCCTCCTCTAGCCACCTGCCTTTTTATTTCAAAGCAGTCAAGGTGCATGGTGCCACAAATACATTACCAAAGCCATCACCAAATCCAGATCCAGCAGTGATACACTTGACCTTAAACTGCTGTCCCTCACCCTTGATGAGATGTTACAGCCACTGACATATATTTTCAACCTCTCACTTAGGCTCAGCCAGTTCCCTGACAAGTTAAAATCTGCCACTGTTACCCCTGTCCATAAAAGTGGTGACAGGGCCACTCATGGAAACTACTGTCTGATCTCTATATTGCCACCCCTCTCCAAGGCCCTTGAACATATTGTAGCAGATCAGCTCATAGATTTCCTGGACAAATACAATATCCTGTGCTTACAACAACATGGCTTCAGTAAAGGACATAGCACCTCATCTGCCCTACTGGAATTCTCTCGCATTCTTCACAGCTCACTGGACAATAATCAGTTAATTGCGTCCATCTTTATTGATCTGACTAAGGCATTCAAAACTGTCCATCACTGCCTACTGCTTGTGCAACTTCTGAAAGCTGGGCTCTCTCCCTACTCCACTGCCTGGTTCAAAAGCTACTTGGAGAACTGTTCTCAAAGAGTAAAAATTGCAGATGTCCTCTCTGATACCAGGCCTGTTCGCTCAGGTGTCCCCCAGAGATCCATTCTGTGCCCCGTACTATTCAGCTTGTTCATGAACTCCCTTCCAAATTCTTGCTCCAAAACAATCATCCTCTATGCAGATGATGCTGTAATTCTTGCCTTCCACAAGGATCCTAAGCCTCTACAAGACAACCTTCAGCTTGGCTTCACATCAGTTGAAAATTGGTTCTCAAATCACAATCTGGTCCTCAATAATAAGAAAACAACGTCTATGATGTTCAGCAGCTCTCATAACAAGCATAAGCTGCATCCCCTATCCATCAAAACCAGCCATGGAGTCACCCTGGAACAGGTTCAAGTCTTTAAGTACCTTGGGATCACTTTAGACCCTCATCTAACTTACAGTGTCCACACTGACTCTGTAGCCAAAGCAGCAAATACTCACCTTGGCCTTCTCTTCCGGCATAGACAACATCTTACCCTAGAAGCCCTGACTGTCACCATTCAGAGCTCTGTTGTCTCCATTATTGACTATGGGCTTATCATCTATGACTCTGCCCCCGCTACCACTCTTAGACGCATATCCGCCTCCCTCAATAAGGCCTGCCAACTTCTCACTGGATCCCACCACCTAACACATATGTGAAACCTCTATGCACAAACTGGATGGCTGCAACTCAGCAACTGGATAAGGTACCTAACCTGAACCATGGTGAAGAAAATAACTATGGGCCTTGTGCCCCCTGGAGTGTGTGCACTCCTGCACCCTAGCAATAACCCCCTCTCAACCAGGGGGTCTAAATCATAGCTCCTGCAGGTTCCACATTGTCGAACCTCACAAGGTCAAAGATATTTTGCCTACAGGGCACACAGCTGGCTAAATGGTCTAAACAGTTACATCTCCACTCCTACTCTTGGTGCATTTAAATCAAGCGACTGCCTCTCTTTCACTGCCTCTACCCCCTGTGACTGCCTCCACCAGCTGACCCCATGAATAGTTCCCTAACCTTATGCAGTTCTCTCTCCTATTAGCACTTGGTTACCCCTTAGCGCGCACTTCCCCATGTTATGTCCATGACAATACCTCTGGCTGCGCTCCTCCTCTACAGCTCTCCACCCCTCTACTCTTCCTCTCTCTTGTCCTCTATCCTCTGTGCACCTCATCCACTATCTCCTTGTAACTTACTCTCCAAAACTTGTTTTGTTTCTCAGATGCTTTGTAATTCTGTTTAGCTTACACTTTTGTAACCTTGCCCTATGTATTAAATTTGTAATCTGACTTACATGTCTTATGTTTTGAATTGTAACCTGATGTGGAACCTTTGTAAAAGTGCTCTGCCTCAAAGGTATTGTAATCCTAGATCTAATAAATAAATAAATAAAATATCTGCAGTTAGCAAGGTGAAAATATCTGTGAATTAGGTGGAGTGGCTTAGATAGAAGGAAGCCAGGTGTTTGCATTTAAAAACTGATCTAGATACCATGTGGCAGAGAACAGCAAGAGGATGGAGCTGCTGTTAGAACTTTACTACTCTACTGAACATAAGAACTAGAGCTCTACTACTGGGAACTTCAATTTAGGGCAAAAACAAACAAAAAAGAGTGTGTTTGTCTGAGTTGAGTGAAGGAATTATCTGTCCAGTTGACTAGGTGAAAAATAAACTGTGAATTGGAAGGAGTATCTTAGAGAGAAGGAAGCCAGGCATTTGCATTTAAACACTGACCTAGATCATTTGTGGCAGAGAACAGCAAGAGGAAGGAGCTGTTGTTAGAACTTTGTTACTCTACTGGACTAAAGAACTAGAACTCCACTACTGGGAACTTCAATTTAGGGTAAAAACAAACAAAAAAGAGTGTTTGTCTGAGTTGGAGGAAGGAATTTTTTTCTATGCAGTTAGCTAGGTGAAAAAGAAACTGTGAATTAGGAGGAGTGGCTTAGAGAGAGAAGGATGCCAGCTGTTTGCATTTAAAAATGGACCTAGATAGCTTGTGGCAAAGAACAGGAAGATGAAGTAGCTGCTGTTAGAGCTTTACTACTGTACTGAACTAAAGAACTAGATCTCTACTACTGGGAACTTCAATTTAGAGCAAAAACAAACAAAAAAGAGTGTGTTTGTCTGAGTTGGGTGAAAGAATTGTTATCTGTGCAGTTAGCTAGGTGAAAAAGAAACTGTGAATTAGGAGGAGTGGCTTAGAGAGAGGGACGCCAGGTGTTTGCATTTAAAAACTGTCCTAAATATCTTGTGTCAGAGAACAGCAAGAGGAAGGAGTTGCTGTTAGAACTTTGCTGCTTTAGTGGACTAAAGAACTAGAACTTTACTATTGGGAACTACAGTCCTGCACAAAAGGTTAATAAACAAATAAGCCAGCCTGGGAGTGGGTCCCAGGGAGGTAGTCTGGGTAAAACATTGGCTAGACAACAGAACGCAGAAGGTAATAGTTAACAGGGTTCACAGTGAAGAAAGAGGGGTTACTAGTGGGGTACCATTGGGTTCAGTACTGGGTCTGGTCCTTTTTAATGGCTTTATAAGTGACATTGCAGAGGGACTGGAAGGAAAATTATGTCTCTTTGCAGATGACACAAAGATCTGCAACAGGGTTGATACACAAGTTAGGGTGGGAAGGATGAGAAGGGACTTGGCAAGGTTGGGGGAATGGTCAACTGTATGTCAGTTTAGATTCAATGCAAAGAAGTGCAACCTAATGCCCCTGGGAAACAAAAAAACCTAAGGGAAGAGTACACATTGGGGGTGATATGCTAACAGCAACAAAAATGGAAAGAGACCTGGGGATAGTTAAATCAGATGACCTAAAGGTGGGCAAGCAATGTGAGAAGGCAGTAAGGAGGGCTAAGGGGAATACTGGGATGCATCGGGAGAGGCATCACCAGTAGAAAACAGGAAGTTGTTATCCCTCTGTACAGACAGTTGGTGAGACCTCATCTGGAGTACTACATGCAGTTCTGGAGACCCAGTCTCTATAATGACATAGACAGGGTGGAGCCTGTCCAGAAGGAGGCAACCAAAATTCTTTAGGGTCTGTACCAAAAGACATACAAAGAGAGAGACTAGGAGCTTAATATGTATATCTCACAGAAAAAAGGGAGGGGGGCATGATAGAAACTTTCAAGTACCTCAAGAGAATCAACAAAGTCCAAGAGGGTAGCATCTTTCAGAAAAAGAGATGTGCAAGAACAAGGGAATACAATTTGGAGATAGAGGGGGGGATGGCTCAGAGGTAATGTGAGGAAGTATTTTTTCATGGAAAGGGTTGTGGATGCATGGAACAGCCTACCTGAGGAGGTCGTGGAGTCAAAAACAGGGGGAATTCAAAAATGCTTGAGACAGACATAAGGCAGTTCTAGTGGGGGGGTAGGAGGAAGTAGGTTGTTGGTTAACTCAATCTGCAGCTTATCCATTAGGTAGGGAAATGGGCAGACTAGGTGGGTGAAGCAGTCCTTATCTGCCATTAAATTCTATGTTTCTGTTCAAATTTGAGAGTTTAGTGACTAGCTGTCTTGATTTGTACTTGTTTAATTTCATGTTGCTACAAGATTTATGATCCCAGGATTGGTGGAATGTGGTGCCGGGCTTATACTTCTTTCCATGGTTTGTTCTTTTTATAGAATATCCCCAACTTTTTGGGCTGTTATAATTGGTTCCCTGCTAAGATTTTGACCCTGATTCAACTCAGTGAGAGGGAGCTGTGTCAGAAGAAAAAGGAAAAAACTGTCCCTGGGAACTTTTCTTGTTGGACATTAAGAATCTATTCGCTCTATTTCATTAAACTGGCTCTTCCCTTGAAACGGCGATTGCACTCAGAGTTTTCCTTACTTGAATAATAAATTTGCCTGTTTTTGTGGGAGGGTGGTGGTTGGGACTGTAGGGAGTAGATATGGTGTGAATGTGGAGTATATGATAAGGATATTTATTGTAATTAGTGTATGAGTGGAGTATAAATGAGTAGTTAGGATTAAAAAGTAAAAAGATTTTATTGAGTTGGGGTGGGAATTGTGGGTTAATTTGATAGCAGGTTGGTAATTGTTAGTCTGAGTTTTTGTGAATTTAATTTGGTTTGACTGTGCTTGCTTTTATTGTGTGGAAAATGTGCTGGGGAGGCTTAAAGATGGTCAGGCAGTACTCCCCCACTAGGCTCATGGAACTGCATCCTTTTGAATGATCCCTTTATTATTAGAGACCTATACAAGGTGTCGAGCCTTAGGGATAGTTAAAAGTTGAAGGAGAAGCGGGCAAACTGTGCCTGGTTGTGGGGAAGAGGATGGCAGATTGAGGTGGTGGGGACTAGGAGATACCCTGGGGTGAAATGGAGCCAGGTCAGGGGTATTCCCTGTCTTGTCCCCATACTCAAGGGTTCTGTAATAGGTGGACAGGAGCTGAGGTCTTCCTTGACAACCTATCCTACTCAAGTGGTGTTGTGTAATGCCAGATCTATTAAGAACAAGACAGCCATTATAGCTGATCTTGCTAGAACAACAGATCTGGCATGCATCACCAAGACCTGGCTGGTTGAAAATGCAGGTCCTGTATTGGCTTCTGCTGTTCCTGCTGGGTTCTCGGTGAGACACTGCCCGAGGTTGGATCGTAGGGGTGGGGGTGTAGCCATTATATTTAAGATGGAACTGGGCCTTTCAGATGTGCCAGCGGGGCCCACCAGATCCTTCAAGTGTATCCTGGGAGAGGGTGTAGGATGTGGGATACTCCTCATCTACCGTCCACCAGGTGATGGTGGAGAATTCCTGCAGGAGATAGTGAATTTTATCATCGACATGTTGCTGAGGTCCCCCAAATGGATAGTTCTGAGGGACATGAATGCCTGGATAGACAATGAACTCTCACAATTTGGTCAAAATCTCTTCCAGCTCATGATGATGCTGGGCCTCACACAGGTGGTTACATCTACTACCCATATGGGGGGGTCACTCGTTGCATCTGGTGTTCCACCTGGGGATGGAGATCACTGATTTGGGGGGTGGAACCAGTCAGTTGGTCTGACCATCACACAATAAGGTTTAGTTTCAGGGCTCCCCCAATGGGCCTGCCCCTATGGAGATGATCCGGTACCACCATTTAAGGTGAGTTACCCCAGATGCTCTATCAGCAGTGCGGGACCTATCAGGATTGTTGGGTGAATGCAACAGTCAAGGGGATCTTGTACTGGCCTATAACAGGGCAGTAGGAGATGCCCTGGGCATGAATGCTCCAGTTCATGTTTGACCACTCACTCTTCACCCAAGGACCCCCTTGTTTAATGGTTCCTTGAAGGAGCTGCAGGGAGCTGGGTGAAGAATTGAGAGAGCATGGTAGAGGCCTAGCATGGATGCTAACAGGCTTAGATTGATGGAACATTCTAAGGGCTATCAATCAGAAATCACCCATAACAAGGCAGAATTCCTGTCCAGGGAGATTTCTGTGCACAGAATCAACCAGCCCAGCTCTTCCAAACTGTTGACAGATTGTGCAATCTAATCTATCTCAAACCCAGAGGAACTTTTTCTCAGACTACATGCAATGAGCTTGCTCTATTCTTCGCAGATAAGGTTGCTAGCATCAGGTCTGGCATCGGCCCGGCTCCCCCTACAAGGATTTGTGGAAGTCAGTGGGAGGTGGTGAGCACTTAGTCAATCTGGATGGACTTTAGTGGGCCAGAATTCATGAACATTGTAAAGGTCGGCCAGTACAACCAGTTGTAATTTGGATCCAGTCCCTACATCCCTATTAGTGGGTTGTGCAGATGCTATCTGCCTGATCCTAGCTGAAATTATCTGGAGTTTCTTGGAGAGGGGGGTCTTTTCCTGATCCCCTCAAGGAGACAGTCATATGACCACTCCTTAAAAACCCTCCTTGGATCCAGACTGTCCAGTTAACTACCGGTCTATCTCTAACCTGCCTTTTGTGGGTAAGATTATTGAGAAGGTGATTGTGTTGCAACTGGATGATCACCTTGTGACCCACAATGTCTATGATGCTCTTCAGTCTGGATTTAGGAAGAGACACGGCACTGAGACCACACTTTTCCAAGCATTGACTGATCTCCTAATAGCAAGATATAGAAAGGCATGTACCATCTTGGCCAGTCTTAATCTTGCCACAGCATTTGACACTGTGGACCATGGCGTGCTCTTCGAGTGCTTGCAGCTTCTTTGTGGGCTGTCAGGTACAGTCCATGAATGGTTTCAATCCTTCCTCATGGACAGGTCTCAGAGGGTGGTCACTGGGATTTATTCATCTGATGCCCTCTCACTATCCTGCAGGGAGCTGCAGGGCTCCATACTGGCACCCATGCTATTTGAAGTGTATATGATGCCATTGGGAGATATCATTAGGTGATACAATTTGAGTTTTCACTGCTATGTAGATGATAATCAACTGTATATGTCCTTTCTTCCTGGACAGGTTGATGTAGTCTCTGTACTAAACAACTGTCCCACCGAGATCAATGACTGGATGAGCACCAGCTGGCTGAGACTGAATCCTGACAAGACCGAAGTGTTGGTAGTGGACCCAGGTCATCCGGGGGGTAGGTTTAGGGGCTGGACAGGCATTAGGCTTATGACTTGCTCACTACCTCAGACCGGGAGCGTAATCTTGGAGTTATTTTTGACAATGGCTTGACCCTGAAATCTCATATGTCGGCCATGGTTAAATCCTCATTTTACCATCTGAGGAATATCACCTGGGTAAAACACCTGGTTCCTCCGGATGACCTTCCAATGTTAGTCCATACCTTTATCACCACCTGCCTTGACTACTGCAATGATCTCTACCTAGGGCTTCCTGGGGTTGATATCTGCTGCCTGCACCTAGTGCAGAATGCTGCAGCCAATCTTCTGAATGGTACATCAAGGGCCAGTCATATGTGAACTGCACTGGCTGCCTGTTCAGTGGTGGATCTCCGTTCAGGTTGTCTTGCTAACCATTAAAGCCCTACACAAACAGAGACCTGGCTACCTGCAAGATCTCCTAACTCCCTATTGCCCCTTCCATCCTCTCTGATCCACCAATGAAGGCTTGCTAGAGATTCCCAGGGTTTATTTAAAAACATCTGGTGCTCATGCTTTCTCTTTTGCGGCACCTACCCTGTGGAATACTCTAACTCGTCATTTGAGAGAATGCCTTGCCATCAACAGATTTAAAACTGAGTTGAAAACATACTATTTTAACTTAGCCTTTCCATATGAATTTTAACTTACTGATATATTTATTGTTTTAATATAAATTTTATGTCATATATTGTATTTTAATTATGCAGCACCTTGGTTTTAGAAAGGTGCTATATAAATACAGATTTGATTGATTGATTGATTACTTTGCACATCTTTGCATTGAATCTAAGCTGCCATACTTTTGACTATTCCTCCAACCTTGCCAAGTCCTTTCCACCCTGCCTTGGGTAACAACCCTGTTGCAGATCTTTGTGTCATTTGCAAAGAAGCATAATTTTCCTTCCAGTCCCTCCATAATATCACTTATAAAGACATTAAAAAGGACTGGACCTATTATTGAACCCTGCAGCCCCCCTCTAGTAACTCCACTTTCTTCGGCGTGGACTCCATTTAAGATTACCCTCTGTGTCCTGTTGTTCAGCCAATTTCTTACCCTTGAAACCACCCTGGGACCCGCTCCCAAGTTGGCTAATTTGTTTATTAATCTTTTGTGTGGGACTGTGCCAAAGGCTTTGCTAAAGTCCAAGTAGGACATGTCTACAGCCTCTCCCTGGTCTACTACTTTGGTCACCCAGTCAAAGAAATCTAATAGATTTGTCTGACATGACCTTCCCACTATGAATCCATGCTGCCTTGGGTCCTGTGCTCTGCTGGCCTCTAGGCAGTCAACAATTCTTGCTTTCAAAAGAGATTCCATCATTTTCCCAACCACGTAGGTCAAACTAGCAAGTCTGTAGTTTCCTGCCTCTGCTTTGCTCCCAGTTTTGTGAAATGGAATCATATCTGCCCTCCTTCAGTCCTTAGGTACCAGACCATCCTCCCATGATTTATTAGAAAGGGTAATCAGTAGAGCTTTGCAGAATGGGAAAATTCTGAAGCTGAAGAATGTTGACAATATTTTGCAAAATTCCATGAAATTTCAAATAATTTCATCAGAATTTCACAAACATTTTAAATTTTCATAATTTACATAGATACATAGATACATAGATACATAGACAGTGTTGGCAGATAAGGGCCTGTGGCCCACCCAGTCTGCCCATTTGAGCTTGTAAGTTCAGTTTATGTTTTCCTAGAAGTCTGTTGCCCCTTACCCCTGACCTCCAGAATTTCTTTATGTCTACCCCATGCATTCTTAAATCCTGTGATTGTTTCAGCCCCCACCACTTCCTCTGGCAGGGTGTTCCACTTGTCCACCACCTGTTCTGTGAAGAAATTCTTCCTCATGTTTCCTTTGAATCATCCTCCTCCAACTTCATCCCATGCCCTCTAGTCCTGGAACATCTTTTCACTTAAAATAGTGTATTCCTGCACCCTGTTCCTCCCTGTAAGATACTTGTATGTCTCTATCATATCCCCTCTCCCCTCCTCTCCTCCAGGGAGTACATATTCAGTTCCTTCAACCTGTCCTCATATGACTTGTGATGCAATCCATGTACCATCTTTGTTGCCCTCCTCTGAACCTTCTCTACCCTGTCTATGTCCTTACATAAGTAAGGTATCCAGAACTGTACACTGTACTCCAGGAGGGGCCTCACTAGTGTCTTGTATAGTGGAATTATGACCTCCTTTTCCTGCTGGTGATGCCCCTGCCTATGCATCCCAGCATCCTATTTGCTTTACCTGCTGTCTTGTCACACTGTTTCCCTACCTTGAGGTCATCAGAGATGATAACCTCAAGATCCCTTTTCTGCTTGGTGCATGCTATATCTTCACCCCCCAAATGATATATTGTGCCAGGGTTTTTGTGCCCCATATGCATTATCTTGCATTTCTTTGCATTGAATTTCAACTGCCAAACCCCTGACCATTCTTCAAGTTTCTGCAGGTCCCTTCTCATTCTGTCTACATCCTCTGGTGTGTCTACTCTGTTACAGAGCTTTGTGCCATCAGTGAACAGTGAAATTCTGCCTTCTAGGTGCTGCGCAATGTCACTGATGATGATGTTGAATAGAACTGGTCCCAGCACTGATCCCTGTGGTACCCACTGGTCACTCTTCCCTCTGTGGAGTGACAGCCATTTACCACCACCCTCTGTGTCCTGCTGCCCAGCCAGTTACTTACCCACCACACTACTGTCCTGCCCACACCCATCTTCCCCAGTTTGTGTAATGGTCTTCTATGTGGCACAGTGTCAAAGGCCTTGCTGAAGTCCAGATAGGCCGTGTCCACTGCCCTCCCCTGATCCACCTCCCTAGTCACCCAGTCAAAAAATTCAATGAGGTTGGTCTGACATGACCTCCCCCTGGTGAAACCATGCTACCTTGGGTCCTGTAGTCCATTGACAACCATATGTAACACCAATCTCTCCTTCAGTAGTGCTTCCATGATCTTCCCCACTACTGAGGTGAGGCTGACTGATCTGTAGTTCCCCTCTTCCTCTTTGTTCCCACTTTTGTATAAGGAGACTACATCTGCTATCCTCCAGTCTTTGGGTACATCCCCTGTTTCCAGTGATCAGCTAAACAGGATAGCCGAGGTTCAGCCACCACCTCTCTTAGTTCTTTAAGGACCCTGGGGTGCACCCCATCTGGCCCCATTGCTTTATCAACTCTTATTACTTCCAGTTCCTTCAGGACCCTTTCTTGAGTAAAGGGACTTGTGACCATTTTTGCACCATTCTCACCCCTTGTACTCCCTTCAGACCCATTACCCTCCTCTTCTTCAGTAAAGACTGAACAGAAATACCTGTTCTACATGTCAGCTTTACTGTTGTCATCCTCCACGCAGCCCCCATCCTCCCCCTTCAGTCTCACTATCCCTCCCTTTACCTTTCTTTTTTCACTTATGTAACTGTAAAAGGTTTTGTCCCCTCTACCCACTGATTTTGCAATGTGTTCTTTTGTCTGAGCTTTGGCTTCCCTTACTGACCTCCCTGCCTCCCTTTGCTTCTCCTAGTGCTTCTCCCTAGCCCCTTCTGCCGTGGGTATCAACCCTGTTGCAGATCTTTGTGTCATCTGCAAAGAAGCATCATTTTCCTTCCAGTCCCTCCACAATATCACTTACAAAGACATACCTCAGACACTGTTCAACCTAGAGCTCTGAAATTTGGAATCTGTACCCTTCAGGTCAATGGTAATTGATGTGGCTGTATAGTTTCAAATTTATAGGTGCTCAAATGTTGGCATGTTATTATTTGGGCAAAATTTCATGAACATTTTTAACTGCATACCTAAACCATCTATTGGGTCAGGGATCTTAAATTTGGCATGATTTCTTGATGACAGGTGTTCTAACAATGTACTAGCTTTGATGACAATATGATGCATCGTCTCAAAATTATATGTGCTCAAAATCTGTCATTTAATTTTTTTCATGAAATTTCATAAATAATTTTGTCTGCATATAACTCGGGCACCTTTGGAGATGGGCATGTGTAAATTAGTGCAGTTAACCTTTTTGTAATGCTTATAGAATTATCTAAATATGGATAGAATTAGATAAGAGCTACAGGGGTTCAAAGCTGTTATATGTAAATATTTGCAAAACTTTGTGAAAACTATCAAAAGTGTGGTTGTTTGTGACTTCTCTAATCTTGCATGCATAGAGTAAACATTTGACATGCATATCCAAAGTTAGTGTATCCTGGTGTCTAACACAACTTCCAGAATTATTTTTTATGAAATTTAACATTAACAATGCACATATCACTACTTCATTTGATAAGCTGAGCTGAGCTTTTTGCAGTCATGCTGTTCTTCTCTGGGTGACTATCCCCCCCCCTTCTCTTTTGGCATAGTCAGATTGACTCAGTAGAACTACTGATCCCACTGATAAACTCCATTAAAACATGAGTCACCTACTCCTTTTCCTATTGATCTACCCTGTTGGAGTAGCCAGAATTCTTCCTTCCTTCTGCCCAAGACATTGTCTTTCCCCACTACATCTTTTTGACTACCTCTAAGTTCTAGACTTGCATGTACACCAGGCTCCCTGGATCATAAATTTGCTGGACGTGATCCTTAAATATCCTGCATGTTGACATTCTGTGCTTTCTAGCTCCAACTTGGAGGTCTGCCACTGTTGTGCTACCCAGCTCAGCTGTCCATTTCTTGATGAAACTGTTCATCTAACTGTAGAACCTGGTGACCCCATGCACTACATGCCTTTTACACCCCCAATCCTTTAATTAGAACCTCCCCCCAATTAAGGCTGAGTGAAATTAGAAACTTCCAGTTTTATGGGATTTTTCATGAAATTCTACGATTTTCACAAAGACTCATGGGATTTCACTTTAAGTGCACATTATTTTGTAATTTTCTACAGTGAGCAATTAATAAAACTGACACAAACAGTCTCCTTGTAAGGTCTAAGAATCTGTCAAATTTAATGGTATTGCATTCTCTAGTTTAAAAGTTTCAGGGGGTTATAAATTTGTAGTTTACATTCTTGCAAAATTAAATTTTTAAATGTTGTGAAAGTTTGACTATTTTTAATTCAATCCCATTTAAAGCTGAAAATATGAACTTTTCAGAAATGACCAAGTGGTATAGCAGTTTAAATGTTTCAATTCTAGTTACATTTGGATATGTAGTTTTAAAATTAGAGGGAATTAACTGAAATTTAAATGTTGGCAACATGTTTGGCTGGCTATAACTCAGTCCCGTGTAAGGCTAGAAATCTGAAACTATGTGTATATACAAATGTAACAATAACCTGTATACCTGTTAATTTTTGTAACATTTCAATGAATACTATCAAAATTATGCTAAAATTACAGAAATCCAAATTTTGGCAAAATATTTGGCTACCTATAACTCAGCTCCTATTGAAGTTTGAGACCTAAAACATATAAGCATTCTATGTGTTTCTCTGAATCCTGATGTTGTGGAGAATTCTGGATACATTTTAAAATTATCTCAAAATAACTGAAAATTAAATTTTGATTACATGTTTGGTCACCCATAACTCTGTCCCCTTTTCATCTAGGGTACTAATATGTGGTACACTCTTATAAGTCATGGGGTACTGTTTAGATTCCAAATATGGTGTTATTCAGACTTGCACTTTTAAAATTATAGTGAAATAACTGAAATTTAAAATGTGAAATTCTATGGAATTTGAATTCCTTGGAATTGGAATGGTCATTCTGCAGACATTCCATGGGCAGAATTTTATATTCCACACAACTCTAGTAGTCAGTGGTGTCACTAGTTCTCTCCTTAGTTCTCTTAGAATTCTGGGGTGAATCCTGTCAGGCCCCATTGCTTTGTCCACCTTCAGTTTTAGGAGTTCTTTCAGAACCCTTTCTTTTGTGAACAGACTGGTATCGACACCCCTGTCTAGAGTGCTTCTAGTGATTGGATTAGGTACCTCTCCCTCTTCTTCTTTTGTGAATACTCAGCAGAAGAGTATACCTGCTTTTTCACTGTCACCCACTGCCCACCCACTTTTCCCTTTATTAAGCCTCACTATCCCTCCCTTGGTTTTTCTTCACTCCCTAATGTACCTATAAAAGGTCGTATCCCCCTTCTTAACTGAGTTGGCTATCTTTTCCTCTGTTTGTGCCTTTGCTATTCTGACTGCCTTTGTTGTTTCCTTCTGCTTTAACTGGTACAGTTCTCTGTCCTGCTTCTTCTGTGTTTCCTCATACAGTACTTTCTGACTGCTATCTTTTTCTCACTAACCTTCCCCACAACCTCTTTTGAGAGCCATAGTATTTTTTTTCTTCATTTTGATTTATTTGCTTCACAAAAAGGCTTGTTGCCTCTGTGATGGCAGTTTTGATGTTTCCTCATTGTTCCTTTACCCCTCCTTCTTGTCCGTTTGCTAATGCTTTTCTGAGGCAGTTTCCCATTTTGACAAAGTTTGCCTTCCTAAACTCTAGTATCCTCACTTTTGTGTGGCTTGACTCTGTGGCTGTGTTTATTGTGAATCACACTATTTGGTGATCACTTGTTCCCAGATGGCTACCCACTTCTAAATTTGAGATTCTCTCTCTGTCCTCATTTGAGAATACCAGGTCTAAGATTGCTTCCTCCTGAGTGGGTTCCAACACTAGCTGTCTGAGGCATGCCCCCTGTAGGGCATCAAGGATAGTGTCACACCTGGACTCCATTGGTGCCCAGGATCTGAGGCAGCACAGATTCACATCAGGAAGGTCTTGTCAAACAAATCTGATAGATTTTTTGATTGCATGACTAGGGAAGTAAATCAGGGAAGGGCCATAGACATTGCCTACCTAGATTTCAGAAAAGTCTTCGATACTGTCACACACAGAAGGCCGAATAACAATATGAGTAGCCTGAGCATGGGACATAAGGTGATACAGTGGGTTAGAAAAAGGATGACAGTCAGCAGTCAGAGGGTGGTGGTAAATGGGATCCAATCTGGGTAGAGAGGGATGACCAGCAGAGTGACATAAGGATCAGTATTGGGACCAGTCCTGTTCAATGTCTTCATTGGTGACATTGCAGAGGGGCTAGAAGGAAAGGGCTGTCTATTTTCAGATGGTACCAAGATCTGCAACAGGGTGGATACTCCATAAGGGGTGCAGATAATGAAGAGGGACCTGGAGAAGCTTGAAAGATAGTTGGAGGTGTGGCAACTGAGGTTCAATGCAAAAAAGTGCAAGATAATGCACCTGGGTAGGGGGAACCCTGGGGAGACCTACAGGATGGGGCAGATGCTGACCATCACCAAAGAGGAGAGGGACCATGGGGTTATCATATCTGATGACTTGCATTAGTCAAAGCAGTGTGAAAAGGCTGCAGGGAGGGCCAGTGACATGATGGGGTGCATATGCAGAGGTATTGCTAGTAGGAGGCAGGAAGTGGTGATGCCATTGTATAAAACACTAGTAAGGCCTCACCTAGAGTAATTCATTATGTCACTCAAAAGAAAGTCAGAAAACCCACTGTGTGCAGTACTGGAGACTACACATGCATAAGGACATAAACATGGTGAAGGCTGTCCAGAGAACGGCAACAATGATGGTGCATGGAAACCACTTTGGTTCTCAAATACAGTAGCAGAAAAGGTCAGAGCCAAAAGGCTGGCCTTCAGAAAATATAAGGGAACACAGCGGGATGAAGATAGGGAGGCATACCAAACTGCCCTAAGGGAAGCAGGTAAGGCAGTAAGGCAGGCAAAGTCCCAAACTGAGGAAACACTAGCACGAACAGTAAAAGAAGGTGACAAGACTTTCTATAGATACATTAGTGAAAGGAGAAAGTCCAGAGGGGTATTGCTGCTTAATGGAGAAAAGGGAGCATGTGAGGAGGAGGACCCTGTAAAGGCATCTATCCTAAATAGATACTTTTGCTCAGTATTTACTGAAGAGAAGTAGGCAGGGCCCACAGCTCAGCATCATGGACACAGGGGAGGAGGTGAGCACTACTCCCTCACAAAAGAAAGGGTCCTACAAGAGCTTGCTAAGCTCAGGGTGGATAAGGCAATGGGACCTGATGGCATACATCCCAGGGTACTTAAGGAGCTAAAGGAGGAACTAGCAGAGCCGTTAGCAGAATTGTTTAGTGAGTCTCTGAGCACAGGAGAGGTCCCAGAAGACTGGAGAAGGGCTCTGTGATCCCACTCCACAAGAGTGGTAGCAGGGAGGAGGCGGGAACTACAGACCGGTCAGTCTTACCTCAGTAGAGGGCAAGATTATGGAGGCACTCTTAAGGAAAGGATAGTGCAACACCTGGAATCCATAGGGGCACAGGATCCAAGACAGCATGGGTTTACAAAGGAAGGTCCTGTCAAACTAATCTCATAGATTTCTTTGACTGGGTAACCAGAGTGGTGGACCAAGGAGCAGTTGATGTCGCCTACCTTGACTTCAGCAAAGCTTTTGACACTGTTCACATAGAAGATTGATAAATAAGCTAGGTAGGCTCGGGAGGGTCAGAAGTTGGTCAACTGGGTGGCAAACTGGTTGACTGGCAGAAAACAGAGAGTGGTGGTAAATGGTATACAGTCAGAAGAGATGCAAGTCACAAGTGGGGTACCTCAGGATCAGTCCTGGGCCAGTCCTATTCAACATCTTCATTAGTGACCTCGCAGATGGACTAGAGGGTAAGGCTTGTCTGTTTGCAGATGACACCAAGATCTGCAACAGAGTAGATGATCCAGATGGGGTGGCAGAATGAGAAGAGATCTGGATAAACTAGCAGAATGGTCAGAAGAGTGGCAACTGGATTTAATGCAAAGAAGTGCAAAATCATGCACATAGGGAAGAGAAACCCCGAAGCCACTTAGGCTGGGAGGAGTTGCTAGCAGTCACAAAGGAAGAAAGAGACTTGGGCATCATCATCACTGATGACCTAAAATCATCCAAGCAGACCTCTAAAGCAGTAGGTAAGGCTAGGGGGTGTTAGGGTGTATTAGTAGGGGTATCACAAGTCGTAAGAGGAGGTAATAATCCTCTGTACAAGACATTGGTTAGGCCCCATCTGGAGTACTGAATGCAGTATTGAGGCCACACCTTCAAGGACATTAACCAAATTGAGGCAGTCCAGAGAAGGGCAACCAAATGGTGCAGGGACTGCATCAGAAGACATATGAGGACAGATTAACGGAGCTCAATATGTATACCCTTGAGCAAAGGAGGGAGAGAGGTGATATGATCGAGACATTTAAACACCTTAAGGGCATAAACAAGGTGAAAGAGTCTAACATGTTTAAATATAAGAAAATAGCAGGACAAGAGGACACAGCATGAGATTAGAGGGAGGCCGATTAAGGGGAATGTGAGGAAATTTTTTCACAGAAAGGGTGGTAGATGCATGGAATGGCTTACCACAAGAAGTGGTGGCTATGAATACAGTGCAGGGCTTCAAACAGGCATGGGATAGGCATAAGTGAGCAATACAAATGACTATGAATAGATAGGTCACTGACAGAGCAAAGGCCGATGGCACATTTATAAGGTAGAAAAAGAAATGGGCAGACTGGATGGGCCTTGCGGTCCTTATCTGCCGTCAACTTCTATGTTTCTATGTTTCATGGTTTGCACCACAGAACATATGAGTAGAGATTAAGAGACCTCAATATGTACTCCCTGGAGGAGAGGAGAGAAAGGGGCAACATGATAGAAACTTTTATGTACCTCAAGGGCATAAACAAGTTGCAGTTGGGAGATATTTTCCAATGTAGAAAAGATACCAGAACAAGGGGGCATGATATGAAATTGGGGGGGGGGATTAAGAGGTAACTTAAGGATGTTTTTCTACATAGAGAGGGTGGTGAATGCTTGGAATAGTCTGCCACAAAGATGTGGTAGGGGCAAGCACAGTGGAGGGGTTTAAACAAGCCTGGGACAAGGTCAGGGAGACCTTGGGTGGGAAGAGAGTGATGAAAATTCATTGATCACTTAGGGTGAGTGGATGCATACATGTATAGAGCCTACGGGCAGACTGGATGGGCTTAGCAGTCCTTATCTGCCAACAATTTCTATGTTTCTAACTATGTATAATGATCGATGATCATTAATACATATTGGAATCTACTTTTGCTGGGTTCCATTTTTAAACTATCCAGAGCAACAATTTCCAAAGATGCTTGAGTTACAAGTAGGTGCAAGTGTGCTCTCTGTTTACTGTCTGTCTCTTTCTTTAGGCTGTAGGCCATGCAATCCTCACACCATTCTCTAATATCATCTCTCATGCCAATCATATAAAACTTTTCTGCTATTGTTTTTTCCTTTTTCTGGTGTCCAAAATGACTTGACCCATTGTGATAGGCCTCCAACATGGTATCTGCTTCTGTTTGTGGAATGATGATTTGGACAATTTCCTCTCATGTTCTTGGATCTCTAGTCTTCTCTACAACTTGTTCATGTTCCAGGCTGAGGTATTCTCAATACTTCAGCAATTTGATCAGCTCTTGGGACAAAGCCTTTCATTCTTGTGCACTTATGATCCTTCCAGTTCTGAGGATCTCCCTGAGTTCACGGGTTTGAGGGTTCTGGTCCTGTAAGTGTGTCCATAAATCTACTGTCTTATCTGCTGGCAATGAAGGCATTGAATCTGGGGTGGATTTGATCCTTTGAGGGTACTGGCAACACAGTTGAACTGTCTTTGCAGGGATTCTAATGTAGTAGTACTAAAACTTTTATTTTTATACAGGGTAGTGTCATTTGGGTCAAAACCCAGTTTCGTAGCTTCTCTAAATCTTCGTGCTCAGTTTCAGTTACCTCCTCTTTATCTCAATCTGGCAATCTAGAAAGAGCATCAGCATTACCATTCGACATTCCTGAACAATGCTTAATCATGAAATTAAAGTTGGTAACCCTGGAGGCCCATCGTTGCTCCAACGGTTCAAGTTTAGCTGTGTCAAGGTTTCCCGGGGGTTATTGTTCATGTATACTGTAAGTGGTGTAGCAGTTAGGTAGTGTTGGAATTTTTCTGTTACAGCCCAAATGAGTGATAAGAACTCTATCTTGAAGGAACTGTATTATTTATCATTCCTTTCAGAACCCCACAATTCTCTATTTGCATAGATGATCACTCACTCTTTTCCTTCCTGGACTTGGGTGAGTGCTGCTCCTAGGCCCTTGTTGTTGGCATCTGTATAGAGGCACAAAGGCTTTTGATAATCTGGGTAGGCTAATACTGGCTCTGTAGTGAGCACTGATATAAGGTAGTTAAAAACACTGTGACTTTCTGGTGTCCAATTCACCTTACTGTGTTTGCTGACTTCCTTTTGAGTGACATAACAGTTCATGAAGAGGGGCTGCTTGTTTTGAAAAATACTTCACAAATATTTGATAATAGCCAACAAATCCCAAAAATTACCTCACATCTCTGATGGTGACAGGACAAGACCATTTCTTCACCACTCTGATTTTCTTTGGGTCTGGGACTATCTGTTGTGAGGATACAACATGTCCCAAATAATTCACTGTCTCTTTCAAAAAAATTACATTTTGACAGTTTTATTTTCAGTTCATATTTCTTTAGGCATTCAAATACTAGTTCCATGTGTTTCAAGTGATTCAATACTACCTTCAAATAGACTATGGTATCATCTATGTACAGCAGTAATGTGTCAAAATTATCACTGCACAGGCATTATTCCACCAAGTGCTGAAACTTTCTTAGTGTATTACAGAGACCAAAGGCATCTGGGAAAATTCATACAATCACATTGGGGTCACAAAAGCAGTCTTTTCTTGATCCTCTGGCACCCTGGGTACTTGCCTGCAGCCATTCACTAAATCAGTGGTGGAGAAGAATGTTGCTGATATTAGTGCTGTGAGAGCATCTTTGATACGGGGAAGTGGAAAGGCATCCCAGTGTGTAATTTGGTTAAGTTTACAGTAATCCACATAAAATCGGATCTGTCCATCTTTTTTCCTGACCAAAACAATTGGTGCTACCCATGGACTATGACTCCCTCTTATGAAACTGTCAATGGGGCTGTTGAGGAATGAGCAGGAGAAGCAGGAACACTGATTAGCGAGCCCTTTATTTTAAACAGGTATGCCACCATTACCTGCAAAGTCCAAAGAATTGACTTTTTAGTAAAGTAAAGTAAATGAGGGCTGGTGGGTCTATCATCAGTGTCCTTACTGGACTGGCTCATGCTCTCAAAGTTTCAGCACCAAGTCTGTGGTTCTGTGGTTCCCATTCCCTGAGTTGGAGTCCAAATGAGTGGTGGAGCCACCCAGGAGATGGAGACAGTGGAGCAGCCCTACGGAGTGAAGGATGCCTCAGGAGGGGAGCTGTTGATTTCCCGATACAAAAGTCGGAACTTCTAAACGGCCAACACTTTTGTCCCCCAACCCCGAGGACTCTACAAATACTAATTTAGAGAGACTAAGAGATTTAAACCAGGAAATATATAATAGGCTGCTGTGTATTATATTATTGTATGCTTAATTTGCTTTAAGAGCATTTTTAGAGACTCAGAGTGTCTTAGAGTGCTTTACAGTGTTTTAAAAAGCCAAATACTACTATTGTTATTTTGCTATATCATTTGTTATCTTGTGACAAAACTCAGAGACTAAAAAACTTGATTGCCATACACTACTCAATATTTGTATGGGCATATAGATATCATCTTGGGGGTAAAATCCTTAACTAGGAGACATACTAATTATATTTCTCTCACTCGCTCTTCCTGGTTTGGTGGAGAAGCGTAATACGTCATTCACTCACGATCTCACTACACCAATCGGAATACTCAGTGTTATTTAAATTATCCTTATAAGGTGCATGTGTGGCATTCTGCAACTAATGATGCTGAAAGCTGGATGCTCTAGCATGCTGAAAGGATGCCACAGTTAGCCATGGGTCGAACTCGCTGTTATTTAATTTGCCTTTCACCATTACTTCTACAGGGATACAATCCTTTGGCAAATCTTGCCCAGGGGAAAGGGTTTGTATCCATTAAATCAGGTACAAAAGAATGTACTGGCTGAGGAACCTACCCAATACTTGATATTTCAGCAAAGTTGGCCTCAGTAGTCAGCCTTAGCACTCGGCACTGGGTAATTGGTAGCTGGTAATGGCTAACTGGTAATTGGTATCAGCTAAGCTGAGTGGTGGTGGTGAAAGGCCATTTCATCCCAGAATCTGTGGAGGTGAAAACACCTATAGCAAGTATCTCCAATGGTTGGAACCTACTGCCCATTACCACCTCCAAGCTGTTACTACTTGTGTTAAAGCCCCACACAATACCAGTAAGTTGGTTAAAATACTTTGTTTTAAAGGTACCTTTTTATTCTAGGCTTTTTTTAGTACTTTTCTGTACTTTTAAATTATCAGGAAACAGGCAGTGAATTTGAGACCTGCTCAGGTAGTCCCAAGTTGATATTCTGTGAAAGTGTACAAAATACTGAAATCTTAAATTGAGAAAAATTTAAATTAATAATGAACTAATAGTGGCATCAGGTATTTATTATTGAGGCTTATCATTCACCATCTATGAGTATGTGATTTGTTTTAGTCCTAATTTTTAAAAAGGTGTTACTGGTTTTATATAAGTGGCTACTCATGTATTTGATGCTAGCCACAGTGGATGAATTTAGTCACTTGCAAATGCTATCACTTGGTCTCCTTTTACACCCACTAGTGAATTCCTCTGAGTGTGAACTTGACAACACGTGAGCCTTACAACCTGGGCCTATCTAACTGGCCTTCCCCTGAGATCTCCTGGCTCAGATGTCCAAGCTGCTGCATCTTTACATCAACTCAGAGTGTGTTTAAAGAAGGCACTGTGGAAGAAGGTGTTAAATATTGACTACCTCAGGACTTTTTCCAGTACTAGTACCTTGAAGATTAAGTCAGTATTTATATTATACACTTCAAACAAAGTATAAATGGACTTGGGTGCTATTGCTGTATCTCAGCGGTTTGATGGTACTTTGGTACTTTTGAGACTTTTTGCTTTGAAAGTAGCATAGGAAGCCTAATTTTATTAATTGAGTTTTTATATATGGAGTTTTATGGAAATTGTTAAGGTTCTGCTTAATTGAAGCAAGACACTTTAGAATAGTAAGAGGTATTTACTCTTTATCTTTTTTTAGTCATCTTCCTTGTCCACTTACAATATTGGTTTGGATATATATTTCATTGTAACACCAATATGTTTTGGAATATACTTTTGCTTGTGTGAGCTTGGAATACTATTCTAAAACTGATGCACTTTAACATCAATCAACAAGTAATTAATTAATTAGGAATTAATTAGTAACCAACTAGAATCTAACTGGTGTGGTGTTAGCAACTTTTAGGGCATTGAACCAGTTACACTGTCCCTACAAAGTATCAGGCCAGAATAGGGCCCATACTCTTGCTATTTACGAACTTGACAAATGTGAGCACTCTGCAAACATCAGTTGACCCATCTTGATAAGAAAACAGCTAGAAACTGTCAGAGATGATTGCTACAAGAAGTGGGAAAAATAGTTCTGTGATAATAGACAGGGCAATGGATGAATTAGAGCTCAGCTTAATAATTTTAGATAAGGAAAATATGGCTGGGCAAGCAAAGCCTAAAGGTAAAACAGAAATAATAAAAATAAAATAAGGGATGGGAAGCAACTTAAAATTACTGAATTATGGACATAGGTGATAGATGCCCCAGCTCATTTATCTGCCCCTTAAATAAGAATAGAAAACAAAGTGGGCTGATACTGAGCAAGTTAAAGATTTGTACATACACAAGGGAAATAATTCTGAACTTAATTTAACCACAGAAAATGAGGAAGGAATATCTATCGTAGCTTATGGCTGGGATACACTGGAAGTGTCCACTGAGGAAATGGAAAGTACCAATGTAAGCTCCTATATCAGTGGTCCAGCTCTGACTTTTTCCAGTAACTCCCTATATGGATGAGTATTATTGAGCAGTTCAATATGAGCAACTCAGTAATGCCGCTCCCATGTAAAGCGAGTGGGGAAAAAGAGCACTGAATGGGTACAGCCAGTGTAATTCTGAGGGATACATGCTACACTCATGAGAAAAAGTATAAGAAGTATGATTTGGCCAAGCCCTGCTGAGATGGCCGTGTGGCATAGTGGCTTGAGCCACTTCCCCTTGAGCCTGTGGTGCCGGGTTTGGATCCCAGTTCAGGTAGATATTTTGCTTCCAGGGGGAGTTGCTATATGTTCCTAAATCCACTCACCCTTAAAAGTTGCTAATTGTTTTTGTTTCTCTTGAAATACATGACCATTGCTATTTGCGATGGTTGATGTTGTACAGTTTTCCCTTTTGATGCCAGGCCGTTCTTTCCTCACTTTTGTGATCAGTAGTCTTATGGACTCACTGTTCTCACATAAAACCATTTTCCCTTCATTCTAATTATAATATCTCAGATCTTTTTAGAAGTTGTAGGTTGCCTAATATTACTACTCCCCTTGAACAAGGATCTAGGAAGCTCCTAAAAAGACAGAAATGCTACAGAACATACAGGCCCCTGAAGAAATGTGCACAAAGCTTACTTCAATAGTACATAATCTTAGCATAACAATAGATGGCCTCAGAAAAATAGAAGCAGGTAAAGGGCCTGAGGAAACGAGGAAAGCAACAGGGAAATACACAATGGAGAATAAAAAGATGGAAAATAAAATGGAACAAATCAGTATCCCTCCAAACACGGAAGTTAACAAAGAATACTTTACAAACAAGGGAGATTTTACTTCTTGTTCTACCATTTCTAAAGAAATGCTTGAAATACTAAAATACCATACTATGTGAATATTGTCATACAAGATAATTTGACTGTTACTAAAGATGAACTCTCAAACTTGAGAACAGATGTTTCTTTATAATAGGACTCTCTTGGAAAAAGTTATATATAATAAATTTGAATTTGATCAATCATCTAACATTCAAAATGAAAATAACTAAACTATGTACAAAGAAAGGGAGAATAAGGCAACGCAAACAAACTTGCTTTCTCCCTTTGATAAATATATACTTTATGATTGCTACATGAAAGTACCCAAAACAAATCCAATGAGAGGGGTAAGAATAAACACAGAAAAAAATCAAGTAAAATGGGAGAGCAAAAAGATGGAGGAAAGGCTGAGACACAAAAACAGTTGGGAACCACTTTGAGGACTAGCGAAGAAACTTTTGCTGGAATGTACATAAAACAAACTATTGATAAGAAGGAGAATTTGAAACAAGACTATGCAACAGTAGTAGATCAGACCACTAAGACAAAGGGGGAGACACCAAGATCACCAAGCACCCACTAGGCCAGATAAGCCTAAGAAAACAAGTTTGGAGGACAGGCTGGAGAAAAATAGTAACTCAAACACCGATGACAATGTAAACAAGAATTCTCTGAATACTAACAATAACTCAACTTATGGAGAAGGGATAAAGCAAACTAAATTCCAGGATGAAGGAATAGACTCTCATAACCAATTAACATTACTATTACTTGGTAACAAAGTAAACCCCAATCAAATCAAAATGGAACATCTGATAGAAATTTACAGGGTAGGAAGACTAAGGGATGAAAATCAGAAGAAGCGAAGAGAAACTGGTGGTTCAACAACTCGAGGAACACCTGTGTCCTCAGACATTTATGAGCCATTTCAGTCAGATTTTCGGGCCAAACACAGCATGGAAACAGTTCTAGTGAGGGTACATAATGATCTGCTCAGGGCTAGCGATAGACAGGTCAGTTCTTGTACTCCTCAATCTCTCCTCAACTTTTGACACTGTGGATCACGTCGTGTTATTGGATCAGCTCTGTGAGTTTTGTGGACTCATCGGTACTGTCATCAGGTGGTTTAAGTCCTATCTCTCAGGCAGGGTGCAGCAGGTAGTGATGGTTAATTTCTCCTCCTCCCCAATGCCTCTGTCTTGTGGAGTGCCACAGAGCTTGATCCTGTCACCAGTGTTGTTTGCAGTGAATATGTTGCCCTTGGGTGAGATCATTCAACAATACAGTGTGGAGTTTCACTGTTACGCGGATGATAACCATCTGTATTTGTCATTTGTTCCCAGAACTTCAGGACCTATGGATGTGTTTAACATCTGCCTGGCTAAAATCAATGACTAGATGGTGTCCAGCTGGCTGAGACTCAACCCAGCTAAGACAAAGGTGCTGGTAATGGAGCTAGGTCACAGGCATGATGGATTGCTGTCCAGGGAAGCTTCTGGTCTTGTGCTGGGATCTGCTTCAATGACAGTTTCCACAAGGGTGCGGAATCTGGGCATGATCCTTGACAGCAGACTGACTTTTGAAGATCAGGTATCGTCTGTTTTCAATAGTGGTTATCTATGTAACGTTGCCCAGATTAAGCCCCTTATTTCACCTGAGGACCTGCTGTTGTTGGTACATGCCTTTGTCTCCTCCAGACTCAACTATTGTAATGCTCTTTACTTTGGGGTCACAGGAGGGGCCCTTCGCAGGCTGCAGCTAATGCAGAACGTGGCAGCTCAGTTACTGACTGGCCATTCTAGGCTTGGTCATGTGACCCCATCCTGTGTGCTCTGCACTGGCTGCCAGTCAGGTGGAGGGTCTTTTTCAAGGTGGGGCTTCTCACCTATAAGGCCCTAAATGGACTGGGCCCTGGCTATCTGTCTGAGCTCCTAACACCACTGACCTCTGTCCTCTCCCTCCGTGCCTCTTTGAGGGGCCTCCTGGCTGTTCCCAGGGTATGGCTCAAGACTTCTAGGAATTGTGCTTTCAATATATCTGGGCCATTCCTTTGGAACACTTTACCATCTGCAGTCCGGGAGGCTCCCTCAATGGAGACCTTTAAGCGGAGGCTGAAGGCACACCTTTTCAGCCTGGCATTTAATGAATCCCGAATTTTATTTTGTTGCCTCATCCTAATTAATTCATTTTTGCCTGCTTTATGTGCTAACTGTATTTATACTATTTTATATTTATGTTTTTAACATTTATTTCATTGTACTGTGAGGCACTCAGAGCCCTTGGCATTGGGCACCATACAAATAAATTTGCCTTGCCTTGCCTAAGCAAATGGATGTAAAATCTATTATACATAACACATGAGGGAGGAAAAATTATCTTTATGAGATCCCCAAACACAAAAACTGTATTTTGACATACTGTCAATTAGAAATGACAGCTTAAGCAATATGGGAGATGGAGCCAACCTTGAAATTAAGGGGCATTCATATGACTCCACCACAGAACGTGCCTCTTATACTACTGGAAGAGAACCATACAAAGGGAAGGGAAGCAGTGAAAGACAAAGAAAAAGAAGTAGAAAGGAATAATGGAGACAAATTGAAAGAAGTGGTAGAAATGATAAGGAAATACACAGCTGTTGCTGGGAGGGTTCTTATGGTTCGAAAGAACCCCCCTTTTGAAACTCCCCCTTTTTCATCATTTGTAACATTTTCTTCCTTATTTCTGTTTATTTTGTGACTGTCACAGAGTGCTTATGCACACATGATGAACCCCAGCAGTTTTTCTCTGCATGTGTGCCCCCCCTCCTCTGCTACCAAGCAGCTCCCTCAGTGCCAGTAAGATGACTGGAGCTGCTTTGTGAGTCTTTTTCCACACCATCCCCCTATGACTGGCTGGCCAATTGCAGCTCACGTCAACATCGAGAATGTGACTGGAATACAGCACGGCCACTACCCACAATTCACACTGTCAGCTAGCACTCGAGGATGATGGAGCATGGTGGCAGACTCAGAGACGACATCTCCAGAAGAGCAAAAAAGAAGTAGAGGACCTTGACTTATAATATTATCAGTCACTGGCAGGTACATTTTCCTGGCCAATATTGTCAAAGATGTGTCCCATAATAACTGTATATCAATGGATAGGCTGTGCAGTTGGGCAAGGGAGCTGTTCAGGTGGGTGGGCTGAAGATTTGGAAATAAATTACTTAAATCCTGCTCTACACAAAATGCAGAGTTGTCATGTTTCATATGCCTGTTTTAACTTTTCATAAGTTAAGCAAAACAGGTACCACAGTGGAACGGCAATGCACGTGTTTGGAAGGGTCTGGCTGGGATCTACACTGTTGCTCAGAGAGATCTTTACTGTGATCCCATTTGTATTGACATTCAGGTCCACTTTTGCCTGTGTCATCTGTATCAGATGCTGTTAAAACAAATAAGTTATGAAAAGCGTTTTCTCCAGATGACCAAATGTATCAGTAGAATGACATTTGTTCCTACAGTTCAGTGGTATGAAAATACCCACTATACTTTTGGAAGCATGGTGGGGATAGAGGGTAGGTATTTAGGAGATGGTAACTTTGCACTGGGTATCCCTACCATTGTCAAATTACCTTTTCCCTCACTCCCTTTGTCATGCCTACCACATTGGAGAATAGGGCAACAAGTGTAGTACCAATATTGAACTAAGAATTATGTTACAGATTTCTTTTCAAGCAAGGTGCCTGGTATAGAAACACAGAAACATAGACAATGACAACAGAAAAAGACAGAGATACATCCAGTCTGCCCAAGTTCCCTATAATCCCTGGAACCTACCATTTCTTCAAGGTACTAACTCTCCCATCCTCTCTCTATTCTCCTCCTTAGTCCTGTTGCCCCCAGTAACCACTACTCCTTTCATTATGTCCCATCCCTGCTTGAATCCTCTGATTGTTTTTGCACCCAACAATTTAGCTGACAGACTGTTCCAAAGTTCCACTATCCATTTCATAAAGTAGTACTTCCTCACATCTCTCCCGAACCTACCTCCTGTTAATTAGTATTCACATCCATATGACTGCAGATTGGCACGCAGGCTTTATAAATAATACCCCACAGTTCACTTTAATTCCTTTGAGGAACTTGACGGTCTCTATCACATCTCCCCTCTCACTTCTGGTCTCCAATTTGTACAGATTTAGTGCCTTGAGGCACTCCTCATAGGATCTGCCTTGCTGTCCCTGAATCATTTTAGTTATTCTGTGCTGCACTGTCTCCAACCTATCCGTATCCTTTCTGAGGTGAGGACTCCAGAACAGGGCACAGTACTCTAGGTGAGTCCTCACCAGGGATCTGTAGAGGAGCAGTATTATCTCCTTTCTTCTGCTATCAATACCCCTATCACTACATTACAGCATCCTGCTAGCCTTGCTGTAGGCCGTGTTGCACTGACTCAATTGCTTAAATGGTATATTGAGTTGGGGAGGCTGGGGGTTAAAATAAGGGGTAGAGGGAGCTCAGATATGAGTTATATAGACTTAAAATAAGCCACAACAGAGCATACCGTAGCCCATGGTTTCTGGGAGCCTATCAGCCCCAGACATAGAAACATGGAATTTGACGGCAGATAAGGACTGCTTGACCCACCCAGTCTGCCCATTTCCCTACCTAATGGTTAACCTGCAGATCCTAGTTAACCAACAGCCTACTTTTTCTTACCCCCACCCACTAGAATTGCCTTATGACTGTCCCATGCATTCTTGAAATCCACCACTGCTTTTGACTCCACAACCTCCTCAGGAAGGCTGTTCCATGCATCCACAACACTCTCCGTGAAAAGATACTTCCTCACATTACCTCTGAGGTGTCTCCCCTCAATCTTCAAATTGTGCCCCCTTGTTCTTGCACACCTCTTTTTCTGAAAGATGTTACCCTCTTGGACTTTGTTGATTCCCTTGAGGTACTTGACAATTTCTATCATGTATCCCCTCTCCCTCCTTTCCTCGAGGCTATACACATTAAGCTCCTTAAGTATCTTTTCATATGGCTTCTGGTGCAGACTCTGCACCATCTTAGTTGCCCTCCTCTGGACTGCCTCCATCCTGTCTATGTCTTTGCGGAGATTGGGTAACCAGAACTGCACCCAGTACTCCAGATGGGGCCTCACCAGCTGTCTGTACAAAGGGATAACAACTTTCAGTTTTCTACTGGTGATGCCTGTGTCTATGCATCCCAGTATCCCCCCATCCCTCCTTACTGCTCTGTTACAGTGCTTTCCCACCTTTAGGTCATCAGATATGACTACCCCCAGGTCCCTTTCCATTTTTGTTGTTGTTAGTATCTCACCCCTCATTGTGTACTCTTCCCCTGGGTTTTTGTTTCCCAGGTGCATTACTTTGCATTTCTTAGCATTGAATCTAAGCTGCCATACATTTGACCATTCCTCCAGCCTAGCCAAATCCCTTCTCATCCTTTCCAACCCACCCCACCTTGTGTATAAACTCTGTTGCAGATTTTTGCGTTGTCTGCAAAGATACATACTTTTCCTTCCAGTCCCTCTGCAATGTCACTTATAAAGACATTGAAGAGGACCAGTCCTAGTACTGAACCCTGCGGTACCCCACTAGTAACCCCCCTTTCTTCAGAGTGGACTCCGTTTACTATTACTCTCTGTGTCCTGTTCTCCCACCAATTTTTTATCCAGACTACCAACTTGGGACCCACTCCCAGGCTGGCCAACCTGTATATTAATCTTTTGTGTGGGATTGTGTCAAATGCCTTGCTAAAGTCTATGTAGGTCATGTCCACAGCCCCTCCTTGATCTACTACTTTGGTCACCCAGTCAAAGAAATCTATTAGATTCGTCTGACATGACCTTCCCATTTTGAATCCATGCTGCCTTGGGTCCTGTGCCCCTCTGGCCTCTAGGTACTCAACAATTCTTTCCTTCAGAAGTGATTCCATCATTTTCCCAATAACTGAGGTTAAACTAACAGGTCTGTAATTTCCTGCTTCTGCCCTGATCCCACTTTTGTGAAGTGGAATAACATCTGCCTTCCTCCAGTCCTCAGGAACCACCCCATCCTCCCATGATTTGTTAAAGAGGGTAGTCAGTGGTGTCACTAGTTCTACCCTTTGTTTTTTTAGAATTCTGGGATGAATCCCATCAGGCCCCATTGCTTTGTCCACATTCAGTTTTAAGAGTTCTTTCAGAACCCTTTCTTCTGTGAATGGGCTGGTATCAACCCCCGTATCTAGTGTTTCTATTGTTTGGTTTAGGTGCCTCCCCCTCTTCATTTGTGAATACTGAACAAAAATATTTGTTTAGTATCTCTGCCTTTTCACACTAACCCTCTGTCCACCCCCTCCCCACTATTAAGCCTCACTTCCCCTCCCTTGGTCTTCCTTCACTCCCTGATGTACCTACAAAAGGTGTGATCCCTTCTTAACTGAGTTGGCTATCTTTTCCTTGGTTTTGGCCTTTGCTGTTCTGACTGCCTTTCCTGCTTCCTTTTGCTTTAATTGATACAATTTTCTGTCCTGCTCCTTCTGTGATTCCTTGTGCTTCCTGAATGCTTTTTTTTCTCCCTAGCCTTCCCTGCCACCTCCTTTGAGAACCATAGTGGTTTCTTACATTGTTTTGTTTTGTTTATTTGCTTCACACAAAGGCTTGCTGCCTCTGTGTTTGCAGTTTTGATTATTCCCCATTGTTCTTCCACCCCTCCTTCCTGCGCATTTGCTAGTGCATTCCTTAGGCACTCACTCATTTTGGCAAAGTCAGCTCTCCTAAAGTCCAGTACCTTTGCCTAGAAGCAAGCCAGCACTACAGTAAGTTAGTAGTGTACAATACCCAGCCAAAACCAACTACAGACTCCACACTGAGGTTCAGTACATATATATACACATACACAGACACAGACACACACAACATCTGTGCCACCAAGCTAGTAATAATTTTTCTTAGAGCAGGAGATGGAGGGGAGCTCACATATGAGTTGTTTTGGTTTAAAATAAGCCACATAATGAGTCACAGAGCATCTAGTACCCCAGAGCTTCTGGGGGCCTGGCAGCTCCCAGATCCTTTACCTACACACCCATACATACAGCTATAGATATTAAAGCTGAAAACATATGTGAGACAATGCCTTAGATACATTACAGTAGCAGCATCTTGCTGCCCTCTGGTACTGAATACATATATGTATTCACCCTGCAGCCAGCCAGATAATAATTTTGCTTAGAGCAAGGGGTGGAGGAGATCTCAGACATGACTTCTTTAGCTTCAAAATAAGCCACAAAATGCACCACAGATCATCTAGGACCCCATGGCTTCTGGGGTCCTGGTGGCCCTAAGAACCACAGCTTTTTTGAAAAGGTTGCAGACTGTGAGCCAGCCCAGTAGCACAGAGGGCTGAGGTGCTGGCACCTTACCTTGCGCTACACTGGCTACCTGGGTTTGGGAATGATCTCGGGTCACTGGGGTGCTGGCTCGGGAGGGAGGGGCTAGAGCAGGATTGAGCCATAGCTCTCCCCTCCAAAGGAGTGGATGCCAGCCCATCCATAGTCTCACTCCCACTGGGTGTAGGTCCAGTGGGTGAGTAGGCAGTACGGGTGGTGCCAGAAGTCAGGAGGGGTGGAAGGGGCCACTGGATCCTGGCATATGCCTGCATCTCCATGCGCATACATGCATGTGTACACTGTGGGCCTGGGAGGTAGGGAACAAAACAGAAAAATGAAAAAAAAAATAGAAGGTTGCAGACTGCATAAAAAGAACACCCCTTATTCGCCGGCCCGGTGGTGCTGAGGGTTGAGGCGCTGGACGCCACACCTCGGACCACGCCGGCGACCCGAGTTCAGGAGTAGACTCGCGTCATCGGTGGGTCGGCCAGGGAGAGATAGGCTTGAGCATCCAATGACAGCTCGTCTTCTCCCGGGAGGGATTCGGCCGATGTCCGACTCTTGCATGACCCCAAGCGGAGGCTCGAAGAACTGCAAGCTCCACTTGGGGGTGGGCAGCCATTGAGCAACATGGACTTCGGCGCATGCGTCATGATGTCAGAGGAGGTTACCTGCTGCTCGGGGAGGGAGAAAAACGCGGAAACAAGCCTGCCTCAGCCGGGAAGATGGGAGGACCATGGCCGTGCCCACGATTTGCCTGTGCCCACCCAGCAGACCGACAAAACGTAAGTAATGGGGTTTGAGCCCCCCACCTCGTCCCCGCCCGGGGGATAATCCGTGGCTCCATGGGACCAGGGGTCTGCTTGGGTAGGGTTCCGGGCAGTGGGATGTCCAGTTGTCCCCCCTGAAGGGTCGGAGGTGGCAGGCTAGGGAGGAGGAATAAACAGAAATTTCAAAAAAAAAAAGAACCCCCCTTGTAAAAATCCTGGCAATGGCCCTGAAATATAAAGGGAAACAACATGAAGAATGAGAATGTAAAACTGTGACTATTTTTGGGCAGGAAACAGACAGATCAGACACAATATACTCAATTAAAAATGACTTGCTGTCTTTCTTTGCACACTGTCTGCACTTCAATATATCTAAGAATGCAACTAATAGAATTAAGGTTTATAAACACACAAGACACATCACAAATAGACATTTCCTTTAAAAGCTCTGCAACAGCTGCAGCATTATTGAAGGTGGCTGTAAAAGCAGATGGACTGGGGATACATATAATAAGTGCCCAAGATTTGAATTCCCAGAAGGCAAAAGATTCAATACCAGGAAACTGAGGAAGCAGAATGCCTTCCTATAAAAGCTGGACCCCCCCAAATAAAAACACAATTAACTTCTGATAAATACCTACAATAAAATAAAGGGCTGCTGAAAAAAAAGGTGAGGATACAAATCAGATCAAAATAATATCCTGGAACATAGAAGGGCTACATCATAGAACTGAAGACCCTGAAGTCAGAAAGTTTCTTGAGGCCAGTGAGTTGATCTGTTTGCATGAAACTTGGTGTGAAGACAAGCGTACCCTTTTTAGCAGGATACATGAGTTTTTCAATAAATCAGTAGTTCAATCAATCAAACTTTATTTAACCAGGCAGTTACATCATTGAGCAAGCTCATTTGCAAGATGGTCCTGGGCACAGAGGACAAATTAATTTACAGCATTCAACATCATTTCATAACACAGCAGACACTGAAACAGACTATTCTTAAGTATGAGATCATTAGATGACTGGAACAAGACTTAGACAATGAGGGCTATATACATATACAGGCAATTCATCATGTATGGGTTAGGAGACAGTGGGGGACAGATGGAGGAGAGGATGGCAAAGACACAGTGGAGGACAGAGAGAGGAGAGGAGGGCAAAGACACATGAGGGGAGTGGGGGGTCCTACTAGGGTGCAGGCCCCCACGCAGGTTGCCATAGGGAAGGAGGGAGAGAGCTAGGAGGGGGGTAGTTACACTAAAAAGGAATGTAGGCTGACAGGGGGAATAAGAAGGCCAGGGAGGTCCATGAGCTAGGGGAATATTCAGTCCATATGCCAGTGATTACCTGAAACAATCACATGCAGTCTTCAGGCATCAATAAAGCAGCTGCCTGAATACATACTGTAGGGGCTAGGCTGGAGGGAAATTTAAGTGCTTTTTGCATGTTGTTACAAAGTGTTGGTAAGAAGGAGCTGAATGCAGTTGTGCCATGATGTGTCCTTGTCCATGGTAGCTTGAGGTGGACAAAGGAGGAGTTCCATGGGCCGTATGCACCTCTAGACCATTCAAAAAGGTTGCAGGTATAGGGTGGGAGTTTGTTAGAACCTCATGATGAAGGACAGCCAATCATTTGCCTGGTACAACAGGCAGTGGTGAGTCTGCAGGAGCATGTCAAGTATGAATCTCAAAGTGCAATGGTATAGTGCGTCAAGCCTCTGGAGGGCATACTGGGGACAGTGACTGTAGGGAAAGCATAGTCAAGCAAGGGCAGAAAGGTTGTTTGAACCAGCTGCTTCCTAGCTTCGAGAGTGAGTAGAGGTCTTATGTGGTAAAATATGCCAAGGCACTGTTTTAACTTTTTTGTTAACTCACTTAGGTGTACAATGAAACTGAGTTTGTTATCCAACCAGACTTCCAGATATTTGAATGCATCCACTATTTTCAGAGGTTCATCGAAGAGGGTGATAATTTGGGGGTTACCAGGTGTCCCCATATTGTGTGAGAAGTGTGGGAAGATCAACATCAACCTGACATAATTGCACTGGTAGAGACTTGGCTGTCCAAATCCACCCCTGACTCTGCTATCACCCTCCCTGGATATACCATCTGCAGGGAAGACCGAGTAGGCAAACGTGGAGGTGGTTGCACACTACTCGTATGGCACTCCCTTATAGGTCAGGCACTCCCAGCTCTTAAACTTGATTATGGAGCCCAAACTCTCACCTTAAAAATCACACCTGACCCCACCCGAGACCCTCTCTTCCTCACGGTCTCCTATGTACCCAGAAGAATCAAAACCAAGCGTTCCAGTCCCTCATTGACTACCTCATATCTCTCCCTCACAAAGTGGAGCAAGACATCTTAGGTGATCTCAATGTTAACTGGCTTGCCTCCACTGCCTCCCATATAAGGGCCTCCTTTGCTGCCCTGGATGTGTCCCAGTTACTCACCCAGCCCACCAGATTCAACCACTCTATTGGCACCAGCACTCTCCTAAATGTTGTTATATCTAACTGCCCCTACAAAATCCGGGCTATCACTGTCCTCCCCGACTCTCTTAGCAATCACTCCCCAGTCATCTGCCTTTGGTCATCCTCCACTCTGAAGCCAGTGTCCCAGGCCACTCTACACCACCGTTTACACCCCTGTGGCCTCAGAAAATTAAAACAATACCTAGTCCAGCTAGACTGGTCCCCTATCCAGTGCACCCCTGACATTGACTCAGCTCTTAACCACTTCACAAATGCCTTCTGTAAGGCTTCTGACCTTTTCTCCCCCCCTTACCAGGATCCGCTCCAGAAAATGCAATGCCCCATAGATCACCCCACCCTTCCTCCAGAGACTCAAAAATAGAGATAATCTCTGGCGCATTGCTGTAGGATCTGTAAAGGTGTCTGATAGACAGGCCTATAATGCAGAACACAATAAGTGCACTTGGGCCATTAGGCGGGCCAAGGCACAGCACTACCAGACCAGTGTCACTTCCACTTGGGGTTCAGCCCAGACCTTCTAGGATAATATGAAAGGGCTAAATGGGAAGTCCTGCCCCCCACCATCTCAGCTCTCCCTCAATGGCATCCCCACCATAGATCCACTCCTTATAGCCGATTGCCTTAACTCTGCCATCTCTGACCTAAGCTCAGTCCTCCCCAGTAGCTTCTTTGACCCAATCCCCACCTCTCTCCCTCCAGTCCTGCATCACCCTCCATTCTACCTGCACACCCTATCCCCCCAAGAAGCCAGGCCACACCTGCTAAAAGCCTTAAGCAGCACCCAGCAGTGACCCCCTCGACTCCAGGATCCTCCGTATGGTCTTTGATTTAGTCCTAGTCCCCCTGACTGACCTTCTAAACCAGTCTCTATGCCTGGGTCAGTTTTCAAGTGCTTGAAAAACTGCTGAAACCACACCCATACATAAGAGTGGGGGCCAGTCCACTCCCAACAATTACCGGCCTATCTCCATCCTTCCCCCCACTATCTAAAGCCCTTGAAAAAGTGGTGTTGATCCAGCTCTCTGAATACCTAACCAAGTATGACATTATGTGCCCAGAGCAGCACAGCTTCTGCCCAGGACACAGTATAACCACGGCTCTCCTAGAATTCTCCTAACACCTGCATGCTGCTCTCGACTCTGGCAGCCTTGCACGAGCAGTGTTCATTGACCTCTCCAAGGCCTTTGACACTGTCTGTCATCCCCTTCTACTCAGTTCTCTCCACCAACTTAGATTCTCTGGTGTCCCATTTCCTTGTTCTCTAGCTACCTCTCTGCTAGATCCCAGCATGTCAAGATCAGTGGCTTCTTCTCCAGCACTCTTCCCATTCACTCCGGGGTCCCTCAGGGCTCCATCCTGGGTCCAATACTTTTTAGTCTCTACCTCAACACCCTCCCCAGCTCGTGTACTGGTAAAAGGCTCCTGTACATCGATGGTGCAGTCCTCATTGCCTCACATCCCAATCCCACCTCCCTCCAATTATCCCTCCAGCAAGCTAACAACCAAGCCGAAAGGTGGCTAGGTGACCGAGACTGGTCATTAAGCTAAAGAAAACCAAAGCAATGCTCTTCTCCCACCACCAAAATAAAGCTAAAAATACCCCCCTCTTGATTATCCTCAGCACTCTGCACCTGCTAGAACAAGTGACCACATACAAGTACCTAGGCATCACGTTCGATACTGCCCTCTCCTTCCACACCCACATTAATGCCCTGTCAGTAGCCATTAACTCTCAGATTGGCCTGCTGTACCAGCACAGGGACTGCCTTCCTCAGGTTGCCCTTAGGCTGGCCATCACCTCCTCCATTTTGTCCCTCGTGGACTATGGCTTGCACATCTATGCCACAGCTGACAACACTGCCTTCTCCAAAATCCAACTCTCCATCAATAAGGCCTGTAGGCTCTTGACCGGAGCCTCCAGCCACACTCACACCCACCTTCACTATACTACAACCAATCTGCTCAACTTTGAGGAGCGACTGCTGTACCAGACCTGCCTTCTTGCTAAGAAATCACTACTAGGACTCTCCCCTCCTGGTGGTCTCCACCTCCCTACAGCAGTCATCATCATCCGTCACCACCCATAGCTCTGTTAAGGCCACTTTCAAGGTGTCCAGAATCAATAACTCTCTTGCCCAGAGATCCTTCCTCTACTGAGTCCCCACCTGGTTCAACTCCCTCCCTAGCTGCATCTCTAACTTGCCAAAAATTGGCTCCTTCAAAATAGCCCTTCGGAACCATATCTTTAATACCCGCAGTTGTAGGTGCAACTAACACCCTGTTGTAACCTGTGGTACCTGCCCGCCTTGCCCTCTGGCTCAACAATGTCCACTGGACAGCTTCTCCCTTCCCCAGACCCACACCTTCCCTATTAGGTCCAAACAGGGATGTAACCCACTGTCTTCTCGAGGACCTAATATATCCATTAGTGTAACTCACGGTTTTGTAACACTATGCAACCTAAGTAACATATAAACTGCTACATTATGTAACCTAAGTGTATCTATGTTAAATGTTCCTTTTACTGCACCTGTAATGTTATCCTCTGTTTTAATCTGCACAGTAATAACTGTCTTGATGTCTGCCCCCTGTGATGAGGTGCCTTTGTAAATGAGTCTCTGACTCAGAGGTTGTAAACCCAATTTGTAATGAATAAATACATAAATAAACTCCTTGTAAGCAAGATCTAGAGAGGGATTGGTTGTATAGAGGACTGTGTCATCCACAAAAAGGTGAACATTTCCTGAGTATGCCAGAATCTATGCGGTTGATATAAAGTGTGAAGAGGATAGGCCCCAAGATAGAACCTTGTGGGACACCTCAGGGTAAAGCTTTTAGTGGGGACAATTCCTCTTGTGCTTTAGTTTGTTGTCTTCAATTTGTGAGGTAGCAGTGGAACCACTTTACTGCAGCATGGGTTAGACCAATACTACCCAGCGTATCAAGCAGGATGGAGTGATCAACCATGTCAAAGGCTTTGCTAAGATCAATGAAAAGTGCGTAGATGTGCTGTTTAATATCCAGGGCTTTTAACCAGTCTTCAGACATTTTGGCTAGAGCCAACATGGTGCTATGCTTAGGTCTGAACCCTGATTGGTCTGGGTTAAGGATATTTTCACAGTCCAAATACTCCCTTAGTTGAGAGTTAACAATTTTTTCTAGTAGCTTGGATAGTACAGGAAGAAGTGAGATTGGTCTGTAATTATTCAAGTCTGTAGGGTCTCCCGACTTGGACAAAGGGATAATATGTGCAATTTTCCAACTGAGGGGTGGCTCCCCTTGGGTAAGTGAGCTATTAAATAGATGAGTGATAGGTGCTGTCAGAAGATAATAGCCTACTTTTAGAAAGAAGCGTTCTAACAAGTCAGCATCAGCACTATTTTTGGTATCTAGCAAGACAACAAAAGTCCTCCAGCTGTTTAAAGGACACTGGCTGGAAATTAAATGGAGGGCAGTTGGTATAGGTGACAAAAGTAGGGCTAGTACCTACACTGGTGACACTTGGGGCACTCAGTTTACTAACAGGTGAGGCATCGAATGCGAGGCCTGCAGTAGTTAAGTGGTTATTGAGCTGGTCAAGGATCTCAGACCTACCTATGTAGGAGTTATTGTTCACTACAATTTTGGCTGGAATTGGGGTGGCAGGGGAGTGTCCTTTGACCTCTCTCAAGACTTGCCAAAACTTGGCAGAGCAGTTTTTGTTTTCCTTGAGGGCAGACTGAAAGAAATGTGATTTTTCCATCCTGATCAGTTTGGTGCAGGCATTACTGGCTACCCGAAAGGAGAGCCAGTCTAAGTCAGACTGCAACTTCCTAGCCCTTTTCCATAGATTGTCTCTGGACCACAGGGCCTTCTTCAGGGATGGGTTGAACCAATCAGGTGCCTGTTTCCTAGATTTAACCTTTCTTAAAGGTGCGTGTTTATTGGTTACCCTTAGTAACAGATCCTGGAACATACAGAAAGCTTCAGACACAGAAGGTGTGAGCTAGAAGTCCTGCCACTTAATATTCTTAAGATCTGTCAGAAAGGCAGGGAGACAGAAGTGTTTTAGGTGGCACTTTAACTTGAAAGTAGAGGTGGAAGATAGGTGTGGGGAATGCCTAACACAGGCGACAGTGCAGTGACCACTCAGGTCATTATGGAATACCCCTGTATGGGAGATGTTATGTGGCTTGTTGAAGAGCATAAGATCCTACAAGGAGCTTTGGTTGGGATTTTTTTTATTAGGTCAGGTAACCTTGGGATAATCTGAGTTAGCCTGTGCTCATTGCAAAAATCCTTGAGCCTGTTGGCGCAGGCATAGTTCCAGTTAAGATTAAGGTCCCCCATTATGACGCATTCAATAGTCACTTTCTCCAAGGGGGAGTGAAGGTGAGGTAGTATACATAGGCCAGCAGCAGGTGGCCTATAGCATGCAGTTACCAGTAGGACTACTCCAGTCGATAAGGTTAACTTGAGGGCAAGACACTCAATTTCTTTGGACATTGATGTACAGACAATATCAGAGGTTAGGAATTTGTCCTTAATATATAAGGGAACACCACCACCTCTGGTCAACATGTCACACCTGTGTAGGTTGTAACCAGGGATGTTAAGCATTTTGTCGGGTACATGATTCTTAAGCCTGGTTTCCAAGAACATTGCTACAGTAGGCATTGTGTGCAGCACCCAGGCTTGGACCAGGTCAAATTTATTGACTAGGCTGCACACATTCATATGCATGAAACTCAGGCCCTTTAACTGTGGGAGCTCCCCTGGAGCAGCTAGCAGATGGGGGGGTGGGTTTAATTCTACACTTCCTGCACAGAGCAACAGCAGGATTAATGGTTTCCTGAGACATCTTACAAGGAATCTCAGGAAGGCTTTGTTAGGTTACTTAGCATGGGCACTGCCTAGAGCAGCAGAATGAGAGCTGGAGGGGCAACAAAAGGTGGTCAGCGCAAATATTGCTAACCTAATGGAGAAGATAAGGGGTGTCTTCTTAGGGGGTGTAGGGTAGTAAGAGATGTGAAATGTTCTGATTGTGTGTGGATTACTGCCTTTGGAAGGGGTTACCTGAGGAGCAGACACTGCCAGACTTAATACCTGGCATGTAGGAGAGTTCTGAAAGTTTTTTTTTTTCAGAGTGTCTATATTATGCTCCAATGTTAGATGGAGAATGCAACCAAGGAGGAAAACGTAAGGTATGGATGCCATCTTGGGAGTGCTGAGTAGCAGAGGAGAGGCAACATATTATAGGCATTCTTGGGTGACTGACAACAATCCTGTAAAGGTGAGGAAGCCTGGGGCAGACCAAGGGCTATAAAGCTGAGTGTTAAGAGAATGAGTTGGTGAGGTGAGGTAACAGAGCAGCTAAACAGGCAAAAAAAAGCCAGTGAAGGTTATAAACCAGTAAACAGCATGCAGTATAGGAAAGAAAAGGAGAAAGAAATGGAAGAAGAAGTAAAAAATGAAAAACAGAGCACCAGTTTAAGATATGAAATATAGGTTAAAATAGGGCATTTTAGCTAGGGCAGAGAGGTACCAAGGCAACTTGGTGATTACTGGGACTATGTACTGTAGGGGGTAGCAAGGGAGGTTGCTCAGGGATGGAACTGTAGAGCAGGTAGTAGAGCAGGTGCTAAACAAAGCTGATAGATAAGCAGATGGTGAAAATAGGAAGATGTCTTTAAAGGGAGGGCAGGACAAGTGTTAGGCCTAATAATTGCACTCTATATATTTAAAGGGAGTTGTAATATTAGTGAAAGAGGAGGATGAAGATTGCCTAGGGACAGTGTCAAGGGGGAAGGGAGTGTATTTAATAAAGGCTGGGGTTGGGGGATGGGAGGGTGGACAAACAATTAAAGCAGGAAGTAGACATAGTGAAACAGAAATTGGATTATTTGCAGGGCATCGCTTACAACTGTGACCCAAATGAAACCTAGTCTAAACAGTGAAGTGTTCACAAAAGAACTGTATCACTTTAAATTTAGTTTCTAATCCAGGATAAAGTGCCACATGACCTTAAAACAAAGAGAGATGTAATACTTTAAAACCTACAAACCTGCACTCTAAAAGAAATTGCCCTTCAAACTACCCTTGGAGTGCAAACTTACTGTATATAGGCTTAGGTTCACATTTAAACTAGGATTCACAGGACAATTTCTCAATTGCTGCAACCAGATTAAAAAATGTGGACAGTATAAAGAGGGATTGGTGGCATATTAAAACAGCATTAAATTATAGAATTATTAATCTCCCCAAAAACCTCTGATTATTTATTAATGCTCCTTCTAGGCAAAAAACAAAAGAAGAAGAAACATATCCTTCTAGATGTGTATATCCCTCCTAACAATATAAAGGATATATCTGAAACCATACTTTTAAAATTAAGATCACTATTGGAAAGTGTAGTAGTCACTCAGGGTGACATTGCTACTCTAATAACTGGAGATTTTAATGCTAGATTCCCAGCACATGAAAAGTTTTCAGGAACTGGCAATGACTTGTCTCACTATCTTGCACTAATAAACCCCAGAATACACAGTGCAAGAGACTCAAGAAATCAGAAAAGCAATATTAGGGGGAAAGCACTATACAAAATAATGACAAGTTTAAATATTAACTTATTGAGTGGATGTACAATGGGAGATAACAGCAACTTTATGTATACAGGTTCAAAGGCATCCTTTGTAATTGACCTAATATGGTCCAATATTGAAGCCTTAACAATAGTATAGGATCTAAAAGTGCAAGAATGTTCGGAATCTGCTCACACCCCCATGGAGGTAATATTATAACTAGGACGGGTTAAGAAAAAGCAAGTAGTAGCACACATAGAAGAAGGAATGGAGATCATAAACCAAAAGAAAATAAAATGGAACAATAAGTCCAAAAAATAATTTAATGAGCTTCTATATACAGGATTGTTGTTTGTGCTCTGTACTAATATTTTGGAAGCATCTACTGAAACTGCCAAGAAATAGATGATATGTGGCACAAATTAAATCTACTAATTAGACCCCATTGTATAACCATTCAGTTGGCAGAAAAAAAAACACCAAGAAATTCATGGTTTAATAAAACATGACGCAAAGCTAAATAAGAACTAAACAAAAAAATCAGACAACACAAAATGTCACATATGGATGATAAGGGGAAAACATGTACAAACCCAAAGATAAATATAAGTGTAGCCAGGAAGGAATACAAAAAAGTCTCAGAGATTGAGTGAAATAGATATAAAACAGACTTGTGGGAGAAATTAAGACAAGCTTTGATAAGAAATGATAACTCAACAATTCTGGAGATTAGTTAGCAAAAGACATAACAACTACTCCACTAGGTTGAAGCTGATATCACCCCGGACATATGTACTGAACATTTTACTAAACTACATTTTCCGGAAGAAGAAGAAACTGAATTTAATCAATATGCTAATATTGAAAAAAGAATACTGTATCCTCTCCCTATACACATTACAAGATATGAAATAAGTGAAGATTTATCCAACCTCACCTCAAACAAAGTACCAGGGCCTGATTTGATTATAGAGGATATATATAAGGCTTTTATAGATTGGTGGCTCCCAATCTTGGAAATAATTTTTAATACATTTGTACAGGTTCATCCCTTTCCAAGAAGTTGGTTGGGAAGGGTGCTGTTTCCAATATTTAAAAAAGGGGATCCAAGAGACCCAAAGATGTACAGACCTATAAGTCTTTTTGATATACCACAAAAATTGTTTTCTAAAATAGAAACATAGAAACATAGAATTTGATGGCAGATAAGGACCACTTGGCCCACCTAGTCTGCCCATTTTTCTACCTAAGGGATTAGCTGCAGATCCTAGTTAACCAACAGCCTACTACCTCCTACCCCGACTAGAACTGCCTTATGTCTGTCCCATGCATTCTTGAATTCCCCCACTATTCTTGACTCCACAACCCCCTCAGGAAGGCTGTTCCATGCATCCACAACCCTCTCCATGAAAAAATGCTTCCTCACATTACCTCTGAGCGTCCCCCCTCTATCTTCAAATTGTGCCCCCCTGTTCTTGCTCATCTCTTTTTCTGAAAGATACTTCCCTCTTAGACTTTGTTGATTCCCTTAAGATACTTGAAAGTTTCTATCATGTCCCTCCTCTCCCTTCTTTCATCAAGGGTATACATATTAAGCTCCTTTAGTATTTCTTCGTATGTCTTCTGGTCCAGACCCTGCACCATTTTGGTTGCCCTCCTTTGGTTAGCCTCCACTCTGTCTATGTCTTTATGGAGATGGGGTCTCCAGAACTGCACACAGTACTCCAGATGGGGTGTCACCAACTGTCTGTACAGAGGGATGACAATTTCCTGTTTTCTACCAGTGATGCCTCTCCCTATGCATCCCAGTATCGTCCCCAGCCTTCCTTACTACCTTCTCACATTGCTTGTCACCCTTAGGTCAACTGATATAATTACCCACAGGCTCCTTTCCATTTTTACTGTTGTCAGTATTTCACCCCCATTGTGTACTCTTCCCCTGGATTTTTGTTTCCCAGGTGCATTACCTTGTACTTCTTTGCACCGCATCTAAGTTGCCATACATTTGATCATTCCTCCAACCTTGTATCAACTCTGTCGCAGATCTTTGTGTCATCTGCAGACAGACATACTTTTCCTTCCAGTTCCTCTGCAATGTCACTTATAAAGACATTAAAAAGGACCAGTCCCAGTAATGAACCCTATGGTACCCCGCTTCACTGTGGACTCCGTTTACTACTACCCTTTGTGTCCTGTTGTCCAGAAAATGTTTTATCCAGGCTACCACCTTGGGACCCACTCCAAGGCTGTCAAACTTGTGTATTAATCTTTTGTGGGGACTGTATTAAATGCCCTGCTAAAATCTAGGTAGGCCATGTCCATTGCCCCTCCCTGGTCTACTACTTTGGTCACCCAGTCAAAGAAATCTAATAGATTTGTCTGACACGATGTTCCCACTGTGAATCCATTCTGCCTTGGGTTCTTGTGCCCCACTGGCCTCTAGGTACTCAACAATTCTTTCCTTCAGAAGTGATTCCATCATTTTCCTTACCACTGAGGTCAAACTAGCTGGTGTGTAGTTTCCTGCCTCTGCCCTGCTCCCACTTTTGTGAAGAGGAATCACATCCACCCTCCTCCAGTCCTCAGGTACCACCCCATCCTCTCTTGATTTGTTAAAGAGAGTAGTAATCGGTGTCACTAGTTCTACCCTTAGTTCTTTTACAATTCTTGAGTGAATCCCATTAGACCCCATTGCTTTGTCCACCTTCAATTTTGCTAGTTCTTTCAGAACCCTTTCTTCTGTAAATGGGCTGGTATTGACCCCTATTTCCAGAGTGTTTCTCTTGTTTGGTTTAGGTACCTCTCCCTCCTCTTCCTTTGTGAATACTGAGCAGAAATATTCATTTAGTATCCCTGCTTTTTTACTGTCACCCTCTGCCCACATTCCCTCCCCTTAATTATGCCTCAGTATCTCTCCCTTGGTCTTTCTTTGTTCCCTAATTACCTATAAAAGGTCTTAACCCCCTTCTTAAAAGAGTTGGCTATCCTTTCCTCTACTAGCTAGACTTAATTCCTGGCTTAATGACCACAATATGCTGAGTGAATTCCAAAATGGGTTCAGGAAAGAAAGATTGACAATTCAATATTGCTACATCTTAAACTTCCTGGTATGGGAGTATGTAGAAATAAAAAAGGGTAAATTAGTCTGCTGTTTTATCGACTTTCCATTTGCCTTCGATAGCATTAGTAGAACCTTGCTGTGTTAAAAGCTAGCAAATTATGAAATGGAACAAACTTTACTGAACATTATTATTAGACTACATCAAAACTCCCGGAGTAAGATGCAATATGATCAACACAGCCATACTACAAAAGAATTTCCAATAAACTTAGGGATGTGCCAGGGATGTCTGCTGGCACCAATGATGTTTATATATGTGTGTATATGTATATATATATATATATATATATATACACACATATATATATATATATATACACACACACACACACACACACACACACATATATATATATATATATATATATATATATGAAATCTTGAAAATCTCTGGGATCCTGATTTTCACTAACCAATGAGTGGCAGGAAAAGAATACAATGCCTCACCTACGCAGACAATCTGGTGCTTATATCTACCTCGGTTTGGGACCTTAAAAGGAGACTGGCACACTTTGCAGAATTATGTAAAAAACTTAAACTGAGAATAAACAATGAAAAGATGTGGTACTATTCAGAAATAGAAGTAAAACATTGCCAAATATCTGGATAAAGAAAGATAGGATAGAAATGACAAAGCACTACGACTACCTGGGCGTCAGATTTTCAGAAAATAATACATGGAAAAAACACCTTAGAATGATGAACACCAAATTAAAGGTGGCCACCAGTGCTTTTCAGGTATTTCATGCTAAAATGGGGAAAATTAATTACTGGAAGTTCTTAAAGTTCTAAATGCAAAAATAAAAACAAGTGCTCTATATGCTGCAGAAGTTCGGGGTGCCTCAGAACATAAAGAACTGGAGGTAATCATGAATAAGATGTATAGGCACATACTAATGGTACCACAATCAGTGCCAGCAGTCATGTTATCAATCAATCAATCAACCAAAATCTTTATTTATCCAGGCGAACATCATTGAGCAGAGCTGGGTAACATCCATCATTAAAACATATAAATACATGTAAATAAGTATATAAACACAAACACAATGGTGCAGTAATAGGGGAGTCAAATGGTAAAAGGAAGACAAGGCAAGCCATAACAGAGGAGGATTCAAATACAAGGGGGCAGGTCCACCATAGAACCATGCAACTGTATATAAACCATGTTCTCTGTATAGAAGTACCAGTTAGTTCATTTACCAGGGGCAGTCACTAGTACTAGCCATGTACTTAAAATAAAAAAATGAAAATGGCTTGGAGGACCACCAACTAATGGCAGATGGGGTACCAGGAGAGGCATGTAATATGTAAGTGAAGGATAAACATTGTGAGAAGTGAAGTCCCAAGGATAGGTCGGTAGAACTGATGTGGCAGTGGGGGCCTACAGGGAGAGGGAAAGGGGAGTTAGGACTTTTATAGTATGATTGCGTGCAGATTGTAGATGAGTGCAGTATAGAGTTGTGAAAAGAAGGCTGGAGAAAGTGGGAAGATAGACCAGTACCAAAGGGAGGACAGAGACATTAAGGTGTTACATGAAAGCATGATGACAGACCAGGGCCAAGGAGGAGACAAGCACTAGAAGTAATTCATTCATGTTTAAATGGCACAGGTTAGCATGATGACAATTCATGGTTGTGGGAAACAATTGCACTGATCATTTCAGAGACGTGAATATAAGAGTTTGAAAGATGAGGTGCAGATGGATGACCTCAGTTTCAGTTTATTTTTGCAATTTATTCCACAAGGAGGACAATGTAAAGCTTATAGCAGCCCTGCCAAAGCAAGAGTTAACTTTGGGAACTATCAGTAGGAGAGATTTGCAACTTTTCAGGGTGTAATTGCCTATTGGTTTTATAGGAAGACACTCTGTAATGTATTGGGGCAGTTTTTCGGAGATGGCTCTCAGGGTCCATAAGGTTGCATTTTTATCATGCCTGAATTGAAGAGAACTCCACCCCACTGATTGATATAGGGAGCAGTGGTGAGTGGAATAAGGCAGGCCTGTGATGAACCTCAAAGCTCTATGATATAATGTGTCAAGTTTGGTGAGGTAGGAAATGGGACAGTGACTGTAGAGGATGTCAACATAATCTATCAAGGATAGAAAGACTGATTGTACCAGCTGTAGTTTGGCATCTCTAGTTAAGAAGAAGGCTATCCTAAAGAACAGACCAAGTCTCTGTCATCATTTTTTGAGTAATTCTTCAACGTGCTCTATAAAGGAGAGCCTATGATCCAGCTATACTCCCAGGTATTTGAATTTAGGGACAAATTCCAAATTCTCGCCAAGAATTATAGTAATCTGTGACATAGAATCTGATAGGGCTGAATTTACCATTTGGGCAGAGGGAGAAAAGAGCATTGCTTTTGTTTTCTTGGCTTTAAGTAACAGTTTTTTGTTTAGGAGTTGGTGTTGCAGCAGGTTGAACTCAGATTGAAGGTCATTACATGCAGACTGTAATGACGGGCAGCTTACATAAAGAACTGTGTCATCTGCAAACAGATGAATGTTGGCCTTAGTTATGCTTTCATCAATATTGTTGATGTATATTGCAAATAAGATTGGTCCTAAGATAGAACCCTGGGGAACACCTCTTAGCAGAGATTTGAGAGTTGAGAGATCTCCTTCCGCTTTCACCTGCTGGAAATTATCAGAGAGGTAGTTGTTGAACCACTGTAAAGATAATGGGTCAGCACCAAGTGAGGTCAGAGAAGAGAGTAGCAGAGAATGGTCAACCATGTCAAAGGCCTTGCTCAGGGTCCAAGAATACAGCACAGGTGTAATTCTTGTTGTCTAGCTCTCTTTGCCAGTCACTAGTCACTTTGGCAAGTGCTGTGATGGTGCTATGTTTATTTCTAAACCCTGATTGGACTGGATTAAGCAGGTTATTAGCTTCTAGATATTGCCTTAGCTGATTACTTATGACTTTTTCCAGTAATTTTGACAAGATTGGGAGAATCAAAATTGGTCTGTAATTCTTTAGATCACAGGGATTTCTGGACTTGAACAGGGGTATGACGTGTGCTGTTTTTCATATTGAAGGAATGGATTCTTTAGTTAATAATAGTTTAAATAAATGGGTTATGGGCACAGATAACACATGGATGGCCACCTTCAAAGAATATGGGTTGAGGTATCTGTACCAGCACTTTTTTTTACATCCAGCTTTAGCAATAGGTCTTCAACTTCTTTCAGAGTAGTAGGATGCAAGGAGAAGACAGAATCAGTGACGCTAGGATCTGCACCTTGATTATCCACCTGAGAGCATATCAGATTCTCAGGGGAACTGTCGAATGCTAAGCCTGCAGTTGCAAAGTGATTATTGAAGGCATCCAGAACTTCCAGTCTGTCACTAATGGTGTTATTGTTTAAGGAGATTTCATCAGGTAGTGAGCCACTGGACATGTGACCAGACAAGTCCTTAACAGTTTTCCAAAATTTTGTAGGATTTTTGGAGGCAGAGATAAATTCAGAATGATAGCATGCAGCTTTTGTATCCCTAACCATTCTAGTACATGAGTTTTGTGCACTTTTGAACTTGCACCAGTTCGCAGCAGACTGGATTTTGCGTGCTTTTTTCCATAGGTTATCTCTTTCAGTCAATGCGGATTTTAATAATGGTGTGAGCCATCTACATGCATTTTTTTGCTATTTGCACTTTAACTATGGGGCATATTTATTTAGGGCATCTAGGATAATTTTGCTGAATATGTCGAATGCTGATTGTGTGTTTTTTGCCAAATAGAACTCTTGTCAATACAAGGAGTGTTTCAGTTCGTTTATGTACGCAGTGAGATCAAAGTTCAGTCTAGATCTCTTGGCAGCAAACTTCGGCAAAGTAGTAGGTTTGTTGCTTGATCTTATGCAAGCAATAAATGAGTGATCACTGATATCACTGAAGAAGGTGCCGGAAAAAGGAGAAGAGATGTGGTTTATTCACTAGGAAAACATCTAGCAGGGAGCTGTTATCCACGTTCTTTTTATTTACTCGTGTTGGTTCAACAATGAGTTGCGATAATCCATGGGTGTCACAGAAAGCTATGAGAGGATCAATGGTTTTAGGTAGCCAGTCTAAATTAAGATCCCCAAGAATAATGATTTCTGAGGATTGTTGTTTGATGATATTACTCAGATGAGGTAACAACTGAAGATCGGCAGAAGGAGGTCTATAGCACCCTATGATACATAATGTTGAAATGTGCGAGATGGTGAGTTGAAAAGACAGACATTCATAAGCATTTGCAACAGATAAAGCACTCAGACAGGATGCTGTATACCTATTCTTGACATAGATGTCAACTCCTCCACCCCTGGAGTGTCTGTCTGCTCTAAATAGTAAATAGTTAGGAATATTGACTTCCCTGACGGAGGTGGCCAGTCTAAGCCAGGTTTCTGAAATGGCTAGGATGTCTGGTCGAGTATGAAGGACCCAGGCCTGGATCATGGAGAACTGTTTTAACAGACTGCAAACATTAATGTGGGAGAAATGCATACCTTTCAGTGTGGCAAGGTCAGAGGGCGATGTGATTGCAGTTGGTAGCCCCGGATTGAGCTCCACATTTCCTGAGCACAGAAGAAGAAGAAGAAGGAGGAGTAAAAGTTTTCTTAGAGTGGAAATAGTAAGCTTCGTACTGGTAACCCCTTTATGTCATTGTGGGCCATCGTCCTGGGGGGACGCACCCCAACATTTTTTGCCCTTCCCACTAAGGGCTGCAGAGACAAGTACTCTGACTGTTATCTGTAGAGTTGATGCCTCTATGATGTTGGCGGAAGTCATAAGCTGAGGTGGTAATTCGTTTCGCGTACCAGTGTTAAAAGTAATATGAAAATAGTGTTGAAGAATTGGGTAGTTGAAAAGGCATATATCCACGTAGGGACAGAAACTAGTTAAGAATGGAATTGGGGCAAACAGCAAGCTCCACTCTGTCTGTAGAGAGAAGAATCCTGTTTACTCTAAAAATATTCCTATTACATGAACTCAGACTGCCTAGAAGGTGTCTAGAAGAGGAAATAGCACATTCCATGAGTGGAGTTTCACCTCCCAGCATACAGTGAATAAAAGCATATCTTACCATATAGATTAGGGTTCCTGAACTGGTAAATTTTGCTAAATCTTTGGGAAAAAATAGTTTCACGGATCAAAACAAGGTTACAAGACATAGAAATGGCCAATAACATTAGTCATCTAAACAATTGCAGACTATTTACTTATTACAAACAAATCAAGAAAGGACATGAGTTAGAATTCTACTTGAATACTTAACTTGTCAAATCGCCAGGAGACTAGTAACAAGGTTCAGATTGGAACTGTTTGCTTCTAACCAGATGTATTACAGACAAAAATCTGAAGGGGTTACTTCTCCTTTTTGTAAATGTGGAAAAAATACAGAGGATGATCTAAAATATATTATTTTGATATGCCCTTTATATAAGGAAAACAGGTCTAAATGGCTTGGAGGTGTGCTTGGTGGTCTTGACCTCTCTCCCGAACAAACAGTGATATTCTTATTCTCGACTAATGATGTGGGAATATTAAATAAATTAGTTAGATTTTTATCTACTGCACACTTGTAAAAATATTCAAGTTTTATTACTAATTGTCCAAATATTTTATATGCAGATGATTGAAACTTGAAATATGAATATGTAATATGTTATGCTTAATAAGATATGTTTTAAAGTGAATATTTGTATGTATGTATAAATTGATTGTAATGGCTATATTGCCAACCACTAAAACTTGTTGTACTTGACTCTCCCTTATAGCATTTGTCTGTAACATTTCTTTCAGCAACTGCTTGGTTGGCTGGTACAGAGTAGGTGGTATGGGTCTGAACTGTTCATGAATGGATTGATGATTTCTTGTCAGGATGTGGTGCTTCACATTAGTTGCACAGCCAAAATCTAGTGCATGGTGTGAAACGACATCTCTGTGTCTCTTAATCAAACAGCTCTGAATTTTCTTCTTGCATTGTCTCAGGATTCCCTGTATCAGTTTCCTGGATCCATGTGTCTCAGTTCACACTGTCAATTGTACTCTCTTGCAGTATCATTAGGGTTTGGGCTAAGCAAGCCTCTTTTTCTTCTTCCTCACCTGGGGTTACAACATCATCCCACTTGACCTTCATGAGCTGCCTAATGGCCTGTTGCTTGTACACCATCACTGGCTGGGTGCTGTAATTCAATAGACAAACCAAGACTTTGCCATCCTTCACTGTAACCAGGATCTGAGCCACCATAACTGGATTTTCCATTCCGACCCACTCTGGTTCCACCAGGGCTTTGTAATCATTGTCTTGAAGTCCCACCATGGCTTTGCATATCAGTATTGTCTTGGCCCCAGTTTCAGCTACACTGGCCTTTTGTTCATGACTTGAACTTTTCCTATGTCTCCCTTCCCACTTGCAAATCACTGATGACACTGGAGCAGCTTAATCGTCCCTTACAAGGCTTGTTTCTCTCTCCACAGAAGTGAACTGCTCTGTTACCTGAGAACTTGTATCATGTCTTCTTGGCAGTGCTGGAGCAGATTCATGCCCAATATCACTAGTGGTAAGTTGTCATCATAGAGATTGTTAATTAAAGTCCCCTGGCTCAGGTGTTCATTTTTCCCCAACTTAATATTTGCTTCAATATAGCCTATAATTGGGATATTCAAGCCATTGCCAGCCCCAAGATTCATCCACAACTTAGGGGGTTGGGCTAGTTGCTCTCTTTTCCAATATTCAAATAAATTGCTGTCCTGTAGTGTCGTCACTTGTCAGCCATTGTCCAGTAGGGCTTCCATTTCAATTCCATTTACTTTTATGTTTGTCTTTGGGAAATTTTCAACAAATCTGGCTTGAGCTTGACTTCTTGGTGGACCTACTGGTGACTGTCCCGAGGTTTGGTCCTCCACCCTGGGAACTCCATGTATAAAGCAATGACTGGTGTGCTTGCATCCTGAGTGCATCTCCTCTCAACATGCCCACTGATTCCACACCTCCTACATATGGGATTCCCATTCAAATTGAACTGGTCAGATGGTCATCTTCCCATGTTACTTGTTACTGGAGGCCTTGATGTGCACCATTTTGATCCTCTAGACAATTGGTCTCGCATGTCCCATATCAAATCCTCTCTAATATTCTAGAGTTCTCTCTTCATATTCTCCCTCAACCGTGTGGACAGTTCAGTCAACGGGGGCTTCTGTCCCTCTTTGTTCATTTTGTTACTGGAGCTTCTTGGTGTAGTATTATGCATATTCCTTTCTCTCTCTTATCGATCACTGTCGGACACCTGTGGCCCTCCCAGGAATCCTTGTGTCTGAGCCTCTTTTGACATCCACTCAGGTCAGTTATTCATAACTGAAGTTTAACAGCAGACCAGATGTCTCATCCAGCATTCCTCTGGTATAATCCCACAACACTGGTGGAGATTTGAATGGTTAACATGGCATTCTGGCCCGAAAAGCTCAATAGCTTCTTCCTTGAAATTTAAAAACTGCAAGTCAGGGTTCCGTTTTGACAATAGCCTTAGTCTCTGCAGAGATCATCATTTCTCATTCCCTCTATAAATCTTTCCTTTAATGGTTCATCATGCGTTGCACCATCTCCAGGCTGTCCCTGTCCTTCCTTAGGTGAGGACTCCAGAACTGAGCACAGTATTCCAGGTGTGGCTTCACCAGTGACAGACATAGATGAAGTAGTTCCTCCTTTTTCCTTCTCAGTACCCATTCCAGTCCACCTTAGAATCCTATTGCCTTTACAACAGGCCTTGTTACACTTGCTTGATTGTTTGAGGGGAGTCATTAATGATGACTCCCAGGTTCTTTTCCTCTGCTGTAGTGCTCAGTTTAATCCCTCCCATCCAGTACTATGTCCCTTATTTTCCGCTAGATACATAACCTTGCATTTCCTGTTATTGAAATGCAACTGCCAAACCATAGACCACCTCTCTGGTCTTTGTAGATCCCTTTACATCTCCCTGATCCTTTTGCCTCTGTCTACCCTAATACAGAGCTTCATGTCACCTGCAAAGAGACACAGCTTAACCCATGTGTCCTCTTCAGTGTTGCCAATGAAATATTGAAGAGGCAGGACCCAGAACAGATGCTTGTAGCTCCCCACTCGTAACCTCCCCTCTTCTCCAATTTGACCCCATTCACCACCACCATTGCTGTCTCTCCTTCAACCAGTTTTCTACCATTCTAACTATGTCCTTAGAAATGACTAGGGACAATGAATCTAAAGCCTTACTGAAACTGAAGTAGAGTAATTGCACAGCATGGCCCCTATCTACTACCTTTGTTACCTAGTCAAAGAAAACTATCAGGTTGTTCTGACCAGACCTCCCTGCTACAATCCCATGCTGCTTACTATCCTGTAGACTATTTCTATCTTGGTAGTCCACAAGGTCTTCTTTTATCAGTGAGTCCATCAGTTTGTACCACTACAGAGGCAAGGCAGACAGGCCTGTAATTCCCTGGTTGCTCTCCCCACATATCTTATGTAGTAGTGAGACTATATCTGCTATCCACCAGTCTTTTTGAACCACCTCTGTCTGAACTAAGCTACTGAATAGCCATACTTGCAGTTAAGCCAGTTTCACACTCAAGTCTTTGAGTTCACTTGGATGCATCCCATCCAGCCCTGGGACTTTGTTTATGTTTAGGGCTTCAAGCCCCTTTAGAACCCTTTCACTGGCAAATTCTGGCTGACTCATTTCTGGAATGCTTCTGACAATCACCTTGATGCCACTTTCAGGCAGGAAGTCACTATCTTCCCTTGTGAAGACAGAGCAAATATAATATTTAAGAATGGCTGCTTTTTGTTCATCTTCTCCCAGTTCCCTCTCCCCCTCTTATAGCCTAACAATGCACCTTCCTGGCTTTCTTTTTGTCCTAAATATATTTGAAAAATTGTTTTTTCCCACTTTTTACCACCTCCACAATATGCAGCTCCATGTCTGCCTTGCTTCTCTAACCTTCATCTTTACATCCCTAGTTTTTATTTGGTACTCTTCCCATTCTACCTCCACCTGCTTTTCCTTATACGTGGTGAAAACCTTTTTTCTTGGACCTCACTGATTTTGTGACCCTTTCCAAGAACCATATTGGTCTCCTATACCTGTTTTGTTTTGTATCAGTTGTCAAGCATGGCTGTGTTGCCTCAAGAATGATCCACTTGATATCCAGCAGGTTCACATTTATTTATTTATTGAATAATGTGTATTAATCTTTGAGCTAAGAGCTCTTTACATAGGTTCCATGTCAAAGTATTATACAAAATGGATTACAAAAATGATAGTTATTCAGGTGATACAAAACCAAGAAATTGGAAAAAAGAAACACAGTTTAAACAATATGTAGTGAATGAAAGCAAATGAGACAATTATGAGTACTTATCAAAGCAGGTGCATCACCAGATACCATCACTTCCGCTTCTTCACTCCTCTTGTCAACTCTTCCCCAAGCTCCCTATCTCTTGCCTCCCCTTGCCCTGGTTATCTAAACATCATCCCACTTGTATTTTCTTGCCTGAAGGTGTCATGAGGTGAACCCACAGTCACTTTATCAAACCTCTGCTTCCCCGGATGTGTCCATCCTACACAGCCTCTATCCCTCCCTGATATATAGGGCTACCCCACCTCTTTACCTTTCTCTCTATCCTGTCTAACCATTGGGAAATCTGTGACCAACTGGTCCCAATCATTCTCTGTGACCCAAGTTTCTGTGATAGCAATGAAGTCAATGTCATTGTCTCCTACCAATGCCTGGAGCTCATTGGTTTATTACCCAAACTCCTTTCATTAAGACTGATCCTCTTTCAAATAGCTCTGGATCCTCTATTGCTGTTTTGTGATCCTACACCTGAATTCCTTCCTATTCTTCTTTCCTTCTTATTTTTCTGATTGTTTGCAGACCCTGAGAGTCTGACTCCCTTTGCCTCTTTACTACTCCTTTTTGAACCTCAACCTTTTTTAACCCACCTTACTATTATCACTTCTCAGTATAGGGGAGTACTGGCTAGAATCCTCTCCTTTACTTCATCTATTGTGGCTCCCCTAGCCTCAGTACCCCCTGCAGTTAGTTTAACAGTTTAACATACTATAGACACCAAACATCTGTCCCAGTGTACTGGTCCTTCTCTTCTTAGATGAAGTCCATCATGTTTGAAGAACACTTGGTAACATGTGTACCATTTTTCTAATCAGCTTGAGGCACCATAGGCTAATGTATTTCGGGAACTTTCAAACTTTGGGAGTTTTTAATATTTTGATATTTCATGGGCCAGGAGGATATGATACTGCAGTTGGTTAAAAGACCTCTATGATCTTGGAACATGTTACTTTTTTTAAATGTTGAATGGTGGCATGATGACATATTCCTTTCTTTAATGTTACTATAGCTTTAAGCTCCTTGACTTCTAAACCAGATTGAAGCAAGGCAGTATAAAATTCCTCTATCATCCTTATTTTTTGTGCAGCATTTGGCTTCATAGTAGCATTAATTTAAAAATAATATTAGCAATTAATCCTTGAAATTCAGACCTGATCACATATTTTATGAGAGTCTGTGCATAGTATGCATATTATTGGGGGGATTTACATCCCTTTGTGTACTATTTGAATTATTGTAGAGAGGATTATGAGTTAAAAGCAGTTTTCAACCTGGCAAAAAGGAGCTCTTAGTATGATTTAGATTATTAAATTTTGATATCTTATCACTTCCAATTCATAGCTATATTTCTGTTTAAAGTTTTGAAAGGTTTTGCTTTACTAATCACTGTTTATGATAGTTTACACTTTACAGTTTAAAGACTTTCTATGCTGTCATGTAGACTCTTCTGTGATTTGGGAGTCAGAATAACAATGTTGTCCTATTATATAGCATATTGAAGAGATAAATGATCTAGTCTGATGAGTGGTCCAGGGGAGCAGACTCCATGCCGGCCTCACAGACCACATGATCAAGAGAGTGTGTACAGCCTGGGGTAGGTTGTATATATGTTATCAGGGATTCTTTCATGTATGGGGAGAAAGATTTTTTCCTTTTTTCTACAGTTATTGCCAGGGTGCAGGTGGGAGGGATGCATACAGACTTCAGGGAAGAAGCAGACAAATTTTGTTTATACTGATGTCATGACTGTTAAATTGCATTAGAGTGGAATTTAGTATCATGGAATATAAAAAGGGTCAGAAAAAATACTATATTTTGAAACTTTTACATAAATTGCAAGCCCAAATTGTGTTTTTGCAGAAGTCCCACCTCCCACCTTCTTCAAGAGCAGGTACACTTACTAAATGAATTATGAGTGGGGCAAGCTCTTGGGTTGGGGATAGGTACAAAAATAGGTGTGGCTATTCTTATCCATAAAAATGTTCCATTTCAGACTCTTCCTGAAATTTAAAGACCCTGAGGGGAGGTATCTGTTTGTTCATTGTAGATTAGCTAGCTTAGATTAGTTGTTCAATACAGGAAAATGTTTGTTCTATTGTATGGTGAGGTGCAATGAAAGCTATTTAGAGGGGGGAGAACTAATCAGAATAGCAACAATTAGGAAAAAGAATACTCAAAAAGCAACCAATGAATATTTAGCTTGACTAAAAGAATTAGAAAAAAACCCTATGTAAAAACGTAGATGAATCTGAATAAGCAGAATATCATTGGTTACAAGCTGGATATTAGGCTTTCATGCTGGACAGCGTTTCAGAAGCTAATCATATATGGTAAGGGAAGAAGGCTGCACACTGCTGGCCTTGCGACTTAAGCAAAAAACAGCTGCCAAATGGATTAATGCCCTAAGGGACCTGACTATGTGCACTAAAACCTCAGATCCAAAAAACTAACCGGTATTTTCAAAACATCTATTCTCAACTTTATATGGCTCAGCCCATCCCAGATGACTGGCATTCTAAATTTCATTCTTTTTTTGAAGGAGTTGTCCCTCCACAACTTACACCGGAACAGCAACTATCATTATCTGGGCCCATTTCCGGGGCAGACATCTATCAAGCAATTAACCTATTGAAATTGGGTAAAGCCCCAGACCCTGATGGCTTTATTCCTTTATTTTATAAAACCTTTAGTAAAGAGTTAATTCCATCTTTAGTGGCTTTATTTAACTATTTACTCTCCTCTGGTCTTAGAGAGCATTCATTATTTCAAGCTAAAATTATGTTAATCCCCAAACCAGGTAAAGACCCTGATATTCCAAATAGCTATAGACCTGTTTCACTCTTGAATATTGATATTAAATTACTAGCTTCCATTTTGGCTGCTAGATTGAAAAAGGTTTGGTGTGTTTTAATTGGACCTGAACACACTGGCTTCATCTCAGGTCAACTTCCTGGTGATTATTTTTAAAAATTATTTCATCTCTTTTCTGCATCCAGGGAGACTGATAAAGAAAAAGCTTTAGATAAAGTGCCCTGGCATGTTATTTTTTTGTTACTCCCTAGATATGGCATTTCTGTAGATTTCATTAACTGGATTCAAATTCTTTATTTAGCTCCTACTGCCAGAGTACTATGTAACAATGATTTGTTGGCCCCTTTTAAATTAACCAGAGGAACACCACTAGGATGCCCTTTGTCCCCTCTTTTATTTAACTTCTACATTGAACCATTGGCCTGAAAAGTCATTGTTGATTCACAAATATCAGGGATTAAGGTAGGTCCAGAGGAGTTTAAAATATCTATGTTCGTAGACAATATTTTATTACATATCTCATACTGACATACCTCACTGCCCTTAGCACTGCAACCACTTTTACACTTTGGATACCTGGCCGGATATCAATTAAACCTGTCTAAAACAATGTTTTTTTCTTCATTAATGTTAACCTGTACTAAGGAAGAAATTTCTAGGTTAGGTCTTAATTGGGAGTCAGGGGCCCTCTCTTATGTGGCCACAAAAATAACCCCAGACTTAGTAAATCTAAGGAAGTTGAATTGGGACCCTATTATTCATCACATGGACCTGGACCTGCAAAGATGGGTTAATTTGCCTGTTTCCTTATGAGGTTGAATAAATATACTAAAAATGGCTATTTTTCCTCATCTCCTCTATCTCTTGTGCATATTAAACTTGTATCTTCCAAAGTCTTCATTTAATCATATCAACTCATGTTGGTCCCAGTTCATTTGGTTAAGGAAACCCCCATGTAGGGCTCTATTTAACTTATGCCAGCCTCATGATTTAGTGGGTCTAAATGTCCCACATATGTTTAGCTATTATCTGGCAGCATACGGGGATAAATATTTTCAATGGGGGCAACCACTAGATGGGAGGAGTTATGTTCCAGAGTGGCTGAGAATAGAACTGATATTAGTTAAAAGACATACTCTTTCTTTGCCCTCCTTATTATACATACCCTTTGGTAAACTACCTATATCACTCAGGTCTTCACCAATAGGTTGGTCTATCAAGGCACATTCTCAAAAGTGTCATTCTCTATGTATTTTTTTAAAGCAAAATATCTCAAACAACCACTTTTCTATAATTCTAATCTACTAATAGATAAACAACCATTGGTGCCACATATATAGAGGGGGATTACTGTTCAGACCTTGGAGGAACTGGTGCAGAGAGATTCCTTTATCCCATTCAAGGAATTTAGAGCTAGACTTAATCTTCCTATTAATAGATTTTCGCATTATGCTCAGCTATGACACTGTGTATTGGATTACCTGGGGCTTCCACCTTGGAATAGCGAGGCCAGGCATATATTTACAGCATGGTCAATCCTCTCGATTAAGACTAAAGCAATTTCAAATAAATACAAAGCTGTAGGTAAAATGTTATGGTCTAAGGCAGTACCTACTGCCTATTATTGGCAGCAAGCCTTACATCTAAATTATGAAACTGACGCTTGGGTAATATTTGGAATTATCATTACCAAGTCATTAAATAAGAGAGATTGCATCTGCTACATTTCAACATTTTACATAATTTATATTTTACCACAGCAAAATTATATAAAATGAAAAAGCTGCCCTACCCATCATGCTGTCAATGTTCACAGGCTGAAGGGACTCTAATACACATACTTTGGACATTCCCCCAAAGTAACTGATCTTTGGCAATGGGTGCAAACTGAAACCTCTTCTCTTTCTGGCTATGCAAATTATTTTACAGCAGAGATTTGCATATTGGGCAATTTGACCACAATCCATACTAATAAGCACAAGGTGTTTATGTCCTGTATTGCAGGCATCACAAAATTAATTATTTTAAGGCATTGGAAAGATTGATGGGTTCCCTCCAGGTCTGAATGGTTGCAGGAGATGCTAAAGACTCTTAATGCTGAAAGGGCAACAGCCTCCATGAATCAAACTCAACTGAACTTTCAGAAGAAGTGTGCATCACTATACAAATTGGTGTTTCAAGAATAGAGTTGTAATGTTATTCCTGTTCACCTTTAGGAGCTGCTACAGGTATTGTATTAAATATCAGGAATATTAGATTTCTTTGTTAATACCTGCTTCTTAGGATTGCACCTAGACACCTGCATGGGTGAGGATGATAGGATGGAGTGGGGTGGGGGGAGGATGGTGTGTGGGTTTAGTTTAAGTTTTAATTGTTTATTAGCATAGGATGGACTGTGTTATTTATTTTTTTGTTGGTTGAATTTGATATTGCTGTTGTACGTATTGTATTTCTATTTGTGCAAATATTCAATAAAGTTTATTAAATAGAAAAAAAAAATAATGCTCACCATAATGAAAGACTTTGATGTCACAGACACTAACTGTAAGGTCATTTGGAAATAATCAGATGCTTTTTGAAAGACTAAGTGAAATATGTACAGCATTATCTGAAATACTTAACAGACCAAGAACAGATAGAATGTAAAGGAAAACTAGAAAATACTAAAGTTAAAACATAACTGTAAGAAATCTAATAGTTTTAAGCTTTTTTGTTTTAGTAAAGAGCTGCTATTTAAAATTCCTATTATTCATGCATTCACTTCCTCCTCCCACCTTCTCCACTATCCACCCCTCCCCTTATCCAATCCCCATCAATTTGCCTAACTCCATTTCTCTATACTTGCTATTCCCAACCTTAATCCATCTTCCCCTTCTCTTCTTTCCCTCCTCCTGTCTCTTCCCTGTGGCCCTCTCCTGGTTTAGACCTCTTCCTATCCTATCCTGTTCCTGCAATTACAGCCTGGGAGTGCCTGGTACTTCACACTCCTTTGTAATTCAATTTTTTTGTTATTAATTATGCCAGTACATTACTGTGTGTGGATCTACAACTAGTCTTCGACAAAAATTTTGTGGAATGACCAGACTGCAAAACTAGCAAGTTGGCCATAATTTGCAGTCTGCTACCGGTTTTGGCTTTGCTCCCAAACCCCCCATGTGGGGGGGGGCTGCAACCCCGCACCCCCCCCACACTTAGGATTCTCAACTGTGAGTTGGAGCTGATTTGGGAGGGGTGCAGGACTCCCAACAGACAGTGATGGGTTCCAGTGGGTTCTCTACAGCAATGTGGCTCAGTAGTCACTGTAGGGGACCTTGTTGTCGAAAAGTCACTGAAAGTGCAGTATACCACTGTGTGTTACTGTACATAGCTGTGCCTTATTGCAGTATCATATTACTGCACTTTCTTCCTTGTTATTATGTAATTATCCTCCCCCCTTCTCCAGGACACATCTGGAAATGAGCTTTATGGCTCAGTATGTCTTTCTTGGTAAATCTCTTTTAAATAAATAAATACATAAAATGTCCTTTCACGGATCTTTGGTCAGAGCTCACTTCAAGTACAGTTTGCATTTCTGTTTCCCATATCTGAGGAAAGCCACTGACACACTGGAAAAAGTACACAGTACAGCGAGCAATATAGTTTATTAATGAGTAAAGGAGGGCAGCGGTAAATTTGTTTCTACTTCCATTCCATACTCTTCTCTTTAGTCCAGTTCTACTTTAGGAATTCAGCCCATAAATGTCAGCTATCAGTGTAGTGCTGTAAACTGCATGGAGGTAAAGCAGACTAAAGATAGAGGTATATGATACCTCTTCCTTCTCATCCCAGTCATTAACACCATCCACCACCTCTCCCACCCCTGTCTCCAAGACACAATTTGAAAAGCATCCTAGCTCAAGCACTTACTGTAGCCTGAACCTGGCAATGTAGTGTTACAGACACCCCATCCTCATTCCTCAGGATCCAATTATTAGAAACATAGAAACATAGAATTTGACGGCAGATAAGGACCGCTTGGCCCACCCAGTCTGCCCATTTCCCTACTTACTGGATAAGCTGCAGATCCTAGTTAACCAGCAGTCTACTTCTTCCTACCCCCACCCCCCAGAATTGCCTTATGACTATCCCATGCATGCTTGAATTCCCCCACTGATTTTGACTCCACAACCTCCTCCGGAAGGCTGTTCCATGCATCCACAACCTCTCTGTGAAGAAATACTCTTTAAATTACCTCTGAGCTGCCCTCCCATCTTCAAATTGTGCCTCTTGTTCTTGCACACCTCTTTTTGAAAGATGCTATCCTCTGGGCTTTGTTGATTCCTTGAGGTACTTGAAAGTTTCTATCATGTCCCCTCTCCCTCCTTTCCTTGAGGCTATACATATTAAGCTCCTTAAGTCTCTCTTCATATGACTTCCAGTGCAGACCCTGCACCATTTTAGTTGCCCTCCTCTGGACAGCTTCCATCCTGTCTATGTCTTTGCGGAGATTGGGTCTCCAGAACTGCACACAGTACTCCAGATGGGGTCTCACCAGCTGTCTGTACAGAGGGATAATAACTTCCTGTTTTCTACTGGTGATGCCTCTCCCTATGCATCCCAGTATCCCCCCAGTCCTCCTTGCTGCTCTCTCACATTGCTTGCCCATCTTTAGGTCATCTGATATGACTACCCCCAGGTCCCTTTCCATTCTTGTTGTTGTTAGTATCTCACCCCCCATTGTGTACTCTTCCCCTGGGTTTTTGTTTCCCAGATGCATTACCTTGCACTTCTTAGCACTGAATCTAAGCTGCCATACATTTGACCATTCCTCTAACCTTGCCAAGTCCCTTCTCATCCTTTCCACCCCACCCTGTGCTTCAACTCTGTTGCAGATCTTAGTGTCATCTGCAAAGAGACATACTTTTCCTTCCAGTCCTTCTGCAATGTCACTTATAAAGACATTGAAGAGGACCGGTCCTAATACTGAACCCTGCGGTACCCCACTAGTAACCCTCCTTTCTTCTGAGTGGACTCCATTTACTATAAATCTCTGTGTCCTATTCTCCAGCCAATTCTTTACCCAGGCTGCCATCTTGGGACCCACTCCCAGGCTGGCTAACTTGTATATTAATCTTTTGTGTGGGACTGTGTCAAATGCCTTGCTAAAGTCTAGGTAGGCCATGTCCACAGCCCCTCCCTGATCTACTACTTTGGTCACCCAGTCAAAGAAGTCTATCAGATTCGTCTGGCATGACCTTCCGACTGTGAATCCACGCTGCCTAGGGTCCTGTGCCCCTCTGGCCTCTAGATACTCGACAATTCTTTCCTTTAGAAGTGATTAGTTAGATTAGTTTCCCCTCTGCTGGCACTTTATACATGAATTCATTGGTAAAGCAATAGTCAAAATCTAAGGCTAATAAGTCACTACCCCTCCTGCAGTGTACCCAGAGCATCCTATCTGACTGAGCTTACAAGCTGAGAATGCCACTGGGAGGGTGGATGCTGAGCAGTCTGAACCATGGATGATGTTAAGCAGATTTACTGGGCCAGAGGAAATCCTCTGTGTCTGTCCTGCACCATTTTCACTCTTTTCTTCTAAATGCCCACCTCCTTGGATAGAAAATACATACACACATGGCCCACTCAGTTCCACCCCTTCACATCGGGTAACACTTGCATATCACTAGGGGACAGACATGATGTAATAGTGAACCTACCCTTCCCAGGAGAGAATAGCACCCATGAAGATTCCCTTTTCTCCTACTGACTTTCAGCTGCAGTCCAGGCTCAGAGCATGAACCTGGGTCTGCAGCAGGGCTAGGAGCTCCTCAGCCACTGTACTGTCGGTCTGTCCTGTGCCACAGATAGGTTAAAGTCCACCTTTATAACCAACATTAAAATAAGGAGATGGAGGGAGATGCCACATCCAGGGCCAAGCAGTGCTCAGGCTGAAACTATTTTAAGTGCAAGAACAAAGCCAGCACCTGCTACCTACAGGATATTGCACTACTAATATTATTTTCAAGAAAAAGTGGCATACTTTAATAAGTTATCCAACATGCAACTAGAGGATAGCTTACCAATAACCTGAAGGCATTTTGATTCCTACTGACATTTTATCAAGGTTGACACCTGTAGATCCAATGCAATACTTATGCTGTATTATTTAAGGAGGTACACTTCTCAACTGGTAAACAATGGATAATAACTAATCTACAGAAATTCACCAAGTAAGTAAAAGTGACATGTAAACAAGTTAAAACTCTCCTTGCACATATAAACACAGCAACTGTAGGTAAGTGCGATAATGTGATGACTGGTGCGATGGGTAATAGGTTGCATATGTACCCACAATCTCCACCCTACAAACTTTGCTGAATTGTATATGTTTCAATGTTTGTAACATGGAAAATCAATAAAATATTTAACTGTAAAAAAAGTTAAAACTGCAACAGCTAATTCAGTAATATAAATAAAACCACTAGAGGAAAAGGAAATATGTAAATCAGAGTTGATTTTTTTAGATATATCAAGTGCGTAAATCAGAGTTAATTTTATAGATATAGCAGTCTTATTGACAATGGGCCTGAAATTCAAAAGTAGCCATTAGTGCTGATCAAACAGTAAAGGGGGATTCGAAACAGTGGGTGGCCAGCAGGGTGCCATATTCATATAGGTGTTGTGCCCTGTCCAGCATCCACTGCATGTATGAACAGAGGCTGTGATAGTGGTCTACAAAGTGAATATCCACAATGGTAACATAGTCCTCAACTTGCAACAGACTCTATGGAGCAAAGGAAAAGAGCATATCCCTAGTGGAATCACTCCTTTGCTGATGGGAGTCATATTCCATCACCATCATGCTAATAACCACATATGACATGCAAGATGCTAAGGAGACATTTACATGTAACAGAAATAGAAAATCACATATACCCCCATAATGCAAAGTATGAGATATATATGCAAATCACCATGAAAATGTAGCATATTTCAACATTAAGCAGGAATAAATTGTGCCAAAGGGCCTCTCACACAATCTGCAAAGCATGAGAACAGAAGACAAGGACACATGTTTCATCCCACACAGGACTCATCAATGTACCCTATCTGTATCTCACCCCAGGGGAAGACAAACCAGCTCTAATGTGGTCTTATAGGTTTGGGCATGGTGGGCCCAAAATAAGAAAGCAAGCTAAAAACAAAGAACCTCAGCACAAAATAATTGAGGCAAGGGTCACCTAAAAAGGGCTTTGGCATTTACATTTCATTAAGTGACTGTTAGCAGCTCTGAACAATGCTTTCATGTAGAAATGCACAAAGGAATTGTGCAGAGCCTCGGCAGTCCCTATCTGGAAACTGTTTAACTCCCTGGTACTGTAGTTGCCCCCCCCAAACCCCACGTAACTGTCATAAACCCTGGTAGCCTAGCACTCTAGTGGTCCCCCTGATCCCTGAGCAGATGACAAAAAAATAAATTTGGTAGCCTAATGACCCTAATATCCTGAGTAAATAAAAAAATAAGAACCCAGAGGTAGTACTAAATGGGGAATTCTTGGTGAAGTTGAGGGTCATGAGAGGAGTACCCTGCAGGTCAGTACTGGTCCTCCTGCCATTCATAGGGGACATAGGGGTGGGCTAAAAGGAAAGGCCTGTCTAATTGCAGATGACACCAAGATCTGCTATAGGTACAATGGAGGGAGTGGAGGCCAGGAGGAGGGACTTGAAAAAGCTTGAGGAGTGTTTCAGAGCTTGGCAACATGGATTCAGCACCAAAAACTGCACATTAGACATAAAAAAAACACCAGAGTGAAGAACAGGATGAGAAAAGTGGTCATGGCATGCACCTTAGAGGCATTATCATTATTGACAACTTGAAAGTAGTGGCACAACATTCAAGGGTAGTGGGGAGAGCAAATAGGATGATGGACCACATAAGGAGGGGATAGCAAGCAGACGGATTGAGGTTGTGTTTCCCATGTACTGTACATCTTATTGGTTCACCTCCACCTTGAGTACTGCAAGCAGTTCTGGAGCACTGCATGCAGTTTTGGAGCCCTGCCCTCTCCTTAGAAAGAACATTGACAGGTGGTTGCTGTTTAGAGGAGGGCAACCAAGATGATACACAGGTTAGCAACTGGGGAAACTGCAGAGCCTCAACAGGTACTCTGTAGAGAACAGGAGAGCCAGGGAGCACATGGCTGAGACCTTTAAATACCTCTTATAGATAAACAGGGTGGACTTTGGTGAGCTTTGTAGGTTGACCACAAATGGGAGTACAAGAGGGAACATAATGAAGTTAGTGGTGAGAAGTTTCAAGAAGGAGGTAAGGAAGCATTTCTTCACAGAAAGGGTCATGGATAGATGGAACAGGTTGCCTAGGGAGGTGGTGGGGTAGAGACAGTGATGGGATTTGAGCATGCATGTGACAGGCACAAAAGTATCATTAAAAAGATCACCCAGAGAGGGTGGGGGAAGCTTGAAGCTGAATAGGACCCCTTTCCACTACATAAGAAAGGCAGGATTAGGGCAGAATAAATAGGCATTATGGTAATTTCCTGCTGACAAAATCCATATTTGTAAAAAAAGTACACTGATCATCTAGTGGCTCCTTTGATTCCTGAGTACATGTCAAAAAAAGGACCCTGGTAATCTACTGCCCCTCTGATGTGCGAGTAGAAGTCAGAAAAAGGACCTTGGTGGCCTAGTGGCCCCCACTTATCCCTGAGAAGATATCATAAAAAGGACACTGGTAGTCTAGCGATCCCTGTGTGATCCCCTAGTAGATGCCATAAAAAGGAGTCTGGTTGTCTAGTGCTTCTATTTGTCTGATCCTTGACTACATGGAAAAATCACTGGTAGTCCAGAGGTGCCTCACTCTCACCCAGTATTTGATATATTGATTATAACCCCCACCCCATCCATGGCACACCCCTACTGCTCCTACCATCCCATCCCCTTACCACCTTTGACTCACCCTGAAAGTACCATCCCCAGCCTGCTGTCACATATGCAGACAGTGATTGTCACATACCCTCCTCATACCACTTCAGCTGGCCATCATCTAAATGACAGTGAGTGAGCATTTTTATACTTTAGAAACAACTGTTTCTACAGTATCTGCATGCTTACTTCCTGTAATTCAGATGGCCTAGGTGATGTAGGGAGGGTATGTGCCAATCACCATCTGCAGATCTGATGGAGGGTTGGAGATGCATTTTCTGGGTCAGGCGGGGGGTTGTGGGTGCTGAGTGGTTGGTCATGGAGGGCTGGGGGTACAGTCAATATAATAGGGATCATCTTGGAGAGGGGCTACCACTGGACTACCAGGGAGGTTTTAATGCACTTGACAATAAGGTGAGGGGGTGGCTAGACAACCAAGGTCCTTCTTGTGATGGCTACTTGGGGGTCATGGTGCACCTAGATTACCAGAGTTCCTTCACTGACATCTACTTAGGGATCAGGGAGCCACTAAACTGCAAAGGAATTTTTGCATTTTCCTGTGGATCAGGTGGGGGTTTGGATGATCGTGGACCACTGTACAAGCTGTCAAGGGTAGGGTTTTGGAAGTGATTAATAGCGTTCCCATGACAGCTTTTTACCACTCACAAAACAGGCTGATTGTACTACTGCGTCCTGTATGCTAGATCATGAGGGTGCCCTCAACAGCATGGGTACAGTAGTGCAATTGTGCTGTCCACTGAGCACAGCTTCAAGGCCCCAATTTTTCTGCAATTCCACAGTGGCGGAATTTGCCATGGAATTTAATGTAAACCATTGAAAACTGTGGAATAGTATTCCATGGTTTACATAAACTGAGGAATATTATTCCATGGTTTACATGAACTGCAGAACAGTATTCCATGGTTTACATGAACTGCACAATATTATTCTGTGGTTTACAAGAACTAGTTTACATGAAATGCAGAAGATTATTCCGCAATTTATGCTGAAGAGTCAGTATTTAGTCAGCTCACTGGCACAGCAGTACTGCTACTGCTTGCAATGCTGACAACCCAGGTTGAGAAACTATCCTGGAAAGTTGGAAGGCCAGCCTGGGGGGGAGGAAGATCAAGCATCCTATGGGCTGCTCTCCTCCTTGGGGGGGGGATTAACCAGTATTCGCATAACCCCTCTTGGTAGCCTGGAGTACAACAGTCAGGACTGACTACATTTGGGATGCATGTCATATGTTTGGCATGCCACCCCAAGAACACAGGAGTTAATTGACAACCTTCTCTGGTTTGTAGGTCCCAGCCCTCAAATTAAAAACATTTCCCTACTTGAGTGCTTGGGGGTGGGTTGCTGACTGCTACTGAAGCCCCCAACTGTCACCGCAGAATTTCCTCAGCAAAAGGAAATTAATGCCACAGATGTTCTGCGGTAACAGGGGGGTCTTGCCACAGAATTTAGACCCAAACTGCAGCAGACAAATTGGGGCCTTGGAACATGGCTCATCTACATGCCCTCCACCCAGTTAGTGTGATGCTATTCATGTTAATATAATGCTACCCTTCAGAAAATAGGGGATTTAGAAGATCCTGAAACATTAATGAACAGACTTACGATATCTATTAGGCACACATCAATCTATGATAAAATAGATGGCAATACAACATGTATCTAACATTTAAATGCTCCATATAGATGAACTTGGAATATGTTATTATGAAACTAAAAACATGATAGAAGACAAGAATTAATTGAAATGGGCAGCCAGTTCAAAATGATAATTCAGTCCAAGTCACTTACAACTACTACTAGTTCCAAATGAATAAATCCAATTTATAAAATAAAAATTAATAACATGGGTTAGAGAAACCAAGACATATGATTGATCAGATGTAATCACATGACCATGCATTGTTCCAGCACAAAAGTGCACTTCGGAAATCCATAATTTTCTGAATTTTTCTGAACTTCATTACTCAGTTTTTAAAATAAAAATCAGTGAAACCATTTTATAATCACAACAAAGCAGTCCTGCATGTGCATAACTGTGGGATAATGGTACTTATTGGGTGTGTAAGGCATGAGGCAACAATAACACTCACCCAGGCATGCCTTATTGCTTTAATGGCCCCCTCCTCTAACACTTTCCTGAACTTTTTCTATACTACTAAATTTATCATCATGCGAACTATTCCTATTCTAATTTGCATGCACATGGCATACTGATTAACTTAAATAGTCTGAGAATTGCCTCAGTAGAAACAAGCATTTGTCAATGCCAGACTTCTAAGGCACTGGAAGATGTCCACCCCTGCATCTTGTGTATGGCCTTGAGGTGCTTGAATGTATGTATCATGTTCCTCCATTCCCCCCGTCCTCCAATGAGTCCATATTGAGGTCCTTTAATCTGTCCTGATATGTTCTGTTTTGCAAGCCTTGTACCATCTTGGTTGGGTTTCTGTGGTCCGGCTCCATCCTGTCAATGTCTGTGCACAGTTGTGGCCTCCAGAACTGCACACAGTACTGTAGAATCACAGAATCACAGAATGTGATGGCAGAAAAGGACCTCCTGGCCCATCTGGTCTGCCTTTTATCCCACTAGTCCAACCTACCATATATTGAGACAACCCCTTCCCCTTAGTCCCATGTGTCTACCCCAAGCAGACTTGAATCCCTCTATGATTTCTGAATTCACCACCTCCTCCAGAAGCCCATTCCAGTTCTCCACCACCTTCTCCATGAAAAATTGACCTCTCACATTGCTCTTGAAGTGCCCCCTCTCGGAGTCTCAGTCCATGCCCCCTTGTTATATTTCCTTCCTTCATGTGGAATAACTTCCCTGGACCTCCCTTGCTCATCCCTTTGATATATTTAAAGGTCTCGATCATGGTCTCTGTCATCAAGGCACAGGTCAGGAAGCATAGGGAAAACCCAGGAGCAGTTGTAAAAATCATCAAAACTTTATTTATTGTAGCAGTAATATAAAATAAACCTGTTCAGAATAACCATGTACAGAAGCAAAAATAAAATCTTTCTTGTAAAAAAACTCTCCCTTGCAGCTCAGCTTAGCTGTTTTTATCAGTCTTTTTCAACCCCCATCCTTTGCAAACATCCTGTTCTTTGTAAATTTCAGGAGCTGCTAGAACACTGAGAACTTTCCGAGGTACCCACAGCAACTGCAAAAGGCTCAGTCATTTGCACCAAAGTAACCTCTAGCTTTTTACAGTTATCTCAAATTATAAATGCATATATTTCAACAGTAACAGAATTTTCTAAACAAAAGTGATCCCAATATCAGCTTCATTTCCATACATTGATTCTTATATATTTTATATTAGCAGATATAAATATGCAAGGGACGGAAAAACAGACAACAAGAAAAAACAGACATTGAGAGGCAAAGGATTGCGAGACTGTTCGGGTTAATCAAGTCTGAAGTCCCACAGGAAAATCTGGCTGCACAACCTGATAGAGGAGAGAGAAAAGGAAAGAATACAGATCCTTGCATTTACATACTTTCTCTAACAAATGGGACAGGGTTCTATTCTACCCTGTCACATATACCCCCATCTTTAAGAGGGAACCTGTTTTATTAAACATGTTTCCAAAACTTTGAATTCTCTACTAACATTTTCTGCTTTCAGAAATTAAGCACATTTGCATCCATTTTTTAACAGTACAGCAAAAAGTACAGTTCAAACCCATACATCAGTTTTTTTTCAGCCATCAGAACCCTCAATTACTGATCCATATCTTGACAGAAAATCAGCATTGCTATTCTTTTTACCAGATTTTTGAATCACAGAGAATTTAAATGGCTGCAGGGCCAGGTACCACCGTGTGATTCTGGAATTTTTATCTTTCATCTGGTTAAGCCAACAGAGAAGACTGTGAAATGTTACAAGAACAAAATCAGGTTCTAGTAAATAACATTTGAGGGACACCATGGACCACTTTGCTGCTAAGTACTCCTTTTCGATAGTGGAGTACCTTTTCTTCCTGTCATGCACCTTCCTATTTCAATACAGATTAGGATGTTCTTTCCCATCTATATTTTGACTTAGGACAGCACATAGGCCTAACTCAGATGCATCTGACTGTAGCAGAAATGGTTTCTCAAAGTCTGGGCTTCTTAACACAAGTGCTGAACATAATGCATCCTTTATGGCTTGAAAAGCTTCATCACTCTCTGGAGTCCATTTCACATTATTTGGGTACCATTTCTTTGTGAATTCACTGAGGAGAGTAGCTAATTCAGCAAAGTTGGAACAAATCTCCAATAATAAGCAGCCAACCAGCCCTAAAAATTACCTGACATGTTTCTTTGTTTTCGGTATAGGGCTGTTAGCTACAGCTTCTATTTTAGAAATCTCTGGTTTGACTTCTCCATTTCCCAGCACATAGCCCAAATATCTAGTTTCCTTCTTGCCCAATGCACATTTAGTAGGATTAATTGTCAGACCTGCATTTCTGAAAGCTTGGATAACTGCTTGTCAGTGTTCCAGGTGACTCTTCCAGTCTGGACTATATGCCACAACATCATCCAGGTACGCAGCACAATAACCAGTGTGAGGGGATAAAATTACATCCATGTACTGCTGGAATATACAGTAGCTGGCACACCATGTAAACCAAGGGGCATGGTGGTGAACTGATAGAATCCTAACGCGGTGGCAAATGCAGCTTTATTTCTGGATTCTTTAGCTAAAGGTATTTGCCAGTAACCCTTGGTGAGATTGAGCATACTGATATACATTGCATTCCCCAGTCTGTCCACCAAATCATCTATTCTGGGCACAGGATAAATGTCAAATTCTGACACTTGATTAAGTTTTCTGAAATCAAAACATATTCTAACACCCCCTATTTTTTGTTTACAATTACCATGGGAGATGACCAAGCACTCCTCCACTCCTCAATGATACCCAATGATTTCATTTTTTGTATTTTCTTAACCACATCAGCTTTTAACAGCTCTGGCAACCTGTATGACTTTTGTCTAATAGGACGAGCAATCTTTGTCACAATTATGTGCTCAACCCCTTTTGCTTAGCCTGGTACCATGGTAAAAGTAGTGTTAAATGTCTTTAGCACATTATGAATGTCTGCAGTCTGTTCTGAGGTTAAGGAAACATCCACCTGTACTGTATTAATATTTATAGTTTGTTCCAGTCAATCATAAGCTACAACAATATCTTCCTTATCAGTTTCTAGTATAACTAGCAAGGCGGCTTTTGGCATTTTTTCAACCCATTTCTTGAGGAGGTTAGCATGGTACATATTAGAAGGATTTTTATTGTCAGAGGGCTCAGTCTCGTAGTTAACAGTGCCAGGATATCTAAGAACCTTATAAGGTCCTTGCCACCTCATTAACAGCTTATTTTATGTTGTGGGTAACAGTAGCAAAACCGTTTCACCTGGCGCGAAAACTTTTTTCTTTTACTCCATGGTCATAATATATCTTCTGCTGATTTTGAGCCACTTCTTTATTACTATGGGCAATTTCAACATATTTTATCAGCCTCTTTCTTAGCAAGGGTGTAGGCAGGCATACTCACTGCACACATTTGAGTACAGTTTTGTTGAGTGCCTGTCACAGCCCATATGCCTTTCTGTTCACATTTTCATTCTAATCTGTAGTGTTTGGGTTAGTTTAGGCCACTGAGTAGTGTCTCTGTTCAAACTTTTGTTGTTTAGGAGGCAGATACATGTATAACCTCTTTAGAGAATATAAGAACCATCTGACAACAATCTGACTTATTTGGAAGGGGGTACTATTTGAAGAGGATGTATACATTTTTTTAATGTGGGGGAGTGTAACTGTTGGAGACTGTGTGTACAAAACAGAAATTTCTGGCTACACCCCTGTTTCTTAGGTAGTAGTAGTAGTAGTAGTAAAATGTTTTTATTCATAAAAACAAATAAAGGATAAACTCGATTGAGCATAGCTCATTTTCAACAAGGTCCCATACATTAATGTACAATAAAAAGGAAAATGTTGCAACACATACAATACTAATTTTTCATAAAATACACAAATACATACAATATAACATAAGTTACACTATATTAATAATAACCTCCTGTAATATAAATAATTATAAAGCCTTTATGTATCAGGAACAACACTGCCTTTTTTGTCATGAACTAGTACGATACCAATGTTGAATCAGAGGCCAGTGATTTTTTTACATTAAACAAAAACAAAGACTCAGGGATTTCATTCCAACTCATGGCCCTTCTATAGTATAAAGATCGTCATCCTATCTCCAAATTACATCTAGGCAATTCCAAGCTAGGCACTTTACAATTTCTCAGTGAGGCCAATTTGTCCCTATATATTAGATTTTCTACCACATACTGCGGATACTTCCCCTGCAATCCTTTATAAATAAAAGCTAACACATGTTCATGGTTACGTTCATAAAGCATTGACCACTTTAACTGATCATAAAGTAAACATCTATGAGTTAGTCTAGGAGCCCCTAAGATAAACCTGGCTAAATTATTATAACTTACTTCCAACTTCCTTAAATCCTGCTTTCTCCCACAAGAGTAGAATATATCCCCATAATCAATCATGGGGATAACCATCATGTTTGCCACTTTTTCCCTTACCTCCATACTCATTAATGATCAAACTCTATAAAGAGCCCCTATTATTTTGTTTACACTCTTTTTTAAATTATCAATGTGTATATTCCAGCTTAATGAACTGTCAATCCAATGACCCAAATATTTATACATATTTTCCTGTTGGATCAGTGCCCCCTCAGACGCAACCAATCTCAGGGCCATGTCCCCCAACCCTTCAGTTTTTCGATGTATCAACATGGACTGTGTTTTCTTCATATTCAAAGTTAGCCTACTATCTTTTAAAAATTTTTGCAGATCATCAAAGGCTAGCTGAAGCCTATTTTGTATCACCTTAATGGATTCATGTGATGTATAAATTATAGTATCATCAGCATAGAGATGGTACTTTATTTCTGAATCTGGAAAAGACAGTCCAGTTACATATATGTTGAATAACAATGGCCCTAGGATGGAGCCCTGAAGGACCCCGACCCAACAGGCAACAAAACTGATTCCTGGCCTCCTAATGACACCTTTTGATTCCTATTCAACAAATATGATTCCAACTACTTCCCACTCAAACCCACCACCCCCCAGGGATGCAGCCCTGGACAGGAGGACACAGTGGTCCAAAGAATCAAAAGCTTTGGATAAATCCACAAAGATGACCCCCACTAGTGTCCTCCTGTCCAGGGCTACCCACACATCCTCCACAACCTTAGCAAGTGTTGAAGTTGTGCTATATAATTTCCGAAAACTGGACTGCATATTATTCATTAATCTAGAAGAATCCAAATATTTCTTCAATTGTACTGCCACCAATCTTTCAAATATTTTGGATACATGAGACAAAAGAGAAATGGGTCTATAATTATCCATAACTGTTCTATTTCCTCCCTTCAAAATAGGTATAACCGTGGATTGTTTCCAAGCCAATGGATATACACCTGTAGTTAAGGACATATTAAATAAGTACACATATAAGAAAATATAGATTGTTTCTGAGTGGGGTTATCGTTCCATTTTTCCTTTATCACATCCAGTGGCCCTCTTGGCTGCCTTCCATACAGCATTTCAAATGGTGAAAACCTGTTGATGCCTGTGGTGCTTCTCTGTAAGCAAAAAGTAGGTAAGGCAAGTATTGATCCCAATCTTTCCCTTCCCCTTTTACAAACCTTTTTAACATGCATTTTAGGGTTTGGTTAAAATGCTCAACAAGGCCATCTGTCTGAGGGTGATGGGGGAGGTTCTTATGGCAGTGATACCTAACAGTCTGTTCAGCTCCTCAAGCAGTGCAGCACCCAAAATTACTTCCCTGATCAGTAATAATTTCTTTAGGTATGCCCACTCTGCTGAAGATTTTGACTAGCTCTGCTGCAACTTTTGGAGCTGTAACAGTATGCATTGAAACTGCTTCTGGGTATCTAGTAGCATAGTCGCATACTACCAGGATAAATCTATTACCATTTTTACTTTTGTCTAAAGGAACAACCACATCCATTGCAATTCTCTCAAAAGGCATATCTATTAAGGGTAGGGGAACCAGGGGAACCTTGTCTGTCTGGCCATTTGGTAGTCCTCAGCCAAAAAAACAGCTTTTTCCCCATTCTCTGGTAAGTGTTCCTTTACTCACAGGTGCACATCTGTAGGTAAGATATTGAAGAATTGCTCTGTTGGGAGGTCTAAACCTTACTTTCAGATTCTTGACTATATTGGGAATGCAAGTAATCACAGACACATTGCATTAGAGTAATAAACAAGTTTATTACTACAAAAGGGATAAAATCACAGTTGCCCTAAGCAGTTCTTACCAATATGAACCGGGGGCCAGTGTTAAGCATTCCCTACACCTGGAGGTTTCACTGTGTCTCTTGGAGTCTCTTGGGTCTCCAAGATATAAGGCTTGTGCATTACATTATATACCTATGATAATTACTATGGTTACCAAAAGATAGAAACATTTCTAGTTACAGAGATGAGCCCTATCAGTTAAATTAGAGGTGGCTCCATGGTCGAAGATAACATTATACAATTCTGTAAAGTCATCAGTTTGAGAACAAAAGAGTTCTTATACAGATTCTTACATAACTCAGTGTAATGGTACAAATCACCAAAAGGTGGCAATGCCGTCTTACATATCATAATTACTCCAAGGACACAGGTGTCTTGGCATCTTACAAGTAAGAAATACACAGAAAATACATGGCAGAATATATGTGTTAGGAAGCAAAGTGTATTACAACACTATGCATTCATATCCTGACATCTACTCTTATACGGTAGATGCCCTTAGCCCTAAATGTTAGTATAAGATATACTTAAATGCTGGCTGTCTACGGTGTACCTCTAAGGGTACCAATTAGGGTGCATGGACCTCGTGTAACATTCTGCCCCTTGTTTCCTCCAAGGGCAACACAGGCAGATGTCCAGGGAAAGGACAGAAGAAGTAGTCATTTACAAACCCGACGCGCGAGCCTTGTAAAGGAACTCGAGCTGCTCACGGTGTTGGCGCAGTGTGCACCATAGGCAGCAGAGCATAATGATCAAAATGAAAATGAAAAATGCTTGTATAATAACAAAACCTTTAAAAGCAATCTCTAACCAGGTGTTAGTTAATGCGTTATTCATATCTCCATCATTAATCAAGACGAGGACAGCTTCATTGGCTTTGGTCATATTATTGCTGATGTGGATGAAGTATGTATCTTTCCTGTCTAAAAGTGATTTCAATGTAAGTTTGACTGGGTCTATGTGTACATTAAAGTATGGCAAATATTCTGACAGTGTGAGTAGATAATCAGGGTTACCATCAATAATGTCTGCATCCATAATGGGGACGGGGGTTATAACAGTATGTCCAATAACAGTCTTCTGGTGGGGAATAAAACAAAAATTGGGGTAATCAATTGCACATGTAACAGATCCATATGTGTAAGAATTGTAATTCATGACCATGCAGTACTTGACATCGGAATTATACTGTGAGCGCACAGTAGGCAGTCTCCACTTCTGCAACTGGACAGGGCAGGTGTAGGTCGTCTTCAAAATCCATGTTGACAGTTGATGAACCTCCTCACGATAGGATTGGTAAAGCTTATCGGGAGCCAGAGTCGAGTCAAAGGAGTCGGTGCCATTCGCGGTGATGTCATCATCCATAGTGAAAGTCCAATCAATGCTGTCTGGAGAGTAACCACAAACAGGTTGAATAACATCAAATACATCACATCGGCACAAGTAAATATATTGCTTTTTCACACAGCAGTCCATGTGCGGAGACACCCAGGCATCCAGGAAAGAATGATAAACCAAGAGAGGTGGTAGATCCAGGCATTCTCTGTAGATGTCTTCATCCAAATGCCCAATGGAGTGTACCAGTGCAAGCCTGTTGAATAAAGCTGAAGTGGGATCAAAGAGTGGTAAGGAGACAGTGAAAGAAACAAACATGGTATGTGTAATGGAACACTTCTTAGCAGCAAAACAAGGACAAGTATTAGGATGTCTGGTCACAAACCCCAAATTCCTAGCTGTAGAAAGAGGAATGGTTAAAGTCTGTGGCATACACATGGAAACACAGCTAGTGGTTTTACGTCTTGGACAATATCATTTGGAGATGTGTCTATCATGTATTATGTCAGGTATTCTTCCAGAGTCTAGATCACGGAAGAGGTTATTGATGGTAGTGATGATATAGGAGCCATAAGCAGAGCAAAGTATCTCTCTAGCAATGTATTGTTTATCTGCTTCTTTTTTGTTCTGTTGTATGAGTGATCTTATCTTTAGAATCAGTGAATGCCTTAGCAATGTTGTACATATTGTACACAGTGTATCTTTCCTCCTGACTAAGGCCATCCACACCATGCAATAATGGGGGTAGTATATTGTTGACCAAACCAGTGGAGAATTTGGCAGAATGACTTTTGATAGCAGCAATGTCTTCTTTGTTCCTGATAGACATAGCCATACCAAAAAGGCCTGTGACAGTGCCTGTTGCACCTGTGACATCAGAACTGTCAACTTCACGTTTGTTACGTTTATGAGCTTGATTATCAGAAAAGGGCTTCCTCCTGAAGTTGCCTCTATGTTCAGTAGAATGGACCCTGGCAATAGGGTCTTGCGTACAAATCTGAAATGCAGCTAAACTATCAAGCAGTAATGTACTATAAAATGCTGACATATTAGTATTGTGACACATACCAAACTCTTTCATATTCCAGAAAGCAAGATTAAACAGAACAGGTATATGCATAAACTGTAAGTTATTAATCAAAAAACCTGGGAGGGCAGTGGCTGTTAGACCACATACGGGAACCAGGGGTATGCTTTGGACATTCCAAAAGCTGCTTGTCATTGGGTGGTAATACAGAGAGGTACATGGCTGCAGAAGCCATGTGGTGTATAACACAGAATTTCTGAGCAGAATCTCTGGACAAAGAATTACAGTAAGAAGGATCTATTAAGGCAGTTATGTTGTACAGACTAGAGTGTCAATGCAGTTTGTAACAAGGACAGTGAACCGTTTGGGGATAATTTAGCATTGGGCCAACCTTGGAAAGTTCCTTTGGAGAGTTTGGCCACAGGGAGAATTTGTCCTTGTGATGTGGTTTGCCACTCAATTTGAAGGGTAGATTTATCAGGAGCAACAACCGAGACAGTTAGGTAAGCATCGGAACCTTCCTGGACAGTGATCATACTATCTGGTATATTGATGGATACTCCCTCTGGAGGAGGTGCTGGAGAATTGAGGTGTCGTAGGAGGTCCAGTACCATGCCTGGGATGCAGGGGGATAACTCCTGAAAGGAGGAAATAATGGAACAGGATAGCCATCTTGTCAGTGTATCTGAAAAGGAAAATCAAAGATTAGTATGTTAGTACTATTCCACCCAATGGGGTGAGGAAAAGTAATTTAAGCTCCTTTATACAGTTTCAGCTGGTTTACATGTAACTATTTGTCAGTCAACTTGTTGTTGTGGAGGAGTCTAACTTGATAGACTGCCGGACTGAGCTTGTTGACAATAGGGTATGGGCCTTCCCACTTGTTGGAGAAGGAGTGGGTGGGATGTGCAAATCAAAGTACCATTATCTGATCTCCAACTTGCCAATCCACTTCTTGTGCATGTTTGTCAAACTGTATTTTGGATTGTTGCTGGGCCTTGCCCATGCAGTTGTCAGCATACAGGTGTGTGTGTATGAGATCTTTCCTAAGTTTTTCCACATATTGGTCCACAGACACACGGTCTGCAGTGGGGGTGTGCAGGGCAAACAACAGGTGTTCAGGTAATCTCATCTGTCTACCAGTCATCACCTCAAAGGGTGTGAGCTGGGTGGTGGCTGAGGGTGTCCCCCTAATTGCCATAAGGAGTAATGGCAATAGGGAATCCCAGGTTTTGGGATTGTTCTCAATGAATTTGGAAAGCATTTGCTTAATCCAGCTGTTGGCTATCTCTACTTGGCCTGAGGATTGAGTGTGGTAAGGTATGTGGAACTTCTGTTGAACTCCAAGGAGCTCAAGGGATTCTTTCATCAACTCACCTGTAAAACTGGTTCCTTTGTCAGAGTCTACCTTGAGAGGTCGACCCCACCTGGAGAAAATCTGTTCCACCAGGATTTTGGCAGTAGTTTTCACTGTACATGTCTTAGTGGGGAAAGCTTCTACCCACTTAGAGAAAAGGTCAGTTACCATAAAAGCATATTTATTATTTCTACTAGTGTTGGTCAGAGGGCCAATGAAATCAATTTGAATGGCATGCCAAGGGCCAGAATGTCTTTGTGGTAAGAGTTTGGCATTTTGTTTGGTAGGGATGGGGTTGTTTTGAGCACAAACAAGACAGTTGTCTATGTATTGTTTAACATCTTTGGTGATACCAGGCCACCAGGCGGTGGTCTTGAGTTGTTGGAGGGTATTTTCTGCTCCCTGGTATCCACCAGTAGGGGTGTCATGCACTTGGTGCAAAAATTCAGGTCTTAAATGTCTGGGGACTACCCACAACTTAGTGGTGGAGTCATCTGGTTGGAACCAAATGAGCTTGTCATCTGGTGACAAGCGCAACTTACCTTCATGCCTCCGATAGGGGTTGTGTGTGGGAAGTTTCTCTTCAGTACCTTTGTCAAAGAATCTGAACACCTCTTTGAGTTCAGTGTCAAGCTGCTGGGCTGCAGAGATGTCCAAGGGGGAAAAGGTTCAGGTTTCTTCCTGAGTGCTGCAATGTGTACAGCTGCATTAGCCTCTGGATGGTTTATCATCCAGACGTCCCCCCCTCGGGCCCCTTCCTTAGCAAGGGTGTCTGCTGTGTCATTGAAGGCATGATAGGGGTCATGGAGAGAGTGGGCTTTAACTTTGTTTACATAGAGTTTATGTGCAAATTTTTGTGCCAGTGAATGTATGTATATTACCAATTCCTTGTACTTCACTGGGCTGCCATCAGAGGAGAGGAAGGAGTTTGTCTGCCAGAAAGGAAGAAATTCTGTAAGGGAACAACAAACCCAGTTAGAGTCTGTTAAGGTGATGGTTTCCTCGGTTCCATGCTGGATGAACTCGAGGACACAGGCCACTGCTGCCATCTCTGCATATTGTGATGATGCTACACTACAGCGCTTAGATATTTTAACAGTGTTCCCATAAGGGTAAATCACTAAAATGCCCATCCCTGCAATTTGTTCTCCCTGATAGTAGGATGCTGAACCATCAGTAAAGACATGGCACAAAGAAGTGTTATCAAGTATTTGTGGCATGGCAGGAAGGAAAGGACCTGGATTGGGAAGATCAGTTGACTGTAGTGTACAGTCATGGGGTTCTCCCTGGAAAAGGAGGCCATGAGCTAACATAGATGGAACTCTAGTTGGTTGTACCTGTATGTCTCTGTCCTGGAGAAGAAGTGACCAGTGCATCAGTCAGATGTTAGAGACTGACCCATCCTTCACTCTATCTGAGAGCAGAAAGGTGGTTGGGGTGTGGTTGGTGTTAATGATCAGTGGTGAGTACCCAATGATACACAGGAAGTGCTTGACAGCCCAGTAGGTAGCCAGAAGGTTCCTTTCACAAAGGCCATATTTCTGTTCCACTGAGGTCAAGAGCTGTGAGGCATATGCAATGGGTCTCAAGGTGCCGTGCACCTTCTGAGCCAACACTGCTGACATAGCAGTGTCAGAGGTAGCACATTCCAGATGAAATGGTAGTGCTGGATTGGGGTTAACCAGAGCTGGGGCAGAGGCCAAGGCCTGCTTCAGTGATGTCACAGCCTGGGTGTGTATGGGGCCCCAAGTCCATGGTACATCCTTTTTGAGTAATTCATACAGAGGAGCAGCTTTCTGAGCAAAATCACTGATAAAGTCTCTCGAATAGTTCACCATACCTAGAAACCTTTGAAGAGTTGCGACACTGGTAGGTAATGGCAAGTCTTGCAATCCCTGTACCTTCTTCCAGGTAGGGCTTTGACCTTGGTCAGTTATTTTTAGACCCAGAAAGACTACTTCTTTCTGACACAACTGTGCTTTTGCTGGATTACATTTTAGGCCTACTCTTTGAATGAGAGTCAGTAGTTCGTCCATGAGATCCAAATTTTGTTCCTGTGTGGCTGCTGCCAGAAACAGGTCATCCACATATTGTAAGAGACATTGGGGAGTAGAGAAACTCTCGAGGGAGTCCATCATGTGGAGATGGAACAGGGATGGACTGTTATGGAATCCTTGTGGCAAGCAGGTCCACATGTACTGTCTTCCTTCAAAGGTGAAGGCGAACTTATATTGACTTTTAAGGGCCAATGGCAATGACAAAAAAACATTGGAGATGTCCAGGGCACTGAACCATTTCAAATCAGGGGTCAGAAGTTGTAGCACATCTGGTGCTGATGCTACAGTTGGAGAACAACTGGGGGTGACCTGTTTCAGTTTCTTGTAGTCAATAGTAAGTCTCCAGGCACCTGTGGTTTTTTTTACAGGCCATACTGGGGAGTTGGCAGTGGAAACACAAGTTCTGATTACTCCTTGTTTGAGGAGTGACATGATCGTTTCTCTGAGGGAAGGCAAGGCCTCACTTGGGAAAGGATATTGCCTTTGCCTCTCATGTGCTGGGCCTGGCACTTCAATGACGGTGCGCATTCTACCACAGTCATGCTTGTTGACTGCAAATGCTTCCAAATGTCATTGCAAAATAGGTAGGAGTTTCAGAAAATGTTCATGATTCTTGAACAAATCTGTGACATCATACTGTTTGTCACTGGCAGATAACGTTGCCACAACATGTGAATCAGGAATCAACATGGTATGATATTGACCCTGAATCTGTATCAGTAGCATGTTGGCTAGGTCCACCACACAGCCGTGTGGTGCAAGGAAATCAATCCCTATAATACTAGGATGATCATACAATACCATTAATTGGAAAGTGTGTGAGGCCTTTAGATGGCCTAGCTCTACCGGTAGGGGTAGAGAACAGTATGCAGGTAGCCTAGTACCGTCAACTCCTGATATGTTGGTCCTCCGTCCGGTGGACCAAGGGGATGTGTCCGGGTGTTCGTCATGTAGCACAGATACAGCTGCACCTGTATCTAACAAAACTACTAGTAGGCGGCCCCCGATCTCGGCCTCGGTGCAGGGCCATCCGTTTGTATCCAAGACTAGCTTGTTTACAATCTGGACTGGGGCCTGTAATTGTCAATCTGTTTTGCCAGAAGCATGCAGAGGTTGGGCCTGGCTCACGCGAATCACTTCACCATGTTGCGCTGATGCTATATAGCGAGGAGCTTCTGGGTTCAGACCTGTATGGGCCTGAGGGCCTGCACCACCGGTGTCCCCATGGCCGGTTGGGGCCTGGGCCACCGGTTGTACCACTGCAAGGGTCTGTGTGGGAACAGCATCCACCACAGAGCGCACTTGTCCCAGGAGCTCTCAAAATTTCTGATTCTCTTCAGCTATCTCCCTATATGAAGGACCCATTCTCTGTTGTTGTGGTTTACTTCTACCCTTAGGCTTCCTGTTCTTATGCCAATTCCGGTTCCCACCCCACTGTTGTTGTTGTTGTTGTTGATGGGCCTGTTGGGAGTGTTGATTATCAGCTGGAGGGGCTTGCTGATGTTGGGCCTGTTGGCATTTGGCCTGCCCTTCCACTGTGTAGTGCGTCGTGGCCTCTGGAGTGAACTCCATGGCAGCTACCTTTTTGGAACCGGAGCCCAGATCACGGATATAGAGTTGATACACTGTCTCAGTTTTCTGAAGAATGTCGGCAAGCCTATACATATTGGGGTAGGTGGTTGGCTCTACCTTTTCTCTCACTGCTGGAATCATGTTCCTAAGGAACAGGGTCTTATATTCAATGAGGTCTACATCCGCAGCTTCTTGTGCCAGGTGCTTTCCTGCTCGGTAGGCCATCCAGAGTCTCTGGTGATAAGTCGCTGGACTTTCTTTTGTATTCTGCTTCACAGGATACGGAAGCATCACTCCTACTACACCAGGGCTGTGAGCAGAAATGAGCTCAGCTGCGACCTCGTCAAAGGTAGCATTCCAATCCTGGTGAACAGCATCGGGGAGTTTGGCCTACAAACCAGGATCGATGGTCTAGCGTAGTAATTGGACCTGATATTTTGCAGCGAGGCTAAGCATCTCACATTTAGAACGCACCTTCTCCAAGTGACAGCTGAGGTTGTCGGACGGATTCATCCGACCAATGCTGTCAGCAATTTGCTGAACAGAGTAGGCCTTTTGTAGGGGATTAGTGGGTCGATCAGGCAAAGGTAGATTGTCTCGAGCGCCATCCAGGGCAGCCCGAGCTTCAGCTTCAGCTGCAGTATGGACAATCCCTTCCTGAGTGCTGGCCTCTTGCAGAAGCTGCCTAATCTGGGTTTTAATAGACCGTTAACCCCTCTCAGGAAGAGGTACATTACCTATTGCAGTTTCAATCATGGTTTCTATCTCCTGCCTGTCTTCCATATTAATAACGGCTACTGGAGGTGCCGTAAGGACCAGGCTTGGGCCTGCTCCCCCCCTATCATGGGGGCTGCCATGTTGGTGTCTCCCATGATGAGCGTCACAACATCGCCGACGTGTGACATGGGGAGTTGGGGGCGGGGACCTGCCATGCTGTGGATGGCTGGGTGTGGTCTCTGGGCCATAGCAGGGGTGTGACTGGGTGTTGTATTGTGAAATTTCATCATCAGATAACTCCCCTTCTGATGATGAATGAAAAGCAGGGGCTACGCCTCCCATTGCCTTAACATGTCCAGCCAGAACCTCTCGCTGATGGCGCAGTGTTGCCATCTTAGTTCTACATTCATCGTGACTCACACTTGCAGCATCCATATCAACCTCATCTTGCTTTTGTTTTTGCAAAACTCTATATGCGGCGCTCAATTCATGATTGTCCCTGTAAGCCATGTCTAAATCATTACGTACCTGGTTTATCTCGCCCTGCAGCTCACCCATTTCATCACTCAGCTGAGCATTCGCAGCACTCAGAAAATCATTCATTTGCACTGCCTGACTCTTATCCTGTCTCAGACTTTCACACTCCTGCTTCAACATACATATTTCCTGTTCTCCAGCTTGAGCTGAATGATGCAATAGTGAATCCTTTTCATTTTGCAGAGTTTGGAGTTCATACTCCAAGTTCTGCTGCAGTCTAATACATTCTGTTTCCTGCAATCTCATCTGTTGCTTAAGAGATGAAATCTGCAGATCAAGGGTTCGAAACCTCGCTTCAGAGGCTTCTAAAGCAGCATAGAGAGCCGCGACCATCAACCCTTTAGCATGACGCTTATTGGTTGATTGTCTCATCTTTGCATACTGGGTTGAAATCCCCAGTATAGGGTTTTCGGATTGACTTGCATCCTGCGTGAAGTCAGCTCATCCTCCATGGGAGGCAAAGAAGTTTGAGACATCGAGTCTCAGTTCTGCGCAGATATCTGATACTGTGGCCATTGTGTGGGAGGGAACAAAAATTAAAACTGTGAAAAGGCACCGTGCTGCATATCGATCCACAGCACGAGTACTTTATACACAGCCGGGGCTACTGTATTAGTTGCAGACTTGCAATTCAAAACTGCTATGGAGTGGGTCAAGACAGCATCGACGACACCCAAAAAGTCAGCCAGACTTTGAAAGTTACTACAAACTGGTTTTAAAAAGAGAGAGGTGATACGGGAATGTACACCTTCTGTCCCCGTGGGATAGGGAAAGATTTCAGCTACAAGTGAAAACTTACAAACACCAAATATCACCTGCACATGGTTGCCAATTTGTTGGGAGGTCTAAACCTCACTTTCAGATTCTTGACGATATTGGGAATGCAAGTAATCACAGACACATTGCATTAGAGTAATAAACAAGTTTATTACTACAAAAGGGATAATCTAAATATTGATATTCTTTTGATGCAGGAAACCCATCTTCTGGCTATGGAAATAAATGGGTTACACTGACAGGGTTTCTCTCAGATTTTTACTGCCTGTGGGTCATCATCTAGCAGAGGGGTGGCAATTTTGGTCAAAAGACATATGTCATTCATGGCAGAAGAGAGTTTAGCAGACCCGGAAGGTAGATTTATTATTGTTAAAGGCATCCTTAACAATATTAGTATAATTCTGGGTGCAATCTACAGTCCAGTTGGAGGAGGTGCTGATTTCCTTATGAGTTTGGCTCATAAGCTGAGCGGATTGCTGCCCTCCATGTTAATTCTGGGTGGTGACTGGAACATTGCCCCTTCACAGGACCTGGGCAAAATTTATAGGCCATTAAAACCCCTATCTTCTCCACAACTAGCTCTGAGAGACTTTATGAAGCTATTGGGTTTATGTGATCCATGGTGTCTGCTCAACCCCTCTAGCCAGCTCTGTTCCTTCTACTCCCAGGTCCACCAGTCATGGTCCAGATTGGATTTTATCCTAATCAGCACCTCTCTCTTAACTGGCCTTCACCAGACAGGAATCAAACCAACTGTTATATCTGATCACTCAGTGGCATGGATTTTGATTTCACCTGACCCGAACCTTCAAAGGGATACTTCCTGGAAACTAAACACGCAACTCCTAAAAGAGTAGAGAATAATTTCCCACATTAAGACGCCAATCTCCTCCTTTATAGACTTCAATAAAGATTCTACAAATAGGGAGGACTTGATTTGGTGTTCTCTCAAATGCTACATCAGGGGGAGAATTCATTAAGTTAGCTTCCAAAGAAAAAAGCAAAGAGAGGCTAGAGTTATTTCATTGTCAAATCAAATAAGGGTTGCTGAAAGCAATCTATCCTCTTCCACTTCCTCAACCTCCTTGGAAACCTTACTAAAGCTTCAGAATGAATATGCAGACCTGTTAAGGGAAAAGGCAGAATATGCCATCCTTAAAACTAAGGCTCGTTACATCGAACAAGGCGAGAAACTAAGTAGAATGTTAGCCCTTCATCTACGGGAAGTAGAACATTCGAGGTTAATCCCCTCACTGCAAGCTCCAGATGGCTCAATTAAAACCTCCCCCTCATGATATTTCCCAGGTATTTGAGTCCTTTTACAAAGCTTTATACAGTAAATGTCCTTCCCAACCTTCTCATTATTGCATAGAACATTTCCTGGAGGGCCTCAACCTTCCCTCTCTGCAGGCTCATCATTGTACGATTCTGTCAGCTCCAATCACTTTGGGGGAGGTAGTGGATGCAATTAATGGGTTATCACTGGACAAGTCACCTGGTCCTGATGGCTTTCCTGCCAATTTCTACAAAACCTTCTGTAAGGAATTAGCCCCCCTTCTTTTGAAATTATTTGAGAATATGTTCACCTCAGACCCTCTAGACCCCACCTTGCTGAAAGTTATGATAGTCCTGATCCTGAAACCAGACAAACCTCATAGTGAGCCCGCTAGCTACCATCCAATTTCATTATTAAACTACGATATTAAAATCTTAACAAAAATTATATCTCTCAGAATTAAAAAGATCTGGTCTCATTTGCTGAGCCCTGAGCAGGTGGGGTTCGTGTAAGGCCGATCTTCTGCCGACCACCTGCAAACCCTTTCACATATTCTTCAGGTTGCCCAAAACTCTCAGATCCCCATGACTTTAATCTCACTAGATGCAGAAAAAGCTTTTGATAGAGTAAACTGGGATTTCCTTTGGGCAACTCTTAAGAAAATGGGTTTCCCAGCAACTTTCATTCAATGGGTGCAGACAGTATACAAAGCCCCCACAGCAATAATTTACTGTAATTGAGTTTTCTCTTCATGGTTCTCCCTGTTTACTGGCACCAGACAAGGTTGTCCTTTGTCTCCTTTTTTACTTAATTAATATTTGGAACCCCTTCTACTTAGTATTAAGCGTTCGCCTCAGGTTGTAGGCTGTTCAGTGTATCGGCAATCTTTGACCCTCTCAGTGTATGCTGATGATATCCTTCTACATTTGGCCTATCCAGAAATCTCGCTAACACATGCATTACAAATTGTTGAGCAGTATGGACATGTAGCTAATTACAAGTTAAATTTATCCAAATCAGTAATATTCCCTTTAAATGCCCTCACCCACCAGGCTAGTTTCACTCACTTCGTTATGAAGTGGTCCTCATACTCAATTAAATATTTAGGTATACATCTCACTAGAGACCCAGAGGCTCTCAGGAGACTCAGTCTGGATGACTTGGTGTTGAACATTCTGCAAGATCTCCAAAGATGGGTCAAGCTCCCACTTTTGTTATGGGGTCGCATTAGTATTATAAAAATGAATGTTTTGCCCTGACTTTTCTATCCTTTAAATTTACTGAATCTTTGGATCCCAATGTCTTATTTCTGGCAACTCCACTCCAACCTTTCTAAGTTTATTTGGCAGGGCAGACATCCTAGACGGGCTACCCTAAAACTTAACTTCCCTAAAGAGTGAGGCAGACTCTGCCTCCCTAACTTTATTTTTTACTATTGGGTGAATCATTTGTCCAAAATGGAGAGATGGTTCTTGGCTACACCTGATGAACATCTTCCCATTTGGCTACAGCTAGAGAGAAAGCTTCTAGAGTTGCATTATCTCAACTCACCCAATGTTTTTTACAATACTCCCTCTGCTTTATCAACTCTCATACAAGATTCGGTTGTGGGGGTCTCTGTTAAAGTTTTAACCTAATGCTGGAATTTCTTCAACATTTCGCCTAAAAGGGACACTGTTCAACCCCTTATTTCAAACCCTAATATCAAAATAGGGGGTTCGCCGCTTTCTCCAGAGTGGCTTCCCCAATTACAGGGTATCCTGGTGAAAAACCTATTTTCCCAGGGTGCTCTCTTCTCTTCCCCCGAAATTATAGCTAAATTTAATATACCTCAGAAACATATATTTAAGGTTTTCCAGTTGAGACATCTTATGGTCTCTATCTTTGGGACCACTTTTGTGCAGTTCCAAGTCAGGTCCTTCTTGGACCAGATTCAGGACTATGCAATCAAGCCCCATGGAATTTCAAAGATATATTCCTTTCTTCTGGGTATCAAATTCCCTAATGCCCTCCCAGGATCCAAAATTTGGATCTCCCTCCTGCCGGACACCACTCTGGTTTGGAGCTATCTTACTCAAGACAGGCATAGACTTATTCAGTACCACATATTAAACAATCTGTACTATACACCAGTTAAGCTTGCCAAATTGGGCCTATGGCTGTCTGCACATGGAGTGGTACAGTTGAAGGGAACCTGATACATATCTTCTGGCATTGCAATAAGGCGGCCCCGTTATGGAACACAATTCGATCCAATCTAGACCCTCTACTGGGATTGGATGAATTGTTTATCATAGAAATATGTATCCTAGGGATGTTCTCCAATATTAGGGTTCAGGAACGCAGATTTCACATGGCTCTAATCTCTATAGTAATCAAAAGACTGGTTCTTAAGTACTGGATGGACCAACTGGTTATATCATATGCTGAATGGCTGAAGGAAATGACACTCTGTTTCAATACTGAGAAACTAATAGCCAGCTTCTGGAACCATATAGACTCATTTAACTATAAATGGGGTAAACTACATGCTTTATATTTGAATTAAGACCCATGTAATGCATGCCTCTGATCACTTCTATTAGTTTTTCCTTTTCTCTGGTACTTTGTTATTGCTGGGATCCTATCGTTATGTTACTTCCCTGTCATGTGGTTTTTTGTAAGACACACTCCAGGAAAGGGTAGCGGGTTGGGAGGGATGGATGGAGGGGAGGGGAGTGGAGGGGAGGTGTATTAGTAACATTATTATTTTGGTTATATTTGATCCAGAGAAAGTCTGTACTCATGTTTCCACTGATTTATTTTTGTTATTTGTGTGTGGTTAATCTACCTTCTTGTTTTATAGTTGGTGTTATGATATAAAACTAATAAAGATGCTGGATTTCAGAATGATAATGAGAAATAGTGAATGTAATGTGGCAGCAGGAACAAAACAGAAAGAGAAACAGTAGTGTAGACAGAAATGTTAAAAACAACACAAAAACAAGCGCAAATGAAAATGCAAAGGGTAACGCACATGGTGGCGTAGACATGAACGGTAAGTGAAATGGGAACGGAACCGCAAGCATGTAAGCATGCACTCCAGTCCCTCCGTAGACATGCATATGTATGTAGGTTTGGAAGCAAAGGGCCCATTAGGCCCTGTACTTACATGTGTTGAACAATAGTGACCAAATTGTCAGCATAGCCTTCTTATTACCCCACCTCATGTACCCCAGTACAGAGAAATTGTGAAATGCAAGGCAAAACTTAATGCATAACAGCAACATCATTTTGCATCACAGGTGTGAAAGCACATTTTGGGCAGGATGTAAAAAATGACAACTGTACTATTCATGAGGTGGTGTGAAAAAATGACAATGTTGAAAATTTGTCATCAAAACACTGAAAAGTACTAAAGTTACAGTATGTGTGTGTGTTGAATAAATTCAATGGATGCATGTAACTCGGGCATTTTTAGGAATTATTACACCAGATTTTAAGCATGGCCTTGTGGAGACCCCAACTCATAAACACTGGCACTGCCATTTCATTAATTGGTCCTGAAAGGTGATTTCATGCAGCCTATGTGCCATTCTGTGCCACAGAAGCAAAAACACGTTTCAGGCAGGATACAAAAAATTACAGGTGTACTGTTCATGAGGTGGTGCGAAAAAAATGGCAATGTTGAAAATTTGGAGTGAAAATATAAAAATTTGCCAAAGTTATGAATATACGTAGCAAAATTTCATTGATCGCACATAACTCAGGCAATGTTTGGTATTTTTGCAACAAATTTGCAACATGGGCTTTTTGGGACCCCACCTCATGAAACCTGATACTTTCATTTCATTAATTGGTCCCAAAAGGTGATTTCGCACATTGATCATGAAATCACCTTTTGAGACAGAATAACAAAATGACAGTGCCAGTGAAGTGGGATCCCAAAAAGCCCACACTGAAAATTTAGTGAAAAAATAATGAAAAATGGCCAAGATATCAACGTGAGTTCAAAAAGCTATTGACAGCCATTATACAGCGCTTACCTTGATTCTTCAGTTTGTGGTTTGGCTTTGAAGACTGCAGATGTGTCCCAGTCCACAGAAGATGACAGAAGAGGATCTCCAGTGGTAAGTATAGGGCAAGGTGGAGTGAGGGGTGGTGGGTTGCTCAGTGGGAGGGTCGGGATGGGGAGGAGGGATGGGGAGGTGATGAGGGACCATTTTCCTTTTTACAGGATAAAAACAAAAAAACAGATGTTACGGGACAGTTTTCTTTTTTTCAGGGAAGCACCAAGTTATCTCAATGGCAAGAATGCCAACCTCCCCCACAGCAATGGCACAATACTGATGCAGGTATTGTGCCACCTCTTATGTGGGTGTTTTCTGTGGGGGCTCTGCCGCCCACACCCCTGGACTCTAGGATTCCAACTCCAAGTCGGAGTTGGTCTGGGGAAAGACGAAACACAGAAAAGGACCATTACAGAGAATGTTGCCATAATGGTCTTTTTTTGTGTTTCGCCGTTGGGGTGTCGACAACAAGGAGTGATATGTTTTTTCAGGTACATGTTGATTATTTCAGGACAACTGGGGTGGGCTTCTCAGTGTCCCACCATACAGGGGGGAACATAAGTGGGGACACTGGGAGTGTGTTCCCCAGTGTCCCACACTGTTGGGGGGTGTCGTAATGCCAGCACAGGGATTGGGCACCCCAATACCAGCAAAAGAATAATGAATAAAATAAATATTTTGGGACACTGGGGGTTGGCTCCCCAGTGTCCAACAGTACTGGTGGTGTTATGGAGGTATGACATAACTGGGGACACTGGAAGTGGGCTCCTCAGTGTCCCACCTTGGGGAGGATACTGCCAACATGGGTATTGGGCATCCTGTTGATGGTAATATGGGAGACTGTTGTGTTCAGATGGGGACACTGGCATCTAGTACTGACAGGTGAAATGGGCACCCCGATGTCAGCAATGTGGGAGACTGTTGTGTTCAGTTGGGGACATTGGCATCTAGTGCCGACACAGGGAATGGGCACCGTGATGTCAGTAGAAACATTTTTTCTTTTAAAATAAATGTTCCCAGATTTTTGTCTCATGAAGTAGGAACCTACTTCATATCTCATCATATGAATCAAGACCCCTACTTCGTATGATGCTGATATGGGCAAAGAATTTAAATGTCAAATAAAACACTCTTTGAGGGTATTTTTCCAGCAATAAAGTGCAGAAAGCACCTAAGGGGTCCCAATAAGCAAGCAACATGTTTTGTTTCCTCCCCAGAATATCATTTTGGGAGGTTTCCAAATTAGAATTTTTCAGACAAAACTGAAAATAAGATGGCGGCCATATGAAAATAAATGTTCTCATATGAAGCAGGATTCCTTCTTCATTTCATATTGTCATTCTTACTCAACATGCTCAGAAATTATTTTTTTTAATTTGTAAATTGCAATAACTTAATAACTGCTTATTATTTTTCACCAGACTAGCAAAAGGCACATCTGTATGGTAGTCCCTTTATGTCCTAAATATTTTAGACCAAAAAAACAAACACCGGGACTGTAGGCAAGTTTAAAGAAAAATCCCAGCAAAGTCAATGAGAGAAAACATGCTTTTTTCACATCTCCATAACTTAGAGACTGCACATCCAACCAGAACATATCTTGTCACATCAGGAGATCTACCTCACAGGGCACTGCATAGCAAATATTTTTTGCAAATCTATTGAATGGTTGCAGAGTTATTAAAGTACAAAATTTTGAGTTAAACATTAAAGTGCCTACTTAATCCTAATTATATGCATTGTGTCCCATTTTATATACATATATATATATATATATATATATATATATATATATATATATATATATATATTAGGGCAACAAACTCTGTTTAATGCATTAGTTAGGGTTGTTTCACAGCCACAAAAGTGAGGAAATTCAGTGTTAGGGTTCAAAAAACCCCTTGGACCCCCCAGCCCACCTCCAACCAGCATTGGGGTGCGCACTGGGGTCATCAGCCCTAACTCTCACCCCATCACATGTGTAAAGAAGCAGAGGTATAGGAGAACGGGGTGAGATCTCAGTGGTGCCACCAAGTTGTAACCCCTAGGTGACGCTATCCCATGGGCTACTACCTCTGCCTGCCCGGCTAGTAGCAGATTAAGGAGCATGGGTACTGAAACGGGCATCTCCACCCAGAGATCAGGGTTGTTAATGGTCAAGCTAACCTGGGCACAGCCCTCCGGGACAGTGTAACCCCATTCTTTCCCTTCTAGTGGCCTGAACAATACACAATAATCACCTTCACAATGACCCTTATTCACCATGCAATTACCCACACTGTTTGCACTTACCACCAGGGCTGGTTCCTCTAGCTTGACCCTGGGGACCCTCTGTAAAACAAGGTTATGAACAGAAAATAGCAACAATACAGTACTATTAGCACAAACTGGAACCACAGTCAGGTTAAATGCAAAAAGAGTTAGATCTGATTTATTCAGGGGACTTGAACAAGGGAGGGATGTAATCAGGTTGATTTGCTTAAAGACTATATCAATCAGACAGTTATGCATGCATTTCAGAGTCCCTAGACAGTCACACACTCTGGGTATCCGGGTAGGAAGACGGTGGGCTAGCCAGGAACATTGCCCGGGGCAGGCTGGCTTTGCAGCATGATGGGGCCCTGTGATGGAAGAAAGCAAAATGCACAACACGCACTATTTGTAATCTGGAGTCGTAGGCCTCAGTTTGTAACAGAAAAGACAATAAAGCAATCAGATGACTACACTTTAGTTTAGCTTTTGTTGCAGGGAGCTACCCTGATGTTTACTCACGATACCCAATACTGGACACAGGCAGGATGAAATTGAGACTGCAGGTTGTTGATCTGGAATGCCAGGAGAAGCAGGGCCCACATGAATCACCGAGGTATTGTTCCTGTTCAAGGCATTGAGCAGGGGGCTGATCCCCAGGCAGGTCTCTCATCGATGACTTTCTCTGTGTAGCGTGTATTCAGGCTGGGCCAGTGTTGCAAAGCCCAGGCCAAATGGAGAAGAATACGGATTTCAGTACCTGGAGCTGGAAAGCAAAACACATTTCAGACACACAGTGGGGAACCAAGTCACGACCCACTAACAGCTCACAGCACTTTTACATGTAAGAAATTCTACTGTACCAGCAGATTACTTTCTGGTCACAATTACAGAGTCTCTGCACAAACCAGGAGTTCAGACGTGGCTAGAAATCCTGACAGGCCGATCGCATTCAGCAAATCTTTGGTCTTCTTCAGGTTAAAGCCTGGTCACTGTCCAGTGGCTTAAATTGTTCTCACAACTCAGATTCAGTCCAAAAAGGCACAGGTTCCCTCTCAGGGACAGCAGGCAGGCATGCAGGCCAAAACTCAGGCCTTTCCACAGTTCTTCCACACAAAACTACTCAGGTTTGCTGCTCGGCTATCTTGAGCTGTTACTTCTTCACTTCCCAACTCAGATCTGAAGCTAGCTGCAAGCAGCCTGGGACTTTCCCCAGGATCCAAAAGGTTTGGTTAGATGATTCCTCTGTCAGTCACAACAAGGGCTCCCCCTCCAGGTTCATGTAGGCGCCAAAAGCCCAAAACTACAATTCCTACAGAATTTTGCTCCCACAAAGCCCCTGGGGACAGGCTCCATTTTAAAGTCCCCAAAGGGTACTGATTGGCCCTTTCTAGCAGTCCAGGACCAAGATGGTGGAGACAAGTGGAAATGTCCATGCTGCAAAGAAGGCAGGTTAGACAAACTGCGATATTATTACTGTTCTAATAAATGATCATCAAACAAGTACATCTTCTAACAGAGCTCCCTCTGCGCTACTAGCGATGGCAGAATGAGCATTATTTGGCAGCCCAGGTGGGATTTGAGCATAGAAACACTCATCCCCCTCCCAGATTAATTATGACTGCAATCCAGGCAGCTATGAAAGAGACAGTACACAGAGGCTATACAGGCACTCTCTGGCAAAACATTTAAACTGCTAAAACGCAGGACACCAGCCTAGTAGTGATCATTTAGGCAAGCTCAAGGAAGACTTTTCAGGAACCCCCATTTGTAAGGGGGTTACACACTTCCCTGCTTGGAGAAAACTTGGCATCCGCATCAAGTCTGTACCATCACACTATTGAAAATACAATATAAATGAGACAGGTATAACATTAGCATGCTATGCAAATATCATCTGAAGCATCATTTAACATAAATGTATTACTTTACTATACATATTCACTACACTTCACAATACTATATCCATAATGACAATATTTATGCATGTTTCATACAGGTAATACTGATTTCACTATGATTAACATACTTTAAACATCATTATACTGATTCATGTAATAACTTCTTGTACGTTAAACAGTGTAAGAGGGGGCCCTTCCCTATCAACTAATGTGGGGCTGGATGGGGCATGGGCACCATATTGATAAGGAAGAGCAATTGACCTGGAATTGGCCCTTAAGCTCAGTTTGGGTAGTGAGCTCTGAGAAACATAAATACCTTTGTGAACCACATTGAAAGGCAAATCCACTGGCCTCCTGGGAGAATCATAACTGAAGTGTAGCACTGGCTTGACAGCTCTGCCAGTCTTTCTGGGGGAAACAACCACAGTCTCTGTACTGTCAGCACTAGTCTTGGTGCTTTTGTCACTCGTGAGGGGTGTCTCTGTAAGGATGGGAATGTCCAAATTGGGAGCATTGTCAGCTCCTTGCTCTGTAGGCTCTGGTTCCACAACACTTTGCTCATTATGAGAAGGTTTGGGCACAGTTAGGCTTTGTGGCACCTAAAGGGGGCTATCAGCACTCTCATACTGTTCTTCAAGTTCTGATGAGTCACCAGAGAGACTCAGAGCATCAGACCCTTCTTTGGGCAAGTCACACAGTCCCATGAAACACAGGGAGTCTGCAGCCTTAGACGTAATACTTTGCACTTCACTTTCAGGGAGCATTAGCTCCAAGGATGAAGCTGGGGGGGTTAGGCAGTCCAGAAGGCCCAGCTTCATCCCCACAATTAATCATAGAGTTACCCTGAAACAGCTGACTCAATTCATACGAGGGGTAATAGGTATTGTCACACTCACTATCATCAGAGGTGGACTGACAGTCACTATCATTCTGGGCCTGCTGTAGGGGAAACCTTAAATCTATAACCACTGGGGTAGGTTTACTCTGTCTCTTTTTTTGTAGCAGCATGAGTCACCGGCCCAGAGGAGGCAATGTCTGCTGGCTCAGCTTCAATAATAACTTGGCTGATAGGCAGCAAGTGGTTACGGTGCATGGTCTTGACAGCTTTGAAGTTATTCTCTGGGTGTACCTTATACACTGGTAGATCATCCAATGTTCTAACTACTACATGAGAAAGATGGTGCCACCTATCAGCAATTTTGCACTTGCCATGTAGTCCCAAATTGCACAACAACACATGGTCTCTGGGCTGTAGCTCTTGAGCCTTTACTTTCTTATCGTGCCTCTCTTTGTTGGTGAGATTTCTCTTGGTGGCCATTGTCTGGGCCAGTTGATATGAATGGTTCAATTGAGCTTTCAGTTTCTGTACATACTGTAGGTAGTTTTCGGCCTGGACCCCATCTGGAGAGACCCCAAAGCAGACAACAACTGGCAGTCAGGCCTCCCTCCCTCCTGAACATGAGATGTAGGGGGAGAACCCAGTAGCATAATTTTGGTGCAATTGTATGTGTGTACCAAGGTGCTAATCTGATGGCTCCATTTATGCTTGTCTTTTGGATGGAGGGTGCCCAGCATGTCTAGAAGGGAGCAGTTAAAATGTTCTGGCTATGGGTCCCCCTGTGGGTGATAGGGGGTGGTTCTTGACTTCCGCACCCCCCACAGAAAGAGCATTTCTTTGATTAGCCTACTTTCAATGTCTCTGCCTTGGTCAGAGTTGATCCACTGGGGGGGCACCATAGTGGATGAAGAATTTTTCCACTAGCACCTTGGCCACGGTAGAGGCCTTTTGATCTTCAGTTGTGAAATGATCTGTAACCAGTAACACATTGCCAATATTCTGTTGATCAGGTTCTAAACACAAAAAATCTATGCAGACCAGTTCCATGGGGGCACTGGTAGTGAAATTGACAAGGGGGGCAGTCCTCTGAGGCAGGGCTTTTCTTTGAAGGCAATGACTACAGGTCATTACATGGTGCTCAACATCGTCCCCCATCTTGGGCCAGTAGAATCAAGATCATACCAGGTTAAGAGTCCTGTCGATACTGAGGTGTCCCATGTGATCATGGAGGGACCTCAGTACCAAGTGTTTAAAGGCCATGGGCAGGACCATTTGTTGATTGTCTACTTGACCACTACGATCCACTGTCTCTCTGGATAACAACTGATTGACCAAATTCAACCAGGGGCCCTCTTTAAACAATAGGGCAGTTCGCAGGTCAGGGGAATGCAACTTAGACACATCTTTCCCCACACGCAGTGCATCAAGTGCTGGCTGAATCATAGAATCCTGGGATTGAGCCCACTGAATGCTGTCATTGTCAAATAGAGGTAGTGCACTAATATCTAGAGCAGAGAAATGGCAATAGGCAGCTGGTATGCAGGTATCAGGAGGGCCCAAGCAATCTACTAAACAGTCCACTGTGTCCACAGGCATCTGTTCATCTCTGTCAAACATTTGGCACAATGCTTGGATGTCAGGTTCAGACAGCCTGACCCAATCATGCTTGCAAGCTGGCCTTCATGACAGGGCATCAGCATCATTATGGTTCAGTCCCGGTCTATACTCAACTGCATAATCATAGGTTGATGAGGTGGAAAGAAACCGGTGTCCAGTGGCATCTAACTTAGCTGAAGTCTGCACATAGGTTAACGGGTTATTGTCAGTCTTCACCAATATCTTTTCCCCATAGAGGTGCTCATGAAACTGGTCAATAATGGCCCATTTTAGGGCAAGGAACTCCAGCTTGTGCACAGGATAGTTTCGCTCTGACGGGGTCAAGTTTCTGCTGGTGAAAGCTACTGGTCTCAAACCATCCTCATGGTCTTGATACAGCACAGCTCCTAGGCTCTGCAGACTAACATCCGTATGCAGCACATAGGGCTTTGTAAGGTCAGCATAGGCGTGGATGGGGGCATAGGTCAGATGGTAGGGCAGTTCGCAAGTCAGGGGAATGCAACTTAGACACATCTTTCCCCACACACAGTGCATCAAGTGCTGGCTGAATCATAGAATCTTGGGATTGAGCCCACTGAATGCTGTCATTGTCAAATTGAGGTAGTGCACTAATATCTAGAGCAGAGAAATGGCAATAGGCAGCTGGTGTGCAGGTATCAGGAGGGCCCAAGCAATCTACTAAACAGTCCACTGTGTCCACAGGCATCTGTTCATCTCTGTCAAACATTTGGCACAATGCTCAGATGTCAGGTTCAGACAACCTGACCCAATCACGCTTGCAAGCTGGCCTTCATGACAGGGCATCAGCATCATTATGGTTCAGTCCCGGTCTATACTCAACTGCATAATCATAGGTTGATGAGGCAGAAAGACACCGGTGCCCAGTGGCATCTAACTTAGCTGAAGTCTGCACATAGGTTAACGGGTTATTGTCGGTCTTCACCAATATCTTTGCCCCATAGAGGTGCTCATGAAACTGGTCAATAATGGCCCATTTTAGGGCAAGGAACTCCAGCTTGTACACAGGATAGTTTCACTCTGACGGGGTCAAGTTCCTGCTGGCGAAAGCTACTGGTCTCAAACCATCCTCATGGTCTTGATACAGCACAGCTTCTAGGCCCTGCAGACTAGCATCCGTATGCAGCACATAGGGCTTTGTAAGGTCAGCATAGGCGAGGATGGGGGCATGGGTCAGCTGGTATATGACTTTGTGGAAGGCTGCTTCACATTCAGGTGTCCAGCAGGGCCCAAAAGGTTCACCTGTTTGGAAGTACACTTTGTCAGGTTCTTTGACAGACCCTTTTTTATATTTACAGTTGGTAGGGGGGTAACCCTGGGTAAGATTCAGGAGTGGGAGAATCACCTTGGAAAAGCCTTTTATGAACCTGTGGGATTAGCCACAGAACCCCAGAAAATGTAGTTCTTTCAAGTTATGAGGCTGTGGCCAAGTAGTCAGTAACTCAACCTTACTAGGATCAGTCTCTATCCCTTCTGCAGATACTATGTGCCCCACATACTTCAATGAGGTTTGAAAAAACTGGAACTTGTCGATGGAAAGCTTGAGGCGAAGTCTTCCAATCACTCCAGAACTTTAAACAGTTGGGTCTCATGCTCCTCTAATGTGCGTCCAAACACAATGACATCATCTACAGTAGGTACACTAAACATTCCAACAAGTTCATATCTCCTACCACACATTTCATCAGTCACTGAAAGGTTTCTGGGGAGCCCGAAATCCCCTATGGCATTCTCAGGAATTTGTAGAACCCCAAAGGACAGATTAAGGCTGTTTTTTCACAGTCCTCCAGGGCGATTGGAATCTGGTAATATCCGCTGCGAAGATCCAATACCAAGAACCTTTTGCTCCCATTCAAGTAATCCAGGTCATCTTGTGTATGGGGCATGGTGTATTGATCTGGGATGGTCCACCGGTTCAGGGTTCGATAATCAACACACATTCTCACAGACCCATTCTTCTTGTGCACAACCACAATAGGAGAGGTATATGGGCTCCTTGATTCTTGTATCACGCCAGCAATGAGCATTTCCTGCAGGTGTCTCCTCACATCATCTGTGTCCGCTGGGGCGAGGCATCAGGATCTCTCTCGAAATGGCTGGTCATCATGCAGGCATATGTGATGCTCTGCAGCCTGAACACACCCCATGTCCCATTATTTTAATGAAAACATTTGGTCTCTCTGAGCGAGGTTCTTGCTAATTCTAGCCTTCCATTCAGCTGGCAACAGGAAATCACCAAAGTCAAATAAGTCCGGGGTCACACTCTGCTTTTTACCAGCGTACTTGTTGCTGGGCAATACAGCAGTGTCTGTGCAGTGTACAGTAGCTAGGGTGCACCCTCTGTTCACCTGAATCTCCTGATCTGACACATTCTGAATCTGAACCATCACTCATCATGCATAGGTGTGGGCACGGACAGGCAAGATGCTGGGTTTGACCAACAATCCCTTTGGCAACTTTCCATCACCTGGTGCAGCCAAAATTAATATTTTGTTCTTGACATCTTTCCAGAGGTGAACCTCCTCATGAATGGTACACTGGGCATTGGGTGCCAATACCAGAGATTCAGAATCCTTCTTCCACATGATCACCACAGGTTCATCCTGGTCTACATCCTCAGGTTTCCATTGCAAATCATAGGCCTTTTTGATCAGAGCCAAAATTTTAGGGCCCATCCAGTCCATTGCCCTTACTTCTCGTGACAGAGTTGTGCCAGTCTCCCAAACATGTGGGCATTTGTCCCAGTTAATAGAGGAACCCCATCATAAGTCCAGTAGGGGGACACATTAAGGCAAGTGTCTTGACTTGTTCATCTACTCCAGCCACTGAGGTAGGGAAAGACAGCCAGATCTGAATATATCCTGAATACAGATAAGACTTCTCGCTCAATCCACACATGTAAACCTTCCAAGGGTTGTAGAGGCACATCCAGAAGATGCTTTTGATACCAGTCTTGGAACACTATGATCACTTGAAACCCACTGCCAAGCATGGCCCGGGTGGATACACCGTTCACCTTCACTGTAGTCTCTATTGAGGGACCCACCACATCGGACCACTCCGGTGATGCAGACTTGGATGTAGACTTGGCAGCAGTCTTCAACAAATAACTCTTCCAAGCGGCTCCACCTTGAGGCTGGTTATTGCTCTGTCACAGCCAGGCTAGTAGCCTAATAGTAACCTTTCTCAAGTTCTCCAGTGGGCAACAGGTGAATCAGGTGTGCCCTTCCTCTCTGCAGTGGTAGCAAAAATTGGATTCTCTAGAGTCTCTGAGTGGCTGTGGGCCATCGCCCTGCTTGGGTACATCGGGGCACCTAGCAGCCCTTCTTTGACTTGTGACTTGCGTTCTTGATCCTCTGGACTTCCACCAAGTTTGGGAGCTTGTGTAGCTCATAGTAAGTTCCCCACCAGGGCTCTCAATTCTTGTACTTCTTCCATTAGGTTACCCTCAGTCCAGGTTTCTGAGGAGATGACATGCACCCCCACTCCACCAGGCAGGACCTCACCCCTTGACTCAGGAGGTGCCTGATAGAGGTAAGTATCTCTGGCCGCCTCAGCGGCTTTTTGACTGACTCTCAACTCTGTCAATTCTTTGATCAGTTCTCTCATATGCTGCACCTCAGTCTCATCACTTCTCTCAGGAGTTTGGCAGGTACGAGCAACCCCAACATAGGGCTCCCATCCCTCTTCATCATTCTCTGCTTCATGAATCTCTTTCATGAGGTGACAATACTCAGGAGGATTAGACTTCCTGTCTTGCAACTTGAGCTTTAGCATCATCACACTAGAGTACCTGGCTGAATTGAGAATAAGGTCCAATCTGACCCGATTCAGTTCATTAGCAGATACCCTCCCCTTTTCTGTCAGCCCTCTGCAGAGACCTCTCAATTCTGGTAACACAGACAACTTTTCATTCTTCCATTGCTCGGCACATTTAAATTTCCACAGTAAATCGTCCCCTGACTCAGTACTTCCAAAGCCCTTTCCAAAGCAGAGAGGTATTCAGCCACAGTAGCCTCTGTGCTAGTGGCTTGTAGGAAGTGTATGGCCTCCAGTGTAGGGCCCCTCAAACTCTCCATAAGTCTTTTTCTTTTCTCTCCCTCAGAGCACTGCCATTCCTAGACCAGGGAGGTAGCATAGTCCATCCATGTTTCCAGGTCATCCTCCCCCTACGGGCACTGGGACTGTGCCTGAAAAAAGTCTAAGTCTACGGTAAGAGTCCGGGGGTACAGATGGAATTACAATGGGTGTGACCATGGGGGAGACCCTAGGGGAGGCAGGAGACACTGTTGGGGACTACAATGCCATGTGTTCTTCAGAAAGGTCTAGCACCTTCACTAACTCTTGGGCAGTTCGCCCTCAGAAACTAACAACTTCAGCAGCTTGTCCTTGAATCCCTCCATGCTGGGGGACGCTCCCGGGATAGCCAGATCACTGTGCAAATGGATGACCCTCCACCCCTTCTGGGCCCCTTCTGACAGAATAACAGGGGGTACTTTCTCTGGATCTATGGGAGAGCTGCAGGAGAGTAGAACCACCATGGTCTGGTCAAACAGGATCCAAATCCCTCCCCTTCACTTCAACTTTCACCAAACACTTAACGTGTTCCACAAATTCTACAATTTCAGCATTAGTGATTCCCTAACGGGACATCCATTAACAGAAGGGCCTGTTGGGGGTCTACCCCCTCAGCCTTACTCCACCCCATAATTTGGTGTACTAACAGCTTATGTGGGGAGATCTTGAGTTTAGACATAGAAAGCTCCTCCATTTTGTCAGCAGTTCTAAACATACTGGGGTAATTCCCACCTCCAGACACTAGAAGGCCCAAAATCTCAGTAGTGCCACCAATTTGTAACCCCTAGGTGATGCTATCCCAAGGGCCACTACCTCTGCCTGCCTGGCTAGTAGCAGGTTAAGGGGCATGGATCCTGAAACAGGTGCCTCCACCCAGAGGTCAGGGTTGTTAGTGGTCAAGCTAATCTGGGCATAGCCCTCTGGGACACTGTAAACCCCCTCTTTCCCTTTTAGTGGCCTGAACAATACACAATAATCACTTTCACAATGACCCTTATTCACCATGCAACTACCCACACTGTTTGCACTTACCACCAGGGCTGGTTTCTCTAGCTCGACCTTGGGGACCCCCTGTAAAACAAGGTTATGCACAGCAAATAGCAACAATACAGAACTTTTGGCACAAACTGGAACCACAGTCAGGTTAAATGCAAAAAGAGTAAGATCTGATTTATTCAGGGGACTTGAACAAGGGAGGGGTGTAATCAGGTTGATTTGCTTAAAGGCTGTATCAATCAGACAGTTATGCATGCACTCCAGAGTCCCTACACAGTCACACACTCTGGGTACCAAGGTAGGAAGACTGTGGGCTAGCCAGGAATGTTGCCTGGGGCAGGCCGGCTTTGCAACATGTTGGGGCCCTGTAATGGAAGAAAGCAACATGCACAACACACACGATTTGTAATCCGGAGCTGGAGGCCTCAGTTTGTGACAGAAAAGACAACAAAGCAATCAGATGACTACACTTTACATTTAGCTGTTGTTGCAGGGAGCTACCCTGATGTTTACTCATGATACCCAATACTGGACGTAGACAGGACGAAATTGAGATAGCAGGTTGTTGATCTGGAATGCCAGGAGAAGCAGGGTCCACACAAATCACCGAGGCGTTGTTCCTGTTCAAGGTGTTGAGCAGGGGACTGATCCCCAGGCAGGTCTCTCATCGATGACTTTCTCTGTGTAGCGGGTTTTCTGGCTGGGCCAGTGTTGTAAAGCCCAGGCCAAATGGAGATGAATACGGATTTCAGTCCGTGGAGCTGTATGCAGCCTCCAGCAAGCAAAACTCAGTTCAGACACACAGTGGGGAGACAAATGACAACCCACTAACAGCACACAGCACATTTACATGTAAGAAATTCTACTGTGCCAGGCAGACTGCTATCCGATCGCAATTACAGAGTCTCTGCACAAACCGGAAGTTCAGAGGTGGCTGGAAATCCTGAAGGCTGATAACATTCAACAAATCTTTGGTCTTTATCAGGTTAAAGCTTGGTCTCAGTCCAGCGACTTAAATTGTTCTCACAACTCGGATTCAGTCTGAAAAAGGCACAGGTTCCCTCTCAGGGACAGCAGACAGGCACGCAGGCCAAAACTTAGGCCTTTCCACAGTTCTCCCATGCGAAACTACGCAGGTTTGCTGCTTGACTATCTCGAGCTGTTACTCCTTCACTTCCCAACTCAGATCTGAAGCTCGTTGCAAGCAGCCTGGGACTTTCCCCAGGATCCAAAAGGTTCAGCTGGGCTGATTCCTCTGTCAGTCACAAGAAAGGCTTCCCCTCCAGGTTCATTTAGGCACCAAAAGCCCAAAACTACAATTCCTACAGCATTTTGCACCCACAAAGCCCCTGGGGACAGGCTCCATTTTAAAGTCCCCGAAGGTACTGATTGGCCCTTTCTAGCAGTCCAGGACCAAGATGGTGGAGACAAACAGAAATGTCCATCCTGCAAAGAAGACAGGTTAGACAAACTGCAATATTATTACTATTCTAATAAATGATCAGCAAACAAGTACATCTTCTAACAGAGCTCCCTCTGCACTAATAACGATGGCAGAACGGAGCACTTATTTGGCAGCCTGGGTGGGACTCGACCATACAAACACTCAGCCCCTTCCCAGCTTTATTATGACTGCAATCCAGGCAGCTTTTAAAGAGACAGTGCACAAGGGCTATACAGGCACTCTCTGGCAATACATTTAAACTGCTGAAATGCAGGATACCAGCCTAGCAGTGAGCATTTAGGCAAGCCCAAGGAAGACTTTTCAGGAACCCCCATTTGTAGGGGGTTACACAGAGATTAGGAAATGGTGGCCCAAGGTAGAAAAAGTGCGCTCTAAAGTAGTACCAAGGAGGGAATGGAGGCAAGCGAGGGAATATAAGGCAGTGAACGAGGCAAGGAGAAGGATGAATAGAAAGGTAGGGGCATGAGTTAAGACAATAGGAGGAAGGGTCATAAAAATACCCAGGTTTGGGGGAGGTTGAACTGGGGCTACACAGGTCTGATGAGGTACACCTGTCAGATGTGGAGATCGACTTATTTATTTCAGAAATAGGGACAGCCATAGAGGCATGGTGTAAAGAAGTTCTTTTTCACAGTTAAGTATTTTATTAAGTTTTTCCATTACATACATCATAGCCATTCAAATAAAACTTCAGGGAGAATGTTCTATTTACACATACAATGTTTAGGTAATACAACATTTCAACAGAAGAAATACTCATCTACAGTTTCATCCGCGCTATGCAAGTCAGAAGGAGAGTCAAGGCTATGGTACTCCAGGTCATGGTCAGCTTGGTCATTAAGGGACTGATGATGTTTCATGGCCACTTTCACCCTAAAAAAAATAAACACCAAGAACCACTATTCCATCTACATGTTACATATAACTATATACATTCAGGGATTATATGATTAACAAGTGAAGTTTAATTCAGCAGTTATAGTGTATATGTCTCAGAAATGGTCAGCTTCTTTTTCCATTATACTTTAATATTCATCCTATCCCAGCTTTGGGGATTGCATACTGTAGGAAGGGGGCCCAACATGGCTCATGCTGTACCATTGTGTTGCTGGTCAGGTGGGAGAGTTGGTCCATGGAGACAAATAGGAGTAAGGAGGTTGTGAGCTCATGAGCATTGGGAACATCAGGAGATCTCCATCTACACAGGAGTAGACATTTGGCCTGCATTCCCAGCAGGGCCATCAACCTGAGTTCTGGTCCTTTAAGGTGGGGGGCTTCTGATTTCATACCAAGAAGGAGTAGTTTGACTGATATGGGGATAGTCTTATGGAGAACTTTGAATCCAAGGTCACATACATGTCCCCATAACCCTTGTATTTTGGAGCATTCCCAAAGAATGTGTAGGAGGTCTCCTCTGTGCTCCTGGCACCTCCAACATCAGTCTGTGTTAAGGACCCCTGCTCTCACAAGTACCACCAGAGTGTGGTACCATGAGTGCAGTATTTTATTTTGTGAGTCTGCTCTTTGCACCCACAAAGTCTCTGTGAGTATTCAATCTACACTCTTTCCACTGCTCCCTTGAGATACCTATCTGGAGAGCTCTCTCCCATTTGTTTTTGGATGACTCTGATAGACTGGGTAGGGCGTTCCTAACCCCAGCATAGATCTTGCTTGCTACTCTCTTGGAGGAGGATAGCCAGAAGGGTAAGAAGGTGGTGGGTGCTTTCTCTGGCACCTTCCTTATGTATGTCTGTATGGTGCTTCGGATCTGCAGGAATTTCCAAAAGTCAGACTTGGAAGCCTCCACCTTGTTTGCAGGTTAATGAAGGTGTCTACCCCATGGTATCTATAGCCATTATATCTTCAACTCTTCTAAGGCCTCTGCCCTCCCAATCAGGCCATCGGATAGGTCGTCTGTTGGGGCAAGCTTAGCGGGTGTGAGGTTGGTCTCCAGCCTCTTCTTCACCTTGGCCCAACATCATAGGGAAGGTTCTATTGTGGGATGTAGTCTCATATGTGCTCCTGGGGGGTTGTAGATTAATAGAGCCAGACATTCTTTTTGACTGTCATCTTTCTCTATATTCACCCACTGAGTAGGCATGTCCACTGGTGGCTTGAACCACTGAAGAGTTTGTGCCACTCAAAAGGCCCATTTGAAGCCCTCAAACCACGGGGTGTTCCATTCTCCCCTCCTCTCTCCAGGGGGCTCTCAGTTTGTTACAGCTGTACCTTGGGGGATTACCCTCCCACAGGAACCTATCCGGTGCTCTATCTTCTGACACCATTTGGAAGGAAGGGCTGTCGAGATGTGTGCCAGCTTATAAAAGACTTTGGGTTCAATAATCTTCTTCACTGCCTCAGTCTTGCCAGCTAATGTAAGGTGGAGGCTGTTTCATCTAATCATGTCATCCACCACCTCCATTAGTAACAGCTGAAGGTTGCGGTCCCAGAGCTTGGGGAAGTCTGCTATAAAGTTGATGCCTAAATAGGCTATTCCATTTCTGGATCATCTCAGTCCTGTATCCTCCAGTGCAGTGGGGGTACAGAGCAGGTTAAGGGAGAGTACCTCTGTTTTGGTCTGGTTTAGGTGGAGGCCTGATAGGGTATGAAAAACTTGGAGAGTCTCTAGTGTGGGGGGGGGGACAGCCCAGAGCAGATTGGCCACCATTACTAGCAGGACATCTGCATACATGAGAGTGGTGTATTCTGCTTGCCCTATCTGTAGCCCCACAATCTCCTTGTGTTGTCTGACTGTGACTGCCAGTGATTCCACTGACAACACAAACAGGAGTGAGGAAAGGGGGCATCCCTGCCTCATGCCTCTACCCAGTTGGAAGGGGGTTAAGAGGGTGGAGTTGCTAAGCAAATCTAACCACTAGGGAGTGATATATGGCCCCTATCCATGCTCTAAACCTGGGTCCTATCCCAATGTGTTCTAGCACTGCATGGAAATAGTCCTATTCCAGAGAGTTAAAGGCCTTTTCGAAATCTATGGCCACTGCAGCTGTAGGTATATGCCTATCTCTGGCCTTATGTGCCAAATTGCTCAGTGTCCTGATATGGTCAGCACTATATCTCCCTGGGATAAAGCCTACTTGGGAGGGGTGGATTAGCTGGGGCAAAAGGGAACTTAGTCTATGGGCTATGGTGTTTTATGGCCTACATTGATTAATGAGATGGGGCAATAGCTTCTGGGAGATGTAGGGTCCTTCCCTTTCTTTGGCAGCACTATGATCACAGCTTCCCTCATCATAGGGGGGAATATACCTTCTGACTCTGCCTTGAGGTATACCTGCTGTAGTAGGAGATTATGTCAGCAAGGGCCTGCCATATCTCAGCTGTGTACCCATCTCCCCCTAGGGCCTTCCATGGGGCCTTCCCTGGTTTGAGAGACAGCAGTGCCTCTTTCACATATTCCGTGGTGAGCTGGGTGTCTAGCCCCTCCACCTGTTGGACTGTGGACTGTGGAAGTAATAAGAGTTGATAAAGCAATGGGGCCAGATGGGGTGCACCCCAGGGTCCTTAAAGAACTAAGGGAGGTGGTGGCTGAACCTCTGGCTATCCTGTTTAGCCGATCACTGGAAACAGGGGAGGTACCCAAAGACTGGAGGATAGCAGATGTAGTTCCCTTATACAAAAGTGAGAACAAAGAGAAAGCGGGGAATTACAGACCAGTCAGCCTCACCTCGATAGTTGGGAAGATCATGGAAGCACTATTGAAGGAGAGATTGGTGGAACATCTGGTTGTTAATGGACTACAGGACCCAAGGCAGCATGGTTTCACCAGGGGGAGGTCATGTCAGACCAACCTCATTGAATTTTTTGACTGGGTGACTAGGGAGGTGGATCAGGGGAGGGCAGTGGACATGGCCTATCTGGACTTCAGCAAGGCCTTTGACACTGTGCCACATAGAAGACTATTGCACAAACTGGGGAAGATGGGTGTAAGCAGGACAGTAGTGTGGTGGGTAGGTAACTGGCTGGGTGGCAGGACACAGAGGGTGGTGGTAAATGGCTGTCCCTCCACAGAGGGAAGAGTGACCAGTGGGGTACCACAGGGATCAGTGCTGGGACCGGTCCTATTCAATATCTTCATCAGTGACATTGCGCAGGACCCAGAAGGCATAATTTCACTGTTCGCTGATGACACAAAGCTCTGTAACAGAGTAGACACACCAGAGGGTGTAGACAGAATGAGAAGGGACCTGCAGAAACTTGAAGAAAGGTCAGGGATTTGGCAGTTGAAATTCAATGCAAGGAAGTGCAAGATAATGCATATGGGGCACTAAAACCCTGGCACAATATATCAGTTGGGCGGTGAGGATATAGCATGTACCAAGCAGGAAAGGGATGTTGGGGTTATCATCTCTGATGACCTCAAGGCAGGGAAACAGTGTGACAAGGCAGCAGGTAAAGCAAATAGGATGCTGGGATGCATAGGCAGGGGCATCACCAGCAGGAAAAGGGAGGTCATAATTCCACTATACAAGACACTAGTGAGGCCCCACCTGGAGTACACTGTACAGTTCTGGAGACCTTACCTACATAAGGACATAAACAGGGTAGAGAAGGTTCAGAGGAGGGCAGCAAAGATGGTACATGGATTGCATCACAAGTCCTAGGAAGACAGGTTGAAGGAACTGAACATGTACTCCCTGGAGAAGAGAAGGGAGAGAGGCGATATGATAGAGACATACAAGTATCTTACAGGGAGGAACAGGGTGCAGGAATACACTATTTTTAAGCGACAAAGATGTTCCAGGACTAGAGGGCATGGGATGAAGTTGGAGGGAGGAAGATTCAGAGGAAAGGTGAGGAAGAATTTCTTCACAGAAGCGGGTGGTGGACAAGTGGAACACCCTGCCAGAGGAAGTGGTGGGGCTGAAACAATCACGGGATTTAAGAATGCATGGGATAGACATAAAGGAATTCTGGAGGTCAGGGGTAAGGGGCAACAAACTTCTTGGAAAACATAAACTGAACTTACAAGCTCAAATGGGCAGACTGGGTGGGCCATAGGCCCTTATCTGCTGACACTGTCTATGTATCTATGTATCTATGATAGCGGGAAGAGTTATTGAATCTAGGAACCTCTAGGAAGTCTGAGGGTTTCCCATTCTTGATGAGGTGTACAGGGAGGTGTAAAAGGACTTCATAACCATGTTCACCTCCTCACGTGACATGTGGACCACTCCCTCCGTGTCCTTAAGACCCACTGTGTGTCTCTCCATTTGTTGTTTCCACTGCCTAAATGCCAGTACCTTCCCCCCTTCTCTCCTACCTCCCATTACTTCTGTTCCAACCTAAGTATTGCCACCTCAGCCTTTCTGGACAGGAGACAGTTTATGTCCATCCTGAGGCCTATAGCCCTCCTAGTCAGGAGACAGTGTGCATTTGGCCTTGTACCTCTTTTCTGTTCCTCTTCCACTGCCTTTCACTCCCCTCTGGGTCTTTTAAACGCTTCTCACATTGACTTCTTCTGGGCACCATGAACCCAATTATTCTACCCTTCATGGTGGCTTTGAAGTCCTCCCATGTATTTCCCGCTGTGGTGTCTTTAATAGGATTCTGCTAAAAGAAGAGCTTGGCCTCCTCTTTGGCCCATGACACAAACTCTGAGTCCCTTGTCAAGAAGGGATCTAGCCTCCATAGCATGGAAGTTGTGGGAGGTGTTCCCCATAGGAGACTAAGTAGTACTGGGGCATGGTCGGAAATTATTATAGGGAGAATTTCTGAGTCTATGGTTGCCTGTGTAATCTGGGGGGAGGTAAACTAAAGATCTATGTGGCTATGTGTTCCAAGAACTGGGGACTAGAAGGAGTAGTCCCTTGCATGTGGGCACAACACCCTGCAAATGTCGGCTAGACCCTGGTCCCTCATCAGACTTTGTAGGACCATTTGCCCCTTTCCATGCATATCCCTGGCTCCCGAGTTCTTATTGAGCATCGGCTCCAGAACTAAACTGAAGTCCCCCCCCAGTAAAGTGGGTGTATCCACTTCCACCATGTTAAGTAAATTCTGGGCCACCTGATGGAAAAACTCTGAGTCATCTTTGTTGGGGGCATACAAATTACCCACGAGGATAGGCCCTGTGGGGGTCTGGTATTTGGTATATACCCTTCCAACCTGTGATCCGCTTTGGTTGTGATGAGGGACCATTGTAATTGCTTGAGGAGCAGTATCACTACCCCTCTTTTCCTAGTGGGGGCTGACGCATGTGTCACCTGGCCCACCCACACCCTTTTAAGAAGTTCATGACCTGTTTTGTTCAGCTTGGATTCTTGCAGCATGGTCACCTATACCTTTTGTTTTATTACATATGACAGCACCTTTTTCCTCTTCACTGGTGTGTTTAAACCTCTCACATTCCAAGAAACACAGATTAGATTACCCATATTATGAGTTTGAGAGGTCCATGTACAATGGATAACTAAGCAAACACTGAATGGGCACAAAGGTGCTGCCCTTTAGGTGTCTAAGCCGTTCTGCTCTCTTGGCCATGTATAGGTGCATGGGGGAGTGCTGCCCCAGTCTGCTGCCCATCTTATCCCAGTCTTGATTCAGGTCCTTGATGTCATGCTCTGGGGATAGCCCCCATGTCCAAGCTTCCTACCCAATTTCTTTATCTGCATACATACTTTCTTTCACCCTCCGCATTATCATTATTAAGCATTCCAACAGTGTAATCCCTGTAAAAGTATATACATGCTGCACCACCGTGCTTCCATGAATGCACCAGGTGTCAGCAGTTGACTGCCAGTCCCAGCAGCACAAGACCCACCTAGTGATTCTTGAGGGGTTGTGACACCTGTTTGTGTCATCCAGTGTCATTCCCATTCTACTTTTACCCACAGGGAGTTCTGCTTGCTGCCTTGCATGGGGCAAGCCTTCTGTTAGCACTTAGAATGTTCGAGCCAAGGAGTCATCTTATATCTACTCTGTGCCACCCACTTTCCTGGGAGGTGCATTGCTGCACCTGGCCTTTATTGTTTAGTCCAGGGAGGAAAGGAGTTATACAGACAGTGTGGGATTCGGGTTCAATGGGGGTTGGGGGACATGTGTAATCACACAATCATTCTGTGTGTACCCCCTCACCTGAATTGTAATCTGTGTTTGTCTTTCCATTCCCTGAGGGATAATATGGGTTGAGTTTGGAGCGTGTGCTGTGTTCTGCACACCGTGTCAGCCCCAGGGCTGTCAATGGAAATGGTCTCATTCCCCCTGAAGCTACTCACTTCTACAAGGGGTTTCCTTTCTGCCACCCCCACAATTTGGTGGACTTCTCCCTTCTTATTCTTTGTGGGGGGGGTGGGATACCCCACCGATTAAGTACTGGTGTCCCCTTGGGTTTCCCCTCTTCTGTCTCCCACTACCTGATACTCCCCCTTTGTGCAGTATGCCATATATTAGATTGCTGGTCTATCATCCCAGGGGGAAGAGTGTGTGTGTGTCATGCTGTATGGCCTGTGGACGAGCAGCTGGTACGGGGTCATAATGTCGCAAGACATTATGCCTTAGCAATATACCGCTCAGCCGATACAGCGCAATATATTGCTAGCAGCATAAGTATTTTTTTTTTGCAGAGGGCACTGCCCTTGTACCCCCCATTATGGAGAGATGCACCCCACGAACCCCCCCCAACTAAAATATCTAACTCCAGGGGCGGGTTAACAGTGAATATCGCACAAAGTGCGAAAAATGTAAAAATCCATGCATCTGGGACTGGGAATCGAAACCCGGTCCCAAATGCAGTACCTGTGTCCCTTGCTGCCAGTGGCTCATCCCATCAAGCCACAGCAGCTGCTTAGTGGACCCTCGTCCCAGCAGGATCCTTATCCTGTACAGAGAAGAGTGAGAGGGTACACTACCGTGCCTACATTCTTTCATAGTTTTGCACCTTCTAGCTCTACCCTACCGCGCTAGTCCTACTACACAGACATGTTATGCACTGTAGAGTGTATAACATATTGACCAGGTAGGTGAGCAGTAGACTGCAGCATTGTCCCAGCATTCCACCCCTTCTCCTGTCTGCCACCCCAAAGGCCCACCGAGGGGGGAGCATTATTCCGCTTATGTCATTAATTTAGTCCAGCAGTTTGCAGCTCTTGTAATACAGATGTACCTGTGCCAATGTGTGTTTGCAACACTGTACTCTGAAAATGATGATAGTCTGACAGAACTGTGCATAGTTTCATGTTTCTTTTCTTTCTAACTCGTACAGTTTGTACAGAAAACTGTAAGGAATATTTCTGTCTTCTTGTTTCACTTGTTGTAAAATTAATAAAAAGCATTAACAACAAAAAACAAAATGTAGTCCCTGTTGAGCATCGAGGATACTGCATGCCTCGTTCTTTATGCAAGGGGTGATATTCACCACCAGCTGCATGCCCGCGATCCCTTATCCCCCCATTCCCCACTTCTTGCCATGTTCATTCCTATACAGTACCACCTTCAGCATGCTGGCCCAGCCATGGGGGGGATGTAGCACATTTAGGCCTGTTAGTTGCCTCCCACAGCTCTATGTTAGCAAGGGGGAGTTAACCATAGGCAGCCCAGTACTATATCCTACTCCCCTGTATCAGGCCACATTCCCCCACCCTTCCCTACCCAATTACCCAAAAAGGTTCTCTGAAGAGTACTTATCTGACTCATGTCCCTAGTCTCAACTGTCCTTCCATGCAGACATCTTGACTCTTGGGGGAATCAGTGGGGCTGGCAAATGTTCAGATGCTTTCCCTTCTGGCATTTTCTCCTCAGTCGACCTTTTCTGCAATTCTTCCTCTTCTTCTGTGGTAGTTGTCCCTGGAGGAGTTTAGGGATGTCGATGTTCCTCTTCTTTGGACCCTGGAGTGGATCACGTGGTTTGTCCTTCATGAATCTAACCAGGGCTATGGATAATTTGCGTTGACGCTCCCGTGCCTCCTGATGATCCTTCGGGTCCAGTCTGGCTTGGGGGGAATCTGTCTTGGAGCATTCATTTTGCAGTGTCCTTTTTCTGTTGTGGCATGGCAGGACCTTGTATTTCTATCTCTGTGTTCTGCACCTTTGGGAAAACCCAGAAGATGAAGGTTGTTCCTCCTGCTGTGGTTTTCTAGGTCATCCACTTTCTGAAGCAGCAATTGTAGTTTGGTGTGGTGGTCCCTGTTAGTTGACTGGACCTCTTTGATTGCTTTCCCATGTGCCTCTGCTTGCCTCTCTATGTGGCCCAGGTGACCCTCCAGCTGCTGTATGGCTGCGGTGGTCTGCTGTGAGGCAAGGATTAGGACTTCCATTCACTGCATTATTTGATTGAACATTCTCTCCACATCCTCCACAGCCATCGGGATCCTGTTCAGTGAGGCCATGTTATCGGCCTTTTCACCCGACTTATGGAGATCAACACAGGCAGTCCAAAATAGCTCCGATTCTCACCAAGAAGGTATGTGTCAACACCGGAGAATTTGCTCTTTATTATTTGATGCTGATTATTGCTGCATCATGCCTTCCTGTTTGATAATTTAGGAAATCCCAGTGCAAGTAGCTCATAGCAGCAGAATCAAACTGTCATCTTTTATCTGGCAAAACCACGCCCTCTGGTGTAAAGAAGTTTTAAGGGCAATATGTGATGCTGAGGGTAAGCCCATCTTCGACTGCAAGCAGAAGATGGGCTAATGGGGGGAAAAGGAAAAAGGGGGAAGGGGTAATTGGTGAACCCGGCCTGGATGTACATCAAGGCCAGGGGGACAGGCGCCTCTGGGTGTACACACAGAGGGACTCCAGAAAGAAGAAGATTCGAAACCAGAAGATGAAGATGGACCACAGGTGTACACTTGGGGATGAAGACAATGAAATAACAATTGTAAATGATGGTATTTTGAAATGGGTGACAGGGAGGTGTTCATTGTGGATAAGATATGAAAATGGGAATATAGATAACAACTTTGTGTATTTAATAAAAATATATGGCCGACTGAACATCCAATGAAATTCTTAGTGTGATATAATTTATTGGGGGAATGGGGATCCAGGGACAAGGAGGGTTGCCTGTATCCAGAGGCAGGCCAGTTTGTCCCAGGCCAACTTTCCCAGGGGCAGGGTGCTCAGTTTGAGGAGGATAAGGGAATGGCAGGGGAAAAGGGGGGGATGGATTTGGGGTAGGAGTAAGAAGAGAATAAGCAGAGGGGAGGTGGCGGAGCTAAGATAATGAGTGACAGTAAAGAAAGAGGGAGGAGCTGGAAAGAAAGCATAGGGATTGATGAGGTGAAAATTGAGCAAGGAGACAGAGGGGATAAAAAAGAGTTTGCACAGGTGAGCTCTTCCTTACAAGTTTTATGCTAAGTTGGAACTTTGTCCTACCCACCTTCCTACCTGGTTTAAGGAGGAGAGGGAAGGGCTTAAGAAGGAGTGGATGGGAGCAGGAATAATCAAACAAAGATAATTGAAGAACTGACAAAGGTGGATGGCAAGTTTAGAAGGCAGGAAAAGATAGGAGGAATATAAGGAGGACTGCCAAAAGTGGATGGCAGAGAGGGGGAAGAGAAAGGAAATGGGGGAAGGGGGGTGTTTAACCTGGCATGTATGTATGTATGTTGAAGGCGGGGGGGGGATAGGGGCTTCTGGGTGTACACCCATAGGGGCTCAGAAAGGAGGAAGATTGGCAATCACAAGATGAAGAAGGACCCCAGGTGCACACTTGAGGATGAAGAAAATGAAATAACAATTGTAAATGATGGTAATTGAAATGGATTACAAAGAGGTGTTGATTGTGGATACATTTTGAAAATGGGAATGTAAATAACAACTTTGTATATTTAATAAATATATATGGCTGACTGAGCACCCAATGAAATTCTTGGTGTGGTCCAAGTTTTTTGGGGGAATGGGGATACTGGGACAATTAATTTAACACTTTTCTTTAGCTTATGATCATCACAGGAAATGCATTTACTGCTGTGAATGAGAAAAGGAGGGGGACAGGAAAACTGAAAGGGATTTTATGTTAAACAAGTTACAAAGATGGAGGTAAATAGATATTTAAACAAAATGAACACAAAAACAAAACTATGTATTGACAGTCTTGGCAATGAACTTTTGAAAGTAGCTGTACATGGAGTGGTAGTTCCTATTAGGAAAAAACTTATCCTTAAGTACACAAAAGGTTCTGGAACACTGGAAGCAAGCAGTGGTGGTTCTGTTATATAAAGGAGGTGATGTTTTAGTCATAAGCATTATAGGCCAATCTCGGTCCTGTCTGCACTGCCCAAGGTACTTGAAAGGATTGTGTAACCCCTAGGTGGTGCTACTCTGAGACTTACACCCCTGACTACTATGAGCTAGGCTGAAGGGGTTGGGTTCGTAAACTTATATCACAATTTAAAACAATTGCACAGTGCCTCCTCTCAGAGTTTACCTTTATGTGGGCTAGCTGTTACTTGGTATAACCCCCTGAGATGTTATACCACCCACAAATACTATATTCCACCCCCAAACACAACCCAATAGACATTTTCCCACATTTCAGACATTTTGCAATTAATGACCCCCTCTAATAATATGCTCACACATGATGATTTGCAAAAACAGTAATAACAGATTTAATTGGGGACTTAGGAGTTAGGATGGGGAAACAGGAGGAGCAGAGGTTATGCTGATTATTATTTACAAAATGTACACAGGTTTTGGTTTGTGCTAGCGAAACCTTCAGCTGGGTGGCTACTAAATTAATGGAAAAGGCAGTCACACTTTTCCAACCAGAAATGATACCCAGAGCCTTGGCTATCTAAGCTGCTGACTAAATCAGATGTTACACAGTAATTATCCCCACTACTGGTACCAGTCCCAGATACAGCTGAAAACCTGCAATCTCACACTATACCCTGGGTACACAGATACCAAAGTCCTGGATTTTGCAGGCCTGGTGGATGTTGCAGCTGGTCGAGTTGGCCAGCTTTGATTAAAAGGAAGGGGCTAACTTGGAAGCAACTGAAACAACAATGGCTGTTGATCCTTATTAGAGGTGCAGGGGTTACCATGTGTTAAGCAGAGTAGCAGGGATTGCGCTGTTTGTTGCAGAAGGGCAGGGATTGCCCTGCATGTCCCAGAACTGAACATTCCAGAAAAGGCAACTGGTCCAGGTTACCTTGGCTAGATCTTGGATTTGCAAATCCTGAATATTCAGCACATATTTATATTCTTGTCACGTCCAGTACATTTATATACCAATACTTCTTTAAAGCATCTATATTCTTAGACATAATTCAGCACAGTGGGACTCTGTTATTGCCAGGTATAAAGCTCAGTCACAATCAGACTCTAGGGTCTCATGTCCCTTGAAGTGGCAACATGGCTATGGCTGGCAGCTACAACGGGGCAATCATGACCGAATAGAGAGTACAGATAAATATTAACACATTTATATGATTTACCTGATTGCAGACTGTCTGGGCTCTCTTGGGTACCCCTAGCGACAGCTGCAATCTGCACAACACAGTTTACAAATCCACCTGCGTAGGGCCAGCTGGGCAGCAGGCAAGGTGCGAACTGAATAACTACTAAGATAACAGTCACTTGGGTGAGGCAGCCCAGAACAATTACTTTGGTTTTCAATTAGGTAAGTAGAGGGCATGTCGTCCCAGGGTTATTTATTCTGTCTATCTTGGCATAAACAATTACAAGGGCAGGCAGACCCATAGATTAACTTGCAGAACTTTTCCCTTGCACTGTGGGCTACAAGGGTACTCACGAAGGTCCTCCACAATTAATTTCTGCTTTAGAAGGCATCCTAGCATCTTCTGTCCTCTAATGACTGAGGTTCTGGTCATCACTCACCACTGCTTGATGTCATCTGGTCTTCGGTCCACATTGTTCCCCGATGTGGGAAGGAGGGCCACCATCTGGAGGACAATCTGGCAACCTCCAGGCTAGCAGTTTCAAACTTAACTAATTACTTTAACATTAACAAATAAAGAAGCAAACCCTTTCAGGTTGGAAAGGATCAACTGGAACTCCAGGCTTGGCAGCATGACTGGGACCTGAGCCCCCACCCCCAGGGAGGGCTCCTGCTCAAATCTCTTGAACCTGATTCTCAAATCTGGCAAAATGTTGGAAAACATTGTCTCTTACAAGGCTTTCCCGAGGCTCCTGATTGGCTGCAGTGATGGGGTGCTTGACCTCTGATTGGCTGGAGGACCTGTCATTCACAGAAATGAATAATGTATGAACCTCACTCGATGCACTGTTGGTCTGCTATTTTGGTGCCTAGAATTAGGTCCCTGTAAATCCCTATGAGCACTTGGCATTTACCCATGAGCTTCTGGTGAATGTCCCACAAGCCCTAGCTTTGTTTTCCTGGCTTTCCAATTGGCTGTGGCTGCTTGCAATTGTTGCTTAACCCATTGTCCTGTTAGCAGAATGAACACAGTCCTGAATCAAAGTTCTGGTGCAGCCATAAATAAGTTAATATTTGCCCCAATGCCCCATAGTTCTATAGCCCAGGTTGAATACTTGTTGTCGTTGATTGGATAAAGGATTTTGTTCAGTTTGTTTTCCTGTCGCTGCTGCCAATATTTAATGAGCCCTTATTTTGCAGCAGCAGACAGGCTGACATTTTGAGTCCCAAAATGATCTGCTTCAGCCAGGAGAGAACAGTATTTATTTTAAACATTTCCTCCCTGGTTATACTTTTTCTCCATTCAGCAGCAAGTTACAATAAAAAAAATGCATTTTCTTTTCTCTTTTTCAGCCGCAGCTAAGCTACAGCTGCCCCGGAGGCAGACAGGCCCTTATGAATATTTAAATGATCGGGGCTCAACTCATGAACATTAAAATGAGCCCCAATTGAACACCTCTACAGAACTCCCTTAATTTTCCAGGGAGCGGCTTCTCAGCAGCCTGTCTGTGGTCACTGGATCCCATTTAGGTGATGGGGATCCTGGGACCAACAGAACACTACCCGGTTTGACCGCAATCTAGCACGGTTGCAGATCAAAAGCACCGCTTGTGCCTATGTGACTCCCACTGCCCCGAGGGCAGACAACATAGCAGGAGATCACAGTTCATTTCTTTAAGTCCCTCAGGACTGGATTAAGGCTTTGGGCTGAATGGCTGGAGCACATGTGGCAATAAAGGACCTGAGGGGAACAGACAAAATTGTAGGCTGGATCTGGAAATGCCCCAGAAGAGCAGGAGAAGACATAGTGGTATGATGGCAGGTAAGCCCCTAGAAGACATTTACAGACACCCCTATTTGTAGGGGGGTTACAATTGTGCAAAATCAATGAATAGTCAACATTGAAGATTGTGGCATTTTAATTGAAACACAACACGGATTTCATAAGACATGTAGCACCACAACTGCCTTACTGCAGTGCATGGACTTAACCAAAGTGTTTGATTTAGTGGACCACCAACTGCTTGTGAAAAGCTTATTTGAAATTGTTCTGATAATGAATGTGAGTAACTGGTTTCAAGATTGCTTGTTGAGCAGAATGCAAAAATGTAAAGCTGGGCAATACTGTGTCAACACCAAAATCTGTCAACATTGGAGGTCCACAGGGGTCCATATTAAGACCTCTGCTTTTTAGCCTTTTTCTCAACAGCTTGACTTCTGTTTGTCAGGACTACAAAGTCATCCTTTATGCTGAGGATGCACTTCTGCTAACCAGTGGTAAAACTGTTGCTGCCCTTACTGGACCACTCCAAGAGGACTTTAATAGAGTTAGTTCCCAACTGGAAATTATAACAACTACAAGTGAGTCACTAGAGAAAACAGAATTTCTGAAACATCTAGGTGTTTATCTAGACACTACACTGTCCTATGCCAAAGACATAGATCATGTAGCAAAGAAAATTAACCTAAGATTGGGTCTTTTGTACAGAAACCAAAGCAATTACAATCAGGAAACTCATATGCTAGTTGCCCACAGTATAATAATTCTCACAGATTATGAGCAAGGCCACTGATTTACAGTGATTAAAGTAATGAAACTGTGTTTTCAAGACTTGAAATTCCAGGAATTGCACCTGTGATTGTTAGTCCAGTTTTTTTTAGATTTTACTCCTTTTAGTATATGTGTAAATAATCTGAATAAAAGATGGTTCAATATGCAAAGCATTAAGGGCCAGATATTCAAAACTTTGCCCAGGGGCCAAATTAGCACTGCCCAGCGGGCAAACCGAGCCCGGAGCACAAAGCAAGCCATATTCAAACGGAATAGCCCAGGGCAAACAGCTTCTGAATATAGCATGGTAATGAGGCCATGCAAACTGGGCTGGGAGTGCAGGGCAAACATTGCCCTGGAATAAGACAGCACTGAATAAAACAACCAGGAAGTGCAACCCACAACAACAACACAGTACACAGCAACGTGAGGGCAGGTACAGACGAACTACGTAGCCAATGTGTGTGCCAGCAAATGCATGGACTCAGTACAGTTGCAGGAAGCAGCAGATGAGAAAGAACAGTGATCAAAACTGTACAATATTCCCCTGCACTATTAGAAGGCCATTAACACAAGGAGTTAAGCAGTTAGCCTGGAGCAAACACGCTGCCTCGAGCTAAAATGTGCCATATTCAAAGTGCATGCAAATGAGCCTACTTAGGTAGTCTCTGGGCAAACAACCAGATTAGCATCTCATTATACCCTGATTTGCACACAGTTTGCCTAGCGTTACTGCAGGGTCCCATAGAGCCACCTGTAGGTCAGTCTGGAGGACAGGGCAGACAAGGTCCAACCGCAGCTCCATCTGTAGGTCAGTCTGGCAGTGCACGATGATAGCTACAGGCTACAGGTAAACAGTACAGCATAGCATAGCATAGCATATTGTACCCCAGGACAGGACAGCATAGGCACAGGTGGTGGTGGTGCTGCATGCAACTGTCACACTGTAGGGCATGCTACAGTGCACAGCAGACACTACAGTAGCAAGGGAGACAGTAGTGTGAGGACGAGCACTGCCTATGGTGTGTAGGGCAAGTGATGCTGATTGCACTGTACACAGTGACAGACCCAACCTGCAGGTGTTTACTGACAGTCGACATTACTGTTACACTGTTGTGTGACCCACAGATGCTGTACCTGTGGCATGTGATGCTCACAGTGACATGTACATATCTGGCTTTGTGTGTTGTGGCAGTTGTACAGCTGTGTGGTATGTGGCTGGGGGGATATAGTATCCGAAAGGCACACTAGTGTTGGGGTATTCCTAATACTGGCCCATGTGCACTGCATGCTGAGTCCCAGCCTTGTGGCCACACCTGGTCTGTGGCACAGCCTGGCCACCCATACACACTCCCCTCAACATCCTCCATGCCCACAGTGCTGCATGTGTGTGCTGGCATCTGTTTTTGTCCACAGATGTGTGGTCAGCAGGTGTGTGCTGTATGGCTACACTGCCATGCTGTCCACTGGCGGCAGGGTCACCACTTACTGCCTGGCATGGCTGGGACTGGTGGCAGATGATGGCATCATTGTGATGCCAATGGTTAGCAGCAAGCTCACTATGTTTGGCTTTATCTATGTCATATTTATGTATTAGGGTCGCATGAAGACCAGCGCTAAACCCCAGCAAATCCTCGCAGACAGCCATTTATGTTGCGCAGCTGATTGCCCAGGATTAAGACCAGCTTTTTCTGGGCGGTAATCTACACTGGCTAACTGTCAAAGGGCTTGTGGTCAAAGGCTTAAACTACTCTAGCCGGGCGCTTAGCCATTGAATATAGCATTGGCGCTTTGTATTCATGTCAGTTTGCCCTTGCATACATTATACTTTTGCCTGGCGCTAATGCAGTTTGCCTGCATATTTGGCCTTTTGAATATGGCAGACCCACATGCATCCTGCTGGCTAAACCTGCGCAAATGGTTTTTGCCCAGCGCAAAGTTTTGAATATCTGGCCCTAAATGATTTAAACTGAAAATAACACATGAAGCAATTATAGAAAAAAATACAACTTCTGTAGATTTACCGGTCTGGTATAAAATGACAAATTTGGTGAAACTCTTTGTTTTCACCGATGTTTAGGAAGTCAAAATTCAGGAATTTTACTGGGTTTTCTGGTAAAAACTGAAAACCAGTGACCTTGATTATGAGCTGGCCATTTATGCTATGGCTATGGATACTGTACTGTCTAGACTGAGGACAGCATATAACCAAACATATATTGTGCCCTCTACCAGCAAATGGGTTGGCTTCCTTTAGATACTAGAATTTTTTTTGATGGTATTTGGTATTGGAAAATTTTAAATGGTCGAAGTACCAGCAAATTAAATATGTTGATATGAAAGTGTTTGAATTCACACAATACCAGATCAACAAAAAATCTGCAACTAGAAATAATTAGCTTCAAAAATCTTTTAAAAATAGATCAATAAAAACCTGGAACTCCTTTCCATTAGATGTAGTAAACTGTTATCAGATAATGCTCTGCCACATTTGAATGATCATGTAACATGTAAATGTTTGAAGTAGAAAGCTTGTACAACTATTTTTATAATGACAAGGTATTACTTAAATCATCTATTGTGTATTTTTATTATGTGTCGTGCTGTAATCTTGACTGGGTCAATTTGCAAATAGACACCTGTTGCTTGAAGATTTTGACCCTATTAATAAAAATGAAATTGAAAATTAAAGTTTGCAGCACTACTATGGAACAAGTTCATTTATACTTACAATGTAAACAAATACCACACAGACAAGAGGACTCAATGTAAGGTTTTTAATACATTTATTAAAAACAAATATGAACATACAAAATTTGCCAGCAGATAAAGGCCCAGAGGTCTATCAGGTCTGCTCAAATGTGCAGCTAGCACCCCTTTTTCTGCAGCTGCCCCTCCCTTCCACCATTCCCCTCTATTGACCCTCCTCCTTGTCCTGTCCCATCCCCTTTTGAAGAGGTCCACTGTTCTACTGGATACCACTTCTGCAGGTAATGCATTCCAACCAGTTACCACCCTCTCTGTAAAAAAGTGTCTCCTCATCTCCCTTCTGAATCTTCCTCCCTCCAGTCTCATATCATGGCCCCTGGTGTCTCTCCCCTTCCTTACTTTGAACAGCCCCTCTGTGCCTGTCCTGTTTATTCTTTTCAAGTACTTAAAGTTTTCAATCATGTCCCCCATCCCTCCTCTCCTCCAGCGAGTTCTAACTCCCTCAGCCTCCACTTATATAAGTCCCCCAGCTCCTTGATCATCTTTGTCACCCTGCGTTGCACCCTCTCCAGTAACTTAATGTCCCTCTTCAGATACTTAATGCCCCACCTCTAATACGGCACCAGTACTGCATGCAGTACTCCAGGTGCAGTCTAACTAATGACCTATACAGTGGCAGAATTACCTCCTCCATCCTCGAGGATACACCCCTTGCAATTCAACCTAGCATTTTTTTGGCCTTTGCAGCTGCCTTACTACATTGTGCCAAGTTGTTTATTGACTCTGTAATGAGCATCCTCAGATCCTTCTCCTCCTCTGTCTGGGCTAGATGTACTCCCCCCAGCTGATAACTCCTCCTTGGGTTCTTCACCCCAAAATGCAGCACCTTGCACTTTTTGGCATTAAACCCCACTTGCCAGGTATCTGACCAGGTTTCAAGCTTTGCTAGATCATCCTGCAACCCCTGCCACAACCCTAGGTAATCCACCACCACTCTCTTGATGTCCAACATGTCTGCAATGAATACCCCATACAACACTGGTTCCAACACCAAGCCCTGTGTAACACCACTCATCACTACCCTTGGGTGTGAGAGCTCCCCCCACCACCATCACCCCCCTCTGTTGCCTTTCCTGAAGCCAGTTCCCTACCCATCTCACCAGCTTTGCACCCTCCCCTGTGCCTTCTAACTTACTTCCCAGCCTCCCATGTGGCACCAAGTTGAATGCCTTACTGAAGTACAGATACAGGACATCCTCTGCATGGCCCCTGTCCAGTTGCCTAGTTACTCAGTCATAGTAAATGTAAAACAGCAGTAACTGCTGAATACCTGGGGCCAGATTTTCAAAAGGCCTAATATCACCCACAGACTAAGTGCCTGTGTATAACTTCCTGCACTTGCAAAAAATGATAATTACAGCATTTTAAGTACATGGACAGCATTTCCCTTTTGTTTTGTAGCAACAGGAAAAAAATAGTATTCCTGGTAAAATCAGGCTTAGCATTTTTCTTCTGATGTGCAAAAAAATATGCGTAAGCTGCTGTAAATTGTGGAAAAGGTTACAAAAAGGCAACCTTTTTGAAAGTTGAACATATTAAGAAAAAAAATTGTGGTTCTTAAAAGAAACCCTCCCTTGCATAACTTTTTCAGCAAGTGTACAGTTGTTCCTCTTTTGAAAATCTGACCTCTGCTCTTTAACAAATAGTATGGCGAGGCAAATAGAATGCAGTGGGACTTGAACCCACATCAGAAAATTAGGGGAAATGCCCTTGTTAAACCTCAGTCTCATCCTAATTTTTCAGTGTGTAATGTTTGGCACCTTTCCCTTGGTACTTCAATTTAATTTTTCTTATATTACATACTGCAATTACATTATTTCTTTCTGATATTACTGTATCCTACTCCAGCTTCAAGTGTGTTTTGGATAATTTTAAAAAATACATTATCAAAAATAAAACTGCATTATAATCAAAAGTTTTTTGCACTCACAAATTTTTAAGACCCCCAAGCTGTCTTCATTAGGTGTAACATGTTTGTCTATGTAAAAAAAATTGTGGTAAGTTTAATAAACTGTATTATCAAGAACCACTTACTGAACTTAGCTATGATTTATGCAGCACCAAAGGCCTGCAACATATAATTTAGGAGATAACCCAACAAGCATAATTAGAATAAGAAAAAAAAGACTCAAGGAAACCGAAACTGCTTCTGGTGCTGTTCTCTGAGGTCATACCAACCACTATACAAGTTGTAACTTTTGTTGAGTTTCTTCCCTGTCTTTTTTCCAGTCTCTGCATTATACAGAAATATCGAAGGAAAACAATCCTTATCATGTCTGCCATTATCTGACAGCACTGAGCTCCTATTTTATGTGTCTAAATTGAAATTAATTATAAAGGAGGCAGACCCAACCGAGAGACCTAAGTGACTAAGTAGTTAGCTCCCTCCTACCTTTCTCTTCTACTCCTGCATAAAGATCATTCATATGCACCACACTGCACTGTTACTATTTATGATTTCACTCTCTTAGCAGGCTTCTAACCAGCTAATTTATTTCAGTTTAAAGAAGAGCTTATTTTAAATATTTAATAATTGCTTGAAATATCTGCACCTTTGAAGATATGCATCTGTTCATCTTGAAAGTCTGTGTGCATTGTGGGGTGCCACATAACAAAATGGATATCTACTGTATAAATGTAAATGTTCTTAATACATCATTGACTTTCTTTAATTTCAATGTCACATTGTAGAAAAAAGCTTGTAGAATCAGAATTTTTAAACCTTTGATGAGGGTAGTATATTTTGTTCTGTGCTGTATTGATGAGAAGGTTTGTAGAGTTAAAACCATTTGCCTTGGCACTGTCTCATTATTTACCTCTACAGCTCTCAATGCTGTGTGCTTGGTTGATTTTTATGGGTTGTGAGGCAGTCATACTTGAATGGGGTCTCTGGGTACATGGCCTGTACCTAAACTCTAGGAGGGTTCAAATGTTGGGAGCTGAGCTCAAGGTTACAGGGTAGAAATCCGGTATTTGACAGCCAGGGCCAGGAAACAACCAGGGAGACGCCATCATCGGAGATGGCCAAGTGATCCACTAGCAGCAAATGGACTTTTGCTGGGAAGGAGGGAAGGGCAAGGGTAGAAAGGAAACCGGGGGTGTGAGTTACTGTATGCCCACCTCTAACAAGTACCTACCTTTGCTGGAGGAGGCTCCCACTCTCCTCTTGAAAAGCTTACATTTGATCAGCCCCTCTGCCTCTATACCCATGTCAAAAGTGAAATCTGAAATTGAAAAAATGCTCACTACCATCTTCATCATCAAACCAGTATTGTTGCTAGACTCTTGTTTTTTGACCGCCCACTCACTGCAAAAGATCTTTAGACACTGTTTTAACTTAAGCGGTTAGGTAAGGGATATTAACTTTTAAATCGCTGACTGGAAGAAATAGATTGTTACAACTGGCATATCAGAGCAGAAGTTTTATTTCTGAAGGGTCAAAGCTATATTTATATTTTGTTTTCTGCCTGATTACTTGGCACCTTAGGAAGCATTTCCTATCCATTTAGGCAGACTTTAATGAAGAAGGATTGCTGGCAATGTTGCAGTCCCTTTTCCACAAAGCTCAAAAGGTGAATTTTCAAGGAAAAGATTTATTTGAAGACACAGATGCTACTCAAGTTTTCTGTGACAAAATATCTATATATTTATTGACCATGACTCTGATTTAGACAAGGAAGATGAGGACACCATGCCTTTTAGTTATATAATAAATCTGTTGATTGAATCTGAAAAGCTGAAGAAAAACTCCAGACAGGAAGTGACTGCTTTATTTTAATTCAGTTTTTAATGCTGCTGATTTGATCTCTGATTAAACTTATGGGTACAGTTTCTGCAACTAAATAAGATTTCTTTTGAGTTTTTCTGCATTGATTTGTAAATAAGCTGGAGGCATGAAATACTTTTAGGATTAAATACATTTACAGACCATGATGCCATCTTTTTAGTTTTATACTTAGTACTCCTCAAAAAATTAGGAAAATATACTGATCGTGTAGTTTTCTTTTTAACGGATTTGCTGTGAGAATGAGGTGCTATTCAGGTCTACTGTTTTCTATTTTTCATTTTTGTGAAATTCCTTTTTTTTTCAATAAAAATAAAGTATAAATCTCAATTATCAAAGAAAGATGAAATACTGTAGTTCACCAAATTGTAACTGTCCCATTTAAAGTCACTGTTTTGGTTCTCTGCTTTTGGGGTTGACTTTTCTTAGTCTAACTTTTATTTGCCAGGGAGGAAATTTAGCTGGGAGAATATTTGCAGTCACTTGTGACTAGACCTGTTACTTAAAGCAGCAGTGCAATGAAAAAAGTTATTCCAAAAAGCTAATTTTATGCTATGGTTATAAAAAATATTGGCAGAACTGTTTCTTTAGGTTTTCTGGATGCTTCCTATACTGTGTACTGTACATTTGCATTTTTGTCTGGAATTTTATCCTTCTCGGGTCCTCAGTATTATTTCTATGCAAAATGAGGTGGCCATCTTTTTTTCTTGAGAAATAATTACTTTAAAACGTTCAGAAAATTCTTAAATGATAATGAAAACTGAAAATGTCACCTTCAAAATAAACTGGAAGACATCTGGCATTGGTTAGGAAGAAAAAAGGTGGGGTCAAATTTTAACCCATTATCATTGTACTTCTGCTTTGAGCTCTGTGAAATAGGTGTCTGATAAGGAGAGGAGCTGAAAGGGGTCTGAGGAACTGTGGATTCAAAACAGGAGTTGTTTGTGGACTCTGTCTGCTGTAGGTGAGTCAGAGAGCAGCCACCAGCTTCCTTATAGCAAGGAGGTGATTTAATAGAAGCACACTGAGTTGAATTCTTAATTTTGGGACATGAGTAAGTAAGTAGAAGTCTGTGTTTTGGTTCTCTGTTTTGGGGGTTGACTTTTCTTAGTGTAACTTTTATTTGCCAAGAAGGAAATTTAGCTGGAAGAATATTTGCAGCCATTTGTGACTAGACCTGTTACTTAAACTCTATGAAATAGGTGTCTGAAAGGAAGGAAGGTGCTTACTGGGGTGGTGGATCAGAGTTGTAGTTCATTGTGTCTGGAGGGCACAGGCTTAGTCCCACCTACACTTGCCCCTCACCCCACCCACCCCAAGTGCATAATTTTCTTTATATCAGGGGTTCTGACATCACTTTCCCAAAAGGGCAAAGGACAGACACCTGTTCACATCCTTAAAGGCACAGCATACTGAACAAGGGGTAAACACACTCACATGCTTGCACACACTAACAAAAAACAAAACAAAAAAACCCTCTTAAACAGGAAGGGATACAGACATGTGGAAAGTGGTGCAATGCACTGGCTGTGGAGTGCCAGTCTTTCTGGAGATGTTCTGGAGGCTGAGTTACTGCTCTATTTGCAGGCACCTCTCTGGTCTGAGGGAGGAGGTTGCCTGTCTCCATGCTGACCTGGCGAGGATTCAGGAAACCTCCTCCCCCACCCAGGGACTACCCAGGCCACCACCACTTCCTCAGAGGTGCCAAGAAAGAGGAGTGGTTGGACCACTGTGGGCTCAGAGAGGGTGAGGGTGGTGCAACAGAGTTGCATCCCTCCAGTTTTTCCTCTTCACAATTCATTCACCATTGTGGTGGACTGTGGTTCCTCTGTGGAGGCACCCAGAGTGGAGACCAAGGAGGATGCTTGGAACTTCCAAAAAGGAGACACGCAGGAGGGTGGCACGGGACCCCATGAGAGAAGGAAACAACTCCTGGTGAGGGATTCAGTCATTAGGGGGTAGAACTGGGGGTGAAAAGGGAGAGGGAAGTAAGGTGCCTACCTGGCACCATGGCTTGGAGGGACAGGAAGTGAATCCTCAGGATTGTGGAAGCAGCTGCACAGGGGAGGGAGCTGGATGTCATTGTCCACCTAGGGACAAATGACCTGGCAGGGAATGGGATCAGAGCAGAGCAGCAGGAGTTTGTGGAGTCGGGGAGGGGCCTTAGACAAGTGGCACACATGGTAACTTTCTCAGAAATGCTACCTGTCTATGGCTAGGGTATGCTGCACAATGGCATTCAATGACTGGTTGAAAAACTGGTGCAGAGCTCATGGATTTGGCTTCATTTGGGACTGGGGGTTCACCTGGAGGGATACAGGCCTATACTGGTGTGATGGTCTGTATCTGTCCAGGAGGGGAACCAGGATCCTAGGTGATAGGTTTAAATGATTCATTGGCAAGGATTTAAACTAGCCAAGGGGGGAGGTACTGAAGAGAATCAGGGAAATCCCAGCTCTTCCCACAAAACAGGGTAATTAGTGAAGTAGACACAAAGTAGAGAAGTCAATAGGGAGATGGGCCAAAAAGGGACAAGGCCATCAAAAAATGGAGGGTGATGAGTACCAATGCCCATAGTCTGGATAACAAGCTCCCTGAACTAGTGTCCTTGATGGAAGAGGGATGCCTGGATATCATGGCAGTCACAGAAATATGGTACACAGAGAACCATGACTGGGATGTCAACATACCAGGGTACACAATCTATAGGATGGACAGGTAGAGTAAAAGAGGAGGAGGAGTTGCTCTCTACATAAGTGAAGGAATCAAAGCAACAGAACTAAAGGGGAAACAGGGAGTGTAAGAGGCACTGTGGGTCACCCTGGAGACTGGAAATGGCACCACAACCCACACAGGGGTTGTTTACAGACCCCCATCTCAGGGGGAGGCAATGGACAAGGAAATGATAGAAGGAATCCTTAGAATGGCAGAAAAAGGAGAGATATTGTTGATGGGGGCCATGAATATGCCAGATGTTAACTGAAGCACCTTTACTGCAGCCACATCCAAGAGCAGGGTCATTCTAGATGCTTTACAGGGGGCATGCCTCAGACAGCTAGTGCTAGAACCCACTCGGGAAGGAGCAATCTTAGACCTGGTACTTTCAAATGGGGATGAAGAGAGGACCTTAGATTCAGAAATGGGTAGCCATCTGGGAACAAGTGACCACCAAACTGTGTGGTTTACAATAAACACAGCTGTACAGTCAAGCTATACAAAAGCAAGGGTGTTGGACTTTAGGAGGGCTGACTTTTGCAAAATGGGAGAGTGCCTCAGAAATGCACTAGCAAATAGGTAAGAAGGAGGGGTGGAAGAATAATGGGGAAAAATCAAAGCTGTCATCACAGAGGCAACAAGCCTTTGTGTAAAGCAAATCAACAAAACAAAACAAAGGAAAAAGCCACTATGGTTCTCAAATGAGGTGGCAGGGAAGGTTAAGGAGAAAAGGATAACATTCACGAAATATAAGAAAACACAGAAAGAGCAGGACAGAGAACTATATCAGTTAAAGCAGAAAGTGGCAGGGAAGGCAGTCAGAACAGCAAAAGCCCAAACTGAGGAAAAGATAGCCAGCTTTGTTAAGAAGTGGGATAAAACCTTTATAGGTACATTAGGGAGAGAAGAAAGAGCAAGGGAGGGATACTGAAGCTTAATGAAGGGGAAAGAATGTGGGTAGAGGGTGACAGTGAAAAAGCGAGGATACTGAACGAATACTTCTGATCAGTATTCACAAAAGAAGAGGAGGAGGAGGAGATACCCAAACCAAACAATAGAAACACTCTGGATGGGGGTGACACCAGTCCATTCACAGAAGAAAGGGTTCTTAAAGAACTCTTACAACTGAAGGTGGACAAAGCAATGGGGCCTGATGGGATTCACCCAAGAATTCTAAAAGAACTAAGAGTAGAACTAGTGACGCCACTGACTACCCTTTTTAGCAAATTATGGGAGGATGGTATAGTACTTGAGGACTGGAGGAGGGCCGATGTGATTCCACTTCACAAAAATGGAAGCAAAGCAGATGCAGGAAATTACAGACCTGTTAGTTTGACCTCAGTGGTAGGGAAAATGATGAAATCAGTTCTGAAGGAAAGAATTGTTGAGTACCTAGAGGCCAGCGGGGTACAGGACCCAAGGCAGCATGGATTCACAGTGGGAAAGTCATGTCAGATGAATCTAATAGATTTCTTTGACTGGGTGACCAAAGTAGTAGACCAGGGAGGGGCTTTGGACATGGCCTACCTAGACTTTAGTGAGGCATTTGACACAGTCCCACACAAAAGATAAATATATAAGTTAGCCAGTCTTGGAGTGGGTCCCAAGGTGGTAACCTGAGTAAAAGATTGGCTGGACAACAGGACGCAGAGGGTAATAGTAAATGGAGTTCACTCTGAAGAAAGAGCGGTTACTAGCAGAGTACTGCAGTGTTCAGTACTGGGACCGGTCTTCTTTAATGTCTTTATAAGTGACATTGCAGAGGGACTGGAAAGAAAAGTATGTCGCTTTGCAGACTAGACAAAGATCTTCAACATGGTCGATAAAGAAGGTGAGGTGGAAAGAATGAGAAGGGACTTGGCAAGGTTAGAGGAATGGTCAAATGTATGGCAGTTTAAATTCAAAGCAAAGAAATAATGCACCTGGGAAACAAAAACCCAGAGGAAGAGTACACTACAGGGGATGAGACACTAACAACAACAGAAATGGAAAGGCACCTGGGGGTAGTCATATCAGATGACCTAAAGGTGGCAAGCAATGTAAAAAGGCAGTAAGGAGGGCTGGCTGAATATTGGGATGCATAGGAAGAGGCATCACCAGTAGAAAATAAGAAGTTGTTATCCCTCTGTACAGACAGTTAGTGAGACTGCATCTGGAGTACTGCATTCAGTTCTGGAGACCCCATCTCTTCAAGGACATAGACAGGATGGAGGCTGTACAGAGAAGAGTAACTAAAATGGTGCAGGGTCTGCAACAGAAGACATACAAAGAGAGATTAAAGGAGCTTAATATGTATACTTTCAAGGAAAAGAGAGAGGGGGGGACATGATAGAAATGTTCAAGTACCTCAAAGGAATCAACAAAGTCCAAGAGGGTAGCTTCCTTCAGAAAAAGAAATGTGCAAGAACAAGGGGACACAATTTGAAGATAGAGGAGGGATGGCACAGAGGTAATGTGAGGAAGTATTTTCTCATGGAGAGGGTTGTGGATGCATGCAACGGACTTCCTGAAGAGTTAGTGGAGTCAAAAACAGTGGGGGAATTCAAGAATGCATGGGACAGACATAAGGCAATTCTATTCGGGGGTAGGAGGAAGTAGGCTGTTGGTTAACTAAGGTCTGCAGCTTATCCATTAGGTAGGGAAATAGGCAGACTAGGTGGGCCAAGTGGTGCTTATCCACCATCAGATTCTATGTTTCTATGTTTCTAAAAGTCATCCTTGAATTATGGCCATTGCTAATGTTGGTGCCTTTAACCCTTAGGTTGCTGACAGAATTTGAATGTATAGGAAACTTGGATGGATATATCCGTCCATGACAGAACAAGGGTTAATAGTTGCCGCTGCCAGTTTCAGACTGTGGTCACAATTTAGAGAACTACACCTGCAACATGTCAACAATAAAATCAAGCTTGTGGAAGGGGAAATACCTTCTTATTTTCTGCCTTAGCAAATAAGTGAAAACATGATCAGCGGTTTATTTATTACTCAAGTTCAGGAACAGAAGTTTAAATTTTAATCAAATGTTTCAACTGTCAAGTTTGCCATCTCCATGTACTTGTCCTCAGGCCCAATGAATTTTTTTTTTCCTCCCCTGGGTGACCAGTCTGCCTAACTTATCACGTCCAGGCTACCACAGGGTTCCAGCCACCATCTTGAAGATCCCTCAGCTCGGCCCGTGGCATACTCCCACAGATTACCCCCCGTGGCAGGGAGGTGGAGAGTCCCCCAACACTCATCCTCCCAGACCAGATCCAGTGCCACATTCTTTGCCCGAGCAATCCCCGATTAAGATGGCCATCATGCCACCGTGACTGGAGCCCAATTTTCCCTTGTTCTCCCCTTGTGTGTGGCATGCAATAATGCCAATGGAAAGGAGTGTGGACACTTCCGCACACACTCCTCCCCAGCGTCGACCACAGCAGGTCCCACCATTTGTCTACCAGTACCCTGCAATGCCCCCAGCCATCACTAGTGGCCACCAAGGCACCAAGGCAGGATACCCCCTTCCCAGAGATGGAGAGCAGTCCAACGGATGCTCAATCCGTCGCCTCCCCTGCCAACCCCTGATGACCCTGGCTCATTCCCAAACCTGGGTCACCAGCGTGAAGCGAGGTGTCACATCCAGTGCCTCAACCCTCAGCACCACCAGGCTGGCCCAAGCCCACTGAATTTTATTTGATGCATGTCCTCTTTCTTATGTAAACCTTATGTACTAAAAAAGTTGCTGATGCTCTGGAGTCTCCTGGCTGCATATACTTCTGCGTTACATTAATGTATTTCTTGTTTGAGCTTTCAAATGTTTGAATCAAGCAAAACTGATATGAATTAACTCCGTACTCTATGCCTGTCAATTGACTGTATCTGTCTATAACATACCATGTATAACTGCACACACTGAATTGCATTTACCAGTTTTGTTGTAATCTTCCAGGCTGTGCCTAAAAATAGAGAACTGATTGTCTAGTGTACCTGCTTGGAATATAATATAGGTAATAAAGCTGCCATAGGAATAAAATTGCTCCTACAAGTCTTATAAACTAGAATATTTATGTAATAAGATGTCAATATTTACGTAATGATAAAAGAATGTAATGTAACAACTGGAATGGGCTGCTGAGTGAGGTGGTAGGAGAGAAAACAGTGGAAGGATTCAAGAGGGCATGGGATAAACACAGGGGGATGCTGGGTAGGGGAGGAGGACTGCAGTAAAGGCCTAGTGAATATCTAGGCAAAATAAGCAGACTGGGTGGGCCTGGCGGTCTTTTTCTGCTGTCACATTCCTATGTTCCAATGTAAATGTATGCACATCCTTTTCAAAATGTTGTAATGGCCATTGGTCAAACAAATAAATTTTGAAGCTGAGAGTGGTAAATAAATCAGAAGTTCGGTACCTGCAAAAGAAAACATAAGGTAAGGATGAAGCTCATTTAAGTTTCATTCAGGAACTTATTGCTTCTACTCTCCAGCTCCAGCTCAGCTTCAGTATCTGCACTCTCTTTGGAAGCACTCAGTGTCTGGGCAGCCAAGCATTTGTCAATTTCCTCCCCAAACTCTGCCACTTCTTCCTCCATGGTGAAGTGGGTTACGTTGGTCATGTTGGTATCAATGTAGGTAATTCCAGAAACCTGGAATTACTTCATGATATTTTCCTTTGCATCTGCATTCTAGGAGTTTTTTTATCACCGAGTTATTTATGCCAAGAGGGAGCACAAGGGTTACTTGTCACAAATTTGCACCCCATTTGGTATCCCGTGAAAAGAGCGATTTAATTTCAGCAAGTAAATTTGGGTGAGTAGAAAATAGCTTGTGTTAAATGAGCTTGCGTGTGTTAATAACTCTTGTTAATTTCAGTGCTATATTGTCAGCACTGCAGTCAGTGATACAGGGAGTTTGTTGATGAAGCATGTAGGTAGTTGTTTGCTTGGCCAGATCTCAGCTGGCCGCCTAGTATAGTGGTTACAGTCACCAACTGTGTGACTGGCAGACTCAAGCTCAAGACTGGTTGTGTGGAAAGTTGTTGTTTTTTTTTTATTCCTGTTCCACCCGCCCTACCAACTTTTTTCTCCTCCACGTGAATAATCGATTGCCTTCCCCAACTTTCTCCACCTCCCCCACTTGCATCCCCCTGGTGATTATTCCCTCTCCCAAGGTTTTCCCTCTCCCTGAATTGCATCTCCCCCCAGTGTTAGTTATTTTAATTTTGTGGTGTGCTGGGGGCAAAGCCCCATGCAGAAAAAGTCAATACAGCTGGTCAGTGTTTTTGGAGCATGCTGTAGTGTTGCTTGCTTTTTGCTTGTAGCTGTTATTGATTTGATGTTTTTGTTGGTGCCGTTTTGCAGGCACTCTTTTCACATGGAACCCTCCATTTCCTCACTGATCAGACAGAAGTCATAGCACTCGTGATAATGGGCTTTAAATTGTGCATTCCATGACATGTCAGCTTGTTGTAACAGTTTGGTACAGGCCACAGGGATCTCTGTCATTCTAGTGTTTTTCTGCTTCACTCGATTTTTCACAGCTAAGCTTATGTAATAACAGAATGTATCCCACACAAGGAGTCTTTTGCTAAATGCAAATGACCCTGCACCATGTTGACTCAAATTAATATTAACTTCTCTTTCATCCAGCCATTGCTGTACATCGTAATCACGATGCCAGGGATGTTGGCAACTTCTTTTGGGACACGTTTCCCCTTCAGGACAATACATGGTGGCAGTCTCGTGCCATCGGCCGTAACTACTAGGCAAAAATGAGTCCTCTGTTACTAATGCCCAGTTCAAAGAAAAGGCATCTAATTAGCATCAACATGACTGATAGTCTTTTTACCAGGCATGTCTGCCTAGACTACAGTTTTCATCCATGTTGCTAATGCAACTTGACTTAATGTCATTTAGTTTAGTTTATCATGCACAACATCACTATAGAGACAAACCCCTTAAGAAGTCTTTTACCCACTGGCATTCACTGCCATATATTAACCCCCCCCCAATAGAAGAGAAAATGATCCATCCAGCCACTACTACACTGGACATTGTGATTCGAATGAGTATTGCTGCTTTTATCCTGATACTTTTGTGAGTCACTTGTAAGTGTTGATTTTACAAAGATAACATCTATGCAGCCAAATTGGCCTCCTCTGTAGGGAAGGATGATTTCCTGCTGTCACCATCCAAAATTCACCTTTTGTTGGGAACTGCCTGCTTCAGATACTTTTCCTAAAATTTCACTTTCTTTTTACACAATTCACATATCTGTTTTTCATTAATTGTTAAAACATTAGTGACAGGTTGATTAGAAACACCGGCCCATTGGTGCAGCAGCAGAGCTACTGCTTGTGATGCCATTGATCTGTGTTTGGGAACTAGCCTGGATCATCAGGGGCTGGCCTTGGGGGGAAGGAGGTCCCAGCATCCCACAGGACAATCATCTTCTCCCAGGGAGGAGGGTGCCATGTACTGCTGCAGCACTGCCACCTACAGGTGTGTGGGTGGTAGGGTCTGCTCAACATGGGAGGGATGGCATGTGACATGCTGTGTATCGTGTGAATGTGCCATGCATGTTCACATCAGGGACATAGTCACAAATGCTGATGGACCTATAGGGAAGGATAGAGAAACAGACCATATGGAAGGCTGGATGGGCCTAGCGGTCCTTATCTGCTGACAATTTCTACGTTTCTAAGCCAAAGACCAGAAAAACTCCCTGGCTGGCAGGATGATTGGTGACCTGAACAGGCCCTTCACCCAGTGACTATGGCTCTTCCCTGACTTCATATCTGGACTTTGGAGGGTTGAGTGACTCCCCAACACCCTGCCATGGAGTGCAAGTCATGGGGGACTCAGGGAGAGGTAAGTTCTGGGAGAAGCCGGGGTGACAGGCCTTGGAGGTTCAGTGGTAAAGACAGCCAGAGAGGGAGGCAAGAGGCAAAAACTGTAAATAAAAAAAAAAGAAACTGGGAATTTGTTGGCAGAAAAGGACTGTTTGGCCCCCCAAGTCTGCCCTAATATTCCCTGCCTAATCTGTCTCTGCAGGCCTTAACTGGTTTCTGGTGACCCTCCCTCCTCCCTGTTTTTTTTTCTAGTATACCTCTGTGTCTATTCCATGCATGCTTGAAGCCCCATCACTGTTTTGCCTCCACCACTTCCACCAGTTGCTGTTCTAGGTGTCTACCACTCTTTCAGTGAAGACGCATTTCTTGACATCTCTCTTTTAATCTCCCTCTCCAGATTCAATGCATGCCCTCTGGTTTTGGTGCTCTTTCTTACTTGAAAGTAACTCTCCTCCTGTACCATGTTCACCGCTGTGGGGTACTCACAATTACTCTTCTCTGTTTCAGGGTGCACATGTTGAGATCCCTCAGTTTGTTCTCCTAGGGCTTCTTGTGCAATCCCTGCACCATTTTAGTTTAGCAGATTAACTTTCACTTCAGCAGGGCAAACAACACACAATCCGAAGTCTCTGTTATAAAACTTTTATTTTGACATTGTGACAGAAGGAGCTGAAAGCACTAGATACCGCCAACAGCCTGAGACAGAACTGAAAGCACTTAATACTGACAGTTTTTGACAAAACTGCAACAAGTGTTTCTTGCTATGACTACCCCATTCTTTAGTTGCCCTCATTTAGAAGTCACATGGTAAAAGCAAAACATGTAATTAAAGCTAAAGCTACAGTTTTGTTAAACACTGTCAATCTACTGAAGAAGACACGTGTGAAGAAGCTAGTGTGGAACACTGGCGAGAAGAGAAGGAGATGGAGAAACAATTCAGTGAAAGAGAGAAAGGGAAAGATGATAGGGGATGGCAGAAACAACAAGAACAATAGCAAGGAATGAGTCAAAATGAAGTGGGGGGCAAGCAAAAAGAAGGCCAGCTAAGTCTCCAAGGGAAGTTGTGCCCCAAAATATAGACTACAACAAGCAGTTCTCTTTATTATGGTTTCCTTTTTAAATTGACAAAGCTAATGTAGGTCATATTGCTACCTATGCAGGGATAAAATTAATTAGTCATGGCAGGATGGGCCAGCTGGTTACTTTATCCTTGTTTAACCATGTCAAACACAAACGACACGATAGTTGGAAAGAAACAATTGGAGAGATCAGATCCGGCATGGGCAGGCAGTGGTGGGTGCACTGCAGTTTTGTTTGATTTTGTAATTTTGGACTAGGACAGGAACAATGAGTAGAGATGCAGTGAATTCAAATTTTGCTGGTGAAGTGAATGCGAAGTGGGCACTTTGCATTGCCACTCTGCTACGTAGAGTGAGCAATGCAAAGTGCTCACTCCACCTTATCATTACCACTTCATGTTAAGGTGGAATGGCAATGCGAAGTAAGGCAAAGTCATTGTTTTTAATGGACTTCACATTCTTCATTATGATTCTAAGTGACCCAATTAGTGTTTCAGATTTGGCAGCCCCTCCACACATCACATGGTTTACAGTACTGTAAGTTACATACTCTTTAGCTAGGCAGGAAGAAAGTGAGTCATACCAGCAGACACTTTTACTTTCTTCTGTGCAGACGGAGAGAGAGTAGTGTGTTTTGTGACTGCTGATACTTTGAGATCAGAGCGAGGAGGAGATTTAAACTTTGACTTAGACACAACAGCTTTTTAAAAGCTAAATTTTTTTTGTCTTTTCTGTACACTTTTTTACTTAATTTGTTCTTTCTGTAAATTTCTGTCAATTTTTTTTCTTACCTATGTAAGTAGTTAGTTGTTTGCCTGTGTCTGTGTGACTGTGTGTATGTGTTGTGTGACAGTGTGAGTAGTGATTGCTCAGACTGAGGGAGCTCAGTAAGAGAGATGGACCAGGGAGAGGGAATGTCTGGGGTGGGGGCAGCTCTGGGAGAGTCTGGTAGTGGTAAGCGTCGTACCGTGCACATGTGTGGAGGGCATGGGCACCCATTCATGTTGGACTGCTCAAAACTTCTTTCCAGTCTGTGTATGTACTGCAGACACCGTCCAACTCTCTGACTTAAAAACAAACATTAATGAGTACAATGGTGGGGTTGTGAAGCATGGAGAGATACTACAAAACAGGCTTACAATACATCCAAGTAACTATTAAAAAAAATTAATGTTGTGATTCATGACGTGATCGTGAACCGTGATTTGTGACTGCATTCGTGACCATGATGATAAAGAAACGTGAATGCCTACCACCTACAGCTCTACTTCCCCAATGAGCTGTAGCTTAAAACTCCCAGACTTAAAAACATGTATCAATGAGTACAATGGTGGGGTGGTGAAGCCTGGAGACATACTACAAAACATGCTTACAATACATCCAAGTAACTAGAAAAAAAAATTAATTTTGTGATTCGTAATGTGAATGATCGTGAATTGTGATTTGTGACTGCATTTGTGACCGTGATGATGAAGAACGTGATTTGTATCACGAGTGACTCATGATGATGGTCCTGACTTAAAAATGCATATTAATGAGTACAATGTTCATGCAGAATTAAACACCACACCTGACCAGTACTCTGAAGGGAAGCCAAAGAAACAACTGTGATTTAAGTTACAGATGAAGATTGGGACCTAAAGAGATGCAAATGCACAGACAGATTAAGATTGCACTGTGCACTGAAGATATGCAGACACAAAGGCACAACACCTAACCAGTGCTCACCATCAGAAATTCAGATCTGGAAAAGAATACCTTTGCCAGTTGGGGCGGGCCACGGGGGGGGGCAGTGTACTGCACTGCTGCAGTAACAGTCACTAGTACTAGTACCAGTAAAGATACCACAAATAAATACAAAAATCACACAGCTACAGTGGATAGCAGCTTCACATTGCTGAAATTATTATGTGACACAATAAAAGGTATCTGATTTGATGACACACGTCACATACAAGATACCACAAAGAAGTACAAAAATCACACAGCTGCAGTGGATAGCAGCTTCACATTGCTGAAATTATTATGTGGCACAATAAAAGGTGTCTGATTTGATGACACGCGTCACGCACATACTCACACTCACACTAAGTATAGCATAGCAAACTGAAAACTTCAGTAATATAACCACATATTTTAGACAAACTGAAATTATGCAGTGCTGCACCACAACAATCAGCAAAAAAATGGCAAGAAATATTGAAAATATTACTGTGTGTACATTAACACAGTTATACAAGAAAAATATCACCAAAACAGAAAGCACTGTCTTTTTCTCCAAGTTAATCTACATACACCACAGATACGCCCCTCCCCCAAAGCACACTTCCACTGTCTATCAGTACACAGACTGAATGTTGTACATTAACATTTAAAATCCATACACAAACAATAAATGCTCGGTGATATGAGCACAGGAGGGTTTCCTATAATCGATGAACTAAAGTTTCAGCAAAAAAAAAATTACTCAAAAAGGCGTTTTTAACAGCTTTTTGAAGGTCTGAATCACAGAGAGCTCTCAGACCAGATTGTTTCCTACAGCTTCCTACACACACTACCCCAAACTGAGGCTGTGCAGAACAATCTAGAGCCCATGTGACCTGAAATCCCATGAATCACTGCAAAATTCGCATTTGGAGCTTAAAAACAAGGCAAAGTACATTGTTTTCAATGTACTTCACCTTAAGAATTGGTGGAGTAGTGGTTTGGGAAGGCAGAGTAACGCAAAGTCATTGTTTTCAATGAGCTTCGTGTTACCCATTAATAACGTGAAGTACTCTGCTTCGCGTTGCGGAGCACTCTGCGAATTTGCCTTCACTCCGCGGAGCGAATTGGGGCCACTTCGCCCATCATTAACAGTGAGCTAGGAGAGCTTGTTTTCAGGTGTATCATGGGGGTGGGTTACATGGACCTGCTTTATTGAATGAAGAAATGTTGGCCTGGGCACTAGAGAGTCAGTCACTTCAGTTTTTATTGTTCCCCACGTCTCTTACTGTGAGCCCACTGTATATATCTATGTAATTGTTAGTTTGTATTTATTAGAATTTCCAATTTCATAAATAGCAACTGTGATGTTTAGTTGGGATGTATTTTTGAAATCTCAATTTTGTAAATAGCAGTTGTGATGTGTATTTCTATGTAAATTTTGTTTGTATTTGCTAGAATTTGCACTATTGTAAATAGCATTTGTGTTGTACAGTTATGCATGTAGTAATTCCTCTGTTGTTCTTGCCTTACTCTTGTACCCTATCCCCTGGGTCGCACCTGGAAATGAGCTTCTTTTCATGGTGCTTTTCCCGGTTTTCAACTTTTAAATAAATAAAAAAAAGAGAGAGAGAACTTCATCTACTCTTATTGTAAGTGCCATGGGTTCTTTATCTTCCACCAGGACAGCCACCTGAGAGCTACAAAAAAGGAACCTCAGTTTAACATTTCATATGAAGGATGACAAATGGCACAGAGGATGAGGAGGTTGTACTAGTGGACTCTGACAGTAGTCTGATAAGCACTGTATTTTGGGTCAATCTCACAACCATCATCTGATGTGTGTAAGAAGTTGTTATATATATATATATATATATATATATATATATATATATATATATATATAAATATATATATATATTCATGACAAAAACTCCGTTTAATGCATCAGTTAGGGTTGTTCCACAGCGACAAAAGTGAGAAATTCGCTGTTAGGGTTGAAAACCTAACTCCAAATTCCCCCAGCACGACACACACACACTTGCAAGTATGGGGAGGACCAAGTCAACACAACCAATGACAGACATCCAGCAGCAGGTGACAGAAATAACAAACAATTGTCTAAATGTACTACGAGACATCCCCACCCCCGACCAGGTACTGCATGCTCAGTGGAGATCAACAGCAAAACTGAGGCCATGTACACCAAACGACACATCCCTGATTGCAGCTGCACACAACGCATCACACTTAGTAGTTGCATGGCTTACTCCACCGATGCCCCGCACCACACCACACCACTTGTGGTGGCCACCTGAGCAACAGAGTTCAGCAAAACCAAGGAGTTGTACAGGTATAATATCTTTGATTATAACAAGGGTTTGAGAAATGCAGCTTTCTAATTGACTGTAAACATTGTAACAGCCTTATGTTTAGTTTTTATTAACATACATGTAGAGCCTAACCATATGATGAACATGGTTTAATGTTGTTTAAAAAACAGTTTTATTATGATAGCAATAAGCCACTCCCAGGTATTATGTTAATGGTCAGTTTATCACTGTCTAGCGACATGTGGCACTCGGCTATCCCTCATTCAACATTAAACCCTACAGGGTGATTAACAGACCATTTACATAACTGTTGGTCATGCCTTATTGCTTAATTGTCTTTATGAGTAGATACTCTCCCTCTGCTAGGCACTGCAGCAGCTTTGCAACACAGTGTCCCACCCACTTACACCATACACTGTCTAGTTACTGGAGAATGGCTGTGAATATGAACTCATGAAGATGAACAGTGTAACTTGATCATTACAGTCATCGAAACCCTAGTGTGATTATAACTGACAGAGTCAGTGATAGAGGATAATCCCTGCTGTCCTAGTTCACTTACCCCATTGTGAGTTAAATCAATACTAAAAGACATTCTGTTTATATCTACACCATACCTACTTGATTCCTGTTGTACCACAATTAACATAGTTATCACTTTGATAGCATCAGTGACAGAAGTGTGGCAAACCCAAATAGTAGGCATACAGCCTGAGTATGAAACAACTGTTAAAAAAAAATCACACTGTGTCCATAAGTGGCATAGATCACTCATTGCAGCAATAGTAAATGTATTACTATTTGAATAAGTTAGTCATCACGGATGCAATGAGATTGTCTTTATCAGGTACAACATATTCAGTAAGTGCCTACAGGAAAATCTCTCCTATACACATCTCCGATACAGGTACATCATTGTTGGCTCAGTAGTGCTATGATATTTAGAAGTTGCTTGGCCTGATCCATGCAATTACAATGTTTCTTACAAAGAATACTTACTGCATCTTTAGTATTGAAACACACTGAAGGTCTATGTATGTACATCAGCAGTACACCTTCATCAGTAAGAATGCATGTGATACTGGCAGTATGAATTTCACAGCGTTGAACAGGAATGCTTTTCCAGACGCTTACATCAGCCTCTATGTTGAGTAAACCATTGCAGTAAATGTACTACTATGTAAATCACCTACTAAATGTATCACTACTTTTATCTTGAGCATGCTAGTGTCTTGTAGTTAATTTATGTGCTTCCTTTAATTTATGTGTACTACTAGTGTTAAAACCTTTCTACAACTGTCATCATGCACCTTCAGCATTTATATTGAATAACGGCACAGTACCAGTTGTGGTGGTGTGGGGCATCGTAGGTAAGGCCGCAACTACTAAGGTGGTACGTTGTGTGCAGCTGCAGTCAGGGATGTGTACGTTTGGTGTACATGGCCTCAGTTTTGCTGTTGATCTCCACTGAGCATGCAGTACCTGGTCAGGGGTGGGGATGTCTCGTAGTACATTTAGACAATTGTTTGTTATTTCTGTCACCTGCTGCTGGATGTCTGTCATTGGTTGTGTTGACTTGGTCCTCCCCCACACTTGCATGTGTGTGTGTGTCTGTGTGTGTGTCGTGCTGTGGGGGGGAATTTGGAGTTAGGGTTTTCAACCCTAACAGCGAATTTCCTCACTTTTGTCGCTGTGGAACAACCCTAACTGATGCATTAAACGGAGTTTTTTGCCATGAATATCCTGTCGTTTTCAGAACTATTACTCAGTATAGTACATGATTTATAGTTGTAAGAATAGTGCACATACATAAAAAAAAGTTCCAACATCAGAAATACTTCAACTCTTGTAGTTGCATTTACTGTTATTAACAGTAACAGTAGTTAACTGTGAATCATATTGTTTTTATAACTTTATTAATTGTAATTTGTCATTGTTATTCCATGTAATATTTTTTATATAAAAGTGTCTTACTCCTTTTGTTTGTGAGCACATATGTAAATAAAAAGATGTACATAACTAAAAGACAATATGACATGACATGGACACCATTAATTCATCTACTGAACAAATGGATATGTTACTGTAGTAACTTGAGATTTGATAGAGTGCTTGTACTACCAACTGAGGTGGTACCACCAATCATGTGAACAGCGGTGGAAGAGGTTTGCTCATACTGAATACATAAGTTTGTTGTAAGTATGCCAACACAGACATTTCACTGTTGTACTAGCAGGTACATACTTATCTTCATCATGATACACATACACACATTCTGTAGCAGTAGGTGTATGAAACAACAACAGTGTGCCAGAAATAGTGTAACATAGCATTGTCACACATCTAACTTACTTATATGGAGAATCCCAACTCTAATACCACAATAGTGTGGTATGAGGTTTCACCAAATGAGAAAATCACAGTTGTATAAATCTTGTTAAAACTATTTTCAAGAAACATCTCGACTACACAATAACACACCAAACACAAGAGAGTATAAATTCACTTTTTTTACTATAAAAATATTTTATATATAAAATATTACAAACAAAAATATTTTTATTTGTATAAACAATACAAAAATATATATTCACACAAATAATATTCATACAGGTCAAAAAAATAATAAAAGTGTGTATTACATCATACACAAAAATAAATAATTAAAATACATTTTTGTTACATAAATAAAAAAATATATAAAAAGTTTTATTTTGTTTTGTAACTTTTGTGCAACACTTGTGAGAGGTGTATGCACTGCTTGAGGCAATCCAGGCTAGAAACTGGATTCGATGTGGAGGCGCAAAGGAAGTGGAAGCTGTTGTGCCCTCCGGAGGAGATACCGGACCGCTATGAAGGGTGGCCAGTTTCGCCCAGGGAAGCTGCAGGAACAGATGGTGTTCGTGGAGGTGAAGCACTGCTACTCGGCACAGCACCATCACCCACTGCTACGACTGGCTCTAGCACGAGGTTGACAGTCTGCTGCTGTGCATCAAAAGAAACTGGATTCGTCCAGCCTCAAGGATGACAGTGTTTTGTTCACGCGAGACTGCCAACCTCGCCAAGAAGTCGCCTACAGCAGTGGCAGTGGGCCATGCATTTCAAGTAGTCACGGGCCTCTACAAAGATTTAAAAAAGTTATGATGAATATACAACACAAATTAAACAATTATGACTTTCAAATATTTTACTTCAAATATTTCTTATCTACTGCAATATCAGAAATGCATTCATTTCAAAGTTATGATAATAGTTTTAAGTATGATGCTAAACTATTTAGTATCGTATTTCTGTCTTTGTCATACTTGATTATCTATATAATCTAATAAGCTGACAACATAAAAAAGTATAGTTAGCTGTGGCTTAGAATGCTACTCTTATATTTTCTTTCACTACTCATAAATATTCAGTATGTACATACTTTTGCATTATTGACACTATTATACCATACAATTGAAATACATCCTCATCAAGTGTGAGAATTTTTACTTCACCATGTCTGCCTATAATGTGTAGTCATGTCTGCACTAAAAAACAAAGTACCTTGACATTAACACTATCATAATATACTTTTCATGTGTACACAATCATGATCACTTTATTGATAGTTTGAAAGCAAACAGCTTTTTACCCGTGTTTCAGGCCCTCAACACACGTCACTACTTTAAATAATTAAGTCACTGATATGACATGCGCTCCAAAACCATACCAGACATCTTCAAGTACATAAAGAATATAAATGACAGATTTCTAGGTAGCATAACAATAAGACATTCAGACAAGTAACCTAAAACTTAAACTGCAGTATGGTAAAATCTACTCAAAATAAAGACATTTAATTCATTGCTGTACCGTTGATGCCCATAATGTCTACATCACTGTGCTTTTGCACTGCCACACGGTAAAAATTCTTTTCAAAACAATGTGGCACAGCAGTAATAAGGTTCTTCAATGTACATATCTGACATTAAAGCAATAATGCACTCCACGGTAAGTGTTGTGGTGTGATAATGTCGCACCTGTCCGTCATTAGACAAGAGGCTGCTGCATGAGTGAACTAATCACCCAAAAGTAACATTATCCCAGCACAACATAAACACCCAAAGGACATTATTCTATTATACAATGGCTTGTTGGTACTAATAAAACAAAAAATTTTACAAAAAGTCTTAAAAGTATTTTACAATTTCATTTTCAATGGTTAGGCACAAAAATAGAAAACAGTCCCACTATAATGTTATTGTGTGTCTACTTATCTCTCTGCACCCACCCCTCCAGGGAAAGTACAGCAGTCCACATACTAAGATCCCAATATGGAACTGGGTAATATTTTTAATTAGTATTTTTTTTTGAATGGTTTAAATCAACGCAGGGCGTGTTGAGGAACCGTAATTGCTGTTACGGGTTGTTTGAGCACTTACTGATTTCCAGGAATGCAGTATGGTTTGTGCACTCTATTTGAATGTGACTGTCATTTTATCGATAATTTGTTTAATTTACAATGTTCATGGTAACAGTGCACCAGTTTGAAAAAGTGAGCGGTAATCACAGGACTGTGACAATCTGAAAGGCCTCGTGCTCCTGCTGACGTGGAAATTGAAATGATGTCTAAAATGACATATTTTTTTTAGTTAAAACAGCTGTTTATAGTCAGGGATAATGTTGGTGAACATTTCTTTAGGTGTTTTGCCTGGCAAGTTGTACACAATTACTGTGCTGATGGACCAGCGGACACATATATTTAAATGACGTCTATAATGACGTTTTTTTTTTTTTTACAAAAATGGACACACTGTGTGTTAGTGGGGGACAGGGAGTTATTCCACTATATCTGCTGGGAAATGAGCAACATAGGGACAATTTGCACTGTCATGGCCAGCTTAATTACTAGCAGTCGAATCGGAAGCACTCACAGTAGGTTAAAGGTGCTTGAGAGTGTGAATGAGAAATGGGATTGCACCTCTCAAGCAGCTACATGTAGTGACTTCTTGTTTTCCCAAAACTTATCTGGTCACCCTGGTGCTGGGACTACAGTTGTGATGTGGTGCTGCGATAACATGATGCTTACAGTCCCATAGTCACCAATGGGAGCCCAGGCTTTGCCCTATGGTGGTGATAATATGAAATTAACAATTATCAATAATAATTATTGATTTGCTATCATTAATATTGATAGTGTAATAGTAACAAACTTTCTTACTGATGACAAGGACTCGCACCTGCACAGGATGACAGGCATTAGCGTGTACCTCTGGCTATTAGATATAGCAGGGCAGAAAAAGATGTTTTTTATAGTGCTGTGAGAAAAAAACAACTGTGCAGTACATTAGCAGGTGAAAAATAACTTACAGTGTTAAACATTTAGTATATAAATGCACAACATTTTCAAACCTACTACAGTGTATGGGAAATATCTAATACCTGATTGTAATGATAGCATCTAATGTTCGTCTCGCAACAAATGTTTTAAATAGACATATTACCACCTTTACTCACACACAGTCTCACTGTTATGTCCTCACACTGTCCCAAAAAGGTATTTCACACAGCAACCACAGCATCATATAGTAAAGTATAAAAAACACAGTTTGACAGTATAGGTGCTCATTCAAAGTATGACACTGTGTGTTGCAAGGCCATGCAGCATTGAATAATGTAGCAATGGATGTCTGTGGCCCAATATTTTAACACAGTTTCACTACTCAAGAACTTGTTTTAATAGCACCCAACCCAGTACACACGCATCGATGATGTAGTGGAATTTGCACCACTGCAAGTAGTCATAGTACTGCATTTGCTATGTGTGAGACAACTCATAGTGCATATATAGAAATGTGCTATTCCTATGTGAGACACAAACAGTCCCATTATTCACTGTATTATTACTTTTATCGACATTCCCTCAGTTCATGATCACCTTTAAAAATACACATATCTGACAGTGCATGAACAGCATCACACTGGATTGCAGAGGTAAGTATGAGGCTGGCAAGGCTGAAGACAGACACACTGCACAGCTAAGTTTAACTTGGAAGCAAAGGGTCAGGAAGACTAGAAGGCACATTTTAACTTGTACATTGAGAAAAAACAAACAGTCATAATTGGACACTTTCTGCATTGCACACCATTTAGGTCACTACAATATCCTCCACCATGTTGTGTTTTTTAGGTGGTTGGGTATCTGCAGTGATCAACGCATTGCCACCCTTATAAGGTCACAGCACAAATAAAGTAAATAATGTCAACAGTGATTCGCCCCCCACAACAAACAAAAGAATGTGGTACTGGCTCGGCAACAAAGGGGTGTTGCTCACACCCCAGACAATTGAACATTTGCAGTGAGTATGCCAACAGACAGTGCACTCCCCCTATCACGCAGTAAGACAGCAAGGTGTAGTAATCAACAGGAGCATTGATCACCACGAATGTTGACAACCATATGGTACTTCTCAACCATGCAGATAATAGCAACAACAGATTTCACTTATGGTGGTGTTGGCGCCGGCTTCCTGCTTCACCTCCACATGTTCAAGAGCAGCAGCTTCCCGGGCTCTATTAAAGCAACAAGTAAAAATGATCACATCAATAGATGAAATATCAAGGTAAAAGTGTTTTTCTTTAAAACATCAATTTCCTAATACTATATCATTCATACAACTATCATATGAACACATATCCTCTTTTCCGGAAACAGTTCTCTCTCCAACTAGATGTGTGTTGTTAAGTCAGTATTACACGTATATAACAAGTCTTCTCATCTGCAAAAAGCACACAAAGTTGAAATTATGACACCATGTATATATCTTTTTTCAAGACAAATGTCCGTCCAATCCAGAACAGTTAATATAAGAAATTCATTTTTCCTTGGTGATTCCCCCTAACACTGTTTCTTCAATTCGTTTTTCGAAGAAAACTCAGAAATATATTATTGGTAGTATACAGTGCAGAACAAGACGGTGCCTGCCCAACAATCGCAATACTTATAACATTGTCATAATGTATATTTGTTACACAGAAACATCCTAAACATTACATGTCCTTCAATTTACATACATGCATACCTAATTATATGACGCTCGTTCCTAAACAGTTTTAAAATGGAGTTATAATAAGAATAACACAAAACATAACGATAATGTTACTGTTCACTCAATGACCCTCTAGCTGAATAGGCAGCCGTTTGTGTGTTATTAAGCATATTACCCTACAGGGCTATTAAAACACATTAACAAACATGTAGATATTCCATGCTGTCCATTAATAACTATTGCAATAATAAAAATGAAACATTGGCAGGAGATATAGAAATAGTAAGTGAATAAGTTCTAGGGACATGTCGTAATTAGCAACAGATAATTAAGCAGCACACCATTGAATACCACTGAGACACCTACAACATTACAATTGGTTATCTATTACTCATAGATACATAGATACATAGACAGTGTCGGCAGATAAGGGCCTATGGCCCACCCAGTCTGCATTATTATCATTGTACATTAAACTCCACCACCAAAAGTAGCAGAGGAGAAGACCTCCCCCCCCACAACACCACATGTACCGCTATGGACATACATCCATTCTCAGATTCATGAACAATAGTATTCCACTCACATGTGTAGTAATACCAGTTTGTTATGGTAGTACAGGATCTTCTGCCATGGTGGCACTGCACATTCACTAGACTTGGTTAACACCTTTTTGAAGTATTTGGGTGGATATCTGCAAAAATGGTTGCACCATACTGTCATAAGGTTGCTACATGCTTAAGTACTTAAATTCCGCTTATCTATGTATATTCAGTAGAGAGACAGTTGTGCCACTCGAAAACAGGCAAGAGCAACAGCGCCGAATGCAAATGAATGCATGCTCAAGTGGAGGGGAAGAACCATGCATGAACTCCAGAGCCCGATATTCAGCCGGGCTGTGCAGAGATGTGTAGCCACAACCCCCAACCAAGCCTGCACAACTTGGAGGCAAAAAAAAAGGCCTAAGTCGAGGGCCACTCACAGGTGAGCTGCTGGATTGCAGGGCGAAACACAGCAGCTGCCACCTGTGCTGGCCCCCAACCCAGTCCCTGTGCCCCCCTGCAGCCTGATTGCAGGCACCCAACCTGTAAATCCTCCCACCCCTCCCAGTGGCTCAACCTTGGCATTGTGTGTACTCCCCCCACACTAGGGCAATCGCGGGCAGGTCACGTGGCTCCCGAGTGTATCTCCTGGTGGTCCAGGACCAAATGCCCGATCACAGGCAGTAAGTTCAATAACCCACCCAAATGTATCCCTGGTGGTCCAGTGGGCCCAAAATGCCCATTGCAGGCAGGAAGTAAAATAACCCACCCTCCTCCTGAGCATTATCCTGGTGGTCCAGTGGACCCAAAATGCCTAATACGTGGGCAGTAAGTTTAATAACCCCTAAAGATAGCCCTGGTGGCTAGTGTCCCCCACCACCCACCCACGGAATCAGCCAGTACCACTTCACCCCCCTCACAGGCAGCGGGCAGCATCATCCCACCACCTGCTCGCCCATCAACCGATTGCCTATTAGTAATGGAACACCCATTGGCAGACCTGAGTCACCGGTGCATCTGATATTGTACATCACAGTCAGACGAATCAATTCATTCATTCAAAAATCTGAACTGTCATAAGTGGTATGTGGCCGCATACCGATGGATGTGCTCTACACCAGGCTGCAACACCTGGCAGTCAGTCAGCTGGGTGGCGGGTAGGTGGATGTTGGCCCCTCACCAGCGCTCGGGGGAGCGGGGTGGTGGAGCGAAGGAAAGATGGTGGGTGGTACAGTAACCACCAGGGCTATGTTCAGGGAGAGGTTATTAAACTTACTACCTGGAAGATCACTCTTTCTGTCCACTGACCGGGCAGGGACATATCCGGGGAGCCACATTGCTGCCCGCGATCGAGCTGTTGGGGGGAAATTGAACCATGCCCGTGATCGGGCCCAGAGGGGTGCTGCTGGTATTCGTACTTCGTTTTGTCTGGATCGGGTGCTGCGAGGCGTTGTTCCCCAATGGCTGCAGCCTCCAGGAGCTACGCAATTCACCAGGATCGGCAGACCTACATGGTAATGCCATGCAAATCACACCATAATCACATGCCGTGCCCCCTGCAGCTTGTATAGTTATACCTACTGTATGTCTCGTTTGAATATCAGAATTTTGTGCAGCGCACTACTTATGCCACCGCGTTGAATTCCACTGTGACTGGTGCAAGTTCTTGCACCATGCACAGTGGTTGTGGTGGGGATATTCAAAGGTTGCTAATAGCGAATTCCTTTAATGTCGCCCCGGACGTGCAATATTTTGCACAACACAATGTTTGCCTATGAATCACAATTTGAATATCCACCCTTGTGTTTAGAAACCTCATTTTCTTTTTAAAACAGCGTAACAAATTTGATAGTGTGTCTTACCGTGAGTCCACCAAAATTACACTTTCGGGTTCTAACTGACCACCTCCACAGCTTAACCTGTGCTGGCACTACTATGTGGTTGGGGACGCCTGTCTCTACCATGAACCAAAAATATTTATTTTCGATGTGAATCACAGTACAGTTTGAAAAGGCTTTCAACAACAGTAAATCATACGACATACGCCATGACCTTCTAATTATGAGACCACAAGCATTATGGTCATATTATAATAAATTCTCTATTTTTGCAGGGCCCAGTACCATTATTATATAGTCTGTAACTGGGGCATCAAACACTATTATATTACATTTGTATGTGTCTGTCTATTTGTGTTTTGTCCATTGAACTACCAGGTATATGTTGAGAGGGGTGGGTTTATTCGCCTACACATGATCAGCCATTTTCCACTGGACCACAGGGACACGTCATGAGGAGAGGGATGTTTATTACACAGTATTACAGACTTGTATGTTTTATACCACTACATCAACTTAAAACAGTAACATATTGTTCTTCAAGAACATAGTAGTAAGTGTATATGTTTGTCGTGCTTTTGATATGTTCTGTAGCTCTGGTTTGTGACTGAGCAATGCCAGTAACAATGGACAGGTTGGGTTACATGTTTTGTAGTGCATCTTTATATAGTATTAGGTATTTAGAAACATTGAGAAATACAGGTTTCTGTTAGTGTAAACACGTATTAGCTGTATGTCAGTCTTGTTGCCTGTGTGTGATTGGCACATACAAACAATGTTCAACACTATTTACAAATACTGCATAATATACTAATAAGGCACTCTGGTGTTTATATTAATGGTCCATAATCACTGTAGGGCATGTAGTACTGGCTGTGCCCTCATGCCACATTACACAATAAACACCTATTTACACAACATTAACATAATCCTCCTCATGTCTTATTGCTTAATCATCAGTATACAATTATTTACAAATTTGAATACATGCAACTATTATGAAAAGTTGTGTGATTTACTACAGTGAGTGTTCCATTGTTTTGCCAGCCTCCTTAAAGTTTGTATGTAGGTACCATCAAAGTATCATTGTCGGTATCCCCCTCAGTTGTTTCAAGATGTAGAAATGTTGGGCGAATAGCCCACTTCTTCTTTAACTGTATCACCTTTTATTCTTCTTTTAAGCTATGCAAATAGCTGCTGCGCGAATCGCCTAATCCAGTTTCCTTGTACCTCATCAAACCTTGGATTCCCTCTAGCCTGGACTGCCCGGCAGCGCACACCTCTCGCAGTCCACTGTCTCATTCTGTCAGTTAGAATTGTTTAGTTCTGAAATAAACAGAAACAAATTCACATTAGTATCATGTAACAATATAAATCATTTCTAACGAATTCCATATAATATAGTGCGATTAAAGAGCATATGTCCTTCAACATAGCAGAAATGCACCTCAATAGCATTATACGGGGCCTAGAAAGAAGTTCAATACCTCAACAGTAATAACTGCTGCTACTGTGGTGTCCTACTTGCATACAACGTAGTCTCAGGGGTGGGGCCTACTGCATGAATACATTGATACATCACATATCCATGTTCTGCCTGAATGTTCACACCCTAATAAAGTGATGTTGAACACAGATGAACCACATTGTACAACCAGACACCTAGAAATATACTTATAAATGAAGACAGCTAACAAACCGATTGAGAAGTTAAATAATTATGATAATTCCAATTTATGTCATTCCTGGTGGTTAGATACAATTACACCCATATCTGCTAGTACATTCAAATAACCCTATTTCCCGATACCAGTAAAGAAAATATACTTGAATCACCACTGTGTTTTATTTTTGTTGTACACATACCATGCTGTACAGCTAGCCTGTAAGACCACACTAAATACAGTCATTTAACATATAAACTATACAATTATTAAAGCTTCTCAGAAATGCTGCACTCTTGTGGCTGTTAGGATTCAACAGCCTTTACATTGTCCATGTTATACTGTCATGTATGGCTTGATCACCCACAAGGATTGCTCCTGTCACATTCATCCCTAGCGCCCTAATGTGTGTAATGATGCATTGATTTTTAACCAGCATTTAACCTGCTGGTGGGTAACTATTTTATTAAAAATCTCCCTCAAAATCAGTAAAAACATTAATGGATACTTTCACACTAAAATATTTATGTAAAGCAATAAAGGCAGTCCATGAGTTACATAAATAGTCAGTTAATCACCCCTAGGGGCAGTATGGCACTCTGCTGCCTTCTGCACATTACACCTTTAGTGATTAACAGACAGTTAATCTAAACCTGGTCATACCTTGCTGCAAATGTTGAACATAACAACATCATACAATTGTATTTGGACAGCAGAGTAAATTGGTATTGTGCTTCACCATCCTAATAAAACCCATATATGTGGGTATGTATGTGGAGTGATGTGCGTGCTGATCTTATTTTTTACCGACATTAATATGTTCGAAAGAACCTTTGTATACTGTAATGTTTCCTAAAACAGTCTGACAACTAAAGGACTTGAGGATTCCATCTCGGCTCCAGAAATGGCATTGCGCTGCGAGAAATGTACACCATCTGGTAGGAATAGCCAATCATTACGGTATTTTTTTTTGGGTGACGTATGGTATACATTCCATGATGGTAAGCAATTATCTGTGCATTTACTTTTCAGCGGCTCTGTCAATCAGATACATATGATGTCTGCTTCCAGACTCCGAACATGACATTGGATACACCATCACATATCCGCTCACTACACTAAACTGTTCACACACCATAACAAAGTGATGTTGAACACAGATGAACCACACATTGCACAACTGTGCAGACACCTAGAAATATACTAATAAATGTAAACACAAATAAAAACCGATTGAAAGTTAAATAGTATGATAATTCCGTTATCCATGGTAGCTATATACTAATTATACCCTATTCTTTCCATTCAAAATAACTCTATTTCCGACATACCAGTAAAAAACATATACATTGAACAGCACTGTGTTTTATTGTTGTACATACCATACCAACAGCTACAATACTGTAAGACCACTAAATGCTACAAACATTTAACATACTCAACTATATACAATTATTAAACTTCTAGAAATGCCTCTATTGCATGTAAGATCCAACAGCCTTACTTAATCCATGTTATACTGCTCATGTATAGCAGTCACCATGGTACAAGGATTGCTCCTGTCAGCATTCATCCTCTAGCACAGCTGAATACATGTAATGATGCATTTGATTTTGAACCAACATTCTTAAACTGCTGGTAAGAACTATTTTATTAAAATCTCCTGTAAATCAGAAAACATCACAACGAATACTTTCAACACTTTTCTTTTCAAAAACATTTATATAACGCAATAAAGCAGTCCATGAGTTACATAAATAGTCAGTTAATCACTAGGCAGTACGGCACTCAGCTGCCTTCTACCCATACACCCCCTGGGTGATTAACAACAGATAACTAAACCTGGTCATACCCAGCCTTAAATGTAGAGACATAACAACATCATAAATTGAACTGACAGCAGAGAGAAATTAGTATTGGTGTTTCCCCACTATCCCAATAGCAAACCCATATATGTATGTGGTACATGCAGCTGATCTATTTTTGACACATTAAGATGTTCAGAAAAGAACCTTTGTATACTGTAATTCCCAAAAACAGTCTGACAATCTAAAGACTTTGAGATTCCATCTCAAGGTCTCCCAGAAATAGCACTACAGCATGCAGTACACCATCTGGTGAATAGCCAATCATTACAATTTTATTTTGGGGGCGATAGTATACATTCCATGCATGATAGAAAGCAATTATCTGCATTTGATTTTCAGAACTCGTCAATCAGATACATATGATGTCTCTGCCAAGACTCGCACTGTAATATCGGAAAAATGATAATACAGGCAGGCAAAGAGCAATAAATAAGGTCAACCTTGCCTCTGCAACCAAATTACAGCGTTTGAGCCCAAATCATTGCCTCAAGATGTATCAGCGTATATCAGGAGGAGGCGAGTTACCAAAAGTCTGTCCATGGTTGGCAAGATGTTCCCATCTCAGCCACCACACCAAACCATCTTACACAGCAATTAGAGCTGCAGGTCCCTCCAAAAATACTATGAACTGCAAACTCAACTGCTCTTATGCAACAGCCCAACTATCCAAATCCTTGTTATTTTCACATTCAGTTTTAAACTCAGAACTGTATAGAACTAAAAAGAAAGTAGTATTCACCCTGCAGTGACCAGACAGCACTGAAAATCAAATAATATTTTCCTCCTTATTTCAACTAGCTAGTAGGTTCAGACAAAACACACAAATCCAAATAAAAACATTCCCTGCTGCTCTGGCTTCATTAAAATCTAACAATTACATCAATTACTAGACCTATGTTCCTGCAAAAACGCAACCACAAACAATTTTAATGCATCCTTTTCATAGGCAGTTTGAAACAATCACAACATCAGAAAAAGTCGTTGGACATTTTCTCATAGAACCCCGTGCCTTCCTATCCCTCCATTTGCGCTGTATCTGTACAAGCTAGTACAAAATGATTTCACTTAAAACTATTTTTCAGAATATAGCCTGCCAAACAATAACAAATAACACTGAGATTCAACATCAAAAACGTATTTATTAATAGTATTTACTTGTTATAAGTTTTTTAATATAGAAATAATCATTTGAGATAGACTGTAATTACAGTTTCAAACTGCTCTCAACAATATTGCAATGGCTCCTATTTACTTCTTCTTCAGTGTTGTCCATCTCTGATTGGTTATAGAAATAGCTAACAAATCCTTAAATTACATTGGTAACACAGCTGTCAGTCAAACGACTCGCTGATTCTGAATGTTTTGGCACTCCCCAAATGTTACATTAATTTGCTATGAATGCACGAAAGTACATTGCGACACTGACAAAACAACAAAATTTTTGAAAGTGTCAAGTTAGAAACCAATCCTGACCATATTGTCAAATGCAAAGTAAGATTTGCCACACTTCCAGAAGCACCAAAGTATTTTTGCAAAGTTTAGCTCACCAGTACTTCAAGACTGTCTATTTATTGTCACAATTTCAGATTTAATGGGAAAATAGCTAAATTTTCAATTATAAACACATTATGTGCACAATAGCTACTTTGAACTCAGTACACTCAGATATATAACATTTAAAACATTCAAGCGCAGCATAACAACTGTGCAAACACAGACTTGTGAAACAGTTTGTTGTAATTTCAAACCAAAATCTAAACATCGCCATTTTAAGACCTCTCTCATATAACAGTGTCACTCTGATTGTTATACATATGTACCATATAGTAATTTCTCACATCAACTGAACCAAACGCAGCACATAACCAGAAACACAATTTTGTCAAGATGTGAAAATTCTGGTCTGTACTATTCATAAGGTTGTGTGTTAAAAAAGCAAATTGTAAATTCTCAACTGAAAAGTTTGACAATACACAAACACAGGTAGTACATCTGAACTGCACTGTGCAAAAGCTTGTAAATCAGACATGTTTCAGAATTCTCACACCAATTTTCGACATATTCATTTAAATCATCTGCTCATAAACACAGGCACTGTAATTTGTGACTCAGCCCCATACAGTTATTTCATCAATCAACTGCAGCATTGCACAGTACATGTGTAGAAAACATTTTTTCCATGTTGTTAAAATAACAGCCCAATAGTGATACACAGGAACTAAAAACACAATGTTGATAATATGCAGCAATGATATTGAAATTTCGTTAACATGCAAGCATACTTAGCAACTGTAGTAGGCGAAGTCACTAAACAGTAATAGTGGCATGTTTCTCTAATTGTAAACATACTAATTGTTACAGATTTGGTAATGAACACTATCACTCTAAGTTTTGGGTTCACCTATAGTAAATTAGCATACTGACTATGCCAGGACACGCTACATGGTAGAAAACACATTTTCATCACAATGTAAAAATTACACCTATCCTAATCATAAGTACACGTGAAAAAATCTTTTAAATGTGGACTAGAAATATTGAGAATGCACAAACTTCTGATATTACATAACAGCTGCAGCAATGCACATTCATAAAAACTATTGTTTGAGTTATGTTTTACCAAATTGTTAACATATATACGACAATTAGATCAATACACACTGTTATAATACATTTACTGAAGCCTATTCTAAAACTTTTTTTTTCTCTCTCATACAGGTGCCTGATACTTCTGTAAGATTGCTTACTGTCACTGTCAACCATAATAGCAAAATATGCCAACTAAATACAGAAGTAGATGTGTCTCAAAACAAGAGTGGTATAATAGTACTACACTGTTGTATAAGGGCAACAAACAAAACAGTAAAGGCACACCAAAAAATGAACATCGACAGAGCTTTACTGCAACAGTGACCCCTACATCAAGTCACTGCACAACCAAATGAAATTCATAACAGAAAAGAAAAATGTATACCATCACAAATGTTGTGTCGATCTCTGAGACGAAACACAACTATTTTGAGGTAACCATCAAGAACGCTCAAAACAACACCGGAAACTCAAAAACAGTGATTTACAACTCAGAAAGAGAAAGTATTTCCGATCACTAGCAAGTAAAGCTAAGATCGAAAGACTTATCGCTGCTGTGCTACGGCACACCCGCAACAAGAGCAAGAGTCACCTTTCTCTGATGAATTTATGTCTGAAAGTATGAACTTTTGTCAACAGAGCACTGTTTGTACTACAATGATTGTGGCGTAAGATGTGTCATGTCCTCGAACAATTCAGGAAACTTGTATATGCCATTAAAAAAAGGCTTCAACAGTATCCTTGTTTGACTGTTGACAACTTCTGTCATGTTTTCACAGGACCGTGGCTGCACACACAGCACTCAGAAGCATATTTCTGGGAAGTGTCTTATCATTACTTAACAAAAGAACAGACGTTCAGTATTGATGAGTCCCGGTAAACTAAAAAATGTCCTCAGTATCTCTGATGACAATCAATTGGATACTGATAATGACTGTGATCCAACCACACTCTTCAATAAACGGCACTGCCTGACATGGTCATGTGATGATACCTGCAACCGTAGGCAATCGTCATTTCAAAAACTAGAACACTTTGTTAACCTATTTGTGATAACAGATTGCAAAGACAGACATAAACTGTTTACAAAAATTGACCATTGTGAAATCCGGCCACATACTGGACTCATGGGTCACTTACTTGCATGTCTCGATAGTGGTGTTTGTGATAGTATTTTTCACAACATGCGGATGCTTGCAGTGCATCAGGCATGCGAAACTTTGTCTACAGAGTATATGAAGTACAGCAAGCTGTACATCAGTACACTTGTTTAAATGACTTATTGCAGTCAGGTGACATGCAGGATGCCATCACTTTCCTAAAAAACTGCAACACATTCCTTCTGTACCAGAAACAACTAATTTTCAGTGTAACACTTCTGTAGAAAAATCTGTTTCAGTGTTAGAAAATGACATTCTGAAACAGTACGGGAAGGAAATTGCTAAGTTTGAGGTTGCAAAGTCTCAGAAGTTTGATTCTGTATGTGTGTCCATGCAACCGTTTGTGCTCATGAAACAAACAGTCACAGTCAACCTAGAAACCTTGTCACCATACAATGACATGTGGTTCCGCCTGGCAGCATTCTTGCTGCTGAAATCTGACTTTCACTTACAAGACACCATTGTGCTATGCAAACACTGTTTTTCAAAACTGAAGTGTAACACTTTGCCAGCAAGGTCAATGATAAACAACATAGAAACAGATGTTACACCAAGTGAGATTTCAACATTGAATATGTTTGAGCAGTATTCTAATTCAGACAATGAAACCATTCCAAGCGATTCTACGTCTGAACACAAAAGACACGGAACATTCCACAGAAGAGCTTGTTAGATCTCTAAAGGGTTCTGTGATGTATCTACCACTTCCTCTACAGGAAAATGTTCAAGCAATCTCAACTGAAAATAGCTTGGTAATTCTTGTAAATGGTGTGCCTACAAAGGACAAGGTCATCTGGCAAGATGTTGTCAATGTGCAGATAAAAGCTTGCTCTTGCTTATTTAAAAGGTATGATTCCTTTTATATAGACCTTGACATAGATCAGATGGCCAGTCTCTCTGTGCAACATGATCTATTAGAAAAAGTAAGCCAATCATTGAGAAAGTCAAGTACACAGACAAGTGACAATGTGTATGAACAGTACACAATTCACCCACTACATGGCAGAGATCCATTAGGAGACAACATTGATCTCTATCAAATGAAGCAGGTGGAAGGTGAGCCTGTCCTAGCATTTGGGAGGCAACACTAGAAGACGCTGTTTCCCAGACCTATTTCCAAAAGGGTCAGGCAGACGCCTAGATGAAAGAAATACGGGAGTACAGGTGCTGAGTACCGCTTTTCTTGATGTCCTCAGCAAAGATGGCAAATTCAAACGTAACATACAGTACCTGTTCCATCTTCTCTGGGAGAGTGAACTTAGCATTCGGTCTGCGTCTATAGCACATACAATTCGTCTAACAAGTCTACTAGATGGAATAACAGCTGCTCAATTTCTAGAGAAATTAAAGCAGAAAGATGAAAATGTGCAAGTGAATCTGTCTTTCATACTTTCAAGTCTCCGTGGCACCAAAGAATATTGGTATCGCAGACACTCGGAAGTGATGACAATGCTACGAGAGTATGGTGCAGCCACATGGTTTGTCACACTTAGTTGTGCTGAATATGCCTGGGATGAACTCATTGAACTGTTGAAGTGGGCAAATTCTGATGTCGAAGGCATCTCATCAATGACTGTCAGAGAAATGTGTTCACTTGATCCTGTGTCTGTCACAAGACATTTTCACAAGTGGTTCCATGACATTTCACTTTCATCTTGTCAAAGGACAATCCTCCTCTAGGTATTGTGGAACATACTTTTGGAGGACAGAATATCCAAGAACAGAGTGCCCTCATATCCATATGTTATTGTGGATCAAGGATGCACCACGCATTGGTGAACATGAAGCAGCGAAATGCTATCATTCATCAAAAATATATCCTTGTCACATTTCCAGACAAGTATGACAGTCTACACTATGGAAGTTGGTTACAAAAGTTCCAGCGACATATTCACGCAAAATATTGCGGCGGTAGTAAAGAACAAATCTTGTTGGTACACACGATGTCGCTTTGGATTTCCTAGATGAGTTTGTCAGAATAGTCCATGAATGACCTTTTCTCAGCAATGCAACACCACTTGAAGGCAAAATCAACCAAGAGGGTATAATGAAGTTACCCAGAGATGAAAAGAGGTGTACATCAATGACTACAACCCAACTCTTCTCCTAATGTGGCAAGCAAACATAGATGTTCAGTTTGTGGCTGATAACTCACTGGCCTTGGTTCGATACGCCACTCGCACATAACCAAACATGAACAGACTAGCTTGCAAGATCTTTGGGAAGATATTGCCACTTCAAGCAAAAGCCTGACATCTCAGCTGTGGTCATTGGGTTTGAAGACTCTTTCGCACAGAGAATGTGGAGCTACAGAGCCAGTGACGGTTAATGGGTACACATCTCTGTTGCGGAAATCTGCGGCTGTACGTTTCCTCAGTGTAAACTACAAAGAGAAGCAGGCGTGTACTGATTCCTCATGCTGAAATTGAGAGCTCACTGTCAATACACTTCTTCAAAACTATATCTTGAAGAATAACCTGATAGACACATACTACCATGAGACACAATGACATGAATGATATGTGTCTGTTTGAGGTGACTAAGTGGTATGACTACAAGACAGGTGCAGACACCTCACTCAACACGCCAAATTTACAAGGTCAATGGACTCGATGGCTGTCCTCGTGAAGAGACACAAGCCATAGCTTATAGATCATACTGCAAACTGCATCTAGGCACATCAGAGAGCACAGATATTACTACTTTGCTCTCCTATTCCTATTTAGACCCTGGAGGTGAGTCTGAATTAAAGGTGACTCTGACACATTCAAAGACCAGTTCAATCTCACTTATGAGAATTTCCAAACTGAGTACTCACCGACATATATACAAGACTAAAAGCTGAGAAAGAACAGCTTGAGAAGGCAGAGAAGCAACTTCAGGAAGACACCCAGTTAGTTCACAAGACAACCTTGATCCAGAAGGACAAGGTGTTCTGGTGACCCTCTGCCCTTAAATGCCCCAGAAGTGTTAATGTCAGAATTGAGACAGCCATGCAACATGGCACACACTCTATGGTCAACCAGCTGACTTAAGAGAAAGACTAAATCAGCTGCAGCATACAGTTCACTCAAGTAGTTGAAGCTGTCCAACATGGCATACTACATGAAACAAAACAATGTGACTGCACTCACTACAAGCCACTACTAATGTTTGTTAGCGGTTCAGCTGGCACAGGAAAGAGTTTCCTGATTGAAGCCATCACTGCAGAAGTACGGAGTGTTACAGGCTCTTCAATGTCTGTTGCTGTAACTGCTCCCACAGGACTAGCAGCATAAAACATTAGTGGAGTAACATTACACTGTCTCTTTATGTTGCCAGTCGAACATGGGAGAACTGGAGAGTATCATAAACTGTCATTTGAGGTTGCATCTCAGCTCTGTTCCATGTTCACAAAGATGCAGTAACTAATCGTTGATGAAGTCAGCATGGTCTCCAATGTCATGCTTGCCTGTATTCATCTACGTCTACAGCAGATCTTAGGTACTGACGATGGAGTGCCATTTGGTGGCAAAAGTATACTTGTGTTGGGAGACCTTTTACAACTTGCACCAGTCAATGCGGATCATGTATTTACAACTCTGAATGCCAAGCAAGCTAAGAATATCCTCGGTTGCATTGCAGGCTATAACATATGGGAATTATTTACCTATGTTGAGTTGTCTGAGAACATGCTCAAAGTGGTGATCTAGCTTACAAATCACTTTTAGATGAAGCTCATTACAGGTTCTCTTTACCAGAACAAGTTTGTATGTTAAATGATCGAAAATCACAGTACATAGTACATGCATAGAAACAGCATGTAATGTCTTCAGCAATATATACTCTACTGGCAGACACATAGTGTGTCTTATGCCATGACTAAAGAAATGCACTGAATTCAACAATCTAATGCTGCAGAGAGAAAACCAAAAGATTCTAACTCTGCATGCAGTTGATACAGTTGATGGCGTTATTCTTAGTCAAAAGCTAGTAGCAAAGATGACTGAACGACTAAGTGAACTGAAGTCAGATGTTTCACGAACAGCTGGCCTAGAAGCTGTTCTCACAGTTTGTAAGAATGCACATATCATGCTGCGCCATAATCTAGATGTAGAACAAGGTATGGTAAACGGTGCCATGGGAAACATCACTGACTTTGTCTACAATGTCCAGAAGACATATATCGAGACGCTTGTAGTTCACTTTGACAAGACGCAGCAGTCTGTACACATAGATCAAACCTGCGTTAAATTCCAGGTTTTCAAAGATGTCTATGTAAACAGAAAACAGTTCCCATTATGTGTTGCATATGCTGTCTCCATTCACAAATCTCAGGGATTGAGTTTGGATTCAGCAATGGTAGACATAGGTACAGACATTTTCAAGGATGGCATGAGCTACGTCACACTTTCATGTGTACGTAGCCTTTCTGGATTGCACATCATTAGTATAGCACCTCAGAAAATACAAGCTGACAAGTGATGTATTCTTGAGTACAACAGGTTACGTACTCTACATCAGCCACAAATGTCTTTAATACCACTGCCTACATATCTGTCTGTCTCACACAATTCAGTCACAGCTAGAGGTAGCAACAAACAGCAGCAAGCTTCCAAAAGTGATTCAACAAAAAAGAGTGCAGCAAAGGCCACAACTTCAAGTAAACATTCACAACCAGCAATTCGTCAGAAATCAGTTGGTGTAGCTGCTGTACCAGTCTTTGACAACAGCAGTAGAGTAAACTGCTATGCTAACTCAGCTATGCAAGTTTTTACACATGCCGCAGTTTGTGCAGGCAATATCTGCTTCACAAACAATCCCTATCAAGCGCTTTGAAGCAGATTATCAACATGACTTCTGATCACTCTAACATTGTACAGTCACTAACACCACTACGACAGGTGTTAGCTACATATGCTGGATGTAGTACATTTGCTGCAGACATACAGCAAGACACTACTGAGTTTATGATGGCTGTCATAAACAACCTGGATGAAGACGGCACCCCAATGCAGCAGTACTTCACAGTAACATATGTTACAAAATATGTATGTGTTTCATGTAGCAATTCACAGCGTGAAACCACACAAGACATGCTGTGGATTACTCTCTTTGTCCCTCAAACCAAAAGTGTCAAATTTCAACATCTATTCACCAATGCCGAATGTAGTCATGCCTGTGGAAGGTGTGGAGGCAGATGCACTCAGTCCATACGTCTCAGGAGTTCATCTCAATATCTGTTGCTTATGTTGCACAGATTTGACCCCAATGGGCTCAGAGTTGATACTCCTATCACAGATTACACAGCTTGTAGAATAGTCTTCAACCAATCGGTGTTTGACACTCACAGTATAATCTATCACCATGGTCAATCCATGCATTCTGGGCATTACACCTCGTTACTAAGGTGCAGAACTGGATGGTTAGAGTGTGACGACTCTACAAGCAGTTTTAAACAGAGACTGCCACAACACTTGAAAAATGCATATCTTCTAATATTGAAGAATTATGACAACCTTCATATTTCAGAAGAATAGGACAAAACATGTTGCATTTAAAATGACTACTTTGTCAAAAACATTCATGCCTCATTACAATGTTGTATAATATGCGACTCTAAATAAACCATACAATTGCAACAAATGGTATTCTAACAGAGACATTACATACACTGTAACATGTAAGATCTTGTGTGGATCAGTGACTACATGAAAATTGTTGTAGTGGCTTCAATCGGCACCAACAATATTCACAGTCACTAGGGAAACCATGATTACATGTCTATCAAAGATTGTACATCTAAAAACTGAAGCCTTACTGCTCTCCTCCTCCTTTGTACATATCTTTAATTATCCATGTATCAACTCATGCATAACAACAAATTTATATGAGTTATAAACTGTTACTCTCTGCAAAGAGAAGTTCTCAGTTATCATCGTAAATAACTAAGCAACTACTAACATTCAACGAACATTCCACTCTGTCTCAAGTTGTCTACCAACACTTCCATTTGATCTTCTAATATTGAACAATTATGATAACCTTCATATTTCAGAAGAATAGGACAAAACATGTTCCATTTAAAACATGACTACTTTGTCCCAAAAACATTCATACCTCATTACAATGTTGTATAATGTACGACTCTAAACAAACCATACAATTTCAACAAAATGCAATTCCGACAGAGACATTCCATACAGTGTAACATGTAAGATCTTGTGTGGATCAGTGACTACATGAAAGTCGTTGTAGTGGCTTCAATCGATTGCCAACAATATTCACAGTCACTAGAGAAACCATGATTACATATGTATCAAAGATTGTACATCTAAGAACTGAGGACTTAGCTCTCCTCCTCTGTACATATCTTTAAGCATCCATGTATCAACTCATATATAACAACAAATTGATATGACTTATAACCTCTTACTCTTTGCAAACAAAGAGAACTTATCAATTATTATCATAAATAACTGAACTACACTTCTAACATTCAGCAAACATTCCACTCTGTCACAAGTTGTCTATCAACACTTCAATTTGTCTATTGACTCTTGACATATAGAGAACATCATTCAGTCACCATACAACAGTGTAGAACTATCACGCTTTCATGCGTAATACTAGTATTGTACATATGTAAAAATAACTACCTTTATTGATAATGCAAGAAGCTGAATTACACAACTGTAAATAAGAAGCAATTGCAGAATCTCATTTACTGACTTTACATGTGTTTGCAATTACTTGTACATAATATAAACATTTGTATTCAGGTGTACATTGTTAATAACTAGTTTGATACCTGTACTAAAAATACTAGTGTAGCACTAAAGTACAAGTGAATGTTTTACATATTATTCAGCACTATAGTAACTACATTTAATTAACCATAAGTTTGTTAAAAATGCATTCCATGCACAGTTTTAGTATTTACAAGTTAAGAATTTACATAGGCGTAATGTAAAATTGATAATATGTCATTTGTTCATGTGAAAATATTATTTTTTAAACTTGTCACATAAGTAATTCTAACGTATGTAAAAAATATTGACAATTGTAAATCAGACACTGTTACTGATCACAACAAACTGCATACCTGTTCCTGACAATATTTATGATCGCCTCAATTGAGGGGTCGGGTGGGAATTTTCCATTTGCGCCTAGTCAGTGACATATTATTAAATAATACCAATCAAATGTCACAAAACTAAAATTTTTTGTATATTGTGCTACTTAGACAGTCAGCATATGGTTTTTCACCCACCCCAGGAACATCCACATTAGCAGTCACACAATTACAACAAAACACTTTTCTATCATGTGTGTAATCACACTTCACAACCTACTGACATTGCCTTATTAACATACCACACAAGTAATGCACTACACATAATTACAACATACAACCATTTTTAAAAAAGTTACATTTTTACAAACTGCATTCACATTCAATAGTAAATATATAATGAAGCGCCACAGCTTCAGCCTGACTATTAAATTCCTGGTGAATGTCAGAAACTACTTCCTCACGTAAAGTAGTGAGTACTGAAAATAACTAGAAACACACAACACCTGATTAGTTTCCTATAATATCACACACTTACTCCAATCCATATTATACAGTTCTTACTATTCTTACACATTTACATATATGACAAGCAATGATTGCACACATACAAAGATTGTATTGTGAGACTGCTTCTGTTAACTAAATTTCACTCTTGATTGGACCTTTTCTCCATTTGACAAATTGGCAATACATTTTTTCAAACCATAACCACCTGTGTCGACTCCTTACTTTAAATACCATTATGACATAAAAATAAGTGTCTATGACTTAAGCATACAAATCAATGTTAACTAATACTGCTACAACTATACCTCCATCAGTTTGTTTGGTACCTATGACATACAGTCAGTATCACAGCATATGCAACGATGTGGGACATTGCATGTCACATTTGACAGAATTCCTAACAGTGTAAAAAACTCAGCAATGTACTTACTTTTCCTGTGCCTATGCAGTCATTATTACTATACCAAAGTGCCACACATCAGCACCCAACAGGTCACAGCTGTGACTATAAATGTACCATTCAGTCACTACTATGTGTACTTCAGAGTCTGACAAAATGGACGTTTCTCATTGGCTACAAACATCCTGACAACCTTATGTTAATCTTTTATTACCATACATGAAGAGGTTAACGATATACTGAACAAGGTTTAAAACTGTTTAAAAACATGTTTCATTATTATAGCAATAAGTCACTCCCAAGAATTGTGTTAATGGTCAGTCAATCACCCTGTAGAGCCATGTGCCACTTGGCCACACCTTGTCCCACAGCACACCCCTAGAACGTGATTAACAGACCATTAACATAACCCCTTGTCATGCCTTATTAATAAATTATAAAAAGGGTCTCAGAAACTGAGCTTTCTGACCGGCTGCAAACATTCTAACAGACTTCTGTAAATCTTTTATTTACATACATACAGTGGTTAACCATTTCCTGAACAAGCTTTTGAACAGTTTTAAAAATTTTTATTATAATAGCAATAAGGCATTACTGACGGCAATAATAATAGTCAGTTAATCACCCTATCGGACATATGCCACTCGGCTACACCTCGTGCCACAGTACACCCCTTAAAAGGTGATTAACAGACCATTAACATAACCCTGCATCATGCATTATTGCTTAATTGAATTTAAATAACCGTATAGCCCACAAGTCCCCGGACATCCCTTTTTCAGGGGTGACCCCGGAAAGCAAACAGTAGATCAAATAGAACACAATTGTACATATACAAGCTGAGGGTATACAGTATGCTTCAGTTTACAAATACATCTGTGTGGTCATCTACACCTACAATTACAATATACTACCTAACTTTGTCTGACATTGGCTGCTCCACTGCCTACCCGATCCTGCTGGTGATGTCTTGTGTCATACTAACACCAACAGCAATGCAAACAGAAGTGCTAACAGTGGCACATATGGTAACAGAAGTGAAAATGAGAGCATAAATGGCAATGCACACAGTGACACAGATAACAACGATCTGCCACGTGATGTGTTAAATGGAGGTTTGTAATTCCTCCAAACATCCTAACAGCCTTATGTTAATCTTTTATTGACATACATGATGAGGTAAACCATTTACTGAACAAGGTTTAAGACCAGGATGCACATTGGTTGTCGTTAGACGTAACTCTCACCCCATCACGTGTGTAAGCAGCAAAAGTATAGGAGAATGAGGTGAGAGTTAGAACCCATGATCCCAATGCGCACCCCAATGCCAGTTGGGGGGGTGGGCGCGGGGGTCAAAGGGTGGTTTTCAACCGTGACAGCGGATTTCCTCACTTTTGTTGCTGTGGAACAACCCTAACTAATGCATTAAACAGAGTTTTTTACCTCTAATTTCCCTTCTTTTTGAGAATGATAACAAGAAATAGTGAATGTAATGCAGTGCCAGGAGCCCCCACACTCCCACCACATGATGTCTTATGGCATACTAACAGGAACAGCAATGCAAACAGAAGCACTAACAGTAGCGCACAAGGTAATGCAACCACGAATGAGAACAGAAAGGGTAACGCACATGGTGGCATAGACCGGAACGGTCTGCCACGTGATCAGTTGTCACAGAGTAACATGGTGCCTGCAAACAGAAATGTCAATGGGCATGGTGACGTAAAGTGAAACAGAAAGATAAACAGTACTGTAGACAGAAATGGCAAAAAATAACAGAAACGCAAGCACAAATGAAAACGCAAAGAATAACGCACATGGTGGCGCAGACGTCAACGGTAAGTGAAACGGGTACATCACCGAAAGCGGAAAGGGCAACAGTAACAGTAATGTAAGTGCACAGGCTGGTTTTCCCCAAAACCTGCATAGAGAAAGACAGTGAGTACAAATAATGTATGCATAATAATAAGTATCTGCACACAAAATGAGAACTTGGAATACTAAATATGTTATATCTCAGGAACCGTATGACGTAGAAAAAAAATGTTAAAGTCATATTATTTACAACTGTCCTGGCTAATTTGGTACTTAACTCCTGTTAGGAGGCTAAGGATTTTTCCGACGAAAAGTCTGTATCTCGCACCGTTTCAAAGATACGGGCCCTGAAAGGCACGGCGAACGCCGTAATGTTATCCTATGGGAAAAAAAGAGAAGTTCGGAGCGCCATAACTTTGCCTCCCTGTAATATTTTTTCACCAAACCACTGAAAGACACATCTGTGGGCCCTTGGCTGTCATCCCTCCAAATTTCAGCAAAAAAGACCAAACCGTTATTTTGCAGCACGGATCAAAAGGATTTCTGTAATGCATCGGTCGCCGTAATGTTATCCTATGGGAAAAAGTGTCAGCTTTGGAGTGCCATAACTTTGCTGCTGTGTAATATTTTTTCACCAAACTACTGAAAGGCACATCTGTGAGATGTTAGCTCCGTTCCCTTCAAATTTCAGCCCAAAACTCCAATCGGTTCTTTTGCAGCGCAGTGCCAAAGAATCACTGTCACTTTCCCACAGATGGAAAACTACTGTCGAAATTTGCAAAAGCTTTCACACGAAAGTTCGACACTTTCATGAGCATGAAAGTAATTTGCGAAAGTACTTTTTCCAGAAATTTGAAAAACATATTTCTGTGGTGTTTTAACACAAAATAAAGACATGGCAAGCATCCTCAGGGCCCGACTAGGTGACTACAAAAAGAATTACATTGCTAGAGGGTCTCAAATTTAAATGCCAACCATTTTTCTGATCACCAACTGAAAACAAAATGGTGGATTTGTGAAAGTAACAGGCCCATTTGCGAAAGTAAAAATGCATTTGCGACACTGTCGAACTTTTTGTTAACTGTTCCCATTGACTTATAATGGGAAACTGTTTTTTGAATAACTTTTGAACCGTTTAATATTTTTTCACCAAATCTTCAAAAGGCACATTGGGGACCCTGGCCGCACATTCCCTGAAGATTTTGGGCCAGTCGTGCAAACCATACGACCTGTAGGTGCGACCATAGAATTCCAGAAAAAGTATAAACGCCCGCACAGATCATGCTTAATAACTCTGTAGCTGTATATCCAACTAGTACAAAACTTGGTAGATCCCAAGGCCTATGGTTCTTGATCATGCATTCCAAATTTCAGGCAAATCCATCAAACGGTTGCAAAGTTATTAAGGTGCAAAGTTTGGGGGTTTAACATAGAAATGACTCCTCAACCCTAACTATGGTAGCACTACCGTGCTACCATAATATATATATATATATACACAGTATATATGTATATATATGTACCAATAGGAAATATGGGAATAGAAAGAGCATTGTGGAACTTTGTAGCAGTTGGCCCTGCAGAAAACTGCAGAACAACAAACATTTTGATTTATTTGAAATTATTTCTTCAGAAAAGAAAAATGCTGAACTGAAAGCAATTAATTTCCAGGTATGTCCTGTGGATAGGATATATGGGGACAGATGGCAGCAACATGTGTAATAAATTGCAGAGAACTGAGCACAAAAAAACAAGTTTACTGCTAATCATAGTAGTAAATTGAAAATAAACCAGCTGTTATTCTAAACTCCCCCCCTTTCTATTGTATCTATTGATTGATTTTGTAAGTTCTTGACTTCATGTGAATCGTAGTATTGTACATAGTGTCCTACAGACATTTGTTTTACCCAGTGTGCCATACCACAGTTGTTTGTTCAAGTGCACCATGTTCTTGCAAGTCCATGCTACTGCCAACAGAAATATGGACTTGTGTGCACTAGGCAGGTTATGGACTATGTGGCAATTGCAATGAAATAGGTGTAACTTGCCAGTCTACACCCCCAGTAAGCATGAAGCCCAAAATGAGTCAGTGACTGTACAGGAAACAGTCAGCCTTGTGTAAGTTGTTTAAAATACACCACACACATAACAATATATTGATTGCACTGCAGGAACAGTTTAACATCTGGGGCCAGATATTCAAACTGCGCTATTTGTGGAGCAAGCCCTTGCGCTGCACAAAATAGTTGCGCAGGGGTGTGGTCAGAGCGATATTCAAAGGGGTTGCACCCTTGAGCAACTCCTTTGAATATCACCCCCCGGCCACAGCCACTGTGCATGGCGCAGTGGAACTTGCACCACCGCAAGTGGTCAGAGTGAAGCATTCAACTTGCGGTGGCGCAAGTACCATTGCACCATCGCCAAAATCCTGATATTCAAAGGTGACATGCAAGTGGGGCCATAATTCATGCAAGGTGCAGGGGCCATTTGCATCTGATTATGGCCCCATTGCATGCCATTAGCATGTAGGTGCACCAATCCCCGAGGACTTGCGCCTGGCGCCCTGCCAGGCAGCAGCGATGGGGACCGGCGCCTAGCAGCCCGATCATGGGCAAGCGACTGTAAAATCCCACCACCACCCCACTGATCCGATCGCGGGCATAGCTTTAATTCCCCCACCAGCCCGATCGCTGGCAGCAAAGTGTCTCCCCCCCGAACATATCCCTGGTGGTCAGTGGCCCGATAAGCCTGATCGCGGGCTGCAGTAGTTAAACACACACACACCCACCTCCCGAATATATCCTTGGTGGTCCACTGGACTGATAAGCCTGATCGTGGGCTGCAGTAGTTAAACACACACCCCCCCACCTCCCGAATATATCCCTGGTGGTCCAGTGGACTGATAAGCCTGATCGTGGGCTGCAGTAGCTAAACACACACCCCCCCACCTCCCGAATATATCCCTGGTGGTCCAGTGGATCAATAATCCCGATCGCGGGTTGCAGTAGTAAACCCCCCCACCTCCCGAATATATTCCTGGTGGTCCATTTCATTCACAAAACTGGACTGTCTTGTATGGTATGGGCTGCACACCCATTGGCTCTTGCTCTGCATCAATAGGCGTGCAACCTACTGGGCAGTCAGTCGGCGGCGGCGGCAGCAGGCGGGTGGGATGCTGCCGCCCGCCAGCTGCGTGGGTGGGGAGGCGGGGTGGGAGGGCTTCATGGATGGGTGGGGTGGGGGACACTAGGTCCTCAGGGATGTGTTGGGGTTTACACCTCCATCCCGCGATTGGGATTTTCAGTCCACTGGACCACCAGGGATATATTCGGGAGGTGGGGTTTACTCCATCCCATGATCGGGATTATCGATCCACTGGACCACCAGGGCTATATTCAGGAGGTGGGGGTGTGTTTAACTACTGCAGCCTGCGATCGGGCTTATTGGTCCACTGGACCACCAGGGATATGTTCGGAGACACTTTGCTGCCAGCGATTGGGCTGGTGGGGGAATTAAAGCTATGCCCGCGATCAGGCCAGTGGGGGTGGTGAGGGTTTTACACTTTTTGCCCGTGATCGGGCTACAAGGGGCACAGGGAGTGGGTTGAGGGCCAGCCACAGGTGGCAGTTGCTGTGTTGCACCCTGCAATGCAGCAGCTCACCTGTGGGTGGCCCTCGACTTGATCCTTTTTTTTTTTGGCTCAGAGTTGTGCAGGTGCAAGTTGGGGGTTGCACCTGTACAACTCCGCGCAGCCCAGCTGAATATCGGGCTGTGCAGTTTATGCATGGTTCCTCCCCCTCCAGTTCAGCATGCATTCATTTGCATTGCACTGTTGCTCAGCATGTTTTCAGTGGCGCAACTGCCTCCTGCTGAATATCGAGGAATGGAGCAATTTCGGACTTGCGCAGGTGCAACCCTATTGCGCACGGTGCAACCCTTTTGAATATCTGGCCCCTGGAGTATAGACTAGTGATTCTGTTAACAGGTAATAGGAGTAATATAAAATGCAATACCTTCATATATAGTATATTTCCTACAAAAGAAGTCCCAAATACTTCACCAAATTATTTATTTGTAATTGTTGACCAGGAAAGGCACATTGAGCTGTGACAGGCTATTTCAGGTGCATCCTAGCTAGTGTGTTACATGTAACTGTTTTATTGACAGGTGGTATATTACTTATGACATACGTAAAAATTCCCTACTCGTGTGATAAGTGCAATGGGATATCTAACTTTCACCAGGATAGTTACAGGGATGGGCAGAGAGAACTTGGTTTATAGTTGCAGTCAAAGACATGGCCAGATATTTCCTAAAATTTCTTTGATATCTCTAGAGAAATTCCCTGACTGCTTGCAATACCACTGTGAAAAGTTCCTTAGTGGAAACATTAAGAAGATAAGTACCAGAAGAACAAAAACAATCTTGTTCAGTACAAATGAAACAATTCAAAAAGATAATTTGGTGCACTTCCATTAGGTATTTTGTAGTTGTCCTTGAAAACTACTTTTACTATATGAAAAACAGAAATAAATTTGATCTTACTAATAAGAAGAATTTTGAATTGCGTTTTTAATATTAAGTGCTTTTTAATTAGTTACACATGTGTGCCATGCCTATGTGCACTGTCTTAATTTTATATTACACTGGGGTAAATATCTTTGCTATGCACATGTAACCTTTAGGGATGTGAGATACCAATTTATACAGAAAACATTATGCATAACTGGTAGTGTACCCTAATAATGCTCAAGTGTATGAGCTTGATAGACATGGATGGGTGTTGAAGGTACCACAAAGGGGCATGTATTTTGAAGTATTTTCCATTGAAGTTGCCCTCATTTGCAAACCTATTGGAGTAGAATAAGGTTTATTCTGAAAGAGCACAATGGTTAGGTGCAATACCCAAATCCCAGATTGTGGATTTTCAGGGATCTAACGGTCGTGTAATGGTCCCATTAAGTCTCATGCAAATGGCTCCTCCTTTTGGCCAAGTAGGATCAGTAGCCGCTGATGCAGGCAAAAAATATGGGCAGACTAGGTGGGACTAACAGTCCTAATCTGCCGTCAACTACTACATTATTGTGTTACTATGTCACTATAGCCCTAGAAATCAAAAGACAGATCTTCCAAAGTGATGATCTGACCAGTGTATCTCCCTACAGACTGGATGGATAACTTCTCCAAATTGGCACAATATGAAAAGTTATCACATACAGCAGGGCACAACATTATGTGTTTCAGTTGGGTGCAACTCCTGTTATTAAAAAAAAGTTCATTTTAAAGCAGCAGTACTAGTTAAATTGTCCCTCTATTTTCTGTGTTATGTGCATGCCCTTATGCCAACATGCACTGCCCTGCCATTTTTTTTTCAGCAAAGTCCATTTTCATACTTTTAAATGTAAAATGTCCATACCTGATTTGTTTATTTACTTGCTGAGAATACTGGCCACCTGTCCTGTCACAAACATTATGAGCAACATGCTGGGTGGCACATCACCACTCAACGTCTCTTCTCTCTTCCTGGTATGTTGCGCAGTCCCAAGAAGCAGCATTAACATGCTACAAAGCATTCCGTGTTTCACCACCATGATGGTCTCTAGTTCCACCATTGATGTAGACCTATCTTAGTAACAATAATGGACTGCAATCTTTGTGTGGTTGGATGGTGAGATAGGACATAAACGTGCATCAGTTACTGTTTTAGTACTGCCACATACCATTGCCTTATTTGTGGACCCCTGTTGCTGTCAGCACTAAAAGCATTGCAACTGCCTGCTGCCAGTTGTACATGGTCCTCAGCTGACATGGGTGGGGGCCAAGCGAGTCTTAGGTTCATTGTGAAGACTGTCTCCATTCCTCTTTTTTGGAGGGGGGGTTGGTGGTAAGCAGTCAGTGCTAGTATTTGGTACACAGTGGTCGACCTGCTGCTGTTGTGATCGACTTACTCACAACACGCGATACTTATTTGCAGTTTTGGGGGGCATAAAGTCAGTATTGCTACATGGGCTGCAATGTCATAGCCATCGGCATTGGCAGGTGATGATTGGTAATTTTTCACCCAATGCTGGGGGGGCAGACATCCACTACTGCTACATGCTGTTGTGCAGTGGAGTGATGTTGAGGTTGTCCTGCATACTGATAGGACATGGTCCCCATTGTCTGGTGGGGTGGGTTGTGGTATCAGTCAGTCAGTGCTGGTACCTGGGACACAGTGGTACAGCCAGTGGTTTGGGGCCAGCTTCATAGGGGACACTGTCCCACTGTTGAATTTGGGAGGTGGGGTGTGGGAACATTGCAAGTGCTACTGCATAATCCACAGTTGCAGAGCCACTGGGGTGGGGGTCCAATGTACTTGTGCCACATCATCTGTTTTGGCCAGTTGGGGGATGGAAACAGCCATTGCTGCTATCTGCTCTGCAGTGGTGCAGGAAGTGGTGTGGTGGTCGAGCACCTGATTGCCCGTTGTCCCCTTGGACCAATGGTGTGTGGGTGGCACACAGCCGCTGCCACAACATGCTCTACAGTGGCTGAGAAAGAGGGGGTGACTCAACCATCCAGTGATGTGACATTTTCCCCTTGTCAAGGGGGGGCACATGAAGTTTTGCTATATTGTTCACAGTTGTAGACCCAGTGGGGTCCTTGGCTACCTAATGCTGGTAATAGTCCTCAGTATCAAGTTGGATAGGTGCAGACACCAACTTGTGCTACATAGGCTACAGTGGTGGTCTGCTGGGCAATCTATTGATGGGCCATTGTCCCCCTGTGTAGTTTGTGTCGGTTGAGCCCAGGCAATAATGCTACATGCACCTCAGTGCCAGAGCCAGTGTGGGGGGTACTGATGTGACAACATCCCCACTTGAAAGATGTGAAGGTGCCACAGCAGGTTAGATGACATGATCCACAGTGGCAAAGCCATGTTGGTTGGGTGGTGGGCTACTGATGGGCCATTGTCATGATTTCAAACATTTATGTGGGAGGGTCATCAGCAAGTGGTGGTATATGGTCTACACCGTTGAAGCAACTATGGTATTGGGAAAGTAAGTGTGAGATATTCTCCCCATTGCAAAGTGTAGGGGTGCACACACACACACACACAATGTCCTGCTGCTTGGTTGTCAGTGGCATGGCCAGTGGTGGGAGGTATTATGTATGGATAGCACACTGTGGCAAATTTCAAAGTTGTTGGGTAAATGGTCTGCAGTTTGATAGCCAACAGGGTGAGGGATGGTCAACTAATGAAGCATTGTCCCAACTTCAATCTTTTGGGGGTGGGGTGGCCCACAGAAGGTGGTGGTAGATGATCCTTAACAGCAGATCAAGGTGGGGTGGTGGCAGGATAATGGTAAGACATTGTCCAAATTGTCATATTTGTGTGACAAAGACACACAACCTCCTGCTACATATTTGCCAGTGGCTCATCCACTGGTGAGTGGGTTTACCTACAGTATGGATGGGATATTCTGTCCATTTCACAGTTCTTGGGTATTGCCAACATCAAATGGTAGTACATGGTCCATGATGGTGCAACCAGTAGTGTGATGTGTGATTAATAATAGTACACTCTCCCCATAGCCATCTTGTGGGGCCACACATACCACGTCCTGCAGCACCGTCCACAGTGGCAAAGGCAGTGCTGTGGTGCAAGTACAGCTGTGCAACTATCTCCATTCTAAAACTGGGTGGTGGGTGCCAGGTAAGGTGCTTGTAGGTGGTCCACAGTGGGGTAGGCAATGGGGTGCAATGTGGTGTACTGATGGGGAATTTTACCAATTTCAATCTTTTGGTGTGAGTGGCCAACACCAGGTGGAGGTATACAGTCATCAGCAGTGGAGCAAGGTGGGTTTGGATAAGGGTAATGATAGAAAATGGAAGGTGCTACTATGTGGTCTGCCTTGGGCAGTCAATGTGGTTAGGGGTGGTCCACTGATGGGACACTGTTCCCTTTTCAATCATTTGGAGTGGGGGGCCCACACCAGCTGGTATTAGACATTCATCATTGTTGCACCAAGGTGGGGTGTGGGAAAGGTAATGTTGGGACATTCATACAGTTGTCAAGTTGGCATGTGAAAGACACACCATCAGCTAATACATGGTTCTCAGTGGCACAGCCACTGTTGGGGTACACCTATGGATGGGCCATAGTGGCCATTTAAAAATTACTAAGTGGGACCATCATCATGTTGTGAAACAATATTAATCAGTTCAAAAGTTACTAAATTTTAAAGTTTCCCATTATTTCCTATGGAAAAAGTTAGATTCTTTTTTTCACAAACGCAGACTCTTGTGCAGCAAAATACAGAATCTTTTTTCATGCTGCTGCCATTTTGTTTTCAGTTAGCAAGGGAAACAAACATAGAATACAAAAAGAAATACTGGGGTTTGGTAAACACCAAGGGCTGGATATTCAAAAGGGTTTCACCATGTGCAATAGGGTTGCGCCTGCGCAAGTCCAAAATTGCGCCATTCTGCCATATTCAGCAGGAGGCAGTTGCACCCCCCAGGTCAAGCTGAGCAACAGCACAATGCTAATGAAGGCATGCTGAACCGGAAGGGGAGGAACCATACATAAACTGCAGAGCCTGATATTCAGCGGGCTGTGCAGAGTTGTGCAGGCGCAACCCCCAACCTGCGCCTGCACAACTTTGAGCAAAAAAAGGAGTAAGTCGAGGGCCACCCACAGGTGAGCTACCGCATTGCAGGGCGCAACACAGCAGCTGCCACCTGTGGGTGGCCCTCAACATACTCCCTGTTCCACCCCTGCAGCCCAATTGCAGGCATATAGTAACCCCCCAACCCCGACTGGCCCGATCACGGGCATAAGTTAAAAAATCCCCCCAACCCCAACTGGCCCGATCGTGGGCATAAGTTAAACCCCCCACCCCTGACTGGCCCGATCGTGGGCATAAGTGAAAATAACCCCCCACTAGCCCGATCGTGGGCAAAGAGTCAACCCCAAGAACATATCCCTGGTGGTCCAGTGGACCGAAGCCCAATCGCAGGCAGCAAGAGTTCAATCCCCAAGAATTCATTCACATATCTGGACTGCCTTGTATGATATGGGCTGCATGCCCATTAGCTCTTGCTCTGAACCAATGGTGTGCAGCCCTACCGGCAGTCAGTCGGTGGGCGGCGGGTGGCAGGCGGGTGGGGATGCCACCCGCCGGCTGATGGGGAGCAGGGTGGTGGGGCTTCATGGGTGGGTGGGGTGGGGGCCACTAGATCACCAGGGTAGGTGGTCCTTGAGGGGTTTGAACTCTTTGCTGCCCATGATCGGGCTTCATGGTCCACTGGACCACCAGGGAGATGTTCTTGGCGGGGTGTTTGAACTCTTTGTTGCCCAGTCGGGCTAGTTGAAAGTGAGGTTTATTTTCACTTATCCCTGTGATCGGGCCAGTCGGGGTGGGGGGTTTAACTTATGCCCGCGATCAAGCCAGGTGGGGGGGTGTGGGGAATTTTTAACTTGTGCCCGTGATCGGGCTGCAGGGGGCAACGGTCCCCGATGGCTGCTGCCTGGCAGGGTGCCAGGTGCAAGTCCTCAGGGATCAGCGCACCTACATGCTAATGGCATGCAAATGGGGCCATAAATAGATGCAAATGTCCCCCCCGTGCCTTGCATGAATTATGGCCCCATTTGCATGTCACCTTTTGAATATCAGAAATTTGCACATGGCACAATGGTACTTGTGCCACCGCATCTTGAATGCTTCACTCTGACCACTTGCAGTGGCGCAAGTTCCACTGTGCCATGCACAGTGGCTATGGCTGGGGGTGATATTCAAAGGAGTTGCTCAATAGCACAGCTCCGTTGAATGTCGCCCCGGCCACACCCCTGCGCAACTATTTTGTGCAGCGCAAGGGCTTGTGCCACAGAATAGCACAGTTTGAATATCCAGCCCCAACAGTTGTGTTTACCTAATCAGGACCCAAAGATTCAGATGCTGGGGTCAGTTTTAAACAAAATGTCAAGAAATATGTTTATTTTAACAGTGGAATTCTTTTACCACAAATTGTGGAAATCTTTTTTTGCGAAAAAGACCTTTTTCACAAATTGAAGTAGAGGATTCTGTTTTGCCATGAAACAGGATTCTTTTACCGCAATTTGCGAAAAAGGATTTTTTTCATATAGCTGTTTCTTTGCCACTTCACAGAAAACAAATGGTTTGGAATTTGGAGCTGAAATTTTCAGGGTACAAAGGACTTACCTCACATATGTGTCTTTTGTAGGTTTGGTGAAAATATATTACTTTACCCAGAGTTCTGCGGCTTTACATTTTGCTTAATTTCCCATAGGATTACATTGTAATGGGAGGTGTACACAGTCATTTATTTGTCACTGCGCTGTAAAGAAATGGTTTGCACTTTTGGGATGAAACTTTCAGAGTACAAAATGCTTGCCTCACAGATGTGCCTTTTGGTGGTTTCATGAAAAAATATTAATTTAGTGTGGAGTTACACAGGTTTCAAATTTTACTGTTTTTCCTATAGGATAACATTGCAATGTGAGATGTTTCTTTGGCACTGTACACTATGGGATGGTGACGCAAGGCACAGAGGGTCCTGCACTTCCACAGGCAAAGATGGATGGCACAACACTATTTCAAAAATTATGCATGGATGGGAGTGCAGAACCCAGTGGGAGTTAGGTTAGGGTTAGGTTATGTATCTGTTGGAGTTAATTGTGGGCGCATATGTGATATTGTTCAGGGTGCCGAGGTACACTTTCTGTTGTGTGTGCTCCCCATTAAATATTACTTGTTCTGGAGTTAGCATTAGGGTCCGGATTCAGGTGCAGGTTAGTTTATATGTCTGAGAAAATTACAGTTGGAGTTAAGAGAAGGCACATATCTGATATTGTTCAGAGTGCCGAGGTACACCTTCTTGTGTGCCCCCCCATTAAATATAACTTGTTTCAGAGTTATCGTTAGGGTTTGGGTAAGGGTGCAGGTTAGGTTATTTGTCTTTTGGAGTTAATGGGGGGGAACATATCTGATATTGTTCAAGGTGTCAAGGTACACCTTCTGTCATGTGTGCCCCCCATTAAATATTACTTGGTCGGGAGCTAGGTTAGGGTTAGTTTATGTGTCTGTCTGAGTTAATGGGGGGGCATATATCTGATATTGTTCTGGGGGTTGAAGTACACCTTCTGTTGTGTGTGCCCCCCATTTAATGTTACTTTTTCCAGAGATAGGGTTAGAGATAGCTGTATGGGTTAGCGTTACAAATACGTGTGTGACTTATGGTATGAATACTACTAAGGACTGGTGCATTGAGGGCGGTGTGCTCCCATACACAAATACAGATACTGTTGAGGAGTGATGAGTGCAGGGGCAGGGAGGGCAGGGCAATGACAACCTCTGTTTCATACTGCATACAATGGCGCAAACTAGGCAACAGTTTTAAGACAGGTAAAAAAAAAACTGGACAGTATAAGATAAAAATGGACAGTACAGCTGCATACACAAGAATACAGTGCATAGAGGGCAGGGGGTAGGTTACGGTCTTGGGTCTGGAAACCCTAACACCATATTTCCAAAATTTTTATGCTTGAACCACAACTGATGCATTAATGAGGTTTCTTTTTTTTGCAAAAAAATTCTCTTATTTTTAATAAAGCATAATCATTGCCTTCTTAGACTATGGGAGCACAGGGACTGAACAGATTGTAATTGTATCACATTTCCATAAGCATCCTTTATGGTACACATATTTGCATGTGGGAGAACAGGTCACTGTGGTCTCTGTGCTCCCATCCATGCATAATTTTTCAGATAGTGTAGTGTTAGCCTTCTTTGCCTGTGGGCACTGCACTCCCATCCCATAGTGTGGAGTGCCAAAAAAAAAAATCACATTCCATTGTTGCCCAATTTGAATTTGCTTGTGGGAACACAGGGCCCTCTGGGCCCTGCTCTCCTGGCCATCAATAATTCTTGACAGACTGTAATTGTATTCTCATTTCAATAATTGGACCTCAGGGCCCACTGGGCCCTGCACTCCCACCACTCCATAATGCAATGTGTATTTTCATGTGTGAGCTCTGTGCTCCCATCAGTCCTTAATGTTATCCATCTATCCTGTGGGCCCTGTGCTCTCATCCATGTATAATATTTCAGATAGTATAGTGCTACCCTTCTTTGACTGTGGGAGGGCAGGGCCCCTCTGGTCCCTGTGCTCCCATCCCTTCAGATAGTGTACTGCTATCAATCCCACCCATAGTGGCTGGCCCAGTGGTGCTGCCCTGCTAGCCAGTTTTCTATCCACCTGACCATCTGTACCCCAACCCCTTTTCCCTCAGCTTCTCCAGCAGCCCAGGATGTGACACAGAGTCAAAAGCCCTGCTGAAGTCTAGAAAGAGGACATCCACTAGCCTGCCATGATACAGCGCTCTTGTCACCCAATCGTAGAACTCCATCAGGTTGGTCTGATACTATCTGCCATTAACAAATACATGCTGATGATCATCCAGGTGGCCCCATGCCTTCAGAAACCATTCCAGCTTCTCTTTCAAGATGACCTCCATCACTTTGCCCACCATTGACATCAGGCTTACCAGCCTGTAATTTCCTGGCTCCTCTTGTGAGCCGCCCTTGTGTTTATGCACTATATGGGCCATCCTTCAGTCCTGAGGCACCCATCCTGACTGAATGGAGGAGATGAAGAGGTTCACCAGAGGTGCAGCCAGGACATCAGCCAATTCCTAAATACCCTGGGATTGAGCCCATCTGGACCCATTGCCTTCTCTCCACTCTTAGGGCCTTGCAGTCTTCCCACACCCTACCAATAGGTATTTCAACATCCATGGCCCCCCATCTGCTGACACCCCCCTGCTCCTCCTCATGCAGTACTGCCCCACTATCCTCCCTAGTGAACACTGATGCAAAATAGTCATTTAGTACCTCAGGCTGCTCCCCTGCCTCCTCCGCCTACCCACTCCCCGACCTCAGTCTACTAATCTTCCCCTTCCCTTTCCTTCTTTCCCTGATACACCTGAAGAACCTTTTTTCACCACTTCCAATCCCCTGAGCCAACCTCCACTCCACCCCCACCTTAGACAACCTCAACACCCTGGTGACCTTCCTGGCTATCATATCATACTCTCCCTTGTCTATAACCCCCTGAGAATGCCTGTATCAGCTATAAGCAGCATTTTTTCTCCCTCACCACATCCTGGACCTCTATTGTCCCCCAACTCAGCCTCCTGGCTCTACCCCACTTGTGTCTCTCCTTCGTGCAGGCTTTGCTACTGTAGCTTCCAGAGGCCCCTTTTTAATAACTTCCCACCAGCTCTCACCTAGCCTGATCCAATCTAGGTAGCCGCTATGGATCGGCTCCACACCCTTGATGTCCATGCCTCTGAAGTCAACTACCGTGGTTTTCATGCAATCTACTCCCCCCCAGGTCCAGGAATAACCAGACAGTGGTGTGATACTTACCACCAGTGGGTCCCCAACTACTAGATCCCTGATGAGCTCACCATCTGACAGGATCACATCCAGGATGCAACCCTCCCTCACTGGGTCACTTACCAGTTGGGCATGAACTGTATCCTGGAAGACATCCAGCAGACACTGCTCCCTGGCCAGTGAGGATGCCATAGTTCCCCAGTCTGCTCCTGGCATATTTAGATCCCCCCAGCACCACAGTTCTGACCTCTCCCTGACCACAGTGGTCCCTAAGGTTCACCACCAGGCCTTCTTCCAGGTCTTCCCCCGCCCGAGTGGTTTATATACTACCCCCAGCTTCATCCACTTGCCCCCCCAGAGCCTGCAGGGTGATCCATAAAGCCTTCACCTACCCCCTACTTCCTCAGCCTTGCTTATCCCTATGCCATCCTTAAGGATAAATGCTACTCCCCCACCTCTGCCCACCACTCTATCCTTTCTGAATGTGGTATATCCTTTTAGGGTGAGGGGGACTCAAACTAAAGCACTTCCTCTGAAGTTTGGTGAAGTGGAAGCAGTTCCCTTAGGGTATATCCCAGACCAGAGCAGGAGCTCAGGTTCCTGATGATGTGGTCTGTGGAGGGCCTGATCCTGTTGCCATGTCAGGATGCTACATAGCTCCATCAATTTTTGTCTCATCTGTCTAATACTCTGTTGCATGGCATTCTCATTCACCCCTCAACAGTGCATTAATGCAATCAGTTGTTCTTAGTTGCATTGCATAGCTGAGAGATGCTCGCTCATTTTATTTCAGTCATGCAACATCATATTAGATAGATGATGCATCTGCTATGCTACAGTATGGCATGGATCTGGAAAAAGAAGGAAAAAACAAAACATTGTGTACTGTAGTTCAGTTTGCAAAGTGTGACATTACTTTAGAAGGAATACTGTTGCTCTTTCATACTGTTTATTAGTGGCAGTCATTTCGATGACATATTAAATATGGTTACTAATACCTGAATTACAGTTGGAATAATGACCTCACAGCTGGTGATTTCCTTATGATTAATGACTGGCTGGGAGAAGCTGGCCCTCGGCTATGAATTGAGCCACTCTTCCTCCCAACCAGTTGTTAACCACCAGGAAATTACCAGCTGTTCAGTCATTATTTATGTATCTGATTTGTTAACTGGGTAAGAACCCAAGAGCATCAAATGTCCATTTCAAGGGGGACACAAGGAATACAAAAGGTACAATACAGACTTAATACAATACATACAAGGTTACATATACAAAATTATAAATACAGATTGGAAACTTATTGCTTAACTACTATGGCACAGGTGCTAAACAGAAACTTACTTTGCAAAAAAGTATCCTTGTTTGAGTTATGCCATTGAGTAGTAAGGCAACAGCACAAATCAGAATCCTTTTTCATGAAAAAAGATCCTTGATTGAGCTACAGCATACACTACTATGGTATTGCCATGACTCAGAATTCTGTTTCTCTAAAAAGGATCCTTGTTTGAGCTATGCCATTGACTAGTATTGCAGTAGAATGTATCACAATCCTATTTTACAAAAAAAGATCCTTGTTCGAGCTACAGCATATACTAGTAAGGTAGTGCTGCAAATCAGAATTCTATTTCACGAAAAAAGATCCTTGATCAAGCTATTCTATAGGTTACAATGGTACTACTGTGAAAGAGAATCCTTTATCATGAAACAAGATCCTTGTTTGTGCTGTACCACAATGCATTGCATAGTGTGTCATATAATTCATAAGAAGCTTACACCTTAATTTCAATCAGAAAGATGGATGCAAGTTTTGTAAGGAAGTAGACATGGCTGGATCTTGGTAGTAGTGAGAGACCCACAAACCCAGGGGTGTGTTGAGGCATGAGGCTGCATGCAGATTGCCTTCAACCTCTGGCTATGCAGGTGTCTCAATGCTAGCAACACCCAGATATGTCTTATTGCTTATATAAGATGGACCATAAGCAAGATGTAGAAATGAAGACTGTAAGTTTTCAAACCTATGAAAAATATAATCAAATGTTGTTAAATAATGTAAAATAGTACCTACACAGATGTTTCTCACATGTTAGTCATCTGTCTTTCTTCACATTCAATACATATTGTGATCGTTTACCAACTACTGAGGGCAGTGACAAGAGGAGTACCACAGGGCTCAGTGCTGGGACCGGTGTTGTTTGGGTTGTTTACATCAGACATCTCAATGTGCATCAAGAGCAAGATCAGTTTATTTGCAGATGACACCAAGATGGGAGCAGTGGTGGATGACCTAGTAGGGTGGCATGGGCTGCAGGGTGAACTGTCAAAATTGGAGACCTGGTCGGACAAATGGCAGTTGGGGTTCAATGCGAAAAAGTGCAAGGTGCTACATGTCAGGGAAAAAAAAACAAGAAGAAGCTACCAGCTTGGGGGTCTGCCAGCTGCAACAGAGGAGGAGGAGAAGGATTTGGGGGTGATTATATCGGGCTCAATGAACAACTCCGCACAATGCAGGAAGGCAGCTGTAAAGACCAACAAAATGCTGAGTTTTATTGCCAGGGGTATATCTTTAAGGAGAGGGGCGGTGATCCTGCCATTGTATAGGTCACTGGTTAGGCCACACCTGGAGTACAGTGCACATACCTAAAGAGGGACATTAAGTTACTGGAGGGGGTGCAACACAGGGCAACAAAGATGATCCAGGGACTAGGGGACATACCCTACACGAGGAAGCTGAGGGAGTTGAACATGTACTCACTGGAGGAGAGGAGAGACAGGGGAATATGATTGAAACCTTCAAGTACATGAAGGAAATAAACAAGACAGGCACAGAGGGACTATTCAAGTTAAGGTGGGGTAGGGACACTTGAGGTCACAATCTCAGATTGGAGGGGTAGAACAGTGGACTTCTTGAAAAGGAGATGGGACAGGGTTAGAGGGAGGGAGGGGAGGGAGGGAGGGAGGGGCAGCTGCAGTATAAGGGTTGCGAGCTGCACACTCAAGCAGACTCAATAGACCATAAGGCCTTTATCTGCTGGCAAATTTATGTGTTCATATGTTTGAATGTACAGTAACACAAGAATTCAAAGCTCTGTATTATTACAGTAGTAGAATGCTCCCTTCCCCCACACACACACTTACATGTGGAATGGTAAAATGGAATGCATGACTTCAAAATTATTCAGAATTCCACTGGTGTACACACAGAGACTCACAAACAGGTCTCAAGTGTAGCCAGAACCTCAATTTTAACTGCTGGTAGGTAAGGAGTAGGAGTTCTTCGGTAAAGTGGTAGGGATAGGAGGGGGATTTTTCATAGTCATCAAAGAAACATGAGTAATGCAAAGTCTGAATAGTAGTTCATTTTTAAAATGTGTGCATGTTCCCATCAGGGTGTTTGCCTTGATGTTCATCAACATTGCTGGCTAGATCTCTTTAGCATTCAAGCTAAGTGCCTTATTTTGTCCAGATGGAGAACTATTGTAATTCCATCCTTTCAGAGCTTTTCCACTCACTTGTGCAGCTGGCATCATTAGACTGTATGACACATGTGCTAAATAACAATCTGACCAAATATTATGCCTGCTGGGATCTTTTTCTCACCTATCTAAAACCATGAACCAAAGTCGGGTGAGCACTGTTCTTGATTTCTACCCATATCTACTCTGTGTATTTCCCTGGTAGCTACCTGATGTCAGGGAGCCAGTGCAAGCTTGCTGTTATACTTCAGTAATTGTTGCTGACCCTTTAATGGTATATTTATGTCTACCTGGTCAATTTCTGTTGTTATTTGCTGCTCAGGGTAGAGAAGTCACCCCAAGTTTGATGGGACTTAAATGATTGGTAGTTATTCAGCTGTACCTTTATGCAGCATATTACCACACTCAACAGGTAGGTGCTTCCCCTTTTCTCTGATCTGCTGCACCACTCTTTTGTACCATTTACTTTATCCATGGACATTGCTCATATTGAGTGTCTCTGCTTCTGAGCATATGTTTATTATGGCTTTAGTGTGTACCGTCCTCAGCATAACCATGTAACATGCTTACTAAGCCTGTTTGGTTTTGTTTGCTGAAAATGTAATAAAACTTATTAACTGAAAAAAATGTGTGTATGTGTGTTGGGGGGATTAATGAGACTAAATTAAATGTGGCAAGTAAGGCATGCAATCTTATTGTCACTGAAGATCATTTTTTACAGACTAATACACATGTAAGGTGAAGTGTTCTATTCAGAGCTGCAACTGGTACTGTTTTTGTCATAAGTATGTAACATTTGAGTGCCATCTCCTGTCTGTGGTTTTTCTCTGACAACTGAAAAAAATGGGACTCTGGCTGCACTTGAGATAGCAGTGTGTGCCTTTCTGCATGTGGTGGTGTGGTTATGAAGAATTATTTGTGTGGCACTGTACTCACTGAGTGTAGAAGAGGCCTATGTGCTGATGTCTGTGTCTCTGTGTTTGTGAACTTTTATGACTCTGCATCTGTGTGTTTCTCTGTGTTTGTGTGTATGCATCTGCATGTGTATGTGTGTGCACATGTGTGTGTATTTGAGTGTGTGTCTCTCTGTGGTTGTATGATGGTGCTTGTGTGTGCTATATACGTTTGTGGACTAACAGTGTGTGTCTGTGAATGGGGAGACGTATGAATGTGTGTATTGTGTGGCAACATTTCAGAGCAAATGTGCATTTCTAATGTTGAGTAGTGGAGAATAAGAAACAAGAAAACAGTGTGAAGATGTCATGCAATTGCACATAGTATTAGGAGGTAAGTACAGTATGTGTTTTTTGTAGACCATCATTAGTGGATAAAGAAACATTTTACATTTCATAGTTATGAAAGAAATCTCTGTTTATAATACTGCATAACTCTTTCTGGTTAGGCATGAAACTGGTATTCACTTCCAGTGGGAGCTGTGTGGAGCTCATCTTGTTGTGGCACATGTAGCTGGACCAGCCTATGCCTTTGTTTATGTTGGTGTGGCCTCAGAGCCAGCAGGAACCAGTGGCAAGTCCTCTTCCAATTCATTTACTTCTGGAGGTATGGGGAGATTTGGTGGATATGTTGTGCCACTGGTGCCCTCCTCATCATCTAAGAATAGAAATATGTATCCATATGTTTAGTATTTGAACATTGTTCACATGATGCAAACATTGACATTTAAATACATTTGAGCTTTAGGCTTTTGTGACTAGAAGGTTATAGAGAGAAGTATACAATATGCAATATACAACAATAATATTGGCAGTTTGGACACTTATGGGCTATGTCTGCTGACCCAGAAGTGTAAAGATGCTTGAAGCTCTGGGTGAAAGACTTATCAGGTTTCAGTAGGGTAGAGCATAGCCCAGTACTGTTTACACTGCTTGGTATTATTTCATGTAGAAAATGTTTCTACTTTAAGAAAGTACTTAAGAAATGTAAAATCATCAATCTAGTAATATGTACAAATCATTGCAATAATCGGGAGCTTGTACAGTAGTCTTTCTCCTGTGACACATGGCACTGTAGAGTTGTGTTGTTTTATAGACTTTCTCTTTAGAGGAGTTTTCTTGTGTTTATACACAGTCACCACCCCAACTGCCTCACCTTGTCTATCCTGCGAGAGCTATAACAATTTACAGGGCATGTAGCTGACATAAGGACAGGTATCAGGAGTGAGATGAGCCTCTTTGCAGATGACTCAAAACTGGGGGCGGTGGTGGATGGGGAGGAGGGGAGAGTGGCCCTACAGGAGGACCTGGAGGTTCTGGAAAGATGATCTAGAAAGTGGAAGCTGAGGTTCAGTGCAGGGAAATGCAAGGTACTGCACCTGGGGGCCAGAAACCTGGGACAGGTGTACACCCTGGGGGGGGAGAATGCTACAAGTCTTGATGGCTGAGAGGGACCTGGAGGGGTGGTGGTGGATGTTAAGATGAACCACTCGGAGACTTGTAGGATGGCAGCAGCCAAGGATAACAGGATGCTGTGATGCATCGCTAGGGGGATCACCTCCAGAAGGAGGGAAGTGATACTACCTCTGTATAACTGCTTGGTGAGGCTGCACCTCGAGTACTGCGTGCAGTTTTGGATGATACACTTAAAGAGGGACATTAAACTCCTGGAGAGGGTACAGAGGAGGGAAACCAAAATTATTTGGGGCTTGGGGGACAGGACCTATGAGGAGAGGCTTGAAGAGCTAAATATGTACACATTGGAAGAGAGAAGGGACCAGGGGGGCATGATAGAGGTCTTCAGGTACATGAAGGGGGTAAATAGGGGAGGAGCAGTCAGGGTGCTTCGAAGGAAGGAAGAGGGGGCCTCTAGAGGGCATGGGTGGAAGCTGGAGGGGGGAAGATTCAGGGGAGAAAGGAGGAGGTGCTACTTCACTGAGAGGGTGATGGAGCCATGGAATGTGCTGTCTAGGGGGCTGGTGGAGGCAGAGAAGGTGGAGGGGTTCAGGAGGGGGTGGGACAGGTACAGGGGAAGGGTTCTGGAAGCAAAATCCAATGCAGCGAGAATATCCAGAACTGGGAAGGGAGAAGCCAGAGAAAGCGAGGGGGGGCAGCAAGGTCAGCTCTCAGGGTGGGAGCTCACCAAATGAGCAGACGTGAAAGACCGTTAGGCCTAATCTGCTGGCATTTTAGTATGTTAGTATGTGTTTTCTGCACAAAAGCTGTCAGACTGCAGAGTGTAAAAAAGGCAGGGCTGAAGGACTTCAAAACATAATTTTCATTTTTTAAGAGATTGTAATTATATCCTTATTTCTCTTTGGGCCCTGTGCCCCCATCACTCCATACTCATCTGCATATCTTTGTGCTACTATCCATGCATTAGTCCCTAGTAGTATCTGTGTTTCTCTTTGGGAATGCATGGTCATCCATGCATTACTCCTTAATAGTATCCATATCTGTGTGTGGGAGCATAGGTCCCTCTGGGCCATGTGCTGCCATCCATGCATCAGTCCTTGGTAGTATGTGTACCCTAAGTCACAGACATCTTTGTAACATTATCCTGAACAGCTATCTCTAACTGCAACTCTGGAACAAGTAACATTTAATGAGTGGCACACATGACAGAAAGTATACCTCAGCAGCCTGAACAGAATCAGATATACAGTATGCACATCATTAACTCCAACATACATATAGCCTAACCCTAATCTAACTCCACAACAAGTTATATTTAATGATGGGGCACACACAGACATATAACCTAACCCACTCCCGAACTAACACAAGTGTAAAAATTCCTATAGAATAACATTAAAACGCTCACATTCAGTTAGCTAGAGTATAGTCAGAATAACCACCTAAAGTGGTTGATTGAATGCCTCAGCCTCTGCATTTAATCATCTGTTTTAGCTGGGCATTCCTTTGCATACTCAGGCTAGGGAGAAAAAGATAGCATTTAGGAAGTATAAAGAAACACAGAAGGAGCAGGACAGAGAACTGTACAGTTAAGGCAGAAGGAGGCAGGGAGGGAAGTCAGAATAGCAAAGGCCCAAACTGAGGAAAAGATAGCCAACTTGGTTAAGAAGGGGGCTAAAACCTTGTATAGGTACACCAGGGAGCGTAGAAAGACAAAGGGAGGGATAGTGAGGCTGAATAGAATGTACGGTGGGTGGGCAGAAAGTGACAGTGAAAAAGCAGGGATACTGAATGAATACTTCTGCTTAGCATTCACAAAACAGGAGGAGGGGGACATGCCTAATCCAATTAATAGAAGCACTCTGGTTAGGAGGGTCAATCCCAGTCCTTTCATAGAAGAAAGGGTTCTGAAAGAACTCCTAAAACTGAAGGTGAACAAAGCAATGGGGCCTGATGGAATTCACCCCAGAATTCTAAAAGAATTAAGGGGAGAACTAGTGACACCATTGACTACTCTTTTTAACAAATCATGGGAGGATGGTGTGGTACCTGAGGACTGGAGGAAGGCGGATGTGATTCCCCTTCACAGAAGTGGGAGCAAGACAGTGGCAGGAAACTACAGATCTGTCAGTTTGACCTCTGTGGTAGGGAAAGTGATGGAATCACTTCTGAAGGAAAGAACTGCTGAGTACCTACAGGCCAGTGGGGCACAGGACCCAAGGCAGCATGGGTTCACAGTGGGAAGGTCATGTCAGATGAATCTAATAGATTTCTTTGGCTGGGTGACCAAACTAGTAGACCTGGGAGGGGCTGTGGACATGGCCTACTTAGACTTTAGCAAGGCATTTGACACAGTCCTATACAAAAGATTAATAATCAAATTAACCAGCCTTGGAGTGGGTCCCAGGGTTGTAGCCTTCATAAAACATTGGCTGGACAACAGGACAGAGACAGTAATAGTAAATGGAGTTCACAGTGAAGAAAGGGGGGTTACTAGAGGAGTACCACAGGGTTCAGTACTGGGTCCAGTCCTTTTAATGTCATTATAAGTAATATTGCAGAAGGACTGGAAGGGAAAGTATGTCTCTTTGCAGATGACACAAAGATTTGCAACAGGGTTGATACACAAGGATGCATGGAAAGGATGAGAAGGTACTTGGCAAGGTTGGAGGAATGGTCAGAAGTATGGCAGCTTAGATTCAATGCAAAGAAGTGCAAAATAATGCACCTGGGAAACAAAAACCCAGAGGAAGGGTGTACAATGGGGGGTGAGATACTGACAACAACAAAAATGGAAAGGGACCTGTGGGTAGTCATATCAGATGACCTAAAGGTGAGCCAGCAATGTGAGAAGGCAGTAAGGAGAGCTGGGGAGATAATGGGATGCATAGGGAGAGGCATCACCAGTAGAAAACAGGAAGTTGTTGGCCCTCTGTACAGACAGTTGGTAAGATCACATCTGGAGTACTGTATACAGTTCTGGAGACCACATCTCTGCAAAGACATAGACTGGGTGGAGGCTGCCCAGAGGAGGGCAACCAAAATGATGCAGAGTCCACATCAGAGAAAGACTAAATGAACTAAAGATGTATAGTCTCGAGGAAAGGAGGGAGAGGGGGGACATGATAGAAACTTTCAAATACCTCAAGGGAATCAACAAAGTCCAACAGGGTAGCATCATTCAGAAAAAGAGATGTGCAAAAACAAGGGGACACAATTTGGAAACAGAGGTGGGATGGCTCAGAGGTAATGTGAGGAAGTATTTCTTCACAGGGAGGGTTGTGGATACATGGAACAGCCTTCCTGAGGAGGTCATAGAGTCAAAAACAGTGGGGGGAATTCAGAATGCATGGGACAGACATAAGGCAATTCTATTGGGGTCTAGGAGGAAGTAGGCTGTTGGTTAACTAGGATCTGCAGCTTATCTGTTAGGTAGGTAAATGGGCAGACTGGGTGGGCCAAGCAGTCCCTATCTGCCGTCAAATTCTATGTTTCTATGTTTCTATTGTTGTGTCACAGGATCTATTGCCTGCTTGCTGTGGAGTGCCATGAGGTCTGATGAACCGTGCATTTCCCCCAACCCCAGCACTGTACTGGGTGTTGTGCTGCATTATTTGAAGCCTACTATGCTGTGGAGTGACATGCTGTGGGAATGCAGGGTCCAATGGGCCCTGTGTTCCCACCCCCCTAGTGGGGTGACATGCTGTGGGAATGCAGGGTCAAAAGGACTGTGCGTTTCCACACCTCTAGTACTGTGTGTTGTGTTGCAGGATCAGTGGCCTACTGTGCTGTAGGGTGACATGGTGTGGGAACACAGGAACTGATGGATCCTGCATTCCCACCTCCCTAGTGGGGCGATATGATGTGGGAATGCAGGGTCGAATGGACCATGTATTTCCACCCCTCTAGTGCAGTACTGGGTGTTGTGTTGCAGCATCTGTGGCCTACTGTGCTGTAGGGTGACATGCTTTGGGAATGCAATGGCAAATGGACTCTGCATTCCCACCCCCCCAGTGGGGTGACATGCTGTGGGAACACAGGGTCCAAAAGACCCTGCATTCCCACCCCCTAGCAGGGTGACATGCTGTGGGAATGCAGGGTGAAAAGGACTGTCCGCTTTCATCCCTCTAGTGCAATACTGGGTTTTGTGTTGCAGGATTTGTGGTCTACTGTGCTGTGGGGTGATATGCTGTTGGAGCACTTGATGTTGAATAGATGGAAAGTACTTACATTTTTGCTTGTACTGGAGTTACAGTTTGGACCATTCTTAGAAATGGCCGCCTTAACCTCCTCCACTGTTTTTGTTTCCTCTTTAGTCATGGGAATGTCTCCCAGCATATCAAACATGGATGACTAACAACCATTGCTGGGAGCAGCCATCAAGTAGTGTTGATCATCTGGTTAAGTGACCCAGAGTGCTTGCCTTCTGACAAATGTAAGTCTTTGCCTCTCCGTTGGCTTTCTTCAGTAAGTGAGCCACAATGGCCATTTAGAACACCAGTAGAGGATGCCATGTGTCAAGCAATGTTTATTAAGCAAGCAAGAAGACATGGCTGTGAGTTGACAGTACTGAGATACCCGTGTACCCAGAGGTGTAGTGAGGCACACAGCTGCAGGCCTAGTGCCTTCAGCATCTGGGTGTGCAGGTGTCTTAGTACTACCAACACTCAACCATGTTTTGTTGCTTATAAAAAATGGGACCACAGGCAACTTTTAACAAAAAGAACATTTTATTATTTTTCTAAGTCACAAACAATATACTAAAATGTTGCTAAATGATGTAAAATGGTCCCTCTACAGATGTTTTTCACCTTCAGTCATCAGTGTTTCTTGATACTCAATACATAGTGTGATTGTTTAACATGTAATAGAAGGATTCAAAGCTCTGCATTATTTTGGTAGTAGAATGCCCTCCCCTCCAGACTCACACACAGACTGGTAACATGGAATACATGAATTCAAAATTATTCGGAGTTCAACTATCATGCATACAAAGACTGAGACACGGGCCTGAAGTGGAGCCAGAACCTCAATTTTATCCATTGCCAGGTAACCATCAGAGTTCTCTGGCTAAGTCGTAGGGAATAGGAGGAATATTTTTCATGGTCATCAAGTAGTAGTAGTAAAAATATTTATTTATAAAATGTTATGAATTAGGACAAAACTCAATTGAGTCACAGACTCATTTACAATGAGGTCCTCTCAAAGTGTTACAAAATATACAATACAAAAGCAAGTTCATACATATACACAAAGATTAACAATTACAAGGGATAAAGTCAGGTCTCCGTACATTTCACTTCGCATCTTCAGACAGACATACAAAGATTAATAATTGCAAAAAATAAAGTCAGATGTCCGTACATTTCACTTAGCATCTTCATAAGGGCCTTTTAGTTGAAAAAGACAGTGCCTACTATCCCATATCTGAACTGCTATAATGACAGCATTGTCCTGGTTTGTTACCAGAATTCCTTAACCATGTTTTCATTAAATTCCAAGTTTGTATCTGAGTCTCTTAAATCAAATGGGATTTTATTCCATAGTAGTGCACCTTGGTAACACACTGTTTGATGGCCCACCTCCAGGTTACATACTGGTAGCATCAAGATCCAGTGCTGTAGCAGATCGTAATGATGCAGCTTTTATCCCTTTTTACTAAATGGGAAACTATAAATGGGGGAAGGTTGCTGACCATCCCTTTATGGATGAAGGCAAGCAAATGCTCTTGCCTTCTCTCCTGGAGGGTCCAACAGTCTAATATACCATACAGCTGACACATGTGAGATAAAGCAATACCAGCAAAGGAAACTCTGAATAGTACTTGCTTTTTTTAAATTTGTCTATGTGTGTAAGGGGGGGGGGCTCATGAGTGTAAATATCATTAAATAATTAAAGAAAACACAATTACACATACCCCAGTAATGCAAAGCATCATGGAAAACACATGCAAAGCACCATGAGAGAATTTGGACTGGCTCAACTTTAAGCAGAACTGCTTGGTGCCAGAAGGCCTCACAGTGCAATCAGCAAAGGCTAAGAACAGCAGACACATTCACATGTTTTGTCCTCATTTGGACTCATCAGTGTGCCATATCTGTGTCTTAGCCCAGGGACAGAGAGCCAGCCACCCCTTAAGGAAGATGTTATGTGTTTGGCCCGTGGGGAGACCAAAATAGAGAAGGAAAAGAACTACCAAAGAATCCCAGAGCAAATGCCTTCACGAATGGGTTATCCCAGAGGATATTGGCCTTACAGCCAAATTCTAAAGAAAACACATTTGCATATACCCCAATAATGCAATGCATCATGCAAATCCCCATGAGAGAATTTGGACTGGCTCAATTTTAAGCAGAACTGCATGGTGCCAGAAGTCCTCACATTGCAATCAGCAAAGGCTAAGAACAACAGACACATACATGTGTTTCATCCTCATTTGGACTCATCAGTGTGCCATATCTGTGTCTTAGCCCAGGAAGAGAGCCAGCCACCCCTTAAGGGGGATGTTATTTGTTTGGGTCATGGGGAGCCCAAAATAGAGAAGGAAATGAACTACAAAAGAACCACAGAAACCACAGAACATAATTAAGTTACTTATTAATTTTTTTAGTTGCCCTGGTTGCCAGGGACTTGTTTTATGCATTGGTGGTACTCTCTTATTGCCATAGCTAGAACCACGTCTCAGCTAATCAGTATACCGAGATTTCTTGCCCATTTTATATTGAAACACATTCTTAGCACACCAAACATTTAACTATTAAAAATAGTCATGGTGCTGCCCTTTCACCCAGCTGCATCACTGCTTGTCACCACTAACACATGATCATGCATTGAATGCCCTAAATTCACATACAGTTGTTTAACTTTTTGATTAACTGTACCCTACTAAGCCTATTGTACGTTTCATATGTATTGGCATATTGGGTGATTAATAAACTGCTACTGTAAGCCCTTGTTATGTCATATCGGTTAATTCACACAACTGTTGAAAGTTCTGTAATTGGAAATTCCCATTTCATAACTATAGTAAGACAGTATGCAGTATGTGCATGGAAGAGATTTCAGGTCCTGTTTTACTGTACACTGGATAAGTGAAATCTGTTTCCCTTGCACAGCCTATTTTGTTGCATTGTTTGTTTATGTTACAAAACTAGACAGTACAGTTGTGTACTCTTTACACATCTAAGTGTATCCACAAATGGTAGTGTTAAGCTATTGAAGGTGGAACTGGAGAACATGACTGTCATACATTGCATAGGATCTGAGCAGCTTAGAAGTGTCAACAATGACAATATGTAAAATGTTACTTAGCTATGTGTGTGTGTGACCTTTAGCAATGTTTACTATATGGACAAAAGAGTCAGGCAACATTTTTTGTAATAAAAAATATACTGTAATTCTTTACTTTTATCTTTTTTAAAACAAAAAAAAAATTTCATACTGTCATCTTTTTTCTGTTTAAAATAATATTTTTAATGCACAATACAGATGTTTTTACATTAAAAAAAGAAACTGTTTTATTCACACAGAAAATAAGTAAATAAATAAAAAATTATAATAATAAACTTTTCTCTATAAATACAATAATAAAAAAATAAGTTATGTGTATAATTCACACATTAAAAATGAATGCAAAAAACTAAATTATTTACAGTACATCCCTCCCCTACACAATGGGAGGAGGGGGGGTGATGCCTTGCTGGAGTGACAAGGATGTATTTGCCCTGGTGTTGTGATGAGGGCACCTTGGGGGAGAGGGAGGAAGTGGAAGATGTCCACAAGAGGCTGGGGTCAGGTGGTTATTGCCCTCCTCTTCTGGTGTTGCAGCAGGAGGGGATTCAGGATGAGGATCCCATTGCTGAGGAGGGAGGGCCTGGTGCTGGCTTTGAAGCTGCTGCAGTTCATGGTCAACCAAAATTTGGATGCCTTCAGAGGCCTCTAACTGTCCCTCTGCTAGCCACTGTAGAAGACTGTGCATGGTCTCCTGGACCACAACCTGGGTCTCCTGCTCATCACATAGTGCACACACCGCATGAGAAAGACCCCGGTTGCTACCCTGGAGACCACAGATATGCCCAGTGTCGCATGCCCAACACGCCCCTGTTGCTGAATGAGATCCAGAATGTCATCATTTTGTTGGATGATAACAGTCTGTCTCTCAAACAGTGACTGGGCATGTTGGTCTGTAGCCTGGTTGCCATCCAGCGCAGCCTCCAGCAGCCGGCAGAGGGTCTCCTGTGTGGATTTTGACCGTTCAAGCTCTGCTGAAAGAAAAATGAGACATAAACAATACACTGTAAGAATGTACTTGAGTTTATATTTTGTTATTCTACCTTTTTCCTGTTTTTGTTTCCTTGGTTATTGTTGTAATGAGGTACATTAATTTGGACAACTGAACATAAGCATGGTAGGATGGTAACCAACCCTATGGTAAGAAGTAACTTTGGTGTAGTTCTATGTAGGCCTGCAGAGACAGGTTAATCAGGTTATTGTAGCTACTCCCTATCGTGGGTACACCTGTAGAGGTAGGCTAACTAGATGATTGCAGTTACTTACTATCTATCATAGGCCAGCAGATAAAACCTTTTATAGGTACATCAGTGAGCGTAGAAAGACAAAGGGAGGGATAGTGAGGCTGAATAGAATGAACAATGGGTGGGCAGAGGGGGACAGTGAAAAGCAGAGATACTGAATGAATATTTCTGCTCAGTATTCACGAAAGAGGAAGGGGAAGTGCCTAATCCAATTAACAGAAGCACTCTTGATAGGAGGGTCGATCCCAGTCCTTTCACAGAAGAAAGGGTTCTGCAAGAACTCCTAAAATTGAAGATGGACAAAGCAATGAGGCCTGATGGAATTCACCCCAGAATTCTAAAAGAATTAAGGGAGGAACTAGTAAAACCACTGGCTACTCTTTTTAATAAATCATGGGAGGATGATGTGGTACCCGAGGACTGGAGGTAGGCGGATGTGATTCCCCTTCACAAAAGTGGGACCAAGACAGAGGCAGGAAACTACAGACCTGTCAGTTTGACCTCTGTGGTAGGGAAAGTGATGGAGTCACTTCTGAAGGAAAGAACAGTTGAGTACCTAGAGGCCAGTGGGGCACAGGACCCAAGGCAGCATGGGTTCACAGCGGGAAGGTCATGTCAGACGAATCTAATAGATTTCTTTGACTGGGTGACCAAAGTAGTAGACCAGGGAGGGGCTGTGGACATGGCCTACCTAGACTTTAGCAAGGCATTTGACACAGTCCCACACAAAAGATTAATAATCAAATTAACCAGCCTGGGTGTGGGTCCTAGGGTGGTAGCCTGGGTAAAACATTGGCTGGACAACAGGACACAGAAGGTAATTGTAAATGGAGTCCACTCTGAAGAAAGAGGGGTTACTAGTGGGTACCGCAGGGTTCAGTATTGGGTCCAGTCCTTTTTAATTTCTTCATAAGTGACATTGCAGAGGGACTGGAAGGAAAAGTATGCCTCTTTGCAGACGACACAAAGATCTGCAACAGGATTGATACACAAGGAGGTGTGGAAAGGATAAGAAGGGACTTGGCAAGGTTGGAGGAATGGTCAGAAATATGGCAGCTAGGATTCAATGCAAAGAAGTGCTAAATAATGCACCTGGGAGACAAGAACCCAGGGGAAGAATACACAATGGGAGAGGAGGTAGTAACAACAACAAAAAAGGAAAGGGACCTGGGGGTAATCATATCAGATGACCTTAAGGTTAGCAAGCAATGTGAGAAGGCAGTAGGGACAGCTGGGGGTATACTGGGATGCATAGGGAGAGGCATCAGGAGCAGAAAACAGGAAGTTGTTATCCCTCTGTACAGACAGTTGGTGAGACCCCATCTGGAGTACTGCGTCCAGTTCTGGAGACCCCATCTCCGCAAGTACATAGACAGGATAGAGGCAGTCCAGAGGAGGGCAACTAAAACAGTGTGTGGTCTGCAAGAGAAGCTGTATGAGGAGAGACTAAAGGAGCTTAATATGTATACCCTTGAGGAAAGAAGGGAGAGGGGGGACATGATAGAAACTTTTAAGTAGCTCAGTGGAATCAACAAAGTCCAAGAGGGTAGAATCTTTCAGAAAAAGAGACGTGTAAGAACAAGGGGACACAATTCAAAGATAGAGGGGGCACAGTTCAGGGGCAATGTGAGGAAGTATTCTTTTACAGAGAGGGTAGTGAATGCATGGAACAGCCTTCCTGAGGAGTTTGTGGGGTCTAAAACTGTGGGATAATTCAAGAATACATGGGACAGCCATAAGGCAATTCTTGTAGGGGGTAGGAAGAAATAGCCTGTTGGTTAACAAGGATCTGCGGCCTATCCTGTAGGTAGGGAAATGGGCAGACTAGATGGGCCAAGCGGTCCTTATCAGCTGTCAAAATCTATGTTTCTATGTGGTTTAACTAGGTAATTACAGCTACTGACAATCTGGGGTAGGCCTACAGAAACAGGTTAAGTAGATGACTGAAACCACTTGCTATCTGGTGTCTTTTGACACAGTGATTATGCTGGTCAACAGTTTTTTTTTTTACAGGACAACTTACAGTATATTGTTTTTAATGGGAGGTGATGTGCTGTGATACTGTACAGAAGTGTTAAACAAATACCATATATTCTATGTAATAGAAGGCGGGAGGTGGTTATGTCATTGTAGAAAATGCTAGTGATACATCACTTACAATAGTGTGTGCAGTTCTGGAGGCTGCACCTTTGTAAGGACTTTGACAAGGTGGAGACAGTCCAGACAAAGGTGACGAAGAGGATACAAGGATTGTACCAGAAAACATATGAGGAGAGAGTAAAGGAGCTCAATATGTACTGTGTGGAAGAGAGTACGGATCAGGTGGGACATGATAGAAACATTGAAATACATTAAGGGCATAGACAAGGGAGACATCTTACAATATAAGAGATGTGCAATAACAAGTGGGGCACAATATGACATTGGAGGGTGGCAGGCTGAGGGGAACTGTGAGAAAGTTTTTCTTTACAGAGAGGATGGTGGGCATATGGAATAAACTGCCACAGGAGGTGGTGGGGTCAAACACAGTGGAGGGTTTTAAACATGCATGCGACTGGCATCAGGGCACATTGGTGGTGGCAAGGAGATGGAAAAAGCCATTGACTAGGTAGAGTTAGTGGAAACAAACTACTGTAGAGCTTTCAGGTAGACAGGATGGCCTTCTTGTCCTTATCTGCTGACAATCTCTCTGTTTCTATGTAACAGAGTGATGGGCTCAATACATATTATGACATTGCTCTATTTGTTAAGTCACAGAGGGTGGGATATTCAGATTGCGCCAAAAAGATGCGCAATGGAGGAAGCAGGCGCAAGTCCAGTGCTCCATGGTGCAACAGGTGTGATATTCAAACCATGCACAGGACAAGGTGCGCCTGCACAACATGGCTAAATACCGCGCCCGATGTGCCATAGTGCAACGAGGGATGCGCAATGGAGCAGGGTCAATGCTCAATAGCACCCGTAGGGATGCACAGGGACAAAGACAGAAAGCAGCTGAGCAGCAGCCATGGATGCACCATGCACCGAGGGACATGCACCAGGACAGACAGACCAACCCCCCCTTCTCCCAGCCCCCCCAGGGCAAGGCCCCCATGAGTTACACAACCAGACAGGTGCAGGACAGACCACCGGCCCATGTCCCCTGGCACTGAATCAACAGCAGATGTGACCCAACAGTCCCCACCCACTGGGCAAGGTGCCCCTGCACCGTCCCCCAGCCAACAGAGACCGGAACACAAGGATGGCCAGGCCCCACCCATGCCATGGCACCACACCAATGCCGACCACCCGGTGAGCCCAAGACACCAAGCCCTGAAGCATGACCAAACAGTGCATGGCACTGAAGGTGTACCCCACCACTGTGCCAAGGCATCCAGTCACCCCAGGGCACAATGTACATGTACCACATCCCCACTATGACCACCCACCACGTGAGGCGACACTGTCCACTGATGCCACCACAACCCACACAAGGCCCTCCAGCATGGCCCCCACAGAGGTACAACAAGGTGGGTGACCCAGCACCAGTATCCGAGGGACCCTGCACGTGAGAAGGGCCACCCCGGATGCCGCCACCAGCAGGAAGGCACTCTGAACACAGGACCTGAGCATGGTCTGCCACCCATGCACACACCCCATCCCAGCACTGGCCCCACCAGACACCACAGCACCCTCTTGTAGTGCATGGAGGCATGCTCCACACAGGAGGCAACACAGAGCACACACAATGCCCCCCATCCCAGTCCCTTGGGTACCCCAGCAAATGCCACACAAAGCAGTGCAACAGATGCTGCCATCGTAAAGCCCATGGTGCCATATACCTGCACCTGCCCACCACCATGGTGCCGGTGAGCCTGCCATGTGGTGGTTGACCCATGTGCCTGGCCACCCTGATGGCAGGCACAGGGGCCTGTGACCAGGCCACCACCCGCATGTAGCAGGACCCCATGTGACAGCCACCAGACCACAGGCACTGCCCCAGTCACCATGGACTGCATGGAGGGGGCAGACAAAGGCACCACCCACAGTGGCGACAGTGGCAGACATGCAGTAGTCCAGGGCCAGGATGCCAGCTGCAAGTGCGCCATGCCTGGCAGGTGGCAGGTATGGATTTCCCCTGAAGGCACGCCAGCAGCAAAGCATGTGGTGGTGGGGTCAGCACAACCGTGCATATCACAGTCGCACATGGCGGTGGTGAAGCAGCAATGGTGTCATCCACACAGACATGGCACGCACTGACAGGGGCAGCTGGGATATGGCACATACACCTCAGCCTGCTGCACATGGACAAACAGTGCACAGGGCACACCACACAGTCCCCAGACAGAGCCCATGGCCCCCACCCGCACCAGTGGAGAAGTCCCGCCAGACACACCCACGGCCAGGCCAGCACCACCCCCACAGTAGCCATGCACACCACTGCAGCAAGGCTCCATGCATCCGCTGCAAATCAGAGACCGACACAGACATAGATAAAAAAGTATACATTAATAAACAACACAACAGCAACAAAAACCATGTACAGATATTTACAATGGGTGAGGGGATGTGCAAGGATGCAACAAGAGGGGAGGAGAAGGGCAGGGAACAATGGGAAAGGCAAAAGTGGGGGACATGGGGTTGTGGAGTACAGTCTGGGGAAGGATGGAGTGTAATCAAGTGCTGCAGGCCCTACCGGTGGCCCCGGTCCTCTCTCTCCTCCCTGTGGCACCTGTGGTGCCACCAGCGGTCACCCAGTCCATCCTCTCCAGCAGCTCCAGCATGGTTCAGGTGACCTGCAGGATCTCCTGGAGGGTCCGCTTCATGGCTGCCCAGTGTGGTCCACCTAGGACAAGGGAGCAGAAACAGTATGAGTGACTGGCCTGACCAACGCAGCCCACCCAACATGCACAGCGTACATCAGTGGCCTGCACCCCTGGGATGGCATGCGACCACCCACAGTGATTGCGCCCACAAGATCTGCCTACCCGGGCACCCACAGCCATGCAAACTGCTGCACACCATCACTACCCATGCACCACACAGCACCATCCTGGCCATCCAGCATCATGGAAATGCAGTGAGAAGGCAGTGGCACAGCCAGATGCTGAGTGCACCCACAGCCCACCTGCGACACCCACCCACATGTGCAGTCCCACAGGATAGTGCAGAGGGCACCGTGGGACGTGCACGGCTGGAGGAGCATGTGCAGAGGGTCCATGCCTCACCACCACCCCTGCAACTCATCACACACAGGTGTATAGGGAATCACAGTACTCACCTGCATCCGGGTCAGCAGGGCACTGCTGACCCCTGGTACCACCACTGTGCCCTGCCTGCATGTCCACAGCTCTGGTGTTGTCCTGCCCATGATGCTCCTGGGTATCTGGGCCCTATGGCAGTCCTCCAGGCCTGGGGGAAATATGGAGAGAGGCACATCAGTACACATCTGACCCATAGGCCCCCCCACCAGTGCATGTGCCCACACAGCCTGTCTGGGCCGTGGTGGCTCAGAGTGGACACAATGCACCCCCACAACTGACAACACAGGTGCTCCCCCAGTGGCATGGCCTGCCGAATCCTGTGCCCCCGAGGACAGTCGGATGTGACTAGTGATGGTGAAGGTGCATCTACCTGACTGTGGCATGGCTCCCCACTGGGCATGTGCCTGCAGTCACCCCAGGTGGTCAGGGTCACGCCACTGGAGGTCCCCATAGCATTGCCGATACTGTTCCCCAGTTTGACTGCTCCCAGTGACCTCCTCAAGGCCTTTGGCGACCTCTTGCCACACCTCGGTGTGAGGCCTCAGGAGGGGCACCTGCCCAAACAGGTCACCTGCATGGGGCTCCACAAGAGCCACCAGGTTTGCAAGATCAATCGCACCCCACACAGGAGCTCTGGTGTGCTGCATCATACAGCCTCTGCTGAGCTCAAAATTGCACCTGGTAGCGCACGTGTCCCACGTGCTGAGGCAGCACAGTACTGCACTGCCAATCACAATCGCTCTGGCACTGGACTGTGCAATAGGGGGCAGCCATGCAGCTGCACGGTGCCTAGAGGGCAAAGGTCAGCAGCGGGTTCAAGGGTCTGTTCTCACACGGAGCACCACTATGCTATTGGGAGGCCCCTGCATGGTGCGTGGTAGGGTGCATGTGTGTGCTGACATGCAGTGGCCTACTGCACAGAGGCACCATGGCACCCACAGCGCACCATGGTACATGTGCCCATTGGACATACTGCACATGAGTGCCACAGGCACAGTGGTGGCTATGCGCTGTACTGCCTCCCATGCATGGAGCGTCTGCTGCACCACTAGCATACATGTCAGCACTGTGCACTTGCATGGTGTGGGGCCTCTTGCGCACATAATAGTGGTGCACCACAACCTGAACATGCTCAACACCATTGCGCAAGGTGCAGTCACGTGATATTCAGCCAGGATATGCAAATCAGCTCATGAGCCATTCCACAGTGCATCCACTGCCTTTGCATCCCATTACAGTTGCGCATGCCCTCATTTGCATGTGATGCACTATAAAAGTGACATGGAAATGCACAGGCCATGGATCGGTATTGCAGCCTTTGAAAGTAGGTGCCATGCTGTGGAGACGTGGGGACAGTGGTCTGGGAGGGCTGTATGGGACTGCACAGTCCATGGTAACACCTGTCCATCTCCCCAGGCACAAGTATGACCGAATGTGAGGAGGATGAGAAGCAGGGGAGGGTGCGGAAGCAGAGGCCCAACTTCACTAGGGCAGAATCAGATGCCCTGTTCAGGGCCTACCTTGACAGGGAGTCACTGCACAGTGAACAGAAGGGCACACCACAGGCCCATGCTGTGGCATGGGGTGAGGTGGCACATGTGGTAAATCAGCAGGGCAGCCACCAGCATTCTGTGCAGGAGTGCAAGAAGAAGGTTGGCACAGACAGGAGGATTAAGGACAAGGTGGCTGCCATCAGGGCAGTGCGTGCAGCCACTGGTGGGGGCCAGCGGGATGTGCTTCACCTGATGCCACTGGAGGATCAGGTGTATGGCAGCATGCAGCATTGTGCCATAAAGGGTGTTCCCGGCAGAGGCTTCCAGATGGGCGGCAGCCCATCACTACATGGTAGGACCGGTGCTGGCAGTGTGTGGCAGGCAGGGGGGCAGGCTTCTGGGCCAGTCGGAACCACTAACGGTACTGTGTTTCTCTACAGCTCCTGAGCATCTGCATGGGGCAGCAGTGATGGGTGTGTCCACTGAGGGGGCATCCCTTGAACTGGTGGAGAGCCCATCCACCTCCACAGGTGTCCAAGGGATCAATCGCCTGCAGCTCTGCACAGCTGTCTGGACTGATGCCTGTGGTGCAGGTGTAGATGAGGCCCTGGCTGTGTTCCAGCATGATGCCAGTCACAGTGTCCTGTGTGCTGAGATACAGATCGAGGCCAACTCCAGTACCGATGATGACGTGACTCATGTCCTGGACAGTGATGTTGGTGGGTCACAGGGGATCCCATGATTGGCATCTACCTAGGCAGCAGTGCAGGCAGCGCAGGCATGGTTGACTGCCCAACAGCCCTTGTCCTGGCCATGTCTGCAACATCCAGTGGGGCAGCACTGGTGTGCAGACATGGTAGTGGTGTTGGTGGCACCGCTGTAGCCATGCTCGTGGTGCCCCACGATCGACAGCCAGAAGGGCAGCGGCAGCAGCTGGACTGTGTTGATGTGGGGGTGGGGGCAGGGGGCAGCAGCAGTGCACTGCATGATGACATACCCCAGGATGGCACTGCTGTGCGGTGCCCATCGTCACGGGGCGCTGTGTCGCAGAGTCAGGAACATCATGGGAGCCAGCATGCTGGCCATGCAGACAACCCCTTGGATGACCACAGCCATCTACTGCAGGCCTCTGTGGATCAGCAGGTGTGGCTCATGGATGCGGTGGATGCACTCCGTGTGGAGCTGCACCAGGCAGTGGAGCAGTGCAGCAGGGACCATGCCCTGCTCCTGGCAGAGTTGGCTTAACAGCGGGTGGATGTGACTGCAGCCGTCGACAGGCACACCACTGCAGTGGTGACTGCTGTGGCTACACTGGCCAACCAGCTGTGTGCCTGGCTGACGCACACCCCACAGAGTGCAATGTCCACCCCCCAATTTCGGCATCGGGCAATCCCTGCTATGTCGATGCCGGGTTCGGCTGTTAGCATACCAAGCACGCGTGGTGCAGGCATGTTTGGTGGCCTGCAGACACTTGCACGGACATGGTCGTGTTCATGCAGCGTCACTCCTGGGGGACCATCGGTGCCACTCCATGAGGCCACTGGTCAGCCTGTTATGGCTGGCAGGTCTCGGTGGGGCCACCCATGCATCTGTGGTGGCCGTGCTACTGTGCTGCATGACTGATCCTTCCCCTTCCATGACTGCTGTCTGCTGCTGCCCAGTGTGCACTGTGGTGTTCTGTGTGCGCATGGGTGTGGTGCCCTGTCCTGCACTTGCACGGTCCCTGTGCACACCCTCCTGGCTGCTGGCCACTGTGGCATATGCATGATGATGCCAGCGTAGTGCTGACCACCACTGTGCAATGGTGCTCTGCGTCTGAGGCACGCACAGTGCCAGCCACTGGGTGTGGGTGTGTTGGGTCCTGTGTGGGGGGCCTGTGGGGGTGGGTGTGCGTGTGGCCCTGTGGGCATGGGTTGGGGTGTGTGTGCCTGTGCATGCATGCCACTTGCAGCCCTGCTGTTCCCTACCTTTGTGTGCAGGTCCCCGCCCATTCCCATGCCCCTGCCACCAAACTGTCCCTGATGTCTGCCCCTGCCTGGCTGTCAGCTGTGCCCTTGCCCCTGGTGCCTGCACGTGGTCCTGTTGACCTACCTGTGTGGTCCAAAGTGCTCCTCTGCAATGGTGTCCTGGTGCTGCTGGGCCATCCGGGCCTGCTGGGGATCCCTTCACCCAAGGGATGGCTGCCCAACACCAGCTGGCCCAGTGTCCTCACTGTCCCCACTGCTGTCCCCCTCCTCAACCTCAACGGCTATCCCACTGTCGGTGGCCATGTTGTGCAGGATACAGCAGGCCAGGAATAGCATGCAGGTCTTTGAGGGGCTGTACTGTAGGGCACCACCTGATGTGTGCAGGCAACAAAACTGTGCCTTTAGCAGCCTGAACACCGGCTCGATGATGTTCCGTATTGTGGCATGTGCCTCATTGTACTATTGCTGCACTGGGGTCAAGGGGCACCGGTATGGTGTGAGCAGCAGGGCCGCAGTGGGTACCCACTGTCACCTGTGTGTAGAGAGGTATCATCAGCATGGTGGTCTGTGACACTGTGCCACTGGCCTTCTAGGCCATTCCCCATGGCACCCCTGCCCGTGTCCCACACACCCCCATCTGCACCCTTCGTCCAGCGTGCACTGCATACTCACCTACCAGATGGCCAGTGGGGATGTCCCCACTCTTGAACCTATGGCACAGTGCAGACTGGTGCCATATGAAGGCATCGTATGCTCCCCCAGGGTGCATGGCACAGACATTGATTATGCACTCCCTGGCATCGCACACTGCCTGGCAGTTGACACTCGGGTATCCCTTGCGCTTGATATATGCCACCCTCTCTGGGCCAGGTGGCATGTGGATGCCAACATAGGTGCAGTCTGTGGCTCCAAGCATGCCAAGCAACTGTGCTATCCTGTGGAACTCCTGCATGTTTGCTGTGCACTCCACCTGTATGCTGGGGAAATGGATGTACTCCGCAGCATGTGCAGCAGTGTGCTGAGGATTGTGTGAGTAGGCGTGACGCGGCCAGCTAGGTTATGCCTGTTGTGTCCCCTGTTGGTCTCTGGAAGGTGCACGTGGTGAGCAGGCACATGACAGCTATGATCTTTCTCTCCACAGAAAGTGCATAGCTCCATCATGTGGGTGCCTGCATCTCCTCATTGCACAGCTCACAGAGCCACCTCAGAATAGCCCGGTTCAGTCGGTACCGGCCCACAATCTCGAAGTCACTGCACAGCTTGAAGCTGACGTGGGCATGGTACAGCCTGTTCTGGGCATACCACCAATGGACCCTTCCATGGTGGTGCCTCCCTGCTGCCTGCCTCCTCACACCTCTCATTACTGCCTCCATCTGTAAGGTGGCACTGGCCATGTCCCTAGTTGGTGTTCCGCCCCCCCGGGTGGCTGTCTACCTGGCCCCCCCCCAGCTGTGTGCTGCTAGTATTGCCCCTGCACTGGGTGCACCCCTGGCATGTCACCACTGTGTGCCCTGCCTCTGTGGCATGCTCAGGCCCTCACAAAACACACACACACACACACACACACATGCACACTCACACTCACTCACTCACTCACACACACACACTCATTCGCACATGCCTCCAGTGGCCCCCTCCTCCTCTTGGCCACACCTGCCCCCTGCTTCTTTGCATAGCTCCCTGCCACTCTGTCTCCACACTCCCCTGCTATGGCTCCTCTGTAGCGCAATCATCCTCCCCTCACTTGCTCCCTTTTCTATTCGCTCATATCCACTTTTGCGCAACATCTGCTTGCTCCGTTATTGTGCACATCGCCTGCTGTTGAATATCGCATTGCGCACATTATTCCTGGTGCTGCCCCCTGCACTTGTGCGTGCATTCATCACTGTTGCACTACAGTGCATTAGGTTTTGTACTGAGCATCTGATGCCGCTGAATATTGCACTTTGGCACATGTCCGCTCTTGTGTGGGTGCATCCCTATTGCGCATGGAGCAGCTGCTCTGAATATCCCACCCAGAGTACTTCCTTTTTCTATGTACTGTATCTTAGCTGAAATGAACTGTTGAGCATTCACTTAGTGTTACTGTGACAGTTAGTTATGTCTTCAGCTACATCAATAAAATTGTTCAATTATGTATGGCATATGCATATCTATCTATAAATATGTACAAGGATACAGTTAGACAACAGATGATGGAGCATAATGCTGTGATAGTAAAAGACATACACCATTTATGCATATTAATATTACTATGTTGTAATGCATGCTATATTGTGCAAAATTGTAATAATGTGGGGGGGTTACATAAGTTAGGGAAAAACCACAAAGACCATTTCATGCAGGTAGAAGCTCTAATTGGATGGTGCACTATATCACATTAAGAAGCACACCGACACACCAATGTAATGTTATATTTTGCTTGAGTCACATGTCTTATTGTTTTGTTTATTCTTGTTGGTCGTTGCAGTGACAATATGTAGCAGTTTTGAAAACAAAGTGAAAAAAAAGTAATTATCATCAGTGGTGCATTGTTTTAATAATACTTTATATTTGTTGTGAATTACTTAACTGGTTAAATGTGATTTATCTGATGTTATTTAAGAAAACAAACTGCACAAATTTACACTTCACAGATGCACCTACAGTAGTGTCTAAAGGACCCTGACATTCCATTGCTACTAACTTTGTAGCACATAAACAGTGTACTAGTGTGCTACTCATTCACATGATGTACAAGGTTCTGGTACAAAGCAACCTTTGCTCACAACCTCGAACGTGTACTGTCACATACTGTTTAGTGTGTAGACAGAAGGAACCATGACAAGTTGTGGTTTCTTGCACCCTTAATTCCCATCCCTACTACCCCATTTACTAAACAGAAATTATACAAAGGGTCTCAGAAATGCTGCAATCTGGTTGGCTGTTAGAATTCCAACAGCCTTACATTAATCCCTGTTACACTGTCATGAACAGCCTGATCACCATGAAACATGAATTCTTTCTGTCAACATTCCCTCCTCTAGCACTGCTGAATGACTGGAATGATACATTCTGAATTTGATCCAGCATTCTTAAACTGTTGGTGAAAGAACTATTTTATTAAAAATCTCCCTCTAAATGGGGAAAATATTCAAAAAGTATACTTTTCATACTTTTCTTTTGGAATAATATTTTATAAAAGCAACAAGGCACTCCCAGGAGTTAGATTAACAGTCAATCACCCCACTAGGGGCAATATGGCACTCAGCTGCACCTCGTGCCACATTACAACTCTATGGGGTGATTAATACACTGTTAATATAACCCCGTTCATGCCTGATTGCTTAAATATACAGCTGACTGCTATGTAACTGCAATGACATAGTTCAAGCGCTTTTTCATATTATTGTGAATGACATTGATTATTCATTTCTGTTATTGTACTTAACTTTATGGTTATATTTACCTGTTCTGGTTTTGTTTTCTATACGTGTGCTAGTCAACACAATTAGTTAGTGTCTGAATCAACTGACATCCTGGTTCCACACAGTTTGTTATGTAAGAGGAGTATGTTCATATACAACTCTTTTGTGTATTTAACACTCTCAGTCTTGTTATTGCTGGCTGTTGTGATGTGTGGCTGTTGCATTTCAAGAGCTATGTGGTTGAACCCTTAAATATGTTACGTCTTATGTACTGGTACTGTACTGTGTAACCTGTAATAGTGCTCCAGCAGATAGCCTGTTTGCACTTGTAAAGGTGTTGATCTGTGTTGTTACTTGGTCAATATGCTAATGTGTTACATAGTGTATAGTTCTATGGTGTCAAGGACAGCATGTCTCACTGGTAAACCTACGGTGTTACACTAGACATATCAAACCATTTACAGTGGTGATCGTGCAAAAGGTATAATGGTATTGCGGTATACTGCTACTGCATAAATGTGTTACCCATTGAGTAGCATATATACTGCTACTGTGTAATGGTGCACGGTGCATGGTAATGTATGCTTTTGTGTGATCTCCACTGTACTGATTTTTTTGCCAAGAAGTCCTGATTGACCACTGTAGTGATCTAATAGTTTATGGGATTCTTCAGTAATACCTAGCTACACTTTCCTCCAAAAGGTGTATTGTTATATCTTAAAGAGAAGCTTTGTAGTGGTCACCTACATAAACATAGTGGCCATATAGTATTAAGTCCATTAATTTCTTCTAGTATAAAAAGTTAGTTTACTCATAAATTTGATCCTGTAGCAGTTTGGAAAACATGGAGCCACTCCCCTTTCTTCAGCCATGCCCCCATGCATACACAGCCCCAATTTGTCATGTCAGAAAATGAAGGGTGCATTTGCGTGCCTCACTGAGTTGAATAGGGGTATTCTCTTACACATTTTAATATTATTTAGTGCTGGAAATTTAATAAATGAAAGTGGCCACTTCAGTAAGAGGGACCCTGTTAGTCGAGTACTTGTATTGATTTTTTAAAAGCCAAATGGCTAAGTTGTATTATAATATAAAAGAAAATAGCCCCTATTGAATTCAATGGGGTGCATACATGTAACCTTTGTTTTCTGACATCACAAATCAGGGCTGCATGTGCTGACCTGGGGGCGTGGCTGAAGATTATGTAACTGGCTTTATTTTTTATGGTCTGCTAAGGGGGTAAATTTATGAGTGAAACAACTGCTTATGTTGGAAGAAGTAAATGGACTGAATATTATCCAGCACTTCTGGCTCAAGTACCTTATCACATATGTTTGTGGGGGCATCAGCTTAGTTACAATGAAGCTGCTCTTCAATATTAAAGTCAGGGTACTAAAGTCATAACTGTCGCTTATTTTACCGAAAAAGTGAAAGTATATTTTGCTTACCTTTTTAAACAGCCAAATGTTCATCCCACACAGGAGAAAGGCCTGTTAAAGGAAAACAAAAAGTCATGAGTTTACTACCTTCATAAAGCAGAAGTTTAACTTGAGCTGCCACACCATTATGAAAACTCCCAGGTCACTACATATTCTTTTACTATGGTAAAGGAATGAGAAACTCTGCAATTTGGTTTGGATTACATCAGTACATCTTATACAGTCATGTGCAGACTGATAACCATGCCATGTGGATTATTACTGACACTATTACATCCTCTGCCACTGCTGAACAACTGCAACAATATGTTTTGATTTCAAAGTGGCATTCTTAAACTGCTGTTGGAAGAACTATATGTCCGTCTGAGCCAGCAAAATATTCACAAGGAGTTGTTTGTGCACTTTTCTCTTAGATTTTATTTAATAAAATACCAGTAAGATACTCTGAAGAGGAGGCTGTGAGGATGTACATGATGTACAAAACCGGTTGAGGTGATTCCCAATTTGTAGGGCAGCTGCTACTGTGCATGGAGCACTTTTTTTGTAACAAAGAATAAAGGAGATTGACACAGTACTTTGTGGTGCCTGGTTTTACAGTAAGATACTCTGAAGAGTTATTTTTAATGTCAGTTGATCACCACACTACTATCAATATGTAACTCTGCTGCTGCTTGTGCCACATTACGTTCCTAGTGGGTGGTTAACATACTGTTACTATACAGTTGATAATGTATGAGCAGCAATACAGAACAAGGGTGTCTCTGCATTAACAGTTTTTATGCCAATCAGGAGCCTCAATTGCACTGGCCAAGGATGTTCGCAGTTTGCCATACACAACTCAAGATGAAGGCACAGTCTGTTTTGTGCATGGATGTCCATACATTATCTTTTTATAGTGTATTGACATCCATGTTCATTGCAGATATTGCAGTGCATTTTAGCAAACTGGTGGTTGGTTTGGGGGTACTCGAGGGTTGCTTTTAGGCTTAAAGTACTGACACTCTGTGATGTTGAAGTTCATGCAAGTTCAACTTTAAAAAAAGAAAACAACTAGTTCATTTTAATTGCATAGAGGAAATCAACTATGTGGCATCATTGCAACTTGAACAAGCATATTCCAGGCATGGAACTCCCTACATAACAGCATTGCTCATACAGTATAACAGCTGATTATGCTGATTATGACATAATTAAGAAATTAGCATTAGACAAACCCTTTCTATACAACAGTTGATACATATACAGTACTGGAAAACATAGTAATAATAGGGAACTCTGTTGACTGGACTGTACTGGATTACCAGATTACTATACTTGTTTAAAAAAATGGACTTACCTGTTCCAGTTGGAGGCCCCTGCGAGACTGCAGCAGCTTGCAAACCAGAAGGACTAGAGCGGGGTTCCTCACAGTGATATTGCTCAGAGGCGCCCTCAGCCACTGGTGGGGTGTCTTGCTGTGCCACAGTGGGTTCAGCATGCTGGTCTTCTCCACCCTCTGTGGCCTCTTCTGAGCCCACACCAGCACCCTTGTTGGTGTCTTCTTTCTCTTCTGTAAAATAGCAATGAGAACAATATTTTCCTAAGTTGTAACTGACAAAATTCTGTATGTATTATAATCTTCTTTTATTAATTTAATATATAATTATGCTTTATTACTATTAAAGAACAATAGGTCATATGCAGCCACTAGTAATCAGCTACAGATTGTGTGTTAGCTGCTACTTAATGTAACTCCAAGTATGCTATACATGGATTGCCCCCTTCCCTCCACACACACACACACACACACACACACCATAAGAACAAGCTAGTAGACTTGGGGCGTAATACTGGTAGAAGAATGGCATTGAATTAGATGTGATTTGTTGGTATCACAGTTGAAGAGTAGTGCCATAAGAAGTGATTTCTCTTATCTCAATATGAGACAAAGGGACTTGTCAACATAGTGCAGGCACTATTTATAGAGGAAGTTCCTGCCCGTATAATTATATATAATGTCATTAGTCTTCTCAACAGAATAAACTGTAGATATGCCCTCCGACTCCTCTTATGGCCCCTTCGCCACACATGGAACTGCCACAGGCACTATGCACAAGATATATATACTGTATATTAATATACACTTCAGGTGCTTGAGTCACGTGATTTCAGAATACATATTTTTTCAAAGTTAGAATAGCAGTTCACTAACTTAAGGAACAATTGCTTACAATTACAACATGACTTTTCATCTTAGAGAATGGAAATAATGCAGTGAGAACTATCAGCCAGATGGGCAACTTACAATGTCAGACATCCTCTTGTAAGTTAAAAAATAAGGTTAAACACCTCTTTAAACATCAGATGTGCTGTTGCATATATGTCATAGATAATAAGTTACAGTACAATGATTCATTTCTTTAGAAGCATGAATGTTTATAATATTTGTCACTATTTCATGGTTTGTCCCTTGAAAGTTGTGGGTGTTAGTAGGCTGTGCTGCAGATGAATGTGTCATTCTACTACAATTCATTATGTACATCCTATGTAGATACAAAAGTAGTTCATTTGTACTTACCAGCTGAGTCAAGCACAATGAGCTGCTCGACTATGGGATCATCTTCCACCTGATCCTCAGGGACCGGTATGAGGCGGATCGTTTTTTTCTGGTACAGCGTGGAAGCCTTCTTGTTCTGTTGAGAAACAAAATAGAAAGAATAAATGTGTGATACTGTGTAATATTGACAGATTGGTGGTTAAAAAGTGACAGCCAAGCATTGCAAGGAATTGTGTTTATGCATAAATGGCTGGAAAATAGCTGATGATTATCTTGTTGCAGTTCAGTTAGCTTTGAAGTTGTGCACTGATATATGATGTGTGTGGTGTGTCTGTCTGTGTACCCCTACCTCTCGAACCTTCTTTTTGCATGGGTTGCAAACCATAAAACGATATAGTACTAAACTCAGTTGGGAAAACAATCACGTACTCAGGATTCAATGTTGTTTGTACATTTACTTACAGATCATGGTATGTGAATAGAAGCTATAGGCACTTGGCACCAGACAATATCTCATGTACTCCAATGGTGCCCCCACCCCCACCTGCCCCATGTTAAATGATACCTGTGTGGCCAGACACACTTCACCACCAGCAGCTAAGCAACCATGTTGTAAGTCTTAATTTATTTTTAATTTTAGTCTTTAGTAGATAGGTAGGCCCACTAGGCACAAGTGCCTGTTTTCAGGGGTGACCTGGGAGCACTGGGGAGGTTAAGTGACTTGCTCAGAGTCACACAGTATGCAAGTGGAGGTTGTGGGAAACAAACCCTGGTCTGCTGGATGTACCAAGCCCATTCACAGCTTGTTACTCTAACCTCTAGGCTATACTGCCAGCCCCAGGTAAGTAGGAAACTGATATCAACCATGGTAGTGGGTGAAAGCTCTGTTTACTCCCTACCTGTAACAAATGTCAGTGTTCCATGGCTCAAAGTCTTGCCAGTAATAGTACCTTGCTATAAGCATTTCGATTTGATAGTGATGCTCAACGGATCAGACCCCCCTTCCCCTCACACACAGTGACACATATACACACCTTAAGAAACTGAAATTGTACAGTGCAACAGTAACATATATATGTGTTTGAGCCATAGAGCTTCTGCATCGACATACATTTGTACAATAATAGTTGTGATGTATTTTCACTGAAACATTTCTTCATTTGATTGTCTTACCTCCAGATAAGCATTTATCTGAAGGTTAGATATGTAACAAGGACTATTATTGCCCTAAGAAGCAATAGGTGTAGAAATTTCACAATACCAACGACATCAAAATACTATTGTCTTGTTATGAGGCTAGCTGGTTACTTTAAACAGAGATAGTTAACTAACTATACATAAACAGCATATTATAAAGGTATACTTTGTGAAGTAATGTGCTATGAATCAAATACACAATTACTTTAGTTACGTATTGCATTTTACCCATTGAAGTTCATACACTGAAATTAAAATATCTCAGTTTGCAAAACATTCATAAATAGCTGTGTGTAGTCATATACAACATGCCACTGTCTGTACACCTTTTATATACAATAAGGCTCAATAGTTGTACCATTTGTTATAAGGTTTTAAAATAAATAAAGAGAAATAAACAGATATATGTGTTTGTATGAACTGTCATATTTGAAGCTGTGTTGCACAGTAAGACCCATGACTGTTTCAGAAAATTCAGCACATTGTATTTATATCCCAAATTGGCAGTCACGTGTTTGAGGGGTAGTGGGGGAATGCTGCTTGGATGCGTAAAAGGCTTATATAGTCAGCAAAAGTTGTAAAAACAGTAACAGAACTGTGTCATTGCTGTTAATGCAGTATACATATTATAGTGTATAGTAGAGCATTGTTCTGTATAAAAATCCATCCTTTTCAAAATGCTGCTGTATCACAGTTCAAAGGTCACAGAATGTGATTGTACCCTTTTGTGGTAGTAGAGCATTCTAGAACCTCTAGAGACTACACTAAAAAATACAGGATGAGCAACTTTATGCATCACTAGTGTGTTATGCCACCTCGGGGTTCTTATTCCCATGGAACTCTTAAACTTCGCTCTCGAGGTCAGAGGGAATCAGAACCCTCTGGGGCAGAACACACTGGTTATGCATAATTGCACATGCAGTATTTTCTATATATCAGTATGATGTGGTATACAACGTGATTTCTTATGTGCAGTATTGCACACCTACAAACAATATTTAAACAGTATTGTGGCAGAGGCATACTGCAGGCATGGCATGATGCATGCTACTAAATATCATCACTTTCAGTATTGTAGTATACTTACGGCTATGATGGCAGTCATCAAGAGCAGGCTTCCCCTCTTTCTCCCACATGCGGTATGCCACCTCATACCAGCCCTGGTACCTCTTGGGGACATACCCGGCAGTCTTGAATTGGTAAAAAGACTGCTGGACATACTTCCACTTCCTCCAGCATTCATCTACTGTTTTTATGATGCCTTCCTACCCCAAGGCTTGACCAACCTTTTAAACAAATGAAAAAAAAATAGAGATGAGTATGACTATTTCTTTGTTACATGTATCTTTCAATACCAAGAGAGAGAGTGACATTTACAAATACAACAGCACACCTTATATGCACATAATGGGCATGAGTTAAGCAATTAGGCCTGACAGGGAGTGCATAATGGCGGGAACATGGCCCATCTCAGGTGGGTTGAAGCACAAGGTGTTTATGAGTGTTTATACCACTGTAGAAGGGCCATTATCACACTGTTATGCAGTCCCTGTAGTTCCATACTGCAATTATGAGAATTGGCACTTTTCTTACCACATTTTATGCATTTTTGAAAACATATTACTTTCTGTTGCACTACAATAATGGCTCAGCTGAAAGCAGCTCTCAGTAAATCAGATATCAACATGCTTTACACCCATTTTATTAACAGAAATACCAAGTATAGTACTGCAACCAACACACAGGCTGTTAAAATATATGGCAAGAAGTTTGTTGAAAACTATTGAGTATGAGTTATGTAACAGCATAATATAGATGATAATGTATGGTGCACTGTACTATCCATAACTAGTGTATGTATTTATCAAGAGGTTGCCTTGGTGAGTGTTTCAACCTTGAGAGCACAGTTCAATAGTTTCATTGACATGACAACCTTGGCATATATATAGACACTGGTTATGGATAGTACACTATGCATTGTCTTTCATAGTATATGGTTTATTATCCCATGTCCAAACAATTGCATAAAAGAACATACTTATATTTTTTACTCTCACTGCACCTCCTCTTCTTCACTGTTTCTGACAGCCCTGTCCAATTACTGGGAGGTGTTGATCATGTGACACACATGCACAAGTGCATTTCATGTTGTTATGCTGCAGTAGCTACGTGACTAGTACAGCATAACAGCTGTGATGATGTTGTTACTGCAGGATAACAACTCTATTCTGTCGATGAATTTTCATATAGCAATGACCACCATACACCATAGATTAAGTTTTATACTCTTGAAAAAAACTACTTTATTTAAAATTATGTGTTTTACAAAAGTATAAGTTCATTAACAGCTATTTATCTTTGCCCAGGTTCGATCTAGGGTGAGGTTGGTCACCCTCATCACAATGCTTGGGTTTGCGTGCTTGTCAACAGCATGCACCAGGGCAAATGCATCCTCATCACTCTAGATATTCGGCATGTTGAAATGCTTGACGTGTTCTGTACAGAGAGACATGAAAAACATCACTGGTTACTTACTGTGCTAATGTTTTTGTGTGACAGCATAACAATACATTGATTTATGTTTTTGAGTCTAACCATGCCCCCAACCTCCCCCACCACCTCAACCTCACCCCACAGGTAGTGTGGCATGCAACAGATTTGTGGTCCCAGACCACATTTTATTTCATTATTTAAAAACAATGACAACACTGTTGCTCTGTAAAACTCAGATATCTATCACAATGTGACAAAAAATACTATGTGTTATTACCAAGGTTTTATTTAACTCTAAAAATTGATTAGCGTTTTGCTCATAAACGTTCTAAAACATTGCGAAAATGCATAGCACTTGCCTCACTGTGTTTAACAAACATAACACTTCTAGAAAACCTATATAAATGCTTTCTGTACAGTTAGCATTGTCCCAAGAAAAAAACTGCTAATCAATTATTTAAAACCCTGTATTACTATTAAATGCAACAAAATGTTTCGCGGATGTGTGTCTGCATGGGAGGGATATGCACCTCTGACGTGTAATTCCCACTCCCTGCAGAATTACCCCCCCCCATGATGTGCTATACTGTTCTACAATACCACTCCCCTCAACGCAAAATAAAAAAAATTAATGTGTACCTCTGCCATTTTTTCTATTTTCCACCCCTTGTTCCCACTACCGCTACTAAGCCTCTCCTTTACTATGTTACTGTTAGAGAATAAAAAAAAATACTATTAAACATTTGCCAAACTGAGAGAAATAAAAGTCTACAAATTATATGGAAAATATGAGATTCATGTTTTGGGGGAGGCCTACGGTTTGGGTGTACACCCAACTGTGGTTGTCCGTGCATCATGTAGGCACTCTTGTCCATAGCCATGGCCTGGGGAGCACACTGGCCAAGAGAGTCAGTCCATGTGGGTCCAGGTGACTGTGTTTGGCATTCACACACCTGCCCTGTGCCTTGCAGTGCAAGTTATCTACTGTGGGTCCTTTGTCTTGCATCCCATTGGTTGCCCAGATGGGTCTGCTATGGTGCTCCTTACCACACCGTGCAGCTTTCTGCACAAGGTGGTGAGCTGTGGAAGGGAGCCATCTAGTTGCTGGTGTCTGTGACTGCAGCCACTGCACATCGTTCTGCATGTGTTGAGCTGCATGGGTGGGATATACGCCTGTGGGGTGTAATTCCTGCTTCTTGGAAAATAACACCACCCCATGATGCATTGTGCTGTTCTACAATATCATTCCCCAAAAATCTGTCCTTCTGCCATTTCATTCTACTTTCCACCCCCTTGTACTGAGTACCACTACTAACAATCCCCTTTACTGTGTCACTGTTACAGAATAAAAAAAAAATACTATTCAACATTTACCAAACTGAGAGAAAGAAAATTCTACAAATTCTATGAAGAAGATGAAGTTTGTGTGTAAGGGTGTGGGGGGCCCACTGGTCAGGTGTCCACCCTATGGCTTGTCTGTGTACTATGTATGCACTCTTGTCCATGGGCACAGCCTGGGGAGGACATTGGTTTGAGAGGGTCCATCCATGCAGGTCCAGGTGGCTGTTTTGCATTCATTCACCTGACCTGTACCCTGTAGTGCAAGTGAGCCACTGCAGGACCCTGGCTATGCATCCCATTGGATGCCAACATTATTAATTATTTTTTTTATTTAAAAGTTGATAACCAGGAAAGGCACCAATGAGCCAAGGCTCATTTACAGATGTGGCCTGGGGAAAAGGGTTACATAGGGAGAAGAGCGACATAAAAACATTGGTAGTGTAGCAAGAAAATAATTTTCACCAGGGTTACAAGACCCAAAAACAAAAGACATAAACAAAAACAGCAAGGTTACAGAATGTGGATCACAATTACAGACCCAAAAACAATGACATAGTACAGCAAAAGCAATAAACAAATGAGAGATGAGGTTACAAAATCCAACCCTCACAGAGCATAACTGAAAGTAACTGAGACTGACACAGGCAACAATTTAAAGCACTAATGGAGCCTCAGTTATAGTACAAGTACCTGGGTCCACTATGCTGCTCCAGGCCATGCTGTACAGCTTTGTGTGATAGGGAGCATGGCCACAGAAGGGAACTGTGTTGCTGCTGGTGACTGTGAATGCAGCCACTGCACATCATTCTGCAGGTGCAGGGCTGCAGTGGCAGTATACAGTACACACCTGTGGCATATAATTTATACTCCATCAAAAATCCCCCCATGATGAGTTATGCTGTTCCACAATACCACTCCCCCCAAAAAATGATGTATCCTTCTGCCATTGTGTTCTGTTTTATAACCATTGTATCCAATACCACTAGTAAACCTTCCTCTTACTTTGTAACTGTTACAGAATTTAAAAAAATACTATTAAACATGTACCAGTATTAGAGAAATAAAAATATACAAATCATATTAAAAATATGAGGTTTCTGTCTGTGTGTTGTGTAGGTGTAGCTTTTCTATTTTTTGACCAAATATTTGTGTGGCTCTTAAAAGAGCCACATGGGTTTGTAGGCATTGTGGTACTGAGCATTAACTGAGCTGCACATTCAGAAAAGTGCAAGAATTCTATCTCGGAGGTCCCCAAAGAAAACAGTGTTGCCAGCATTTGAGAGAAGCACACTAGCTTTTAGATATAGCCAATGTTTCAAATGTCTAATTTGGGAGTGATGTACAGTGTGCATTCCCATAATGCATAAGAATCCAGATATTTAGATGTTCATCTTACAATGTGATCTTTTGAGTCCAGAATAGTATTCTTCACCTCTTTAGATCATCTGCTCTGTAATGTCTGAATACAGAATCTTACAGGCAGGTAACACCTCCATAAGAGTCAACAAGTCTGATTGCACAGCCTCAATTAAATCTGCTCCCCTTTTGTGGCCCAAATCATTACCTCCAAGATGGAGGAGGAGTGTATCTGGCACAGGGTGTGTCTCCAGTAGCCGGTACATAGTTGGCATGAGCTGCTCCCATCTCATGTCACTCTTACCAAACCACAAGACATTGCAGTTTGGCAGATGCAAGTCACTGCCAAAATAACTTGCCCTGGCAAATGCAACCACCCTTCACACAAGGCTACTCCCCACGATCCAAGCACAAGCCCTAGAGCTTTCTGAAATTCTGAATTTTTTAAAAGATCCTGGTAAAGACAGCAATCTCAAAAATGTGCTTCTTTCTCAACAGCCCTCTGCCAAGTGGCTGGTATAACTATGGGATTAAATTGTCAGAACACAAAATAGCTGAGTCATGCAGCACCACATAGTATGGGCACATAGCATTGGTCACTTTGTCTTCCTAATGTCCAATCAGTTAATTAATTATTGTTGTGTCTACAGGATTGTTTAGCATTGGCCTTATATTTAACCATCCTTTTTCATTGTGGTGGGACAAGGTAGATCCTTATTTGATCACCCTTTGTAACATAGCAATATGAACAAATCCTATTGGTCACAGGGAATCAGGGGACTCTGTGACTCTTCATGACTTCCACTTCCTTTTTGAACAGACATTCTAGCTGTTAAGACATCCCTTTCAGAATTCCTCATAAAAAATTATATTTACTGTATTACTAATATCAACAAAAAAAAAACTGTGAACAAAGCTAGTTTAGTAGGCTGTAGTATTGTGACTCTATTTAATTAATTGTGCCTATGTTTCTAGTTTATATTTCAAAGGAACAGACAGCAGAAGTAAAGTGGCTGATTTTCTGCACTGTGTACCGTTATCTTTCAAAGCAGTGCTAATTTTTTTGCTATATACCATACACTGGGGACTTTTAAAAACAATCATTTATATTGTGATGATGTTGGAGAATTCATAAATATGCAATCACAGAGTTTGGTATTTGGATGGTTTGTTTTATGACAGATTAAAAAAACGTGGTTTCTGTGGTGCTACTGTACGAAAAAAAAGACACCACAGTGACAAGCTTTAAGGTGATAAACTTAAACTGCTTTTTACTTAGAAATTCAACAAAAGCATACTTTGGCAAAAGTTTCATTAGCTAGCCCACAAATTCTGATTTTATAATATTATAATGTATTGTAAATTGATTAAATGTTCACAGTTTAAAAATGTAACTGTTTTAAAAGTGTACTTACTGGATTATTAGATTCTGTGGTGCTGCTGGTCAGAAATCCAAGATGGCCTACTTCCTGTCATTTCCTGTGTTCTGATTGGTATAGAAATAGCATTTCTTCTTTTATTTCAAATCCCTCTTCGGGAGTATGCAAAATCCCTTTTTTGCGAGACTCTCGTGAGAAATGTGATCTTCATAATGTGAAAGAATTAATTTGCAATGCTTAAGTTTTTTGTTTAGTGCTTGAAAATTTGATGTGGTATTGTGTGGAATGTACTTTTACAATGTTTTTAGGTGTTTTTCATGTTAAATAATTTCCTAAGCTACACGCCAAATATCCCACTTCGCAAGCATGCAAAATCCCCCTTCGCAAGCAAGTGTCAAAAAGGGATCCCTCTTCCTGAGCATGCAAAATACCTTTTCCCGAGGTTCTCTTGAGAAACAGGATTTTTGTAATGTGTAAAAATTTATTTTTCATACTTAAACTCTTAATTTTTGTTTAAAATATGATGTGCCATTGTGTGAGATGAAGTATTTCAATATTTTTATGTGGTTTTTACTGTTAATTTATGTTCAAAATTGCATGATGAGGATCCCTCTTCATGAGTGTGCAAAATCACTCTTTGCAAGTGAGTAGCGAAAAGGAATCCCTCTTCATGAGCATGCCAAATCCCTTTTCATGAGATTATCATGAGAAGCGGGTTCTTCATAATGTGTTAAAATTAATTTTCCAAGCCTCATATAATTTATTTTTGATTGAAAATATCATGTGACACTGTGTAAAATGTAGTATTTCAATATTTTATGCATTTTTATTGTAAATGTTTTTCCAGAACTGCACACTGAGGATCCCTCTTTGCAAATGTGCAAAATCCCTATTCGAGAGTGAGTCGTAAAAATGGATCCCTCTTCACAACCTTGCCAAATCCCTTTTCATGAGAATATTCACAAAAATATGCCCTGTTTAGTGTGCAAAACCTATTTTTCTCACTAAAAAAAGGTTTTCTATTCATACAAATCTGATTCATTGTTATTTTACATGTACTTTAGTGAAATGATATGCTCTTTTTATTTTTTTTTATGATGGCTGCATACCATCAGCCACTGCTGTCCCCCCAACTCCTCTCTGCTGTCAACAGTGATGTGCATGCAGCAGTGCTCTTTGGATTGCCCCTAGGACATTGAGATTAAGGGGCCCCCTCTGCCACTCCCCCCCCAAGCATTGCCACAGTAAGAACCTATGTTGTGCCACAGCAAATTGGGACTGGTGAGCATATCAGCCATGCACACAGCTTTTTTTTCTCCATGTATGTTGACCATGTGGGAGGCATGTCCAGTTGCACACCATGGCACAATCTGCACGATGTGCCCAACACACCATTGAGAGCGAGCAAGTCTTATGGTCACAGTGCAATATGTGTTCACCCTCAGAGGTGAGAGTGTGCAGGGTTATATAAGGAATATGATATGTCCAGATAGGGGACGTGGATGGTGGGGATACAAGCTGTTCCAGCATGTGTCAGAACTCAAGTTGGCATCACTGTGCACAGGCATGGAATCTGAGCATTCTTGTGCTGAGACAGCACCACTATGTAGCCAGCACTCCTCCCCACACACACACAGACCTTTGTAAAAAAAATGTTGGGTGCCCTGGCACTAGTATGTTACTCCCCACCAAAAAAAAGTCAGAGAAGCCACAAACCCCATTGTCTCTGGCAGAGATACAGAGATCAGGGTCCTTGTCCCTTGAGTTCCCCAACACAGAGGTAACCACAATTATTCACTGTTGCCTGTGCATATGAAAAGCTCTATGCCAGCGCATGCTACCTGCATCCATCTCCACTGCACGCATACTGTTCCCATAATACACTGCCCATGTATGGCACTGTGTCCACAGCCGGCTGGGCACCTCTATGCCACCTGTTTGAATTTCTGGGTGTAGAGCAGTATTGCACTCCCCCCTCATTGTAGCTATTTCAGACAGTGTGACACTTGTGTCACTGTTTCTGTAATAGTAACTTTTGTGTTTGTCTCAACTGTGTCACACACTGCCACCACCCCTCCACCACCACCACTTAATTTGAAAAGGAAGCTGCATCCAATAGAAGTGGCTTTTGTAACTGGGGGTATGGCCTGTATAATTTGTAAATTGTGTACTTCTGTAATGTCTTATAATATTTTCATAATAAAAAAGAGGTTGTTTATTGTTTAGATTACTGAGTTTTATCTTTCACTGATACTGATTTTAACTATTTCTCTTTCTGTTGCAGATATATACCACGCATTGAGACATTGTCAGTGTTCAAAAAGATAGAAGAAGATGGCAATTACACAAATGCCTAACTCAGTTTCAAAATGAAGGAGGTATTTTGGTGGTTCTCACTCATATCACAATGAGAAAAGTATTGTTTCTCAGAGTAAGTAACCAGCTGAGTGCCACCCTTCTCAAAGAACAGTAACCAGAAACATTACACATAAGAAAAAATGTGTGCATGCTGGTAAACTCACTTTGAAAAATGGGCCGAAAAAGTTGGTGTCCTTCAAAAGAGCTGCTCTGAATGGCCATAAACCTGTATGTGCTACCTCAATTAAGAACACAAAGAACCAGAATGTTGGCACAGCAGTTGGATTTCCACTTGTGAACCTGGCGACCTGGGTTTGGGAATGGACTAGGGTCGCTGGAGGGCCAGCCGGCAGAGAAGGCTTGAGCATCTGATGACTGCTCGCCTTCTCTGGGGGGGGAGGGTATGGATGTGGTCCAGCATCTGCTGACCCCCGGTGGAGACTGGTGGTATAACAGTGCACCATACAACTAACTAGGGGGCATTGCAGATGTCAGCATATGCCTTGACATCATGGCACGCCACACCTCCAGGAGAGAAAAGGGAAAGTTCTCCTCCACTTGAATGGATGACAGCCATCTGGTCCCTCTGCAGCCATGAGTGCCCTGGTCCAGCCCCAGAGACCACCTCAGCAGCACCCAAAGTGTCAAGTGTTGTGCTGGATGGCCTCTGCCAGCACCTTTCTCCTCAAAGGAGGAGAATCAATCCAGTGAAGGGTTACACCAGATTACCCCGAAGGTGGCTGCCATTTGAGGTGGAGGATGGTGGCAATAGGCAGGAGTGCAAGCGAGCGGGAGGGGAACTAGACCATTGATGGCCTGAAGGAGAGGCCAATGGGGGAGACATGAGGAGGATAACAAAACAAAAAGAAATATCACAAAGAGTGTTAAAACAGCTGGCCTGGTGGTGCTGAGGGCTGAGGGGCTGGGTGCCTTACCTCATGCTACACCAGTGGCCCACATTTAGGAATGAGCATGGGCCACCAGGTTCGACAGGGGAGGAGAAGGATTGAGTGACCGAGGGACTGATCTCTTTCTCCGGGGAGGGTGGAAGCTAGTGGTTGGTCCCAGACTTGACCTAGTGGAGGCTAGGGGTCAGCATGCCAATGCTGCAGACATGGGTGGAGACGGACCGATGCCTGGAAGAAGCACATGTGGACGCATGCATGCTCCCCCCATCAGCATCATTGCACACCTTCTGCAGGGTGGTCCAATCAGAAAGCCAGGAAAATGGTCCCCAGGTCAATGCTGAGTGAACGGCTGCCCACTGTAGGCCCCCACACTGAATGGTGCTTCCCCAAACACTGGATCCTGTTTGAGGTGAGTTGAGTTGGGGGCTCCTCACCACCCTGCCATAGAGAGGAAACCATGGGGGAAGATGGGCGTTCAGCCTGATGTCGGAGTACGGGGCTGAGTGGGTAGCTGCAGATGTGTGCTGACTGGGGACTGAGGGAGAAAAAGATTAACTTAAAAACAAAGTGTTACAACAGGTAGTTCTCATACTACCCAACACAGTAGAGTTTGGTACTTTAAGAAAATGGTACATACTGTAAGGATTGAGTGTATCATTTCAGCAGTTGTCAAACATAAAGGAAAAAAAGTTAAATGAAAACATTCTATCATGAAACTATGTCTGAGAGCAAGACACTTTGTTAATATGGCTATGAATATATGGGCACAGTTGAGGTCTGCTATGATGACAGCCACTGATAAACTTAGTGTAAACATTCAAAATATGACAGACAAACTAATGTCCTCTGAATACCTAAACAGAGACAACCTTCATTTTGTGCCTGAGGGCAAGTGGATTCATACTGAGCATTCTGAGGCTTACTTTTGGGAGGAGGCATACAATGTACATGACAGGAAAGTCACTCTGGTAGTAGATGACTCTGGCAAAATACAGAATGTTTTACTTGTATCATGTGATGATGATGTCTTAAATGAGGATGAGGAAAATGCTGTGGACATTGCACAAAGGAAATCACATTCTATCAAATGGCCTTGTGATAACATGTGCAATATCAGGGAAGAATCTTTCTATGTGACAGAAAACTTCATGAACACATTTCCTAACACAAACAGATGTGAAAGATACAAGCTGTTTGACACTATTGACAAGTGTGACATTAGATCTTTAATTGGCTTGATGGGGCATTCATTTGCCTGTCTTCAGACTAGAGCATGTGAGTACATATCCCATCACTTTCGCATGATTGCTGTGCACAACTCTGGAATGTGCAAATTTATGTGACAGCTGCACCACATCAGGTGTATTGTAAAAGCCTTTACATCTTTTGATTTCTTGCTTAATGATGGAGATGTGGATGGTGTCATTGACTTTATTAAGGAGCTACAGCTAAAGAAGTAACTGAGGGATAGTGTTGTGACAGATACTATTGCAGATGTTACAAACACTGTCACAGTGCAAGAGACACAGTTGCTAAGGATGTTTGGTACTGAGATTGCCAAATTTGAGATTAGTAAGTGACAGAAATTTGACATTGTCTGTGTGTCTTGTGAATGACTGTTTTAGAAGGAACAGTCAGTTAATGTTGACCTACACGATATTCAAAGATGGAATGAAATGTGAGGTCGACTGATAGCATACCTGTTGTTACAAAACAGACTTTGAAGTACAGGAATCAGTTGCACTGTGCACGTACTGTTACCATACAAATAAGACTGACACTTTGCCTCCTAGGTCAGTACAAAATGGAATGGAGGTACACAAAACCCATGCTGTGATTGCTGGCTTGAACTTGTTTGAATGAATTCTGATTCAGACAATGAAGCCATTTCAGACAATTCTGAGGCTTAACACTAATGCCCTGTCCACACTACAAAGTTGCCTGTGGTAACGTTTTTAAAAACGTTACCGCCCTTACCGTTTTGGAGCGTCTGCATTCTGGTAGTAATGTTTTTAAAAATGTTAAAGACCATCCACATTATGCCTCATTTCTCCCAGTCTTAATCTGTTTGGAAGACCCTGTGAATGGAGGGCCCAAACAGTCACGCATCCACACATGTAACTATAACGTTATAGGCTCCAGAACGTTACCCATTCCAATCTAAAGACTACATCCTTACAGGTCTTGAGATCGGTTTAAAAATGCCGTTAAACCATTACCAGTGCCGACATGAACTGTTCTTGGAGGTAGCGGTAACGGTTTATCAGACTGGTAACGGTTTACAGGGCTCGGTGTGGACAGGGCCTAAGAATAAAAATATGCCACAGAAAGAGCTCATTAAGTCATTAAAGGGCTCTATTATGTACTTCCCTCTACCACAGCAGGAGAATTTACAGACAATCTCCAGAGAGAATAGTGTTGTCATTTTGGTAAATGGTGCACCAACTAAGGTAAAAACAATCTGGCAACAGATTGGGAATCTTGAAAAGGTAAAGCATGCTTTGCAGTACCTGTGACAACATAATCCAGTTTATACAGGCATTGATGTAGACACACTAGCTGATGCTCATATCCAGCTTGTAGTTGCAGATTGCTCCAAGGCCATGATTAAAAAGGTTGAAGTTGCCGCCAATGAAAATGTGTATGAGCAATACACTATCCACCCATTACACGCTAAGGACCCAGTGGTGGATAATATTGATTTGTACCAGATGAAACAGGTAGAAGGGACACCTGTCAGTATCTGGGAGAGCACACTGGAGGCACTTTGCTTTCCTGACCTCTTTCCACATGGAACTGGTGGATGTCTGGATGAGCGTGAGGTACATGTTCCTGGAGCTGAGTACCGGACATCAAGATTGTTACATTCAGATGGTAAGTTCCATAGACACATAGCGTATGTCTTTCATCTTTTGTAGGAGAGTGAACTAAGTATTCTGTCTGTGAGCTTTGCACATACATTGCACCTCAGCACAGAATTTCAGAACATGACAGCTGCATAGTTGATTAAGAAACTGGAGAAGAAAGATGAGATGCTACAAGCAAGTCTTTCTTCATTTCTGTCCAGTATGCATGGCACCAAAGAGTACTGGTACAGACCACGCTCTGAGGTGATATGCATGTTAAGAGAGTTTGGGGATGCAACATGGTTTGTCACTCTCAGTTGTGTGGAGTACAACTGGGATGACTTGGCTGACCTTCTTAAGTGGGCAAAATCAGATGTAGATGGCATACCTTTTATAGGTACATCAGCGAGTGTAGAAAGACAAAGGGAGGGATAGTGAGGCTGAATAGAATGAACGGTGGGTGGGCAGAGGGGGACAGTGAAAAAGCAGGAATACTGAACGAATATTTCTGCTCAGTATTCACAAAAGAGGAGGGGGAAGTGCCTAATCCAATTAACAGAAGCACTCTTGATAGGAGAGTCGATCCCAGTCCTTTCACAGAAGAAAGGGTTCTGCAAGAACTCCTAAAACTGAAGGTGGACAAAGCAATGGGTCCTGATGGAATTCACCCAGAATTCTAAAAGAATTAAGGGAGGAACTAGTGAAACCACTGGCTACTCTTTTTAATAAATCATGGGAGGATGGTGTGGTACCTGAGGACTGGAGGAAGGCGGATGTGATTCCCCTTCACAAAAGTGGGACCAAGACAGAGGCAGGAAACTACAGACCTGTCAGTCTGACCTCTGTGGTAGGGAAAGTGATGGAGTCACTTCTGAAGGAAAGAATAGTTGAGTACCTAGAGGCCAGTGGAGCACAGGACCCAAGGCAGAATGGGTTCACAGTGGGAAGGTCATGTCAGACAAATCTAATAGATTTCTTTGACTGGGTGACCAAAGTAGTAGACCAGGGAGGGGCTGTGGACATGGCCTACCTAGACTTTAGCAAGGCATTTGACACAGTCCCACACAAAAGATTAATAGTCAAATTAACCAGCCTGGGAGTGGGACCCAGGGTGGTAGCCTGGGTAAAACATTGGCTGGACAACAGGACACAGAAGGTAATTGTAAATGGAGTCCACTCTGAAGAAAGGGGGTTACTAGTGGGGTACCGCAGGGTTCAGTATTGGGTCCAGTCCTTTTTAATGTCTCCATCAGTGACATTGCAGAGGGACTGGAAGGAAAAGTATGCCTTTTGCAGATGACACAAAGATCTGCAACAGGGTTGATACACAAGGAGGCATGGAAAGGATGAAAAGGGACTTGGCAAGGTTGGAGGAATGGTCAAAGTATGGCAGCTAAGATTCAATGCAAAAAGTGCAAAATAATGCACCTGGGAAACAAGAACCCAGGGGAAGAATACACAATGGGTGGGGAGGTAGTAACAACAACAAAAAAGGAAAGGGACCTGGGGTAATCATATCAGATGACCTTAAGGTTAGCAAGCAATGTGAGAAGGCAGTAGGGAGGACTGGGGGTATACTGGGATGTATAGGGAGAGGCAACATCATCAGAAAACAGGAAGTTGTTATCCCTCTGTACAGACAGTTGGTGAGACCCCATCTGGAGTACTGTGTCCAGTTCTGGAGACCCCATCTCCGCAAGGAAATAGACAGGATAGAGGCAGTCCAGAGGAGGCAACTAAAATGGTGCAGGGTCTGCAAGAGAAGCCGTATGAAGAGACTAAAGGAGCTTAATATGTATACCCTTGAGGAAAGAAGGGAGAGGGGGGACATGATAGAAACTTTTAAGTACCTCAGTGGAATCAACAAAGTCCAAGAGGGTAGCATCTTTCAGAAAAAGATACTTTCAAGAACAAGGGGGACACAATTTAAAGATAGAAGGAGGGCGGTTCAGGGACAATGTGAGGGAAGTATTATTTCACAGAGAGGGTAGTGGATGCATGGAAGAGCCTTCCTGAGGAGGTTGTGGGGTCTAAAACTGTGGGAGAATTCAAGAATGCATGGGACAGACATAAGGCAATTCCTGTGGAGGGTAGGAAGAAATAGGCTGTTGGTTAACTAGGATCTGCGGCCTATCCTGTAGGTAGGGAAATGGGCAGACTAGATGGGTCTAGCGGTCCTTATCTGCCGTCAAAGTCTATGTTTCTATGTTTCTATGTTACATAGTATGACTCTTGGTGAGATGTGCTCTCTGGATCTGGTATCTGTCTCATGGTACTTTCATCACCGCTTCCAAGCAGTGTTGCGATTTATACTGTCAAAAAACAATCCACCTCTTGGTATTGTTGAGCACTATTTTTGGAGGACAGAATACCAAGCACATGAAGCACCACACATACATATGTTGTTGTGAGTGAACGATGCTCCACATATTGGTGACGGTGATAAATCTGGCATTATGTACTTCATTATGAAGTACGTGATGTGTCAGATTCCTGATAAGCATGATAGCCCAACACTGTGGAAGCTGGTGCAGAAATTCCAGCGCCATTTGTGCTGTAAATACTGTCAGAGGAAAGTGAAAAACCATGAAAACTGGTACACAAGATGCTGGTTTGGATTCCCTAGATGGGTCTCTCAAAGTACATGCTTGAATGATGTGTTCTCTGTGATGCGGCATCATCTCAAGGCAAAATCTACAAAATGAGTGTATGAGTTGCCCAGGAAAGAGTCAGAAGCATACATCAATGACTACAGTCCTGCTGTGTTGATGATGTGGCAGGCCTACACTGATGTGCAGTACGTTACTGACAACTTAATGGCTCTGGTGAGGTATGTGACATCATACATTACCAAATATAAGCAAACTTGTCTGCAAGAGCAGCTCTAGGAAGATCTGTCTATCAGCAACACATCTATCTCTTCTAGGCTGTGGTCACTTGAATTGAAAATTCTGTCAAATTGAGAGTGTGGAGCATATGAGGCAAGTGACCGTCTTACTGGCACCTGCCTTTTTGGCAAGTCTGAATTAACCTGCTACTTAAATGTGAACTTCAAAGAGAAGAGACATTGTGTCCTCAGAAGTTATAATGAGACTGAAGAGCTTGCAGCAAGCAGACCGACATCAACTACTATACTGAAAAGCAGCCTCATCAACACTTACTATCCACAGTGCCACAGTGCCATGGATGACTTGTGTCTCTTTGAGGTCACTCAATGGTATGACTACAAATGTGGTATCCCTTCTGATTCACCTAAGCAGATATACAAGGTGACAGGGCTAGATGGGTCTCTAATGAAGACATGTAAGCCATGGCTCATCAACCACTGCAGCTTAGCTTGACAACCACAGAAAAGAAACAGCACTACTACTTTGCTCTTCTCTTTCTGTTTAAGCCATAGAGAGATGAGGGAACTCGGAAAGGTAGAAGTGACACTTATGAAGAACAGTTCCATTTGAGCTATGACTCCTTCAAAAGTGAAGTGTCAACTGCCTATATCAAGAGACTGGAGTTGGAGAAAGAACAAATAGAGAAGGCAAGGCAACAACTGGAGAAGGATACTCCAGATAACTCACAGGAAATGCTTGATCTTGAGGGTGAAGGAGCACTTCATCTTCCTCTGCCTGCAAATGACCCAGCTGCCTTGATGTCAGAAATTGAAAGTGGCATGCTGCAGAGCATGCACTTTACAGATGAATCTGTTAATATTGAACCTAATTTGAATAGTCACCAGTGGGTTATCTATGCTGCAGTTACGTATGCTGTGGAGCATGGAATAAAGCACCACAAGAAGGAATGCTTTTGTGACAAATACATGCCTATTAGTATGTTTGTCAGTGGTGCTGCTGGTACTGGTGAAAGCTTTGTGATTGAAGCTATAAGTGCTGCAGTCCATAGACTTACTGACAGACCTACATCTGTCATTGTATCTGTGCCAACTGATCTGACAGCTTACAACATAAGTGGTGTCACTCTGCACTGACTGTGTATGCTTCTAGTTGAGCATGGCAAGACTGGAGAGTACAGGAAATTGTCATTTGAGGTTGCACATGAACTCAGGGCCATGTTTGACAAAATGGAGCTGCTAATAATTGATGAGCTCAGTATAGTTTCCAATGTTCTTCTTGCTTACATCCACCTACATCTCCAGGGGATAGTAGGCAGTGATGATGTGCCATTTGGTGGTAAGAACATTGTTGTTTTTGGGGATCATCTCCAGCTAGCTCCTGTGAATGGTCAACATGTCTTCACAACTCTTTCAGTACAGGAAGCTAAAAAGACCATTGACTGCATAGGTGGGGTCAATCTCTGGGAGTTCTTCTCTCATGTTGAACTGTTCCAGAATATGCAGCAGAGAGGTGATGTGTCTTATCAAGCAGTACTAGATGAGGCTTGTATTGGCAACTTGTCAGCTTCTAATCTGCAAGTGCTGAAGACATGTGTTGTCACTAGAAAAGACAGTTCTATGCAAAGTGCATGCAAGCTCTTTACAGAGCTACAGACTAATGGGCAATGGATTTTGTGCCTGTTACCAAGACTAAAGCAATGTGCTGAGTTTAACCAGATCATGCTAGAAAGAGAACAGCAACCTATTGTCACAGTGACATCACTTGGCACAATTGATGGTGTTAGTCTAACACCTACTATGGTGACAAAGATGGTTGAACATCTCAGAGAATTAACATCTGATGTGTCATGAACTACTGGGATAGAAGCATTTTTTAACACTGCGTAAAAATGCATGTGTAATGCTACGTAGGACCTTGATGTTGATGATGGACTGGTTAAGGGGGCAATGGGCTACATTGTTGAGTTCCAGTACAATGTCCAGAATACATTTGTGGACCTGGTGACTATAAAATTTGACAACTGTGACAGTCTTGTTACCATTGACAGATGCACTGTGAAGTTTCAGATTGTGAAGGACATCTATATCACACGTAAGCAGTTCCTGATTTGTCTGGCGTACGCTGTTCCCATTCACAGATCTCAAGGGCTCAGCCTTGATAATGCAATCATTGATATAGGTATGGGAATCTTGAAGGATGGCATGTCATATGTTGATTTATCACATGTTGGAACTCTTGCAGGTCTATACATACTGAACCTTGCAGAGAACAAGTTCCTTGCTTATGTGAAATGCATTCTGGAATACAATTAGCTATGTACCCTATACCAACCAAATGTGACACTATTTCCTGTGCCTAGAAACATAACCATGCAAAACATGTCTATGGACACAGCACAGACACATGAAGAGAAAAAAGTGTAAAAGCGCTATGTCTTCTCCATCTGCTGCTCATGGGAATCACTCAGTGATGAAGTGAGGTCACCACCTGCAAAAAAATGCATTGGTCTTGAGAAATTGCTAATGTTTGACAATAGTACAGGAGTGAACTACTATGCAAATTCCACAATGCAAGCTCTCTTGCATATGCCAGAGTTGGTTTAGCTACTGACTGCTTCAAAGTCAACAACTCTTTATGAGACACTGAAAATAGTGATAAGGGGCAGTCAAGAACAAGTACCAAGCTTGTAGAGTCTAAAACCTCTACGGTTAATTCTGGCAAGTTATCTTGCACAGAGGATGTTTGGTGACAATGCACAACAAGATGTCAGTGAGTTCATGATGGATGTCATAAACTGTTTGGCCAATGATGATATACCACTGAGACAGTACTTCACAGTAAACTATGTCTGCAAGGACACGTTTGTCATGTGGATACATAGAAACACAACCAACAAATGACATGTTATGGCTATCTGTGTACTGTACATTCCAGATGAAAAATCTGTGAAATTCTGCAGATTGTTCAGAGATGCAAAAACTAGTTGGAAGTGTTGCAGATGTGAAAAAAAATACCATATGTTCTTTGCAGGTCACTCAGTCTAGTGACTATATCATGATTGCTCTTCAACTATTTAACTTGCAAGGGTTAAAAGTTAACACACCGATCACTGACTTCATTGCTGGAAGAACTATGTTCTCAGGCACTCACTTTGACACTCATGCTATTATTTTTCATCACAAGCCTTCTGTGCACTCTGGCCATTAGGTTACATGGTGTAGATTCAGAAGTGGATGGGTGGAGTGCAATGATACAGTGTGTACCATGAGAAAGATTGCCTAAGAATCTGAAAGATGCATATTTTTTGCTTTAGTGTCATTTTCACTGTGCTGTGGTAACTTACTGTTGCTCAGCCGTGATAACACACTGTATCCAAGCATTTCTGAATCTTTGTGCACTGAGCTGTACATGTGTGCATGGATGTTGCATCGTGCAACAACTACTATGCTGTAAGGATACTGTCATGTGATGTATCTACTATCCACTGCTAGTGTAGCATAATACAAAGACAGATGACATGGAGGTCTGTCACCTGCTCAGAACTGTAGTGTGACTTGCTAGTACGGTATTGTGCGAGTGATCATACATCAACATTTACTGTAATGGGATGTGAGGCTGCAAAGCATGTGACTTCTCTACTTGGGCAGGAAAAACATGTGCCTGGTAATCATTTACCACAGTCTGCTCACAACTTAACATCCTTCTGCAGCCCTTCCATTGATAGACAGAATGAAAACAACTACAGTATAGTATCCAAAGCATGATAGGAAAAATTTACAATGCCCTGTTAGTTCTCTCACTAGCAGTTATCTGTACTGCTATACGAAAGCTGACTGAAGTGTATACTACATGTGTCAGTCCTGTTCTGTACCATCTTAACTTTCTACAGATGTTTCACTTGCAGGAAAGCATATCATACCTTTGTTGAAATAGTACTGTTTCTGTCAGTGGACTAGGGGAACAGTACAACATATTTTGCTGTATCTCAGCTGTTATTGTCATACATGAGAGAGTCATATGTACTACTGCAAATAGAATTGCAACTTGCTGATAATTGGAAGTTATTTTCCTTTTGCTGTTATGCTCTACATGAGTGACCTTGATCTCTTTGCTTACAAAAATGGCATGTGCATTGTCCAAGTAGACTTGAGGGTGCTGGACTGCAGTAATATGTCAGCAAGTAAGACATGTTTTGGCCCATGTAGATATACAATACTGAACCATTGCATGACTGTTGCTTGAACACTGTCATGTGGTTCATAGTAATGTTCAGCCTTATAGATTGATAGATGTATGACATGCTGCCAAAAAAATCATTGCTTTGCTGAACATGAATTGAACAACCAGCAAACTGCGGCTCAGTATTGTAAATATGTATATAACTCTGACAGTACTTTGAGTCTAGTAGCCTTGTATTGCTCCATTTGTTATGTTACCTGTTTGTAAAACAGAATTTGTATGTTACTGTATATAGTATTCTTCATGTTTTCTTACAGATGTTGTTATTTAATGTTAAGAACTTTGACATTTAATGTTTTGAATTACATTAAATGTTATTCTGCAAGTTTATGCTGCTTGTATATGCATATGCAGATTTGTACAATTGCTATCATCATAGTAATATGACAGTATTTGTGCATGACTAACCTACAATGCAACTGATTGGTGTGTCCCTGCTCTTTTATAGGATCGCCTTTATTAAGAGATCAGGTGTGGAATTTTCCAGGTCCAATGCTATAAATATAAAAGCTGTAGAGCAGGATTTTCAAACCTCTGCTAAATTTTCCATCAATAGCACCAAGTGCCAAATATCAATATATACAAGACCCTAATAATGGTTCCCTATTGTGTGGAGTAACAACATGTAAGTGACACAGTTTCTGGCAACAGTGACACTGTAGCAAACAGACAGCATACATGCAAAGTGGGCTGCAACAGTAGTGGCATGATGGGGTATTTGCTTTAGTGCTACAAGGGTAATACAAGCCTTCTCTCATGTTTGTGGCTTACATTTAATATGGGCTATTTTTCCAGACTGGTTGGAATGCATGCCTTGATGCGATGTGCCTAATACATTCACATGTGTTCAATGCTAACACTGTGCACTGCTATTAGTGGGTTGAAAATCCAGGTCTAGATATTCAAAGCAGATGTGCTGTGCAACACGAGATGCACCAGCACAAACCGGAAGATGCACCATAGTGCAATATTGAAAGAACAGAGATGTGCAGCACAAAGTCGGATGCACCTAAGCGCAAATATAATGTATGCAGCACATGTGCAGGGCACGTTCCCATGAATGTGCTGCGCAGCCACATATTCAACAAAGATGAGCTGTGCATCCATGGCACAACCTGCAGATGTGCTGTGCAAAGATAGGTATATAAAAAGCATGCCTAAGTGCAGTCCACACACAGGCAGAGAGCAGCATAGCAGCCATGGAAGGGACAGCCTTCTTGATGGCAGCAGTTATGATGGGAGTGAGAAGAAGAGAGGAACAACAGTATGGACATGGAATAGCCCATAGGTGGTATGCCCCGCAGAGAAGGTACCACGCCCATGTCACTTTCGACCACCTGAGTGACATAGAGATCATGGGCCAGCACAGACTCAACAGGGCACTGCTGAGACAGCTCTGTGAGCTGCTCCATGATGACATGCAGGCACCAACACACAGGAGTCACACCATGATGGTGGAGAAAAAGGTGACAGCAGCAATGTGCCTGCTCACCATGGACACCTTCCAGATGCCGGTGGGTGACACCACTGGCATCTAACTGTCCACCATGTCCCATCTCCTCACCCAATTCCTCACCGCTTTGTTGCCAGATGCTTCAGAGTACATCAAACTCCCAAGCACACAGGCAGAGTGGACAGAAACCATGCAGCACTTCCACAGGGTGGCATGTATGCCAGGCATGCTAGGGGCCATAGATTGCACCCATGAGGCCATACATGCACCACATGGCCCAGAAGGAGTGGCATACATCAACAGAAAGGGCTACCACTCCATAAACTGCCAGGTGGTGTGCAATGCCATGGGGCACATTACTAATGTGTGTGCCGTGTATCCTGAAAGTGCGCATGATGCCAACATCTGTCACCAGTCAGGCCTGTGCCACCTGTTTGAGAACAGGGGGTTACCCAGCAGCCATCTAGTGGGTGAGTGGGGCATGACAATGGGCCCACACAGTGGCACATAATACAGTGTGCATAATCACTGTATGGGAAACAGACAGGGCCCACCATGCCAAACAGGCAAGCAGTGCCACTGGCCACATGTGCCCACTACACTGTGAACCACATATGGCAGGTGTGTGTTAAGCAAGGGGGGCATGTCCAGGGACACACACCACAACCACACATGTATAGGCATGCAGTGGCACAGAGCATGGGCCCAACATAGGTACAACGGTGCTATGGTGATGCACACCTGGACAAGACAATGGCTGTCACCAGCAGAGGCAGGGCATGTGAAGAGCAGTGCCTGGCCATGGGAGGTCATGGCATGCCAGGCATGTGCCCTGCATGCAACACACATGCAGTGCACACCATGACATGAAGATGCATGCATGGCCTGTGTGCCATGGGGTGGGAGAGTCAGGGTGGGGGCCACACAGAGCAATGGCAGCCATGCAGTAACATAGGGCTGTAGTAAATCTGTAAATGACAGATGTACACATAACACTTTTTCACTTCCACAGGTGACTGTCATTACCCCCTATGGCCATGGATGCTCACCCCATACACCAGCCCACATCTGTGCCAGAGAACTTGTACAATGAGGCACATGCCACAACATGCAACATCATTGAGCATGTGTTCGGCATGCTCAAAATGAGATTCAGATGCCTGGACAGATCTGGTGGTGCCCTACAATACAGCCCAGAGAAGGTCTGTGGCATATTCCTGGCCTGTTGAGTGCTAAACAACAAGACCATAGACCATGGAATCCATGTCCAGGCTGAGTTAGGTGACAGCTCTGAGGATGAGGGGCCACATGCAGGGGGTGGGCAGGAACACCATGACCATAGGGACCCATGGCTTGTCACCAGAGTGAGGAGGCACAGGGACACAATCTTGGAGGAGCACTTTGAAGACCACAGGTGAGTAACAGAGTAGTATATGTGGGGTTGGGCAATGTCCTTTGGGAATGGGGGATAACATGTGAAGGTTGGCAGATATGGTATGGCTGACATGTCCACAGTGGTGGAGGTACACACACGTGCAGGTATGGCCACAGCTGAACTGTCATGTCTGTGCCTACATGGGGCACTGTGGTGTATGGCATGAATCGGTGCACAGTGCCCGCACATATGGACAGCAGACACACAAGGCTGCACTCATCATGCCCATGCCAGACAACACAGCAGCAGTGCCCCACCACAAGCCTGGAATACCACACAGACAGCACAGACATGAAAGCCACAGGCCCATGTGTGTGCCCTGCACACAGACCTGGGAACAGACAGCAGGGTATGTGGGCAAACAATGGCTGAATGGTGACTGTGCCATAACAACTGCACATAGGTGGGATCACTGTGACCTACCACGGCCTTCACAGACACATGGGCAGCCACGCCCATGATGTATGACCCCCTCTGGGGTGGCAACCATATTGGCAGGGGACCCAACTGTGCTAGCAGAGGGTAAACCCATGAAACCGTAACTGTGGGTTCATGGGTGTCTCATCGCAAATGTCCAGATGGGACCCAGGGATGTTGGGGATACCTGAGGCAGGGGATGGTGTCAGAAGCAATGAGGCAATGCTACGCCATGAGATGGGAGTACTGGTGTCACTACGCAGTGTGCAGTGGGCACTCCTGCATCCATGGGGTGTGAGTGTAGCACAACCCACCTCGATGGCCTGTGCTATCCTCTCAAAGCCTGCAGTCATGTCCTCTTGCAGTTGGTGAATCTCACCAACAACATCCACCCAGAGCTGGCATATCTCGCCAACCAACCGGTAGCAGCCCACAGAGGCATGGTCATCCATGATGCCCACTTGCACACATAGGCCCTGACACACATCCCTAAGCACTCCCTGATGGCCCATGGAGGCCCACAGGAGCTGGGTGTGCTCATCGAGCCCATCATCAGGGGACCTGTCCTGGGGCCACCAATGAGCGGGTGGCATACTGGCCTGCAGTGCAACATCCATGGCCTGTGGACACTGCATGGCTGGCTGCTGTTTGGATGAGGACTGTGCATGGGCAGGCACAGTGGGTCCCTGTACAGTCACATCATGTGCACGGGTGGCACATTGCTGCCGCACAATGCCCTGCTGCTCCAGGGTGATGGCCCCTGTCCCAACAGCCACACACCAGACCTGGCCGCCAACAACTGCTGCAGGTGCGGTGGTCATTGGGTCATCCTGTCTGGAGCCATGCATTGGCTCAGGGTGCCCCACCCTGTCTGTTTCAATCTGTGTGGCCACCTGCACTGTGGCATTGGCTCTGCTGTGTGTAGTCACCTCAAGCTGTGTGTCATCATCATCATTCATTCATTCTTTATTTATATAAGACACCTTTCTTAGAACCAAGGCGCCTGTACAAATACATAAAACAATAAATAATTAAAACAACTTTAAAACAATCATAAATCATTAAAAGCTTTGCTAAAAAGATATGTTTTCAAAGCTCCTTTAAAGCTTTGGACAGTCGGGCAATTTAGCACCTGACGACGTAGAGAATTCCACAGGTTCGGGGCCATAAAACTAAATGATCTTGCCCCTGAAGTTTTTAAACAGACCCTGGGAATCTCTAGCAATCCCCCATCAATCCCCCATCAGTGGATTGGAGAGAGTGGGGGGGACAGTAGGGACAAAGGAGCTCTTTCAGGTAAGCAGGTTCCTGATCGTGTAGGGTTTTATAGGTCAGCAAACTGAACTTGAAGGTGATTCACCAGCAAACTGGCAGCCAGTGCAGTCCACGGAGCATAGGCATTATATGACTAGACCTAGATGATCCAGTCAACAGTCTGGCTGCCGCATTCTGCACTAGCTGCAGACGGCAAAGTTCAACCCCCTATAGCCCCAGGTAAAGGGCATTGCAATAGTCAAGGTGGGAGGTAACAAAGGCGTGGACCAACGTTGGAAGATCCTCTGGAGGAACCAGGTGCTTCAACCGGGCAATGTTCCTCAGATGGTAAAAAGAGGTTTTGACCACCGCTGACACCTGAGATTTAAAAGTCAGACAGTCGTCAGATACAATGCCCAGGTTCCGCATCTGGTCTGAGGTCATCAACTGGACACCCCCAAGCCATAAGCCCGAGGGCGATCCAGCTAACAAACCTGCCTCACAGCGACCCTTGTCCACAACCAACACCTCAGTTTTCTCGGGGTTCAACAGCAGCCAACTCCCATTCATCCAGTCTTGGATCTCAGCAAGACAGTTGTTAAATACCGAAATGGCAGCATCCTGGCTGGGCACAAAAGACATGTACAGCTGGGTATCATCTGCATAGCAATGAAAACCCAGAACCTATTGTCTAATAATCACTTCTAATGGCAGCATATACACTGCAAACAACATGGGTGCCAAAATGGAACTCTGCGGTACCCCGCAGGATAGGGAGACTAATGCCGAGGAAAAAATTCCAGACACCACCCTCTGAGTCCTACCCTTGAGGTAAGATCGAAAACACCTGAGGACTGTATCAGACAGTCCACAGATAGACCGCAAATGCTCCAGTAGCACACCATGGTCCACAGTGTCAAACGCTGCAGAGAGAGATCAAGAAGTATCAAGATGGAGCAGGTCCTTCAATCTCTTGCTATTAGGAACAAGTACTGTCTCGGTACTATGCCTTTTCCTAAATCCAGACTGGAGAGAATCATAGACATTGTTGTTGGTCAGATGATCATCCAGCTGTGCTGCAACCACCTTCTCAATAACTTTACCCACAAGGGGTAAGTTAGAGACAGGCCTGTAATTTGCTAGACAATCCGGGTCCAAGGAAGGCTTCTTCAAAAGAGGCTTAACTACAGCCTCCTTAAGAGGATCTCGAAAGATCCCCCTCTCCAAGGACCTCCAGACTATCACAGCAAGAACTGGGCCAATTTTATCCACACAATCCACTAAGAGACACGTGGGGCCCGGGTCCAAATTACAGTTGGTCGGATGCAGTGATTGGATGATCATCACAATGTCATTGATTGTGGGGAGGCTGAAGTCAGACCATGCAAAATGAGTGTCCGACATCTCCTGCCGACCATCACAACTCCCATTGGGAAGGGTCAAGCGGACATCTGATCTGATTTTGGCAACCTTATCTGCAAAGAAGAGAGCAAACTCCTCACACCTTTCTTGAGAAAAGGCTCTTCTGGGCTGAAGACAGACTGGATTGCACAGTCTGTCCATGGTCTGGAAGAGCTTAGCCAGTCTATTCTGTGCAGCCGCAATCTCTCTGGACAGGAATTCTGCCTTCTTACGAGAGATTGCAGATTGATAGACCACATAGTGGTTCATCAAACTAAGTTTGTCATCATCCAGACCGGACCTCCGCCAGCATCTCTCCAACCTTCATCCAATTCTCCTCAACTCCCTCAAGGTCTCATCAAACCAAGGAGACCTGGGATGAAGAGTGAGAGGATGAACACGAACAGGAGCAATGGAATACAGGGCCACTGCTACCGCCTTATTATAGGCACGCACCAGCTCTCCCGGATCCATGCAATCTATCGGTAGGCCCGATAGGTCCAGCACCGCCATCAGGTCAACCAGGGAAACACCCCTTAATGGGTGATACCGGACCATTTCCATAGGGGCTGACCTATTAGGGGTGGCCTCAAAACTGAACCCAATGGAGTGATGGTCCAACCATCCGACCGGTTCCACCACCAAGTCGGATATCTCCATCCCCGAAGGAACACCAAGTCAATGAATGCCCACCAATATGGGTCGAGGAGGAAATAACCTGTGTGAAGCCCAGTGAAATCATCAACTGGAGGAAGTCTTGACCAAAATGTGAGAGTTTATCATCGACCCAGGCATTGAAGTCCCCCAGAACCAACCATCTGGGGGACCCCAATGTCAGGTCGATAATGAAGTCTGCAACTTCCCACAGGAAAACATTCTCATCACCTGGTGGACGGCATACAAGAAGTATCCTGCACCCCACACCCTCACCTAGGATGCATTCAAAGGGCCTGGTGACTCCCACTGGTACCTCCACTAGGCCCAATTCTGTTCTAAAACAGATAGCAACACCCCCGCCCCTATGATACAACCTCGGGTGGTGTATCACTGAGTAGCCGGCTGTAACTGCTGCCGCCAAAACTGGTCCAGCATTTTCATCCAGCCAGGTCTCGGTGATGCACGCCAGGTCAGATGACTCAACAAAATCAGCTATAATAGCCGTTTTGTTTTTAATAGACCTGGCATTGCACAACTCCACCCGAGTAGGATGAGCCTCAGAGGATGACCGTGTTACCTGCTGACTATAGTCAGAATCCTTGGATATGGGCACCAGACAGGGAGGTCCCCTTTCCTGGGCCCATTTTGCCCCAGGGCGTCTCCTTTTCCCCACTATCCCTATCCGCCCACTCCTTTCCGTTCCTCCTCCATACCCAGCGCCAGCCCTCCTCCTCCTCCCCACAATCCCCAGAGCCCTACATCGTCTATAGACCTCCGGCGACAGGGGGTACAGGAGAAGGGATGAAGGTCCCTGAGTCTGGAGGGGGAATAGTACCTAACTGTCCTAATATTTATCCCAGCACATAATTAATACAACAATAAACAATCTAGAAAATTAACCCCCCTCAAACAATTAAATGAATAGAACAACTCTACAATAAAATAACATACAATTAGTCAAACAATAATATAAACTATAAATCTAACAAACAGAATAACCAAATAACTAAATAACTTAAAAACTAAATATAACATATATCTATCTAACAAAACCTATACCCCTTATTTCAAACATATAATAAATTAACCCTATCAGTCAAAAGATTCATATTATTGTAGTGTCCAGAATGTGCCTTCAGATCTCCAGTTAGTAGTTTTAATTTTTACTCTCACCTACAATGCTCTCACCACTGCAGGGAAAGGAGCATTTCTAGACTTTACAAGCCCCTAGCATAAGGCTAGATTTTAAAGTTAGAGAAAAGGCCTCCAAGTCCAATAACCAGATTTTTGGTTAAGTCACAACACAGTTTCCTTTGAAAAATAGAATGAGAATTCCGAGTTGTTTGCTGCCCTCACCCATGTGCTCTCACCACTACAGGGTAGGAGCTTTAAGATTTTGCAAGCCTCTTCTCACGAGGCTAAAATAACACTTCGGAACCCAGTTCTGTTCTTGCTGAATATGTAACAAAAACTCGCCCGGAAACAGAAGTTATAAAGTACTTCACCAATAGATGGTCCAGGAAGTCCCAGTTTCCTTCACTCGTAATTTTCCTCCTCCCCAGGAATCTTCACGGTAGTAGGCAAGCAGCATTTAGATCTCACTTTTGGGTTAAGCTCTACCTGATCCTTCACCGCGGTGAACTAGGCTAGATCACCCTTCGGTGGTCTCCCTGTTTCACCTAAGGGAACTAGACTTATACCACCACCCTCCGGTGGCAATAACATCTGTCCCTCCGCCCGGACCGAGGAACCTAAACACCCTCTAGCTTACACAGAGATCCTTGCTGCACACAATGCACACCCCTTCTCAGGACTTCCTCTAGCTGGTCCTCTCACAAAAGTACCCAATAACATCCTCCAAGTTTGGTCCGGCTGTGCTCTCATCCTGTTCGGAACCCACCACTCTATTCACTGTTCCTCACTGTTCCTCCAGTTCTCCACGGCCTCACCGCAATTCCACTGGACCACCAAACGATAGAAATCCCTCGGGCGAGTTGATCGAACAGTAAGCAGCTTCTTACAGTTCCAGTTTACCAGTTTCTATTGTGTTATAACTGTGAATACTAGGTTTCCAAAAGAAATTAAATAAAACACAATAAACAGCAGTCGACTTAGACCATAAAATAAACTTAAGACTTAACCGTAAAACCATAAAAATAAATCAACCTCTCCTATAGTTAAATAAACAAACGGAACGAACAAAAGTTTTTACTCTCCGATTAGAGAGCTTACAGACGGAAGCCCAGCGTGGCCGCCATCTTGTCCTCTTGTCATCATCATCATCATCCTCCGTGGCCAGTGCCAACACCATGAGGTCATCAGGCAAATCAATGTCAGGCAGGGTGTTCAGACACATGAATCTCAGCAGGTCCTGGAACAGGCCGTCCCTGCCCACACCGGCCACAATCCTGGCCAATGTTTGATGGCCTTGGTTCCTGTTCCACCTCCTCCACTGGTCCCTCTGCCTGTGTGCCATGCCCTGCAACTCCCCTGAAGCATGATGGCACTGTAAGACAGACAGATATGCATGGTCAGGGCAGCATTTTCATGGATGTCCATTGACAGGTGTACATGGGACCATGTGGCATGAAGCACAGTTGTGCAGACACTGCCACACATGGCATGCATGGGCACTCTGGCCTGTGTCACACACACCACCATGTTTCCATGACATGGATGATAGCCGGGCCATGGTTGTGCACTGACCCACCCCCAGGCAAGAGGCACTTCCTCCTGTGTGCAGGCACACCAGCAACATTGACAGTCCACAATGGGGCATTGCACCATCATGTGTTGCTGACATTCAGGAATGTGGCACATGAACACAGGTGGATGGTAACCACCACTGGCTGCACCACCTCAGCAGGCAGACACCCCTGGTGTCACAGCCAGTCATGGCACCACACATGGGTTGCTTGGGGGGCCTTGCATGGCCATGGGGGGGACATGCAATGGTGAATGCACTGCATAGTGGCATGGTGACAATGTGTGCATCCATGTGTGGCATGTCCTGTACACCCCAGATCACAGCACACAGCCAAGCAGACAATGTGACACATGCATACTCACGGTGCTGTGCAGGACCTCCACCTGTCTGGAAGCCACCTCCAGGGATACCCTCCACAGATGCCTGGGACAGTGTGGATGCAAGCACCTCCTCTCATGTAGTCAGAGGGTGGCACAGTGCATGGCCCACCCCCTGTGGCATGCAGGGATGCCCACATCATGGCCAGATGCTCCCTGGTCCTGGTTCTCTCACTATTCATGCACTTCATGCATTTCTGGGGGGGTGCAGTTGTACACCCCATGTGCATTCACCACCTGTGCCACCACATCCCATCCCTGTGTCCTCTGCTGCCATGTGCCTGTCTTCCCTGACAGGAGGTCCTCTATCCAGACAGATGCCTCGACAAGGGCCCCCAGCTCATCTTCCATGAAGTTCGGACATCTCCTCCATCTCACCTCCTCCTCCGCTGCCATACTAGTGCCTGTGGGGAGGAAGTGTGACAGCTGTTAGCACAGTACACAGTGATACTGCACAGCTCCCAGGCATGGAGTCCTCCTTGCCAGAGACCAATAAACAGTGTAGCTGTGATAAACAAACCTCCAAGGTGCAGTACCTGCTGGTCACCAGTGGTGTGTGGTGATGCAGAGCAGCCCATTTATAGCTCAGCACATGCAAATTAGGGTCCGTGCAGCCTATAATGAGATGCTAATGTGGGGACTTGTGCTAGGATTGGGTAATGAGGCAATTTGAATAGCCTGGCTGAATATGATTCATTTGCATCCAGCCCATCTCAGTTTGTTCTGCACATGTAATTGGGCCCATTACTTCTGCATTGTACCTCTCCGCGCATGAGCGGTGTCCTGGCACATACCAGCCATGTGCATCAGCACAACCAGCCATTACCTGGCAACACACTGCACATAACAGTGCAGCTCAACATCACGCATGCATGATAGTATGTGGTGCGCATGTCATGCATGGCATTGCATGCGCTGTGACGTTGCACGGTGCATGGACATGTTGATGCATGATTCTGTTGGCTGATGTGTGGTGTGTTGGGCCCTTCCCAAAATGACTGACATTCCAGTCGCGCATGTGCAGTGCGCGATGACCTGACCCTGTGCTCCCACCCAGCATTGTGGCAATGTGCATGTGTGCTGAAAAGCAATGGACTGCGTAGCATGCATTTGCATTGTACATCCATGTGCTGCACAGGCTGTCACATGCCTGCCTATCATGTATCAGCAGCAAGCAGGCCATATGGTGTGCAGTGCTGCATGGTGGAAGTGTCACTGTCAGCACATTGTGTACACAATAGCACGTGCAGGGGTAGTAGGCCCACGGGCTCTTAGTTGGAGTGACACTGAGCTGGCCAACGTTATGGCATTGGTGCAGCCTGTGAAGGGCCAGCTGTTCAGTGCTGAGGCCTTGCAGGAGGCTCTGTCCCAGGTCTAGGTCAATGTGGCCAACAGGCTTGTGAGGAATATGGGGGTGCCTCGCACTGCGGAACAGTGCAGGCACCGCTATGGGGACCTGCAGAGAAGTGACCCTGAGCAGGTGAGGGTGCTGCAGGAGCATGCCTGCAGTGATGCTGTGCCATGACCAGGTATGTACACAGTTTTCTCACTCTGCCAAAGCCGGCATGTTGTTCCTCTACTTGATGGGTGGTGTTGCTGTATCCTGTGGGCGCTGCAGGGTTTGGGGGGGTTGTGTGTATTGTTGCTTGGAGGGCTTGGGGGTGGTGACAGCATGCTGTACATGTCTCCCTTCCATTGTTTTCCCCTGGCAGGCCAGGAAGAGTGCCAGTGGGTGGTGGACAAGGGCCATGAGTGCAGTAGGTCCAAGGGACTGTAGGCAGCTGATGCTGGGCTGCGCAAGGTGCATTCTCAACCTGCAGAAGGTAGGTGTGCTTTTCTGTTCTTGTACTGTTCTGTTTGTGGTGGGGAAGTGGGGAGGTGAGGGCTTCCTGTGTCCACCACGGCCATTTGGCTGCTAGCCCTGTATGCCACATTTGTGCCAGTCAGCACACTGTGGCCGTTGTCCTGGCACCATGTGGTGGTCCCACTGTGCACCATGCCCGTGTGTGTCTGACACATTATCTGTGTCCCATCAGGACTGTGGGTGCTTGGCATGGCACTCGCATGGTCCACAGGGCCTCCAGACATGGTGTACGTGGCTATTGGCCATATCCAGTGTGTGCGTGGCTTGTCATCATGTCCCATGGCAACATTCATTGCATGCACATGCTGCCATTACATTGCATTGTCTCACAGTTGGGTCACTGTGTGGCACTGTTGCGCGGCTGTTCGCTAGCATATCATGTGCATGGTGCATTGTTGGGACCATGCCTGTGTCCCATCAATGTCCAGTGTGCGCATCATTCCTGGGGGTGGTAAGCCTGTGTATATTCTGGCACTGAGTGCATGTCCTTTATTTCACCACACAGGTCAGCCTGCTGAGGATGGTGCCCATGGTACAGCCCGGTGTGGAGGCAGAAGACAGGACCACATCTGAGGCTCCCCAGGGACATTGACTGCATTACATCACAGGCAGGGGGTGATATTCAGGTGCTTGCGGTCAATTCTGTGTGCCACACCGGAGGAGACAGTGGTGCTCAGGGGGTTGAGCCAGATCAATCGCCTTCCTGACGGGGACCAGGAACTGTGAGAACTTGTATGTGGCCATTGGACTGCTGGTGCCCGGACTTTATTTTGTGCACCCTTACATCACATCCCGACCCTGTTACATCACCTGCAGTTCTCCACCCCATGTGCATTCCCTGTACCCTTATCGTCACTCCCGTTTTGAGGTTTTGGTTGCTGTTCTTGTTATTGTTGCATATTTCTGTTGCGGTTTTACCTGAGTGTTGTATTAAAGCATTTTATAATGGACATTCCCTGTGTCTGAGGTTGGTCTGTGCTGTATTAAATGCCTGCTGTTCTGTTACTTACACTGGCCACTGCCCCTTGGTCTGTATGGCTTGCCTGTTTATGTCCTGTAGCACATGACCTCCCTGTCTGCCTGCACAGGTCACCACCCTGCTTGCCATGGTCATCTCTGTGGTGCCACTGTGCTGACACCCCCTGTTGCTCACAGTGACATGTTCAGTGTGTCTAACTGCCAGTGCTGCACATTCCATGGTGTTTGCACCATGCGTCATGCTGCACAGCTTCCCACATTGTGTGCCCCTGGACTTATGCACCCTATGTGGCCTACGCACATCTGGCACATCTGGTTATCTGGCACTGTTATGCCAGTGTCTGTGTTGACCGTGCTGTCCATTGCCATCCCCAGTGTTCTGTCCTGTTGCCAATGTCCTTGTAAGTACCATGCCATTAGTGTGTGCAGGGCATGGTGCATGCCTCTGTGTGTGTTGCAACATCCTGTGCCCCTGTTGTGCTGTGCAGTGCCCAGCCTGCTCCTGTGCAGTGCCACTCTGTTGCACGGGGTGGCCACCATGGCCATGGCTGCTGGGGCCACCCCGTCTTTACACTTGTATTGTGCTCATGGCCCTTCCTTGGTACTGACACGTTGCTCCAGTCTCAGGCAGTCCTGCTCCACTTGCCATATTCTGTCCAGCCCTTCTACGCTGCACATGTGCGGTTGTGCTATAGCACATCTGTGGTATATTCAGCAATGATTGCACTGGTGCATCCTGTGGTGCATCAGCTGAATATGGCAATTTTTTGGGGTGGTGCATCTGGGTTGTGCTGTTCAGGCACTTGCGCTGTGTGGCTGGGGACCTTTAAATATCTAGCCCCCTGTCTTTTTCCCCTAATATAAGCTGTTTCTTAACTTTAAAAAATTAAAAATAACTTTAATAGGATAGTTACAGAATAAATATAAAAATAGATGTAGTAAATTAAGTTGTAATAATCATATTAAGATATTAATACAAAAGGTAGCATGCATAATTACTAAGTATACAACTCTGATATCATAACAACTCATCATGAACACAACTTTTTGTTTCTCTAAAACAGTATGAGCAATGTATAGAAATAATTCTATTTATAAACTAAATAAATCATATAATAAAAATATTATGTCTAGGGCTTGATATTCAAAACTTTGCCCTGGGGCTAAATTAGCACTGCCTGGTGGGCAAACTTCACATGGACACAAAAGCCTACTATATTCAAAAGGAATAGCGCGGGGCAAACAGCTTCAGAATATAGCATGCATATGAAGCCAGGCAAACTGGGTTGTGTGCGAAGGACAAACTTAGTCCTGGAATAAAACAGCTCTGAATATAGCAACCAGGAAGTGCAAACTACAACAGCAACACCGTGCACAGAGACGTGAAGGTAGGTAGAGGTGAACTGTGTGGCCAATGTGTGTGTCAGCAAATGCATGGACCCAGTACAGCTGCAGGCAGCAGTGCATGTGAAAGTAGTGTGCAAAACTGTATAATATTCCCCGAACCCCTAGCGTGGCGCTAACACATTTGCGCGGGTTTAGCATGGAGTTAAGCCATTTGCCCGGTGCAAACACATTTGCCTGGCACTAAACTTTGCCATATTCAAAAGTGACATGCAAATGAACCTACTTAAGTAGTCTCTGGGCAAACATCCAGATTAGCATCTCATTATGCTCTGATTTGCATGCAGTTTGCCCAGCATTACTGCAGGGTCCCACAGCTCCACCTGTAAGTCAGTTTGGAAGTACAGGGGCTGGCCAGGTCTGCCTGCAGCTCCACCTGTAGGTCAGTCTGGCAGTGCATGATGATAGCTGCAGGCTACATGTATACAGTACAGCATAGCATTTTGTACCCCAAGGGACAACACAGCATAGGCACAGGTGGTGGTGGTGGTGGTGCTACATGCAACTGTCACACTGTAGGTCATGCTACAGTGCACAGCAGACACTACAGTAGCAAGGGGGCCAGTAGTGTGAGGGACACAGCAATGCCTATGATGTGTAGGGCAGTGATGACCACTGCACTGTACACAGTGACAGGCCCAACTTGCAGGTGTTTACTGACAGTGGACATTACTGTTATGCTGCTGTGTGACCCACAGATGCTGCACCTCTGGCATGGGATGCTCACAGTGACATATACACGACCGACTGTGTGTGCTGTGGCATTTGGACAGCTGTGCGGTATGTGGCTGGGGGGGGCATGTATGATCAGACAGGCACACTGGTGTTGGGGTATTCCCAATACTGGCCCATGTGCACTGCATGATGTGTCCCAGCCTTGTGGTCACACCTGGTTTGTGGTGTAGCCTGGCCACCCATACACCCTTCCCTCAATATCCTCCATGCCCACAGTGCTGCATGTGTGTACTGGCATCTGTTGATGTCCACAGAAGAGTGGTCTACAGGTGTGTGCTGTAGGGCCACACTGCCATGGTGTCCACTGGTGCCTGGTCACCACTTATTGCCTGGCATGGCTGGGATTGGTGGCAGATGATGACATCATTATGATGCCATCAGTGAGCAGCATGTTTCCTCTATGTCTGGCTTTGTATATGTGTCATATTTATTTGTTAGAGTTGTGCAAAGTCACGCAAAAGCCATGCAAACACCGCGCAAAGCCAAAATGTCATGCAAAGCTAATTGCCCAGGGTTAAGACTACATTTTCCTGGGCAGTAATTTGCAACATGCTAAGTGTCGTGCTAAGTTGCACAAAACCACTTTGCACGGTGCTAGTCACTGAATATAGCATTGTGCCTGTAGCTATATAGATGCCCCCTCAGTTTGCCCCTTGCATACATTATGATTTTGCCCAGTGCTAATGCAGTTTGCACACGCTATTTGGCCTTTTGAATATAGCAAACCTGCACTAATCCCATGCTAAACCTTTGCAAATGGTTTGCACCCAGCGCAAGTTTTGAATATCTGGCCCCTAATATTTTAAATGAGTTAAATAGCACTAGTTTTGTTTGTAACAGTCAATGTCTAACTTTAATAATTATCTTATCTTTTAAAAATTGCTGAAGCAACTTAATAAATACATTTCAGTAAAAAGTAATGTATCTGTTTCATTAAATTTTAATATGTAGCAAAGAGATAATTCTACTAGCTTTATATTGCAATAAGATCTTATTAGGTAACATGAAAGAAGTATAACTTTAATTACATAGCAAACACTATCCTGTCTTTGTTTTTAAAAATTAACACGGAAAATGTTTTTTTTTAAAGAAACATGTGTATTGTGTAGGGTTGTAATACACAGTTACCACTGGAAGAGCACACTTCCACAAATATTTTACTATCTACTCAAGGACACCTGGTTTTTCACCCACCCCAAAACAACAATGCAATTCGGCAATTATTCAATTGGAATTTCTCTAATAAAAATTTAAAAACTTACTTTCTGTGTTTTGTGCTTTTTGTCAAAATGTAGTTCTATTTTCTAAATGTTATATTACTATTATGAAAAAGGGTAAGTGAAACAGAGGATTCTGACTGGTTGAAAACAATGTAACGGCCGTATGTCACTCTTTTATTAACATACATGTTCAGGCTTATCATTTATTGAACAAGGTTAAACAGAAATATTTTTAATATAACAGCAATAAGACACTTCCAAGGGTCATGTTAATGGTCAGTTAATCACCCTATAGGGGCATGTGACACTCGGCTATGCATCATGCTACATTACACCCCTACAGGGTGATTGAAACACAATTGACATAACCCCTGTTCATACCTTATTACTTAATTATCATTGAGATTGCACAGAGTGTCAACCATTGAATGATAACACTAAGAATATTCACAGGCAGTCAGCTGTCTACAATAAATGTTGTGACACTGTAACAAACCAGTTACTTACCTGGCTGAAGTAATGCTACAAAAAAAAAGTGTCTTGGTATGTCTTATGTTTTGGACGCCTGAGGTACGCACTTCCAGTTATGTTAATATCATACATATTGTCACAATATGAGGAATATAATTATGGTTTATATAAATGGTCACAAATTCAATAGAGGTTTATTTTAACAAACACATGTGAATTATTCTCTGCCAATGAGAGCAGGAAACATCCAATCAATCAATCAAGCTTTATTTTACCAGGCGAAACATCATTGAGAAAAACTCATTTGCAAGATGGACCTGGACATAGACTAGACAAGGACAACAGTACAAAACCAACATAATAATACAATAGTATCGGATCAGGGCGAACATAGCAATACAGAATAATCATTTTACACAAATGGGGTAGAAGCTTTGTACAATATAGGTTAAACATTTTACACAAGTGAGGCAAAGATTTGTATAAGCAAATGTAAAAGATTTGAGAATAGACATAAGTGCATATTAAAGTGCAAAATTAAGGAATCAGTATGAGGGGAACTACAGGGAAGGAAGGCGACAGGGGGGAGTGATAAGAGGACCGCAAAATGCTGTACAAGGGACAAGGGATGGTACCATGAGGCTGGTATTAAGTGGGAAGTTGTTTCCTGCAGTTGCAGGATTCTGTGAAGGCACAGGAGAACAAGGTTTTAAACATTGACAATTTCATGGGTGAGACTAGTTTAAGAGTTTTTTGCATGTTGTTCCATAATACAGGGAGGGAATGGCTTATAGCAGCTGCACCAAAGTGAGATCTGACTCTGTGAATGGCCAGGGATAAATGTGAAAAGCTTCTCAGAGTGTAGCTACCAGGAGGATAGATGGGTAGACAATCAGAGATATATTGAGGAAGCTTCTTTGAGATGGCTCAGTACTTCCAAAGGTCTGCATTTCTCTGCCTTCTGTAACAGAGTGATGTCCAATCCACTAGTCCATATAGCGAGCAGTGGTGAGTAGAGTAGGGTGCACCTGTAATAAATCTTATAGCTCGGTGGTACAGAGTGTCTAATTTGGACAGGGCTGCACTAGTGCCTTGTCCATACAAAATATCTGCATAATCCAGCAGTAGAAGGAATGTGGTTTGGACAAGTCTGGTTTTTGCTTCTAGTGTGAGAAGGTGTTTTATTCAAAAAAATAGGCCTAGTCTCTGTTTAAGTTTTTTAGTAATTTCCTCTATATGCTCCAAGAAGGCCAGTTTGATGTCAATCCAGACACCCAGATATTTAAATTTAGTAACAAATTCAAGAGGCTCATCAAGGAGGGTAGTGATCAGGGGTACATCACTCAGCTTAGTGATATGCGACAGCCTGGTGAAGGGAGAGAAAAGCATTGTCTTTGTTTTTTTTACATTTAGAAGTAGTTTTAGTTGTAGCAGGTTTTTCTGAAGATGGCTGAAGTCTAGTTGCAGGTCTGTACATGATATTTCTGGGGATGGCCTAGCAATATACAGAACAGTGTCATTGGCAAATAAGTGCATACTAGCAGCCTTTAACCCTCAGTGAATGTTGTTAATATACATGGCAAACAGGAGTGGGTGCAGAATGGAACCCTGAGGAATGCCTCTCAATAGGGTTCTTGTGGGGGAGAGATCTCCTTCCACCTTTACTTTCTGTGAATGTCCAACCAGGTAGTTATCAAACCATTTGAGTACTGTATTGTCCAGGCCAAAGTTGCGAAGGGTGCCCTGAAGCAAAGAGTGATCCACCATATCGAATGCCTTGCTTAGATCCAAGAACAAGGTGCATACATATTGCTTATTATCCAGAGCAATTAGCCATTCATTAGAGACTTTGGCCAGGGTGGAGATCATGCTATGGCAAGTCCTGAATGCAGATTGCACTGAGGTAAGTAGGTTGCTGGAATCGAGGTAGTTCCTGATTTGCTGGTTGACTAGTTTTTCTAGTAGTTTAGACAGAGTTGGAAGCAGAGAGATAGGCTTATAATTGTTAAGGTCATTAGGATCTCCTGATTTCAAAAGGGGAATGATGTGAGTAGTTTTCCAAATAGAAGGAAGGGTACCCTGTGTGAGGGACACATTAAATAGGTGGGTAATGGGAACAGCCAGAGGGTGATAAGCTATTTTAAAAAAATACGGTTCTCAGAGATCTGCATCAGCGCTTTTCCTTGTGTTGAGCTGAAGGAGCAAGTCCTCAACTTGTTTAAGCATGACAGGGCTAAAGCTGAAGGCTGCCTTAACCTCAGGTGGGGAATGGGTGACCAGGTCTAGATCCTTACCAAATAGCTGGTATCAAAGGCTGTTAGTCAAAGATGAGTCAAAAGCCAACTCTGCCGTAGTGAAATGACTATTAAATAGATTTAGGATCTCGAGCTTGTCTGAGACGGTGGAGCTTCCCACCGTGATTTTTGTGGGAAAGGAGTTTGCTGATCTATGGCCCTCTACCTCGCTAATGGTTTTCCAAAACAGCAATGAGCATGTGGTAGAAGCGTCCAGTTTGTTGTTGTAATAGCTAGTTTTCACATCTCTGTTAAGCTTAGTGCAATGATTTCTGGCCAGTCTAAAGGCTGCCCAATCAGACGGGGGTTTTGTTGTCCCTGCTTTTTTCCATAGGTCATCCCTATAGAGTAGATCAGACTTGAGGCTGGAGAAAAACCAAGAGCATGACATTTTTATTTTGTTCATATTTTTCACAAGGAGTGCATGTCGATTTACAGTATCTAGGAGGATGTTCTGGAACAAATCATAGGCTTCGTTAATTGTTGGAGCAAGGTAAAAGTTTTTCCAACAGGTATGCTTCAGGTCCAATATGAAGGCATGGATGTCAAAATTGCAGTGAGTCCTTTTGAGAATGTATCTAGAGTGTGAAATTGGCTTTGGTAGGGACCTAACACATGAGATGACACAATGGTCACTAAGGTCATTAAGGAAAATGCCTGACTGAGATACTGGGTGTAGTTTATTAACCAGTATAATGTCCAGAAGCATGCTGTGATAGGGTTTTTCCTGTTAGGACGTGTGGGTTCTGTAATGATTTGAGTCAGCCCAAAAGCATTGCAGATATCTTTGAGTGGCCTGGAGCAACGTGCTAGCCAGTCCAGGTTTAGGTCATCCATAACTATAACTTCCAAAGGGAAGCTATCAAGTATACGACTTAGATGAGTTATTATTTTGATCCCAGCTGAGGGGGGTCTGTAACATCCTATCTCAAGAAGCAATTGAGATGATGAGGCTTGAACCTTAAGTATAAGGCATTCAAACTCCTTAGGGGAAGTTGAGAAGTTGACTATGGTCACAGGAAATCTATCCAATACATAGATGGCTACTCCAGCCCCTCTAGCCTGTTGGTCAGTTCTGAAAACCTTGTAAGAGGGAAGGTTAATTTCAAAGTCCTGCACGGTGGGGTTTATCTATGAAACATCTTTCTAAGTGTGGGGAAGGAGGCGTGTGTTGTAATACTGACGAGAACAAAAGAACAGTGTGTCCACAATGGGTTAGATACTTTTACATTAAGACAACAAACTTTATCACAGTAGTAAAAAAATGTAAAGCTTATCTATACCTTTCTCAAAAAGTAAGGAAATTCATTGCAAAAAACTTCACTAATGCATCAGTTAGGGTTGCTTTTAAAGTGACAAAAGTTGGGAAATTCAACATTAGGGTTTCCAACCCTAACTCCATATTCCCCCCAACACACATATGCAAGCACTAAGAAGCCGCCACCATCAGGTAAGAGAAAAAGCATACAACTCTGTGAACCCACCACAAGAAACATCCATCATCATGGTTCAGCAACTGTATGAGCTCTGCTGCCATCCCAGTGTCTTAGGGGGTGCACCCCATGCTGTGTAACCATGGGGGATGGCCCATTGCATGCACTGCACCCCAAACTTAACCACAAAGAAGTTGCGGCTCAGGGTCCAAAGGACCTTGTGTGCCCATATTATGTAATAATCATGTTTAAGTGGGGGCACAGGAGCTAAAGAACTGTACACTTGTGCATAATAGAAAAATTATACTAGTTTCAGGCTATAGGGTACATGACCACTGTATGCACAGTGCTATACAGTCATCTATAGACATGTGGCAGTACAAACACTGATGGTTCATCTGGTCCAAGACCATGAAATATTGTTAAGTCACAACACTGGATCTGGAGGACTCTGTGCTGCTACATTCAAGCAAAACTTGGTTTACATTATGGTATTGAAACTGTCCCCACCATATGTACTACACAACAAATTTCTCTGTGAAGTTGTGGTACTGCAGCATCCAAATCATGCTGTGCTTCCACAAGATGCAATAGTGATGTTTAAGTATTAGTAAAGATTACAGAGGGACCTGCCATGCTGTATAGTAGCAAGCTCATGTTTCCTGTGTAGTATGAGGTCTTTGTCTACTGCTTTCAGTGCACCAAAAACTTCTCTTTGCAGATGTATAAACACTATCTCATTCAGAAACTATGCTTCCACATTATACTATGGTAACGTTCAACTGTCAGTGCTGGATGTCAAGTCAACTCAGTCTGTAGTACAACATATTTTTCTACACATAAAAAAATGTCACCACTGCTGTTACTTAACCAATAAGGTGTTACAGGGGTGTGTTATGGTGGGATAATGGCCAGCTTCTGGTGGGTTGAAGCATGAGACGAAGCTGATTGCTACAACCACCTGAAAGAGACATTAGCCCACCATCATGTACTCTCTGGAGTGCTTTATTGGGATTATCAAATGGGTCCTTTTTAGTAATTTGGATGTCTTTTTTAAACATATTTGCTGGCCTACTTTTAGCTGGACCATTCTGGTGGAATAAAGACCCAGTGGAAAGAATCTCTAGGCCCATCATCATCAATCAATCAATTAAAATATTTATTTAACCAGGTGATCACCATTAAGCGAAGCTCATTTTTGAGGTGGACATGGGTTTGTCACAAAGAACATTATACACAGGATGTGACACAAAATAAAATAAGTACAATAAAATACAGTATATGCATAAATATCAGCAGGTAGCATTGACAGTAGAATATGTATATGTCAGATGATACAGCAGGTATGGCTATAACACAATTTTTACATGTAAAATATACAAGTCAGAGGGTACACCGATTATAAATAGAGCACAGTGTAAAAAGGTATATAGTGATCCAGTATAAGGGTCAAGTAACACATTGCTAAGTTAGTTGTGAATATTGACAGGAGGGATTTGAAATGGTTAGTGTGATCTGTAAGATAGGGTCAGGGAGCGGAAGGTAAGGAGTAGGAAGAAGAAGACTTAAAATACAGACAGCCACAGTAGCTAGAGGTATGATGGTTCAGACTTCGAGAGGGTTTGAAGGGATAGGGGAGAGAAGAAGGGTAGGAATTTAGGGCTAGGGCCATGGTCGATGGAGTGTGGAAAGGACAGCTGTGGAGAACAGAAGGGGGGGAGAATGAATTTTTAGATGCGACTAATCTTATAGCATCTGCAATTTGGGGTGCACTGAGATTTTTTAAGAGTCATGATTTGGGGAAACAAACACAGGATTCCTTATTATGATATAGATACAGTGATTTGAATGCTGCTAAGCTAATGGGGTGGGTTAGTTTCAAAGTTTTTTGCAGCTTGTTTCATAGTTGAGGAAGCACAAAGCTAATAGCTGCTCTACCAAAGCGTGATTTTGCCTTGTATACATATAGGCAGATATATGAGGTACTTCTCAAGGCATACTTTCCAAAAGTGCAAAATGGTAAATGGACAGAGATATAATGGGGCAATTTATTTGTAATAGCTTTGTAGATTCAGACTGCAGCATAGTTTTGTCATCTGTGAACAAGGGATGACCATCCAACTGCCGTATACAGTGCACAGTGATGGGTTGAGTATGGGAGACCCGTGATGAATCTTATAGCTCTGTGATAAAGTGTGTCAAGTTTAGCTAGAGTACCAGCAGGTCTCTGACTGTACAGGAAATCTGCATAATCCAAAAGGGAAAGAAAGGTAGTTTGAACCAGTTTCATCTTAGCATCTCTTGTCAGGAGATTGTTGATCCTATAGAACAAATCAAGTATTTGTCTAAGTTTCTTTGCTAACTCCTCTAAATGATCTGTGAAGAAGAGTATATGATCTAACCAGACCCTCAGATACTTGAACTTTCCTATATATTTCAATTGCTTACCTAGGATAGCAGGATTTATTGCATGGTGATGGGGCAAGAGGAACATTGTTTGTTTTTTTTTGTTTTTTTTACATTTAGAAGTAACTTCTGGTTAAAAAGCTGAATCTGCAGCAGATTAAAATCATTTTGAAGGGCATTACAGGCAGCATCAGTAGTGGGACTACTAGCATAAAGTACCATATCATCAATGAATAGGTGTATTTGTGCTTCTTTGATGGAGGCATCTATGTTGTTAATATAAATGGTGAAGAGCAAGGGACCATAAATAGAGCTTTGAGGTACACCCCTCAGCAATGGTTTTAATGGAGAAACTTTCCCTTCCACCTTTACTTGCTGAAGTCGGCCTGAGAGGTAGTTAGAAAACAATTTAAGGGATAGGGAATCCAAAACAATGTTCCAGAGGGATGACAGAAGAATCATGTGATCAACGGTGTCAAACGCCTTGCTTAGGTCCAAGAAAACTGCGCAAAGTTTTTTCTTGTCCAGCTCAAGTTGCCAGTCGTTTGTCACCTTGACTAGAGCTGAGATTGTACTGTGCTGTGCCCTAAAGCCTGATTGTAATGGGTTGAGCAGTTTTTTCTGATTCCAGATAGTTCCAAAGCTGGGAGCTCACTATTTTCTCCAGCATCCTAGACAGAACTGGAAGTAGGGAAATTGGCCTGTAATTATTAAGGTCACTAGGATCTCCTGATTTGAACAAAGGAACCACAAGTGCATTTTTCCAGATGGGCGGAAGGTCTCCCTGGGACAAAGATAAGTTAAAGAGATGTGCAATAGGGACTGCGAGGACAAGGAAACAGACCTTTAAGAAATATGGGTCAATGAAGTCAGCTCCAGCACTTTTTCTGGTATCTAAATGTAGGAGGAGATCTTCGACTTCTTTCAGAGAAGTAGGCTGTAGGAAGAAAGATGACCTGGAGATAGGCTTATTTTGTGATTCTATTCCACTTTGTTGGCAGAGGGTATTGATGGGAGAGGAGTCGAAGGCTAGCCCTGCAGTAGCAAAGTGATTATTAAGAGAGTCGAGAATAGATGGTCTTTCAGTGATGACAGTATTGCCGATCAATAATTCAGCAGGTAGGGAATTACCAGTTGTATGACCTTCAATATCTTTGATCGTTCTCCAAAATTTGGAGGGATTTCTTGAAGAGATCTCCAGCTGTGAGTGGTAGAAATTAGCTTTTAGCTTCTCTGACCCTTTTGGTGCAGAGGTTCCTCGCCCTCCTAAATGAATTCCAGTCGTTTGTTAATTTTGTTTTTCTGGGGTGTGGCTTGACTGCTGAGGAAATGGCAGCACAATTCTTTGGCTCATTCCTCTCTGAGGATAACCTGTGGCAGGTCTGTCTAATCCTGGGATGTGAATTTTTTCGTTGCTAAATACTTGCTCGAGGAACAGCTCTGAATCGTCTGGTGTGACTTTCTCTGGTGGTACGATATTGTAAAGTAGCTATTTTTCACCGGTTACCCTTGAGTTGCATTGATCAGCTAGGCCATAGAAACCGCAGGCCTAATCTTCGGGATTCCTAGTGCATTTGCCCACTCAGCCTGCAGATGGAGTCTACATCAGCATCCCTTCCAGCTCAACTGACATCGAATATGGTGGCAACTGATGGTTCCTTGCCTATAACCTCTCCAATACAAGGCACGAATATGCAATCGCCTTCGGTGGCTGAATCATTAACATATATTACTCGTATGTTGGAGACGGTTCTGCTGCGAGTTGATACTATTAATACTACACTAACAAACACCACTGCAGGGGTACATCTGATACAGGATTGTTTAAATGTAGCAGAGCAAGAGGTGGAAACTTTGGAAATGCAGAAAATTAAATTAGTACAGAGAGTGCGGATGCAAGATCTACAGTTGGAAACATTGCTTAACAGAGTAGAAGACCAGGAGAATAGGGGGACATGTAACAATCTCTGAATTGTTGGGGTTCCTGAGGGCTCTGAGGGAACGTCTATGGAAAGGTTTCTTAATGAGATGCTCCCTAAGATGCTAGGGGAGCGCTGGAGAGGCCCAGTTGAAATGGAAAGGGCTCACCGAATTGTTGGAAGGAAGGATAAACAGCAACTAGCTCCAAGACCAATCATGACATATTTCTTGAAATACTCTACAAAGGAATGCATTGTAAGTGCAGCTTGAGATTTTGGTGAAATTCAGTGGCAAGGAGCGCTGATTTCTATATATAGAGATTTTGCACAGGAAACAGTGAACAAGCACAGAGCTTTTGGCCCTATTAAGAAAATATTAGCTGCCCACAATTTCCAGTATAGATTCAAGGGTGTTACCAGGTTTTTGGTCTCTAAAGAAGGGAGAGAATTGCTGGCAAACACTCCTGAGGAGATCGAGAGATGGGCATCTAAATTCTGGCCTAACCTATCCCTTCAAACTTCAGCCCCCAGAAGGCTATGGGACCCCTCTGATACCAGAACTAGGAACCAAAATTATTAGCTGCAGAATCCAGAGGGTCATGGTGCTATGGGACCAGGTCCTTGGTTTGATGAATCCCCCAGAGAAAAGACCCCCTCTACAAGTCTTATGCCTGCATTCACAATGGCTGCTAGCTTGGGCCAGCCTTTCCTTCCTCCCAGGAACACCAGTTCAACCCCAAGACAGTGACAACGATCTAGGAGTGGTCAACAACTGTCCCCCGAGCAGCAGAAAACAGCTCCACCAGCAAAGATGCCTACAGATGAAAATTCCAAGACCCGTTCGGACTGCCCTGTGAATATAACAGACCCCTCCTTGCCTAGACAAGAAAATCATATGGACTGGGCTGATATACTGGAATCTTCTCTTTTGGAAGCGGTTGACATTTCCAGTCGGTTCAAACCAGGGATTAAATCATATGCAGCAGTGGTAGCTTCTGAGGAAGTTCCTGATTTCAGTGGTAGCTCCCAACAGGCAATGACTTGTGATGGGGAATCCCCTGCCTGACTTTTTAACTGTGCTGACTGCAGTTTGTAATACCTTGCTTGTATGATGTTTTCATTTGCTCTGTTTACTGAAGATATAGAGGTATGGCAGAGCCTTTTTTTTCCTGTTACTACTGAAACTTCCTGAGGTATGTTGCTATGGTGGAGAAGGGCCCTCTCCCCCCATGACTTAAGGGATGAATGATCCCCTCTCCCCTCACACTAGCACCTTCTAAGTCTGGCAACTGGAAAGTACAAGCAGTGTTAGAGCTGCTGAATCTTTATAGCTTGATGTTTAGATTAATAATGAGCCTGCACTGTACGGCATATGTTATAGAGGGATTGGCCCCTATGTTTTTGATTAGGGTAGTTTCCCTACTACCCCCTTGCCTTCTTTCTTTCTTTCTTTCTTCCCTTTAATCCCCCCCTTTCCTACCTGGACTACACCCCCCCGGGATTATACCTTCCCTTAGGAATTATTCACTGGATGAGGATGGATACGTCCAATCTGGGTTGTGACTTTCCTCGACAACCCCTGAGCATGGACACAAGTGGAGCTGAGGATACTGTTCTTGTTTATCCTCTTTCCCTGAAATGTCTGTAACAGTTAGCGTTTAATCGCTTTTTGGACCTGGGACCTGCTTAACGCAGGTTTTTTTTTTGTGTGTTTGTTAGTATCCAGTTTTAGTTTGTGTTAAATATAACTGTTAGTGGATACACTTCCAGTAGCTGTTATTGACAATTCATATTCTCTCTCATATTTCTGTGCATAGTATCCTCTAGATATCTGTTAATAGGTCACAGTAGATCTCTTAGGTAGTAGCTCTCAATAGGGTATTAGGGGTCTATCCTTTTTGAACACATTGGAGGAAGTCCATAGTTTTCTGATGTATTATAACCATGCCCCCAACCATTGTACAGAGTCTGCGTCTAGTGTCATGGAATGTAAAGGGCCTTAATCACCCTATAAAAAGAACTAAGGTGCTTCAGCATTTATGTTCCATGCACACAGATGTAGCTCTTCTACAGAAGACACATCTCCTTAATAACTCTGTTCCTTGGCTCAAGAAATTGTGGGTTAGCACTATACATGCTAGTTCAGCACCATCTAAGTCAAGGGGAGTAGCTATTTTGATCCGAAGATCGAGTACATGGGCAGTACAGGAGTCTCGCTCTGATAAACAGGGGAGGTAGGTAATAGTTAAACTAAAATCTGGCATGGAAAAATTGCTAGTATGCAATCTTTATGCCCGGAATGTGGACCAAATGGAGTTTTTTCCAAATTTGAGTAAAGCTATGGCTGGGATAGTACAGTCTAAGCCCAATAGTCCCTTGATAATAGGTGCAGATTTTAACCTAGTGCCAGACTTATTTTTTGATAAATCTCATCCTACGGCTTAGTGGATGTCTGGAGGTGTGATCACCCCTCGGGTCGAGACTGCACGTACTATTCCCCCCTGCATGAAGTTTATAGTCGTATCGACTATTGGTTAGCTAACCAGCCGGCTTTGAGTGCCATCTTGAATAGTGACATAGGTAACAGAATTATATTGGACCATGCACCGGTATCGCTTACCTATTCTACCCCCGAAGGTTGAAACACTGGCATAAGATGGAGATGTAACCCCCTCTTAGTTAAAGATCCTGAATTTCATCAAGAGATGCAGAAAGCAACTCGGGAATATTTTACTTTTAGCTCAGCTGGAGAAGTCTCAGATAGCACGGTCTGGGAGACATTTAAAGCCACACTAAGAGGTGATATTATTGCTTTTGCTGCGAACCAGAATAAAACCCAGAAAAAAGAGTTAGAGTTGCTACAATCAGAACTCGCTGCTCTAGAGGGTTGTTTTAAAGTTTCCCAGACCACTGCTACTAGAGATCCCTCATTGACGAGGTGTATTGTAGGGCTTAAATACTGTATAAATTCACTTTTACATCATAAGGCAGAATGGACCTTGCTTAGGGCTAAACATCTATATTGGGAAGGGGTGATAAAGGGGGGGAAACTCCTTGCTTACCAGTTGCGGAAGCAGCAAGCATTTTCAAAGATACATGCTCTCCGCACTTCCACAGGCTCTGTGGTTAGTGATCCGAAGGGCATTAATGAAACCATGAAACACTACTATCAGACCATATATCAATCTAAATCCACAGATATGCGGGAACAGCTCTCACCAGTTTTGTCAAGGTTTCACAATACCCTTATTATCTCAGGAGCAAGTTGATCTATTAGACCACCCTATCTCAGAGACTGAGTTGCGACAGGCCTTATTTTGCATGGCTAAAGGGAAAGCCCCAGGGCCAGATGGAATGACCGTCAAGCTATACCAAGCCCTGGATCAGGAAATTGTACCCCCTTACTACTCGCTCTTCAATGTGCCCACTCTTCAGGCTCCCTTCCCACTACAATGAATGAGGCTTTGATTACCATAATACCAAAAAAATCTGATGACCCCCTGAATTGTTCAAATTTCCGCCCTGTATCATTACTGCCAATGGACACGAAGATCCTGGCTAAAATAATGGCCACCAGATTGCAGAATATCCTGGCCTCTATTATCCACCCATTCCAAGTTGGTTTTATGCCTGGAAATGTAGGCTCAGATAATACCAGGTTGTTGAACTTGAAATGGCTGGCGAGTAGAGCTAAAACCCCTATGACCACTCTAGCCATTGATTTTGCAAAGGCTTTTGATTCAGTAGAGTGGAACTATCTTCATGAGATCCTTCAACTATACGGATTTGGACCCCAATTTTGCTTATGGGGCTCCACCCTCTATAATTCCTCAAAGGCTAGGATTCTTACTAACTCCATCATTTCTTCTTCCTTTCCATTATATAGGGGCACTTGTCAAGGCTGCCCCTTATCCACCCTTCTTTTTTTGATTGCCCTGGATTCTCTACTCTGTGCTCTTGACACTGCGGAGGGGCTTACAGGCATATTAGCATACGGTAAATCCTATACTGTGGCAGCTTATGCAGATGACCTGTTACTTACTTTATCCCGTCCCCAGGATTCGCTACCAATAGCCCTTTTAGTCCTTAAAAGCTTTGTGGCATTATCAGGCCTACAAGTTAATCAATGGAAGACTGTTTTGGCCCCATTGAATTCACTCTGCTTACAGGAATGCCTTCATGGCACGGAACTTAGCTGGGCTCCACAAGGCTTTTCCTACTTGGGGATCTACTTACTTTTTAACTGGGCAAATTTGGAATCAACTAACCTTTCTCCTCTATTAAAACAATTAAATGTAGAAATGGAACGCTGGCAAAAATTGCACTTATCCCTGTTGGGCAGAGTGGCTTCTGTACGAATGCTTATGCTCCCGAGGGTCCTATACTTATTCAATAATCTTCCAATACGAATCTCTCCTAAACTCTTTGCCTCCCTCAAGAAGATGGTATCTACCTTAATATGGGAAAATAAAGCACATAGATGTGGTAAAAACAAGCTTAGGGCACACTGGTCTAAAGGAGGCCTTGGGGCCCCTCGGTTTCAGAACTATCATCTAGCATGTACAGCTGCTCAAATTACAGAGTGGTTCGTACCATCCAACACCTCCTGTCCAGTGTGGGTTGGCCTTGAAATGGATATGGTGGCTCCAACCCCACTTAGATTGTTGCTGAGCCCCAGTGGCCCCACAGCTAAAGGCCAATCTCCAGTTGGGTGTCACTCCCGGTATCCCTGGTGGCACATTATGACTCTTTCCCATACCCCCAAAGATGCATGGGCTTCACCTCTGGCATATGCAGGGTCATGGCATAACACCTTTATCACACTAGAGGGACAACCTCTTAATTGGCCTTCCTGGAAGAGTAAGGGCATCTGCTATGTGATGGATCTTATGATGCCTGGCTCAAACACACTATTATCCTTTGTCCAGTTAAAGAATAAATTTAGTCTATCAAACACTGATTTTTGGTGGTATCTCCAAATACATAGCCTTATATATGCCCTTTCTTCTCGAATGCGGTCAGATAACAAATGGAAGTGGCTACCTTACATAAAGAAACCTTCTCATGTGGTCATATAGGTAAATTCTACGCTATAGGTAGAGACTCTCAATCTGACCCCACAGAACATTGTAGAATCCGATGGGAGGCCAAGATGGGCATAGCTATATCTGGAACTATCTGGGCCGGCTGTCTTCAAAATGCGCATAAGTTGTACAAGGATTCTAAAAGTCAATTAATACAGCTAAAAATTTTGTTGCGCAAGTACAGAACTCTGGCCGTTCTGTGTTCTACAGGATTATTGCCACACTCCGACTGCTGGAGATGTCAACAACCCGGTGCCTACCTATTTCATATACGTGAGAATGTCCACAACTTTCTACTTTCTGGGCTGCAATTAGACGAGACTGCTGTCTGGTCTTGGGTACAAGGAATCTCCAGCTAGTCTCTAAACTATTGTTGGGGGATATGTCAAGCCTTACTATGTTACCAAAGCCCCTTCGAGAGTGGGTCATGCTGGCCCTGTTGGAGGCCAAGCGGCTCCTCTTAATGCAATGGAGGCAAGTCAACAGTCCAAGTATAGAATTATGGCATTCAGCTCTAGCTAAGTTGGCACTGCTAGAAAGGTTGACCTATGCTCATCGAGGCCAACTGGGTTATTTCTATAAAAAGTGGGATTCTTATTTCAACTCCCCACTGTGTAAAACCCCTCCCCCTTTGTGCAAACCCCCCCCTTCTGGTTCTTAGACGGACCTGCTTACACATCCCATCTACCCTATTGACAAATAAGGAGCTACAATTAGGAAGAGTAGGCTATATATATATATATATATTAATGTATATATTCTGACTATAGGTGCTTAGCCTCTTGTAACATGCTATGTATTGTAAGTCTATGGTTCTTGAGGATTTTTTTTCCACATGTATGAGAGAAATGAATATGGAAGGGTGATGTAAAACTTGAAAACTTGAAAACCTTAATAAAATCTTCTATGATAAAAAAAAATGCTTTTCTGGCACTTCTCCAGAGCATGTCCTTATTCCACAAAGCATCTTTCAGGTCATCCATAAACCACCGGCAGGATTTGTTTCTAGCACAAACTTTTACCAATGGAGCATACTTGTTGACAGCCCCTAGCACAATTTCTGAGACAACGTCCTAGGCTGTAGTCAGGGACTTAGCTAGATAGAAGTCCTACCAGCACAGGGAGTCTCTTAGCTCTGAGATATACCCACAGGGATCGAAGTTACGTGTGCACCTTTTAAAGGAGAATTTTGGTGCAGTTGTAGACTTAAGGGTAGATCTTACACATGCAATAAGGCAATGGTCAGACAAAAAGGCACCAGCATGGGAGAATAAATGGGGTTTGTTAACTAAAATGATATTGAAGACAGTACTGTTATTGGGGCTGATCTTGTTAGGATGAGTGGTTTCATTTATTAGCTGTGACAACCCAAAGGAGTCACAGAACATTTTAAGTGTGGTGGATGCACTGGAGAGCCAGTCTAAATTGAAATCACCTAGAATGATATACTCTGAGGATGCAGGACCCAGGATGTTTCCAAGATGTTTCAACAACTGTAGACCAGCTGACGGAGGTCTGTAGCAACCTTTTATGCATAATGAGACTCCGGTAACAACTTCAATCCTTAAGGTGAGGCTTTCAAATTCTTGTGGGACAGAAGTTGAGTCGATAATGGAGGCAGGGAATTTATCCTTAATATAAATGGCTACTCCACCACCTCTTGTCTGCCTGTCAGCTTTAAACAAAAAATAGGAGGGGTTGTTTACTTTGTTATTACTGGTTGTTGGTCAGAGCCAGGTCTCCATGACCACCAGGATATCTGGAGCAGTATGACATACCAGGCCTGTACTGAAGTAATTTCTTTTAATAAGCTGCACACATTAACATGCAAGACGCTAAGCACCTTCAGGCTTTGTAATTCTGCTGGGGATTCCAAGGGTACTGGAGGGCCTGGATTAAGCTCAACATTTCCTGAGCACAATAGTAGTAGAAGCAAGAGTTTCCTGCAGAGACCTGGGAGGAGTGTGGATAGCTGAGTCTTCTTTTGGTTGCGTGGTTCATCAGGGGCAGTATAGGGAGGCCTGAGACTAGCTCCTAGTTTGCCTGATGCCGTATACAGTAATACCTTGACAGAGAGAGTGAAGGGAAGTAGGGGACAGTATGTAGAAGGTGGCATACCTCTATGGGCTGGCTCTATTCGAGTTTCTCTTTATGCCAAAGCAGATGAATGACCAGCAGCCGGCTAGCAGGAGTTAAAGCACATAAAGGTTGTTCTATTTGATAGGAAATGGTCGGACAGGCCAACATAAAAAGAGGGCCACTCTCCAACCTAGGAGTTATTTTTTGATTCAAATTCAAGTCCAACATGCATAAGATGAGCAAAGACAAACTAAAAAGAAGGTAATATGCCCTCATTATAATACTAACACCCTGTGGGCACCTCTAGTACTTGAAAGTAGAAGTGACTGTCAGAGGAGAAGAAATTCTTGTTCCTTGAAGAATAATACTAGAGGCAGTGGAGCTAGAAGCAGTTTTTCTAATTACAACTCCTGGGCAGACTAATTAATAGGGAGTTCACCTGGCTATGGAGTAGTACTAGAGGCAGTAAAGCTTTGAAGCAGTATATCTAGCTACAACTCTGGGGCAGACTTAATAATAGAGGGGTCACCTGACCAAAAGCATTTGCCTTAGCAAGGTGAGATAAGATAGTGAACAACTAGCAGACTTTGATGCCAAAAGTAGATGGGAGGAAGGACTGACGTAGCCAGTAACTAGCCAATAGGAAAAAAAACAGATTGAACTAGGTGGAGACTGTGTGCATTAAAAGGAGGCCTGGGAGGGGGCAGGGGTGGGTCTAAAACCGAGCAGTAGTTTGTAGAGCAACCACTGTGTCATGACAAAAGCAGTTGGAGAGAAACTGCTGTGGACCCAGCTCGCCCAGTTAGGTAACTGCACCTAGCTGCAAGGTAGCTCACTGCGTGACTGAGAGGGTGATTGAATGCAGTGACGGGAAGGGACAGGTTAGCTTGCAAAAAAGAAGAGAAAAAAAGAAAAAAAACAGAGCAAGGGGAGAACAGGCTAATATACAAGGTACAGTTTAGGAACCAGATACAGGGATGCAGGCATAATTCTGCCATGCGGCTAGGAGGCTCCGGTCTCAGGCAAATGTGACTGGGCAATCAGGGAGCTCTAGACATGCATGGAGACAATAAGAGCTTACCCTGAGAAGGCACCGAATTTGAAAGAAGCAAATGCAATTACAGTTGGTAGTCCGATTCAGCATTCACACAGCCCAGAGAAGCTGCTGCTGTGCCCAAAAATAGTACCTTATCTGAGTCTGTGGTGGGTGGGTCAGTGGATCAGGCTTCTTGCACCATGGAGGTGCTGTGGCAGGTTCTTGGCTGCAGCAGTGGTCTCTGCCTGTGGGGCCAAGTGGTGCCTGTAGAGAAAGGGACAACTTATTAGATAAGGTTGGAGGGGTTCTAAACAAAGGCTCACAAAGAGAGCTGAGCACCGAATTTAAATCTAAATTAGGGGGCAGTCTCAGACAGCGACAAGGCGCTGGCTAACTCAAAAGTCCAAATGAGCACAAAGGAACAGAGGAATGGGGGCAGGAAGGAGGGATAGAAAAGATACAGGAGAAGACAGAGGGACAAAGGTGGAAAATTAGGTGTGAAAGTCAAAGGCAGGAGCCGAAGGCTCGAGACAAAGGATACACAAATTTGCAAGGAATACTGGATTCACTATCTAAAATCAGTAGCAGTTCAGCAAATGAACACAATACAGTCTCAACCAGGATTAGCAGATTTGCAAAGTAACACTAGGTTCACTATCTACAGTAAATCAATAGCAGTTCAGCATTTGAACACAATATAGTCTCAGACAGGATTAGCAATTTTAACATAATCAGTACATCTGTAAAATACAGTTTGAGGCAATATGCAGAGCAGGTGCTTAACTGGGAAAAACCAAACAGTAGTTTGCAGAACAAGCACTGTGACATAACAAAAACAGTTGGAGAGAAACTGCCATGGACCCAGCTCATGCAGTTAGGTAACTGCACCTAGCTACAAGGCAGCTCACTGCGCGACAGATATGTTGAGTGAATGCAGCGAGGGGAAAGGACAGGTTAGCTTGCAAAAAAGAAGAGAAAAAAGAAAAAAAAAACAGAGCAAGGGGAGAACAGGCTAATATACAAGGTACAATTTAGGGACCAGATACAGGGATGCAGGCTTAATTCTGCCGCACAGCTAGGAGGCTTCGGTCTTAGGCAAATGTGACCAGCCAATCAGGGAGCTCTACACAGGCATGGAAACAGTAAGAGCTTACCCTGACAAGGTTCTGAATTTTAAACAGGCAAATGCAATTACAGTCAGTGGTCCGATTCAGCATTCACACAACCCAGGGAAGCCATGGCTGTGTCCAAAAGTTGTACCTTATCCGAGTCTGTGATGGGCAGGTGGATAAGCCTCCTTGCACCATGGAGGTGCTACAGTAGGATCTTGACTGCAACAGTGGTCTCTGCCCATGGGAGCAAGTGGGGCCTTATCCGAGTCTGTGGTGGGTGGGTGGGTGGATCAGGCTCCTTGCACCATGGAGGTGCTGTGGCAGGATCTTGACTGCAGCAGTGGTCTCTGCCCGTGGGGGCAAGTGGTGCCTTTTCCAAGTCTGAGGTGGGTGGGTGGATCAGGGTCCTTGTACCGTGGAGGTGCTATGGCAGGATCTTGACTGCAGCAGCAGTCTCTGCCCATGGGGGCAAGTCATGAGATAGCACTCTTTCCACCAATTTCATAATGCAGACTACATCACAATGTGTATCACTACTACATATAAAACATTTTATTAATGTCAGAAATGCATATTTTAAATCTTCTGCACTCACATATTCTATAACAGATATGGTTGTATGGTAGTATACAGTCCTTTGTAGAATGCACTTTTACAACCTGTGTGAAAACATGTATTTGTGAGAGACGGAAATGTATTCTAGCATGTGATTTCAAACTCTATACAACTTTTCTAAACATGGTACTACAGAACACAGACTATGGCACAATCACACAAGATATGAAAGTGCAGAAAGACTGAAAACATTGGGTAGAGAAGAAGACACATTCAGTCACTATGGAAATAATTACGTTACACTGTAACGAAAGGGTCCACATTACTGTGTGCTGACACTCTACTTGTATTTTTTTTCTACACATCTGTATATATGTGAACAGAAAGATGTATATGCATGTTAGCACTGAGAACTTTGGGGTGCACTACATACAGTGGGATGTCCCCCACAGTTGCACAGCATGTGGGTGTACCTCCAAGACACTGAGATGGCAGCAGAGCTCATACAGTTGCTGAACCATGATGATGGATGTCTCTTGTGGTATGTTCACAGAGTTGTATGTTTTTTCTCTTATCTGATGGTGGCTGTTTCTGATTGGTTGTGTTGCCTTGCCCCTTCCCATGCTTGCATGTTTGTGTGTGTTGGGGGGTGCGGAGTTAGGGTTGGAAATCCTAACACCATAGTTCCCGACTTTTGTCACTTTAATAACAACCCTATCTGATGCATTAATGAAGTCTTTTGCAATGTATGTGATCGTATATATATATATATATATATATATATTTATATATATTAGAGCAAAAACTCCATTTAATGCATTAGTTGAGGTTTGTTCCACAGCGACAAAGTGAGGAAATTCGCTGTTAGGTTGAACCCCCTTGGACCCCCGCCCACCCCCAGCCGGCATTGAGTGCGCATTGGGATCGTCAGCTAACTCTCACCCCATGACATGTGTAAAGCAGCAGAAGTATAGGAGAATGGGGTGAGAGTTAGGGCTGGCCGATCCCAATCGCACCCCAATGCGGTTGGGGGGTGGGCGGGGGTCCAAGGGGTTTTCAACCCTAACAGCGAATTCTCACTTTTGTCGCTGTGGAACAACCCTAACTAATGCATTAAATGGAGTTTTGCCTCTATTCCCTTCTTTGGAGAATGATAACGAAATAGTGAATGTAATTCAGCGGGCAGGTGAGCCAAAGGGCCCGTGTTCCCCGCTGCATAATCATTGGCGGGAGCGCAGGGCCACATGATGTGTTGTGGCATACTAACAGGACAGCAATGCAAACAGAAATGCTAACAGTGGTGACATGGTAACACAAGCACGAATGAGAACAGAAAGGTAGTGCACATGGTGGCGACGGGAATGGTCTGCCACGTGATGTTGTCACATAGTAACATGGTGCCTGCAAACAGAAATGTCAATGGGCATGGTGATGTAAAGTGAAACAGTAAGATAAACAGTATTGTAGACAGAAATGGCAAAAATAACAGAAATGCAAGCGAAATGAAAACGCAAAGGATAACGCACATGGTGGCGCAGACGTCAATGGTAAGTGAAACGGGTACTGATCCGCAAGCGGAAAGGGCAACAGTAACAGTAATGTAAGCGCACAGGCTGGTTTTCCCCAAAACCTGCATTGAGAAAGACAGTGAGTACAAATAATGTATGCAAAATAATGAGTATCGGCGCAGAAAATGAGATCTTGGAATACTAAATACATTATATCTCAGGAACCGTACGACGTAGAAAAAAATTTAAAAGTCATATTATTTACAACTGTCCTGGATAATTTGAAGCTTAGCCCCATTGAGGGGCTAAAAAGTTTTCTGACTAAAAGTCCGTGATTCCCCGTACCGTTTCCGAGATACGGCCCTGGAAAGGCGCGCGAACGCCGTAATGTTATCCTATGGGAAAAACCATCAATTTTGGAGTGCTGTAACTTTGCCGCCATGTGATATTTTTTCACCAAACTACTGAAAGGCACATCTGTGTACTGTTGGCTGTCTTCCCTCCAAATTTCAGGAAAAAAGACCAAACCGTTATTTTGCAGCAGGGTGCCAAAGGATTCCTGTAATGCTTCGGGCGCCGTAATGTTATCCTATGGGAAAAACTGTCAACTTTGGAGTGCCATAACTTTGCCGCCATGTAATATTTTTTCAATACAACACTGAAAGGCACATCTGTGAGATGTCGGCTGCGTTCCCTCCAAATTTCAGCCCAAAACTCCCAACGGTTATTTTGCAGTGCAGTGCCAAAGAATTGCTGTCATTTTCCCACAGACTAGAAAATTACTGTCGCAATTTGCGAAAGCTTTCGCAAAAATTTGCGACACTTTCGTGAGCACGAAAGTAATTTGCGAAAGTACTTTTTCCAGAAATTTGAAAAACATATTTCTGGGGTGTTTTACCACAAAATAAAGACATGGCAAGCATCCTCAGGGCCCGACTAGGTGAATACAAAAAAAATTAGGTTGCTAGAGGGTCCCAAATTTAAATGCCAACCATTTTTCTGATCACCAACTGAAAACAAAATGGCCGATTTGCGAAAGTAACAGGCCCATTTGCGAAAGTAAAAATGCATTTGCGAAAGTGTTGAACTTTTTGTTAACTTTTCCCATTGACTTATAATGGGAAACTGTTTTTTGAATAACTTTTGAACCGTTTAATATTTTTTCACGAAATCTTCTAAAGGCACATCGGGGACCCTGGCTGCACGTTCCCTGAAGATTTCAGGCCAGTCACGCAAACCATACGACCTGTAGGCACGACCACAGAATTCCAGAAAAGCGTAAAACGTGTGCACAGATCACACTTAATAACTCCGCAGCCGTATATCCGACCAGTACAAAACTTGGCAGATCCCAAGGCCTATGGTTCTTGATCATAAATTCTCAATTTCAGGCAAATCCATCAAATGGTTGCAAAGTTATTAAGGTGCAAAGTTTTGGGGTTTAACATAGAAATGGCTCCTCAACCCTAACTATGGTAGCACTACCGTGCTACCATAATATATATATATATATATATTAGAGGCAAAAAAATCTGTTTTAGTGCATCAGTTAGGGTTGTTCCACAGTGACAAAAGCAAGGAAATTCACTGTTAGGGTTGAAACACCCCTTGGAACCCTCCAGCCCACCCCCCAACCACCATTGGGGTGCGCTTTGGGGTCATCGGCCCTAACTGTCACCCCCATCACATGTGTAAGGAAGCAGAGGAATAGGAGAATGGGGCAACAGTTAGGACTGATGCCTTGCTTTTATTGCTGTGGAACAACCCTAACTGATGCACTAAAATGGAGTTTTTTGCCTCTAATTTCCCTTCTTTTTGAGAATGATGACGAGAAATAGTGAATGTAATGCAGCATCAGGAGCGTGGGGCCCGAACATGTCTTGTGACATAGTAACAGGAACAGCAATGCAAACACAATGTGGAAATGGAAATGGTAACAGTAAGGAAAATGCAAGCACAAATGACAACGCAAAGGGTAACGCACACGGTGGCGTAGACGGGAACGGTAATGCAAATAGGGACATAAACACAAGTCGAAACAGTAAGTGTAACAGTAACAGAAGCACATGCCCTCTTTTTGGTGGAGAACTGCATAGAGAAAGACAGTGGCTTGGATATTCAGAAGGGTTGCTCATGGCTCAACACTGTTGCACCATGCACAACCCACTGATGTGCCCCGGCATGATATTCAAATGGAGATTGAGCCTGGCACAAATCCTGATGCGCTGGAGCGCATCAGTAATGTATGTGGTGCAGGTGGGGGGGGCGTGCCCATGCATACTCCGCACATCCCATTATTCAGCTGGGATGTGCTGATCCCATGCATGCACAACCCCTACTTGTGCTGCACACAGGTGAGCCAAAAAAAAGGGAACAATGGCTGGCCACCCACAGGTGAGCTGCCATATTGTAGGGTGCAACACAGCAGCTGCCACCTGTAGGTGGCCACCCGAGCTCCAGCTGCACCTGGTGGCACCCCCCATGCCTGATCACGGGCATATGTAGAAAAAGGATCCTCCTAAATCCCTGGTGGTCCAGTGGACTGCTCACAGCCTGATCATGGGCATATGTTGTAAAGATTAGAGGTCCAATATTCCTGGTGGTCCAGTGGACCGCTCGCAGCCCGATTGCGGGCCTAAGTTAAATTAAAAGTTAAATTAAAAGCAATCCAATATCCCTGGTGGTCCAGTGCACTGCTCGCAGCAAGATCATGGGCATAAGTTAAATGGATCTTCACATATCTGGACTGTGTAGTACGGTATGGGCTGCAAGCCCATTGGCTCATGCTGTGGACCAGTGGGTGTACAGCCCTACTGTACGGTGTCAGTCAACAGGCGGTGGGGCAGCAGGCAGGTGGGGTGCTGCTGCCCGCCGCTGACCGGGGGAGCGGGGCATTGGGGCTCAGTGGGTGTGTGGGGAGGGGGGTACCACTGGACCACCAGGGTTATTGGACCTTTACTTTTTACTACATATGCCCACAATCAGGTTGCGAGCAGTCCACCGGACCACCAGGGATATTGGACTGCTTTTATTGTAACTAATGCCTGTGATTGGGCTGCGAGTGGTCCACTGGACCATCAGGGATATTGGACGAATATTTAATTCTACATATGCCTGCGATTGGACAGTGGGGCACAGTGCCATGCTGTGCAGGGGGCGTCGGTCCCCGACGGCTGCAGCCTGGCAAATGGGGCCATAATGACATGCAAATGGCCCCATTTGCGCCTTGCATGCATTATGGCCCCATTTGCATGTGCACTTTTGAATATCGCGGATGTTGCACCTAGTGCAACAGAACTTGTGCTAGCCCATCCCACTGCTCCACTCTGGCCACTTGCGCTAGCGCAGTGCCACTGCGCCATGCACACTGCAGGTGGCCAGGATGATATTCAATGCTGCTGTGCCATGGTGCAGCTCTGTTGAATATCACCCTGTCAACACCCCTGTGCAGCCCATGTGCACGTGCCCAGGCTTGCGCCACAGTCTGGCACAGTCTGAATATCTGGGACAGTGTGTACAAAGTATGTATGCATTGTAATGGCAATGGAAGCTGAAAACGAGCATTGGAAGTACTTAATTGCAAATATCTCAGCAACCATATGACGTAGAAAAAAAAATTTAAATTTCACAGAAATCATTACTTTCTTGGCTACCGTTTTGTATTACATAGCCCATAGGGCTATGTGACTCATGATGAAAAATCTCTATCTCACACCATTTTCGAGTTACGAGCCTCGAAAGGTGCGACGTACACCAGCATGTTAGTCTATGGGAAAAAAAGTCAACTTCAGAGTACCATAACTTTGGAGCCATGCAATATTTTTTCACCAAACCATGAAAAGGCACATCTGTTACATGTTGGCTGCCTTTCCTCCAAATTTCAGCCCAAAAGACCAAACGGTTCTTTTGCAGCAGGGTGACAAAGAACTCCTGTCATTTTGGTCATAGTCTGGAAAAGTAGTGTCGTGTTTTAAGACACCTTTTACAAATTTTGCGAACGTTTCATCAGTTCAACACTGCTTTGCGACACTACTTTTTCCAGAAATTTGAAAAACATATTTGTGGGGTGTTTAACCCAAAATAAAGACATGGCTAGCATCCTCTGGGTCCGACTAGGTGAACACGAAAATAATTATGTCCCTAGAGGGTCCCAAATTTAAATGCCAAGCATTTCTGTGATCACTAACTGAAAAAAAAATGGCTGACTCACGACACTACTGGTGTCATTTGCGACACTAAAAATGGCTTGTTCGACACTTTCGCACTTTTTGTTAACTTTTTCTATTGTCTTATAATGGGAACTTGTTTTCTGAATAACTTTTGAACCGTTTAATATTTTTTCATGAAATTTTCAAAAGGCACATCAGGAACCCCAGCTGCATGCTCTCTGAAGTTTTCAGACCAGTCGCACAAACTGTGTGACCTGTAGACGAGAGCAAAGAATTAGCAAAAAAGTGTAAACGCATGTTTCGTTGGCGCTTAATAACTCCACAGCTGTATATGCGACCGGTATAAAACTTGGCAGATCGCAAGATCTATCATGCTCAATCATGCATACCAAATTCCAGGCAAATCTGTTGAATGGTGGCAAAGTTTTTAAGGTGCAAAGTTTGACCCTTTAACCTTAAATGGCTCCTCAACCCTAACTATGGTAGCACTACGTTACCATTAATATATATATATATCTATATATAATATATATATATAGATATTTATATATCTATATATATATTCTATGCAAAAACTTCATTAATGCATCAGTTAGGGTTCTTCTACAGCGAAAAAGCAAGGAAATTCAGGGTTAGGGTTAAAAGCCCCGGACCCCAGCCCACTTTCAACCGGCATCAGAGGCACATTGGGGTCATCAGCCCAACTGTCATCCCATCACATGTGTAAAGAAGCAGAGGTATAGGAGAAGGGATGACAGTTAGGACCAATGACCCCAACGCCGCACCCGCCGGCGGTAGTGGTTGGGCTAGGGTCAAGGGGCCAACCCTAACCCTGAAATCCTTGCTTTTTGCTGTAGAAGAACCCTAACTGATGCATTAACAAAGTTTTTTGCATAGAATTTCCTTACTTTTTAAGAAAGAATAGAAAAGTAGAAAGTTGCACAAGTTGGTGGGGAAGGGCCCTGCGCTCTCACCAAATTGTAAGTGTCAGGCCACATTACGCACCCAATGACTAAAAAGTACATTCACAACAGCAAGGCCAGCCACCAAACAAATGTTAATCTAGTAGAACAATAGAAAATGCTGTCCACAAAATGTAAACTGCACCACACAATATATCTGTAAAAAATATATTGTCCAACACGTAAACACCTCTATTAACATCTACAGGACATGCTGTCAACACCCTCCAAACTTCAAGTAAAAACATCAAACCGTGTCCAAGATATGACATATCAAAATTTTAAATTTTCATTCGTCAGAGTGGCACAGTTCTGCACCTGTTGACATTTAACACACACAATGACTGAAAATTACATCCATGACACTAAGGCTAGGTATCCTATCATTTTCAAGCCACCACCACAAGCAAAATGCTGTCCGCAGAACATAAACTGCACCACACCATATCTGCACCAAAAAAATATTTCTGACAAGGAAACACTGTAATTTTCATCCACATGACATGCTGTCAACACCCTCCAAATTTCAGGTGAAAAGACCAAACCATGTCCAAGATATAACATTTTAACGTATGAGATTTTCATTCGTCAGACTAGCACAATTCTGCACCTGTTGACATTTAACACACACAACAACTGAAAACTACATCCATGACATTAAGGCTAGGTACCCTATCAATTTCAAGCCACCACCACAAGCAAAACACTGTCCGCAACATGTAAAGTGCGTCATGCAACATCTCCATAATTCACATCTACCGGACATGCCATAAACACCCTCCAAATTTCAAGTAAAAAGACCAAACCATTTCTGAGATATTCAATATGAAAGATTGCTAAAATTCCCCTATCTATTCCATTGTAAAAAATCTGGCCATCTTGTCCCTCCCTCCCTCACGATCAAAGATGGCGATCAAAGAATCTCATGATCAAAGAATTTGCAGGCTCACGATCAAAGAATTTGCAGGTTCACAAAGAGTTAAAAATATTATAAATCAAAAAATTAGAGAAATTGTGGTATATCACCATCATGGTTCAACAGAATGAAGCCCCCTGAGTAAAACCCACCCTCATTTGACTTCCTAGGACACCCCTGAGCTGAGAAAATAGATTTTTAATTGGGCCATCTTGTCCCTCGCTCACGATGTATGATCGCAATCAAAGAATCTCATGATCAAAGAATTTGCAGGCTCACGATCAAAGAATTTGCAGGCTCATGAACAAAGAATTGAAAATGGTGAAATGCGAATTTTTCACTGATTTGAACCAAACCAATGGCATGCCTCGATAGAATGGACACTCCTGAACACAACCCACCCTCATTTGGGTCCCTAGCCCACCCCTGAGCTGAGATATTAGTGTTTTTAGGTCACGATGCAAGATCGTGATCAAAGAATCTCACGATCAAAGAATTTGCAGGCTCGCTATCAAAGATCGTTAGCGAGCCTCGAATTAAGATTATAAAAGCTTATAACTCTATTTTTTGACTGATTTGGATGAAACCAAAGGCATGGCTTTATAGATCAGAGCCTCCTGAGTAAAACCCATCAAAGTTTTACTTCAGAAGTGACCCCTGAGCCGAGATATTTGTGTTTTTCCAATCGGAAAATAAAAAACAAAATGGCGGACCTCGCGATCAAAGAATTTTGAAAATCCTGGGGGACAAAGATTCTTGAACTGTGAGGTTGCAAATTCTTTGATCACCAGGTGGGACGAGATGGCCAGAACCCCCATTCTTTGATCGCAAGATATACTTATAAATTTTCCCATTGACTTATAATGGGAACTTAAAAGTGCCATAACTTTTGAATGCCTTAATAGTTTTTCACCAAACAAAAAGTGGCATGTTCAGCCACCAAAGCTCTTTCAAACAAGCCATCTTGCAGAGTGGCACACCTCACAATGGCTGTGCAGGACCACATTAAGTATGCCAAAGGTGCCCCCAAAAATGGATAATTTTGCATTTTTCAGTGCTTTCTTACACAAAGACTGGCACTCCAATAGAAATACAATTTGGCAAATTAAGAGATCTGGTGTGCCCCAATTGCCTATACCAATTGTCAGGCAAATCCATTGAATGGATCCAAAGTTATTAACATCCAAACTTTTGACTTTAGTATGTAACTGGCCGCCCAACCCTAACTATAGTGGCACGACCATGCCACTATAATATATATATATATATATGTATATATATATGTAGATTTGACAGGAGATGCAACACTTTATTCTTAACTGCATGTTTTTGGAGTAATTTTTTTTTTGTTATCCTTTTCTTTTTGTGTTGGCTTGAGCACATGTGCAAACAACATATTGGGGTAGTAGCAATTTCAGAAGTGTGTCAGTGTTGTGGTGAATGCAGGGCACACTTTAGTAGGTGTGTCCCTCATTCCACAATGAGCCGGCATGCTAGCACTGACACAAGTATATGCAAAGTGCCACCAACTTGAAAGAAATGTGCCATTGCAATCCGAGACCAGGTCGTCATGCAGTGGCACAGATGACACACCTCACCTACGTGCCTTTCCTGGTGAAACATTTCAGTAAACATGGTGGCAGCTCCTGCCATCCACCACACAATGCCCAAAGAAGTCCTACATTGGGGATGCAATCCCCGTGTTGGCAGGTCCGCCAGTCCCCCACATTGTGTAGCACACTGGGAGCCCACCCCAGTGTGCTGCCACTCTGAGAAAGCTGACCATGTTGGCATGTTCCTGTCCTCATCCCACCCCATTGTGTGGCACACTCGGAGCCCACCCCAGTGTGGCCAACATGAAGCCCCCAAAAGTCATGGGGCACACTGGGATCCCACCCCCATATGCCCAACATTTGTTTGATTTCACCTGTAAAGAAAGAAAACAGTCCCGTGAGGTCCAGTTTGTTTTTTTGGTACCTGAAACAAAGAAAATGGTCCATTGTCTGCTGCTAATAAAATCACACTGACACTGTTAATGAGAAGAGGTCCCAAAATGCCTATGTTGAAAATTTGGTTAAAAAAATCCCCAATATAATTGTGTTGTGCAGTTTGTACGCATGCTAGTGACTTCACCAATTTTTCATATTTTCACTCCAGATTTCCAACATTGCCATTTTTTTACACCTCCTCATGAACAGTACAGCTGTCATTTTTCATATCCTGCCCAAAATGTGTTTTCGCACCTGTGGTGCCAAATGGCGCAGTCACTGTGCAAAATCAACTTTTGGCTAACAAACTGAGATTGCTACTGTTCATGAGGTAGGGTCACAAAAAGACCATTTTGAAATTTTGGAGTGAAAATACTAACAAACACCCAGGGGGTTAAGGTTTCCAACCATAATGCCCCACCATATGGAGACTGACAGGCATCAGGGGTGTGATTTGGGACTGTCAGCTGTAATGCTCATGCCATTTCACCCCCAACCCCACCCTGCAGCCAGTGACAGGCTTCAAGGTGTGCCTTTGACTCTTTGGCCCAAAGTTCACCCGATTCTCCTATACTGTACCCATCTCAGCATATTTCCTTATGGAATGGGGTGGGCATAAGACCCGAAGACCCCAAGGCACAATGCAGCAGTTATCAGTGTCTGCAGGGTAGGGTGAGGTGAAATGGCATGAGCGTTATGGCTAATGACCAAGAGGCACACCCCAATTCCTGTCAGTCTCTATAAGGTGGTTGTGTGGTTGGCATCAGTTCAATACTTCACAGCCATTCCCATTATGCATCTCTCTAACTCCTGCATTATCAATGCCAATGCCAGCAAGACCACATTCAGCATTGACAAATGCTTGTTTGGGTATCTGATACAGTCTACAATTTGAACTGCTGCTGTACTACTGCTTTTCAGATATGCATATGAAAAACAAATGTAACACCCTTCGTAGAACAGATTGGTATCATAGTAGTTCTGAGCTGCATAAGAAACAGAAGTGCACTATGGGAAAGACTACCCATCATGGCTGTAGTGTTTGGTCTGTTGCTAAAAAAGACTCATTAGACAGCTACTCAATGTCACTTTTAGTGAACCATGTATCACTAGCAGATGAATGCAGTACTGCTGAATCCATTTGGACAAGTTTAATCACAAAAGGAAAAGATCTATAGGCTAAAGTACTAAGAACCGCAGGAAAAGACAGAAACATGCATCTGTTGTGAGTAGCTATCTCAATAAGGTGAAGTACTTTTGCACCTTAGCTTCTAAGGCCAAAATTCAGTGGATAATATCTGCTGTCATAAGAGGTGCTAGCAAGAAACTGAAGAGTAAACTTGCCTTAATGAAGCTGCGAGTGAAAGTACACACTTTTGTGAACATGGCAGTTACTGTGCGTGCACGTTTGTGGAGACAAATGATGCATCTGATTGAACTATTTCGGAAAGTTGCATACTCTGTCAAAATGAAATTACAAGAAGTTGCTAATCTGAACAGAGACATCTTCTGCTCAATTTTCAATGGGCAGTGGCAACACACAGAGCATTCCAATGCATTTTTCTTGGAGCAATCGTATCATTCACACAGAAAAGAGGTTACACTGTGTGTTGATGAAGGTGAAAAAGTGTACAATGTCTTGAATCTTTGTCATGATGACACCATAGATGACAGAGGAGATAATACTGATTCAACAGATGAACAATGAAAATGCAGGTGTCTCACATGGTCATGTGATGAGACTTGCAATATGAAACAGTCATTATTGATGAAACTGCACAATTTGTCAATCTTTGTTTTATCACTAAAAGGACAGAAAGATACAGATTGTTCCAGAACATCGACTACTGTGACATGCGTCCATATTCTGGCTTGATGGGCCATTCTTTGACTTGCTTGAATAATGGTATGTGTTATAGTGTTTTCCACCAAATGTGCATGAAAGTTGTCCACATCACAGCAATGCATAACTTTGTTTGTAAAATTTATTGAGTCAGGCATGCTGTTTCAAAATATACTCACCTCGCTCACTTATTAAATGAAGGCGATACGTCAGGTGCTGCAGTTCTTATTAGAGAAGTACAATGAGACACAATTCATTCTGATGTACTGCCAGGGGATAATGTAGTTGGAAATTTGTGCACTGTCTCTCTTATAGATACTGACATTATTCGAACATTTGGCAAGGCCATTGCAAAGTCTGAGTCGTCATAGAAAAAAATATTTTACTGTGTTTGTGTCTCTGTAATAAACTGTTTTACAGACCACATGCTGTAACTTTTGATCTGGAGAACCTTAAGTCTTTCAATGAGAAATGGGGTCAATTAGTGGCATACCTACTACTAAAGTGTAACTTTGACCTGGATCCAAAGGTTACAATGTGTCAGTACTGCTTTACAAAAGTGAAACATAATGAATTGCCTCCTGGGTCTGTGTTGAACAATATGGAGGCTGATGTGATACCTCCACTCTGCATTGAACATGTTTGAATGGATCCTCATACAAACTATGAAACTGTTCCAGACCATTCTATGTCTAAATACAAGTACATAGAATGTACCGAAGAAAGAACTGGTCAAGTCTCTAAAGGGTTCAGTTATGTATCTGCCACTACCTGTCCAAGAAAATGTGGAAGCAATTTCTCATGAAAACAGCTTAGTCATTATGGTTAACAGTGTCCCCATAAAGTCCAAAGTAATATGGCCGGATGTTGTTAATGTTGAGAAGGTAAAAAGTGCTCTAAGATACCTTAAGCACAATAATCCCTTCAATGAAGAGCTTGATATTGATTATCTGGCCAACAATGGTGCACAGTTTGGAGTAGTGGAGACTTGAAATCCAATGACTGATAAGGTTGACATCATCACGAATGGCAATGTGTATCAACAGTACACAATTCACCCTCTACATGGCAGGGATCCAGTTGGAGACAATACTGACCTCTATCAGATGAAACAGGTTGACAGTAGTCCTGTAAGTATCTGGGAGAGCACATTAGAAGCACAATGTTTTCCTGATTTGTTCCCATGAGGGACAGGAAGATGTCTGGATGCACATGAAGTGCAGGTCCATGGTGCTGACTACTGAACATCTAGAGTGTTCAATATGGATGGGAAGATCAGGAAGAACATCCATGTTTGTCCCACCTGCTGTGGGAGAGTGAACTAAGTATACTCTTTGCATCCATAGCACATACCTTATGGCTGACAACTTCCTTGAATGGAATCATAGCTATAGAGTGTCTACAAAAGTTAAAAGAGAAGGATGAGACACTGCAGGTGAACTTGACTTCCATTCTCTCTAGTATGCGTGGTACTAAGGAATATTGGTATCGCAGACACTCTAAAGTTATGTGTATGCCACAAGAGTATGGAGCAGCCACATGGTTTGTAACTCTGAGTTGTGCTGAATACAGCTGGGATGAGCGGATAGACCTACTGAAGTGGGCTAATGCTGACATTGATGGAATTTCATCTATGACTCTCAGCGAGATGTGCTCACTTAACCCAGTGTCTGTCTCAAGACATTTTCATTGCCGTTTCCATGATATTTTGCAGTTTATTCTGTCAAAGGACAATCCACCTCTTGGACTTGTTGAACACCATTTCTGGAGAGTGGAGTATCAGGCATGTGGAACTCTTCATATCCATATGCTACTGTGGGTTAAGGATGCTCCATACATCAGTGAGAACGAAGCTGCAGAAGTTCTCAACTTCCTCAAGCGGTACATTACTTGTCATATACCTGACAAGTATGAGAGTCCTACAGGATAAAAGTTATTACAGAAGTTTTCAGACGAAAAAGGTACACACTGGGGTAGTGGTGCTCATGGCAAAAAGCAAGAACAACACAAACTGGAGGCCGGGCATTCAGAAAACTAACTATTCTAGACACTGCAGCTTATGAAAAAACAATAAATATTTATTAAAATCACATGTTAGGAATGAAACAGAACAAAGTGAATGTGTCAGGCATGTGCACACTTTGTTCTATGTTATTCCCATCATGGGATTTTAATAAATATTTTTAGTTTTTTCATAAGCTGCAGTGTCTAGAATAATTGCTTTTGTGAGTGCTCGGCCTCCAGTTTGTGTTGTTACAGAAGTGTCAGCATCATCTGTGTAGTAAATATTGCCAGTGCCCAGTGAAGAATCATGCTCAGTGGTACACTAGATGTTGCTTTGGGTTCCCTAGGCATGTGTGTGTGAGCAGGGCCACATTAATTACTTATTCTCAACAATGCATCATCACCTCATAGCAAAGTCTACTAAGAGGGTATATGAGTTACCCAGAAAGGAGAATGAGGTATACACCAATGATTACAACCTTGTTCTTCTCCTAATGTGGCAGGCAAACATAGATGTTCAGTTTGTTGCTGACAACTCTTTGGCTCTTGAGCAACACATGACTTTGTACATTACAGAACATGAGCAAATAAGCTTGCAAGAACTTTGGGAGGAACCTGCAAATACCAGCAAATCAATCACATCATGACTATGGTCGTTGGGATTGAAAACACTTTCACACAGGGAATGCAGTGCGTATGAAACCAGTGATCATTTGATTAGCACATGCTTGAATGGAAAATCTGATACTATATGTTTTCTCAGTGTTAATTACAAAGAGAAATGCAAGCATGTATTAAAGCCTCATCAGGAGATTGAGGACCTTGCATTAACAAGGCCTTCTTCAAAAAACATTTTAAGGAATAACCTTATCGACACATACTATCCCAAGTGACAACATGCCATAGAAAATATATGCCTCTTCGAGGTGGCTAAATGGAACGACTACAAAACTGATGTTGCACCTGATGTAGCAAGAGAGATTTACAAAGTCAAAGGTTTTCTTGTGAAAAGACAGAAACTTGATTAATCGATCATTGTAAGCTAACTCTCTCCACCACTGAGAGTACAGAGCATTATTACTTTGCTCTTCTGTTCTTGTTCAAACCATGGCGGGATGAGACCTTGTTGAAAGGGGACTGTGATGCATGTCAAGAACAGTTCACCTTGACATATGAGACCTTCAAAACAGACCAGTCAGAGGCATACATTCGCTGAATGGAGTTGGAAAAGGAACAGACTGAGAAGGCTAGGTAGCAACATGAGGAGGATACTCCTGTGAATTCACATGAGAACATAGATCCAGAAGGAGAACCTCTTCTAATGAATGACCCTGAAGTACTCATGGCATAAGTTGAAAGTGCAATAAAGCATGGTTGTCATGGTATAATGGATCCATCTCAAATGAAAGAACATTTGAACCTATAGCAACTTTTGGTTTCTGCTGTAACAGAGTCAGTAAGGCATGGTATGCTCAATACGAAGGGAGGGGGGAGGTAACACAAGTCCATTCAAAGTGGAGAAAGTTCTGGAAAACCTCACAAAACTGAAGGATACAAAGCAATGGAGCAAGATGGCATGCTCCCAAGGATATTAAGGGAGCTGCAAAGAGAGCTAGCAGCACCTCTGGCAACCATGTTCACCGAGTCACTCAACACAGGAGTGGTTCCAGAGGACTGGAGGAGGGCACATGTAGTCCTTCTACACAAAAGTGGTAGCAGGGAGGAGGCAGGGAACTATAGGCTGGTCAGCCTCACCTCAGTAGTGGGTAAGATCATGGAGGCACTGCTGAAAGAAAGAATAGTGGCACACTTGAAATCCAACAGTGTCTAGAATCCAAGGCAACATGGATTCATAGCAGGGAGGTTGTATCAGACAAATCTGATAGATTTTTTGACTGGGTGACATAGGAGGTAAATCGAGGGGAGCAGTGGACATCACCTACCTCAATTTCAGCAAGGTCTTCAACACTGTCCCATATAAAAGGCTGGTTAACAAGATAGGTAGTCTGGGCATGGGACACAAGGTGATAAACTGGGTTAGGAATTGGTTAACAGACAGGAGGCAGAGGGTAGTAGTAAATGGGATCCAATCTGGAGAGGGGGTGACCAGCAGGGTACCGCAGGGATCAGTACTAGGGGCAGTCCTGTTTAATGACTTCATTAGTGACATTGTGGAAGGGATGGAGGAAAAGGTCTGCCTGTTTACAGATGACACCAAGATCTGCAACAGGGTAGATACTCCAGATGGGTTGGAGAAAATGAGGAGAGACCTGAGGAAGCTTGAAAAATTGTCCAAGGTGTGGCAACTGAGGTTCAATTCAAAGAAGTGCAAAATAATGCACCTGGGATGAGGGGACCCTGGTGAGAGTTACAGGATGGGGAGGGTTGCTGATGATCACCAAGGAAGAAGGGATCTGGAGGTTATCATTTCAGATGACCTAAAGATGTCTAAGAAGAGTACAAAGGCTGCAGGGAGGGCCAGTGGCATGCTGGGGTGCATAGGCAGAGATATCACTAGGAGAAGGTGGGAGGTGGTGATGCCATTGTATAAAACACTAGTAAGGTCTCACCTAGAGTACTGTGTGCAATTCTGGAGGCCGCACCTTGGTAAGGACATTGACAGGGTGGAAGCGGTCCAGAGAAGGGTGTCAAAGATGGTACAGGGCTTGCACCAGAAAACATATGAGGAGAGATTAAAGGACCTCAATATGTTCTTGCTAGAGGAGTGGAGAGATCAGGGTGACATGATAGAAACATTCAAGTACCTTAAGGGCATAAACAATGTGCAGGGGGGGGTGACATCTTCCAATATAGGAGAAGTACAAGAATGAGGGGGCATGACCTGAAATTGGAAGGTGGCGTGTTAAAGGGAAATGTGAGGAAGTTTTTCTTCATGGAGAGGGTGGTGGACACATGGAATAGACTGCCACAGGAAGTTGTGTGAGCAACCACAGTGGATGGATTTTAACATGCCTGGGACAGGCATAAGGGAACCTTAGAGGTGGGAAGTAGTGCTGAAAAGCCATTGACCAGGTAGGGTCAGAGGCCGCAAAGAAGTGTAGGGTTTACAGGCAGACTAGATGGACCTCCTGGGCCTTATCTGCTGACAATTTCTATGTTTCTATGGAAACAGTAAGTGTAACTGTGATAACTACAAATCATTACTAATGTTTGTCAGTGGTTCTGCAGGGACAGGCAAGAGTTTTCTAATTGAAGAGACGTCACGTGATGGCTGCCTGAGCAGACGTGTTTAGCTCCAGCTTCCATCCTCTTGCTGATTTTCAATTATTAAATCGCCACAAACTTTTTCTTACCTGATCTTCTTGGATTTCCTGGATCATCTGAAGTTCTCCTGCTGCTTGGATCATAATGGATGTGGACATGAAGAAGCCCTGCTGAAACACACCGTGCTGCCCATCCCGGAGGGGGAAAAAATACCAAGCAAGCTGAAGCACAACAGAACGGGTTGGCTGGCAGATCAAGCTCTCAGGCATCCCTTACTGAATCTGGAAGAGCTTACCCCCGTTAAAGACACCCTGTAGACTTTAGTGGAAGGCCTTAACACTTTAAAACTCTCAGTCGACTCCATAAACCAGTGAATGGGGACAATGAGGCCAGAATATCATTAGATGATTGGCGGGCCAAGATTTATCCCGCAATGGTACATCTCCATCAGAGGCTTGAAAAAGCAGAAGACCGTCTGGAAGAGCTGGAAGGATGGTCTAGATGCAATAATCTGGTTCTTTCAGGCATTCTGGAGGGTGAAAAAGGTCAGTTCCGATAGTATTTGCCCAGAAATTCTGCACTTGCATACCTGGCCCCTCACCAAATGGGACCAGCTATATCATGGAACGGGCACATAGATCGCTTTGCCCAGTGCCTTCACCAGATTCACCCCCCGAGACCCCTGATCTTCTGACTCCTCAAGTATCTGGACAAATAATGTATCATTAATAAATCCCAAGAGTTAGAGGATCTGACGTGGGAAGGGAAAAAAGTCCGCCTGGTGCAAAATCTTCCCTACTCTGTTCAGCAGAAAAGGACAGCTCTCTATCCTACAGTGGCCACATTAATTGCTGCAGGAATGAGACAGAGTGAGATACCCTGCTACGCTACAAGTTTATCAAGGTGGGTAATGGAGTCAGCTCACACTGAACTTAAAAAGTTATTCCAGGATCTTTTTAAATGAGCCATCTCAACGCACTCAGCGACTCATGTGCGGTTTACTACTTCTGGATCTACAGGTGACCTTGTAGACTCAACCTTTCTTTTACATTTATTCTTCAATGGACAGTCTGATGTTTTGCCTTATGTTCTTTGGACCTTCACAGACATCGGAAAGTTTGGCTTCACCTTTCAAATATAGCTTGACTGATCTTTGCCTATGCACAGACTGTCCAAAGAATAGCAGCTAGTCTTCCCACTGAGGCTCGAGGGACAGTTTTTGTGCACACTGGCATATTTGCTGTACTGCTGCCTACACTTCAACATTACCCGGCAGTGATTTCTTTCTCCCTATTGATTGCCAGCCTTTCCTGACTCCTGTCCTCCTCCCCCCGGGGAAGCCCTCTGAGGTTACTGGAAGGTGAGCTTATTTTTATGAGGGGATGCTTTTCTGGACCTGTACTTGCAGACAACTTACAATTAAACCTACTTATTAATACTTATCGGGTATCTTCCTTTCTTGTTTTTGGCAGCCCCGGTCCAGCCTGGACTTAAACCAGTCAAGGTATTATGATACTCGAAGGATCAGTGCTGATCTCCAGGTAGGGCTGTTATGGACAATTCACCACTGGACTGGGAGTAATCGCAGTTACTGAATGTCCTCAGGGACGTAGGTACTCTAAACCTGAACATATATTTACTCCACTTTCTTCCTTGGACCTGAAATACACAGTTTACATTGATTATTTTGTCCTGCCCAGCATGCTTGTTCTACCTCCATGGCAATATATACACTTGGATGTTACTCTGATCGATCCCTTTCTTCCTTGGTGATCATCAGGAATCTCTATACATTCAGTGTTAAGGCAGGAAACTGTAGATTTGCAGAGATGCTTTAACACCTAACCGGACTTATTATTTCACTAGCAATGTTTGTATATGATTATATTTCCAATTGTGGCATTCTCATTGCTTTTTTTCTTTGTAGTTTCAGTAAAAGGGGGGAAGGGGTTGTTGTGGATAGCATTAAGTAACATCCTGACCAGGATAAGAATAGGAGGTCAGTCATTAGGACCGGGGGATTTGCTGTTGTTTGTTTGGTATTTGTGGGATGGTTGTGGGAGGGAAGGTGGGGATGTTTTTTATATATTATTGTTAATACATATCATGCTTACTCACTTGGGGAATCCAGTGTAGCAGAAAGCTGGGGAAAGGGTCTCTCTTCCATTAGGGGTTTCACTATGTACTGGCTGTACTTTCGCATTAAAATTATTATTATCAATAGGTTTTAAATATCAAGTGGGCCTTCTTAGATTTTGTTGGAATAGGGGATTTAGGGCACCTTTTATACCTATAGCCTGGGCACATTGGAATTTATGTCACAGTTTAGTTTCACAGGGAAGATATTGGAGGAGCTTATTTGTCAACATAATAGATGTGTTCCCTCTTTGGGGTAATGGGTTCCTCCTATCTCTGATTTCTGGGAATGAAGTACATCTCTTGGAATGTTAAGGGAACAAGCTCAAGGGTTAAGAAGTACAAAATTTTAAAACACGTTTCTGTCCTACATTTCCAGATCACTTTCCTCCAAGAGAGCCAATTGCTTGTTTGGAGGGCAATCTCTTCCAGAGACAGGCTGTAGGGCACTAACTACATTATGTCCCAGTAAGACAATAACCATCCGCACACTTTGATTCTTTACTTATTTATTCATATTTTGCCCATTTAGTCATTCCATTTATTTAAACCACAGTGTACTGGTCTCAAACATTCATTTTGCAAATATTTCATCAAACTAGCTTAGCAAAGTCCCATTTCCTCTAGATGTGCAACTAGCTTACTATTCACATTTGGTTTCACCAACTTTTATATTGCACAGTACTTTACCAACTGCTGTTTAGGCTGTATTTTTCTTTTTGTTTGTTTTTCTTGGCTCAATTACCTAAATCCAAATAGCAATTATCTTTCCTGGTCCATTTCAATCCACAGGATTCAACGCTTTTCTGTACCATCACGTACTTGAAGCAGAAAATCGCACTCTAAACACATTCATTACAAAGCTCCTTGCTCTAAATTCAGTTCTGAGCTGGACATGCTTCTCTCTGCTCCTACTTCCATCTCAACATTGCACCCGTAACCATTCTGAGGTCCTCCTGGGATCTGTCTATGGGCCTAATAAAGACACCCCTGATTTTTTCTCCTCTTTGTCATTGATGCTAGACCCCTATAGCCATCTTCCAATTCTCATTGCTGAGGACTGGAATTTGGTGTATTCCCCCGATTTAGATAGGACACACTGGCCGTGCTCTAGCCTTTCCCCTGTGTAATGATCCCTTTGGGATATGACTGAGTCATTAGGCCTTTCTGACCCCTGGAGACTATCACACCCCTCCATGTGAGAGTACACTTTCTACTCTTCAGTACATAACTCCTACTCCCATGTAGACTACATCCTGGTTAACTGGCTGTATCTAATGGGAATTTCGGATAGTGGCATCGAGGTATGTGTCCTTTCTGATCACTCCCGTGTATGGATGGAGGTTACCGTATTGCCCAAAATTCAAAGGGAAATCACCAGGAAGCTTAATAACTAACTCCTGAAAGATGATAGAACTGTAACCCAAATCAAGGAGATCAATTTGTCACTCACAATGTCGGTTCTATTCCCGACATGGACAGAATCTGCAGTGCCTTGAAATGTGTTCTGAGAGGAGAGTTTATTAGACTTTCCACAATAAAGAAATGCAAGTCAGAGGCCACTTCACTACTTCTTCTAAACCGTATTAAAGCCCTGGAGCAGACCCTCTCTGCTGCCTCTCCAGAGGAGGACCATGTAGCCCTTGAAGTGCCATTACTGTGACAAGATACCTTTGTAAATAAGCCTATGGCTCAAAGGTTTTCCAAACTGCTGTTTAAATAAAATAAAAAATAAAATAAAAGTGCTGAAGGATCAATACGCGGAGAGCCTGAGAGAGAGGGCTGAATATGCCCTTCTCAAGACCCATGCCCACTATGTCGAACAAGAGGATAAAGTGAGCCACCTTCTTGCCTTGCAGTTGCGACAGCAGGAGGAATCCCACCTTGTGCTGGCCCACTGCTCCCTAGTGGATTGTACCCCGAGGTTATCTCCCAAAGACATAGTAAGTGAGTTTGAGCTCTATTAATGCCAACTATATAGTCCCCCTGCTAATGCGCCATCTGTGGAAGAGCTCAATTCATACCTGGCTGCCATCCCTCTCCCAAGTTTGACACTTGACCAGCAGTTTTTTCTTAGTCAGCCTTTTACTTCCCATGAAATATCAGTAGCAATTGCCTCTCTTCCACCTGACAAAGCCCCAGGACTTAATGGTCTCTCATCTAATTTTTATAAACTTTTCTCCAAGGAGTTAATTCCTAAACTTCAGCAGCTATAGTCTTATTTTTGTGAATATTGGCTATCAGACTTTGTCCTGTTAGAAGCTTTGATAATTGTGCTGCCGAAGCCAGGTAAACCCCAAGATAAGATGATGAATTATCGCCCGATCTTCTTTATGAATTACGATATCAAAATTTTTACCAAAATCATAGCAACCCATATTGCACAGGTATGGGAGGGATTGATCAGACAGGAACAAGTGGGTTTTGTGAAGGGTAGGTCTTCCACAGACCATCTGCATAAATTATCCCATATCTTCTCTGTGTCCAGGGATTCTCCCATCTCAATGGCTCTGGTTTCCCTGGATGCAGAAAAGGCTTTTGAAAGTGTGGACTGAGCTTTCCTGTTTGCAGTCCTTGAGAATTTTTTTTTACTTTAGACTTCAGAAAGTGGATTAGGATTTTATATTTTAAGCACTAGTGCCAGAAGATATTGTAATGGATTTTTTTTTGCTGCCTTCCCGCTGGGTTCTAGTACCTGACAAGGCTGTCCGCTGTCTCCCTTGTTGTTTAATCTTTATTTAGAATCACTGCTGTATCACCTAAAGACTTGTCCCTGTTTTCTGGAATCTACATAGGTCCCTTTGATCTCAGGCGCTCCGTGTATGCAGATGATATTCTACTACATATTTCGGATCCTATTACTTCTATCCCAGTAGTGTTGTCCCTGATTCAAGAGTTTGGGAAATTTTCCAACTATAGGCTCAATTTAGACGTGATGGTAGAGATGCCTTTAAACTTGAGTCCATAAGGCAGAAATTACAGTTCACAGTCTAACTTGGGCAACACAACTTAAATATTTAGGTTTAATTCTTACCCATTCTCATGCCCAACTTGTTAAGCTGAATCCAGATGACCTCCTGATTACTATCAAGCAAGACCTGGATCATTGGTCCTCCCTTTGTCTTTCTCTTCAAGAGAGAATCAGTGTCAAGATGAATGTTCTCCCCTGTATGTTCTATCCCCTGCATATGTTGAATGTATTACTCCCCTTTAAATGGTTCAAAAAAGTATATTCCCTTATCTCTATCATTCTCTGGAAGGGTAAACCTCCAAGGCACCCCTATGCCCTGTTGGGGGCTTTGGAACACAATGGTGGGGCTTAAAGTGCCTAATTTCTTTTTGTAATGTTTAGCAGGCCATTTATCCAAGTATACAAAATGGCTTGTGGCCCCTTCACTTCTAGAAGAACCTGGTCATATTCCAATATGGCTCCAGACTGAATGTTATCTCATTGCAGCATCAGCTCTTTCTCCAGACAGTTTACTTTTTACCCCCCAAACTGATACTGTCATCACTTTGTAATTTGGTCTTATTCACTTCCCTAAAGGTTCATGCCCAGTTGTGCAAAGCCCTAAGTTATGACAACTTAAAAGATATCTCCCAGCTGATATGTTCCAATCCTAACCTTAAGGTGGGAGGTCAGATGGTAACACCGGTGGGTTTTCCTTACTTGGATGGGAAAGCAGTTGGGGACCTGGTTACTAATGGCCAACTCATGATGAGTCAGGACCTCTTAACAACACTTCAACTGACCCCTAGAAGCATTTTTTAAGTGTACCAGATTAGGCATTCACTAATTCTATGGTTTGGTATGGTTTCCTGAACCATTAATCAAAGTGAATTTCTTCATACTCTTCAAACTATGACTTGGCAACCCCACTCAATATTTCAGATTATGTTTGCCTTGTTTCCCAAGCTTTTCCCAGAAATTAGGCGACACTCCCAGTATTGTGCTTCTGCTTTCCTGAATGGCGACTTTGATTGGGAACACATTTGATCAGATCTCTACAAGTATACCACCAATGATAGGCTGCACCTTACTCAGTGGCATACCCTGCACATCTACTTTACCTCTATCAAATTAAACACCATGGGAAAGGCACCTTCCTCCTTTTGTACCAAATGTGGACAAGAAATGGGCTCATTGTTCCATGTCATGTGGGAATGCCCTAAAATTGCTCCCTTTTGGGAGCAGATTATACAAAAAGCAGACCCTCTCTTAGGCTTAGAGGACTTATTTACCCCCGGAGTCTGCTTGGTGGGAGACTACTCACAAATGACTGTTAAGGAAAGATGCTACCATATGTCCTTAATTTCTTTATCAAAGAAATGTCTGTTCCTGCACCATTGGAAAGATAGTCTGTCCTTTTCATATCCTGAATGGCTAAATGAGCTGCTGGCCAACCTATGGACAGAAAAGATGGTAGCTAGTCTCTGGGGTTGGTTGGACAGTTATTCTAAGTGTTGGGGTAAACTCCAGGTCTTGTTTTCTCTTCAGCCCAGCCCATAATCTGTGCCTAAAAATTTATATTGCCTGTGCCTTAGTTTCACTCTGGTTATCTCTTCAGGCCATGGTATTGGCTTGTTTATTCTTGCCAATCCCCCCAAAAGATATGTTGGGTCCCATTTGTCTAGTGAAATCCCATACCTTCTTCCACTCATGGTTACTTATCCATTCCTTGATAATCTCTAACTCCTTTAATTCTTGATTCCCAAATGGTGGGTGGGTGGGGGTGGTAACTGAGTGAGAGGGGAGGGAGTAGGGTATGTATTCACTGTTTGTTATCTGATGTTTGTCTGTTGACTGTGTTGTGTGTATTTCATTGTTTGTATTATTGTTATAGCTTTCTTGTTGGAAAATTTAATAAAGTTCTAATTGAAGCCATAAGTGCTGAGATAAGAAAACACTCTGGGACAACAATGTCTGTTACAGTTAGTGCTCCAATTGGGCTGACTGCATATAACATTGGTGGTGTCACTCTGCACTGACTCTTCATGCTGCCAGTCAAGCACAGTGAAAGTGGTGAGTACAGTAAGCTATCTTTTCAAGTAGCAGCTGAACTTTGGTGTATGTTTCACAAGATGAAACGTTTGATCATTGATAAGATCAGCATGGTCTCAAATGTGATGCTTGTTTACATAAACTTTCATCTCCAAGAGATTCTTGGAAATGATGATGGTGTTGCATTTGAAGAAAAGAGTATTGTGGTGTTTGCAGACCTGCAACTTGCACCCGTAAATGCAAAACATGTCTTTTCTAGATTGTCTCTACAACAAGTGAAAAAGATTATTGGGTGCAATTGAGGCATCAATCTCTGGGGGTTGTTCACCTAAGCTGAGTTGTTTGACAATATGTGACAGAGTGGGGATGTTGCTGTAAGTCATTGTTGGATGAGGCTCACATTGGAAATTTTTCTTTTCTCAATGTTTCTCTGTTGAACACATGGAGGATCAGTCCTGATGGGACGTCTATGACTGCTGCATTTGATGTGTTCAGCAAAGTCTACTCAGACAGTATACAGATAGTGTGTTTCATACCATGACTCAAGCAATGTGTTGAGTTCAATGACATAATGCTGCATAGAGAGGGACAAGAATTGCTCACACTACATGCAGTTGACGCTGTTGATGGGGTTTGCTTAAGTCGACAGATGGTGGCAAACCAACCTGCTACAATATTATGACTGGGTGACAGGTGAGCTGGATAAGGGTAATGCGGTGGATGTTCTTTACTTGGACTTCAGCAAGGCCTTTGATTCAGTGCCTCCTGGGTGGCTTGGGAGGAAGCTAACTGGTGTAGGGGTAGGGCAAAAATGACAAACTGGATTACAAGCTGGCTGAGTGGGAGGCTGCAACTGGTGATGGTGGGAGGGGAGCTCTCAACTCCGAAGCCAGTGATGAGCAGGGTGCCACAAGGCTCTATGCTGGGACTAGTATTATTTGGGCTCTTCATATCAGACTTTGCACATGGGGTGGTGAACTAGGTAAGTCTGTTAGCAGACGACACCAAAATGGGAGCAGTGGTGAATGGAGGGGAGGGATGGAAGCAGCTGCAGGGGACCTAAGCAAGCTAGATTAGTGGTCAGAGAGGTGGCAGCTGGGGTTCAATGCAAAGAAGTGTAAGGTTATGCACTTTGGTGCGAAGAACCCAAGGAGAGGATACTGGCTGGGGAGGTTAAGCTGGGGATCACTGAGGAGGAGAAGGACCTAGGGGTAATGGTAACAGGGACCATAAACAACACTGCCCAGTGCAGGAGAGCAGCTGCAAAGGTGAACAAAATGCTGGGATGCATAGTGAGGAGGGGTTTTATCCAGGTGAAGAGAGGTGATCTTGCCCCCCCTACAGGTCACCAGTAAGGCCGCACTTGTAGTATTGTGTGCAGTTTTGGAGGCCATTCCTGAAGCATGATATCAGGCTACTGGAGGGGGTGCAGAGGAGGGCAATGAAGATGATATGTGGAATGGAGGGGAGAGACTATGACAGCAGGCTGGGGGACCTGAATATGTACACCCTGGAGGATAGAAAAGACAGACGGGACATGATAGAGACATTCAAGTATCTGAAGGGAATTAATAAGGATCGGGCAGATGGGGTCTTTAAGCTAAGGGGAGGGACACCAGGGGGCACAGGCTAGGAATGGGGGGGGAGATTTAGGAGGGAAATGATTTCATAGAGAGGGTGGTAACATAATGGAATGCACTACCAGAATGGGTGGTATCATGTAAATCTGTGAACAGCTTAAAAAGGGTATGGGATAAGGAACAGGGGACAGTGAGGGTGAGGGAGGTGGGGGTGGCAATGGGATGACAAAGGAGAGGGGGTGCTGCAGCTGTAAAGTAGGGGTGCTAGCTGCACACTCGAGCAGACTTAGATAGACCAGGTGGTTTGTTTCTGCTGGCACATTTGTATGTTTGTAACTTACTGAATGAGTAAATAAACTGAAGCCTGATGTATCCTGCATAGCTGGTCTAGAAGCTGTTCTTATAGTCTGTAAGAATGCATGGATTATGCTATGTCAAAACCTTGATGTGGATTGTGGATTGGTTAATGGTGCAATGGGTCACATTATCAAATTTCAGTATAATGCCCACAAGACATTTGAAGAGACACTTGTGAAGTTTGATAATATCAAACAGCCACATCCCATTGACAGATTTACAATCAAATTTCAAGTAGTAAAGGACATATACATGACTAGGAAACAGTTTCTTATCTGTGTTGCATATGCTGTTTCCATACAGAAGTCATAAGGGCTAAGTCTGGATTCAGCAATGGTTGACATAGGTAATGGTATCTTCAAAGATGGCATGAGCTATGTTGCACTGTCACGTGTTCGGACTTGGGCTGGGTTGTACATCATTAGCATTGAAGCCAAACAACGTAGAGCTGACAAATGATGTATTGTAGAGTACAATCACTTGCAAACTCTATAACACCCAGATATACCTCTAATTCCACTACCCATGGATGTACAGTAGTACAACACAATGTTCCTCTTGAGGTTTGTGTCACACAAAAGAGTAAAAGACCAAGCAGAGATGAATCTGCTTCTGTAAGCTGTGAGAAAGAATCTACTTCACCTCATCATGGAAACTCACCTCCACCTAAGAAGTCACTTTGCCTGACTGTTGTACCAAAATACGATGACAGTACTGGAGTTAACTGCTATGCAAACTCAGCAATGCAGGCATTTCTCTATATGCCACACTTTGTTCAGACTACTGCAGCTTCACATGACACTGCTTTGTCAAAATCATTGAAGCAAATTGAGACTGATACTGAAAAACATGATAACAACGTTCAGTCTCTCACACCTTTACATCTTGTGCTGGGTAGCTATGATCGACCATTGAAGTTTTGCAGATAACATCCAGCAAGATGTTACTGAATTTATGATGGCAATCATAAACACACTGGATCAAGGAAACATTCCTATGCCACTGTACTTTGCTGTCAGTTATGTGTGTAGGTATACTTGTCTGTAGTGGTCATTTAGACAGAGAAGTCACAGATGACATGCTCTGGATTTCTCTCTATGTTCCCCATGCATGATCTGTGATGTTCAGACAACTGTTTTGAAATGCTCAATCTGGCTGGCAGTGCAGAAGGTGTGAAGGGGAGTGTACTCAGTCTCTAAGACTTGCATCCTAATCCCAGTATCTCATCCTTGTATTTCAAAGGTTTGACTCTCATGGACTATATGTTGTGACACCAGTCACTGACTTCATAGCAAGTAGAGTACTGTTTGGTCAGAACAGTTTTGATACTCATGCTATTATGTTTCACCATGGACCGTCTGCGCATTCTGGGCATTATGTCACTTGGCTCAGATACAGTACTGGTTGGGTGGACTGCAATGACTCAATATAAGCTTTAAACAGAGATTGCCTTGGAATCTGAAGGATGAATATGTCTTGGTTTTGTGGAATTACAATGACCTTCATCAAGCAGAAGAGTAGTTGCAGCATATGTGACTCTTATGTCTGTTCTATTATCAGCAGTTGCAAGAAACATGTCCTGTGTACATGGTGTGTGTTATGCCTTTGCTACTTAGCTAAGGTAGAGAAAAAAAGTTTGAATTATCATAACAACTTCTTATAAATCTACAAGTTCGGACAGGTTAGTTAGTGAATTACTGTGATATGCATGGTTGAAGCGGGCCCATAATGCGACGCAAACCTTGCAGGTAATCATTTGTTATAACACACTTAATCAGCTGTAGAAGTTTTGTGTCAGCATGTAGAGATATCAGTATACGCTGAAATATGTTTCAAGTCTCTTTGTTTTGCATTTGCACATTCCCTGTACAAAGATGTCTTGCCATGATTTAGTTCACCACACTTTGTTCATGCATTGTTTATGAACGGTGTTGAGGTGTATCAGTAAATAGGGTGATCTGGCATAGATGGTCACATGTTCTTTAAGACATGTTTCTATATCCGATAAAGACAATATTACAATTTGTTGTAAGGCTGCATAACTTCTACAACTTGTATTGTTAAAGTGCTGCACAAATCTGATAGCACATTCACTGCATCTGTGTGCTGCATAGTAGAACACTGTATTTGTAATTACACAGCACTACAGTTGCGATATGTAGCTCTGTGTTGCTTGTTACAGGTGACAGATTAACTGATCACATTTCTTTGTGATGCCAAGACTAGTCTACTGTGCCTTATCACGTTTCTTAACCGCTACTACTACTGTCTGTATTACTGCACTTAAGTATATGAAATACAATGTATAGAATTTACATATTGAAAGTTATGAATGTTACATTTGTATATGAATGCTATACTCTGTCCCATTTGTTATATTATACTAAAAATGTTTTACTGAAAGGTTTTATTAATGTATGTCTTCTTTCTTATGTAGTATTTGTAACATCTCTTCGAACTTAGTATCATACAGTAAATATTTCATGTTCATAGTGTACTGATGTTTTCATTATGTATTTAATAATGCGTTGTTGACTGTTACTGGTGTTCTTCTTAAAACTTTTCATTTACAGTTGCATATTACTAGGAATAACAGAGTCACAACATTTTGAAATAGTTATCTGAAGTGTATAACTTTTTTCCTGCATGTTACATATATAGTATGTTTAAAGTTGGTATCATTAGTATGCATTTAGTGTTCTTATTAAGGTAAACATTTTGTTATCTATTTGAAGTACCTCTTAAATGTTACTGGCTTTATTTGCAATGTATACTGTATATATGTTCACTTTTGTAAAAAAAAACAGATGCTTACGTTATATGCAGCTCAATGTATGTTCCTGTTTTTCAATAGGATCACCTTTATTAAAGGATCGAGTGTGGAATTTCCCAAGTGCTATGCTTTAAATAGTCATTGATTTTATCAGCATGCCAACTGAAGCATTGTTCTGATGTAGTATGGTTCCTATTTTTTTTCTCAGGCATTTTTCCCCCCACTCCAGGAGCATGTTCTAATTTGGCCCTATTTGAATTGACATTTTTTAAAATAAATATTTCTTAAACTTACTTACTTGTGTTTTGTGTCTTACTTTTGAATGATGGTACAGTTTGAAGTACATTTGAAATGTACTTTAGTGGTATTTGTGGATGCTACTACTAATGAGTAGGACATAAAACTCTACTGTACTTTTCATTTATAATCTCACACAGGTCATTATTTGTTCATGCATATGTAAACCAGGAATCTGACATACTACAGAAACAAGATTATTATGTTACACTATGCATATCATAACAGTACAGGAAATAGACAATACTGACTTGCCAAATGTCTATAAAGACTGTATACAGTTACAGGTGGTGTGTGATTTTATCTAACATTGAGAACGAAGTTTGGCATATCATTGGGAATTAGAAGTACAATGTGGTACCACACATTCCTTGTAAATAAATGTGGTTATACAATGTTTGAGGTGTTGTGTAACATTATGCCAAAGATTCGCACTGTAACTCTGTCACTTCAGAAGACAAATCATTTGTACGTGGCAAATAGGTCTTAGAATGCTGTTCTATCATGCAAGGCAACAATCACATAGTATGAAGTGTGACATAATACCTTTTTGAAAGGGTACAACTTTATACAGACCACTCCTCCAGTATATACTATTAGTTACCACTTCATACAGAAAATAACATATAATCAAATAGTCATTTTTTATCTACCATTTGTTAACCATTTAATTACTAAGCAACAAAAAAACATGGTAAAGTAGTATTTTGAAGGTATCAGTTACCATTGATATGAATTATTCTCTTTATGTAAGTACATTACATAGAATGTGATAGGGAAGGTTAGAAAATGGGTGTCAAAAATCCAGTATTCTGATTGGCCAGTGCACTTGCTTTAGCGGGCGGGTATTTTTCAATAGAGCCCGCTAAAGAACAAGTGCCAATTCAGGGTGCCCCATCACCAAGGGTATTCTTGGGCACCCCGAATTTTCAAATGTGCCAGCTGCCATGATTCCCGCTCGATAAGAGATAAAAAGTAATGACTAGGCCAATGTTGCAGTTTCTTCTGTGGCAAACATAATAAATAAATTAAAAAGCATATACATCCTCAGCCCTAAGAAAAATATACAGCAGAGCTTCAGAAGTGTAAAATCCAGAGCGGTAGTTCTGGTGCCGCCGCCATGATGCATCAGAGCAGCGGCACTGTCTTAGTTTTCTGTACGGCAGATGGCCATCTATCTCAGTACGGGAAATGAAGAAAATGCTGCTGTTCTGCTGCCCAGTAGCATCACCGACCCTCCTTGGTTTGTACACAGTCACCCCAAGGCAAAAACCAACAGTTTCCACTGAATTGCTTTTTTTATCTTAATTTCCAGCTCTTACCTGCAACATGAAGAGCTGCCCACTACTGCGTTCACACTCGCAACAGTTTTGTCCAAAAAATAAACAGTTCCTCACCTGACTTCCCTTACAGTCTTTCTGTCATGCTGTTCCAATCGCGATGGCAGCAGCGCCCCATTAAAAAAAAAACACCAAACTTTACTGCCACTCATGGAAGGCAGCAAGGATCGGGAGCTTGTTAAACACATACAAAACAGAAAATGGATTCCTGTTGGCATGCAATGAAGACCCTAATGAAAATGCAGCCTGAACAACTGGCCTCTGACCCATACGCTCCCAGAACCAAACTCCACTCCGTTCTCCGGATTGCAACATCTCCTGGCCCCAGTATAAAAAAAGCAGCACTGCTTCTCAAATGCTAATCAAATAAACAGTGTAGAGTATGAACACAACTGTTCCAAGACTACGGAGGAGGGGAAGGGGGACGCAAGGTTCAACTAAAAAACAAACAGTCTGCTGTGGTGGTGGTAACTGTAGTCAACCAGTTTTCCAACCATGGGATCTGCAGAAGGACAAAAAAGCCATCCTTCTCATATAGGTGGAGGAACTATTTAATTACAAAACTTATTTCAAATTAATTATTTATGAACAATTTGTCATCAATTTATTTTTTCTTTACAATGCCCATTTTCTAAGTGCAATAATACCCTCTAAGGTGGGTGGTATTGGGAAATACCGGACCTTCCAGGAGCTATAAGGCCCTCCGCCTGTGGTGCCGGGCCTCATTACACCCCTGGGCGGTCTGGTATTTCCCAATACCACCCACCCTGTCAGCTATTATCACTTGCTTCTTCCCAGTGTGTCCACACACACACATATGGCTGGTATTAAGAAGCCTTGGTACCACATGGGCTACATAGACCAGTGCTCTCTAGTGAAATAGGGATGCAGTTATAATATCTTTAAAATTATGTCTGTATGGCAACATATACTCCTACATGCAAATATTAGTACCATTATAGAGTGGTTGGGGCACTTGCCTTATGATTGTATGACAGCACAGTGCCTATAGGATCATGTGGTGCAACATGCAAACATGTATTCTGTAATGAATTAATTGCAGTGCAGGGCCTGGAGAGTCCTGCACTCCAAAATGATACAAAGGATACAATTACAATCTTGTAAATAATATGGATGGTTACATGTGCAGAGCCCAGAGGGTCCTGTATTCCAAGAAGTGAATAATGGTATGATTCTATTGTCTCAAAATGGAAAACAAATTCATAGCGATAAACTTTATTAATGTATCAGTTATGGTTCAAATTACAGTTACAAAAGTGTGGAAATGTGGTGTTAGGGATTTCAACCCTAACTCTGCATTCCCTATCCCCCACACAAGCAGTGGAAAGGCAACACAACCAAGCAGAGACAGCCATCTTCAGGTAAAACAAACAACATGCAACTCTCTGAACATAACACAAGAGACATCCATCATCATGGTTCACCAGCTGTATGAGGTCCACTGCCATAACAGTATATTGGGGGTACACCCGCATGCTGGGCACCATGGGGGAGAATGTTGTACTTAAAAGAGTAAAAACACTCAACCCAAAGTTTTAAATTCCACTTCATTTTAGTATGTGTTGGAGACAAGTTTACACATCATTTTAGTTCATGTAGCTTGCAGTACATCCTCCACAATATTTATTTCATGTAGCTCCCAATACATTTTCCACAGTATGACATTTTGAAACTATCCTGTTTCTTCTTCAGAATATAGTATAGGGCTATAATCAAATTAAAAAAAAAAATTTAATATTGTAATGCATAAGTAAAAATTATAAAATGTTACTTAAATTATTTATAATTTTCATATGTATTGGGGGAACAAACCTGCTTTCCTTTAGAATTCTATCCACCTTGTCAGTTAATCACCTTTTAGTAGTTTTTAATCATCTGTAAAAAGCATGTAAGATATTGTACATGTTTTTCATTTTTTATCAAAATATTGAATAAGGGGTATGGGGAGAGAGAGAGAGAATCAATAAGTCAAATGGCCAAAACTTCATTTAAAGCAACATATTCAAAGATATTTTAAGTATTTATAAATTTTACCTTGTAAAATCAAGATCCTATTTCTTTTATATATATATATACATATATATATATATATATATATATATATATATATATATATATATATATATACATACATATACACACAGTACTTTTCATGTCCATCAATTGGTAGTTTCTGTTGGAATAGTAAAAATTGGCTTTTTTTTAGTCTTTTTTTTTTAAATACCTTTAGTGCCATAAAGCTCTAAGCAGCTTGGAAAAAAAGCATATTTTTGTCATGACACACCGTTCTCTTGCTCGAGCTTTGTCTTCCTTTGTTTGAGTTTGTGTTGCTTCTTTTTTGTCAATAGTTTGAAAGCAGCAGTTTGAGGTGGCCGTCCAATAGTTTGCAACTTAAACTTTCTATTTTTAAATACGGACCACTGCTGCTAGTTAAGATGTACACCATGGGGGAGGGGCCACTGCATGCGTTGCACCTCAAAGTCCCTCCTAGATACCTACTGGAAGGGTGACAGAATGCATAAAGGTGCACTGAGCCCCTGTCTCACAAAAAAATATATAGTAGTAGTCAGTTGGGCAGCACTGGGAGTGCAGGGCAGTCCCTCCACACAGTAAGATATTCATGATATTACTTTCAAATTAGAAAATGGATGGGAGTGACATACTGCACACCAAAGTGCAGCTTACAAAGCTACTGGGAGGGTTGTCAAATGCGTGGTGCTTCAACAAGAGGCAATCACATAGAAAAAAAATAATGTTAGTGGTTTGTTCTGGACAATTGGGAGCACAACAATTATTTCTATTATGACAAAGTAGGAATGGATGGGAATAAAGTCAGTCCAGCACAAAAAAAGGAGTGTACTACTCTGCTGTGCAGGAATGAGAATGTAATGCTGATAGTACTCTGTGTTTTTAGTTAAAAGTAATGAATTGATTACACTATTTATCAATCCTTTTTCACAAAATAGGATCTTCTTTCATGGCAGTACCATTGTAATCTATTCTATATCTCGAGCAAGGATCCTGTTTCACAAAATAGGATTCTCATTCGCAGCAGTCTCATAGTAATCTATGGTATAGCTCAAACAAGGATCTTTTTTCATGAAATATAATTCTGTTTCATACCTGTGTCATTGCAGTCGATTGCATAGCTCAAACAATGATCCTTTTTCATGAAGCAGGGTTCTGATTCACACCAATGCCATAGAAGTCAATGCTATAGCTCGAACAAGGATCCTTTTTCATGAAATAGGATTCTAATTTGCACCATTACCCTACTACTCAGTAGTATAGCTCGAACAAGGATGTTTTTCACAAAATAGGGTTCTGATTTCTGACGCAGTTGTTGAGTACTCCTGGGCATCTACCCCCACCGCCAACCCTCCCAGGTGCCATGCATCATGGAAATTGTACTATGCAGACATTGACCAATTGAAATGTCTGAATGGGAAGACAGTGCCCTCCTATTGCAGTCAATAGTAAGGAATTGCTTACAGTGTTTGTGAATTAGCAATAGATGCTAGTACAGGCAGGCTACTGCCCTCCCATCTCCCACAAAAAAAGAGAAAATGTAGTAGTGTGAAATGAGTAATGACAGAAAAAACTCACATTTTCAACTAAGTAATACCTTACTCTATTTAGAACTGAAATGTGCATATCAGTACAGCAGTTGTCCTCCGACACAGAAACAAACTGTGATAATCAGCTGTGTCTGTGGAGCAATCTGAGAGCAGGGTGCAAAGGGCCTACACTTCCCACTAGGAAGAAATGAGTTTCTTACAGTGTTTAGAAGTTATGAATGAATGACAATAGAGGCACAGTATATTTGCCACTCTGTGGCACTTGCTCTCTTCCCTCCACCCTGCTCTCTGCCACACCCAGCCATGCCCACATTCTTCATCATTCACATTACCTGCTCTTTAGCACTTGCTCTCTCCCCCTCCTTGACATGTATCCACAAACTGCCACCATTCACCATAATTCACATTAGCTACTCTGCACCACATGCTCTATATCCATCCCTTCCCCAGTGTTTGCCCCCCGCAACATGCCAACCTTTTCTCAATGTATTAGTCACTGCGTGGCACTTGCTTATCCTCAATCTGATCTCTGCCCCAAAAATGGTGCATCCATTGTCATTCCCATTAGCAGCTCTTCATCACTTGCTCTCTTTTCCTTCTCTCCCCAATATCTGCCTGCTCCCAGAATGTGGGAAGTGTCCCAACACATTATCCACTGTGAGGCTCTTGCTCTCTCTCCTCCTTCTCCCTCATCTGTGCCCCTGATCCTGCCACGATTAACCAACATTCACATTAGTCTCTAAACAGCACGTGTTCTCCATTTCTCCCCTTCCTGATATATGCCTCCCCCCCAAAAAAAATGCTGGCATTATCGATACACATCGGTGGCACTTTTTTTTCCTTCTCCTCCACAATCTCAGCCCCTCCCTATAACTGCTGCCATTCACATTGGCCACACAGCAGCACTTAATCTCAATCCCTCCCCTCTCCTCCCCTTCCCCTTCCCTTCCCAGTGTTTGTCTTTCCAGCATGCTGGCATTGCCCCTAACCATTAGCTGCTCCTGAGCACTTGCTCTTCCCACCTCCCAATCTCTGTCCCCAATGTGCAGTTATCCACCATCATTCCCATTAGCTGCTCTGCAGAACTTGCTCTCTATCCCTCCCTCCCAATATCTGCCCCCAACATGCCTGTATTCTCCCTGTACATTAACCACTCTGCAGCACTTGCTGTCTCTCCTCCCTGATCTCTGCCCCCTCCCCAAACCTGCTGTCATTCACTATTATTCACTTTAGCTGCTCTGCAGCAATTGACCTCTGTCCCTCCCCTCCATTATTTCTTCCTCCCCAATATTCTGGCACTGTCCCCACACATTAGCTGCTCTTCATCACTTGCTCTCTCTCTCCCTCCCTGCTCTCTGATCCCCAATTTCGGCAGACAAATTGCTAGTGGTCACTAACTCTCTCTCCCGCTCTTGCTTTTGAGGTTTACTGCAGGAAAGCCACTGATACAGGATATGTTTGCTGGAACTCTAGAGAAAGAAAGAAAGAAAGGAAGGAAGGAAGGAAGGAAGGAAGGAAGGAAGGAAGGAAGGAAGGAAGGAAGGAAGGAAGGAAGGAAGGAAGCCGTTTGATTGACAGACAGTTCACAACTTCATGTTAGCTGGACCTTAAATAACTGCTCATGATCCGCTGATTGGATAAGTATACAAATTTTGAATTGTGCCATCAACTAGCCACCATTCGAACAGCAAAATAAAAGAAACACTGAATTAATTTTACAATATCGTTCCACCTCTGCACATCTTGCTTTCTCTCCCCCCCTCGATCTCTGCTCTTCCAAAACCCTGCCATTCAGTATCATTCACATTACTTGCTCACCAATATTTGCTTTCTGTCCCTCCCCTCCCAGTCTCATCACCCTCAACATGTTGACAGCATCCTTACATTTATTTTACCAAACAAATGTATTGTACTCTAGTATGCTTAAATGTAAGAAATATATATGAACAAAAACAATTAAAACTATACACTGTTATTCTGCAAAACAAAATATAACACTAGGTCAAATGCACTATTTTTTTTATAGTTAATCATTTTTATTAAGTTTGAAAGATAATAGCAGACATAGCCAGGTACGTACAGAACATACAGCATGACACATATGCATACACACTGACTGCAGCATCCTTATATAATTGACAAAGTCTGGCCCATAGAAAAAGACATTGCTAAGTAATGATACTGTAAGAAATTATACAGTGAGTTGTATTGTGGTATTGTGCCCAAATAAAAAAAAAGTATGAGAAACTGCGTGATTGCCACCGCATCTAGATTAGTTAAGGTGTCTAATATGGGCATAATGCATAAGTGTCTCCTGATACCAGAAAAAGCTTGAAAAGCACAGACATAATAACAAAATACTAACAATGTTAAGGTCCAGATCTGAATTCTTATCCAATAAGGAGAAAAAAATAACAGTCCTTGCAGGGAGGGGGTGGGTTTTGGGGTTCCAAACCATTTCCTATTGGTCTATCTACTATGTTGGTCCAGATCATTCCACAGGGGAAGTCAGCCAATCCCTGTATGTGGGGAGAGATAAGCTAAGTAAGGGGCCCAGGTAAGATAATATTGTGAGAGAGTGTTGGTAACTAAGTGGGACTGACGATCCAGTACTGCTACATTAGACAGGGTGTTATATAATTCAGAGATGGTGGGTACCTCTGTGGTTCACCACCTACAGAGGATAAGCCTCTTAGCTTGGAGGCTAAGAAGTGTCAGCCATCTGTGCTGTTGATGAGTGAACGCTCTCGGCACAGGAGGAAGGCCCAAAATCCAAACTAGGGGATCTAGAGTCAGAGCAGAGTTTGAGGCCTGTTGAGCCAGACTCAAGACAGCCGTCCAGAATGGAATGAGAAGAGGGCAAAGCCAAAGTATGTGCAAAAGGTCTCCCTCTCCCGAAAGACATCGCCAGCAATGATTATTGTCCATGAGATGCATTCTGTACAAGATAACAGCAGTGCGATAGCAATGCAGCAGCATCTTGTTTTGCATAAGTTTACTTCTCATATCTGGATACATAGAATGAGCATATTTCCATCATAACTTCCATTGATCATCCAAAATGGATTGTTGAAGAGCTTGCTCCCATTGATCTTTAGCCTGAGCTGATTGTGCAGGGAGATGATTCCTAAGATCAGCATATATAAGACTGACTTTACCCCCTTTATAGGTCAGCCATTTAATTAACAAATGGGACCTTGCTGTATCTGTCGTGTGGTGTTGTTTAATATAAGCTAAAACCGAGCTTCTGAGCTGTAAGTACTGCCAAAAGGCCTGCTTATCTAAGTGGAACTCCTGATCCAATGTTTGAAATGTTTTGATAGTGAGACTGTCACCTGTCATCAAGTCCTTTAGTGTAAAAATTCCTTTACTCTGCCATAGGGGCCAGTGCAAAGGTTTGCCATCCACTTTTATGAGTATGTTCCCCCATATAGGGGAGGCCAGAAGGGGCATAAATCTGCCTCCAATTTCTTTTCCACTAAATGCCATGTCAGTACTGAGCCTGCTATTGTTTGGCAGGAAGACAAATGTTTGGGAAGTGGATTGTAAAGTAAAACTGCTAGGGATTAGGTCTGGGCCATATACGCCTCCATGTGTATCCATTGTGGTCACTCAGATGTCTGTGGGAGGAACCAGTTTAGGGTCTGAGCTGCAGTGAATGCCCATTTATACAATTCCATCCAAAGAAGGCCCCAGCCTTCCTGTGACCAATGGGATCTAAGTGTTTTCTACTACAACAGGGTTTGGTGCCTTCCCAAATAAAATTGGAGAAGGCCTGGTCTATGGCTTTAACCAATGAGGCCGGTAGTGTAAATGGTATATGTGAGATGACATATAAAAGTTTAGGGGCTACCACCATTTTGATCATGGATATTTTACCTGCTAGTGTAAGTTGAAGACCACGCCAGCACACAAATTCAGTCTTGATATCTTCAAGAAGGGGTTTAAGGTTCAGATCCCATATTTTAGTAAGATCTACTGTGAGCCGTATCCCTAGATACACAAAGGAATGCGGGGCCCAATGAAGGCCAAGATGGGCTACCTGGTCTAAAGTGCACAAGCTATTGAAGGGGAGTACTTCCATTTTAGACCTGTTGATTTTTAGGCCAGAGTAGCTCATAAAATCTGCAAGGAGGGAAAGCAGAGCAGGGAGGGAAGTAGTGACATCCACTAATGGGACTAACAAATCATCTGGCATACATAAATGTGGGGAAAGCGATATCGCCAAAGGGAAAACCTGTTATGGCTGAAGAGTGGCGTATGGCAATCGCAAGTAGCTCCACTGCTATTATGAAAAGTAAGGGAGAAAGGGGGCAGTCCTGCCTCATGCCCTGCCCCAGAGGGAAGGGTGTGGACAGAGTAGAGTTGGTGAGGACCCGAGCCAAAATTATTTTTTAATTTACTGTGCACAGTTATTATTTATTACACGTTCATGTTAATTTAAATTTTCTTTTGTTTTCAAATTTATAAGGCTACTGTCATCTTTTACTCTTTGTATAGTCATATAAGGGAGGCAGTATAGGGCAGTGGTCTAAGGCTCTGAGCTGCAAATCTGGTGACATCCAGCAGACAAGACCTGGGTTTGAATCCCACAGCTTCCACTTGCATACTGTGTGATCCTGAGCAAGTCACTTGACCTCCTTGTGCTCCCAGGTCGCTCCTGTAAAAAAGCTTTCAGCTTAGTGTGCTATACCTGGTTAAACAACAACAAAAAAAAAAAAGCATCCTTTGACTCCCGATCTGTACCAGTCTCCAAGTTTTCATTTTTAGCCCTGCCTGCTCTGTCTGAGTCTGCCATTGACATGAAACAAGGACTAATGTTCAGTGTGGCAGCATACGTGAGATCAACTGTTCTTAGCAGACTGTGTATGCTCACCAGCCTCTTTTCCTGATAAAATTTAGTGTCCTGATCACTGTGATACTTTGTGGAGGAGTTTGTATACAATGCTATGTGAATTAAAAAAAATACACTGTTGTCTTAGACTGTTAGTGATGCTTCTTGTTTGCAGCATGACTGCAACTGTTAAGACCATGCTCTGAGACCTCAGTGTCTTGTGAGGATCAGGTATCAACCCTTTCAACCCCTGTCTTGTCTTCTTCTAGTCCCTCCTATCCTTCCCTCCTGCATCTTCCATTCTCCTTATTAATTAGGCTGAGCCAGTGGTCTGATGCTACTCCGCTAAAGCACTGTTACCTTCTCAAACAGGAACTGTGTACTTTATTTAATACTTGCATACTTGTTATACAAGTCATTGCTAAGACCCATGATGTTGTTTTCCTGCTTGTTCATCATTTTGCTCTTGCTCTTTCAAGTTGTCATGGTAACTGCTCAATGATGTTGTATTATTGTTATTCTTATCTTTATTATTAGATCATCAGTTTACAGGCCTTTGAGTCATAGACTCATTTACAAAGGCACCTCGTCAAGAGAGTAATACATCACAGCAAACAAACAGTACAGTACATAATGCTTAGATTAAAAAAGCAACCAGTGTTACAGGCATTCACTGGTGGTACACGCTTGGTAATAGGTAGATCACAGTAGTCATAAAATAGGTGCACGAGTACCACATGAGGTAGCAACCAGAGATATTTTATTACATTAGTCAGCAGATGTTGCATGAGACACCAGGTATATACAGCAAAAGTAAACAGGGCAGACCCAGCCTAGGGGTGAAGGAAAGGGGTAGGTGGGGGATTATGTGCAGTTGCAGCAGCAAATGCTTGTCAGATGACTTCTGAGGGAGACCTTGAAAGGACCAAGCTTAGTGGGGTTAGCTATATTGGCTGGGAGGGAATTGAACCAGGAGGGAGCCAAATAGCAAAAGGATCTCTGGGCCATAGAGGTTCTTACCCTGGGGACAACAAGGGAGGTTTTGACAGTGCTGCGGGTGGAGACTGAAGGGGAGGCATGCTGCAGGGAGGTGGTGACCCCAGGGGGAGAGAGCCCTAGCAGGGTCTTTTTACAAGAAGGCAGGTTTGGAAGCGGAGTCTTTCTTAAAGGTTGAGCAAGTTGGTGGTGGAGTACAGCAGGCAGGTATGGGTGTGCCTAGGAACTCCCAGCATTAGCCTGCAGGCCTTGTTTATAGACAGCTGGATTCTTGCAAGCACAGTGTTGTCGGCTGCAGCATAGATGGGCAGCCCATAGTCGATTAGCTACAGGACAGAGTAGGTGATTGCCAGTCTAAGGGCCTCTTGTGGTAGGCAGTCCCTATGGTGGTATAACAGTCCAGTCCTGACATTGACGGCAGCAGAAAGGGCATTGATATGGGAATGGAAGGAAAGTGCCGAATCAAAGGTAATGCCCAGATACCTGTAAGAGGAAACCTGCTCAATGGGGTTTTAGTGTGCTAGGCAGTATCACGAGGGGGCACCACTGGCTTTGCTTTGGCGATGCAAGAAGAGCATAGCTTTGGTCTTTTTTAGGTCCAGGACTAGCCGTCGTGATGTGAACCAATGCTTAGCTCTATCAAAAGCTTGTTGGAGGGTGGCCTGGAGTGTGTTGGGGTTGGGGTCAGTGGCAAAGAGCACAGCATCATCCACATAAAGGAGGATCTTTCTTGGGCAGGCCAATGGGAGGGAGTTGAGGTAGAGACTGAAGAGGAAAGGGCATAAAATGGAGCCCTGGGGAACCCCAGAGCGGACAGGTCGTGTGTCAGATAGGGTGCTATTGATTTTTACACACTGAGGTCTGGCAGAGAGATAGCTAGTGAACCATGCAAGGGGGCTGGGAGAGAAACCAAGGCATCTGAGGGAGTCAAGCAGGAGAGGATGGCAAACGGTGTCAAAGGCCTTGGAGACATCGATGAACACTGCACCGTCAGGACTTCCTGCATCAAGAGCAGAGTGCAGGAAGTTGGAGAATTCAAGTAGCACGGTTGTGGTGCTGTGACCTGCATGAAAGCCATGCTGTTCAGGGCACAGGATATTGTGCATGGCCAGGTATTTGGCAAGCTAGTTGGCAACTACTTTTTCAAGGGCCTTAGAAAGTGGGGGAAGGATGGAGATAGGTCGATAGTTACCCGGGGTCGCTCAATCACCACTCTTTAGGATGGGAGTGATGATGGTGGTTTTCCATGTGCTGGGGAATTGCCCCAGGCACAGAGAGTGGTTGAACAGCTCGGTAAGTGGGACCAGGATAGCATCCAATGTAGACGAATTAGCCTAGTGTCCAGTAGATCGGTGCCATGGTTGTTACTAATAACGGCTTTTTGCAGAAGGGGTTTAGCCTCCAACGGGGAGATGGTACATAGGTAGAAAGGAGGTCTCTGGACAGTGGGTAGCAGTGCTACTGGGATGGGGTCAAAGATATTACTGGGCAGGACTAAACTCAGGTCTGATAAAGTGTGGTTTAGGCAGTCTGCAATGCCAAGGGGGTCAGAGCAGACAGTTCCATTAAAGGAGAGTTGAGAGGGGGGGTGTGGAGCAGTATTTCCCATTCAGCTCCTTTACATTATCCCAAAAGTTTCTAGATGACCCCCAGGAGGAGACAAGAGCGGATTGGTAATACTGGGCTTTGGCCTGTCGAATGGCCCAAGTACACTTATTGTGCTCCGCATTGTACGCTTGCCTATCAGCTGGCTTGCCAGATTCCATGGCAATGTGCCATAGGTTGTCTCTCATTTTAAGTTTGTGAAGGAGGGAGGGGGTAACGCAGGGCATGTTTTTCTTTTTGGTGCGATTTCTAGCGAAGGGGGCATAGAGGTCACAGGCAGTGTTAAAAGCGTGAGTGAAAAAATCCAGTGCCTCATCTATGGATGGTGCAAGCCTGATTGGGGACCAATCCAGTTGTGAGAGGTACAGTTTAAGGTGATGCAGGCCACCTGGGAGTAGGTGATGTCGCTGGGTGGTTTGTGGTGCAGGTTTGCTGTTGGCAGCGGACCAAGAGAATATGACCGGGTAGTGGTCACTAAGTGAGTTTGGAAGTACTCTAGTATCGAGCACCTTCTGGGGGGCGGTTGGTAATGGTGATATCCAGGAGGGTGCTGGAGCCAGTAGAGGGGTTGAATCTAGTTGGGGTGGTGACAAGCTGGGACATGTCAAGGGCGGCAAAGATATCTCTGGTTTGGGATGCCATGGCAGACAGCCAGTTGATATTCAGATCACCAACAATTATCTGGGCCATTTTGGGCAGTAGGCCAGAGAGGTAGTCAGCAAGTGCCTGAATGGTGACGTCTTGCTTTCTGGGGGGAATATAGGCAACATTGAGAAAAAGTGGGCCCTTACCAGGGTTGGGGGAGATTTTTAGTGTGAGGGATTGTGCCCCGTTATCAAGCTTGGGTGGTGGAAGTGCATGTCCAAGGAGGGAGTCACGCATATAGGCAGCACAACCATCTCCATGCTTACCTACCCAATCTTCCCTGAAAAGGGTGTAACCAGGGAGGGAGACAAAGGAGACAGGGGTGGATTTGGATAACCAGGTTTCGACAAGTGCGACAATGTCCGGTTGGTGCTGAGTAACCCAGCATTGGAATGCAGCAGCCTTCTTAAGGAGGCTGCAAATATTCATAGAAGCTATGCGGAGTCCTTGAGCCTGGGCAGGCTTGTTCATAAGGTTGGGCACTGGGCCAGGGTTTGGATGAATGTCACCTGATAGAAGCAACAGGAGGGTGATTAGGCATACCAAAGCATGATAGTGATTGTGGCATCTCCCCTTGTGACTGGACACGGGGCCGGGTGCTGGGGTGCAAGGGGTGGGTAGAGTATGAAGGGTGGGAAAGGCATTGAGGAGAAGAGACCAATGTATGAGTGGGAAGTAAGAGGTAGCAGGGGTGGAAGTGTGCGGTATACCAAGGGTGAGAGGTGACCGAGAGTCGGGGGGGTCTGGAAGAGGTGTTGCAGATAAGAGGGGGGTACTATGCATAGAGAGTGATGGTCCTAAATAAGGTGGGGCTGGTGTAGGAAGTAGGAGGAGGACCATAGTCAGTGTCATTGCACTTGATCCCAGATGCATTGAGAATGACAAGTTATTTGAGCACGAGAGAGGATCATCCCTTTAAGAAGTTACAGAAAGGAGAGCCCCTTTAAGGAGTTGCTGTAATTGACTAGTGTGAGGCCTCAGGGGGTGGGGATCACTGGGGAAGTGTACTGAATAAAGGAGGGAGGAGGGGGAGGGGGTGGCCGAAAAAATTGTCCTGAGAGTAGTACAGCAATACAGTGGCCGAGCTGTGTTTTGAAAAAGGTGCCTTGTATACTTTCTTTCTCAATGGGGATCTGCAGCATCCAATCAGGAAGCAGCCACAGTCCCCAGGAGCCAGTCCAATTATGGGGATTGAAGCCTCACAGCTCAGAGCTAGGAGCTGACCAAATGTGCCTGCTTTCCTTGGTCAGGGGGTGGCGGGCTGGATGCAGAGGTCTGGCCGTCAGCAGGTAGCAGTGCCAGGGCCACTCAGCTGAAGTGAAGAGTCTGGTTTTGGCTTGTGCTTAAAATAGAGCAGAAAAAAGGCAGGCCGTTAGTTAAAAAGTCAAAGACAAAGGTCAAATAAATTGGTGGGAGGGCCTTGGGCAATTTAGTGCTCAGGGCAGAAGTAGGTGCAAATAGTAGGAGAGAAAAGGTTCCTGCAGAGAGGTCTGGTCAAAGGTGCCAGGTGTCAATTTAGCAAAACAAAAGGCTGATTCAGGAGATTGGGGGGGAGGCCCCTTGAATGAGACCAGGGAGAGCTGGGAAGCAGGCGTGTGGTGGAGAGGACTCAGCGTAGTCTGGAATGGGTAGAGAAGATAGTCCAAAATGCCAGGCAATATTTACAGAATGTGCTGGTTTAGGGGGTGCCAGGAGAGGGAATCAGAGGTCCAATAGATGGCAGAAAACATTGTGAGAAATAGAAAGAAATACAAAAGGGAAAAAAGCAAAATCAAAGAGGAAAGCAAAGAAGGCAGTCTGAGGATGAATGAGAGGAACTGTGGTGGGAAAGATGTGTGAGAGAACAAACAGCAGGCATTAGTCAGTTCTAGCTATTCTACAATATTGGGCAATTAACAGAAAACATTCAGTAGTGCAAGCAGTAAGCTATATAAACATCAGGCAGTCAGTTAAAGTTTGCTACAACTCTGCTATACTCTGTTAGGCAATTCCAACATATACAGTGCAATAGTCTAAAGGTAAAATGTTTAAACAGTAGAAATATTCAGTAGTGTAAGACATAAGTTATATAGAAGTCAGGGCTAGCTAATACAGTAGGCTAAACAGCAGAATATTCCAAGAGGAGAGAAAAAAAAATATATATACTGTATATATATTTCCACATGAGCAGTAAATTCTGCAGAAAAAGATTGTCCAGAGAGCAGTACAGCAAGGCAGTGGTAGAGCTGTGTTTTGAAAAAGGTGGCTTGTAAGCTTTCTTTCTCAATGGGGATCTGCAGCATCCAATCGGGAAGCAGCCACAGTCCCCAGGAGCCAGTCCAATTATGGGGATTGAAGCCTCACAGCTCAGAGCTAGGAGCTGACCAAGTGTACCTGTTTTCCTTGGTCAGGGGGTGGCAGACTGGATGCAGAAGTCCATCTGCCAGTAGGTAGCAGTGCCAGGGCCACTCGGCTGAAGTGGAGAACCTGGTTTGGGCTTGTGGCTGCTTTCCTTGGTCAGGGGGTAGCGGGCTGGATGCAGAGGTCTGGCCGCCAGCAGGTAGCAGTGCCAGGGCCACTTGGCTGAAGTGTAGAGCATGGTTTGGGATTGTGGCTGCTTTCCTTGGTCAGGGGGTGGCAGGCTGGATGCAGAGGTCTGGCCGCCAGCAGGTAGCAGCGCCAGGGCCACTCAGCTGAAGTGGTAAGCCTGGTTTGGGCTTGTGGCTGCTTTCCTTGGTCAGGAGGTGGTGGGCTGGATGCAGCGGTCTGGCCACCAGCAAGTAGCAGCACCAGGGCCACTCGGCTGAAGTGGAGAGCCTGGTTTGGGCTTATGGCTGCTTTCCTTGGTCAGGGGATGGCGGGCTGGATGTAGAGGTCCGGTTGCCAGCAGGAAGCAGCACCAGGGCCACTTGACTGAAGTGGAGAACCTGGTTTGGGCTTGTGGCTGCTATTCTTGGTCAGGAGGTGGTGGGCTGGATGCAGAGGTCCAGCCGCCAGCAGGTAGCAGCACCAGGGCCACTTGGCTGAAGTGGAGAGCCTGGTTTGGGCTTATGGCTGCTTTCCTTGGTCAGGGGGTGGCAGGCTGGATGCAAAGGTCTGGCTGCCAGCAGGTAGCAGTGCTACTCCCCTTTTCCTCCCCAATACATACATAAATAAATGTATTGGTGTAAAGAAACTGACAGAAAGTGTCTGAATCTAGGCCTACTAAATAAATACAGCACCAGATCCATTGCATATTATATTGACAGTGTATATGAACTCCTCCACAAAGATCACAGTGATCAGGACATTTAATTTTGCATGGATATAGACTGCTCAGTGTAAGGAGTCTGATCTTACTGGTGCTACCTAGATTGTTAACTGCAGCCTGCAGACACATTAGCCAGAGAGCAAATCATTCCAGAGTCTAAATGAAATTGGTAATGCACTCCAATGGATTATTGGTGGTTCTTATTGAAATGTATTGCTTGCACTGTCACATACTGGGCTGAATATTTTCCTTGAAATGAGTGTCAGGCAATATTTAGTCTCAGGTCTGAATGTCTCAGGGTTTTCACCCCTAATCTGAAGCATAACATCTGACTTAGGCATGAAATGTGCTCGGCACCTCAATTTATTTTTTAATTTATTGAAGTCTTGGAATTACAACCCTTTGAGTCAAAGACTGTTTTGCAAAGGCTCTACGTCAGATTTACAAACAGACAGGTTAGAAAAAAAAAATTACAGCAGATTAATACATTACACTATACATAGGGTACGAGTATACAAATCATACAGTACATTATACATAAGTGCATCATAAATGAGGGTGGAGTGCATGGCAAAGAAACAGCATGGTGAGTAGATTTAAAACAGACAGGATACAAAACGTTACAGGAAATGAATACAGTACATAATACATACGATAAGAGTATACAAGTAATGCAGTGCATTATAGATAAGTGCATCATAACTGAGGGCAGAGTACATGACAATGAAACAAACATGGTGCAGCCAGTGCTAGCTAACTATATAAACAGATAGGAAATTAAAGAAAAGAAAGGGAGACGAGAAGGAATTCAGTTAAGGAGAATTTATGTCAGTGGAGATCTTGGACATTATTTTCCTTGGAGAAATGCAGGTGCTCTTCTAAAAAATTTCTTTATTTAAATATTTGGTTAGGTGGATACATACTGTAGAGCTGGTTAGCTCATTTCCAGGTATGTCCCTGTAGAAAAGGGAAGGGATAGATATACAGGATTGTACAGAAATACAACTATAGTCAAGAACAACATGGACAGCAATAACCAAATACAAGGCAGTTCAGTGCAGCAAAGAAAACAAACAGTGCATTGGCCAGTACCAAAGCATTTAAATGCCCTAAGCTGACTGAGAAAGAGGCATACATTTTGGCCAGCATGGGGTTTTCTTTCCAGTGGCGAAATATGTGGTCACTGGGCATGTATTTCAATAGAGAATAATGGGCTGTGGTAAAATACAATACATTCCTGATACTGATTTAGAAAAATATGACAAAAATGTCTTAGTTGAAAAGAGTGTTAGTGAGCACCTTAGTATCAGGCCTGATTGTCTATTATACTCTTTATTTAAAGTAAGAAATACTTATAAAATACATTAACATATTTGCAAGGCTTGAAGTCCGTGTCTCAAATTACAACTGTGCTGAATCTCAAAGCAGTAGATTTATAGCTGGCCAATATATTAATCTGTAAACATGGGACTAATTCTGGGCTAAATTTCTCTATGAAAATAAAATGACTATTACTTAAATATCCTAACTCAACTGTTGTAAATCCAGAGTAAGAATTAGTTACACAAGAATTCACATTTCTCCATGGTAATGGATGACTGATAACCTTAAGTGTTTCAATGAGTTGACTGCCAAATGACAAAATATTTAATTGGACATGGGGCCACCCTGTAGTGGAGCAGGCTGCCAAACAGAGCCTGTATCTGATTCTTGAGCTAGATGCCCATCTGGGCTGGCAGGATCCTCCACTATGTATGTGATTTGATGTGCTTGAGTTCCAACAAAAGGGTTGAGAGCACCCCCATAATGATGCCTTGCAGATGTGCATGCATTATGAGAAATAACTGCAAAGATGAGTGTATGGCATACATTTGTCTCTTTGAGTGGGAGGCGGTTGCTGGTTGGGTGAAGATAAAATAGAACAACAAAACATTTAGCTACATTCATGATGTCTTTGTCCCCTGACTACCTGCACATTGAATATTGGTGGTTCCTGCTCACTGGTTACTTTTTAGACCGTTAGATAAAGCCCTGTTATAAAAAGGTATCCAGAATGACTGCATGTCAAGCGATTGTGGACACAAAAGGATCTAGACACAGATGCAGGGTAGAGGTGTGGGAGTTTGGAGGTGTGTTGGAGTACAAAGAGGCAATAAAAATAATCCCTGATCATATGCAGTGACAACATTATGAACTTATTTCAAGTACAGAAAGGTAATTACAAAAATTCCTTGCACATGTGCATTGACAACAATATAAATGTATTTTACTATACATGTTTAAAACAGCACCTGCTTGTCATTGGATCTCCTCATCCTCCACATAAGACCACAGTTTCTTTTTTTTTTGGGGGTGCTCAGTAGGCAAATGTTATTAACACTAGTACATGAGCAGACACGTTTTATATTATTTCCTTGTTAATATATAGATTTTAAAATCTCCTTCATTTCCAGTATATTTCCAGTAACGTTCCCTGTTTTTCTCAGCAACCCTTGCTGCTCCCCTCAGAGATGCTCCAATGCACACCCACGCCTGCTAGAGCCCCACAAATGCACACTTATGGGATCCACTTCCCCAGGCCTAGGTGCTCGCCCAGACCATGTTCATATTTTTGGACCCTTTCCATGCCAGCTCCCTTTTCCTTTACCCCACCACCTTGTGCCTCCCCCCCTCCCCCTTTCCCTGCTGCCTTGTTTCCCATAAATTAATCAGCAGAGCATCTGGCTTGGGCAACTTCACCATCATATCCATCAGCAAATACACTAGTTGGGCTCACCTTATTCTCCAGATGTCCTTTCAACAGACCTTTGCTGCCCCCAGGTTCAAACACAGCTGCTGCCCCCAGAGCTGGATAGCCATCTTCTCTTTACCCAGTAAATAAAGGAATAGTCATATTTCCAGACATTTCTCCTTGGGGCTGATTTGCAAGAAAACAAAACAGCATTACTCCAGCACCTTCCAGATGTAAGACTTGTGGCTCCCTGATTTCCATCTACCTACCTCACAATTAATTCTGCTGACCATCCTTTCACTGCTGTTTCTGATGCGGCACCTTTTTATAAAAGAATGTGATGCAAATGCTGATGCATTCTCTCCTACAAATTCTACCACCTTCCTGAGTGCCACTGTGATGTGGTACTGTAGGTAACTATTAACCTATTCCTGTGGATGAAAAGTGTGGCCACCACTTCTGGACTGATCACCATAAATCACAGCAGAGCCTGAACTGTACATACCTACTGTCTACTTCTTGAATCACCAACACAACACCTTTCCCCACCTGTTCCATTTTGGATCTGCCCAGTAGCAGTTCTATCATACCTTCCTGCTCTGTTATCATATCCCTGTCCAAATCTCTCCTACCTCGTCCTTTTCCCTGCCCCAACCTCAATCACCCTAAAAGCCCCATGGAACATGAAACATCACTAGGAACAATGCCCAGGAAAAATGTGCCTCATAATGACTCATGCATATCTTCCCTAATGCTCCTACTATCCTGCTAAATGATAGCTGTGTAATTGGCTTCTTGCTGTCCATACCTCTTCCTCTTATATTCTCCCATCCCTGCATCATTTTCTTACCATCTACAACTGGCAAGGAGCCTCTAACCTGCTTATCACAGAAAGGGCTGCCAGGTGTGCAAACACCGCGGAATGCATCAACCCTTCCTCCCACATCTGTGCTACAAGCCAAATGACCAGTTTGGCCCTAACTGACCCACATACTCCTATGTCTGCCTTCACCTTGAAAGTGTGAAATGCCCTCCATGATACTGTGTATGCCCTCAAAGTCACTATTGACTAAAAGTTGCAGAGCAGAAGATGGGCCCTGCCCCCCCAATCTCCCACAAGTGGTGAGGCACTTCTATTCCCTGTGCCTCTGCCCTGGTACCAACAATAAGAACCTGCCCAACTGAAGACAAGAAAGGATATCAGTCATCTTATTTTTATCCCTTCAATATGCCTCAGCTTAAAAGACATATTTAGCTGCAGACCACACAAAAGGAGATGTAGAACCACCCTTAATGCTTTCCCTGACTTAGTTGACTACTTGAACAGCAGCACCTTGTCTGGAAGCTGCCCCCCCCCAAACCACCACTGCTATTCATTTTGGGAAAACATCTAGCAATGTTATGTCACTAAACAGGTTCTGTTCTTCCATTCTGTTGGTACTCTGCCTCTATTCACTTCCCCTTGAAGTATGCTCCCATTCCAGGTGCCCCTGCTGTATATGTATAGTACTACAGGTCAGTGTTTCCAACCCACTTGTATTACTAAAAAGTCAACCCATTGTACCCCTTCAATAATGCCTCCCACATGATCAAGTCTTTCTTCATGTCCTTTGTTATATCCATCTTGTGGTGTGAACTCCTTCACCTTCCCTGTCACCCTACCCAGCCTCCACAAGCACGCCCTTTCCAGTGAGATTGCTTTACAAAACATGCAAAATTGAGGTGCTTCAGTATGATCATACAAATGCATGAAGATGCCAGCAGATAAAGGCCTTACAGTCTATCTTGTCTGCTCGATTGTGCAGGTCAACCCCGTGTCTACAGTGGGATCTTTCCCCTTCACAAGTCCCCTCAACCACCCTCCGTTCACCCCTCCCCACCCCACCAGCAATTTTATTCTTCATTCTGCCCAACTCTATGTTGAAGCTATCTACTGTTTTCATGGAGACCACCTCCTCTGGCAACTTGTTCCACTTACCCACCACTCTCTTGGTGAAAAAGTGGCTTCTAATCTCCCTCCTGAATCCCCCCCCCACCAGCTTTATGCTATGCCCCTTAGTGGACATGTTGACATTAAGACTGAAGAGGCCATCCATATTAACACCTTTAAGGTATTTGAAGATCTTAATCATATCCTCCTCTCCCTTCTCTCCTCAAGGGAGTACATGTTGAGCCCCTTGAGCCTCTCCTCATAGGTGTTGCTGTGCAGGACTGGGGTCATTTTGTTTGCCCTTCTCTGGACTATCTCCAGCAAGTTGACATCATTCTTAAGATAAGGGCACCAACACTGCACACTGTAACCTAGGTACAGTCTTACTGGTGACCTATGCAGTGGTAGTAAGACCTCTGTCTTCCTGCTGGTAATCCCCCAAGCTATGCAGCCCAGCATCCAATTTGCTTTTGCAACAGCTCTCTTGTGCTGAGTGTTTCAGGTCACATCTGAGGACAACACGAGGTCCTTTACTTCCTCAGACTTGGTGATCTGCACACCGCTCAGCTAGTATTTGGTCTCTGGGTTCCTTGCCCTGAAGTGCATAACTTTGTACTTTTTAGCATTACACCCCAGTTGCCCAATGCCACACCAATTTTCTAACTTAGCCAGGTCTTCCATTAGTTCTGTTTCTCTTCCTTTGTGTCCACCCTCCCACAGAGCTTTGTGTCATTCATGAACAGGCAGATTTTACCCTTGATCCCATCTGCTATGTCACTGCTGAAGATGTTAAACAATGCTGGACCAAGCACAAACCCATTAGAACCCGACTGGTCACTGGCCTAGCTTCTGAGCATTCCCTCTCCCCAATCACCATCTTTTGGTGTACATTCTTTAACCAGTTTTTGACCCATTCAGTGAGTTTGGCCCCTACCCCAGATCCTCCAGCTTCCTGACCAATTTCTTTTGAGGCACAAAGTCCAAGGTCTTGTTGAAGTTCAGATACAGGACATTAGCCACTTCACTCCTGTCCACTGTCTTGGTCACAGTTAAAAGATTCTATCAGAATAGTCTGGCAGGACCTCCCTGACACAAATCCATGCTGTCTTTCATCTTGCAGCCTAAATTTCCTGGAGAAAGCACACCAGTCTCTCCTTCAGAATAGTCAGCATCGGTTTCCCCACTATTGAGGTCAGACTGATAGGGCTGTAATTCCCTAGTTCATCGTTTGGACCACTTTCATGCAGAGGCACTGCATGTGAAATTTTCTAGTCACAGAGCACACTCCCGGACTCCAGAGAGGTGTTAATCAGGTCAGCTAGGAGGGCCTTCCAGTACCTCCTTCTGTTACCTTAAGACCCTTGGGTGCACTCTATCTGATCCTGAGGACTTGTCTACCTTCAGGGCCTTTATGCCCTTTAACACATTGTCCACCTCTATTACACCATGAGTGATATCCCCACCACCTGTTCCCTTGTGGCACAGGTCCATCATTCTCTCTAGTGAAAATGGAGCAGAAGTACTTAAGTGCCTCCAGTTTCTTTTCACTATCTTCTGCCAACCCCCCTTCCCTTCTTAACCTTACAATTTCATTTTTAGTAATCCTCTTCTCCCTTATATAGTGGAAGAAGGCTTTCTTGCCCAATTGTACTCCCTGCGCCAGCATTATTTCCCTAGTAGCTGCTGTACTACCACTAAGGAGACCCTCTCCTGCCCTTCACCACTGCAAACAATTCCTTCTGCTTTTGCAGTTTTTTTTCCTTGGGAAGCCAAGACTGCCCCCTCACTGTATCTAGTTCAAGCTGTATAAATTTCAACACCCTTGATGGGCCCATATTTTAACTTTCACCAGTGAGACTCCTAAGTACACACACATCTCCCCAAACTGATTAAGTGTTACCCCTACCCCTTACTTCCTTTCCCCTATAAACAGGACGTCATTCAAATAATGCACTTACCTCCCTGCTGACACTCCTCTCTCTGTACACATATTCAAGCCACATACTGAACACAAGAAATGTGACACAAGCTACAAAGCAACCCATTGACAGTGTTTTGTCAAAATTATATTTTCCATTGCACTTAAACCCCACATGTCCCAGTCCTCTGGCCTGACTGGGAGCTGCCTGAATGCCAACTCAGTGTCACTCTTTGCCACCCACTGCTCTTCTCTTGCTTTAATAATCTCCAGCACCTGGTTTAGCATCATATATAACACTGTACACTGTTCCATCCCAATGTAGTCATTTACTGACTCCCCCATCATGTATTATAAATGTTGTGGCCACAAGAAGGATGCTACACATTAGTGTCTGGGCTCTTAAAACATTTCAGAACAAAGTCCCTTCCTACATCACCTCCCTTTTTCATCATTATCATAGCTCCTACAACCTTAGTAAAACTGATTTCATACTACTAAACGTACCCAAATTCTGCACACTTTATGATAAAGTTACATTAGCCATGTAATCCTGTACACCTGGAACAAACTACAAGCCACATTAAAACTCCCCAAACCGGTCTCCTTAAATTTATTTAAAACCCTGGCCAACAAAGCGCTTATGGAAATCTGCCACTGCCAAAGCACCTAGTCATCCTCCTAGTGGACAAACCATTATAGTCTCATAAAGCACTTGAATGTAAACTTCTTTCATGTTTCCCCTTTTCTCCTTTCTTGCCTGTTTGCTTAGTTCCAACTTCCAGAAATGTATATGATTTAGCCATAACTCCCCTTCTACTGTACATTGTTTACCTGCCTCAACACTGTTTGAACTTGATGTATCACAATTGTATTATATTGTATTACTGTACATTGTTTACCTGTCTCAACACTGTTCAAACTTGATGTATCAAAATTGTACTATTTTGTACTATATTGTATTGTATTGTATTGTAATGATGTGTATACTTTGTACCAAGTTGTCCTACCAGGACCTCATTGTAAATTATTATGCTCAATAGAGGTTTCCTGCAAATAAACTTGAACTTGAACTTGTATCAGCCAGAATTTCTCGGTGTCCATTTTTGGCACCAGCCCTGGCAATGACACACAGAAATATCAAATAGTTCCTCCACCCTGCCTACCTTCACTTCCTTCTAGATCTTCTCTGTTATAATGGCCTCTTTATCCTTTACTGACTTAAAATTTACTGTTTTCATGGCCTTCCTAGGCCCTTCATATTGCATGTGAGCACACTCCATAAACCCCTTCCTCAATGTATGCACTTCTCCTCTGTCTGGATACCACTCCAGTATTTTCAGCAGTGGTCCCATTCTAATCAGCATCCTTGCCATCAAAAATCGCTTCACTTTCTTCAGATCTTTCCTTCTCCCCTTATCATCTGCTGTTACCTAAGAAGTCAAAAACCCTCTGCCAGCCCCTCTGCACAAATGCTCTCCCTTGGCACCTCAGGTCTCTCTGAAAGGGATGCCCCATTTCCATGCCCCCTCTTCCCTGCATATGACCAATGGATGCTGCTCTGCATATCTAGAGCAGACATACAGGAATTGATCATTTGTCCAGGTACAGTGTGCCCTGTTGTACTGCAGCAAAACTTTTCCTGTCCTCTGTTGTCCCCACCTGTACCTCCCCAACCCATGTGGGCTATGATGACATGATCTCAAATCATATGTCTGGGTGCTTAGTGTCCCACCAAATGTCCCCATGTGATGCCATTCATTGCCTGAATTTCTCATCATACTGCAACCACATGAGCCCCCCACCCCTTACTATATAAGCACTGGGCACTATCAAAGAACTGGAAAACAAATGGGTGGCCTGTTCTGGCTGTTTCTCCAATAGGATATCACAAAATTATGGGAAACCAGTTGCCCATGCTTCTAAGGTCTTTCCTTTGTACCTTTTAAATCAACAATCAATGTACTCCCTAACCTCCAGCTGCTTTCCCAGCATAACTAATGCTGCTACCATTTCTAGTTTACCAGTCCTCTTCTGTTTGTCTGCCTTCTTTCTTAGTCTCATTGTCCGCTAATGTAAATATATGAACATACTCCCCCTTCCATAGAATTTCTTTTAAGGTCAACAAGGCTTGTTTCCTCAGTGTGACCCCTCAACTGTCCCACACAGCACCCACCATGATTCCCAGCCCCTTTGCTTCCCTGTTCCCCCATTGCTGCCTCCTTTGTCCTGACCCTGCTGTCTTCAGTTTGAAATCCCACAGCAGCCCTTTTGCCTCCCTTAACCTTCCTCCCCTTCCCCTATCAATTCCTCCACATACATCTTCAAGCACCCTTGGAGTGAGAAGTCAACAGTGTCACCCTTATTTGCCTCTCCTCCCATCCCTGTAACTGCCACCAGTCCAGCTTCTTCTTTGCTGGTTTGTTCCCAGTCCCCTGTGCCTTTTCATCAGCCTTTCTCTGGGGCCTTCCTTTTTCTTTGTGCCTTACAGTCGATACCTCTACCACTATCATCCTCTGTACTGCAATCTCCTTAAGGCATCCTGCTCCAGGTTCACCCACAAGTCAGCTAAAGAAAAGACACCACCATCAACAACCATGCAATGAAAACAGCTGAAAGGTATATCACACTATGCCAAAATGCTGCACTTCAGACATAGCGTGATTTATTTTTACACACCACAGCCTCCATGGATCCAGCTCCAGGAGGAAAGGGATGAAAACTTGGAGGGGCACAACTCAGGGTGGGGGAGGTATTCAGTATACCAACTCTGGGTGCAGACACAACTCAGGGGGTGCAACTCAGGGATGAGGGATTTAGTATTCCAACTCTGGGGAGGATGCAACTCAGGGCGCAACTCAGGGTGGGGGATTTACTATTTCAAATTCAAGAGGACACAACTGGGGGGCACAACTCAAGGCTGAGGTTTATTATTCAACCCAGGAAACACAACTGAGGGTACACAACTTGGGGGGAAGGGAGATTTACTATTCCAACCCTAGGGGGATGCAACTCAGGGAAGGGAGTGCAACTTTGGGGGTAGGAGGCAGGCACAACAGACCACAAAAATAAAAAGAAGTTCCCAGAATTGAACCCAGGTGTGCTGGATGTGGCAAGCCCATTCACGGGCTGTCACTCTAACCTCCATGCTTCTCTGCCAGCATTAGTAGGCAGCACACACCATAGAACTTCAACTTGTCAGCATGAGTGAAAACAACTACAGGAGCAGCACTATAACATCCCTGCTGTGAATTCCATGAAGCTGTTTTCACTCACGCTGTTTATGTCACTGTGCATTTGACTTCACTAACATTTCAGTGCAAACTTGATGGTATACCCCTGCTCCACCAGCAGTCTCTTCCCTACCTCATTCCTTGGCACCATGTCTGCAAAATTCAAACAGAAAGATGCAACTGATGAAACTGGGTGAGTAACCATCTCTTCATCTTCTCCAGTTCTATGCCCCCTGCCATCAATAAGCAGGCCAAAAATGCTTCTCCTCCCCCCACCCACTGATTCTCTAATGACACTAGCAGTAACCAAATGGACTAGGCTGTATTTTGATTCTGATGCAGTTTTGCATTAACCCAAAATAATCTGGCAGTATTTTGGCACTTCTTGCATTTTCTCATTATGTGCTATAAATATTGCTCTCTCTTGATCCCTAAATATGTGTGCCTAATGGGCCACCCCCCCTGCAGATGGATATGGGGGGTGAATACCAAATCATCACTCTTGTTGTGATGTCAGCCCTCTCCAGCTGCACTTTCAAGATCTGTGTTTTATCACATGAGGCCTCAGGAACCTTCTGTCCTATACTGCAGGATGGCTGACTGTATGCCTTTTGCTTCCTCCCACCAAACTCTCCCCACATGTCCTTATTCACCCTCTGTCACCCCCCCCCCCATGAATACCCCTATCCCTTGAAGCTTTGGATCACAGTTGCACTCCTTGACCCTGTCTGGCCTGTTGTTGGAGCATGATTGTGCTCAAACATAGGCCTTACCATGGCCAAAGTCATATTCCTTGCCCCAACATTGGTCTTCAAACTGGGCAGGGGAAGCGTACAAATATTTATTTTCTATGTGTGGCCACTTGTAGAAAATTCCCTCACTTGACAGGGTGAGTGTACACTACCACTTTTATCAGTGGGTATGGTTTCTATGGCACCCATTTCAGGGTATGCAAAATTCCCCTGCCTGGCAGGAGGAGCAGACTCTGCCACTCCAAGCACTAGGAGTTTTGTTGACCCAATGTAGGCCACATCAGTGGTGCATATCTTGGGGAGTTGGGGTTTAGCACCACTCACCTTTCTAAGTTCCTGCTTACTTTACATCTGCCTCATCGTGGCTGAGGTAGAATCGTCCTCGAGACAAATGTTGTGAGCACCTACCATTTTCCCCTTGTAACTAAATAAGGACTGGGAGACTGCCAAGTTCTCAGTGCAAGTTGAACTACCCAGTGCAGAGCAGCACTACCAACAGTGTTGAAAACAGGTGGGTAGATAGACAGAGCATGCCTTGCAAATAAACCACATAAAGCCCTCCGACCGCTAAGGCCTCAACCAATTTTTTTCTTACCATCTCTCCAGCAAGATCTATCTATCTAGCCAGATCACCCTACACTGCATTATCTAACAGCAACATCCCTTTTCAGCTACAGCCATTGCCATCATTTTCTTATTTCCCCTCTACCTCCCAGCAGGCCTCCTCTTTCTGATCCTTATGCTGCTGTGCCCTAGTTACTCACTGCCAACTGACTTGCTATTCCATCAAAAATGGAGTAGCAAAAGAGGCAGATCATTCACTTCCCACCCCTTTTAAACCCTTAAGGAGTGGCCTACCATTCTTACAGTCCCACAACACCCACCCTATCATCACTCCTTCCTGTACTGACCTACATTCATCCACCCTTGCTTCCTTTTCCATCCCTCTCCCTCCATCTTCACCGGCACTGTCAGTGACCAGTGGCAACTCTTCCCCCAGTTCAATGTGGTGATCCTCTTACCGTGGGATCCACTTCCCCAAATTAAAACACGCACAAACCTTGTCGCTTGTGGGTGCTTAGTTGATATTGTTTATTTACAGTACATAATTCCATCACCAAACTTTCATTTACATCACCAATACTTTTATACTTTACACATCAATTTCATCATATGCTTTGCATGTTCAATTTGTCTATTCTGGACTCGGATGCAAACCTGACATCCACATTGGGCCCTCTGGGATGGAAACCCGACAAGGTGCCAACATGGCTGGGTGTTCACCAAGCCAGTGTCCTGGTTTTCTGGACCAGTACCCCCATGGGCCCTCTATATCCTTTACCTGTGCCTCTTATTCCCCCACTCCCCCACTCCATTTTTTTCTCTTCCTTACATACTCATTGACCTTATCATACCATGACATTCTGTTGCCCTCCTTTGGCAACCCTCTATGTGTCCATCCCTTCTTTGACAATGTCCATAAAAACATGGTCACCCACCGCTGTCCACCTTTAGCAACCCACTGTGGCCCCATATTCCCCATTTTCTGATCCTCAGACTGCTGCCCACCTTTAGCAGCTGGTCATCCTGTAAAACCTCTTTTGACTTCCCTGCCTATCTTGCTAAAGTACTGGGTGGGATAGTGGGCAAATCACTATCTAGCAAAAAAGAAGGAAGATCCCAGTCTTCCTCCTCCTTATATACCCCCTCCTGGTGGACCTTCCCCTTGCTTACCACCCACCAATCCCTGCCTTTGATTTCTGCCCCTTGTTCTCTTGTACCACCTTTCTTCCCATGATCCTACTTTCCTCCTTGCCCTTCCTCCTATGATTCCTTTCTCCCTTCTTTCCCTTTCACACCTTCTTCTCTTCCTGTCCTTACTATCACCACCTGGCACCCTCTCTACCATTTTGCTCAGGAAACCCCTGACAATGCCTGCTGCCTTTTAAACTGGCAACCCACCTTGTCATGGGATCCCCTTCCCAAAATTAACACACCACACACAAACTTTGTTGGATGCTCAGGTGCCATACTTTATTTACATAATTCCATCACCAAACGTTCATTTACATCACCAATCCTTTAATACATATACATCAATTTCATCATATGCTTTGCATGCCACCTCCAATTAATTAATCCATTCTGGACTTGGATGCAAACCAGATGTCCGCCTTCAGCCCTCTGGGATGCAAACCCGACAAGTTGCCAACACGGCTGGGTGCACACCCAGCCCCTGTCCTGGTTTTCCAGCCTAGAACCCCTGGGTCCCCTATATCCTTTACATGTACCTCTTGTTTCCCCCCTACCCCCACCCTTCCCTTTTTCTTCTTCTTTCCACTAACCCATTTCCAACTATTACAATGGATGATCCCACCACCTACTCTTCTCCTACTTCTCCAAGGCTCTCTCCAATTGTAGGTTAAACATGCCCAGCTTCACATCTGTCAGGTACATCCCATCCAGCCTGTACAGCCTAGCACACTCGTACGAGATATCCTTATATGTGATATATATATATATATATATATATATATATATATATATACACAGTATATCACCTAAACCAGATACCATTGCTGCCACTTTCTTATTCAGTCTCTTCCTAGCCCCCTCTACCACTTTGATATTGCTTTCCTACCGCCATATCTGTCTTGTTGATCATCTCTGACTATGCAGTAACTACCCCTGGCCACCATCTCTTAATTATTTCTAAATCCCCTTTTATTTCCAACATGATTTCAACCCATGGCCACTCCCCCATATCGCTGCCCCACAAGTGCAATACCAACAAATCTGGACTTAGCAACTTCAGTTTCAACTCTTCCAAAAGCAGTAACTGCTGGACCCATTACATGCTCCAAATTCCTTTTCCAGTGTACTTTTGCCACTTCTACATCCCTTCACAGCTGTCTACCCTGGGCCTCCTTGGCTCTTGTCTCTTTGCCTAATAAATGAAACAGTGGCCAAAAATCCATGCGTTCCTTCTCCTATGGTCCACATCTGGGGGGGGGGACAAGATCCATTATTTTCTGAGTTCCCTAATGTATGTCTTATTACAATTCAGCTTCCACCTGCCCATCTTCATTATTTCCATGGCTGATCCCCCTTTTGTGGCTTCCTCTGGATCTGCCCCTATCCTGAATAAATGGGATGAAAACCCAGACCCATTCTCCCCAAAAAATTCCAAGCCCCTCCTCATCACTGATAACAACTGAGAGCTGGTAGCTGGGTCCCTGTTGCTGTGTATAAACAAACTGCCCTATGCTGTCAGCTTAACTGCCCTGTACTCCTCCATAGCTCACACTGCACACTTTGCCCCTGTCTTTCTCTGCTCTATCACAACCCTCATTCATTGCCCTGCCTGATCTATCTTGGACCTGCTCAACCACAGCTCTAGCCTGTCATTGAACCACCATACTCTTCCAAGTGTAGCCCCCCACCTCTACACCTTTTGCTCTAGGCTACTACTTCACTCACCTGGAACACTCCCTGAAACATTACTATAAAAACTGCTACGAACAAAAATGCCTCATAATGAGAATGGCAAATTCTATTCAGTACCCCCACTAACCTGCTCAACAAATTCTCTGATATGGGCCGTCTCCAGACTGGGCTTCTACTTTTCAGTCTCTGCAACCCCTGTATCAGTCTTCTAACCAACAGAGCACTGCAAGTCTCCCCCCAGCCCTTTAGGCTGCATACCAAACCTAAACCTGCCAGATGGATCCCCATGGTGCTGTGCACTACCCCTTACTCCCATTTCTGGACAATAAACCTCATGACTTGCCTCTCATTCACTGGCCCACTTACCTCCATTCTGGCCTGCTCTCAAAACTCTTGGAATACTTTCTGAGATCCCTCATATGCCTTCAATGTACTTGCAGACCAAGAGCTCCTGCACAGTAGCTGGGCTCTTTCCAGCCAATCTCCCACAAATTGGGCAGGACCACCATTCTCCTGGCTACTGCCCCTGGCATGGAGCACCTGAACCTGTCCAACTAAAGACAGGAAAGGCTGCCAGCCACATTCTTCATAACCACTTCAATGTGTCTTGCTCTAAACAATAGGTTCAGCTTCAACCCCTGTAATACCAGTTGCCTCAGTACCCTCATTACCATCTCAGTTGTCACTGTCTGTCTGTTTAATACTTCCACTGCTGTCTTGTTATCAAAGCAAAACACAACCCTCTGATTCCAGAGGCGTTCTCCCCAAATTGTCACTGCCACCCATATCGGAAAGATCTGCAGGAGCATAATGTCCCTCGTCAATCCCTTCTCTTTCCACTTCTTTGGCCATTGTTCCAATATCCAGTCCCCCTTAAAGTATGCCCCATCCAGAATGCACCATCCACACTGGTATAAAGCTCCAGGTCCACACTGAATAGCCAATCAACTCTAATGCTGCAAGAACTGCTCCCACACTACCAAGTCCTGCCTCACCCCTTTTGATATGTCCACCCATTGATGGGTCTGCCTCATCCCTAATATTACCCTTGCCAATCTGCAAGTGAAGGCCCTGTCTGGGGTCACTGCCCTACACGCAAAATTACGGTGCCCCAGCAACTGTTGCACCACTAACAGAGGCACCCTATGCTTGCAATGGTTACCCTGTTTACTTCTATCTAATGGGCCAATCACATCCATCACATTCCTTTCAAATGGTACATCTATCAAAGGTAGACACTGCAGGGGCACCTTGTGTCTCTTAGACACTGGGGCTACTTTCTGACATTTAGGACAAGACCTGCAATAAGTGGCTACATCATCATGGATCCCAGGCCATTAAAACCTGTACAACACCCTGGCAAGGGTGTGTTCCCTCCCAGAGTGACCAGCCATTGGATTATCATGTGCTATCTGTAACAACTCATTTATATACTTCTTTGGGATGACCAATTGCTCTACCTGTTCCTGTGTCTGAGAATTGGCACAAACTCAGTACAGTAGCACATTACTCTTTCTAAAAACCGCTTCCACTTTTTTGTGTTTCACCCCCACCTGTCTAAAGTAACTGTGGAGAGAAACATCATTAGTTTGTTCAGAAGCAAAATCACAATTAGTCATCAGTCTGGTTTCGGGATTTTCATAAATTAACCCCTTATGTCCATCAGTCTTTTGTTGCCACTGCTGTTTCAGGTGTCTTATTTCCCTGCTCTGTCATCTGTCTGGCCATCTGATACTCCTCAGTAAAAGAAACAACCTTTTCCCCATTTTCTGGTCTGTGCTCTTTTACCCAAAGCTGCGTGTCTGTATGCAAGATATTGATAAACTGCTCCATTGTCAAAATGTTGATAAACTGGGGGACTGGTTTGCCCTCTGGTTGTAGCCATTTAATGAGATGTCCTTTGTGTTGGGTCTAAGCTTCTTGGAGACTGTTGAATGACTGGTACTTCAGGAACCAATAAATTCTGCCTGTCGGTCTCTCCTGAGCTGTCATATCTTTCCAGTATCTCTCTTTTCTCCAGGTCATAATTTGCTGACTGAGCAGTGTCCATATTACTGTATAGAAGTTGGGCTTTACCTGTGAGATAAGGTACCAGCCTGATAGCCCATTGCTGCTTTGGCCATTGGCATGCACTGTCAACCCTTCTGAACGTAGTCAGGTATGCCTCACTATCATCCGAGGGGCACAGCTTTGTCAGTTTAATGTCTTTCAAATAACCTGGGTTTTGCTGATCTATGGGGCCTGTACCAGTTCCTCCATCCTTAATAACCTGCAAGGCAGACAGCCATAGTTGCATGTCTTCCCTTCACTGTGCCTCTAAACGTCAAAAGTCTTTTTCTCTCTGCTCTGCCACTACTCTCTGTGCCTCTAAATGGTGGAGTTTTTCTCTCTCTGCTTCTCTGTATCTATTTGTTGTATCATCCACCAGTTGAACAACTGAGACAGACTTCCTGGTTCTTCTGCTGCCTCATGTTCTTCTCCCATTTCTGATGACTTGGCTGCCATAATTCTGGTGGTCACTCCTGGTCTTTCTCTGACTGGATCCATAACTTTCTGCTATGCTTCCCTGATACCAGGTCTGGTAGCCATGAACAAACTCTTGGCCTTAGAGTATGCATGGCTTAAATCCAATGACTTCTGACACCAAATGTGGAGAGGCTTCTGTATGTGGTGTGGCTTCTGACACAGAATGAATGACACCAGATGTAACTTGTCCAGGTGCCTCTGACACTAAATATATTGGAGGCTTAGGCCAGGAAGCATGAGCAGTCCAGGAGAAAGTTGTAGAAAACCACAAGTGGTCATTTATTGTTCTAAATCACAAGAAAAAATAATAAATTGGAGAACATTTCAGCATCTCTCCTCTAATCTCTCTCTCTCTCTCTCTCTCTCTCTCTCTCTCTTTCTCTCTCTCCAAATCAATCTCTGCAGCAGAGCATAAGGCAGTCTGTCCTGGCTCTGTTGAAAACCCCTCTCTCCACATATCTCAGTAAGACAGGTTCCTGTAGTTGCTGGTTGCTAGGCATAAGATTGTGACCCATCTAACAGCTGTTTGTTGCTAGGCCTAACACTGTGATGCATCTTCTAACTATCTAGAGCATTGTGACAGATTACATCAGTCTGAGGTCACACTCTGTCACAGCTGTCTCTACCATCATTTCACTATCTCTCGTTTATGTATCAGGGAACCCAGTTGCATATAATACAAACCTAAACAAGTTAGAAATTAGAAATTAGGAATTAGAAATTAGAAAGTACAGTAGGTGACTGTGCAGTCTATTAGAGAGTTAGAAAAGATAGAGATAGTAGTAGAATCCTTGCTTCCATTTCCCTCCTACATAACACAAATGGGACAGGCCTAACTCTGCCTTGTCACCCCCTTCCTGCCCCCCGTTTCTTTTAGTTTCTGTAGTACCTTCTCCAGCTCTCTCATGCCATTCTCCCCCAGTGCCTCGATGACCCCTCCACATACTCCTTCAAACTCTCCTCTATTGTAAGGTCAACTAAATTATTCTTACTCCAATGCCCTGATGTCGTCTTGGCCCCTGTTCTAAGCAGACACTTTGCCCCTTTTCCAGTATCCCCTGCCGGCACCTTCCTTTTCCCATCCTGCTTCATTTTTTAATAATAACCACTTTATTAAATTTTAATCCAAAACAACAGTGTAGAATGAACAATCATTAGAAAACATAATGAAAATAGGGTTAAGTACCTAATAAACACTTTAAGAAAAAAAATCACTCAGAAGAAGATAACCATAAAGAGAGAGATAAAGGGGAATTACAGTATTTCACAATAAGGGAAAAAGATAAATAAGGAGCAAGATGTAATACACATAAATGATAACTGGCTGAATAAAATATATCACAGTTTAAAGAAACAAAATACAGAGGCCTTAATACTATTAACTGGCAGCTAGAAATCAGCAGCGGAAAGTGAGGATCAGAAGCAGGCATCTGATAAAAATAAATAATTCCAATTAAAAATATCCAAAAACAGCAAAAAAAAAAAAAAGGTCCCTTGAAGTACCTTAGGGAGTACAAGCCGGGTCAACTTCTACCTTATATAACAACTATCGGCTCCAGGTCTTTTCAGACATGGGATGTGAATTTAAATACTTGTAACTACAATGCTCATGTCTATAAATAGTTTCAACCAAGGCTTCCCAATGTGTGATCTGATGCAGATGGAGTTGATGCCACAGACGTATAATGATCTTTTTAGCACAGATCAATAAAATTAATAACAACTTCAGTGACCTACCCCGAACTGAAAAATCACAGCAGGGAATGTGAAGAAGAACCAGGGCAGGAGTTAAGGTGAAGGGAGATCAAAACTATGGCTTATCACCTGGGAAATTGCAGACCAATACTGTTGAATACGGGGACATGACTAGAAAATAAGTGCATTGTCTGCTAATTGATCTCCACACTCCCTCCAAAAGTTTCCCACAGAATGGCCTAAAAAAAGAGGCGAGAGAGGTAGGGGTTCTAAAAAAGTGCATCATCCTATCCAGCTTCTTCTTCATCTCCTCCTTCTTCTTCACTGCCTCAAGCATCACCTGGACCACCTGCATCATCGCCATCATCTCCATCATCTGCTGCACCAGGTTCTTGCTGGAGCCTGCACGTGTTCCTCCAGAGTTCTTTCCATTCTTAGACACAATGCCTGCCAAGCTCAAAAGAAAACCAAATACCAGTATAAACAATTCTCATTACTTGTTGCCAGTCTGTACATGTATTTGTCCCTGCTAATGGAAAAACAAACAGCCACCCATGAAACCTTTCCATCCCCCGTATTACTACTATCATCCCTGTGCAAATATACTCCTGTCACCATCTAGAAACCGCCAAATGAAAACATTCTCTCCTTTGCTCTTTAACTGTTGTTTCCCTTCTATTCCTTGCCTCCTTCACATTTCCCATTGTTTGTTTAATCCCTGCTGTCCTATCCCTGTGTCATGTCTCATTCTTACCTTGCATGGTTCAGTGTTTGAAAATGTCTGCTCCTTACAATGGAGGACTCTCGTCCAATGCACATGTGTGATTACTGTTCCTGGCGCCACCCAAAAAGTGGCCCAATTCCAGCCTTACTTCCATTCTCTTTACTGTAGCAATACTTCTTATAGTTTGCCTCCTTAAGCATTCCTGGCTAGTCGATTACTAATGCTATCCTATCAATCCACCCTGCCCCCTGAATGCCACTACGTGGTTTGGCATTTTCTTCACCCTGCCTAACTTAATGTCTCTTAATGAACCATTACTGTTGAGGCAGTGTTTAGAGTTTCTGTCACAAACTCTTACCGTGTCAAAGTCCAAAATATGATAAATATTGAATAAATATTAATTCACTAAAATAACACTTATCTTATAAATACTGGTTGAAAACTAGCTATAGAAGCAGCACTATTGTCAACTACAATAGTTATTGTGATTATTTAATCACTACAGAACTAATTACATTAATTATATCCATGAAATACATTCAAACTATCCCCAGTAGTTTGAAAATACTTACTTCCAGTTCTTCTGTTTTTTGTTTTCATTTACCCTGTGCAAGCAATTGTATTGCTGTAGTGTTAATTCAACCTGAGCAATACTGCTAATTACTGTAACCTTTTATGAGGTTAGAGTCAGCTCTGACTGCAAAACTACTACCCTGCAATGCACAATTGAAATTAGCCCCTAAAGACTAGTCACAACATTTCTGTCATGTTCCATTGCCCAGATGTGGGTAATTACTCTAAGTGTGCATCTGACCTGCTAAGCTAATGGGACAGGTTCAGGAACACTTCTATGGTGCATTTATCCCTTTGCCAAGTTTTTGTAGAAATTTATTCCTAAAGGACTGAGTGTGTTATGGAATTTTCAAATTCTAGCAGACCATAATTCCATGGAATTTTGAAAGACATGGGACCAATTCTGTAGACTTTTGTCAGTGCTGTAATGGCAGAATTCCATTGTGGAATCTATGAATGCAGAAAACTGAATCAGTGACATCCAGCTCTAATTTCCTTTGAATCAGATACAAGAGAAAACAATTATCCAGCAGTACTAACATAAAACCATTCCAATATTACCATAATAGGTATTATCTCAGTTTGTCAGTGGTGGCACTTGAGCAAGGGGTTCTCAAATCACAGACTCACATTGGTGGTGGTGGTGGGACTTGAACAAGGAATATCGATACACACTTCAGTGGCTAGCGATTGTTGCCTTAATTAGCCATAGCAAGAAATTTGTGTCACAGAAAGATGAAGTTACAGAATTATAGCCACCTTTGACAAAAAACAGCAATCACTACTGCAACAGTATCAGTACTCTTTAGTAATGTGCCGGCAAGATGAAGTTATGATTACACAGCCAGGCCACATCAGAGAGAAAGTTTACTGATAGGAATCTCCATTTGCCAATGACAGTGAAGTGATTTACCCTGTCATTAGTTTGTATAGTGACCATTTGGGCAAATTGAAGCACTATGCTATTTGACATTGCCAACAACAAGCAGTTATTGGCAACACTCTCATAAACAGTCATCCAGACAGCATCAATATAATCTGTATATTCCTACTGAGATTTAACAACCAATAGTGTTGGTGCATTAAAATCCATTAATGCACACTTAAGAGATCTTTCCAGCCAGCAATCCCAATGTACAGCAGAGTTAGCCAGGATGCTATGCAGTAAATGATAACTCATAAATTCTTGCATGACAAAAGGTCTTAATTGCCATTGAATTGCATTGTTCCCTGCAGAATACTGCAGTCCTCTGCAGGAATACTACAAGGTACTGTGCTGCCTCCTGTACAGCTCCACAGTAAGAGCTGTGGCAGTCTCTCTCCTGTCAGCACATGATCGCTGCAAACCAGAAGCTGCAAGTAACTTTTTTACGCACTATGGCCCAGATATTCAAACTGAGCCCAAAAAGTGCGCAATAGCAGGAGCAAGCGCAAGTCTATTGCACCCAGGCTCAAGAGATGCGATATTCAAAAATGGAGCAGACCAAATTGCACCTACAGCCGACGACTGAATATCGTACCAGCTGCACCATAGCGCAACTAGGGAGGGGAAGCTGAGCAGATCTGATGCGCCATAGCACAACAAGGGATGTTCAACTGAGCAGTCCAGAGGCACCATAGCGCAACCAGGGAGCCCCCCAGCAGCAAAGCAATGTAACTGCACAACCAGGGAGGTAGGGGCCCACCACCCATGCCACAGATGGGCACAGGAACACACAGCAGAACAGACATCGTCCCCCCACACCCCAAGCACTGCACAACTGGGGGAAGGCTGGAATAACCACTGACCCATGGAGACAAGCAAACAACCCACAGTCAGGCCATGGTGCCCCATCACACCTACCGGCAAGCTGTGACTGGCACACAAGGAGGGCAGACCACCCCGTGCCACACCATCCCCCCAGTGCAGAGAATACCCTGCACCGTGACCCCCAGACCCCCTCCCATGAGCAGTTACCACCACTGCAGGAAACCCCATGCATGCCACCACCCCCACTGTGACACTGCAACCCTGTGCACCACAGAACCATGCAATCCAGCCCCACCACGAGCACCCATCAGCGGGTGGCAGCACATGGCAATGCAACAACAGCAGACACAGTGCCACCATGCACAGTCCCCCCGAGGTACTGCTGAGAGACCAACCATGTGTCGGCACAAGAGGTACCACACACGGGACAGGGCATGCCCTTGACACCACCACCAGTGATACAGCACCCTGCACAGTAGTCTAGTGACACACCCCAACCCACCACTGGCCACAACAGCCAGGACAGCCACCCACAGTGGTGCGTGGAAGCATGCACCACACCGGATGCCACACAGTGTATGAACAGGCACCCACCCATACCCAAGGGCACACCAACACAGGGATGCAGTGGTGGGGCAACCAAGCCCCCATTGTGGGCCCATGTAAGCTGTGTACGCACAACCCACAGTCCTCCATGGCACTGGAGTGCCAGCCACCCTGCCCAGGCACTGTGGACCCATACACCACCAGCAGTTGCCCAGAGCACAAGTCACAGACAGTGGGGCACATCCCCTGCAACACACACAAGGCACAGCATGGAGGTGGGACAACGACTGTGGTGCCCACAGTGCCACCTGAGCCAGGCATGCAGCACACCAGCAACAGGGGCAACCCAGCAAAGTGACTGGTACAGTGGCTGCCCTGCAGGGACTGCCACCACTGACATGCCAGCAGACCGTGCAGGTCACAGACATGCATGTGTGTCAGCTGCACAGGCCATGGATGGGCCGATGGGTGCACCATGGACACAGAGTATGCGCCATGGACCACTGCACACAGTCATCCAGTGCACAAGGCACAACACACACACACCACAGACACTGACTAATAGCTACCCCCACACCATAGTCACCTCCACATGGACACACACACACATACCCATGACTGCACCACCCCTGACACCATGCACACCACTGCAACTGAGCACCTATAGCCCACTGCAAATCAGAGACCACCACAGTATTCATATCAAAATCAAATGTATTGCACAAATATAAAATTCAACTATTTACAATAATACAAAACTATATACAAGGTTGGGGGGCCACAAACAAGGTGGGGGTGGGTAGGAGGCAGGGGTGGGCAAATCGGATGGGAAAGGAGGGATGTGAGGGTGGGCCCAGGGGGTAGGGGAATTCAGGGACTGAGAGATCCCTAGCAGGAGCGCCGTTCCATGCTGTGACTCCTCCGGCCTCTGTGCCTCCTCAGTACCCCAGTGCTATCCAACCGCCTGAGGATTTCCAGTGATTCCCGGGCCAGCAGTAACAGTTCTCTCACAGCCTCCCTGATGTCCCGTAGATGGCGGGTACCTAGGACAAGGGAGCACAGTCAATAGGTGTGAATGCATAACCCCATACAGTCCGCCCACTGTGCATGGCATACGGTCATAGGACATACCACTGTGATGGTGTGTGGCCACCCGCAGTGATCATGTCCACAGGACCTGCCCTCCCAGGCGGATACAGCCATGTGGAATGCTGCACACACCCACAGGCCAAGTCATGCACAGCACCACCATGGCCGTTTAGTGACATGGCTATGTGGTGCAAAGGCAGTGGCACAACCATGCACCTGGTGCACGCATGGACCACCATTGATACACTCCCAGACATGCATTGCCACTGGACAGTGTTGACTGTAACAAGTTGCGTGCATGGCAGTGGTGTTGATGAATGGTGGCCATGCCCCTCTGCCCACCCTGTCACACAGCATGCAATAGTAATCATGGATGTATGGCACTCACCCTCATCGGGCCGGTCAGGTGGGCGGTGATGGCCCTCGACCCACCTGGCTGCACCATCCTCCTCCCTCTGCTACTCCTCTCTCAACCGGCAGCGTTCGTCCTGGCCTGTGGGGAAAACAAGGAGAGAAGAACATCATTAGAATCCTGAAGCAAAGTCCCCCTGCCCCAAGGTGTGTGCCCTCCCACCCAGCCAGACCCACCCACCTCACACCCTGTGAACACCACCACAGCCAACCCCATATGGTCCCTCCCCTATGTGCTGGACACATACAACACTGTTACCCATATGGATGATAAAAGTGTGTTGACGGAACCCCTACCTGGACATGGCACCATGCCCCTTCTGGCACGTGCCCGCAGTCATGCCAGTAGCTCCGGCTCCCTCCTCCGCAGGTCCCCATAGCAGTGCCTGCACTGCTCCATGCTCCTCCCCCATCTGGTGGCCTCCTCCAGGGCAGTGGCCACCTCCTACCACACCTGGGTCCTGGCCCTGTCCAGGGGTGCCTCCCCGAAGAAAGGCCCATGGTGTGGCTCCACAATTGCCACCAGATTCACCAACTCAATGGCAGACCACTGCACTGCCCGTCTGCGTGCCATCCTTCCAGTTATAGTAGGCAATATGGCGCTCTGCAGCGCGGCTCCCCACGTGCAGATGCTGCGCGGTACAGCGCTGCCATTCCCTATAGCGCTGTTACCGAACAGCGCAATAGAGGTGCACCCATGCCTGATGCATGGCGCCTAGGGGGCAAAGGTCGGGCACAAGGTCAAGGGTCTCTGGCGCATGGCCACGCACAGCGCCATTGGAAGACAATGTGTGTAGCGCAATTGGCTGCCTGTGTGCCAGCACCATAGGGGACTACCGAGCAGTTGGGCCATTGTGCCTATGATGGCCCAGTGCCACAGCGCCATGTAGTGACCATCGCTATAGCGCCACTGGCACAATGGTGGCCATGCCCTGCATTGCCTACCATGCACAGCACATCATCAGCGTGGCAGACGCCTGCGTCAGCAACCCGGGCATGCACAGTGAGATGTACTACGCATGTCACAGAACTGCGCCATTGGCTCAGCACATTCAACACAATTGCGCAAAGCGCAACAGCACGATATTTAGCCGTCATATGCAAATCATCTAATCAACCATTCAATGGTGCAGCACTGCAATTTGCATCTACTTAAAGTTGCTCCTCGTCTCATTTGCATGGATTGCATTATAAAAGTGCGACAATGTGCTGCATTGGCCATAGTCGGTTACTGCAGTCTATTGGTGAGTTGCATGCTATTTGGGAGTGTGGACTGTGGATTCAGGGACATGCATGGGACTGCACAGTCACAGGTAACGACTGCCATTCTTACAGGCTACATAATGACCGAGCAGGTTGTTGGAGAGGAGGAATACAGTGGTGGGAGGAGGAGGAGGCCTAACTTTACAAAGGCCGAAACCGAGGCCCTGTTTGAGGCCTACCTGGATCAGGAGCCACTTCTCAGTGGATGGTGGGGAACACCTCAAGCCCATGCTGCTGCATGGGAGGAGGTGGCATGTGCTGTGAACCTGCATGGCAGCCACCAGCGCTCCATGCAGGAGTGTAAGAAAAAGATGGGCATGGACAGGAGGAGGGTAAAGAAGAAGGTGGCTGCCATCAGGGCAGCACGTGCTGCAACAGGTGGTGGACAGCCGGAGGTGGTACAGCTGACCCCAGAGGAGGAGAGGCTTGCTGGAAGCATGCAGCGCAGTGCCATTGAGGGTGTTCCGGGTGGTGGCTTCCTGACGGGTGGTGGCCCATCACTGCATGGTAAGTCATGGTCTGTCTGGGGGGCAGGGTAGGTCATACGCACTAACGTGACTTTGCTTTCCCTTACAGATCCTGAGCATCTGCATGGGTCAGTGGTGGTTGGCCTGTCCACTGCAGACAGTCAGCTGGAGTTGGAGGAGGGACCATCCACCTCCACAGGTATATGTGGATCACTGCGACAGTGGGGCCGCCTGGCTGTCCACGCTGATGTCTTTGTAACAGGTGTGAAGGATTCCAGCACACTGTGACTGTGGCCGGTGCAGAGTCCATCACCAGTGATGATGACACGACCGTCATGGGCAGTGACACATGTGTGCCACGGGATGGCCACACAGCAGGGCAATTCGCGCCCATGACTGTGGGTGGTGCCGCCATGGAAGCCTGCATGTCAGTACAGTCCCAGGCTGTGCCTGTCAGCACCAGTGGGGCAGCACTGGTGTCTGTTCAGGACAGTGGGACTGTTGCGGCCACTGCGGTGGCACCACTGAGCCCTGCGGAGTGGCAGCCGGAAGGGCAGCATCAGCAGTCACCCAATGGGCTTGGGGGTACAGGGTTCAGTGGCAGTGTCTACGCACCGCCTCTGGACATGCCCAGACCTGGTCCTGGTGCGCAGCACCCACCCTCAAGGGGTGCTGGTCATTGGGGCCGTGCACACCCTGAGGGACAGGATGTCGAGGAGGCCAATGACTTCTTGGAGGAGCACACCTGCCTACTGCAAGCATTGGTCCAGCAGCAGATGCGGCTTGCGACGTCTGTGGATGCACGGCGTGTGGCTCTGGAGTGGACAGAGGAGCATCGCAACAGGGACACCACACTGATTCTGGGAGGGATGGACCATTTGCGGGAGGATGTGACCGCTGCCATTGACAGGCATGCACAGGCATTCATTGCTGTCATGGCCACAACGGGCACACAGTCAGGTGCCCATGCATTGTGGACACCACGCAGTGAACTATCCACCTCCCATTCCTGGCGTCGTGTGACTCCCACCCTGTCGACACCAGGTTCAGCTGTGGGCATCCCGAGCACTCCTGGTGCAGGCATGTTTGGTGTGCTGCAGACCCCTGTGCGAGCATGGTCGCGTTCATGCAGTGGAACCCCTGGGAGACCATCGGTGCCACCCCATGAGGCCAGTGGTCAGCCTGTCAGTGCTGGAGGGTCCCGGCGGGGCCGCCCATGCATCCGTGGCAGCCATGGCATTGTGTTGCGTGACTGACCTGTCTCCCAGCATGGCTACTGTCTGTTGCTGCCCTGTGTGCATTGTTTCAGTGGGCAGTGCATGGGTGGGTACCCGGCCCAGCACGCAGACACGCAGTCCACCTGCACACCCTCCCAGCTGCTGTCCGCAGTTGCGTGTGCATGATGATGCCTGCATTGTGCTGTACACCAATGTGCAATGGTGCTTAGCATCTGACACACGCACATGTACAGGCAGTGGGTGTGGTGGCCTGTGGACATGTGTGTTGCTAGAGTGTGCATTCTGGGTCGGTGTGCCTCCTGCCCTCTGTGCACGTTTGTTGCATTGTGTGTGAGAGTGTGTGTGTGTCCATCCATCCACGTGGCATGTTAATCCTCACCCATCCCTGGTTGTGTGTGTGCTTCTGTGCCCGCCACTTCCCTTGACGGCATACACCCCTGGTGTGTGTCCATGCGTGTTTGTGGGTTGTGCCTTAGCCACTGGTGGTTGCGCATGGCCCCATGACTTACCTGGGTTGGCTGAAGTGCTCCTCCGTGATGGTGTCCCGGTGCAGTTGTGCCAGCCGGAGCAGTCGGGGTCCATCAGCCAAGGGGGGGCTGCCCATCACTGTCATCACCGGCGTCCCCATTGTCCCCATCGCTGTCCCCCTCTTCTACCTGTACGGCTATCCCACATTCGTTGGCCATGTTGTGCAGGATGCAAAAGGCCAGGAATAGCCTGCAGGCCTTTGAGGGGCTGTACTGTAGGGCACCGCCAGAGGTGTCCAGACAACAGAAACGTGCCTTCAGCATCCTGAACACCCACTCTATTACATTATGTGTGGTGGTGTGTGCCTCATTGTAGCATTGCTGCGATGGGGTCGTGGGCCGCCGACAGGGTGTGAGCAGCCAGGGACGGAGTGGGTATCCACTGTCACCTGTGTCCCCACTCTCGAATCTGTTGCACAGTGCTGACTGGTGCCAGATGATAGAATCATGCGCTTCCCCATGGTGCATGGCACAGACATTGATTATGCACCCCCTGGCATCGCACACCACCTGGCAGTTGATGCTGGCATAGCCCTTGTGATTTACGTATGCTGCCCCCTCGGGGCCAGGTGGTGTGCGTATGGTCACATGGGTGCAGACTATTGCCCCTAGCATGCTAGGCATATGTGCTACCCTGTGGAACTCCTGTATGTTTGCTGTGTGCTCCGCCGCTATGCTGGGGAAATGGATGTACTCCGCAGCATGTGGCAGCAGTGCGCTGAGGAATTGGGTGAGGTGGTGTGACGTGGCCGACTGGGTTATGCCTGTGGTGTCCCCAGTTGGTCTCTGGAAGGTACTCGTGATGAGCAAGCACATACAGGCTGTTAACTTAGTCTCCACTGACAGGGCATGGCTCCGTCGTGTGGGTGCCTGCATCACATCACTGCACAGCTCACAAAGCCACCTCAGAATTGCCCTATTCAGGTGGTACTGGCCCACAATCTCAGTATTAGTATACAGCTCAAAGCTGCTGCGGGCTCGGTACTGCCTGTTGGGGGCATACCGCCGACAGGCCCCTCCACGGCCACGCCCCCCTGCTGCCCACCTTCTCACCCCCCTCATAATGGCCTCCATTTGGAAGGTGGCACTGACCATGTCCCTGGCTTGTGTTCACCCCCCTGGCAGCTGTTGCTGTATTTCCCCCACTGTCCTGGCTGCTACTTCCCCTGCACCGGGTACACCTGCCTGTGTTGGCCTCTGTGCTGAGTGGCTCCCCACACCTTCCCTGTTCCTGGCTGTTCAGACTGCCCTTTCCCTGGCCTGCCCTGTTTGTGCCTCCTGCCCTGTTTGTCTGGCTAGAGTTCTGCCTCATGTGGCTTCCCTGTAGCATTCTTGCGCCTCTCACTTGCTCCTTTTTATTTTGGCTCATTTCCACTATGGCGCAACTTCCGCTTGCTCCCTTATTACGCATGGCGCAAGTCGTTGAATATCGCACTGCGCCATTTATGCATGGTTCCTCCCCCTTCAGTTGTGCAAGCCTTCATTATCATTGCGCTGTTGCTCAGCATGATTTTGGGGACGCAACTGCCTCCTGCTGAATATCGTAGAATGGCGCAATTTCGGACTTGCGCAGGCGCAGCCCTATTGCGCATGGCTCAACTCTTTTGAATATCTGGGCCTATGAGTAAGTATGCTCTCGTGCATCAATGCACAGTATGTCATATGCTGAGAGAATGACACACAGTGGTGTTAAGCACATAAAAGTAAGAGAAAGTCTGCTGTAACTAGCGCCATACACTTAATTTTACTGATGGCTTTCAACTGCAGCTCATGGCAATAGTGATTTTGCAAGATCACACTGTACAAGTGACCACTAACTTGCGTTCACTTAGTAATCTGAGTCCATCTCTTATTAAATATACTGTTAACTAAAAGTATAGAATATATGAAATCACTGATGAGAATGATCAAGTGGACTTTGATCCTTCATCTCGCAGTGCTGCCACTTTTCACATGAATCTGAAACAAAAGCCACAGTACAACAGTAGCAGATACAATTGGGCCCAATATTAATAGAGCATGCAGCTTATTATCCCACGTAACTCAGCCTGAAGAAATATCAATGCATTGCCATCTGACAATAGCAGAAACAACAATGTAATGCTTATTCCTTTATTTTGTTACTGGCTTACAATGAAACAATAACAACTGCCAAGATAGCAACTCACAAGTAAGACACTTATAACCCACTTGGTTCTCTCAGTAATGCATAAATTAATATAGAAACGCAGAAACAAATGATGATGGCAGAAAAAGACCAGAGGTCCATCCAGTGTGCCCAAGTTCCCTATAATATTTGGAACCTACTGTTCCTCCAGGGTGCTAACCCTTCCTGTCATCTCTCTATTCTCCTCCCTGGTCCAGTCACCCCTGGTAATCACTATTCCCTTCATTATATCCCAGCCCTGCTTGAATCCCCTGTTTTCACACCCACCACCTCAGCCAATAGACTGTTCCAAGGCTCCACCACCCTTTCCATAAAGTAGTACTTCCTCACATCCTTCCTGAACCTACCTCCTATTAATTTCCATTCATGTCCATGTGACTGTGAATTGGTATTCAGACCAAATAGTTCCCTACAGTTCACTTTGTTAATTCCTTTAAGGAACTTGAAGGTCTGTATCGTATATTCCCTCTCCCTTCTGGTCTCCAATATATATGCTTGTATACTGTTAAAATGATATGTACATACATACATAGCTGCCAGCAGATTAGGCCTAATGGTCTATCTTGTCTGCCCAACACAGCTCACTGGTAGTGCTCAGTAGCTGCTCTACCTCCCTGCATTATTTCATCCCTCCTATCCACTTCCCCACCCTGTACACCTCTGGTGATCACCATACCCCCACTCTGTACCATGCTACCGTGCCTGCCCCAACCCTTCTTGAAACCTCTAACAGTTCCCAATTTTGCCAGATCATCTGGCAGTTCATTCCAGGGTGCCACCACCCTCTCTGTGAAATAATGCCCCCTCACCTCCCCTCTGTACCACCCCCCCACTAACTTTAGACTATGGACTCTCATAGTCCCCTCCTCCTTCAACTTGAGCAGACCCTCCTTGTTCCCTGTGTTGAACCCCTTCAGTTATTTGAAGGTCTCTATCATATCCCCCCATTCCTTCTGTCCTCCAGAGAGTACATGTTCAGTTCTCTAAGTCTATCCTCATATAACAAGCCTTCCTGACCACTAATCATCTTTGTTGCCCTTCTCTGGACTATCTCCAGCAGTGTGATGTCCTTTTTTAGAAGGGAACACCAGAGCTGCCCACAGTACTCCAGATGCGGCCTCACCGTGAGATATACAGGGGAAGTTCGACTTCCCTTCTCCTGGACATTATCCCCCTGGCAATACTACCAAGCATTTTGTTTGCCTTAGCCACTGCTGTCATGAACTGCTCCAAGTGCTTCCCTTTAGCATTAATCATCACCCCCAGATCCTTCGCTATCGTCGAAACAGTCAGCTGTTCCCCCCAAATGGTAGGTATACCTAGGGTTCCTAACACCTAGGTGCAGGATACTACATTCGTATGCATTAAACCCCAACTGCCATGTGCGGGCCCAGTTTTCCAGCCTCTCCAGGTCACCCTGTAGAGCCCTTCTTCCCTCATCATTATTCACCACCACCCCCAATTTAGTATCATCAGCGAATAAACTTATTTTACTACTAACCTCCTCCCCGATGTCTACAATGAACACATTAAAATGGATAGGGTGCAAAACTGAACCTTGAGGGACTCCGCTGACCTGTCTGGGTGTCGAGACTTTGCTCCCTACCACCACCCTCTGCTGTCTATTTCTAAGCCAATTTGCTATCCATCCCACCAACTAATCTCCCATCCCCAGTTCCTTCAATTTCCAAATTAGCCTTCCATGTGGGACCTACTGTAATCGAAAGCCTTGCTGAAGTCCAGGTACGGCACATCAACTGGCTTTCCTCTATCCAGGGACCATGTCACCCAGTCGAAAAATTTCACCAGGTTAGCTTGACACGATTTCCCCAGAACAAACCAGTGTTGGTTTTCATCCTGGAAACCATTTACCTCTAGGAACTCCACCATTCGTTCCTTCAAAATGGCCTCCAAAATTTTCCCTCTCTATGGATCTACAGTATCTATAATGACAAGTTTTGTATTAGAATGTATATGGTGGTTTTGGTTAGCTTGAAAATAACTTAAGCATCTTTGTACAGCAATATACAGACAATTTAGTCATGATACTTTCTTACAGTTATTTCCTATGTTGCCCTCTCATCTCTACTTAGGAATACTTTGCATTGAATATATTTAATAGCTCTTAAACCCACTGCACTACTATACTCTTCCATCAACTTCTTAGCGTGTTCATCCTCAGCTTATGCCTGAAGTTATGTTTCTGTTCTCACACTGTGAGTACATCAGATATTTATGTTTTCCAGCATTTGTACTAATACACCATTATAGATTCTAAATAGATTAGATAATATATTTACCAAGAAATGCGTTCTTATGTTACAGTGTCATTACTTGTGTAATCACATTTCCATGCACAACATGTTTTAAGACAGCAGTGCAATGAAGAATGTTTTCTCTACATGGTAGTTTCAGCTACTATTAATGAAAAATATTAGCATCCTAAATCTACTTTACTATGTACCTCCCATGCTGTGCACCATGAGCTTTTTTTTTGTTTGTTTTTTTAATTTTCTCGATCCTAATACTTAACAGCTTTACAATAGTATTCCTAAGCTAAATTTGGAGGCCATCTTTTTTACTTGAGAACAAAAAATATTGTAAGTGAACTATTTCTCCTATAGGAAATGTGGCATACTGGACATTTTTATTGTTTATACTACCACTCCAAGCATCATGCATCCTACAAGTTGCAAGTCGCATGTCAGTCAGCAAAGCACAATAGTCTGTAACTTGGTATTGATTCTTTTCCAACCACAAAAAATGCTCCAGTCATCCACTGGCCCTTCCATAATAGTGACCAAGAATGTCCCCATACCCAGTTAAAAGCATAATCACCTCTAATTTTATATTTATTGTATGTCCTGTTACTGTCACAATATCATAGATGTACTGAATTTGTTGGCTGAAAAGGACCACATTGCACACCCAGTCTGCCCAGATGTTTCCTGTCTAACCTGTCCCCACAGACCCTGTCTGATCTCAGGTGACCCTCACACCTCCCTGCCTGTTTTCCAATATGCCCTTATGTCAAGATGGGTGATACTCCTACCTCTGACCCTGCTGCATTCACCTCAGCATTCAATTACTTTTTCACCTCCTCTGCCCTTCCGTTCCTCTTTTCCTCTCTTCCCTCTCACTCTTCTTACCTACCTGTCCTACTGCCCTCTACCTCCCCTTTTTCCTTTTTTACCCATTACCCCACTGATACTCTTAAGGCCCTCTTAGCTCCAAATCCTCACAAGAGTGAGAGCTGTGATTGTCTTGACCATAGAATCCTATACTCTCTGCTCATGCCATTGCTGTCCCTATTACCTATCTCTTCAGCCTCTTTTTCTTCTTATCCCATATCCCTAACTCTTGGAAGTTGACACCTCATTCCCCTTCCTAAATGGCGTGACCTCTTTTGCCCTAGTAACTTTCATCCTATCTCTCTCCTTCCCACTGTGCCCAAGCTCCAGGAGCACCTTGTTTTCTCCTAACTCCCGTTTTCTTGACTCAGCCTCTTTCTTCACTTCTTTTCAGCCTGGCTTTAGAAAGCTGCACTCAACTTCCTCCTCCTCTCCTCCCACTCACTGATACTATCCTTTCTGGCATGGTTCAGGCCCTAGTCACCTCCTCCACTTTTGTTGACTTAGACAAAGCTTTCAACACTGTAACCCATCCCATTCTTCTGGAAAAGCTTAAGGCAGCTGAACTTTCAGCTTCCTCAGGTGAGTAGCTCTGCTCCTACCTTAAGGGCAAACCATAAGATATCCATATTAGAGACTCCCTTTCTCTCACTCCCTATCAGCTCAGTTATCCCCAAGGGTCTGTCCTTGTCTCAATACTTTTCTCCATTTTTTTAAATGACCACCTCAATGCCTGCTCCTCTCTTTCCATTCCTATGTATGCAAATGATACGGTACTCTTTCCTTCTGGCTTCTCTACCCCTGACCTCATGAACCAGCTCCACTATACTGTAACAACCTCCAACTCTAGTTCCCAAAAAATTTGTTATCTCTCAATGATAAGAAAACAGTCTCCATGACTTTTAGCATCAGGCAGAGACTTGTTAGAGTCTCTCTCTTCCCTCCTTTCATACCTTTGATGATGCAGCTATTGAAGATGTCTCCCCCTTCAAGAACTTCAGGGCCTGACTGGATTGCCACCTTAATTTTTCTGTTAATGGGGAGTCTAGCCACAAGATGCTCCACACTGAGCCTGGAGCACTATGCAGAAATAAGAGAAGCATGCTGCTTCCTGCACACAAAGAAATCCTCACTAAGATGATTCTCTCAATTTTTGGCTATGGATAGATTGTTTATAGTTCTTCTTCAAAGTCCACTTTAGCTGTAGTGCACCCTCTCTTTCTCACCTTCTACCACTTTGCCCTTGACAAACCAATGTGCACATACCACTGTACTCTTCCCTCTCCCCCACCTCTCATAATGCCAGGCACCTTAGCCACTGTGCTTCAGTTATCTCCACATATTGGTTGGACTCTCCCTCCTTGTATCTTGCATCTCTCCTCTCTTCCCACCTTTGCAATGCTTTCTCTTGCTCTCTTCCTCTCCCTGAAATGAAATCTACTGCTGTCCAAGGGACCATCTCGTTTTGCTTCCCTAAACTATGAGGATCTCTACCCCCTTCCATTTATTCTGAACCTTCCTTTCCCACTCTGAAATGTCTTCTCCATGAGTTCTCTATTCACTCCTGCAGTTCCTTCTGATATTGCGGTGGACTCCTATTCACCTGCCTCCCACTAACACTGACACCAGCACTGCCCTGCTTCCCTAGTATCAGTCATTTTCCTGTTCCTTATTTTGTTGTGTTGCTTACTGTTAATGTTCTTTTGCCTGTTCCACAATTTACTGCATTGTAATTTACTGTTTGGAAATGTATTCTTTAAGCATTCTTGAATTTTAATTTGATATGCTTATTTTCATATTATAAAATGGCAGGGTAAAATCATGTAATCTGATTGGCTCTTATTTATGTGTAAAATATGGTTTACACATGGTTAAAAAAAGGACTGCTCAGCAGTGAAAAGTCTGCAACACAGATCAATGGGCATTTGGAACACAGGCATTTCAGTTAGTCCCCTACTGCCAGAACTGATCTTCCACCACAAACATGGCTGCTACCTTTACACTGTGAAAAAAAAAACCTGGAACTGGGCCATAAAAATAAAACAACCTTAAATAAAAAATAAAATAAATGAATTAAATGTTTCCCTGATTATCATACTCTCCTTACATACATAAACAAATTAGAAACAATAGGTATTGTTTATAGCTTTCACTACAACTGTTTCTTTGCTGACAGAGAAAAATTCCCTTTTATCTTTACCTGCTTATCAGGGAACTCTAGTCTTCTTGACCTGACAGTGAGATAACAGAGTCTCTTGCTGTAACAAAGGCCTTTAGAAAATGGCAAGAAAAAATCTAGAAATCTCATTGGCCAAGAGAGATCAACTGACCGTACATTAAGTCTCTATACACACACAGTTATCCTTGTCCTAAACCACATCACAAAATGAGCAAATCAGCCCTCCTCCAACCAGAACCATCTTCCATCAAGCTTCCTACAACCAGAACTGATCTTCCACCACAAACATGGCAGCTACCTTTACACTGTGAAAACCTTCAACTGGGCCCTAAAAATAAAACTACCTTAAATATAAGATAAAACAAATTCATTAAATGTTGTTTACCAGATCATCACATTCTCCTTATACACATAAACACATTAGAAACATTAAGTATTGTTTATAGTTTTCATTACAACTGTTTCTTTGCTAACAGTGAAAAATCTCCCTTTTATCTTTACCTGCTTATCAGAGAACTCTCTTCTGCTTTCCCTGACAGTGAGATAATTGAGTTTCTGGCTCTAAAACAGGCCTTTGTTGTCTGTGTTTACAGTATGTTAGTAGAAGAACATTCTGCTAGTAGAACTGAGCAGAATTTTGAATCCCTGTATTCCATGGTAAACATTCCATGACAAAACATTCAATTTCTTGCATGTGGGGAAACACAGAAAAAAATACAGAATGAAGAAAGTAAGCAATAATATTATATAAACAAAGAGAAAAGGTGGTAAATGACTTACCCTGCTGTTTATCTTTTAGGACAGAGTGAGCAGTTCATGATGTTGTCAGTGAGTGTGGCAGTTTTGAACCATGCTCATGCTTGCAGCACCAGGGAACTGAGAAGCCTCTGTTATGGCTTCCTTTTAGTTTTGTCTACAGAGTGAGAAGAAAGAAAGAAAGTAAGGGGTCTATGTGCCATACTTAGAATGAGGAAAACAGCATTTGTGAATTGTCATTGCTGGCAGGGGAATATGATGTTTAAGTGGGCAAGGAGGCACACACTGTATAACACTAATCTAGCACCAATAGGTGGAAGGACTATTTTATGTTAAAAGCACAGATTCACTTACATTTTTACTTATTTAAAAATTTGTTTCAAAATAAAAAAAAACTGCTTCTAAAAATAAAGGACCATTTTATAAGTGCAACAAGACACTCCAGGGTTGCGTATTACGGTGTGATAACCGCACTCCTAGGGATGACCAGTACTCGGCCTTCGGCCTCATGCCTAACTACACCCCTAGGAGTGTGGTTATCACACTGTAATACACACTCGTTGTGTCTTATTGCTTACTTGATCTGGCAATGTTGAAAGCAACCCTGGTCCTTTAGCAAACGATATGGCAGATAGTGATTTTTTTTTTGCAGCATTCATATGGCCTCAAAATTATGCATTTTAATGTATTAAGCTTAACATCTAAATTTCATGAGGTGGAGTCATGGATTAGTTTATATAATCCGGATGTTCTGGCACTGACTGAAACCTGGTTAACCTTACCAGTTCTTGATACTGAACTTTGTATACCTGCTTATAAACTTTTAGAAAGGATCGTGTCACTGGTAGAGGGGTGGGGTTTTGTTTTATGTTAGGAATATTTAATGGTAAATGAGACCACTATATTTAACAGTAATTTGGAATATTGTGAACATATTACTATTCAGTTATTGTTGGGATTTGTCAAAAATTAACTATTTGTTGTGTATATCTTCCACCTAATGGTAGCAAATCAGGCTTACAAGAACTTGTAAATGCTTTGAATACTGGGGTTTCTACAGAGTTAATACTACTGGGGATTTTAATTTAAATTGGATGGGTTCAGATATAACAAAGTTAAATACGGTCTTGTCTCAGTCTGGTTTACAACAAATTATTACTTTGCCCACTCGACACAATAATAGATCAGAAATCACACATTGCTGGACTGGATATTAACAAATAGACCTATTAATATGATAAAATGTGGTTTGACCTCTGATTCGTTAAGTGATCATCATCCAGTCTTCTGTATTTGGAAACATGGGGACTGAAAGTCTAAGCCAATTATAAGGATTTCGAGATCTTTTTCTAAATTTGATGTACATTCTTTTTGTACAGAGTTGGGTAAAATAGATTGGTCTTTTTTAAATTCTATCCTTGATGTGGATTCTGCATTGCATTTTTTCATTACTGAGTTTACACATGTTTTGGACCAGTTAGCTCCCCTTGTTAAAAGAAGGGTCCGAGGGAAAACTTATGGGTGGTTAACACCTCCTTTGATTAAACTTATGAGACAATGAGACAAGGCCTGGAAAATGTATAAAATGAACCATTCTGCTTCTGGTTATCATGCGTATAGGACTTTAAGGAACCAATGTAAGGCTAAGATAAGGAAGGCTAAAACAGACTATATTCATCATAAACAATGTGAAGGGTTATCTAACGCTACTACTTTTTGGAAAACAATTAACAATTTCATAAGGCCTAATGTTTGTCAACCAGGTTCAATGAGGTTGAACGGTGACTTGTTGTCTTGTCCATTGAAGATAGCTAACAAGTTTAATTTGAAATTTACTGCATTGCCTGATTCCTTTAGTGACCAGTCCAAGGTGAACTACTTGGGATTGACTGAAGATTTTACAGTTAATCCTAAACTGTACTAAGGACTACTACTCGAAGGAGGTAGAGAAGTTGTTGCGTTGTATTAAGAGGGACAGCTCAGCTGGTTCTGATGGCTTATGTCCTAGTTTATTGGCGGATGCTGCCTCAGTTATAGCACTTCCAGTTAGTATTATTTTCAACTTGTCTTTTGTTACAGGTACTATACCTAATATATGGAAACATACTTTGGTCACTCCTATATTTAAATCTGGTTCACAACATGAGTTTTGTAACCTCAGACCTATTTCTATCTTGTCTGCTTTAGCTAAAGTTCAGGAAAGAATAGTTTATAATCAGTTGATTGGGTATGTGGATCGCTTTGGATTATTGTCTCAGAACCAACTTGGTTTTAGAAAGGAAAGAGTACTGAGACTGCCTTGGTCGAGTTCACGACGCGGTGACTAATGGCATGGATAAAGGGTGTCTGACAGATTGCCGTGTTCGTGGACTTGACCAAGGCTATCGACTCAGTTGATCACCAATTGTTGATTTCTAGACTTGAGTCATTGGGAGTTGGTGAGTCTTTCTTGGACTGGACGAGGATTATTTAACAAATAGGTTTCAAAGGGTTAAATATAGAGGTGCTGTATCAGACTCTGTAATGGTTAAGTGTAGGGTTCCACAAGGTTCTATTTTGGGGCCACTTTTGTTTTCTTTGTTTTTGATCAACTAGTAAGTGTGATTAATAATGCTTCTCTAACACTTTACGCTGTGATGCAGTAATTTATACTCAGGGTTTGTCAGTTGGAGATCTAGGTGTTTCTTTAACAGAGGAAATGTGCAATTTTCAGTCTTCACTTATGGCCTGTAAATTACTCTTAAACAAATCTAAGACAAAGGTGATGGTTTTGGTACCCCACCTAGACTGAGATCTGAGGTTGGTACTTTGGAAGTTAAATCTCTTGATGGATTTACTGTTTGACTATGTTGATACATTTCAATATCTTGGGGTATTACTAGATTCTCATCTAAGTTATGAATCTCATTTTTGAGGGTTACCTCAAGAATACATTGTAGATTAGGTTCTTTGTACAGAATCCGTTCATTTCTTATTCCTGAGTCTAGGCTGGTTATTTCAAATTGCTGCTTACTTCCTATTGTGAACTATGCAGCTATAATTACTGACACTGCTTCTGCGACAGTGATTTAAAAGAAATCCACTTTACTTCACTTGATAGCTAAGTTTGCTTTAAATTGTTCTAAGTCATCTCATTATTGTGTGATTTTGAAAGAAATGGGCTGGTTACCGGTTTCATTAAATTTCCAATACTGTGTGGCCAAGTTCATATATAAAGTTATGGACTCCGGAATTCCACATAGTATTTCAAAGTTTTGAGACCATATATTGATGGTCATTATTCTAGACATAGGTCAGACAGTAGGTTTCTCGAGATTCCTTTAATGAAATCTAAAAGTGGACAAAGATCCTTTGCTTATATTGCTCCATTTATTTGGAATGAAATTCCTCAAGATATTAGGTGGTTGTGTTCTGTCAAAGAGTTTGCCGATGCATTAAGGATGTATTTCGAATCTCAATTTAATTGTAACTGTTTTTTATGAATTTTTTTTATTAACAAAGACATTTTTGTCTGCAATTTGCTGCATTGTATATGTATGTTTGATTATGTATTGTCTGTATGCAATATATGTGGGTCGCACCTGTAAAAGGAACTTGTTTCCAGTGTGCTTACCCATTAAGCGAATAAACAAACAAACAAACAAACAAACTTGTCTGAGTGTACAGTGTGTTGGGAGAGAAACATTCTTCCAATGGGACTGAGCAGAATTTTGAATCCATGTATTTCACGGTAAACATTCCATGATAAACATTCCATATCTTGAATGTGCAGAACAACACTGAAAAAAACAGGAAGAAGAAAGTAGGCAAAAATACAATGACATCATCAGTGACATCACTTGCAGTGGGTGGAAGGACTATTTTATCACAAATGCACACAAGTAAATATATTTTTTCTACATATAAACATGCTTTTCTCAATAGTCAAAAGTAAAAAAAAAGAGCCAATTTTATAAGTGCAATAAGGCATTGTGTGTAAACCATATTTTACAGCACAGTCAGCAACTGAAGTCACTCGGTCTTTGGCCTCATGCCTTACCACACCCCTGGTTGTGCTGTAAAATGTGGTTTACACACACCTCTTTGTGCCTTATTGCTTACTTATTTTATTATTTGTATACTGTACTTTATACTATTCTCTTCTCCTTTCTTATCTCTCCCCCCAGGATGCATCTGGAAATAATCTAATATCAGCTCAGTATGACTTTGTGCAGACTAGGTGGGCCAAGCAATCCTTATCTGCTGTCAAATTCTATGTTTCTATGTTCCTGGTAAAACATTTACTTGGTTTACTTGGTTTTATGGAAAAAAAGAAGGCCAGGGCCCATCTGGATTTTTCCCCCACACTGAGTGGGAATAATTTACATAAGATGATTCTGAAATAACCAGTTGTCAAGACCCTTTTTAAATGCTACAATGTTAGTAGAGTGTATTAATTCCTGAGAAAGTTTATTCCAAATCTTGGTGCCCTCAGTTAAAAAAAGTTAAATCTGAGATTGGTTTTAGCCTTGGGCACAATAAGTTGCCTAGTGTGGCATGTAGGAACAATTCATCTAGTAGCATGGAGAAGTCCACATTTTTTCATAAGATCAGGGGTTTTTTGAAGTGTGTATGTTAGAAGTATGCCCCCTCTAATTTTTCTACCCTGCAAAGAATGTAAGCCTGTGATAGAAAGTCTTGATTTGTAGGGCATTTTTGCTAATCCAAGGGTCATCCTGGTTGCACGTTTGTGGATTCTTTCCATACGGTCAATATCAGACTTTAGGTTAGGGTTCCAAAAGGGTTCCATAATTAATAAGGGGTCTGACACAGGTTCGGTAAATAGTAATTATACATTGTTCAGTTTTAGTAACAAAGGAGCGCTGAATTTGTCTGAGTAACCCGTTAATTGACTTATCCACTTTTGTACAGTGGTCAACTGATGTAAGTTTTGAATTAACAAGTATACCCAAGTCCCTTTCCTAATCCATAAATTTCAACAATGTATTATTGATATAATATTTGTTTTGGGGGTTAGGAGTCCCAAAATGCAAAACCACACATTTTTCAATATTGAATTCCATCAGGTTGTCAGAAGCCCATGTTTCAACCAACTGTAAGTCAGATCTGAGTGAATCAGAATCTGATTGATTATTCACAGGGCCCCTAAGCTTTGAATCATAGGCAGATTTAGACAACCAGTTTGTGTCGGTTATTTGCATATCACTAATGTAAATGTTGAACAGAACTGGGCCCAGCACCGAGCCTTACGGGACTCCACTGGTAACTGCACCTGAGTCAGAAGGCCAGTCATTCAATATAACTCTCTGAGTTCTGTCTGTCAACCATGCATTAACCCAATTGACTAGTTGATAAGAAAAGCCCAAATATTCCATTTTTTTAATAAGAATATTATGAGGGACTTTATCAAAGGCCTTGCTGTAGTCCAACAAAATAACATCTAATTGGTGATTATTATCAAGGCCCTGACTAATACAGTATGATTATAGAATGATAACAAGTTAGTAGTGCAAGAGTGACCGGTTCTGAACCCGTGTTGCAGTGTCAGTGGCTCAGTAGGTAGCAGATTTGCCTCTGAGGCTGGGAGATCAGAGGGCTGTGGATTTAGTTCCCACATCTGGAACTTGTGTTAATATCCCAGTACTAACACTGTAGTGTACTTCTGAGGTGCCATCTGCCTGGATTGGTGGTAGTTCAGATGGATGTTAAAGATTCCATGGCACTTATCGAAAAGAGTAGTGGGATTTTTTAGTGGCGAAAGCTTCATAAACAAAACAAGGGAAAATGCAACAGAAAAATCACAAAATATAAAAATTAATACAAAACATCAGGATCCAGAAAACAAAATTCCTAAACACCAGAAAAAGCCCCAAAATTCCAAAAACATAAAAAAACCACTCAGAAATCCTATAATAACTAGAAGCAACAAAAGCAGCTATCCCAACAGTCCTCCCTTGTCCCAGTATATAATGGGAAAAACTCAAAAACATTTCATAAAGCATCCAGCAAGAATCTACTGGTCAATCAAAACCTGTAAAAAGGGGACAGAACCCCAACCTTTCCACCAATCCTATATCAGGGAGCTAGAAAAGATATGTCTTTCTTTTTTAAATAACAGTGTGATTCCACACTCAATTTTACTTTGTGAACCCAGCAAGGATAGCTGTTCTTGTTGCAGCACAAATTGACATCTAGTTTGCCAAATCACCCATTTAATAATAGCCAAAATCACTTGAGTTGTCCCTAAATGAAATCTCCAAAGAATGCCATCATACTGCCCATACACCAAGGTATTATAATTCATAGACCTTAGATCAGGGATATTCCATGAACAGGACAACACAGACTATAAACCAGAAATATATGGGCATTTTAAAAGAATATGTAACATTGTTTCAACCTCCAATCCACAACCCTCCCTTAGTCCCTTAGACAAGATCTGTCCTGAACATTTTTATGAAAATGATTTCCTCTGACATTTAATCTAGAATGACAGCTAAGCCATACAGAATCCCAGACTTTAGGAGGGAGTCTGGTTTCCGTCCCTTGGTGAAGGATGTCAGCTAGGACTATAGTGTTCGGTAAAACCAGACAGGGTTCTTTAAAACAGATTTCCTGTAACAGTTTACGGTACTCCAGTTTTCTAGTAGTGTGCAAAAGGTCAAAGGTTGAGATATGCCAAAGTTTTAATTTCTTACAAATTTCCAAAAGATACAGAGAAAAACCTTGTGGGATGTTCTGAAATACCCCCCATTGCTGGGTTTCCCACTTCTGCCAAAAATAGCAGCATATATCTTTAAACAAGGGAACCCAAGGCAGTTGACTAAACAGTAAAATGGGAACAAAATTTGCATAAAGAAATATAGTAAAAAGAAATATCACAGGATTGATCATGTTCAAACCACCATCACACACAGGCCAATAGGTACTATTTCACTCTATGGGATTAAGCAGACTCTCCCATAATAACTGAAAAGCCACACTATACATCCTAACCTCTAATCTGACAGGCAAAGGATACAAATAACTAACATTCAGAAAAATGGGCAATAGAAAAGTTTTAAACATAAAAACTCTTTTCTTTTTTGTCATAGGAAAACCTTTCCATCTTGCAACTTTCTCCTCTGCTTTGGCCAAGGTTGTTTCCCAATTGTAACAGGCCGGGTCAGGAGCTTTGAACCAGTACCCCAAATTTTTAATCGGTAATGCAGATAAACCAACACCCCCTATAGCTTGTGGAGCTACTTCTAAAGTATGAATCTCCACAGTCATACTCTTTTGTTTGTTAATCCTTGAACCAGAGACAACAGAAAAGGAGTCTACAACCTCCATAGCCCATTCCTCAGAGACTTGATCAGCCACTAGTATAGTAGTGTCATCCGCATAAGCAAAGGCAATCAGAAATACACCATCCCCAGAATCCTGAAATGGTGCAATCCCTGGTGTCATCTAAAGGAAAAAACATAAAGAAGTGGACTCAGAGGACAGCCTTGTCTGACTCCCCACTGAATCAGTACAGACCTCCCTAGTCTGCCATTTATCAAGGGTCATGATGAGGCATGGCTGTAAATAACTTGAAGCCATTCTATAAATTCAACTGGAATGCCAGAATGTTTTAAAACCCAAAACAAGTAGACATGGGGAACGTCATCAAAGGCCTTAGCTTGATCAAGGAAGAGTAAATACCCCAAACCACTTGACCCATTCAAAGCTTTCCTCAGTAATTTGGTAATGTCTCCCATACCCCGGTGGGTATGGCACAAGTTTGACAGGGTGAAATCACTTCCTGAGCTACCCAGGATAAATGTTTGCACAGTATTTTATGTAGAATTTTCCAGTCAACATTTAACAAACTAATGGGCCTCCAATTTCTAAGATCCAATCTATCCCCCTTTTTATAAAGAAAAATCAAAATACTGTCTGCCAGAGCCACAGGAAAAGGAACCAAACCAGATAATATAGCATTATAAATTTTCACCAAATAGGGGCTTAAGAGGCCTACTGCTTTCATATAGAGCTCCCCTGGTAAGCCATCCAGACAGGGGAAGAACCAGATGGTAATCCATTAACAACCTCCTCAACTTCTTTTCGGGAAGTAGGAGAGGTCAATAGGGATTTATCTGCTTCCAAAAGATCAGGTATCTGCAATGTACTTAGAAACTCATCCATCCCAACAGTAGGGGAAGAGTTGTTACGAAAGGAAGTTTCCACAAGCTGATGAACCACATCCTCAATATCATCACCAGAGTTTATAATCTGACCTGTATGAGACCTCAAGGCTTCCATATATTTAGAGTCCACCCTTTGAGCACAACAGTCATAAGGATTAACATCTTGTGTTTTTCCCTGAGTGCCAAACTTCTGTTCTAAAAACAGAGAATGGGCCCTGTCATACTGATACTTACACATCTCAGATTTAATCATAATAATGTCATTTGTGAGATCTTCTCCAGTCTCCACAGCTCAAGAAAATAGCCTCTATAACCTACCTCTGAACTGGAGGTAGGTTAGATATTTAGTATTAGTTACCCGTTTCGCCAATGAGCTACGTAAAGTTTTCAAATCTCGTTTCGAGTCCTGCCACCATAAAAGAGAATTGTCACATAAATCAAAAACAGAAAACCTGGCCTCCAACTCATTATGCATGAGAGCCCAGGTATCTGTGTCTGATAAAAGAGCCAAATTCAACCTCCAGACCGGATTTGGGCCAGGTTTATTTACAGCAGTTCCAACAAAAACAATAATCAGTCTGTGGTCAGAGGTCTCAACTGGAGAAACTGAAAAAGAGCACACAGGGACCCAATGGAAGGCAAACCAGAAGTCAATTCTAGTAGACAAGTAACCCCTAGAGTAAGTATGCTCTGGTAAGCTAGAAAAACCAGCAGCATAATTCCTAAGCTTGGCCTGTGTATACATTTTGTGCAAAAAATTAGAATCTGAATATCATTTTTCTGTTCTACCTGTTTTGTCTGATAAAGACAATATATAATTGAAATCACCTCCTTAAAATACAGATCTTGTAGTATACAAAAAAGGTAGAACTTTCTGTAACAATGTAACCCATTGGAATTTCACCTGGAAATTATAGACATTTATAATATGCAATTCATGTGTCCTCAGCGGGGCATCAAGAATGCATGCCTGTCCAGAAACCAAATCAATAATATGGGAAACACAGAGATCAGGGTTCAGGATTAACAACCCTAGCCCTGAGCATGATTCCCCCAAGGACCAACATGAAGTACCCCTAAACCAGTCAATTGAAGCCCGGTAGGTCTCTCTAGTAGTATGTAACCGGGTGTCTTGAAGTAAACAAATATCAAGTCAATGACCAGAAATGATAGAGAAAGTGGTGAGTCTCTTTTTTTGGTTCTTTATACTATTGATGTTTAAAGATCCCAAGGAAATGTGCCAGTCCATGTTCAGGTGGTAGAAACACCCGCCATAGTGGAAACCAGAGATTTAGCATTTTTAGTCCCCAATCTTTTGGATTTCTTTTTCTTCTTACCCCCCCTCTTTGGTATCTACAGAGGGAAATTCAGAATCAATCACATGTTCCATCTGTGAGGAAATTAGTGAAGAGGAATCTGAATTGTCATCCTCCTCATCCCACTGTTTCCTTTTAGTAAGAGGAAGGAATCTATTGAACATGGGGAGACCAGCCTCACCTCCATCCATAGCATCTTTGCCCAGTTCTTGGGATACACTGTGTGTCATCTGCCTATTTTTTTGAAATTCCCAATCTGTGGGGTGGGGAGGTGGCATGGTAGGATCTTGCCTAGAAGGCCCCGGTACTTCAACATAGCTAAGGTGAGACTCCGTATTCTCAGAAGTAATGGGTAATACCAGATCTGCAATCACCTCTGGGGCTGTGGTACCTGGAGAAATTACCTGCTGCAATGTTATCTTGACTAGGATAGTGGAAGGAGAGGGTACATGCCTTGTAGGGGAAGGATCAACAGTAGTAACTGTTACAGAGGGTGAGGAGGGCTGTAGAGGGACACATCTACAGGGTAATCATCTCCTGCAAGCCCTTGTGGTTCCCTTTCTGTATTTTCAGTAGAGTCATCCCCTCCCAAATTATGTGAAGCCCAGGGACAGTCCCTGAAAGTGTGGGTAGTGTCTTCACAAAGATTACATATAACAGGAGTTTGGCAGGTGAATGCTACATGGCCAATCCCTCCACAAAGGCAACATTTCATCTTATCTCAGGCATTGCTCAGATGAGTATGAGCCCCACACCTGAAACAGGATTGAGGCTGTCCAGCATAAAAGATAAAGCCTCGGTCCCTCCCTAGGTAGAAGTAACTAGGTAGGTGTTGTATAATAATTCGAATCTGAGGCAGTTTGACCCGAATCCTCCACCCCCGGTCCAAATATCCTCAGAGTGAATAATAGGGTCTGGAAGACCTAAAACAGAAAATTTAGCACTTAACAAGAATAAAATATCCAATATTGCCACTCCTTCATTTTTAAATAAAACAGTCACCGTTCTGTAGGCAGGCTTAGTTAAAGGAATAGCAGCAAAGACCTCCCATTCAGGGTTATTGCTAATACCTTGATAACGTTCCCAAAAGAGCTCCAAACCCACAGCAGTTTTAAAGCTGACAGCAAAATTTGGATTGCCTGAGGTGTGAATTAAAGCATAAATGTCCTGGGCAGAAAAACCCATACTGTCCTTCAAAAGTGTAAGGCCCACATATACTCTGTCAGGATGTAACTCCAAGCTGCCTTTGTATTTCAGCCTTACTGCATTTCACTGTTTAGCAGGCTCAGGAGGAGCATGAAACAGTCCAGCATATGTTCTGTGGGACAAGTTCCGACCAAGGTCAGGATCAGCTCCAGCAGTACTCATAGAAGGACATGGGGGGGCAGGATGGTCCTGGCCAGGCCCAGGGACATCAGATTCCAGGTTCAGGGCAATAGGTTCTCCAGGGGCATGCAGCTTCTCAGAAGCAGTGAGCAAAGGAGAAACCTCCATACAATTTTGTTGCTGAGGAAAAATAACCGGGGAGTTAGACAGCTCAAGAGAAGAGGGAAGTTCCATAGGATCAGTAAGAGCAGATCCCAGTCATTGAGGTGACACCCAAGGCTGATTTGGCACAGCTCTAACCCACCCAGCAGCTTGTAAGACTTCAGCGACTGTATGCCCCATAACCAACATATTTTGATCAAAATCAGAGCCTTCCCCAGACAAGTCGGTACTCTGAGGAACAGGAGTGAGTAATGCAGCGCCAGTCACAGGATCAGACAGCTTCTGAGGAGCATCTGTTCCAGTAACAGTGTCTACCCCCAAACCCTCTCCATTTTGTACAGGTGAAAACAAGTCTTGTGCAGAAGAAACTACAAAAGTCTTACTAGTAGGTTCCTGGGATGTCATACGGGAACCTTCTATGTCCAAGGAGGCCAGTATCTCGCCGATTACCAGGTCCGGGGATACAGCAGACCCAGCGCCAAACTCCGACGTGCAAACTCCAGACAAACTGACAGCTTTCGGAGAAAGTGGAGCTCCAATAGGCAATACTCCTGTCTTGAGGTGTAGAGATCGGCTGTGATGCTCGTGACGCTCTTCTTCAGTGAGAAGTGCCCGCAAATACGCACTTCAGGACTGAAATTGGTGACAGCTCAGGAAGTCCACTCTCAGCAGCGGGTCTGCTAAAAGAACAGGAGCCTCAGAGGAAGCCACACAAGCTGGAGAAGTAAACAAGCGACCTTCAGAAGGAGCAAAAATGTTGACAGTTTCCAGCATAGACAGGTCAGATTCAGGTTTCTTAGTAGCAATATCCACATCCATCTTCACAGAGATGGAAGAAGCCTCATACATAGAAGGAACTGAGGAGGAGGTCAGCTCCTTAGCTCCAAGGACCATCTCACCTCCACCAGGATCCATGGGAGCTGCCATCTTGGTCCCACAGAAAAATGGGCTCCCCTGCTCACAGGAAGCAGAGTAGGGGAATTTCCCCGGTGTCCTGGCCAAATTTGACTCATTCACTAAAAATACCAACAACAGCTTAATCTTGTTCAAGGTCAGTTGGCATTCATCTGTGTCCCCTCCCCCAGGTCATACCTGAAAATAGGCAGGATTTGTCTAGTGCACTTACCTGGTCAACAAAAACTAAACAAATAAATAAAATCATCAATGTTAAATTCTATCATTTCTTTTTCAAGGAATGATTTTATCAATTTTTCCATAATTTTACAGTTAATCGATGTAAGACTAATTGGATGATAGTTCTGAACATTGGACCTACTACCTATGAATTGGAGTAACAAATGCAGTTTACCAGTCTGCAGGAATTTCTGCTTTATGAAGAAATTTATTAAAAATAATTTCCAATAGAAGAGCTAGAGCCTCAGCAGTTTCGATAAGGAATCTGGTGTTAATGTGGTCAGGTCCTGGGCTTGTAGTTTTCTTTAGAGATTTAAGAAGTGGAAAGATATCAAAAGCTTTAATACTGTATGTATGGATTGATTCCAAATTCAGCCCTGGACTTGCTTTAAAGGAATGAGATTTTTTTTGGTGAAAGCTGAAAAAAATATGTATTAGAAAGATTAACTATATGAGAATCTAGCTGCATAGGAGTACCATTATGTGTTAGTGGCCCTACCTTTAGGGAATTACCCTTTTTATTATTTAAATACGAAAATAATGCTTTGTAGCCATCTTTTGTATGTGCCAATTTAAATTCAATTTTCATTTTAGCCTGCTTAATCATGTGTTTTAGTTTCTGTAGGGATTTTTTTGTACTCTGTAAGAACTGCACAATTACCCTTATACTGGCTAGTTTTAAGTTTTTTAAAAAGTGTTTTTTTTCTTATTCATTTGTACTCTAATAGATTTATTCAACCATTTGGGTATCCTGCCCTTTTTGTTGTATTTGATTTTTATGGGTACATATTTTTTTTCAAGGGAATGAATAACATTTTTTAATAAGGCCCATATGTAGAGAGGCCCTGAAAGACTCTTCCCCACTGTGTATTTCTAATTTCACTAGTGCTAATGTTAAAGTCCACACTATCATAATTTTTATATGTTGACTTATTTTTTAAACTGTAATGGGCTCCTATTAGGTCGAACAAAATTGAATAGTGGTCACTGTTTCCCAAAGGGTCCAAAATCTTAATATTTGAAAGTTTGTGACTTACATTGGAAATAAGGAGATCAAGAATGTTAATTCCTTTAGTAGGAGAGGAGAGGTGATAAGGTGCAATAAACCATTATGTCAATACTGACAAAAAATATGTGTCTTGTTTACTATTACTTGTACTGGTTAGAGATGCAGTAAATTTTTAATCCACCTGCGAAGTAGGCACTTCGTGTCCATGGAGCACAACTCGAAGTGGACATTGCAAAGTGCTCACTTTGCATTATTATTATTACCACTTCATGTTGCCATTATGCCTTAACACGAAGTAAGGCGAAGTGAGAAGAGAATAGGCACATCACATGGCTTGCAGTGCTGTAAGTCACATGCTTTAGCCAGGCAGGAAGTAAGTGAGTCACAGAAGCAGTTTCACTTTCTCCTTTGCATTTGTAGATGGAGAAAGCATTTGGGAGAGGAGAGAAGTTACTGCTTGATTGCCTTGTTGCCACTTCATTGTGTTTCAGTTCCAGAAGAAAACAAACTGCTTTTTGAAAAGCTATTTCTTTATTTAGTTTTTGTATTGTATTTGTGTTTTTTTTGTTAGTGAATTTTTTCGTATAAGTTTAGTTTTGTGTGTGTGACTGACTGTGTGCGTGTGTGTATATGTGTCCACTGTCTGTGTGCGTGTGTGTGTGTGTGTGTGTCGGTCTGTGGACTTCAGGAGGATGGACCTAGGAGAAGGCGAGTCACTGGCCCATGGGTGTGGTAGGAGGGGAGTGCAGACCCGTGGTGGGTGGGGCAGTCATGTCATGTTGGACTGCTTCAGACTCCTGGCCAGTGTTGCTTCCTCTGTTGAAGCAACAGGAGCAGCAGCACCAGTGCCATGGGTGGCTGCTGCATGCCCACCTGCTCTGCCACTACCACCACCACTGGTAGCAGCAGCTGTTGGTGCTCCAGCAGCACCCCCCTCCACCACCTCCACAGCCACAGATGGTGGCCCTGGAAATTGTAGGTGGTAGTGGGACTCGTGCCCAACATGTGAGGACTGTGTGGGGGGAGACAGCACAGTGGTGGAGTGCCATGTGTGTGGTGTGCAGGTGTGCCGTGGCCCCTGTGGGACACATTTGGGGACTGGTGGCCAGTGGACCCACATGCTGAACCACCACAGGGCAGAGTGGCAGGCTGCCATGGAAAGGGCCAGGTGTCCACCTGCTGGCCCTTCCATGGCAGTGGCCGAGGGTGCTGCTGGGGTGGGAGTTGTGAATTTCAATCACCACCACAACAAGAGGAAGGCTACTACAGCAGCTGCTCCACCACCACCACCACCACAGCCACCAGCACCACCCTGTCCTACACCAGCCCCACTACCTGGATTCCCTGCTGCAGTGGACCCCACCACAGTTCATGCAACACAGTCTGACATCAGCCTGGTGTGGGCAGCGCTTGAAGAAAATAATGAGTGTTTCAGTGCTTTGCAGCAGCAGGTGAACAGAGTAGAAGCACAGCAGCAGCAAATAGTTTCAATGCTGCACCTGCTGCTGGACAACTGCCGCATCCCACGGCCATAGTAAGTGAGGGGATTGTTTCTTCCCTCCCCACTCCCTCCCCACCCCACTACTGTGTTGTACTGTTTCTGTATGTTTTTCTTTGTTATTGTTTAATCATACCATTTTCCTTCAGGGAATCTTTCTTGCACCACATAGTGCAATACATTTTTGTGAAAGCCACCCATAATTTCATTATAGTGCGTCACATGATGGAGGAATTTCCATTCTGAAAATCTGCCCACATTCTGCCTCCCTTCTCAGTAACGTTAGGACGTGATGGCAGGGAAAGCGCATGTGTGCATGCTCCTTACAGTGAATATCTGATTGTCTGGCTAGTTTCCGAATGTTTCTTTATGTTATAATGGTCAGTTTGTGGTGAAATGTGTGGGCATGTTTCCAGTAAGAAGAGCCTTGCTAGTGGAAACATTCCCACATTTCACCATAAAGTCAACCTTATAATATAAGGAAACATTGGGATAGCTGCTGGACATTCACTATAGTGAGAATGCACCTGCGCTCCCCCTGGCTTCACGTCCTAACATTGCTGAGAAAGTGTGGCAGAATGTGTGTGGCTTTTCTGATATGTAATTCCTCCATCACGTGACTCACTGTAATGAAATTATAGGCGTTTTTCACAGAAATATATTGTACTCTGTGGAGCAAGAAATATTCCAGTGGGAGTAATGCCCCCACATATTAGTTTATGTGCTTTACCATAACTATGTAATGTGTTGAATCTCTGTAAAGCAGCAGCACAACAATCTTTTGATAACTCTGACCTATATTTTTTAATGCTATGTTACAACTTCCTTTACTTACATCCTGACTGACTGGAATGATACGAGAATTTGCAGTAGTTGAGTCTGCTGTACTACCTTTTTGCATGTATGAAATAATGAAAGGAGCATTCCTTTTAAATTGGTGCTGACCAGCTCTTTGTCATTGTCTTCCACTGCTTTTCTCCATCACGTCAAGTCATCACATCAAGTAGTTGTTATATATCACTTATGTTGTTAATTAACAGTTATGCATCAGGCAGTGTTTTGTGATACCACGGAACAATAGTTATTGAAAAGCAGCTGCAAATAAATACAAACCTGGTCCAGACAATATTGGAGGGCGTGCTCATTTTTTTTCATACATGAAAAAAGCAGTCAAGTAAGTAAAGCAGACATAAATTGTGAAAAAATTCGTATCATTCAAGTCACGACTCAGAGGTAACTAATGGTGGCTGTGGCCATGTAAAGTAGCATAAAAAAGTACAGTTCAGAACTGTGAGGACATTCTTACAGTGCTGCTTTAGTTGTAAAAATGTCAGTATGACATCATGAGCTCACAGCAACAATCACAGAACAGACAAAAGTGGCACAGAGTCCCAGATTTTTCCTGCAGGCCCAAAATGCATACTGCTTGTGTGCAGACAATTGACAAGTGGTTGCACAGTAGAATGAGAGTGTTTCAGCACATACAAAGTCCTCCAGAATCAATGGCGTACTCAGTCATGCATGCAGTGGTGGCACAGAGTCCCAGATATTTTCTGCAGGCCCAAAATGCATCCTGCTTGTGTGCAGAGTTTGACAAGTGGTTACACAGTGGAATGAGAGTGTTTCAGCACATACAAAGTCCCCCAGAATTAATGGTGCACTCAGTCATGCACGCAGTGGTGGCACAGAGTCCCGGATTTTTTCTGCAGGCCTAAAATGCATCCTGCTTGTGTGCAGAAAATTGACAAGTGTTTACACAGCAAAATGAGACTGTTTCACCACATACAAAGGCCTCCAGAATTAATGGTGCATTCAGTCATGTGCACAAAAGTGGCACAAAGTCCCCAGATTTTTTCTGCCAGCCCAAAATGCATCCTGCTTGTGTGCAGAAAATTGACAAGTGGTTGCACAGTGGAATGAGAGTGTTTTAGCACATACAAAGTCCCCCAGAATTAATGGCGCACTCAGTCATGCGCGCAGTGGTGGCACAGAGTCCCAGATTTTTTCTGCAGGCCCAAAATGCATCCTGCTTGTGTGCAGAAAATTGACAAGTGGTTACACAGCAAAATGAGACTGTTTCAGCTTATCCACAAGTATAAAATGATGACAGTGAGCATTGTGTTGCTGGTCCAATGTGTTCTGCGAGATGATTCCAGCAAATGCAATGTGATCATCTCAACTGGACTGAAGGGTGCCCTTTGGCTGTACACCAATAGTAGCCTTGGTGAGTGTGTATATACATATATATAGTATGTATGTATATATATATATATATATATATATATATATATATATATATAGATATATATGTATCTATAGATAGATATATGGTTGTGTTGTGTATTTTGTAGGTGAGGAGGGGTTGAAATGGACATGTACTCATGGTATTGTTCTGCATCACAGGTCACACAGAAACTGTTGATGTGCACATTCCAGTGCTCAATGAGAATTTCTTGCACTGAAATTGGAAACGGATAACTCTCAAGCACATGAAGGTAAGTATTTTTTTATGTGGGGGGTGGGGGGAATCATATTTACAGGTTTGTCTCTAATGGTTTGTTGCTTCTTCACAGATTTCATCAACATCCTTCTGGAGTCCGGTTGTCTTAGGATGGTCATGGTCATCTAATGAAATGACTTCTGCATGTTGCATGTGTGCCCAAGCTCAGGGGAGGGGGTGCCTGATGTTGAAGAATTTTTTGGATAAGGCCACTTTGTCAGAACAACAAAGCATCTGGAAGTTTCCCAAGAAAAGAAATGAATGACTTCTTACAACTTAATTGTTATGTGTCCCTCCCTGGTCTCAAATCTCAATCTAAAGTCAAGTTACATTTCAAACACACATCTTGTCAACTAACACAACCTGTGTGCAATATTTGCTGCAGTCTTTACAAAACAATGAAACGGATGAAATAAAATCTTCATACTTACCAGAATGGATTTCACATAGATATTACATCACTTCCTCTCTGTACGGTACAGCTACTGTACCATTCCCAATGAGCCTTTTTTTCTTACCATGTAAAAGAAACAAAAGAAGTGTACCTTATGTGTTTTACCATTGTGGCTCTGAAAAGCTACAGAAAACAAAACGTACAACTAAAGGAAGTGAAGCAGCATAACAAACATGAGTACACATACTCACTTTATGGTTTAAATATTAAGGAGCTTTGTGTCTCTGGCTGATGGATGTGGTGGTCCGGACAGACTTAGGCACAGTGGTGGCAGTGGCTAACATCAGTCCCAGTGGTGGTGGTCTGGGGGGCAGACAGACTCATTGTGGCAGTGGCTAACATCAATCCCAGTGGTGGTAGTGGTCCAGGGGGCAGACAGACTCATGGTGGCAGTGGCTAACATCAGTCCCAGTGGTGGTGGTCCAGGGGGCAGACAGACTCATGGTGGCAGTGTTGGCAGTGGCTAACATCAGTCCCGTTGGTGGTGGTCCGGGGAAGGGGCACACCACCTTTTAAAAACTTCAGTTAAAACCTGCCAACATTAACCACATCATCATCCTCATAAAGAAAGCTGCCCTCATAGTCATCGATGTCTGAAGTCTGACCACTGGGAAATTCTTTCTCCACTGTGTCATTATCTATGTCAGTGGGGGGTCATTTCAGGCAGCCACTGCCAGTGCCACCAGGATGCTCCATTTCCACATGAGCAAGACCACCATGACTAGGCCGGGATATGAATACTGAGGTTGCAGTCTGTGCTGGTATGTGCCTCTCATTCATTTTAATGAATGTTAGCAAACTAACATTTGCAGGAGACAGGTTTGTCTGACAATCCCTGACTATTGCACATGCTGAGCTGAATACCCTCTCTACACTTACACTGGAGGGTGGGCATGTGAGGTACTTCAGTGCCACTACAGTCAGCTCTGGTCATTCACTGACCTTTTCACTCCAGTACAAAAGAGGATCTTCAGTTATTTCCAGATGCCTGTTTTCAGACAAATATGACTCAATCATTCTCTGTGCCACACTAAGTCCAATTGTTGATGCATCATCCTGTTCTCCTGAATGATTTATTTCACAAATACCCACTTGGGACAAAGCCTCCCAAAGTGGGTTGACACCAACCACTTTGGATGACAGATCACCTGGAACCGTAGTCCCCTTCCCCTTGCAGGAATTGCTTGATGGTCCTCCAGGTACACCTTCAGCTGGATTATGATGCTGAGGTTTGCTGACCTTGGCACGTGACTTCTGTGCCTGATAAACCAAGTGCACCAGTTGACCACTGATATTTTTTACCTGTTCAGGCCCTCCCTCCAGTATTGATGCAATTCTACGTTTGTATCATGGGTCCTGCATTGTTGCTATGGCAAAGCTGTCATTATGCTGAATGCTCACGACGTGATGATTCTGGTCGAATACTGTTAGCCTGTGTTGCAGCCACATACTGCTACCACTGTCTCCGGCAGCATCAAGGCTATGCTGTACATTCACCAATGTCTGCCTCAGCACCCACAGCAGTGGAATTGATTGGCTAATGGAGGCAGACTTGCCACTCACTGCCTGTGTGGCATGTTCAAGGCCGCAAAATTGTTATTACAGAGTCCATGAGGTGCCACTATTCAGTCATCATAGACATGGAGGCCCCGGAACTTTCACGGCTAGTGTGCATAACAAGACATTCTGAGATGGCTTTGTATTGTTCATACAACCTCTCTGCCATGTATAAAGTGGAGTTCCATCAGGTGACAACTTCCAGCTTCAAGTGGTACTGAGGCAGGCTGTTTTGTATCTGCAACTGCCACAGTTGGTCACGGGCCTTTCCAGATCTTAAAAAGTGAGAGCAGATATGTTGTGCAACGGTCAGCATTTCCTTTATATCAGGGTGCTGCAGAAACTCCTGAACCACAAGATTTAAACAGTGGGTCATGCATGGAACACAAAAAAAAAACACCATTCGTGATGCATTTCACCACGTTTGACCCATGGTCACTTGCTATGAACCCAGCTCTCAGGGACAGAGGGTTTAGCCATCTCTCAGTTTCAGTCAGTACCACATCCAACATGTTCTCACCAGTGTGTGAACAGGTCACACTACGCATAGCAATTGTTGCATGCTGTCGAATTCCTGGAAGATTGCTACCACGACAATCCACCTTACTGCACTGATTATTCACACTACCAACATCACAAACAACCCCTGGCACCTGCACCCAGTGTGCAGTTATACACACATATGAACTCCCTGCTGTTTTGCCACTTGTCCACATATCCATACTTAAATAGATGAATGGAGAGTAGGAATGTTGAAGGGCATTTCTTACTGAGTTGGACACAGTGCAGAACAACTCGGGGACAGCACAGATAGAAAAGTATGTCCTGGATGGGACTGTCCATTTTGTACAGGCACATGCAGCAACCCGCCAGAACCCAGAATTCTCCACAAAGGAGAAGAGTAAAAGATCAATTGCCAGCATTTCCGCTACAGCAGCACTGAGTTCACGTGACACTGTATGATTCGGGAGGGTACTTCAGCTTATGCGTAAAAACACTCTGTAACGTGGGCTGACTTAAACATTTTACATGGGGTGTGTTGATCACAAATGGTTGTGCTCTGTGATGAGTGGCACTGGCGGGGGTGAAGTGTGGATATTTGATGAAGATGATTGCACAGGTGATGATGACAAACCCAGAAATGCTGTTATTTTGCCAGATTTGCCAACCGGGGTTGATGTACCACTTGCACTAGACATACTGCATTCACCACCACCACAAAAACTGCTACTCTCACCAGCACTGGACAACATTTCAAAGTCATTATGGTCCTCCACCTTATCATGCCTGTAGTAATCCTCTGGTCTTATTACCACACTACTGCACATGTTTAATTTTCTACTGGGTTTAACAGTCATGGAAGGGGATAGCATGCTGTCTATGGTTGCTGGTGAAGTGAGTGAAAGCCCAACTGTGGTATTAGCTTCCAGCTTGTGCTGGGTCCACAGTGCCAAGTGCCTATTCTTAAGATGCGTATGCTGTCCTCCTGTGCCCAGATGGCTCCCCTTTTTACCTCGACCCACGCACACATGGCAAACCTGGCAGATTGCAACTGAATCATCATTTGCATCTTGAACAAAAAAATCCCAAACAAGGGATTGTGATGCTCTGCTTTTAACATGTCCATGATGTGGCTTATTTAAGTCCATTATTTTAAGAACTGAAGTGGGGGGGAGCACGTGATGTTTTGGGCACTGCACACCTGGACTGCAACTGACCACCACAACAACCTATCATATTGATTACTGGGTCATCATCATCATCAACTAAAACTGGTAGATCACAAGTTTTTATGGGGTTGGGATTACTGCAAACAGACTCAGACACAGCCACTTTTAATTTCTTTTTCTCTGGTTCCCAACTGGGGTCAATTACATCATCATCATATTCATTAACGTCACACACATCCACATCTTCTTCTTGGATGCTAGCATGTGGACTGCATGTTGCAACAACAGCAACATCATCATCGTCATCATGACATTCATCATCAGCATCTACACCACCATCACCTGATATTTTTTCACTACACTGTGAATCACTGCATGGAAAATGTGTGATGTTAAGTGCCACAGTGGACAGAATATCACATTGTATGCTATCGTTGACATGATTATCAGAATCCTCAGGTTCAGTTACTGGGATGTTACTGGGAAGTATGACATCATCTATGCTGCCACTCGCACTGCTTCATATTCAGTATTTTTGGATACGGTACACTGGTCGAAAGTAGAACTTGATGCAACAATACTAATACTACCTCCACCACCACTAACACCAGTAACACTAACACCACCGGCTGGGAAAACATCATCTCCTCCAACTATGAGTGAAGCTACTGATTGGGCTGTAAAAAACACTGCAGGAGAAATAACCTTCCTCATATCAGCAATGCACTTCTGTGTCTGTGTACTACTACCACACCCACAGATCATCTTACTGCCAACATTGCCATGGCAAGAAACAGCTTTGCTTGCACGTTTCTTTGCAGGCATTTTGGGGGATCAACCACAAATATTATAACCAAATTCAGATTTTGATACTTTCACTCTCTGATTGGAGGGACGCTGGATGAGAAGCCAAATAAACAACTGTGGCTTCAGCAACAGATAAGAGACTACTCTGAGATTGTCATAGAATTAAAACAACTTCAGTTACCAGTGGTGCTAATGCGGTCACAAAAACAATCCAATCTGGTAAAAAATACCTTTTGAATGTGGGGGGGCACTGAATGCAGACAGTGCTGATTTTTATGGCACTACAAGCAGCAAAACTAAGAACAGATACCATAATCGCAGTACAAAATTAGGTAGCCGCACTGGATAGCAGGTTCACACTGCTGCGCCTGCAATTACACTAGTCTGTGGCACAATCAAAGGTGTATTATTTGATGCATGTGACACTGCACACACACTCACACACAGAACAGTTTGTGTACAATGCTGAACAAGGTATACGTCGCAAATGCAGAAGTTCAGTACTATGCCACGTTACGTATTGTAAATTTGTAATGTAAACAACCTGAACTTATGAACTGCTGCACCACATCCACACAACAAACAGCAAGAAAATTTCTACTATTACTGACAATATTACTGTGTGTACATTAACACAATCAGTTACATAACAAAAATATAACCAAAAAACAAAGAAATCACTATTTCTCAACTTATATCTACAGTACCTACACCACAGATATGCCCCTTCCCCAAAGCACACTTTCACTGTCTTTCACCACACACACTCAATGTTGTAAATTAACTTTCAAAATCCACACAAAAACAAAAACGCTCGATGATTTGAGCACAGGAGGATTTCCTACAATCGATGAACTAAAGTTGGACCCCCCAAAAAAAAGCAAAAATGCTTTTTGAACAGTTTTTACAAGATTCCTATCACAGACAGCTATCAGAGCACACTGTCTCCTACTTCTTCCTACTCATACTACCCCAAACTGAGGCTGTGCAGATCAATATAGTGCCCATGTGACCCAAAATCCCATGAATCACTGCAAAATTCACCTTTGGAGCTCAAAAACAAGGCAAAGTGAGGTGAAGTGCACTGCCTGCAATGCACTACACCTTAAATTTGGCAGATTAGTGGCCTGGGGAGGCGGCGTAATGTGAAGTCATTGCTTCCAATGGACTTTACGTTCCTCATTATAATGCAAAGTACTCCACTTCGTGTTGCAGAGCACTCCTCGAATCCGCCTTTGCTCCGCGAATCACTTCACGGAGTGGATTGAGACCACTTCGCCCACCACTAGTATTGGTGGACCAATTAGGGAGGCATTATAGCACTGTGCTTTAAGGCTCTGAGCTGCAAATCTGGAGACCAGGGTTTGAATCTCACAGCCACCAACTTGCATACTGTGTGACCCTGAGCAAATCATTTAACTTCCCTGTGCTCCCAAGCTGTACCTGTAAACAAACTTTCAGCTTAGTGTGTCTCACCTGGTTAAACAATTGGAAAAAAAAATTAATGTGAGGCATATTGAAATCTCCCAATATTATTACATCCTTATGATCAGAGAAATGGGCAACATCATTAATCAAAGCATTCCAATGTATAGTGTCAGATGCTGGGGGGTTTTAACAATTGCCAATAGTTATTTGTGGAAGCCCTTTCAGTTGAACTGCCACCCAAATGCTTTCAGAGTTGTTTGGAGCTGGTAATGTAGCTTGTAAGATGGAATATCCTCTCTGATATAGAGACACACCTCACCTCCTTTCTTATTTACTTTGTTTTTGTGGTAGAGTTTATTACCCATTATTTGTTGACTCCACTGGGAATGTGAGTCCCACCGGGTTTCTGTTATTGCAGTTATAGCCAGGTTTAACAATTTACTTTTTACATCTAGTTCCAATAGTTTGGATATGTTCAAAGAACGGGCATTCAGGGACAAAGTTTTAAATGTTCCAAGGAGCTGGTTGTTGGAATTAATTAGAGACGTGGGTAGTTTCCCATTCTCCCCTTTTTTGATCAGTTTAAATGATTATTAGTAATGTTTAGAAAGGATTTTCCCAACATGATGCTGCCTCTTCTGTTAAGATGCAGACTATTCCAACAGTACAAAGGAGATTTATCAAAAAAGTTTTCCCAATGGGTTATACAGGGAATGTTCTGTCTAATGCACCACTTCCATAACCAATCATTTATTAGTTTAATCTTTGAGGTTACAACTTGGGTAGCTGTTGGAACTGGTATAATTTCTGAAAAAAAGACAGTACACCCTTTATCCACAAGTAAATTGTTAAGTGCAGTGATGTCTTGTTTCAGTTTATTTAGGTTTGTGCGTTGAATGTCGTTTGTACCTGCATGTATTATAACAAGGGGGTTTGGTCCTGAATTATGTAAAATATATGTAATCCTAGCCATGTTATCAGTTATTTTTGCCCCCCTAAAGCTGGAACAGGTGCAGTTAATCTTGTCTGAGTTACAAATGGCCCTGTCCAAATGTTTAATTAAAGAGTCACCAAGTACAAATATCTGTTTAGGATTGTTAGTGGGGGTGGGGGCAGTGAGAGGACTAATAGGGGGCACTGGGAAGGATGTTGTGTTGTTAATTACTTTAACAGCTGATGTAGGTAGTGATTGAATATTCTGAGTGGTAGGTAAGGAAAGGGTTATATCACTTGGAATTTTTTGAGGGTCAGAGACTGTTAATGGGAGGGAACCTTGGAATTTCTTTGTAGTCAAATTAGCCATTGGTACAGGTTCTAAAACTTAAATAGTATTCAGTGTAGGACAAGACACCAAATTATCTATTAAATAAATACATGTCAGTCCCATGCATGTTTGAACCCCCCACTGTTTTAGCCTCCAACACTCCCACTAGAAGCCTTTTCCAGCATCTACCACACTTTCAGTGAAGAAATATTTCCTCACATCTCTCTTCAATTCTCACCTCCAGCTTCAGTGCATATCCTCTGGTCCTGGTGCTTTCTTATTCAAAAAAGACTCCTCTCCTGCACTGTTTTCAGCCCTATAAGGTACTTGCAAGTCTTCATCATGTCACCTCTCTCCTGTCCTGCAGGGTATACATATTAAGATCCCTTTGACTCTCCTCATAGGGCTTCTGTACTATACCTGCACCAATTTAGTTGCCCTCTGCTGGACTTCCCCATCATGCCTGTTTCCTTTCTGAGGTGCAATCTCTAAAACTGGAAAACGTATTCCTGGTGGGGTCTCACCAGCAAGTGATACAATGGCAACACTAACTCTCTGCTCCTGCTGGAGATACCCCTCCCTTTGCACACCAGTATCCCATTAGCCCTACTCACTGCTTTGTCACTGTGCCTTGCCACCTTGCAGTCCCTATCCTCTTTAGTGACTTGTCTTTTTTGCATTGAACGCAGCTGCCGTGCTTTTGATCACTCCTAGAGTTTCCCAAGATCTCTGCAGTTTTTCTCCACCCCTCCTGAGAGTCCACCCTATTGCAGATTTTAATATTGTCTGCAAAAGGCAGACCAATGACTGACTCCACTGAAGATTCCTACCCGCCATCCTCTCCAAGTGATTTGTAACTCCTCTAACCAATTGATCTCCCCCCTTCCACTTTGAAAATTTCACTCAGAATAAAGTTCTGAAGCTTCTCAAAGGCCAAGATACTATTCCACCAAACATGCATGCTTGGATGGCAGTGTTCTAAAGATCCTGGGCCCGATTCTAGAACGGGGCTGCATTCGGTGCAAGCTGCGGCAAACAGCCGCTTGTGCCAAAGCATGCGCCAGGGACCCTGCACCAGATTCTGGTACAGGAGGGATTCTAGTGCCTAAGACCCAATGCTTGTAGCAATCCCAGCAATGTGGCAACCACATGGCACATGGGAGGGCTCACCGCAAGCTCCTTGGACCATCGGCTACATGGTCTGTCCAATTAGAGACCAGCAGCGGAGGTGTGTGGAGGGCTGTGCCAGTCCTCTGCTCTGTCTTGGGATGGGGGGACACTACCTGCATGGGTGGGGGGCATGGGCACCAGAGGGAGGTTTGGAGGCATTTGTCCTGGTACTAACTGGGACACCGGGATCTGGAGTGGAGCACTACCAACATGCTGAGGGGCACATCGAGGATCGGGTGGGCACTCCTGCCCTGGATGCCCTATGGGGGCACAACCTGGATGGGGGGGTCCACTATGTGGCATTTGTGAGGAGGTGGGACACACCGCACTGCCCATAGGACAGCTCACCCAGGGGAGCGATGTCTAAGTCCCCTTACGTCAGCCCTGGCTGGTCTAAGGGGACTTAGAATTTCTCCTATTGGGTGCTGTCTGTGAATAGCAAGCTGCAGCTTGCATCAGCACAGTTCACCTAGCACCATGTTGCAGGGCAGTGCAGGGCACAGGGCTGGTGCAAGCCCTGTTTGGGGCAGACAGGCTGTGGTTGATGCAGGTAACCTTTGTGAATTGCATGGAGGAAGCCCTGGATGCAAGGTGCATCTTGCACCATATCTGTTTGGTGCAAGCACCTTGCATCAGACGCAGGGCTTTGAGAATTGGGCCCACTGACTCTTGCTTGGGGTATCCTAACCCCATCCATTATGTCCCTTTTTAACATCTCTCTCTCCACTCAAGATAAGCTCTAACAGTCAGGAGAAAGGAAATAGTAAAGCTGCTACAGAAAGCTGGTCCCTTTTCCTACCGAAACACTTATTGACCTATCTCTGTATTATCCACCCATAGCAAACTGTTTGAGAAACTAATGCTTAGCCAGTGAATCATTTCCTCAGATACAATATCCTTCCTGTGGCACAGTCAGAATTTATGCTAAAAATGAGTACCAGTACAGCTTTGTTAAAAGTTATCAGTGATAGTGTGTTAGCCCTAGAAAGTGGCCTCTGCCTTGGTGCAATTTTCATTGACTTACCAAAAGCCTTTGACATAGTAAACTGTGCCATCTTAGTTCAAAAACTCACCTTGGAATTCATACTAAATTTCATATTGGAAGTTTAGGACAGTAGAAAGCAATACGCTTGTAATAACTGTCCCTCACGGCTCATTGATTATAATTGTTACATGTATCCCTAGCTATGAAAATGTCCAGGGCACATTTAAAACATTAAAGGCCAGTGCTCATGACTAGTTTGTTTGGTAAGGAATTCCAAAGGTTAACTGCTCTTTGGGTAAAATAAATTTTCCTTTTGGTAGTTTAAAAACAGTTTACTTTTAGCTGTTTATTGTATCCTCTGGATACATACACCTGTTTGTTGTTTTTTTTTTTGTTTTGTTTTTGTTTTTTTGCTCCCTCCAGCTCCGGGCCATCCTCTCCTTCAGGCCTTCCTATGCCCCTCTTTGCCACACTGCCTCAATGCAGCCATCCATCACCACATATTGCAGCCTCCCTGGGTAACCTGGACATAATCCTTCATTGGGTGGGTCCCTCTCCTCCGAGGGGGAAGGCACCGGTGGAGTGTCCAGCACAATTCTTGGCCCGGGTGCTGCTGGGATGGTCTGTGCACAGCTTGAGGTCTTGCGGCAATGGGAGCTGGTGACCGTCATCCAGTCAGCCATGGGACTCTTTTCCCATTTGCTCCATGGAGGCATGGCATGCCACTAACATCAGGCTTACACTGGTGTTCACCACACCCCATTGGTTAGTGGGGCCCCATGTTTTGTCATGGCCCCAGCCTCTGCCAGGGGTCAGCAAGCACCGGGTTGCTTCCCCTTCCTCCCTCCCTCCCTCCGAGAGAGGCAAGCAGTCATCCGATGCTTGAGACCTCTCTCTCTGGCTGTTCCACCAGCACCTGGGTCCATTCCCAAACCCAGGCCACTGGTGTTGCAAGCAAAAATCCAATGACAGTTCTGATAGGCTGGCCGTTTGTTTGTTTTTAATGCTAGACCAAATTATTCCAATGGCTCCCTGTCATTTATTGTTTTTTACATCAATAAGAGGTCACCCTGAATTGTGATTAAAGTAGCACAGAAGTTTATCTCAAGTTGATTTCTGCTTTCCATGTAAGCAAAAATGTTTTCCAATGAGAGGCTATCAGGCCATGAGTACGGCACCTCCCAGAAATTAAAGTGTGCATATGAACATTACAATGAACAGCAGATCCTAATACAAAAAAAAACCAAAAAAAACAAAACAAAGAGAAAACATGTAACATAAAAAAAAAATTGCTACTACTATATAAAAACATAAGTACAGCACCAAAGCAATCCCTCCAAGAAACCGATGAGTCAATCAAGCAGCAAGTTGTGCAGAACAGTATCTCAAGCAGACTATAAGTCTTATCATAGCAGTCAGTGTGGTCCTGTCCATTTCAAACTCAACTGCAGCAGACGATAGTCCCAGAGCACGTAACTATGTATATTATAGCAGCGCAGTAGCACTCCATAGTTAGGGTTGTACAGGACCTTCTATGTTAAAGTCAAAAATTTGTACATTAATAACTTTGGCATTTTTTTATAAAATAGCCCATGATTTGGCATACGTGGTCACTCTGCCTGTGTCTCAAGATGTATAAAGTTTCATGATGGCATCTTGTATGGTTTTTGAGATATGAAGTGGTAGAAAACTGAAATAAAACACATTTTCCCCCATTAGTTAACATGGTATTTTTTGCCCTCATCTACACCAAAGATGGAATGAAATTTTTTTCTTGAAATTTTCAGGAATGACTGGGTCTGTGCCAAGTGTGTGCCTTTGGATAGTGGGGTAAGAAGATATAACACCTTTTGTGATTGCCACTAGACAGGCAGGTAAATGAAAATCATTCAAACTGTTAATCATTAAGGATTTACTGTTTTTGCCCAGAGAAATACTGTTTGTGCTTCCGCCATCTTGTTTCTTTTTTCCTTTTAAAAATTGATTTCTAAAGAAATCCTACTTGGTTAGGAATGATCAAGACCTGTATTTAGGTCTCAATCACATGCTTAGTAACATTATTGTATTATTATTTAAAAATACATTAGATGAAGTACGTGTTTTTGGGGCGAGAATCATATCGTACGTCACTCGTTTTGTTAAGGATCAATCAATCAGAAAATAACCATTTGTAGTTTTTTACACTTTGAACTTTACTGTTTGAACTCTAAAGACTTCGAGCAGTAAAGGTCCACGACAGCTTGAACTGTCATATCTTCCTGGTGTCCAGATGCACCCCCTATGTGTCGGTCCCCATCCTTGTAATTAAAGGAGATGGGAAACAAATTTTACACTGTTTTTTTTGCCTTTAATAAAGCTATTCAATACTAACAAATGTGTATGCATGTTTCTTTATGATCTACCTTATGTGCAGTATGTGAATTATCCCCTCAATCCTACCATGGTCTAAGTGCCTTTTTAAACATAATTCTTTTTTTTTTTTTGCGGTTTCAGTTTGTGGCAAGAGCCCTTAGCTATGCAGTTATGTAACAGACTCCATTCCAGTGCTTGCATTAGTCAGTAGACAGTTGAAATAGATTTGAAGATTTTCTTTTTTACATACATGCTCGGCAGTAATAAGATATGTGTCCATTTTTAGTCTATGTAATTAAATGCTGAAATATAAAGACAGTGCTGTGTCTGCTGTCAGTATAGTTTCAGGTTGTTGGAGATATTGTTAGATTTCAACAATGATGTTCTACTAATCTGGCATTTATGATTTCCTCAAAAACCCTTTCAGTAAACCATCACATCAACAATGAATTAGTCATCTGTAAATAATGCAGCATGGTCTACGTTCGCATGTATCCTTAGGTACAAGCATCTAAGAGGGAAAATAGGTACGTGTTGGGAGCCACATATCTTATTAATTCAGCCACCAGCATTACTACTCTCAAATTTGTATTCTGTCTTGGACATTAAAGATACTGCACCCTACCTAACAGCATCAGGCATGAATGAAAAAAGGTAAAACATGAAAGTGGACGAGGCAGTCCTGAGATGGATTCCCACTGGGGAAGGATGCACTGTTCTATCTTTGTCCACCTGATTTGTAGCTGATCAGGAATGTGATTCCACAATGTGCCATGTCCTAAGGCTGGCTGGTCAATAGTTTGACGCTGCATGGTAGGGATGAAAAGCAGCCACCAATACCCACCCACCTCATAGGAGGTTAGAGATTAGTAATGCTCACAACCCCTCAACACCATTGTAAAAGATATTGCTTGATCATGGAAATAGCATTGTTAGAAGAAACTGCTTGATTGCATAGACAGGCAAAGTTAGTCATTATGATGTGATGTATGGGACAGTATGATTCTTGGTCTTGTAAGTGCCATTACAACAGTCTTGCAGTTCAACAAGATGTGAGGCAGGGTGTGATGCAGGTGTGGCATTTGTGTTCAATAGGGACAAGCCAGCATCCTCTGCTTTCCTTGGAATAAAAAAGAAAGAATGTCATACTTGAATCATGCAACCCACCTGCTGTCACCAATGCAGCTCTAATACTGTAGTGAGCCACTAGAAGACCACTGAACAAAAACATTGCCCAGTCCTAATCGATGCACAGTTCTCAAATACCACCACCCCCCACACACACATACACACACAAACCTACAGTCTACTGCAATTCGTCAAGAGCTGCATATGCCGGTTTGCAGGGTCTCGGGGAGCCTTACCCGATCTTGTGGGATTAGGTCATATGACAGCCAGTGGCTTAAGGGTCAGTTTATACCTGGATGTTAATAGGTTGATTCAGACCAGATGCTTACTGGGCTGCTGAGGAACAGGTCCTTGTAAAGGCTGGAGTTATGAATTCTGGCACAGTAGCAAATGAAGTCCTATGGCCAGTCCTTCAACATATATTAATGGACTTCATAGGGGGATTCAAAAGTGTTGTTGTCGCCCCCCCCACCACCATTTAGAGAAAACTGTAACTTGGCAAGGTAGTCTGATTTGGTTCTAAGTGAAAATCTCCTGAAGAGCATTCTCAAGCAGTCCTGACATCCTGTCTTACTTGTAATCAGCTCTGGGATCAGTCTTTAAAAATATGGCCTCTAACCCCATCTGACAATAGCAGTGACATTTTCCAAACCATATGCAGGAACATCACCCACAAAAAAATACAATGGATTTGCCATGCGTATGTACAACTTTTCTTGCCTTACTGTGTCATAAACTTCTCGCTCCCCTGCCAAAAAAAAAAGGAAAACATGGATAGGAACCCAGACAAGGAAAAGTGACAATGCACAGAACAGTAAAACTGTACTTTAAATTAGACTTTTTTTCCAGTAACACACACACTTAAAAAAAAAAAGAGCAACAAAAAACTCCTTCTAAAAATAACATTTTGATACTGCCTCATACATGGATGTAACAAATGCTGTGGCTGACATTTCATTTAGGTGCTGTGTCAGCACTTAGCGAATGTCGTGACACATTGATGATCATCAAAATTAGCCTCTGGTAGTCCAATGGTCCCTCCCCCATTCTCCGATGACCGTCCCCGATGTAAAAATTAGCCCCTGGTAGTCCAGTGGTCCCTCCCTCCTCCCCCGTTCTCCCGTCACCATCCCTGATGTTTTATTTCCATTCCCTGGCAGTCCAGTGGTCCCTCCCCCTTCTCCGATCACTGTCCTAATTGAAAATTATATGTCCTGGTAGTCCAGTGGTCCCTCCCCCATTTTCTGATCACTGTCCCCATACTAATAAATATTTTTCCTTGTAGTCCAGTGGTCCCTCCACCCTCCCCCAATGTCCGATCACTGGCCCTGAAGCAAAAAATTTACTTCCCTGGTAGTCCAGTGGTCCCTCCCCCTCCCCAGTTCTCCAATTGCAGTCCCCTATATAATATATATCATTAGTAATCCAGTGATCCCTCCACCATTCTCCAATCACCATCCCCATGCTGCCATTTAAGTCCCTGGTGTCTAGTGGCACCACCACCACCAGTCCATTTCGCTACGCATGCTAGTAAACTTGGAAATATTAAATATTTTGACCCCAAATTTTCAACATAGACTTCTTATTACCCCAGCTCATGTATGTCACAGCTGTCATTTTTAAAAAGTAAGGAAATTCATTGCAAAAAACTACATTAATTCATCAGTTAGGGTTAAAAATGAAGCACAAATGTAACCAAATATGATGTTAGGGTTTCAAACCCTAAAACACCTGCCCCACCCCTGAAGCAAATAAGGAGTGTAGTCTTCCTTGGGGGTGTAAACCCTAACACTCACCCCACTGTATGCGCTAATGTATATTATAGTTGTGCAGTAGTGCCACTATAGTTAGGTCATAGTAGGCAGTTTAATGTTAAACCTCAAATTTTGCACTTTAATAACTTTGCAACCATTCAACAGATGCACATGATATTTGGTATGCACTGTCCCATGGGGTACATCTCTTGAAATACCAAATTTCGTTTTGATCGGATTTGTGGTTTTTGTGCTGTGCATAGTGAAAAAAGTGTAAAAGTTGCTTTTTTCCCCACCTGTTTTGTCTGTTTTTTCCTCATCGTGTTGCTGCCACACCAATTTTCAGGGCAGACAGAGCTTGCTCCAAAGAATAAGCCAGCATTGATTTGGTGAAAAAATATTTATCCGTTCCAAAGTTATTCAATTCTGAAATTTCAGGCTCTGAGCATACTCCATTCAGTATTTTGGATAGCTGCACTGTACAAAAAGGGATTTTGGGCTCACAAAATGGGATTTTAATAGCTTATAAAGAAGGATTCATAAAATCCATCTTTGTGAGAAAAAATTCCCTTTTCACTAGTCTCCATTTTGTTTTCAATTTTTGTGCCCATACAAAACTTTATAACTTGCCCCAGGGATATCTTCTGTAGACATCCAAGTATGGGTTTTATTCATGGGGATGTCCTGCACACTTCTGTGATCCCTTTTCATGAGCTGTCAATGTCCCTTTTCGCAAGTTGATCCCTTTTTATGAGCTGTCAAAATCCCTTTTCGTGAGGGAACGACTAGATGGTCCTACCTTTCAAAAAGGGATTCCCTCGTAAAAAGGGATTCTGACATCTTGCAAAAAGGGATCGGCTCACAAAAAGGGATTTTGATAGCCAGAGAAAAGGGATTACTTTTTATCATCCCTTTTTGAGAGCTGTCAAAAATCCCTTTTGCTGAGAAATCCCTTTTCGCGAACTGTCAAAATCTCTTTTCATGAGGGGACAACCAGATGGCCCTACCTCACGAAAAGGGATTTTGACAACTCATGAAAAGGGATTTCAAAAGTTTACTGTTTCTTTTTCACTTCACTGCAAAGAAATGGTTAAGACTTTCAGGCTGAAATTTTCCGAGTACAAAGGGATTGCTGCAGAGATGTGACTTGTGCTGGTGTAGTGATAAAATATGTATTGCTTCCATACATCTAAGATTTTGAAGTTTGGAAATTTCCCATGGGATAACATTGTGGTGGACATATTATCTTTTGATGCTTATATCTCAAAAATGGTTTGAGATACAGATTTTTCACTAAATGCAGCTAGCAATGAAGCAGGTTGCCAGTCCATGATTACAGCTGCGGTGGAATTTTTTGAAATGTTCCTATGGTTACTGAGATATTGTGCCATTTTCAGCACAAGGGTTACTTGGAATGTCTCTAGGTCTGTGCTACATCTCTACAATGTCTATACACTTGTGATTACATAGGAGTGCAGGGCCTAGAGGACCCTGCACTTGGGGTCTTGTGCAACCACAACACACTACAGACTGATTGGATTGCAGGGCCCAGAGGGCCCTGTGCTGCCACAAACAGATAAGGATAAGATTACACTTTCTCAAAAAGTAAGGACATTCATTGCAAAAATCTTTGTTAATGCATCAGTTAGGGTTGAAGCAACAAATGCAGGGAAATGAGGTGTTAGAGTTTTGAACTCTAACAACCCTCCACTCCTACCACCCCACCCCACCCTCACCCTCCACACACCAACAGGCATCGGGTGTTCCTTTGGATCATTGGGCCTAACTCTCACCCCATTCTCCTATACTGTACCATATTAGCTTACTTACACATGGAATGAGTTGGGAGTTATGGCAGATGATCCCAAGGCACACCCTGACACCTGTTGGTGTGTGGATGGTGGGGTGGTAGGGTTAGGGTTCGAAACCCTACTGCCTCATTTCCCTACTTTTGTTGCTTCAACCCTAAATGATGCATTAATAAAGTTTTTTGCAATGAATATATATACATATATATATATATATATATATATATCGCTCAGTCACTCTACATTCCGGGGGGGGAGTAAATGCCATACAGGATTTTCTCAGTACCACAGTGGCAGAATTGACCAGGTACATATATGTATGTGTGTATATATAAATATATATATATATATATATACGTGATATGACATGGCCTGACTGAAGATATCATATTTATCTTCATGAGAGGCCAATAATATGATATCTCATGAGTGGTGAAGCCACAAGTGAGATATCTTGATGTCATTGGCCTCAAGTGAAGATAAATATGATATATTCAGTCAGGCCATGTCATGTTCTGTTTATACAACATGTGTTTTGGGCTTTATGCAACACAATCCCCAAAAGAACCCTCCCCTCCACCCAAATCTTCTGGCAACATTACAGATGCTTTATCTTATATTTATATTAAAACAATTTATCTGGTTGATCCTGTCAGTTTAAAGTTTTTTTTAAATAGAGCTATCTGGTTAATCCTGCCATTATTTGTAAATAAATAAATCCAGTAATTTAAAAAGGTTGTTTAAAACAAGCTAAAGCACACGCTAGCCCACTAGAATTCAGACACGGAGCAACTTTTAAAATCCATTTATTGAACACCAAGATGCGCTTGACGTGTTTCGGACAAAATCCTTACTCAAAAGCTGCATCCCAGAAAACACACAGAACTTAAATACAAAAGCCAAATGACATCACAATTACTAAAACAATTCCATTGGTGAACCAATAAAATAGAAAAATAGAAAAATTAACCCTTTTTAAACACCACGAAGGAGCCCCAGATTAACAAACTATGCCACAGAAGACGAACGAGGAGAGGACAGAAGAAACATACTAAATCGAGAACAGAGAGGGCGACTGAATTGGAGGCGTAATGGCAACAGGTGGAACAGCAGAATGAGGAGGTAAATCGGGACATCCAAATTATAAACTTGTCTAGTTACACACTAACTGTTTCTGAGGAATCTCTTTTAAAAAAAGGATTAACTTTTTCACCTACGAACTTTTTAAATCCAGTACAGACAATAATAGATTTACATTTGATGTGTCGTAAACTTAATTTGAAAGCTTTTTTTAATAAAAAGAATGAATATGAGCATGAAAACAATGTAATGGGTATAGGTATTCATGTTGATAATGTATTGAAACCTAATTCTATATTTAACCCTCCATTATGTCACGCTGTTAGTGTATTCCGTGATTTGTGTGAAAGGGATTTAGAAAAGTTGTTTGATGATTTGAAACCTATACTATAGATTTAGCATTTGAGAATGGAGTTATTTCAGGACAAACAAAATTTTTTTAAAAACAGAGTACCCAGTAAAACCAACATTTTATATGTTACCAAAAGTACATAAGAATTTGGAAAATCCACCTGGACGCCCAATAGTAAGTGGGTTGGGTAGTTTAATAGAACCTTTGTCTCATTTTGTAGATTCCACCTTGTGTAACTATGTCAAGAAATTGAAATCATATATTCGTGACACAAAGGATGTTCTGAGAATTTTAGATGGTTTAACAGTAGGAGAAAATTGTTTGTTAGTGACATTAGATATTGAGTCTCTCTATACTAACGTTCCCCATGAAGGAGCGTTAGGTGCAGCTGCTGAATTTTTGAATAGTAATGGGGAAAGAAATGATGAAGAGACTGCTGTAATTTTAAAATTATTGGAGCATGTTTTAGGGAAAAATATATTCCTTTTTGATGGTGACATTTATAGACAGAAGAGTAGGGATTGCTATAGGAGGCTACATGTGCACCTACAGTGGCTAGTTTGTATGTTGGACAATGGGAAAATGAAACAGTATTTAATATGGACAGGAACCCGTTTTTCTACAATATTTTATTGTGGAAAAGATTTATTGACGATGTGTTATTAATTTGGAAGGGAGATAATGTCATGCTGCAAGAATTTGTTGAATGGTTACATGGGACAAATCAAAATCTTAGATTTATATTTAATGCTAACCGTGAGTCTGTGAATTATTTAGACTTACAGGTCAACGGGGGGTGAGATCAGCACTAATTTATTTAGAAAAGATACTGATGGCAATACATTGTTATTAGTCCAGAGCTGTCATCCCCCACATATAATAGCCAATATCCCTAAGGGTCAATTTTGCAGAATTAAACGTAACTGCAGTAAAGTAGAAGAATTTAAAAAAGGGGCTATGGCATTAAAAAATCGTTTAGAAAATAGGGGTTACTCTGAAAAAGTAATAGAGGAAGGTTATCAATTTGCTGCCAGTATTGACAGAGGTGATTTAATGGTTGATAAAAATGAGATCAATAATAAAGAGAATGGTTTTTATTTTGGTACCATGCATTTTTGCTTAAAGTTGAGCCAGCATAGTATTCTGTGATGATTTGCATATGCAGTCCATGATGCTTTACATTGTGGGGCATGTGTGTTTTTGTATTTCTTTGAAACTTGGCTTCCCAGCCAAATGCCCTTTGGGGTAACCATTGCCTCAGTGCTTGCACACAGAGGTTCTTTATATATATATATATATATATATATGTGTGTGTGTATGTGTATATTCATTCATCGCAAAAAACTTTGTTAATGTATCAGTTAGGCTTGATAGCACAGTGACAAAAGTATGGAAATGTGATGTTAGGGTTACCTCCCCCACCTCCACCTACAATCCACACACCAACAGATGTTGGGCTGTGCCATGGGGTCATAAGGCCCAACTCTCACCCCATTCCATGTGTAAACAGGTTGATATGCTACAGTATAGGAGAATGGGGTGAGAGTTGTGCCTGATATCATCCACTGCGTCTTTTGGTGTGGAGTGTGAGGTTGAGGTAACATTCCTACTTTTGTCACTGTGCTATCAACTCTATCTGATGCATTAACAAAGTTTTTTGCAATGAATCTCCCTTCTTTTTGAGAAAGTGTAATGTAACTGGTAACTGGTATGTGACTGTGGAAGTGCAGGCCCTTTGGGCCCTGTGAACCCTTCACATTGGCCAGTTGTTGTGTAATGGTATGCATATGTGGGAGCATCGGCCCTCTGGGACCTGCACTCCCACTTATACATCAGTATGAAGCCATACAGCAGCCCTTAGTACTGAAAAGGAATCCTTGTAACACTTATTTGGCAATATCTCAGTAACCATAGTAACTAGGAAAAAAAATTCAACTTCAGTTGTAATCATGACTTTGAAACCTCCACACGTGCTTAGTTCACCTTAATGGAATGAAAAGCTGTATCTTGAATCATTTCTGAGATATGGGCACCGAAAGTCGCAGTGAGCGCTGCAATGTCAGCCTATGGGAAATTTCTCAACTTCGGAGTACTGTAACTATGGGCCCGTTGAATGTTTTTGGACCAAATCACCAAAAGACACATGTGTGGGATCAGGGTTTGCCATCCTGAAAATTTCAGCCCAAAAGCCACAAATGTTTTGAAGCTATATGGTGGCAAAGAATTGCTGTTTTTGGGTGCTGTTCTTTTGCAAATTGTGACAGTTTCACAAAAATTTGCGACAGAATGGGCATGACACTTTTGTGATTTGTGAAAGTGTCGCATTGGCTCTGTTGCAATTTGTGACACTATGGGGGGTCTGGTCACTGAAATGGCATTTCAGGGGGGAGTTTCCCCCAAAAAAGATAGTGCTGTGATCTTCAGAGCCCAATTAAGTAAACACAACTGTCAGTGTTTACCTAGGTAGTCCCAAATTTAACATACTAACATACTATTTGCCAGTAGATTAGGCCTTACAGTCTATTGAGTCTGCTCGAACCTAGATCCTTAGTTGGGTGCCGAGACCCTCCCATCCCTTGTGCTCCAGAAACTCCTATCATCCATCCCCACCCCCCCAGGACAGGCCATCATCTGATACATCCACTTTCTGTGTCTGTCCCACCCTCTCTTGAAGCCCTCCACTGTGGATCTCTGAACCAGCTCACCAGGCAGTGCATTCCAAGGGTCCACCACCCTCTCAGTGAAAAACCTCCTCCTCTTTCCCCCCTCACCCTTCCACCTTCCAACTTCAAACCATGCCCTCTGGTGATACCTCCCTGCTTTAGTCTAAAGATCCCCTCCATGTTTACCCTATTTATTCCCTTGAGGTAGGTTAAATGCCAGGCATTTTTCTCTCTCACTAACTGAAAACAAGATGGCCACCACATGACAGTAAAAGGGCCATTTGAGACAGTAAAATGTAATGGTGACAGCTTTCATGAGGCACATACATTTTCTCCCATTGACTATAATGGGGAACTTGTTTTCTGAATAACTTTTGAACAGTTTAATATTTTTTCACCAAATATTCGAAAGGCACATCAGTGACTTGGACTGAATCTTCCCTGAACCATTCAGATGAAATGGACAAATCATGTGGGCTGTAGCCATGTGCAAAGAAACATGCAAAAACACAATTTTTGTGTGTTTTTGGCACTCTGCAGCTCCGTAACTGCTCATCCGACAGTAATGCAACTTGCCAGATCCAGAGATCTATGGAGCCCCACTGCCCATGCAAAATTTCAGTCAGTTTGGGGTTTAACATAGAAGTGGCTGGGCAACCCTAACGATAGCTGCTCTACTGTGCAGCTATAATATATATTTATATAAATATATATATATATATATTTATGTGTGTGTATCTATATATATATATATATATATATATATAGATACACACACATATATATATATACGTATATATATATATATATATATATATATATAAAGAGAGAGAGAGAGAGATCTATAGAGATATTTATGTCATACCTGTGGGCATTAACTTTCCCCAAATAACAGCAGTATTATTGCTTGCTAGTACTTACTGTGAAAATATTGAATGCAGCTGCTTGCTTCCTTGCCGGTTCCCACTGTCACTTTCATTTCCTCACCTCACTGTATCAAGCACTGACAAATGCTCACATAATGCCACAAAAAAATCAAACTGAGTACAAACCCCTTTTTAATGCCAGTACTGTCCCCCTGTCTCCCACAGCAATACACAACCACATTCTGTCTCCTTAACCCCCTTCCCATACCAGACAAACACATCTTTCATCTTTGACTAGCAATCCTCCATCCTCCATGCCAGCAAGAAGTGCTCCTTCCGTGGCCTCTCTGACAATAAGCACTGCTCCCTCCTCTGAGCCCGATCATTACTAAAATTCCTACAACTCTGCATGATAACACCCGTATGCAAACAAACATTGCATGCATCCGAAAAAACTCAGAACCACCCAGCCATTCAAAATTCATGCTCAGTCATCCTGAAACTAAAGAAAAAAATAAACAGCTGCCAAAATCAAAAATCTAAACACTGAGGAGAGATATGGCATAAATGGAACATGCTACCCCTAGTGAAAATATCGCCAATAGTTTTTGTTCTCTTGCTGACTGACTGATGACATCACTTGTGGCATCATCACTCGTAATGTCATCAAGCCAATCAGCATTCAAAAAATATCAGCAGGGCCAGCCTACCAGTGCAGCAGTGGTACTACCGCTTGTGATGCCATTGACCTGGGTTCAGGAATGAGCCTGGGGAGATGGAGGGCCGGCGGGGAAGGCTGAGTGTCCATAGGACAGCTCCTCTTATCTGGGAGGGAGGGGAGATCCCAGCTCGCTACTTGACTGGCCTCTGGCGGAAGCTGGAGGAACAACAAGTAGAAGCATTGGAAAGGGATTGGGCAGGGTAGATGTCAGCGCACAGTACCTTGATGTCAGGGTGCATGCCTTGTCCAGAGAACAGGGGAAAATCAGCTCCTGTTTTCTGAGATGACAGAGCATCATGCAGAGACCATGATGGCTCATGCCTGCCTGATATCCCAAGGGAGTCCGACGAAACTTTAAGTGTCTCAGGGTGTCTAAGCCCCACCTTGTACCTGCCTGGGGGTATAGCCAAGGCTCCATGGGGTCTTGACGGGGATCAGGTAGGCAGTGATGCGGGGATACTGCAGTGTGTCTCCCGAAGGACCTGAGATCAGGTGCAGGGGAGGAGCATAATATATATATATATATACTGTATATATAGGCAATATTTTCACTAGGGGGTAGCATATCCCTTATGTATATTATACTGGCCCAGTAGGGCTAGTTTAGTTAGAGTTATGCAGCCACTTCTATGTTAAACCCAAAATTGTGCACTTTAATAACTTTGCAACCATTTGTCCAATTTGCATGAAATTTTTCATGTGCTGTGCAGTAACATAGAACTCTGGATATGAAAAGTTTCGTTTCAATCAGATTTTCAGTTGCGGAGCTGCAAAGCATGAAACAGTGGAAAAATTCCTCAATGTTTTGGAATTCTTTACTCTTCTCTACAGCCCAGTTTCACCATCTGCTCTGAACATTTCAGGGTATATGGGGACTAGGTCAAGGAAGTGCCTTTTGAAAGTTTGGTGAAAAAATATTAATCCATTCAAAAGTTATTAAACTTTAAAGTTCCACATTATAGCTTATGGGAAAAAATATATGTGCACCACGAAAGCTTTTAAAAGCTTTTGCGAAAGCACAATTTCCTTTCAAGCTCTGGGGTTTTGTTTCTTGTTCTTAGTTAGCAGTAGACAGAAACAGCTGTAATTCAAATTTGTCTGCACCTAGATAAACATTGATGGTTGTGTTTACCTTATCGGGGCTTTAGGAACACACCGGTGCCATTATTGTGGGGAAATGACCCCCAGAAAGATGTTTTTCATGATTGGTCATCCCACAGATGTAAAAGTGTCATGAAAGTGTTAAACTTGTTCTTTCGCAAATGTTTGAGACACTTTCACAAATGCACAAGATGGGCAATCATCCAAAACATCTTTCTGGGGGTCATTTCCTTAAAATAATAGCACCATACTGCCCTGTGATGTGGCACACTGGGAGCCCACCCCAGTATGCTGAAATCCTGTTTAAAAAAAAGAAAACTGTCCCCTGACATCTTTTTTCTTCTATGCAGGATCCTGCATTGAACTAGTCTGCCCTTCTCCATTACTTTTTTAGTACATCGACACTGAGGTGACCATTTTCCGTGCCAGTATGTCTCCCCCTTCACACTTATGTGGCACACTAGGAGCCCACCCCAGTGTGCCTAAATGTATTAAACCTGTTTAAAATAAAGAAAACCATCCGCCAATGTCATTTTGATGCAGAATCCTGCACCTAAATTTTTGATGCAGGATCCTGCATTGAACTAGTATGCTCCTACCATTCCATTTGTGCCCCACCGACATCGGGGTGCCCAATTCCTGTGTATGTATGTCTCTCATGTCTCCCCCCACACACACTTATGTGGCACACTGGGAGCCCACCCCATTGTGTCCAAATGTGTTTCATTTTTCAACCTGTTAATAAAGAAGACTGTCCCCTGACATATTTTTTTATTTTTTCCTGTAAAAAAGAAAATGGTCCCTCGTCATCTCCCCCGTCCCCCTTCCCCATCCCCACCTTCCCACTGAACACCCACTTCCCCGCAGCACTCTTACCCATACTTACCTCCTGAGGTCAGCATCAGTGATCTTATCTGGACTAGGACATGTCTGCATTCTTCAAAGCTGAACTACAAACTGAAAGAATCAAAGTAAGCGATGTATGTGGTCTATGGTATTTTGAACTTATGTTGATATCTTGGCCATTTTTCTTGATTTTTTTCACCAAATTTTCAACATGGTGTTCTTGTGACCCCACCTCATGAGCATTGCTGCTGCCATCTCATTAATCAGACCTGAAAGGTGATTTTGCTGTCACTGTGTGGAATCACCATTCATGGCAGAGTAATGAAATGACAGTGCCAGTGTTGATGAGGTGGGATCCCATAAAGCCCATGTTGAAAATCTGGTGCAAAAATTCCCCAAAATAACTGTTATGAATGTGCATTGTGCAGTTTCTACACACACTCGTAACTTTTCCAGTTTTTAATATTTTCTTCTAGATTTTCAACATTGCTATTTTTTCACACTTCCTTATGAACAGTGCAGCTGTCATTTTTCACATCTTGCCCGAAACATGTTTTTGCACCTGTGGCACAGAATGGCACAGTCACTGTGTGAAATCAACTTTTGGGATGGATTAATGAAATCACAGTGCCACTGTTCATGAGGGGAGGTCCCAAAAAGCCCATGTTAAAAATGTGGTTCAAATATTCCAAATAATCGTGTTACGAGCATGCATTGTGCATTTTCTATGTAGGATACGCTTGTAACTTCACCAGTTTTACATATTTTCGCTCCAGATTTTCAACATTGCCATTTTTTCACACCTCCTTATGAACAGTACAGCTGTCATTTTAAACATCCTGCCCAAAATGTGTTTTTGCACCTGTGACACAAAATGACTTGGTTGCATTGCAAAATCAACTTTCTGGCTGGATTAATGAAATCATAGTGCCAGTGTTCATGATGGGAGGTCCCAAAAGCCAATGCTAAAAATCTGGTTAAAAAATTCCAAACAATCGCTGCGCTATGAGCATCCATTGCACAATTTCTTGTGAAATTTCCCATAGGATAACATTGTGGTGCCAATGGCACCTTTTGACACCTGTACCTTGAAAATGCTTTGAGATATGCTACTTGCAGCTTAGTCCAACTTTAGTCCACCAGTCTAAGCGTGCATGGATGTTTCAAAGTCTTGAATACAACCGCAGTAGATTTTTTTTCATAGCTCTTAAGGTTACTGAGATATTGGCAAATTAGTGTTCCAAGGGTTCATTTTCATGACTCTAGGCCTGTGTTATGTCCCCGTACTTTGTGCTCCCACATATGCATACCATTATGCAAAACAATTGCAGAGGGCCCTGCGATCTCACAATAACATACCACTTACCATTTACATTACACTTTCCCAAAAAGAAAGGAAATTCATTGCAAAAAACTCCATTAATGAATCAGTTAGAGTTGATAACACAGTGACAAAAGTTTGGAAATTCAGTGTTAGCATTACCAACCCCTACCACCCCACCCCAACCTTCCACCTGCCAAGCACCAACAGGTGTCGGAGTGTCTGTTGGGGTCATCAGACCTAACTCTCACCCCTTTCTTCTATACTATACCACCTCAGATTGTTTACACATGGAATGGGGTGAGAGTTAGGCCTGATGACCCCAGTGCACACCCCAATGCCTGTCAGTGTGTGGAGGGTGGTAGGTTGGGGATGAGGTGGTAGGGGTTGGTAACCCTAACATTGAATTTCCAAACCTTTGTCACTGTATGAGAAACCCTAACTGATGCATTTATGGAGTTTTTTGCAATGAATATATATAGATAGATATACTATATACATATTATAGGGCATGGTAGTGCCCTATAGTTAGGGTTGCAAGGCCACTTCTATGTTAAATTCAAAGTTTTGAACTTTAATAACTTTGCAACCATTCAGCCAATTTGCTTGCAATTTTACAAGTGCTGTCTGGCACCATAGATCTCTGGATCAGGCAAGTTTTGTTCTGATCGGTCGTGCGGTTGCGGAGCTGCAGCGTGCCAAAAAATGTGAAATTTACCATTTTGTTGTAACTTCTTTGCTCATCTCTAAGTCTGAAATGCTTTGGGGGGAGTCTGAAATTGTTAGGGTATATGGGGCCTGGGTCCCTGATGCGCCTTTTGAAGGTTTGGTGAAAAAATATTAATCCTTTCAAAACTTGTTAAAGTTTAACATTTCCCATTATAGTCTATGAGAAACATTTGATGTGACATGTGAAAGCATGTTTTTCTTTCACAAAAGCATCTTTCAGTTCTGCAAATGGCTTCAGTAGAGTCGTGCTGCTGCTATCTTGTTTTCAGTTAATGACGGGGAAAAAACATTGTAATTCAAAAAATACTGCTCGTTGATAAACACCAACAGTTGTGTTTACCTTATCAGAGCCCAAAGAACACAATCCTGACATTACTTTTTCAAAATGATGCCCGGAAATATGTTTTTTCAATTTTGCCATTGGATGGTTAGCAAATTTGCGAAAGTACTTTTGCAAAACGTTTACAAATTGTGAAAGTTTTGCAAATGTACTTTCACAAATTTGTGAAAGTTTTCACAAAAGTATTCACAAAACTAGCAAAACATTTTGCAAATTTGTGAAAGTACCTCCAAAAATTGCTGTTTATTTGCCACTTCATAGCAAATAAACAGTTAGGACTTTTGGGCTGCAATTTGCTGGGTAGAAAGAGCTTGCCTCACAGATGTGCCTTTTTCTGGTTTGGTGATAAAATTTACATCAGTTCCATAGTTATAACATTTCAAAATTTAGAAATTTCCCATAGGATAACACTGTGGCGGATGCAGTACCTTTCGGCACGTATATCTCAAAAACAGTTTGAGATACTTTTTTCTTGCTAAAAGCAGCTTTCTACACCATTAGGTATACTAAGCTTCTGTTCAGGCTTCAGGCTATGATTTACAACTGTGGTAGAGTTTTCTCCAATGTTTCTGTGGTTACTGAGATATTGCTCCATTTGCATCACAAGGGTTACTTGGAATGTCTCTAGGACTGCATTTTGTCTATATACTTATGGGTAGATGGGAATTCAGGGTTCAAAGGGCCCTGTGCTCTCACATATGGATACCATTATGCAATAATGGGAGTGCAGGGCCCTCCATTATGTAATACTGGCCCACAGGGAGATGAGGGTTCATTACAATCTCTCTCTACACATATGGATACATGTGAGTGCAGGGCCCTATAATGGATACCATTATGGAGTGATGGCAGCTTGATGGGAGCACAGGGCTGGTAGGGCCCTGTTCTCCCACAGCGAGATGAGAGTTAATTATAATGTCTCTATACTTATGGTTACATAGCTCAGAGAGCCATGCTTTCCTACATGAAAATCAGAAACAATTACAATATGCATGCATGTGAGGGCCCTGTGCTACCACAACACACTGCAATCTGACAGGTTGCACTCCCACAACTGCATATGGGTAAGATTACACTTTCTCAAAAAGAAAGGAAATTCATTATTAAAAACTCCATTAATGCATCAGTTAGGGTTCATAGTACAGCAACAAAAGTATGGAAATTCGGTGTTAGGGTTATCAACCCTACCACCCCACCCCAACCCCATCCTCCACACACCAACAGGCATCAGAGTGTGCCTTGGGGTCATTGTCCCTAGCTCTCACCCCATTCCATGTGTAAGGAAGCTGAGATGGTACCGTATGGGAGAATGGGGTGAGAGTTAGGACCGAAGACCCCAAGGCACATACATAAAAACTTTGTTAATGCATCAGTTAGGATTGAAGTGACAAAAGTAGGGAGATGAGATGTTAAGGTTGTACTCCCAATCCCCCCACCCTTCCACCCCAACCCATCCTCCACACAACAACAGGCAGTGGGGTGTGCCTTGATTAGTTAGGCCCAACTCTCACTCCATTCCTTGTGTAAACAGGCTGACATGGTACAGCATAGGAGTATGGGGTAACAGTGTCGCCTAATAACTCCATGGCACACCCCAATGCCTGTTGATGTGTGGAGGATGGGGTGGGGTGGGAGGGGGAGGGTTATGGGCTCAAACCTAATTTCTCTTTTCCCTACTTTTGTCACTTCAACCCTGATTGATGCATTAATGACATTTTTGCAATGAAATTCCTTACTTTTGAGAAAATGTAAAGTAACTGGTAAGTGTTATGTGTTGGTGGGAGTGTGGGCCCTCTGGGCCCTGTGCTTCCACTTACACATAACTATGGAGCCATACAGTAGCCCTATAGGCCTTAAAAGGAACTCTTGTAACACTAATTTGCCAATATCTCAGTAACTGTAGCAGCTATGAAAACATTCCACTGCAGTTGTAATCAAGACTTCAAAATCTCCATGCCTGCTAAGGTACCCATAGCTAAAAATCCGTATCTCTCATCACTTCCTAGATATGGGCACTGAAAGGTGCTGTGGGCACTGCAATGTTATCCTATGGGAAAGATCTCAACTTTGTGTTACAAGAGTTCCTTTTAAGCCCTGTAGGGCTACTGGATGGAACCCACTCAAGAGGGAGCAATCTTAGACCTCATTCTCTTAAATGGAGATGGAGAGAGGATCACAGATGTAGAAGTGAGTAGCCATCTGGGAATTAGCGAACATCAAACAGTATGGTTCACAATAAACACAGCAATAGAGTCAAGCCATACAAAGGGAAAAGTACTGGACTTCAGGAGGGCTGACTTTGCCAGAATGGGTGAGTGCCTAAGGAATGCACTAGCAAATGGGCAGGAAGAGGAGGGCAACAAAGATGGTGCATGGATTGCATCACAAGTCCTATGAAGACAGGTTAAAGGAACTGAACATGTACTCCCTGGAGGAGAGGAGGGAGAGAGGGGATATGATAGAGACATATAAGTATCTTACAGGAAGGAACAGGGTGCAGGAAAACACTATTTTGAAGCAAAAACGATGTTCCAGGACTAGAGGGCATGGGATGAAGTTAGAGGGAGGACGATTCAGAGGAAACGAGAAAGAATTTCTTCACAGAACGGGTGGTGGACAAGTGGAACACCCTGCCAGAGGAAGTGGTGGGGGCTGAAACAATCACAGGATTTAAGAATGCATGGGATAGACATAAAGGAATTCTGGAGGTCAGGAAGGGGCAACAGACTTCTAAGAAAACAAACTGAACTTACAAGCTCAAATGGGCAGACTGGGTGGACCATAGGCCCTTATCTGCTGACACTGTCTATGTATCTATGTATCTATGAAGAAGGGGTGGAAGAACAATGGGGAATAATAAAAACTACCATCACAGAGGTAACAAGCCTTTGTGTGAAGCAAATAAACAAAACAAAACGATGTAAGGAACCACTATGGTTCTCAAAGAAGGTGGCAGTGAAGGTTCAAGAGAAAAAGAAAGCATTCAGGAAGTACAAGGAATCACAGAAGGAAGGACAAAGAATTGGGAAGGCAGTCAGAACAGCAAAGGCCCGAACCAAAGAAAAGATAGCCAACTCAGTTAAGAAGGGGGATAAAACCTTTTTTAGGTACATTAGGGAGCAAAGGAAGACCAAGGGAGGGGTAGTTAGGCATAATAAAGGGGAGAGGGGTGGGAAGAGGGTAACGGTGAAAAGGCAGAGATACTAAACAAATATTTTTGCTCAGTATTTACAAATGAAGAGGGGGAGGTACCTAAAACAAACAATAGAAACACTCTGGATACAGAAGTTGATACCAGCCCATTTACAGAAGAAAGGGTTCTGAAAGAACTCTTAAAACTGAAGGTGGACAAAGCAATGGGGCCTGATGGGCTTCATCCCAGAATTCTAAAAGAACTAAGGGTAGAACTAGTGACACCACTGTCTACCCTCTTTAACAAATCATGGCAGGATGAGGTGGTACCTGAGGAGTGGAGGAGGGCAGATGTGATTCCCCTTCACAAAAGTGGGAGCAGGGCAGAAGCAGGAAATTATAGACCTGTTAGTTTAACCTCAGTGGTAGGGAAAATGATGGACTCACTTCTGAAGGAAAGACTTGTCGAGTACCTAGAGGCCAGAGGGGCACAGGACTCAAGGCAGCATGGATTCACAGTGGTAAGGTCATGCCAGATGAATCTAATAGATTTCTTTGACTGGGTGACCAAAGTAGTAGATCAAGGAGGGGGCTGTGGACATGGCCTACCTAGACTTTAGCAAGGCATTTGACTCAGTCCCACACAAAAGATTAATATACAAGTTAGCCAGCCTGGGAGTGGGTCCCAGCATGATAGCCTGGGTAAAGAATTGGCTGGAGAATAGGACACAGAGGGTAATAGTAAATGGAGTCCACTCTGAAGAAAGGGGGTTACTAATGGGGTACCGCAGGGTTCAGTATTAGGACTGGTCCTCTTCAATGTCTTTATAAGCGGCATTGCAGAGGGACTGGAAGGAAAAGTATGTCTCTTTACAGATGTCTCAAAGATCTGCAACAGAGTTGATGCACAAGGTGGGGTGGAAAGGATGAGAAGGGACTTGGCAAGGTTAGAGGAATGGTCAAATTTATGGCAGCTTAGATTCAATGCTACGAAGTGCAAGGTAATGCACATAGGAAACAAAAACCCAGGGGAAGAGTACACAATGGGGGGTGAGATACTAACAACAACAAAAATGGAAAGGGACCTGGGGGTGGTCATATCAGATGACTTAAAGGTGGGCAAGCAATGTGAGAGGGCAGTGAGGAGGGCTGGGGGGATACTGGGATGCATAGGGAGAGGCATCACCAGTAGAAAACAGGAAGTTGTTATCCCTCTGTACAGACAGCTGGTGAGACCCCATCTGGAGTACTGTGTGCAGCTCTGGAGACCCAGTCTCTGCAAGAACATTGACAGGATGAAAGCTGTCCAGAGGAGGGCATCTAAAATGGTGCAGGGTCTGCACTGGAAGACATAGGAAGAGAGACTAATGGAGCTTAATATGTATAGCCTCGATGAAAGGAGGGAGGGGGGGACATGATAGAAACTTTCAAGTACCTCAAGGGAATCAGCAAAGTCCAAGAGGGTAGCATCTTTCAAAAAAAGAGGTGTGCAAGAACAAGGGGGCACAATTTGAAGATGGGGGCATCTCAGAGGTAATGTAAAGTATTTTTTCACAGAGAGGGTTGTGGATGCATGGAACGGCCTTCCATAGGAGGCTGTGGAGTCAAAAACAGTGGTTGAATTCAAGCACGCATGGGACAGTCATAAGGCAATTCTAGGGGGTGGGGGTAGAAAGAAGTAGGCTGCTGGTAAACTAGGATCTGCAGCTTATCCATTAGGTAGGGAAATGGGCAGACTGGGTGGGCAAAGCGGTCCTTATCTGCCATCAAATTCTATGTTTCTATGTTATGTTTCTATGTTTGTAATGGCATATCTATGGAACTGATGAAATGTTTTGCACCAAAACAGCATAATTCACATCTCTGGGAAACCCACTTTATACCCTGCAAATTTCAAGCCAAAAGACCAAACCATTTATTTACTGTTCACTGTGAAATTTTTTAAAATTCCTAGCTTGTGAGGTGGCAAAATCCCTGTTTAAGAGGTCAATCTCCATTCGTGAGCTGTCAAAATCGTCATTTGTGAGAAGTCCTTGTTTGCCAGATTTCGGGCATCTGGTCTGCAAGTCACGATTAAGGATTTTGTCATGATCAAGGATTTTGCCAGCTCACAAAAGGGGATTGATTCATGAGAGGGGGATTTTGACAGCTCATGAATGAGGATTTTGTCATGTAATGAAAGAGGATTTAAAAAACCAATCCCCTTTTGTAAGCTGTCAAAATCCTCTTTTGTGAGTCATTCCCCATTTGCAAGGTATCAAAATCCTTGTTCACGAGTCAGTCCTTGCCCACGAGATTGGGCCACCTGGTCTTGAGATGACAATTAAGGATTTTGTCAGCTTGTGAAAGGGGATCGACTTGTGAAAGGAGTTTTGACAGCTTGCAAATGGGGATTTTGACAGCTCACAAAAGGGGATTCAATAAACTAATCCCCTTTCATGAGCTGTCAAAATCCCCATTCATGAGTCAATCCTTATTTGCAAGATAGGGTCATCTGGTCCCGAAATTGCAATCAAGGATTTTGTCAGCTCGCAAAATGAGATCGGCTTGCAGAAGGGGATTTTGTCACCTCGCGAACAAGATTCGGAAGCTAGTCACGAATGAAAAATTGTAAAATGTAAAATGGCTATTTTTTTACCAAAACAAAGAAAACCAAAGCCATGCGTTTGTTGATGGCATAACCCTGAACAAAACCCATGCATAATTTACAACAGAACATATCCGTAGGGCAAGCTACAACATTTAGTTTGTGGGGGGAAAAAAAAGATGACGGCTCGTGAAAGGGGAATTTTTTCTCACAAATGAGGATTTTAAAAATCCCCATTTGCAACGTGACAAAATCCTTGATCTTGAGCCCAATCCCCTTTCACAAAACATACATATAAATCTCAGATTGAACTGAGCATGCTCAGAACTGAAAATTCAAAATGAAATACCTTTTGAAAAGATTAATATTTTTTCACCAAACCAAAGCTGGATTGTTCATTGTGCCAACCTCTTTCTATCCTGGAAACTTCAGACAAAAATATAAAATGGTGTGGCCGCAGCGTGATGGGCACAAATCAGCAAAATGGAAAAAAAAAAGCAAAAAATTCAATTTTGGAGCTTCGCTGCACGAAACCGCAAATCCAATCAAAACATAACTTGGTAAATCAAGAGATCTGCCATACAACACCACACATTATGAATTTTGTGCAAATCTGTGGTTGCAAACTTATTAATGTACAAAATTTGGGGTTTAATATTAAACTGCCTAATCAACCCTAATATATCTATCTAGTTATCTATCTATCTATGACAAAAAAACTCTGTTTAATGCATCAGTAAGGGTTGTTCCACAGTGACAAAGGTGAGGAAATTCGGTGTTAGGGTTGCTACTCCTTGCACCCCACATGCACCCCGCCCCCACCAACAGACATCAGGATGTGCATTGGGGGTCATTGGCAAGGCCACTGATTTACGGTGATTAAAACAATTAAATTCCGTTTTCAAGACTTAAGATTCCGGAATTTCACTGGTGATTGTTACTCTAATTTCCAGATTTTACCGGGATTCTATTATCATTCTTTTAGTATGTGCATAAATAATCAGAATTAAAGAAGACTTAATATACAGAGCATTAAATAAAGCAAACTGAAAATAGTACAGGAAGGAATTAAAAGAAAAACAGACTTTTTTATAGATTTACTGATCTGATAGAAAATGCCAGATTCCATGAAATCTTCATTTTTACCAGTTTTCAGGCAGCCCTAATTCCAGAATTTTACAGGATTTTCCGGTAAAAACCGAAAAACAGTGGCCTTGGTCATTGGCCCTAACTCTTACCCCATTCCATATGTAAATATGCTGAGGTGGTGCAGTATAGGAAAATGGGGTGAGAGTTAGGCCTGATGACCCCAACACACACCGTGATGCCTGTTCGTGGGGGCAGGGTGGGCATGGGGTGAAAGGAGTAGAAACCCTAACACCAAATGTCCTCACTTTTGTCACTGTGGAACAACCCTAACTGATGCGTTAAATGGATTTTTTTTGCCATGAATTTCCCTTCATTTTGAGAATGTGCACTATAAATACTGAATGGTATATGGTGGTGGGAGCACGGAGCCCGAATGGCCCAACGCTCCCACCATGCTTCCCATTTGTGCATAATAAGCCTAACAGTAATGGTAACACAAACAGTAATGGTAACGGCAATGATAACAGTAGTCCTAATGGGAACATTAACGCAGGGATGTAGCTACAAGAGTGCAGGGGGTGCAGTCGCACCTGGGCCCATGAGGTTTGAGGGGCCTAAATCATAATTTTAATGTTTATTCATTAACTGGGGGTGCCCTATAACATACCCTTGCACCCTGGCCCTCTTGGAATTTGCTACGCTGCTGTGTTAACGCTAACAGTAATACCAACGTTAACGGTAACAGTAACAGTAACTGAAACGCACAAGCACATGGTAATGCAAATGGGAATGAAAATGCAAATGGTAACGATAACGCAAACACCAGCAGAAACAGTAACTCCAATGGTGACATGAAAGGAAACAGTAATGCAAACTGTAATGCAAACGCAAGTGCAAAAGTAAATGGAAACGGTAATGCAAACTGTAATGGAAACACAAGTGAAAATGTGAACACAAACACAGATGGTAATGCAAATGGCAATGAAAATGGTAACGCAAATTGAAACACAAATGCAAGCGCAAATACAAATGCAACCAGTAAATGCACATGGTGACGCAAACGAAAACACTAATGAAAACAGTACCGGAAAGGCAAATGGTATTGGTAATGCAAACACAAACTGTAACACCAACGGTGACTCAAAAGGAAACAGCAACGCTAATGGTAATGCTAACCTATGTGCAAATGGTAAAGCACACGGTGATGCAAATGGAAATGATTACACAAACAGTGATGGAAACTCAAGTGCAAACATAAAAGCAAACACTAATGGTAATGCAAATGGTAACAGAAATGCAAACGGTAACCATAATGCAAATGCAAATGGTAACGTTAATGGCAATTGCGACGTACAAGGAAACAGTAACACAAGCGACAATGGAAATGCAAGCACAAACGCAAATGCTAATGGTAACGGAAATGAAAACACAAATGCTAACACAAACGGTAACAAATACACAAACGGTAACGGTAATGCAAATGGAAATACAAACAGTAACGGTAATGGCAATGGTGACACCAAAGAAAACAGTAACGCAAACAGAAACGCAAAAGCAAGTGAAAATGCAAACACAAATGGTAAAGCACATGATGATGCAAACAGAAATGCTAATGAAAATGGCAAAAGGTAACGGTAATGCAAACGGTATTGACAACAGTAATGAGAACAGTAGCGGTATCGGAAATGCACAAGCAAATAGTAACGCAAATGGCAACAAAAATGCAAACAGTAACAGTAAAGCAAACGCAAGCAAAAACAGTAACGCCAATGGTGACGTGAAAGGAAACAGTAATGCAAACGGTAACACAAGCAAACACAAAAGCAAACAGAAATGGTAACAAAACAGTAATGGAAACGCAAGCACAAACATGAACCAAACATAGATGGTAACGCAAATAGCAACGAAAATGCAAACAATAATGGTAACACAAACAGAAATGCAAACACAAGTACAAATACAAACGCAAACGGTAACGCATACAGTGATGCAAATGGAAACGATAACACAAACATCAATGGAAATGCAAGCACAAATGTAAATACAAACACAAATGTTAACACAAATGGTAACGGAAACACAAACGGTAACAGTAACACAAACACAAATGCAAATGGCAATGGCAACAGTGATGCACAAGGAAACAGTAATGCAAGTGACAACAGAAACGCAAGCGCCAACACAAATGCTAATGGTAACAGAAACGCAAACAGAAATGGTAACGCAAACAGTAATGAAAACACAAATGGTAACACAAATGCAAACGCAAGCGAGAACAGTAACGTCAATGGTGACACGAAAGGAAACAGTAATGCAAACGGTAACACAAACACAAGCACAAAAGCAAATGGAAATGGTAACCAAAACAGTAATGGAAACGCAAGCGCAAATGTGAAACCAAACATAGACGGTAACGCAAATGGCAACGAAAATGCAAACAGTAATGGCAACACAAACAGAAACACATACACAAGTGCAAATACAAATGCAAACGATAATGCATACAGTGACGCAAATGGAAACGATAACACAAACGGTAATGGAAATGCAAGTGAAAAAGTAAACACAAACACAAATATTAACACAAATGGTAATGGAAACACAAACAGTAACAGTAACACAAACGCAAATGCAAATGGCAATGGCAACAGCGATACACAAGGAAACAGTAATGCAAGTGACAACAGAAAGCAAGTGCCAACACAAACGCTAATGGTAACAGAAACCCAAACAGAAGTGGTAACACAAACGGTAATGAAAATACAAGTGGTAAAGGTAACACAAATGCAAACCCAAACCGTAACGCACACAGTGACGCAAATGGAAATGCTAATGAAAATGGTAATAGAAACGCAGATGGTAACGCAAACGGTAATGCCAACGGTGACGCAAAAAGAAACAGTAATGCAAACAGTAACGGAAATGCAAGCAGAAAAGTAAAAACAAACGCTAATGGTAACAGTAATGCAAACGGACATACTTTGTGTTCGGAAGAGGTGCATCCAGAAGCACAGTGAATACAAAGAATGTGGGAATAATAGTGGCCCTTGGACAGGAAAATTAGCACTTGGAATACTAAATGGCTTATATCTCAGGAACCGTACGACATAGAAAAAAAATGAAAATCTCATATTATTTACAACTTTCGAGGCTAGTTTTGTACATAGCCCAGCAGTGCAGGACTAAGAATTTTTGTGACGAAAAGTCTGCATCTTGAACTGTTTTCGAGATATGGGACCTGAAAGGCACGGCGGACACCGTAATGTTATCCTATGGGAAAAATCATTAACTTTGGAGTGCCATAACTTTGCAGCCCTGTTATATTGTGGCACCAAACCATGAAAAGGCACATCTGTGTGATGTTGGCTATCTTTCCTGCAAATTTCATCCCAAAAGACCAAACTGTTGTTTTGCAGCAGGGTGGCAAAGATTTCTTATTGTTTTGGGCATAGTGTCGCAAATTACTTTTGCAAATCATGACACTTTTGCAAAACAAAATCACGAAAGTGTCACATTTGGAAAAGTACTTTGCAACACTACTTTTTACAAAAATTTTAAAAACATATTTCTGGGGTGTTTTACCACCAAAAAAAAGACATGGCTAGCATCTTCAGTGCTCGACTAGGTGAACACAACAAGAATTGTGTCCCTAGAGGGTCCCAAATTTAAATGCTAAGCATTTTTCTGACCACCAACTGAAAAAAAAATGGCTAGTTCATGAAAGTAAAAGGGTAATTTGTGACAGTAAAAACTGCATTTGTGACACTTCGCATAGTTTAACTTTTCCCATAGACTATAATGAGATTCAGTATTTTTTGAATAACTTTTGAGCCGTTTAATATTTTTTCACGAAATGTTCAAAAGGCACATCGGGGACCCCGGCTGCATGTTCCTTGAAGTTTTTCACACACTCACACAAACCGTGCGGGCTATAGGTGCGAGCAAAGAAACATGCAAAACCCCATAATTTATGTGTTTTATGGCACTCTGTAGCTCCGCAACAGTACATCCAACCACAACAAAACTTGACAGATCCAGAGAACTATGATACCAGACTCTGCATGCCAAATTTCAGGCACATCTGCCTTATGGTGGCAAAGTTATTAAGGTGCAAAATTTCAGATTTAACCTTAAATGGGGTACTCAACCCAAACTATAGTGGCACTACCGTGCCACTATTATACATATTAGAGGCAAAAAACTCCATTTAATGCATTACTTAGGGTTGTTCCACAGCAACAAAAGTGAGGAAATTCGGTGTTGGGGTTGAAAGACCCCCTTGGACCCTCCGCCCCACACCCCCAACTGGCACGGGTGCACATTGGGTTGCCAGCCCTAACTCTCACCCCATCAGATGTGTGAAGAAGCAGAGGTATAGGAGAATGGGTGAGAGTTAGGATCGACAACCCCAATGCGCACCCTGATGCGGTTGGGGGTGTGGGCGAGGCCAAGGGGCTTTCAACCCTAACACTGAATTTCCTCACTTTTGTCACCGTGGAACAACCCTAACTAATGCATTAAATGGATTTTTTGCCTCTAATTTCCCTTCTTTTTGAGAATGATGATGAGAAACAGTGAATGTAATGAGGCGGCGGGAGCACGGGACCCTTTGGGCCCCGCGCTCTCACCACATGATGTCTTGTGACATAGTAACAGGAGCAGCAACACAAATGGAAGCACTAACAGTGGCACACATGGTAATGCAAGAATGAATGAGAATGCAAAGGGTAACGCACATGGTGGCGTAGACAGGAACGGTAATGCAAAGGGGGGATACAAACGCAAGTGGAAACATTAACTGTAACAGTAATGGAAGTGCATACCCTGTGTTTTCAAAACAGGTGCATACAGAAAAACAGTGTGCATAAAGATTGTATGCATCGTAATGGGGATCGAAGCTTAAAATGAGCATTGAAAGTACTTAATTGGTAATATCTCAGCAACCGCAAGACGAAGAAAAAAAATTTAAATTTCACAGAAATCATTATTTTCCTGGCTACTGTTTAATATTACATAGCCCCATGAACTAGGCAACTCATGATGAAAAATCTGTATCTCGCACTGTTTTCGAGATACGAGCCCCGAAAAGGGCGAAGTATGCCACCATGTTAGTCTATGGGAAAAAATGCAAACTTCGGAGTACCGTAACTTTGGAGCCATACCATAATTTTCACCAAGCCAATAAAAGGCACGTCTGTGACATGTTGGCTGTCTTTCCTCCAACTTTCAGCCCAAAAGACTAAACGGTTCTTTAGCAGCAGGGTGACAAATAAGTTCTGTCATTTTGGCCATAGTCTGGAGAAGTAGTGCCGTGTTTTGCAACACCTTTCACAAATTTTGTGACACTTTCGTGAGTGCAACACTACTTTGTGACACTACTTTTTCCAGAAATTTGAAAAAATATTTCTAGGGTATTTCACCCCAAAATAAAGACATGGCTAGCATCCTCAGGGTCCGACTAGGTAAACACAAAAATAATTGTGTTGCTAGAGGGTCCCAAATTTAAATGGCAAGCATTTTTCTGATCACTAACTGAAAAAAAAAATGGCTGACTCACAACACTACTGGGGTGATTTGAGACACTAAAAACTGCATGTAAGACACTTTCTCACTTTTTGTTAACTTTTCCCATTGACTTATAATGGGAACTTGTTTTTTGAATAACTTTTGAACCGTTTAATATTTTTTCACGAAATCTTCAAAAGGCAAATTGGGAACCCCAGCCACATGTTCCCTGAAGATTTTGGACCAGTCGCATAAACCGTGTGACCTGTAGGTGAGAGCAAAGAGTTCACAAAAAGCGTAAACGCACATTTCGTTGGTGCCTAATAACTCTGCAGCCATATATCCAACCAGTATGAAACTTGGGTGACAGATCTCAAGATCTACTATGCCCAATCATGCATACCAAATTTCAGGCAAATCTGTTGAATGGTTGCAAAGTTATTAAGGTGCAAAGTTTGACCCTTTAACCTTAAAATGGCTCCTCAACCCTAACTATGGTAGCTCTACCATGCTACCATAATATATATATATATATATATATATATATATATATATATATATATATATTTATATTAGAGCAAAAAACTCCATTAATGCATTAGTTAGAGTTGTTCCACAGTGACAAAAAGTGAGGAAATGGTGTTAGGGTTGAAGAACCCCTTGGACCCCCCACCCACACCCCAACTGGCATCGAGTGCGTGTTTGGGGTTTTAGCCCTAACTCTCACCCCATCAGATGTGTGAAGAAGCAGAGGTATGGGAATGGGGTGAGAGTTGGGACCCGACAACAACAGCACCCGATGCCGGTTGGGGTGTGGGCGGGGTCCAAGGGGGGCTTTCAACCATAACACCAAATTTCCTCACTTTTGTCACTGTGAAACAACCCTAACTAATGCATTAAATGGAGTTTTTTGCCACTAATTTTCCTTCTTTTTGAGAAGTATAATGAGAAATAGTGAATGTAATGTGGAGGGCCCCGAGCTCCCGCCACGTGATGTCTTGTCACATAGTAACACGGTGCCCACAAATGCAAATGATAGTGCGCATGGTAACACAAAGTGAAACAGAAAGATAAAGAGTACTGTAGACAGAAGTTGTTAAAATAACGCAAACAGAAGTGCAAATGGAAACGCGAAGGGTAATGCACATGGTGCCGTAGACGGGAACAGTAAGTGAAATGGTTACGGGGCCACAAGCAGGAGCGGTAAGGGTAACAGTAATGTAAGCACACAGGCTAGTTTTTCCCAAAAGCTGCATAGAGAAAGGGAGTGAGTACAAAGAATGTATGCATAATAATGGGTCTCGGAGCAGAAAATGAGGAATTGGAATAGTAAACTGCTTATATCTCAGGAACTGTACGACGTAGAAAAAAATGTTAAAGTCATATGATTTATGACTTTCCTAGCTAATTTGTGCTTAGCCTCATTAGGGGGGCTAAGCATTTTTCTGATGAAAAGTCCATATCTACATACACGTTTCAATCACGGCCCTGAAAGGCGCAGCGAACGCCGTAATGTTATCCTATAGGAAAGAAAGAGAAGTTTGAAATGCCATAACTTTGGCTCCCTGTAATATTTTTTCACCAAACCAGTAAAAGGCACATCTGTGGGATATTGGCTTTCTTCTGTCCAAGTTTCAGCCCAAAAGACCAAACTGTTATTTTGCAGCAGGGCGGCAAAGGATTCCTGTAATGCGGCTGACGCCGTAATGTTATCCTATGGGAAAAAGAGTCAACTTTGGAGTGCTGTAACTTTGCTGCCCTGTAATATTTTTTCAATGAAATACTGAAAGACACGTTTGTGAGATGTTGGCTGCATTTCTTCCAAATTTCAGCCCAAAAAAGACCAAACTGTTCTTTTGCGGCAGGGTGCCAAAGAATTACTGTCATTTTCACACAGCCTGGAAAAGTACTGTCGAACTTTGCGAAAGCTTTCACAAATTCATTTGACACTGTTGCAAGTGTGAAAGTACTTTGTGAAAGTACTTTTCCAGAAATCTGAAAAACATATTTCTGGGGTGTTTTACCCCAAAATAAAGACATGTCTAGTATCCTCAGGGTCCAACTAGGTGAATACAAAAAGAATTAGATTGCTAGAGGGTCCCAAATTTAAATGCCAAACATTTTTCTGATGACCAGCTGAAAACAAAATGGCTGATTTGTGACATTAAAGGGGCCATTTGTGAAAGTAAAACTACATTTGCAACACTGTCAAACTTTTTGTTAACTTTTCCCATTGACTTATAATGAGAACTTGTTTTTTGAATAACTTTTGTACCGTTTAATATTTTTCTCAAAATCTTCAAAAGGCACATCACAGACCCCGGCCACACGTTTCCTGAAGATTTCGGACCTGTCGCGCAAACCATGCAACCTCTAGAGACTACCAAAGAATTCAAAAAAAGCGTAAACGCGGCGAAGATCACGCTTAATAACTCTGCAGCTGTAAATCCAAACAGTACAAATGTTGGCAGCTCCCATGATCTATGGTTCTTGATCATGTACTACAAATTTCAGGCAAATCCGTTGAATGGTTGCAAAGTTATTAAGGTGCAAAAGTTTATGTTTAACATGTAAATTGCTCCTCAACCCTAACTATGGTAGCACTACTGTGCTATCATAGTGTATATATATATATATATATACACACATAACATGTGTTTTGGGATAAATGCACTGATAAAAAGTTGTATCCCAGTCAGGCAGGGAAGATATCACTGATATCTCTATGATCCTATACATCATAGTGATATCTCCATGTTCCATTTTCCTATATACCATGGTGATATCGCTATGTTCCTGTAAATCATAGAAAAGAAAGTGAAACTACAGTATTTCACTCTCTTTAACACAGCCGTCTCTCTAAAGTGCCTACTTCATCCCCCCACCCCCAAATACAAACACCTCCGACATTATCTGGTTAATCCTGCCATTATTTCTAAATAAATCAAATAATTTTAAAAGGTACCTGATTGATCATGCTACTGTGGTACTGAGAAAATCCTGTATGACTTTCACTCCCCCCCCCAGAATGTAGCGTGACTGAGCAATATCTAGAGTAACAGAGGACTGATGCTAGATATTTAAAATAACTGAGTCTGATTTAAGAAATGCTGTTGTTTTGCTCAGTGTAACGTTCTTTAGTTAAAACAAGGGACCGACTCTACACAGCGAGCATGCGAGTCATCCGTTTCAGAACAGAAAAACGAAGCATGAGTATGTATTGCTATAGCAAATATAGCTATATTTACAAATAATAGCAGGATTAACCATATAACTCTGTTTAAAAAAGTTTAAACTGAGGATCAACCAGATGAATTGTTTTAATAAAATATAGCATCTGTTATGTTGCTAGAAGATTTGGGTGGGGAAAGGGTTCTTTAGGGGACTGTGTTGCATAAAGTCCCAAACACATGTTGCATAAACAGAACATGACATGGCCTGACTGAAGATATTATATTTATCTTCACTCAAAGCCAATGACATCAATATCTCACTTGTGGCTTCACCACTCATGAGATATTATGATATCATTGGCCTCTCATGAAGATAAATATGATATCTTCAGTCAGGCCATATCATATCCCCTATATATATAGTGGTGTCCCCCAGGATGAAACCCAATTCTGCAGCATTTTGCAGCCCTCTGCAGAATGCTGCAACAGACCTACTGAATAAAGCAAAGTAATTTCAATGGCAATTAATCACTTGTGTCATTCAGCAAAATGTGACACTGTCAGGATGAAGTGAATGCCACAGTTTCCTGCATGATAAAAGGGATTAATTGCCATTGAAACTGCATTGCTTTATTCAGTAGGTCTGCTGTAGCATACGGAAGAGTGCTTTAAAAATGGGTTTCTTCCTAGGGAGTGCCACTGTATGTATGTGTGTGTATATGTGTGTGTGTGTGTGTGTATATATATATATATATATATATATATATATATATATATATATATGTATATAGTGGTGCAGTAGGGCTACTATAGTTAGGTTGAGTAAGCAGTTTAATGTTAAACCCCAAATTTTGCACTTTAATAACTTTGCAGCTGTTCATTAGATTTGCACAAAATTTGGTATGTGCGGTCCCGTGGGGTAGAACTCCAGAGTTTTGTTTTGATCGGATGTGTGGGTTTCCTGCAGTGCATAGTGAAAAAAATGTGATTTTCACTTTTTTTGCCAGTTTTTGCTAATTTTTGCCCTTCACACTGTGGCCACACCATATGGAATGCTGCTGAGTAGAAAGAGGCTGTCCCAAGGAACAAGCCAGCACTGGTCTGGTGAAAAAATATTAATCAGTTCCAAAGTTATTCAGTTTGAAAATGTGGGGTTCTAAGCATGCTCAGTTCAGTCTTTTGGATGGGGGTATTTTTTGCAAACAAGAATTTGCCTCACAAACAAGGATTTTGACTGCTCATGAACAAGGATTTAAATAGTGCTTGTTCGTGGGAAAAAATTCCTTGTCCGTGAGACGCCATCTTGTTTTTCAATTTTACTGACAAAGAAAACCTTGTAACTTGCCCAAGGGGGGTCTTTTGTGGACATTAAAGTATGGGTGATGCCCTCTACACACCCACGACTTTGGTTTCCTTTAGTTTTGTCAAAAAACTGCCATTTTAAAATGTTAAAATCCTTGTTTGCCACTCCCTTCTGATCCTTGTCCATGAGGTGTCAAAATCCTTGTTTGCAAGATCAGGACCAGATGCCCCTATTTCACGAACAAGGATTCTGACACCTCATTAACAAGCATTCAGTACATAACCAAGGATTTTGACACATCACAAACACAGATTATAAAAAGGAATACTTGTTCGTGAGATGTCAAAATCCTTGTTCGTGAGGTGTCAAAATCCTTGTTCGTGAGAAATCCTTGCTTGTGAGATATCTAAATCCTTGTTCATGAGATCAGAACCAGATGGCCCTATTCCATGAACAAGGATTTCTCATGAACTAGGATTTTGACATCTCATAAACAAGGATTATAAAAAGGAATTCTTGTTCATGAGGAATCAAAATCCTTGTTCGCGAGGTGTCAAAATCCTTGTTCATAAGAAATCCTTGTTCATGAGGTGTCAAACTCCTTGTTTGTGAAGGGCGACCAGATGGCCCTATCTCATGGACAAGGATTTCTCACAAACAAGGATTCTCACACTTCTCAAACAGGGATTTTTAAAGGTTGCTGTTTCTTTGTCAGTTCACTGCAAAGAAATGGTTAGGACTTTTGGCTTGAAATTTGCAGGGTACAAGGGGGTTGCCCCACAGATGTTCCCTATGCTGGTTTGGTGTACAAATAGGCATCGGTTCCATGGTTATGGCATTCTGAAGTTTATAAATTTCCCATAGGATAACATTGTGGTGAACGTTTTGCCTTTCAGTGGCTATATCTCGAAAACGGTTCGAGATATGGATTTTTTGCTAAGCGCAGCTTAACACACCATACTAAGCATGCATGCAGGTTGCTAGTCCATCATTGCAACTGCAGTGGAATTTTTTCAAGGTTGCTATGGTTACATACAAAATTTGCCAGCAGATAAAGGCAGAGAGGTCTATCAAGTCTGCTTGAATGTGCAGCTAGCACCCCTTATTCTGCAGCTGCCCCTTCCTTCCACCCTTCCCCTTCATTGACCGTCCCCCTTGTCCTGTCCCATCCTCTTTTGAAGCAGTCCACTGTTCTACTGGATATCACTTCTGCAGGTAATGCATTCCACCCAGCCACCACCCTCTCTGTAAAAAAGTGTCTCCTCATCTCCCTCTTGAACCTCCCTCCCTCCAGTCTCATATCTTGGCCCCTGGTGTCCCTCCCCTCCCTTACTTTGAACAACCCCTCTGTACATGTCTTGTTTATTCCTTTCATGTACTTAAAGGTTTCAATCATGTCCCCTGTCCCTCCTCTCTTCCAGTGAGTACATGTTCAACTCCATCAGCCTCCTCTCATATGATAAGTCCCCCAGCCCCTTGATCATCTTTGTCGCTCTGCACTGCACCCCCTCCAGTAACTTAATGTCCCTCTTCAGATACAGGCACCAGTACTACACGCAGTACTCCAGGTGCAGTCTAACTAATTACCTGTACAGTGGCAGAATCACCTCTTCCCTCCTCGAGGATATACCCCTTGCAATACAACCTCCAGTAACTTAATGTCCCTCTTCAGATACAGGCACCAGTACTACACGCAGTACTCCAGGTGCAGTCTAACTAATTACCTGTACAGTGGCAGAATCACCTCTTCCCTCCTTGAGGATATACCCCTTGCAATACAACCCAGCATTTTGTTGGCCTTTGCAGCTGCCTTCCTACATTGTGCTGAGTTGTTCATTGACCTGTAATGAGCACCCTCAGATTGTTCTCCTCCTCTGTCTGGGCTACCTGCACTCCCCCCAGCTGGTAACTCCTCCTTGGGTTCTTCATCCCAAAATGCAGCACCTTGCACTTTTTGGCATTAAACCCTGTTGCCAGGTGTCTGACCAGGTTTCAAGCTTTGCCAGATCATCCTGCAACCCCTGCCATCCCCCAGGTCATCCACCACTGCTCCTTCCTTGGTATCATCAGCAAACAGACTCATCTTGCTCTTGATGCCCAATGATATGTCTGCAATGAATATCCCAAACAATACTGGTCCCAACACCGAGCCCTGTGGAACACCGCTCGTCACTGCCCTTGGGTGTGAGAGTTCCCCACCCAACACCACCCTCTGTTGCCTTCCCTGAAGCCAGTTCCCTACCCATCTCACTAGCTTTGCACCTGCCCCTTTGCCTACTAACTTACTTCCCAGCCTTCCATGTGGCACCAAGTCGAGTGCCTTACTGAAGTCCAGATACAGGACATCCACTGCATGGCCCCGTCCAGTTGCCTAGCTACCCAGTCATAGAACTCCACCAGATTGGTTAGGCAGGATCTGCCCCATATGAAGCCATGCTGTCTGCTGTCCTGTAGTCCTTTGGCCTCTAGGAGGGCCACCAGCCTCTCCTTCAGGATAGTCTCCATTAGCTTACCCACGATGGATGTGAGGCTTACTGCTCTGTAGTTTCCCGGTTCATCCTTGGGGCCACTCTTGTGGAGGGTCACCACATGAGCCATCCTCCAGTCCTGAGGTACACACCCCAACTGTAGTGAGGCATTAAATAGGTCTGCTAAAGGTCCTGCAAGGACCTCTGCCAGTTCCTTCAGTACCCTGGGGTGGATGCCATCTGGGTCTGGTGCCTTATCCACCCTCAGTGCCTTCAAACCCTCCTGAACTCTGCCCTCTATGATTTACCCATCTGTCACCCCCTTCCCCTCTGTTTCCACCATTTCTCCCCCCATGGGTGTCACCCCCTCTTCTCTTTAGTAAATACTGAGCAGAAGTACTCATTTAGTGCTTCTGCCTTATCGCACCCTGCTTCCACCCAGCCCCCCTCCTTCCTAATCCTTACTATGTGGTCCTTACAGCTCCTTTTCTCCCTGATGTACCTAAAGAAGTCTTTCTCTCCCTTCTTAATGCCTTGTGCCAGCCTGAGTTCCGTAGATGCCTTGGCTCCCCTTACTGCCCTTGTCACCTCCTTTGATTACATCAAGTACTCCTCCCTGTCCTCCCCTCTCCCTGTTTTCTTGTACTTCCTAAAGGCAGCCTTTTTCCTCCTTACCTTTTCCATGACCTCCTTGCTCAACCAGCTCAGTTTCTTAGCCCTAGCCTTCTTGCTGTGGGCATTGCAGCAGGTTTTGGTTGCCTCCACTATCCCCAGCTTTATGAGCTCCCACCTATGGTTAGTGTCCATACTAGATTGAATTCTGGCCAGGTACCCTTTTACCACTTCCCCCATCCTCCCAAAGTCGGCCCTCCTAAAGTCCAGCACTTTTGTGCCAGATTCCACTCCTTCCTTGCCCATATCCAATGTGAGCCATACTGAGTGGTGATCACTCACTGACAGCAGTTCCTCCACTGTAAGTTCTCTCAGAAAGTCCCTATTTGCCAGCACAGGGCCAAGGGTAGTCCCTAACCTGGTTGGTTTACTGACCATTTGCAGCAGGAAGCTGTCCTGAAAGGCATCCAGCAGTACATGCTCCCTTCTGTTCCTGGTTGTTGGGGTACTCCAGTCCACTCCTGGCATGTTGAAGTCTCCCACAATCACCACACTACCCTTCTTGCAGTTCCTCCTGATCTGTCCCGCTAGTTCCCTGTCTAACTCCTCCATCTGAGATGGCCGCCAGTACACCATTCCCATTCTAAGAATCCTATTCTTGGAATCCTGGATTTGCATCCAAAGTGACACTGTACTACCCTCCTCCCCTTCCTCCCTTACACACTTCAGTTCTTCCTTCACATATAGTGCCACACCTCCTCCTCCTTTCCCTATCACCCTGTCCCTATGAAATAATCTGTACCCTTGTACAGACAGGTCCCAGTCATTGTATTGGGTGGCCCATGTTTCTGTGATGGTTGCAATGTCCACCTCTCCCTCTGCCATGAGCACCTGTAACTCTGCAGTTTTCCTCCCAAGGCTCCTAGTATTAAGGGAAACCACCTTCCACCCTTTTCCCCCCTCCCATCCTGTTCTCCTTTACTAGCATTACCAATAGTACTTGCCATTTGTCCTTTGTCACTGTTATGGGGGGTAAGCTCATATGGTTTCCCAGCCTGTGGTCTCTGCATGTCTCTTGCCCAATTGCCACCTCCCACTCCTAGTTTAAATTCCCTGCTTCCTCTATGTACTCCTCCATCCTCTGTTTCAACACTTTCTTTCCCTCCTCACTCAAGTGTAGTCTGTCCTTGGCATAGAGACTACTGTCCTCCCAGGTCCCTCCCACCCCCCAACAGCCCATACCCTTCAGCACTACACCAGGTTCTTAGCCATCCATTAAATTCCTCTATTCTCAGCTTTCTTGTTGTGCTTGCCTTGAGCACTGGAAGTATCTCTGAAAAGGTTACTGATCTTCCTGCCCCCTCACATAATTGTCCTAGTTCCTCAAACCTCCTCTGGACTATATCTACTGTCTTGTCAGCCAGGTAATTCGTCCCAAGATGTATAATTAAATGAGGCTTGTCCCTACCCCTTCTAGCATATTTCAGAATAGATTGTCCCACCCTTTCCGCTGTCATTCCTGGCATGGCCTCCAACCAAATGCGACTATGCCTCTCCCCCTTGCTACTCCACCTGATTCCTCTTAGTATTGAATCCCCCAGCACTAAGGTTCCATCACTTTTACTCCCTGCTTGCTTCCATTCATCTCCCTCTCTCCTTTCTGGCTTCTCTTCTTCCTCCTGCACATTATTTCCCCCTTTTGCCCTTGTTGCAATTCTCCCAGCAGAACTTCCCCCCACTCCAGTTTGGTCCAGGCATTTATCAATTACTTCTCTAATTTCATCATTTCCCTCCTCCACCTTCTTCCTCTCTAGCAGTGCAAAACTATTTTCTGACGACAATTCACAAATGCCCGCTCCCTCTCTCTTCATAGTAACCTGTTCTCTCCTTTCCACTCATGACTTTTGCCACTTCTTCACCTCCCCTCACAAGTCCCTATCTCCTCCTTCCATTTGTCTTTTGTCTCCTGACCTGGTTTCCCCGACAATCATTCTTCCTGGCCTGGGTACCCTTGTCCCTTCTTCCCTTCTTCTGACCCTATCCTCACCACTGTTGGCTTAAATCGCCCTCCCTCATCTCCCATTCTTCCTCCCTCCAGTATTGGGCTAAACCCACCCCCAGTCACCCCCAGTTTGCAGCACAAGGTTACTTGGAATGTGTCTAGACCTGCACTGCATCTCCACAATTATAGATAGGTGTGAGCGCAGGGCCTGGAGAGACCTGCACTCTGTTACATGAGGTCTCTGCACCCTAATTGGTACCCTCAGAGGTACACTGTAGACAACTACGTGCTTAAGCATATGTTATACTAACAAATAGGGCTAAGGGCATCTACCGTACAAGAGTAGATGTCAGGATATGTATGCATATTGTTGAAATACACTTTGCTTGCTAATACATATATTCTTCTATGTATTTTCTGTGCATTTCTTACTTGTAAGATGCCAAGGCACCTGTGCCCTTGGAATAATTATGATATATAAGTTGGCATTGCCACCTTTTGGTGATTTGTACTACTGTACTGAGTAATGTAAGACTCCGTATAAGAACTCTTTTGTTCGCAAACTGATGACTACTACAAAATTGTATAATGCTATCTTGGACCATGGAGCTACCTCTAATTTAGCCAATAGGGCTCATCTCTGTAACTAGAAATGTTTCTATCTTACAGTAACCATAGTAATTATCATAGGTATATAATGTGATACACTAGTCTTATACCTCAGAGACCCCTGGAGATTCCAAGAGACATAAAGAAACCATGAGGCATAGGGAACGCTTAGCACTGGCTCCCGGTTCGGATTGGTAAGAACTGCTTGGGGCAACTTTGATTTTATCCTTTCTGGTAGTAATAAACAAGTTTATTACTCTTATGCAATGTGTCTGTGATTACTTGCATTCCCATTATTGCCAATAACCTGAAAGCGAGGTTTAGACCTCCTGACAACTCCCACATATGGATACCATTATGCAGTAATGGGACTGCTGAGCCATCTGTTATGCAATACTGGGAGTGCAGGGCCACAGGAAGATGACAGTTCATTACTGGCCCTGCATTCCAAAAAACTGATACCATGGGAGCTCAGGGCCCTCCACTTATAAGGGTAAGATTACACTTTATCAAAAAGTAAGGAAATTGATTGCAAAACACTTTGTTAATGCATCATTTAGGGTTGAAGTGACTCATGTAGGCAAATGAGGCATTATGGTTGAGATTCTAACCAACCCACCCTACCACCCCACCCCCACGTTCCACAGACCAACAGTCAACGGCGTGTGCCTTGGGGTCATTGGGTCTAACTCTCACCTCATTCTCCTATACTTTACCATGTCAGCTTTCTTACATATGGAATTTGGTGAGAGTTAGGGCTGATGACCCCAAGGCACATCCCATTGACTGTTGGTCTGTGGAGGGTGGGGGTGGAATGGTAGGGAGAGGGGTTAGGGTCTCAACCCCAATGCCTCATTTCCCTGCTTCTGTCACTTTAACCCTAACTGATGCATTAACAAAGTTTTTTCAATAAATAGGCTAAATTTGGGGGTTTTACATAAATCCTAGGGTTAGTTACTTACATACAAAAGCAGGCATTATGGAAGAAAGTCTATTTAGCTTGATACAATCTATGAAATCTATGAAATATATTCAGGGCAAAAAACTCAGATTAATGCATCAGTTAGGTTTGTTCCACAGCGACAAAAGCAAGGAAATTCAGTGTTAGGGTTGCCACCCCTTGCACCCCATGCCCACCCCACCCCACCAACAGGCATCAGGGTGTGGGAGTGCAGGTCTCTACAAGCCCTGTGCTCCCATCATGCTGCCATCACTCCAAAATGGTATCTATTTGTGAGAGCACAGGGATCTACAGGCCCTTCACTCCCATCTATCAATAAGTATAGAAACATTGTAATGAACCCTCATCTCCCTGTAGAAGTGCAGGGCTCTCTGGGTCCTGCGCTCCTAGTATTTCATAATGGAGGGCTCTGCAGTCACCATTATTGCATAATGGTATCCATATGTAGGCCCTGCACTCCAATCTACCCATAAGTATAAAGACACAGTGCGGGCCTAGAAACATTCCTAGTAACCCTTGTGATGCAAATGGTGCAATATCTCAATAACCACAGGAACACTGGAAAAAAATCCACCACAGTTGTAATCATGGCCTGAAAACCTGCATGTGTGCTTAGTACACCTAAAGGTGTACTAAGCTGCATTTAGTGAAAAACAACATATATCGAACAGTTTTCGAGATATAGATGCCAAAAGATACCGTGACCACCACAATGTTATCATAATGGATCTTTCTAAACTTCAAAAATATTATAACTATGGAACTGATGTAAATTTTATCAGCAAACCAGCAAAAGACATGTCTGTGGGGCAAGCCCTTTCTACCCTTCAAATTTCAGCCCAAATGTCCAAACGGTTTATTTGCTATGAAGTGGCAAAGAAACAATATTTTTTTGGTACTTTCATGAATTTGCGAAAGTACGTTTGTGACCCTTTCACAATATGCGAAGGTTTCGAAAAAAAAATTTGCAAATTTGCAAAATTTCTGACAGTTAAATTTAAAAAAATCATATTTTCAGGCATTATTTTGAAAAAAGTTATGTCAGGATTGTGTTCCTTGGGCCCTGATTAGGTAAACACATCTGTTGGTATTTACCAAAGTGCAGTATTTTTTGAATTACACTTTTTCTCCATTGCTAACTGTAAGCAAGATGTTGGCAGCACACCACTACTGAACCCATTTGTAGCACTAAAAGGTGCTTTCAAGAAAGAAAAACGTGCTTTCGCATGGCACATCTAATTTTTCCCATAGATTATAATGGGAAACTTTAAACATTAGTAACTTGAACAGATTAATATATTTTCGCCAAACCTTCAAAAGGCTCATTAGTGGCCCAGACCCCATATACCCTATCAATTTCAGACCACACCCACAAAGCTTTTTGGACTTAGAGATTCAAGCAAAGAATTTGCACCAAAATGGTAAATTTCGCATTTGTTGGCACTCCACAGCTCCACAACCGCATCTCCAACTGGAACAAAACTTGCCAGATCCAGAGATCTATGGCAGGGCATGCAGAATTTCAGGCCAATCGGCAGTGCAAAATTTGGGGTTTAACATAGTAGTGGTCAAAACCTAACTATATATATATATATATATATATATATGTGTATATATATATATATATATATATTTATCTATCTATTTATGCACACACACACATATATATAGATAGATAAATTAGCTCACTTGGAAGGACATATGTAAATGAGCAACACTTTAGTACTTTTAAGTGAACTTTGACTAGTTCTCTGGTAAGACTAAACAGATAATGTCTCAAAGCCACAAAGAATCACCAACGTCTCCTTCCTAGACCCTTTATAGGCCAGTTCTCCATGGCAAACAAGCAAAAAAAGTTCAAGACCCAGTCAGCTATAGCCCAGAATGTCTTCAAAGCAATTTGATCAAATATAAGAAGCAGTTAATTCATATATAAAAAGCTGTACTTTAGTCTGTCATATTTTGGCCTGCTTTCAATTCACATGCCTCTTTACATCAACTTCGCTTACATATAGTGGCATCCCACAGGCTGAAACACACTTATAATTACTGGTGACATCCTTTAACACACAGAGCAGAGCCACATTTCAAATGTTATAATAACTGGTAGAGCCAGTTATTATGGCATTCAGAAAGTACTTTATTGCACTGTCCTCACGACTGTCACTGTCAGGTCCTTTGCAGCGTAGTGTGACCAAGCGGTATTCCTTAAAAAAAAAAAAAAAAAACTGAAAATGCAGACAAATTTGAATCCTTTTTTAAAAAACCTGGCCCTTGTAGCAGACAGCTGCATTTTAGTTATTTATTTTGTGTTACAGTCACTGAGTACAGACTCAGAAGAGCTAGTGACTCGGCGGCTTCAGAAAATTACATTCAAGCGCAAGTGAGTGTTTCTATGGCAACATTCGCTTATGCTTGAATCTCGTCTTCTGAAGCTGCCAAGTCCGTTGCTCTCCTCAGTCTGTACTCCGTGGCTTTAACACAAAACAAATAACTAAAACTAAGTTATCTGCTACAAGGCACAGGGATTTTAAAAAAAGGATTCAAGTTTGTTTACATTTTGGGATTTTTTTTGAACAAACGCTGCTCGGTCACACTACCTTGCACCAGAAATTATAAAAAATAAAAGTTTTGTACCTGCTGTGTTATTGGAATTTGTTTACACACCCTTGGGGTGTGATGCCCTCATAAACCTCTCGAGCTTTGATCTCTAGGTTTATGGGTCATCACACCCCTCGGGAGTGTAAAATAATTTCATAACCCACAGTTGCATAACCATTATTCCCTATTTTTAACACACTCTGCAGTATGCTGCAGCAGACTTGCTGAATAAAGCAATGTAATTTGAATGGCAATTAGTCCCTTTTGTCATGCAGGAAACTATGGCATTCACTTCATCCTAGCAGTGTGACATTTTCCTGCATGACAAAGGGGGACTAACTGAAATTACGCTGTTTTATTCAGTAGGTCTTCTGCAGCATTCTTCAGAGTGGTGCAAAATGCTGCAGAATTGTGTTTCATCCTAGGGGATGCCATTATATGTTACAACCATAGGCTCAAATAGCAATTGGATCCATTGTGTCCCTTTTGGGAATTATAGAGCCCACCTCAACATTTATGTACTCCACCATTCCCAGAGTTTGAAGTACTTCCTTTGGTTAGTTCACTTCAAGAGCACCTGTAAACACACAATAAAAAATGCTCCTCTAAGCACAGCTACTCTGGTGATTCTTAATTTTAGCTCAGGCTCCCAGCCCTTAGCAACAATGGCATACCTGTATAAAGAATAAAGAATGCCTTTTTGCACCCAAGGTGCTGCAATTTGTCTAATGATACTGCATCATTTCTAGCCAAAATTTTCAAATGTAACAACTCAAAACAGGGTAGAATCACACTCGCCACATACAAATGTGGCACAGGGTGAGTCGCTTTCATCTTTTGGCACAGTACCACGTTTTTTAATATTCATTTTGTATGCGGTCAGTTTCAATTAATTTATCCAACAAATAGAGGCAAATCATGCAATGATACTCATCACATGCGTGCCTCCAAAAGTGAACTCACCTCATAAAGCAATAAGCGATACCTGAAAATGCTCCAAGTCGGCAACCAGCACTGGGCTTTCACAGATTGCACTGTCAATCAGCACACTCGGCCAAGAACCCCACTACAGCCAAACACTGAACATAGTCCAAACAATGAGCTTTTCTGAAGGAGAACCCAGCAAGGTACCTTGTCGGCACTGTATTTGAACAGAGTTCTTGCAAGTCCCTGCCAAGCATACAGATGTCAAAAAAGTCTTCAAAAAGTGTGTAAAAAACCCTGAACACTGCTCAGACTTGGGTCAGACATGGAACAGCGAGGAGTGGAGCAGTACTACAGCCAACTTGCTGCTCCACCCCTCTAGAAAACAAGCTAATCAGTGAAAAATAATACGTATAGATATGAATGATTTCTTACCAGGTAGAACAATACTTGAAGGGATTCATAAAGTACAATTTTTCCTCGATTATTTCTTCTCTGCAGACATGGATGCCATCACACTCTTATTCAATGCTAAAAAGGCATTCAATTTGATTGAATGGAATTATATTATAGGGGCATTAACCTATTTAGTTTTTCCAGAATATTTTGTGCAAATGATTGTGACCTTATATGGCTCACCAATGGCTAGACTAAAAATCAATGGAAAACTCGCACACAATTTCAGAATAAGAAGGGAAGTAATGCAAGGCTACCCACTTTCTCCAGCATTATTCCTTTTAGGTATATAAGTCATTTTAGGTAAAATATGCACAAATGAAAAACATTAAAGAAATTAATGTAGGTAAACAAAAATATGTCTTGAATTCATATGCAAATTGTATCTTGTTATCATTAACAGACCCTTTAAACAGCTTACAAGAAGTGATAAATGAAATCAAAACATATTCTAACATGTCCAGATACTGTATCAATGAGGGGAAATCATATTTTTTTCCAGTAATAACTTCAAAAGCTCAGAACATCCATGTCTTTTCTCCTGTTCATTTCCAAAAGCAATGGTTAGAGTATTTAAGTATTATTTAGCATTTCCAATTAAAGATTTATTTAAGAAGAATCACAATATTATCATTAAAAATATAAAGAATAAAGCTGTCAAACTGCAATAAAATGACAATGTCACTATGGGGCAAGATACAGTTAATCATAGTGATCCCTATGCACTAATGAGTGGAGTGGCTACTTGCCACATAACTTGGCTGTGTAGCTACCCCACACATTTTGTGCCCCCCACATTGGATGTATCAAGGGGGGCACACAGCACCTATGCACCTGATCTCCTAGCTGAGCAAAGAGCGATGCGCTGGGGTGGGGTGAAGGGTGGGTTGGCACTATGTGCCATGAACTAAGGCACATAGTGCTGGCTGTAGGGGTGTGCAAGGGGATGCAGGGTACAACAGGGAGAACCCTGACGTAGGCCCCTACACATCCCATGCACACCACTGTTCACTGCCCAGATGGGGCATTTAGGCTATTCAACCATTGGGACCACTGCTGCTGAACCACCCCATGGCTGCCTGGTGCTATCCAGAACACAGCAGTGCATGGCAGCCACCTGGCACCCCCCACCAAAGGCACCACCAGGCAACCCCCACCCCAGGCCACCCAGTCATGTTGTGGGGTACTGTGCCACCCTGTACCACCAACAGACCCCCACCCTGCCTCTGCAACCTACTATGGGGTTGCATTGTGTGAGAGCCAGCATCAGTGCCCTCCTCTCACCTCCTTGGCTGCCATTCATTGGTCTTCTGTGGGGCACGCTACGAATGCACACCCCACCACAGAGGTGATCCACTCTATGCCCCAGTCCATGTCCCCACCCCTGGCCTCCTTGGGGAGTCCTCTGTGCCAGGGGTGGGACTGCAGACAAGTGGCAGCTGGTAGTGAACACCAGCTGGTATGCACCTGTCCATGGGTGTGCAGCTACATGGGTGGGATATGTGTGGTTTCCACGTACCCCCATCTGCATAGTGCAATGATTGTAGCACCTTTAATTTCTTGTACTTACATCTATAATCACTGAAGTACTAACTAATTGGTTTAAAGTTTTCAATAACATGATTAAAACTTTTATATGGGTTATGGCAAATCCAAGACATTAGAGATTACCACACATTATTTCTGATCTAAAAAGTATTAAAGTGATCATATGATAAAAAAAACAGAAAATATTTTTGTAAATGCTTCATTATTAACAACAGGAAAAAATTACTATACAGTAAATATGGTTTTGCCCATACATATTTAAAAAAAATCCAAAATTGCATAATGTAAAACACAACTATAAACACAGCAGTGTATCAAAAGAAAATTAAGGTTTATTCATGGACAAGCATATTGAACAATATATGGAATAATGCATTATTTTAAATAAATAATAATCCATTTTACTTCAAAACTTGGGCAAAAAGGGATTAAAAAAACTGTAAAACAATGGCCAGAATGCAAGAAACAATATTTGTTTATTTATTTATTCATTTCAAAGTTCAGAAATGCACCTTTGAGTGGACATGCTCATTTACAAAGGTTCCTTATCAGAATAACAATTTGTTTACATCGTGTCAAAGACAGTATTAAAAACTAATTAACAAAGGCTGGACAATATTGATTTAGTGACATAGCAAAACAGAATGAGTAACATAAGTACCGTTTCAGCAATACAGAGTGAACAAAAGTTAACATTCAACAGGTCAAAAAATACAAAGCATAACACAGGCACTAGGAGCTATACAAAGTTAGCAGCTCATCTGGGCATTGTCAGAGGTTAAGTCTGTGTGCATTTATGGCACATAGGAAAGGAGGAGAGGCACATAACCTCCAGGAACTTGAATACTATATATATATATATGTGTGTATATATATATATATATATAAAATCACACATGGCCCCACAATGCAAAGCATCATGGGCTACATATGCAAATCACCACAGAATGTTATGCTGGTCCAACTTTAAGCAGAATTGCATGGTGCCGAAAGGCCTCTCACACAGTTTGCAAAGGGTGCTAACAGAAGACATAGACATGTGTTTCGTCCTACCAGGACTCATCAGTATGCCTTGTCTGTTTGACACCCCAGTGGAATGGACCAGCTACCCTTTCAACAGTGTGCCTTGGATATGTTGTGGTGAACCCATTAAAATAAAAAACTATTTAAAAAACAAAGAACCTCTGTGCGCAAACACTGAGGCAAGGGTTACCCCAAAGGGCATTTGGCTGGGAAGCCAAGTTTCAAGAAAATACAAAATCACACATGCCCCCACAATGCAAAGCATCATGGGCTGCATATGCAAATCACCACAGAATGTTATGCTGGTCCAACTTTAACCAGAATTTCATGGTGCCGAAAGGCCTCTCTCACAGGTTGATAAAGGGTGCTAACAGAAAACATAGACACGTGTTTCATCCTACCAGGACTCATCAGTATGCCTTGTCTGTTTGACACCCCAGTGGAATGGACCAGCTACCCTTAAGCCAGTGTGCCTTGGATATGTTGTGGTGAACCCATTAAAATAAAAAACTATTTAAAAGACAAAGAACCTCTGTGCGCAAACACTGAGGCAAGGATTACCCCAAAGGGCATTTGGCTGGGAAACCAAGTTTCAAGAAAATACAAAATCACACATGCCCCCACAATGCAAAGCATCATGGGCTACATATGCAAATCATCACAGAATGTTATGCTAGTCCAACTTTAAGCAGAATTGCATGGTGTCAAAGGCCTCTCAATAGTTTCTGTAAAGGGTGCCAACAGAAGACATAGACATCGGCGGTTTCGTCTCTACCAGGACTCATCAGTATGCCTCATCTGTTTGACACCCCAGTGGAATGGACCAGCTACCCTTAAGACAGTGTGCCTTGGATATGTTGTGGTGAACCCATTAAAATAAAAAAACTATTTAAAAGACAAAGAACCTCTGTGCGCAAACACTGAGGCAAGGTTTACCCCAAAGGGCATTTGGCTGGGAAGCCAAGTTTCAAGTAAATACAAAATCACACATGCCCCCACAATGCAAAGCATCATGGGTTGCATATGTAAATCACCACAGAATGTTATGCTGGTCCAACTTTAAGCAGAATTGCATGGTGCCGAAAGGTCTTTCACACAGTTTGCAAAGGGTGCTAATAGAAGACATAGACACGTGTTTCATCCTACCAGGACTCATCAGTATGCCTCGTCTGTTTGACACCCCAGTGGAATGGACCAGCTACCCTTAAGACAGTGTGCCTTGGATATGTTGTGGTGAACCCATTAAAATAAAAAACTATTTAAAAGACAAAAAACCTCTGTACGCAAACACTGAGGCAAGTGATTTGCATATGCAGCCCATGATGCTTTGCATTGTGGGGGCATGTGTGATTTTGCATTTTCTTGAAACTTGGCTTCCCAGCCAAATGCCCTTTGGGTAACTCCTTGCCTCAGTGTTTAGACAGAGGTTCTTTTTGTCTATATATATATATATATATATATATATATATATATATATATATATATATATATGTATACATATAGCATAGCTAAGAAATCTATTAAAAAAAAAACATATGATCACTGGGAAAGACCCCTTCCCCCACTGTTAACTGATGCACTCAAAAAACATTTACTTAGAATACTTGAACATAATCAAAAAGATCTATATATATTAAAAAAATCAATAAATCAAAAGAGTGACAAAAACTTAAAAACAAAATGGAAGCAAGATTTTACAGTAGAAATCAATAATGCATAACGAGAAAGTATGCTAACTTCAGTCAACATATACAAAAGATCCAGAAACCAATCAATACATTACACATTGGCCCAGATATTCAAAAGGGTTGCGCATGCACAACCCACTTGATGCGCCCCGGTGCAATATTTAAAAGGGAAAAGTGCGCGACAAATCCCGTGTGCGGTACATCAGTAATGTATGCGAGCACAGGTAGGGGGCGTGTCCATGCATAAACTGCACAGCCTGATATTCAGCCCGGCGCAGAAGTTATGCAGGCGCAACCCCTACCTGCGCCTGCACAAAATTACACCTGAAAAAAACAGGAACAAGTCGAGGGCCACCCACAGGTGAGCTGCCGCATTGCAGGGTGCAACACAGCAGCTGTCACCTGTGGGTGGCCATTGGCTGTTCCTGCCGCACCTGGTGGCACCCCCATGCCCTGATCACAGGCATAACTGTATCCCCCCCTGAAGTCCAATATCCCTGGTGGTCCAGTGGATTGCGATTAGCCCAATCACGGGCATAGCTGTATCCCCCCTGAAGTCCAATATCCCTGGTGGTCCAGTGGACCACGAGTAGCCTGATCGCAGGCATAACTGTATCCCCCAAAGACCAATATCCTTGGTGGTCCAGTGGATCTTGCGAGTAGCCAATCACGGGCATAACTGTGTTCCCCCGAGGACTATCTGGTATTCCAGTGGACGCGACGGAGCCCAATCATGGGCATCGTCTTCACTCAAAGTCCAATATTCCTTGGTGGTCCGCGACCGCACGAGTTTCTCCGATCACCGGTGAGCCACTCCCCCTGCCTTGAATCTCTGGTGATCTAGTGGACACTATTCTGCACTACCTGTCGGTTTCACCACCACTTCCCCATCAGCCAGGCGAGGCAGCACCTTCACCGCCACGCCTGGGTCACCATCGACGACAGTTTCAGACAGACGCCTTATTCTGCGAGCATGGAGCCAATGGCGCAGAAACCATCGCATTAGTTGTCCAGATATGTGAATGAATCTATTCACATATCTGGACTGACTAGTATCGGTGAGTGGTTAGACGCCCATTGCTTCATGCTCTGAACCAATGGGCGGCAGCCATACTGAGCTGTCAGTTCAGGGGCGGCAGGACAGCAGGCAGGTGGTGCTGCCATCCGCCGCTGACGGGGAGGTGGTGGGGCTCAGTGGGTGGGTGGGGTGGGGGTCCACTAGATCACCAGGATTTCGGACTTGGGGTGAGGAATGCCGCCCATGATCAGGCTCCATGCAGTTCACTGACTACCAGGAATATTGGACTTTGGGGGAACTGATACCCGCGATCGGGCTCCGTGCAGTCCACTGGACCACCATGGATATTGGACTTTGGGGGGGATACTGATGCCCGTGATTGGGCTCCGTGCAGTCTAATGGACCACCAGGGATATTGGACTTTGGAAGGGGGATACTGATGCCCTCAATCGGGCTACTCGCTGTCCACTGGACCACCAGGGATATTGGACTTCGGAGGGGATGCAGTTATGCCCACGATCAGGCTAATTGCGGTCCACTAGACCACCAGGGATAGGAGACGTTCTTTGTCCCTTATGGTACATCCTGCGATAGGGCTGCAGGGGGCTTCGGTCCCCGACGGCTGCTGCCTGGCAGGGTGCCAGGTGCAAGTCGTCGGGGATCGGCACACCTGCATGCTAATGGCATGCAAATGGGGCCATAATCAGATGCAAATGGCCCCCCCATGCAGCTTGCATAAATTATGGCCCCATTTGCATGTCACCCTTTGAATATCGCAGGTGCTGTGCATTGCGCAATGGCATTTGCATCACCGCATCTCAATGCTCCACTCTGACCACTTGTGCTGGCGCAGTTCCACTGTACCATGCACAGTGGGGGTGGCCAGGGTGCGATATTCAAAGCAGTTGCACCATAGCACAACTCCGTTGAATATCGCCCTGGCCACAACCCTGCACAAAAAATTTGAGCAGCGCACAGGCTTGCACCACAGCCTGGTGCAGTTTAAATATCTGGGCCATTGTTAAATAGATCATATTTTACATCTTCACAACTCTTTAAATGGGTATGGCAGAACTGGTTATTTTCTGGCATTGTAACTGCACTAAAGCAGATTTTCTATACTCTTTTTGGGAATGTTCATTAATCTAAGAATGGTGGAGAAGTACTTGTGCTATTCTAAGGTTGGTCTTGAAAAAGGATTTTCCTCTTTCAAATGAATTTGCATAATCTTTAGTATCAGAATCCAAGGATAGATTTTCTTTCTCAAAAAAGAATTGACATTAATAGCTATAGCTATGATGTCAACTAAAACAATAATTTTAAAATATTGGAAGGAAGCCAATGATTGGAAATCTTTTTCCACTAAAGGAATGGTGAAAACTGTTCTTAGATATTTCATATTTCAAAGCTTGTTTTGAAAATAATGATTTCATAAAAGGGCCTTATGCTTATAAAATTTCAGAATCCAGAAGAGACATGTTCTTTCCCTGAGTGTTTACATCCTTCCTGTTGGTAAAAACAACCATTTATACACTGCCTTAAATTACTACACTCTTATATAAAATGGGCATGGAAATCCCTGTGTCCTGATTGGCCGAGACTTTGTTCTAGCTGTGGATAAAAGCTATCCCCTGCCAACCAGGGCAACTCACAGAATTCATCAATCACTTACTTCCTAATTTCCATCACAAACATGGCTGCAACCTTTACTCATGTATAAAAAACTTCAGCTGTGCCCTAAAAATGAAAGTCCATAAAATTAAATAAAGTAAGTAAATAATGTAATGTTATTGTCACTCAAGAGCCCCTCCTTATGCATATACACACATTTAAAAAATCAAGTACTATTCAGAGTTTCCATTGCTGATGTTTTTTTGATGACCATGAAAAATCCCCTTCTTATTTTTATTTATTTATGTATTTGATCACCAGGTAGGTACATTGGTCCCAGGGACCATTTTCAGGCATGACCCAAACTATATAGCTGGCTTTGGGTCTACGGGGGGGGGGGCAAGATGGCCACATTGCTGCTTCGCTTAACGCCACGCTATCTGAGCACTCCTAACTAAACTAAAGATCTTTGTATTTTATAAAAATTTTTAGCTCTGCCTCAATAACTTATGAATGAAACTAGTGTTATTTTCTAAGTAGAGATAAAGTGGGGACTTTGGAAACAGCTTTCGCTGCTGTGTAATGCTGTTCGGTTGATGTTTTGATGGATTAGCTGCTTCTTTTTGCTCATCCTCTGGTCACTATTAGGAGTGCAAAGCAATAAGTAATGTAGCTCTTCTCTCCTTTGGCGAACGGTATTAGTAATATTTTTACAGAGAGTCTGCTAAATAATACAGGCAACCCAAGTCTGTAAGCTGACAGATTTGGTGTCTGGCATTCAGGAAATTAGAAACACCAGTGGAACTTACAGAGCAAGTGGGGTTTTGCCTCATTCTAGCTGAAAAAGCTGGGGCTGAAATATTATGGATTTTATGAATGAAACCAGCATTATTCTAATTGGCAGATACTGACTGCATGAATGAAAAATTGAATGAATGGATTTTTCAAAGTTCGTCTATGGTAATGTGACCTGAGGGGCTCTGAGAGGAGAAGAACAAGAGGAATGGAATAGTATTTTATGCTGACATGCCTGGTTTTGGCTTGCTAAAGGTATGCCAATATTACCTGGGGGGATTGTTATTTTTTTACCTTGTCTACCCCAAGGTTACTACATTCAGTGGAGCATTTTCTTCTGTTTAATTTGCAGGTGTGGCCATGGAATGGTTAAGATGGGAGAAGGGAGACAAAAGGAGACAACGCTCCAAGTGTGAGTTTGAGTGGAACTATTTAAATCTACACATGCCTGAAAAAAGGAGCCAGTGTGCTCTTAAGAGGTCAAGGAGTATTTTACTTTCAGTAAATAAATATCAAGGGAAAATATCCTCAGGAGTCCACACATTTACATGAATGGTAAGCATGGAAATGTATTTATGCCTACGGGTGAAGAACAATAGCAACTTGCCTGGTTGAGAAATCAACAGACAGGCGGACTGCCTTTAATGTTTATAAATGCTTGAAACAATGGGCCAAAATACTGAAAAACCCATTGCCTTTGATGTTTTACACAGCCTTCTTTGATCTGATATTTATTCAAGATTTATAATGAAAGATAATTACTGCCTTGACTGGACTCCTAGTCTAAGGAGCCGTATGGCAAAATCTTTTAAATGGCCAGGCTCCTGAATATTTGGAAATGGCAACTGATATTTATCTGCTTCTGAAGTGTGCTTTAACAGTAGCACTGCTGCCTTTTTACACGGTAAATTCTTTATAATGGGATGCTTAATGAGCTTACTGATTTAAAATCTGGCAGATTGTATGAAGCCTTTAGGAGTGGTTTTACTAGGAGCACAAACTCCAGTATTTCAAAGGCACTCTAATTTTTTTTCCTTAGAATTTGTTGTAACTCGTACAGAAAGAAAACTGCAGTGTTATTTTATACCTATTAGCATTTTTTTTTTGCTCCCTCCCAGCTCCAGGCTGGCCTCTCCTTTAGGCCACCTATGCCCTCCAAGCTGCACTGTCTTGTATCAGCCACCTCTTCACCCCCACATATGCAGCTTCCCGGATGACCCCCAGACTTAACCCTTCACCGGGTAGGTCCCCTCCTCCAAGGGGGACGGCGCCGGTGGGGCGGCCAGTGCCAATCCTGTTCCGGTTGCTGCTGGGGGTGGTGCGTGCACAGTCCTTGGACTCATGGCATCAGGAGCTGGCGACCGTTATCCTGTCGGCTATGGAGCTGTTTTCCCATTTGCTCCCCAAGGGACATGGTGTGCCACAAATGTAAGGCCTGATGCCAACGTTTACCACGCCCCCTTAGTATCTGGGACCCCGCGTATTGCCATACTCCCAGCCTCTGCTAGGGGTCAGCAATCACCGGGTTGTGTCCCCGCCCTCCCCCCAAGAGAAGGCTAGCCGTCAACCAATGCTCAAGCCCTCTCTCCCCAGCTGGATCTCCAGTACCCGAGTCTGTTCCCGAACCCGGGTCGCTGGCGTTGCGAGCGGAAATCCAACCGCTGCGCCAATGGGCCAGCATAGCATTTTTAATGTGTTGCAGCAAGACCTTGTTTTCTGAGGAGCATGTTGCTGACACTTTTAAAGGCATATCCAGAGAGTGAACTCTGGGACACCTGTGTTGACTCTTCTATGGTCCCTTCATGCGATAGGGAAATCTATGCCATACAAAAGAAGGACTCTGGTGGAAAATAGGAGCCTCTTCCTTGTCCACTGCTTGTTCACAGTGGATTTATGCATTGTACACTGTTTTAGGATAGGCTTGATAAATTAGGGCCTTAAGTTTTATGTATTGCATGTGGACAAGTAAATATGTGGACCCTTTCAGGGATAAAAACTGAACTATGTGATCCATTTGGACTCTTTAAGAGCCTGTAGCCCAACCTATTTTTCAAGAATTGCAATTTAGAACTATGAAAGATTTAATGACCCTATTGCGCTAAACCCAACTCTACTGATTACTATAAATAATGGTTGTGCTATTTTATCAGTGAAATGTCGGTTGTCTTCTGTGGTAATGCAGCTAGGCAGAATTGCTCAGTCGAAGAAAAAACTAAAATCTGTCTTTTTTCCTTTTTCCTTTCTACTTATGTTGATGTAAAATTCTTTTGGATAAGTTTATTGGAATCAAATAAGCAGTTCTATAGACACACTGATCAATGTAATTGTTATTTACTCAGCGTGCTCATAGGAAATGTTGCACGTTTTATCATTTTAATGGATATAAATTAGAGATCCAAAATATTATTTTAGTCTCTGTCTGTTGATATCTGATTGTATGTATTTAAAATGCATGTAATTGTGATATTTAATATTGATTTAAGCTGTTTATCTGCATGGCTTGTTTTGAATTTTTAGTTTTAGCATATTGTAATAGCTTTATTGCCAGTCACTAAAACATTTGACTGTAGATGGCACATACAGCAGAATTCCGAACATGAGAGATGCAGGAATGGCCATAACATACATGTACATAGATGAGACCAATACAACAGTTACAGGTACATAGATCAGACCAATACAACCTCATTATTACAAGATCAGACACTAAATAAAAATATTTATTTCACGTCTTAGCAGTTAAAATCACATAGCAATGATTAAATGTACAGATATAGTGGGCAATCAGATTAACATGCAGAGATTCAGCAGTGGAGGCATTAGAATGACTGGGTGAGCCAGTGATCATGGGTTGCAGTTGCATGATTCTTTCAATAGTAGTGCATTTTTGAAGTGTATCTTAAACATATGGGGTGACCCTGAGGAGTGTAACTCTTCTAGCAGTGCATTCCAGAGCCTAGGAGTGGCACTAAAGAAGGCTGTCTGACCCATGTTTGTGTAGGACCTTGGGCGGGCTAGGAGACAGAGGGTGGAGGACCTCAGGTGGTGAGAGCCCTGTTTGATAGTTAGCAGTTCAGATAGCTGGTATTTGGCACCTTCATGGAGGGACTTAAATAGAAGTGAGCAAAGCAATAAGTCCCTATGGGCCAGGGGAAGCCACCCAAATGATAAGTAAAGGGTACAATGGTGGGTGCAGAAGGGGTTTGAGTGACAAACCTGCAGATGTTGTTAAAGACTGTATTGAGGTGAGTGAGGAGCTGGATAAGGTAATGGAGATAATGGGAGAACAGTAGTCAAGAATCAGTAGCTGAGTACCTGTCTTTTAGCCAGTTTGACTTCTGATGTCATAAGGTGCTTCAGGCTGTAGTAAGCAACCAATTGTTGATTGACTCATTTGATGATTTGACCTATATGATTTGCAAAGGAGAGGAGGGGATAGAGTGTTACTCCCAGGTATTTGAAAGAGGTGGCATGCTCAAGTGGGGCACCATCAGGGGCCTGGATGTTTAGGGGGTGCATAAGACCTGCAGAGCATCTAGTGAGCCAATGCTTACAGCCAAATAACATAGATTTTGTTTTCTTTGATGTTAGCTATAAGGTTGCACTGTAAACCAGTGTACCATGGTGGAGAAGTCCTCGAAAAGGGGTTGGGATAGCTCACTGGGGCTGTTGTCACTACTGAATAAGATAAGATCATCAGCATACATGATCTTGCAGCAACCTGATGGTTCAGAAAGTAGGGGTTATCAAAAATTGATAGAGTAAGGGACCAAGAATGGACCCTTGTGGGACCCCAGTATGTACCTGTAATGGGCTAGATAAAACACCTCCAATAATGGAACATTTGGGTCCTATATGAAAGGTAATTTCTAACCCAACTGGATGAATTGAGAGAGAAGCCACAAGAGGAAAGCTCCCTGAGTAGGATGTCATGATCAACCATGTCAAAAGCTTTCGAGAGGTCTACAAAGATAGCCCCAATGAGCTGGCCCCTGTCTGCCTCCCTAAGTACATGGTCCGAGAATTGAGCCAGAGCCATGGTGGTTCTAGAACCCTTCCAAAAACCATGCTGCTGTATTGAAAATAGGTTATATTTCAACAGATGATCTGACATTTGGAGAAATACTATCTTCTCAAGGATCTTACTCACATGGGACAGTATAGATAGCGGTCTGCAATTCTCAGGAAGACTAGGTCCCCTGACTTGAAAATGGGGATGATACTAGCCTGTTTCCAGAGTGGTGGGATGGTAGATGTGGACAGTGATAGGTTGAGAATAATAGAGATTGGTTTTGCTATGAAATCCTCCATCAATTTCAGAAACTTAGGGCAGATTCGATCATTCCCAACACTGCCTGATCTAGATAGGTCCTGTAGGTGACGGCGAACCTCTGAGGGGGATGTGGCTCTAAAATAGAACCCTACCAGTTTGCCAGAAAACTCCCTGTTCCCGGCAGCAGATGGCAGCAGATAAAATTGAGGTTCTGGCTCCACTTGAGGCCTGTGTGTGTGTGTCTGTGTGTCTATGCCAGTGGAACTCTGAAGAATTTTAAATTCATGTATTCCATGTTATCATTCCATGTGTGTGTGTGGGGGGGGGGAGCATTCTACTACTGGAATAATGCAGAGCTTTGAATTATTCTATTCTATGGTAAACAATCACACAATGTATTAAATGTGAAAAAAGAAAGATGTTTGACAGGTGAAATTACATCTCTGGACAGTCTATTTTACATTATTTAGCTACATTTTATTACATTTTTTGTGGCTTTGAAAACTTTTAGTGTTTGTTTTTTAACAGTTGCCTATAGGCCAATTTTGTACAAGCAATAAGGCACTTCAGGGACCTTGGTGGCACTAGGTTTCTCCCACAGTCAGTGACTGACTATGCCTCTGACCATTGGGGAAACTTAGTATCACCAACATCCCGTCATGCCTTATTACTTAGGTATAACAGGTCACTTTTTCAATTTTGTATTAAGTAACAAATAAATGATGCTTCCTTTTTAACAAAATGTCTATTTAATAGTATGCTTGTTTATCCCTGACCAGTCCTTAAATAAAACAAATATTGATTCTAAAAAATGATCTTGCATCAAACAAAGGCATTTCAATAGCTACTTGTCTGGAAGATCACAGCTAGCAAAGGCTATTGGTGCCACCTCCTCTCCACTAATTCCCAGTCTTGGAGTACCTCAAAGCTCCATTCTTGGTCCACTCCTGTTCAGTGTATTTAACAATCTTCCATCTGTTTACATCAGTCATGACACCAATATTCATCCATACACTAATCATTCCATAATCTACATCTCAGCAGATTACATATCCAGGCTGAATAAAAGTCTACAGTCAGTTTTCAGTAGAACTCAAACATGAATGGCCAAAAATGGACTTCTATTAAATATACCAAAACTAAAAGTATGCTCTTCAGCAACACCTAGAAAACTGTCCCTTATTCTACCCAGAAACACAATAACAGAATGTGCTAGCAGAAAAGGACCACTTGGCCCACCCAATCTGCCAAGAAGCTCCCTGCTTAATCTGTCTCCACAGTCCCTAACTAGTCTCTGCCAACCATCCCTCCTCCTTGCTTATTTTCTAACATACTCCTAAGTTTAGCCCACACATGCTTGAAGCCCCCCACTGTTGTTGCCTTCAGCAACAGCATCTTCCAGATGTCTACCACCCTTTCAGTGAAGATGTATTTTCTCACATATTTCTTGAACTCCCCCACCCTCCAGCTTCATCGCATGTTACCTGGTCCTTGAGCTTGTACTCATTTGAAAGACACTTTGCTCTTACATCCTATTCAGCCCTGTGAGGTAATTATAGGTCTTTGTCATTTGGACTGCCTGAAAGCAAACACGCTACAACTTCTTGGTTCAAATTACCTTTATCTGAACAGATTTCTAGGATACATCTTCCCATCATATTAACCAATTCCTCATTTTTCAAACCATTACCACTTTCTTGTTATATTGTCTCTCCAACTTCCTGCTTCTTACCCCTGCCCTACCTCATCTGCAGTGGTTACCCCATGAGGGGGCCCTCCCCCTGCCCACCAGATATCCTTCTGGCTGAGCCCCCTTCTCCCCCCCTACCATGTTGCTCTCAGCAACCCATGACCTTGCAGTACTTTTTTTTCTTTTTCCCATTGCCCTCAGTTGGCAACCCATACCCTTATCACATCATCTGCTCTTCTTGTGCCTACTTCTTGGGTGAGATTTCACTGAACTGCAGAGAAGAGAGGGTTTCCTCATCTCTGCAGCCCCCTTTTCTATCCCCTCCTAGCCCCTTCCTTATCTTTCAGTTCCCCAATTCCCTTGCCTGTCACTCACCTGCCTGTCCCTGCCCCCTCTATGATGCCACAGCTCATGATCATCCTCCACCTCCTTTCTGGTTCCTCCCCCACCTGGCTCCTCCCAATTTTCAAATCTCCTTCCCCCATCTTCCCCTCCTTTCAGGGATTCATTGAAAACCTAGGTTGCCCTTTACAAAGGTAACCTCTGTTGGCATTTGGACTCCCTGAAAACAAACACACTACAACTTCTTGGTTCAAATAATTTTTATTTGAACAGATTTCTAGAACACATCTTACCATCATATTAACCAATTCTGCATTTTTCAAACCATCACCAATTTATAACATTACATAATTTGTTCACACATCTTCTTGGGGTTGCCCCTTTATTTACAATTTTTCCATCATTCATTATTTCACCTTATATTGTCTCTCCAACTTCCTGGTTCTCATTCCTGGGTTCAGGTGTCCTACCTAATCCCCAGTCCTACCCTACGTGGGGTGATTACCCCATGAGGGGGCCCTCCCCCCCTGCTCACTGGATATCCTTCAATTTTCCCCCATTAGCCCATATCTGACTCTTGCAGACTATGGGCTTCCCCAATGAAAACTAGGTACCACTAGGACCCCCAAGATTCTATAGCCTCCCTAAAATCCCAGTTGAGCACTATGTTACCATGTTGGACATGTGCACCCCATCTTGTCTGTACATCCTTGGCTTCTCATGCATGGTGACCTCGTGTCTCATGTACAGTCCCCCATATGCTATTTCCCATGCTGCCATTTTCCTACTGACTCATGTATGAGCCATTTCCACAGCTTTTAAATCCCTGGCATGCTGCCACACAAGTCCAGATATTATTTCTGACCATGCCATCATCGTCTGAGGGAACCAAGAGTTAACAATTCTAAGTCCATCTGTATTTTGTGCACCAGAACCACTTGTGTGGTGTCCCCCAGGTCATTCCCCCAGCATGAATGATCAATAAATTGGGTCGAGGCCATGCCCTGCTTTTTGCATCCAATAGCAACAGCTTCTGGGCCCATCACAGGCCCCTCACTCCATTCTGTTTGATCCCCTTTTTTTCTGAGTCCAGTTTCAATTTCCTGCCCCCTGGAGTTGATACTGCCCACTTCTCAGGCCAACAAATAAAGGTATACCCCCTACAGCAACAGCAATACAGTGACCTACATTGCTTCTGACAAAATTGACAGTTTGTCAACAGGTCACTGTATTGGTGTGCCAGAGACAGGGGCACACTGTCTCCCAGTCCTACACCCCCTCCCGGAATCAACTCTGACTCAGAGTTGATTCTAATTAGAATGGGGGGTGCAGGGGGCAGAGTCCTCTGCAAGGGGGGTTCGAGGGCGAAGCGCCCCGATAGAAAAATGGACCAGTAGTCTATCGGGATTTATGTCGACTGTAACTTGCGGTCAACATAAATTCCATCACTGTGATGCCAGTCAATGAAATTGTTGTCAAACCGGCATCATAGAGCCCAAATAAAGGAGTGTCTGACTATTAATACAACCCTTCATCAATCATCCTCTGCAATATATATGAAACACATGTTAGTATCTATGTCCTGAGATACCTGCCATATGCTTGAGAGGTCCATCTGCCCACCTCTTTGATGTCTCCAGAGCTCACCCCCCTGCTGTGATCTGTGATGCAGCCCCAATCCTGAATGAATGTGACATGAATACTCTAGGGTCTTCCCCTATGAATCCCATCCCTTTCTTGAGTACCACTGTAATCTGGTATGTGGTGGCGGGGGCCCCATCCCCATGCAGGAATAAGCAGCCCTCCCCCATGTGGTCTCACCTCCCTGTATGTCTTGAGGCTGGTGACAGCACCAGGCCCCTCAACCCTGTCCTTCTTGATCTCCACCCTGGTTCCCTTACCTACCTGATCTGTTTTGGACCTTCGCAACCAGATGCTCAATTTGTCTCCTGCCCAGATAATATCCTGCCCTTGTAACCCCACCAGCTAGGTCCAACTTGTGCTACATGACTACGTCACTAACCCTGAAGGCACCCATATGCATCACTAAAAAGATTGCCATGAATTGCCTCACCTTCCTGCTGAGGAACATACCTGCTGGAGGCTCCCCAATGGTGTGTTAAGTACCCCCCCCAAGGGGCCTTTGTCTATCTAACTGTTGCCTCTGTAGTCAGATCCAGCCCTGTTGAATACTTCTGACTGCTGGGGACCTGGTGGGAAGCCTCCACCCCTGTAATTGGCATAACATGCCAATACCTGCCAACAGTAACCCCATCGTGGATCCAGCCATGACCCCGATGCCTCCCATCTGTCCACACTGTACCTCATCACCTGGGCTTCAGGTACAAGGCCACTTACCTACAAACCAACCCTCTGGCAAAACCTTGAAACCCCCCCTATGCCTTTTCGTAGGCCCACAGTGTGTTGGGTGCCCAGGTGCTCTGAAAAAGGAGTTGGGCTCAGTCCTCCCAATCTCCCATTAGTGTGGTGGTGCCTGCATTCTTTGAGTGGCCACCCCAGGGGCAAACAACTGGAACCTGTCCATCTGAAAATGTGAAAGGCTGACAGCTATGTGCCTTGCTCTGAAAAACATGTTCAACCTGAGCTCTTCCAACACAAACTGTCATGCCACTGTCAGGACCAGATCCATGGTTCTGGACTGCCTGTTATGACTGCTACCACTGCTTTGTTGTCACACACGAAAATCACCTTCTTAATAAAGAAGAGAGAAAAAAAAAAGGAAAATCGCCTTCTTGTTTCTGAGGCACTCCCCCCAAACCAGCAGGAAGGCCCATATGGGGAATGCCTTCAAAAACGTGATATCCTTCACTCATCCATTTCCACCCATTTTTGGGGCTATTTTTCAGCCATCTTTTCCCCCTGATAATATGCCCCTGTCCCATGCCATCCTGCAACAGACGTACACAACTCAAATTCATTGTCCAGGAGCCACTTGTCCTGACAAAATGTGATGCCATTGTAATGCGTCAGAAACCCATCCCACCAAATCATCTTTCACTCTTTTGTTGATCCACCCAGTGGTGTGGTAATGTTGCCCTTGATGAGGCCTTGGCCAGCTATTATGTGAACACCCTGCCTGGAGCCACAGATCAGCAGGTAAAGTTCAAATGTCTCATTAGCTGCTACACTATTTTTAAGAGTACCCTTCTTTTCTCTCATACCTTCCTGATGAGCTCCCTCAGCCTTCCCACCTTGTTGGCAGGGAGCCAAAAATACTTTCTCTCTCTGTCCAGTTCCATGCCCAAAAACTCCAATCATCTGCCTGGGTCTTCCATCTTGTCCCCTGCTAAAGGCGCCCCCAAAATCTCTGCGCATTTCCTCAAAATCCCTCGGCATCTGATGGGTCTCCCCCTTTCCCTTCCCCTATCAACAAAAAAAATCATTCAGGTAATGAACCACTGTCCTGTGCCCATACCTGTCCCCAAAAACTCACTTTAGCCACGTATTGAAAGTTTTGAATGAGGCGCATGCTACTGAATACCACATCAGCATGGCTTTGTCAAAATAATATTTCCTTTGAAATTGGAAGCCCAAGAGATCTAAGTCCTCAGCCCTGCCTTGTAGTAGCCAGAAGGCAGCCTCAATATCTGTTTTAGCCAGCTAGACTCCCTCCCTTACCCAGATTAAATCTACTGCACTGTCTAAGGTAGCATATGACACCACTGTTTGCCTTAGGGAATGGAGTTGCTCGCCAAATCCTCCTCTGGGCATGAGAGGAGGCGAATCAGCCGGTTTTCTTCCAGCTGCTTTATTGGTACTAGCCCAAGGGGTGAAACCCTCAGCAATGGAAAATGGTGAAGACGAGAATGTGCCTTCCACCCTGCCTGCTGTTGTTTCCTTGTGGGTCTTTTTTTTTTTGCACTATTCCTTCCTTCCTTCCCTTTTATGGACCCCAGATTCCTAGCCCTTATGTTTTTCATCCCCCTTGTGCAGTGCAGATTGAAATCTGTTGTGAAAACCTGAATCAGCATTGTTCTTGCCTCTACGTTTGGGTAGCCATCAGTCCATGCCATTAAAATGTCAACCCTTATGGGGGTTGCAGCCATCCTGAAAACTTTTCTGCCTGGGCCGCTCATCGGAGTGGTTTCCCCAAATCTCCCCTGTCTGTACTGCCCCCTGTGGCCACTGCCTTGCCCCATGTACCCTTCCTTCCCACTCCCATTGCTGCCCCAAAAGGACTGCTCCTGTGTCATGTACCCCAATTTTTATGTCTGCATGTGGCGCCTTATCACCGGGTGGTACCCGCTGCACCCAAAGCATACATGCCTGAATTTACAGTTAGCCCACATGAACGATGCTTCATTGTATTCCCAACATGTTTTTTGTGGGACTGGCTGTGTTCCCTTTCTGCCCTTCACTACCCCGCTAGCTGATAGGGTTCTTAACCACAAGTCTGTCAGCGTGGCATCCCATCGAACAGTCCCATGGGATGCCATCCTTTGTCAAAACTTTTCATCATACACCAGCCACCCATACGCTTTTTGCCACATAAGCATCCCTGATTATGACTGAGTACGTCAATAACGGTATCGCCAGTTTGGGTTTCTTTTGCAAAAGGATGGCACTGAAATGTGTGAAACCTTCTATCCATGACCAAGACATCTTATCCTCATTGCTTGTGTCCTCATAGGTTTTCCACACTATAGCCAATGCCACTGCCATTTCCTATTTTCCCACAGACTCCCTTTGCCATACTTATTGGCAGTGTCCTTGTCAACCCAGGTGAACATGTCCACAAACTCACCCTTCCACATTTTTTCTTTTATGGACTGTGGAACATGAACACCCAGTGTCATACTGGGTGGCCTCTTGTTCGCTCCCTTGCTGCCCCTATCCTCCCCCCTTTGCTACCTGTTCCCCTTTCATTTCCCCCTTTTAACTCCTGTCATGTTTTATCAATGTCTTCTCATCCCTTGTCACCTTTTTCAGCCATGATGCCAGCAAAGTAGTCTTTAAGACCACCGTCCATTGTTAGATCATGGATGTTTTTTACATGGATTGGGTTGGGGCTCTCCACCCTCTCCGGGGTTGCTCCTCATTGCCTTCATCTTGGGAGGCTCCTATTGGGGTGGTGGGTTCTTCCTTTTTGCCTCCTGTCTCTCCTTGTCAACTGCCTCCCTGGATTCCTTGAGAAGAGACTGTACCAGTTCCATCAGTTCGGCTGCCTGTAATGTTAGCTGGTTGCTGGTCTTCCCCTTCTGCTGCAAAGCCTTTTTAGGTGCCATCCTGCAACTAAACAGAATTGCCCATTCATCACATCCCCCATCACTTCCCCCTATCTCTCTTTATTATTATTATTATTTTTTATATATTTCTCTAAGTCTCCTGGAGTTGTGGGGTAACCCCCCTACTGATAATCTATCCCTGGACCTGCCACCTACCTGGCATGGCTAACCTCTTGTTCATGACTGCACCCATTTATCTTTGGCATTGACTAAATGTCTGCGATCCCCCTGGATTTGGCCCCCCCATCAGTACTATTTTGCCCACCCACATAAGTACTATTATTCCATTATTTTGTTTGCTCTTGCTCGCTGCCTTTATTTGAGCTGCCTACCTATGAATTTGCTCAGGCACCCTTGTATAGATCCCTAGCATTTCTCGGAACCTCATGTTGCCACACAATTTCTTGGTGTGTTATTCTAATCCCCATACTTCAGACCCCATGGTCCTGCTGTATTAAAAGGAGCTAAGGATACACCCTTGTCCCCTTTTTTGTTTTTTTGATCTGACTACTTGTTGTTAATAGCCCCAATAATAGCATTGACAGCTTAAATATATCCTCTGATTGCGGCTGCCTGCAGCTAAGAATTGTGACCCCCAGTCCCCTCCGGCTCACCCTGTCCCCACTCCCAAGACCCAGCCTACCTCACCTCCCCTCCCTTGTCTTTCTCCTAAAAAATCGATGTTATCTGTACTTTTTTTTTATTTATATCCCGAGGCAGCCTTCCACTTGGGGGTTGGCTTGTTGTGAGAATGTAGCACCAAAATGTTTGGACTTAAACAGAAATCCCCCTTGTGGACACTCCACTCCTGCATCAGGCCACATGGTCCTCCTAATGGACACTGGCCGCCACTCTTTGTGGTGATGCAACATCTGGATCTTCCTTACAGGCCATCGGGCGCCATTCAAACTGCACTTCAAAATGTGAACAGGCCCATCCCTACCTAAAATGCCTTATGTTGATTTTCCCAGCAACAAGAGGCCACCCTTATAGGAAAAACAAGTTCAGGCTAGCCTTGCCTGCCCAGAGCTGCACCAGCATGGCATCTGCCCCCTGCTCCTTGTAGGAATAGGCAAGCCCTCAGGCTCCTTTCCCACCTCGGTTCCTCACAAGGAAGAGGATGCCATCTGACCCTTTTGTCATCCTGCTGCCCCCATCTTTGCTACTACCCGTGCTTCCTCTCAAAATGACACCCGTGGTGACCACTGCCATGCTAGTGCTGCCTGCGGCTTGCTTTCTGGCATACTGTCTCTGTTCTGGTGGCCTTTTGCTCTTTTTCCTCGGTCACCCTTTTGTCCCCGAAACCCCCCCAGCTCTTTCTCCCAAATGCTACCCGCGGTGACTGCCATCATGTCTAGTGTGCCCTGAGGCCTGCTTCCTGGCCTAGCACCCATGTTCCAGTGGCCTCTTCTTTCATCCTTAGTCATCCATTTGTCCCCAAGACCCCTTCCCGCTCATGGAGACAACACGTGCCCAATGCCACCAGCCAATGGCAGTTTGAGGCCTGCCTTGACCCTTCTGGTCAACCTCCTGAACATCTCCCCTGCAACCCAGAAGGAGCATCACGACTTCTGCTCTCCACAAACTGAGACTCACATCTACTGGGAAACCTTGTGTACCTGCACTTGCCAACCACTACCCATAGCCACATTTTCTAGGCTTACCCTGCCATCCTTCTGGCTGTTTATGCTTACCAGTGATCTCCCCCCACTGGCAAGATGGATTTAAAACCTTGTCCAAAACTATTCACATTAGCCTACCCTCCATCACTCATACAAACAACTTCTGTGGGAAAATACAACAAAACACAATAAGACACAGTATTTATTTATTTAGTTTTTGTTTACCTATGCTCTGTGCTAACATGCACCAAACCTTTTAAACTTCTGTAGCTACATACAGTGTGCTGCTTTACATTTCCCTAGTCTCCAGCCAAAAGGCCTCCTCACCTTACCTGAATAAAATTTGCTCAAGCCTTAAAGGCCCTTTGGTGCTGCTCAGGAAACCACTGTGATTTCACTAAACTGCAGAGAAGATAGGGTTTACTCATCTCTGCAGTCACCTTTTGTATCCCCTCCTAGCCCCTCCATTATCTTTCTATGCCCCAATCCCCTTGCCTGTCACTCATTTGCCTGTCCCTGCCCCCTCTCTGATGTCACAGCTCATGATCCTCCCCTACCTCCATTCTTGTCCACCCCGCTACTCCCCTCTTTTCAAATCCCCTTCCTTCATCTTCCCCTCCTTTCAGGAATCCTCTGACAACCTAGGTTGCCCTTTAGAATAGCAATCTACTATCATATCATCTCTCACTCTCCCCTCTTCCTGGGTGTACATACTAAAATCTGTCAGTCTCTACTTATAGGGCTTCTCATGCAACACTTGCACAATTTTAATTACCATTCTCTGCACTGCATCCTCCTAGTCTATGTTGTTTTTGAGGTGTGGCCTCCACAACAGTACACAGTGCTCCAGATGGGGTGTCACCAGCGAGCAATACAGTGGCAACATTACCTCTCTTCTCCTGCTAGAGATACCAACTCTGTGCACCCAAGAATCCCCTGAGTCTTACACACTGCTTTTTCACACTGCCACTTTGAGGTGATTAGATATGATAACCACAAGGTCCCTTTCTGGTATTGTGACTGTCAATACTTCCCCCATCCTATACTCAGCTCATTTGTTCCTATGACCTAGGTGCACAATGTTGCACTTTTTTGTCAATGAACCCCAACTGCCATGTAACAGACTACTCCTTGAGTTTCCCAGTACCCTTGTACATTCTCTCCACCCTCTCCTCAGTGTCTACCTTATTGCAAATGTTGGTCTTATCTGTAAAAGTGAACATATGAAATTTGCCAGCAGATAAAGGCCTATTGGTCTATCAAGACTGCTTGATTGTGCAGCTAGCACCCCTTATTCTGTAGCTGCCCCTGCATCCCACCCTCCCCCTCCCTGGACCCTTCATCTTGCCCTGTCATAGCCCCTTTTGAAGCAGCCCACTGTTCTACTGGATACCACTTCCACTGGTAACACTTTCCACCCAGCTAATACCCTCTTTGTAAAAAAGTGTCTCTTCATCTCCCTCCTGAACCTTCCTCCCTCCAGTCTCATATCATGGCTCCGGGTGTCCCTTCCCTCCCTTACTTTGAACAGCCCCTCTGTACCAGTCTTCTTTATTCCTTTCATGTACTTAAAGGTTTCAATCATATCCCCCTGTCCCTCCTCTCCTCCAGTGAGTACATGTTCAGCTCCCTCAACCTACTCTCATATGGTACTACAAGTCCCCCAGCCCCTGGATCATTTTTGTCACCCTGCGCTGCAACCCTTCCAGCAACTTAATGTCCCTCTTCAGATACGGGTACCAGTACTGCATGCAGTACTGCAGGTGTGGTCTAACCAGTGATCTATACAATGGTAGAATCACTCCCCCTCCTTGAGGATATACCCCTTGCAATGCACCCCAACATTTTATTGGCCTTTGCAGCTGCCTTCCTACATTGTGCTGAGTTGTTCATTGACCCTGTAATGAGCACCCCCAGATCCTTCTCCTCTTCTGTCATGGTTAGCTACACTCCCCCAAGCTGGTAACTCCTCCTTGGGTTTCCCCCCAAAATGCAGCACTTTGCACTTTTTGACATTGAACTCCAGTTGCCAGATGTCCAACAAAAAAAGGCATACCTTACACAGGTTATATAGGTTAGTACAAAGCCATGGGGATGTGATGTCCATAATGCTCACCTTGTTGTAAAACTAAAATTTGCCCATTTGGTACAACCTATCCAGTTGATGTTTAAATGCCTCTACCGTAGACCTTTCTACTACCTCTGCCGGTAATGCATTCCAAATAGGGATGATTCTCTGGTTGTACCACATCTTTCTGTGCCAAGTCCTGCAATTTTCTCCTTGTACCTGCAAGGAGTGTGTCCTGGTGTTATAAGCTCTATATCTTAGTTTTAGCCCCAATTCATTTCATAGATCCTGGTCCATAAATGCCTTAAAAAAAAAGACACACGTCCCCCTGTGTCCTTCTATACTCAAGTGTAAACAATCCCAAGGAGTCCAGCCTTGATTTATAATTATTTCCTATCATCCCTTTAACTTCCCATGTTGCCTTTTTCTGGACCTTTTCTAATCCTATGATATCACCCTTATGGTAGGGTGGCCATACCTGGGCCCCATACTCCAACAGAGGCCTAACAATTGAACCATAAAGTGGCAGTAGTATATCTTTTTCTCTACTGGAAATGTTCGTAAGTATACAATTTAAAACTCCATTTGCCTTCCTGATAACTTTAGTACAGTGGGTGATAAATTGGAGGTCACTGATAATTGAAATTCCCAGATCCCTTTCTTCTGTTACAGATTTGAGATAAACTTTATCGGGTTTATAAGACGCAATACTATTTTTAGATCCCAAATGAATTACTGAGCATTCATCAATGTTTAGGTGCAGTTGATAAGTACAGTACAAGACACATTAAACTGTTCCACCAATGAGTTGATTTAGCATTGCTTTTCACAGTTGGCAATGCACTGGCAACTCATACTGCATTATTTTTCAATGCTTAACCAGCTCAAGAGCAATGTATATAAAATGTTTTTGCAACTGATTTGGAATGTATCTACAGTCCAGTCACAGTACAATACAAATCTGAGTTTTAACTTTTAAGAAACTGCTTTTATAGAGCTTTGTGCTATATCCAGCAACACTTATGCAACTCAGTCAGAAATGCTACAGCAACTCATTGAAGAAACAGTTTAATGTGACTTGTACTGTACAGTACCGCACCATTTACCAATATGATCCAATACTTGTTGTAACTCCAGATGATCGTATTGGTCCACCAATTCTACCCCCAGACAACAATCATCTGCAAATTTAGTGATCCATACTTTCTCCTGATACACCCTCAAAGTTGCCACAGAAATTTTAAACAGAATGGGCCCAAGTACCAACCCCTGTGGCACCCCACTTGTCAGCTCAGTCCAATCTGAAAAGGGGCCCTTAATACTTCCTCTCTGTATTCTGTTTGTCAACCAAGAGCAAATCCAAGACACTATATTAATATGTAAACTGATTTTTTGAAGGTGTTCTATGAGTTGTATATGGGGGAGTTTATCAAAAGCCTTTGTGAAGTCCAAAAAGACCACATCCACAGATCCCCCCACCCATCCAATATCCTACTAACGATATCATAGAAATGAAGCATATTTTTCTGACATGAATGGACTTTTCTAAACCCAGGGGCCCAGATATTCAAAAGGGTTGCGCATACCCACTGATCGCCCGGGCGATATTCAAAGAGAAAAGTCGCGCGCTAAATCCCGATCGTAGAGCACATCAGTAATGTATGCAGGCACAGGTAGGGGGGGCGTGCCCATGCATAACCTGCACAGCCTGATATTCAGCACGGCATGTGCAGAGTCATGCATTCGAACCCCTACCTGTGCCTGCACGGAGTTACACCAAAAAAAAAAGCAACAAGTGATGGCCACCCACAGGTGAGCTGCCACATTGCAGGGTGCAACATGGCGGCCGCCACTGGCGGGTGGCCTCTGGTCCTGCTGCACCTGGCGGTGCCCCCATGCCCCATCGCGGGCATCCGTGTAACAAATCCCCCTCCCTATCCCTGGTGGTCCGTGGACCACTATGTGCCTAATCATAGGCATTTGTCTTGAAGAATAAGCCCCATCCTATATCCCTGGTGGTCCAGTGGACCGCGCTCTGTCCGATCGCAGGCATCGGTAATATCACCTCCCCACGTCCACTATCCCTGGTGGTCCAGTGGATCCATCGCTGCTCAATCGCGGGCATCTGTAACTCATAAAATACTCCTACTACCCTGGTGGTCTAGTGTACCCCTCCCCACCCAGTGAGCCCCACTGCCCGCTCCCCGTAATCCGGCGGGTGGCAGCACCCACCGCCTGCCACCCCACCGCCCGCCGACTGACAGCTCAGTAGGGATGCGCGCCCATTGGTTCACAGCATGAGCCCAGTGGGCATGCAGCCACATACCGTACTACTCGGTCCAGATATGTAGATAGATTCATTCCCTTATCTGGACTGAGTAGTACGGTATGGGCTGCATGCCCATTGGCTCATGCTATGAACCAATGGGCGTGCAGCCCTACTGAGCTGTCAGTCAGTGGGCAGCGGGGCAGCAAGCAAGTGGGGTGCTGCCACCCGCCAGCTGACGGGGGGAGCGGGGCCGTGGGGCTCACTGGGCAGGTGGGGAGGGGGGCACACTAGACCACCAGGGTAGTAGGAGTATTTTATGAGTTACAGATGCCCGTGGTCAGGCAGCGATGGGTCCACTGGACTACCAGGGATATTGGACGTGGGGGGGTGATATTACTGATACCCGCGATCAGGCAGAGAGTGGTCCACTGGACCACCAGGGATATAGGATGGGGGCTTATTCATCAAGACAAATGCCCGTGATCGGGCACATAGCGGTCCACTGGACCACCAGGGATATTGCATGGGGGGGTTCTTTTAGATGAATGCCCATGATCGGGCTGCAGGGGGCATCGGTCCCTGATAGCTGCTGCCTGGCAGGGTGCCAGGTGCAAGTTGTCGGGGATAGGCGCATCTGCATGCTAATGGCATGCAAATGGGGCCATAATGAGATGAAATGGCCCCTGTGCACCTTGTATAAATTATGGCTCCATTTGCATGTCCCCTTTGAATTATTGCAGGTGCCGTGCGCATGGCGCAATGGCACTTGTGCTAGCACATCTCCATGCCCCACTCTGGCCACTTGCGCTGGCGCAGTGCCACTGCGCCATGCACAGTGGGGGTGGCCAGGGTGCGATATTCAAAGCTGCTTCGCCATAGCGCAGCTCCTTTGAATATCGCCCAGGCCACATCCCTGCGCAACAAAGTTGAGCTGTGCCCAGGCTTGTGCCACAGCCTGGCGCAGTTTGAATATCCGGGCCATGTTGTGTCCTGTCTTCCAGCTCATTCTCCTGTAGGAATTTTATTATAAAATCCTTTATAATACCCTCTAGTACTTTACCCAAAACACTAGTCAGTCTCACTGGTCTATAGTTAGAAGTTTTTATTTTGTTTCCTTTTTTATAGAGAGGTATTACCATTGCCTCCTTCCAGGCATCTATAGCTTCACCTCTATCCAGGGATGTTTGGAAAAGGTGACTTAATAGTTGGTCCAATTCCTGGACTAACTCCTTCAGCAATCTTGGATGAAGGCCATCTGGACCTGGTGATTTATATGGATTTAGAGCTGCTAATCTTTCTTGTTTATCCCTTACTGTTATTTCTATAGGACTTTTGGTGGTCTTTATGTCCCTTTTTGTAGATAATAACCCTGTTCCTCCTTTTTTATTAAACACTGAGGAGAAGTAGTTGTTTTGTATAATGTCTATTTCTTTATTTGTAGTAGACAATTTACCATTTTTATTTTCTACGGTACCTATTTTTTGTCTACCACCCTTTAATTCATTTACATGTGCATAAAAGGCTTTGTAATTATCTTTTGATTTGATTGCTAAATTTCACTCATATTCCTTTTTTGCCTTTCTTACATCCTTTTTTATTTTATTTTGTAATTTCCTATATTTTGCCCAACCTTCACTTTTCCCCATTCTTCTTATGATCTTATAGAGTTTTTGTTTATTTTTGATCATCTTTTTTATTTTATAATTAAACCAGCTTGGTGTGTTTTTCCTTTTATCCTTGTTATACTTCTACAAAAATAAAGGTATTGTGAAGCTAAACAGCTGGCTGAAACATTGGTGCTCAGTGAGAAAGTTTGGATTTACTGAAAACTGGGAGACCTTCAGAGATGACATGTTTGACGCATAGTCGATTGCATTTAAATAAAATAGGAGTAATACATTTGGCTAGATCAATAAATCAGCATATTACCACTCATTTAAACTAATAGCAAGGGGGGGGTGTAGTGAAGTCACTTATAAATACAGCTCCGACAAAACAATTCAAACAAGAGAAAACAAAATGGAAGTGTTTACTTGCCAGTGCTAGGAGTCTATCAAAAAAACAGGGGAATTAAAGTACATCATGGAATTAAATCAGATTAGAATCTGTGCTGTAACTGAGACATGGTGGGACCAGGAAATTAATTGGGGACATCAAATAAAAGGATATCAACTCTTTCCTAAGTCCAGAAGATACAAAAAAGGATGGGGATGTTGGCCCTGTTTATATGGGAGGACATCCAGGTGAAACAGGTGGAAATTGAGTCCAGCTGTTTAGCTTCACAATATCTTTATTTTTATAGGAGTGTCTACCCTTTGTTGGCAGTAGTTCAGATATAACAATGTCCCCTCCTATGTTCTGTATTTCTTCTGCCACTATTCTAAAATCTGCATATATGTCATCCAGTTGTTTGCTTGGTATATCATTAACTCCTTCGTAAATAATAACCAAGGGATTTTTTTGGTTTGACATCAGACCATTTAGCATCCCCTTTATATCATTCATCTTAGCGCTGGGTAATGTAGTAATGATAACCTGTTCTTTTCTACCCTTTCATAGAAAGGTGTCCAACCCCCTAGTACTTAACACACATTTATCACAATGCATGTCCTCTGATAAGCTACCTTTTGTAAACATGCTACAGCTTTTGCATAACTGCCATCCCATAACACTGTCCAGTGATAGGTCCTGTTTACATGCTTCACATTTAATCTTCTCCATATTTTTACAGTGTGTTGTTACTGTTTATTGGTTGTGTATTACGTGTAAGGATTCTAGTTTTACCTTGTACTCATTCCTAACTGGCTGTTTACCTTTCTAGGATTTCCAACCCTTCTGTTTGTTAGATAGACTAGTATCCATAGTCTCCTATAGTGACTTCTAATGCTTCTCATGTGCCGAACACAACAGACATACTTAGACGTGCATGTCTTGGCATGTGTCAACATGTGTGGTGCTGCACCCACCCTGCTCGGCTGACCTGGCTCACAGCAGGGCTTTTTTTAAAGCAGCTACTGACCCAGAACTGGATCCAGGGGTCACAATGCAGTTTAAGATTTAAAATATTATAAATGTCCTAAAACTGCAGGTGAGAGCCACTCATGTGTGACCCTGGCATGCTAAAGTGAGATAGTGCCAACTAAAATGTAAGTTAAAGTGCCTGTTTTAAGCTAGTAGTTCATTCCTACTCCTCTGTGAACTACCCAGCTTTTCTTCCTGCTTCTGTTTTGGGGTAAGCAAGGCTCCAACCCTTCATGTACTCAAAGTACACAATTTACGTATTACAGTTAAGTCCTGCCCTCTAAACCCTGAGAGCAAGTAGAGCACCCGCAATGTGTAACAATTTGCTTTGCTTTGACCTCCTCGCTCACAGCACGGCTTTTCTTGAAGCAACCACTGACCCAGAACTGGATCCAGGGGTCACGAAGTGGTTTAAGATTTAAAATATTCAAAATGTCCTAAAACTACAGATGAGAGCCACTCATGCATGACCCTGGCACGCTAAAGTGTGATAGTGCCAAATAAAATGCAAGTTAAAGCACCCGTTTTAAGCCAGTAGTTCACTCACACTCCTCTGTGAACTACCCAGCTTCTCTTCCTGCTTCCGTTTCAGGATAAGCAGGGTTTCAACCCTTCGTGTGCTCAAAGCACACAATTTAAAGTATTACAGTTCAGTCCTGCCCTCTAAACCCTGAGAGCAAGTAGAGCACCCACAATGTGTAACAATTTTCTTTGCGATTCCAGTTCTTCTTCAATGTCATTTATAAAGACATTAAAGAGGACACGTCACAGTACTTACCCCTGTGGTACCCCACTGGTCTCTTTTCCATTATCAGAGTGAGTGTCATTAACCACCAACCTTTTTTCATATCTATTAGTCAGCTTCTTACTCATTTCACAACTTTGGATCCCACCCCTAGGCTGCTCAGTTTCTTTATCAGCTTCCTGTGCAAGACAAAGTCAAAGGCCTTTCTAAAATCCAGATAGGCCACATCCACTGCTCTCCCCTGAACTATTTACCTTGTTATCCAGTCAAAGAACTCTACCATATTCATTTGGCATGGTCTCCCCCTGTGAATCCATGCTGCCTGTGGTCTTAAAGCCCACTGGATTCAAGATACTCGACCAGTCTCTCTTTCAGTAGGGAATCCATTATTTTCTCTGACAAGATGCAGTCTGAGCTAAAGGCCACACCACAAAAGAACTATGAGATTCACATAGATGATACTTGAAAGTTTGTTTGTATCTGTGCACTGCTACCTATAAGTATCAACCAATTTTCATATGGGAGCAAATAATAAAATATTTTTAAGTATCATTTATGTGAGTCTGATAGTTCTTTGTGGGGGTGACCTTGATCTTAGACTACTTCTTGCTAGAATGACTTTGTGTTTTGTCTGGAGCTACCAGCAGTCTTGCTGAGTTTCTATTAATTTCCTCACAACTGAAGTAAGACTGACCTGCCTTCACTTGCCTGCCTTCTCCTTACTGCTGCTCTTAGGTAGAGGGACCACAGTATCTTTTCGCTAGTCTTTTGGAACCATGCCTCTTTCCTTTGAGCTGTTGAATAATGCTGTCAGTGGTGCAGCTAGCACATCTCTGAGTTATTTCAGTACCTGTGGGTGTATCCCATCCAGTCCTATTGCCTTGCCCACCTTCAGAGTTGCACGTCCTCTGAAAATGGACTTATGTCTTACACCCCTCTCTCTGTTCCTGTTACTCCCTGGTGGTCCATCCCATCTCTCTCCTTTGAAGACTGAGCAGAAGTATCTGTTCAGGATTTCAACTTTTTCTTGGTCCTTTCCTGTGCATTCTCTCCCTTCTTTTCTTCTAATCTTCGCTATCATTCCCCATACATTTCTTATCTCTCACATATGTATCTGAAGAAAGTCTTATCCCCTTTAATGACCAATTTTGGCTCTCATTTCCTCTGTTGGCACCTTTTCTGCCCTATAAAGGGAGACAGAAATATTTTTCTTTTTAAACATGCCACGCTAAACTAATCTTGTAGCCCCTGTAATTACTAAGCTAACCATTTATTAAATCTTCTGAATTTTGCCCTTAACTCAGCTGTCCCCTCTTTCATTCCAACTAGCACACTCTCATACCTAACAGAGTCATATGAACAAGTTTAACCTGGAATTTTCATGTGCATTTTAATGTATTTCTGTTGTTCACTGAATTTTAATTGCCATTTCATATCTGTTGTTAAGTATCCCTGTTACCTGTTATTGTAACTATTATTAGTGTTTGGAATTGTAAATTAAGAATGCAAACACCCAGTCATTGTATTCTGTCCCATTGGACACTCTTGCAAAAGCTGTGTTACACCTAAGGCCATGTACACACATATGAGGTGGCTTTTAAACCATTTTTAACAATGGTTTAACTCTTATCATGTTAGTGCAGCCACATTGCTGCCTTAACCCAGTTTTTGAAATGTTTTAAAACCCACATCATGTATACATGCTGTAACTTCACAGAGCGAAGCCTGCAACTGTGCTGTCCATCAGAGGGCTGTGCATAGTGGAGGACCAGCAAAGAATGGGATGAACATGGCAACATGTACACACTGGTAGGTGCGACCGTGTTTAGCTTAAACCATTTTAAAACTGGGCTAAAGACTAAGTACCTAGCAGAGTTATAGCACGTTTTTTCAGAAACAGGTTAAATGATGCTGTAATGTGTCCGCAAACTGTGTTAGTGATTCTTAAACGGTTTTAACTTGCTTAAAATGGTTTAAAAAGCCTAGTGTGTACAGGGCCTAAATGTGGCCATCCTGGTGTGTGAAACTCCAATAACAGAAATATTGATCAAGGATGCCTCATAGGACTCTTCTATGAATTGCTAGGACAATGGGTGAGTCATCAGAATAATTGTATGTATAGTCCTGTTTTTCTCTTTTTGGAGAATCACATGTGCCAGATTGTTTGAGCTATGTTTTGCACAACATATTCTAAAATGCTCCACAATATATTCTAAACTTCTGCAGTATTTAAAGCTTAAAGAACATATAGACACTGACAGGGTAAAAACTATAACGTTTATAACAGTATGATTAACTTTAGTATTTTCTGCTTTCTCTTGTGTTTCTCTTGCTGTTGGTGTACTAAATATTTCAGGTAATGCTGGATTTATATTACTTTGTCATTCAAAAAGACTCTGACTGTTCCTAACTGACTTCTGAATTGATGTTTACAACACCATAGTATATTGTCATTGAAAGCATTATAATGCCATAAGTCCACAGCTGAGCCACATTGTTAGAGAGGTTGAGAGGGTCTTGGAGCTGCACTCCCCCATGTCAAAACAGTGTAGGTACGGATCTCAGAAAAAAGCCTTGGAGGAGCCTGCCTGCATTACTGCTCGCTCACTGCCTAGAAGCTCAGTATTGTACTGTTGGACTTTTAATGTTGAATTTGGTAAAGGGGCTAAACTTTCTGTCCCCACACATGTGGAGATAGTTTTTTGTTGTTTAAAACCCGACAAAGGCAGTGGCCAAACCAGTGGCTTTGTAGCAGCATTAAGTAGTTTGCATTTTGGCACCAAGTCCCTGTTTGAAAACTTTGCTTTAGAAACCTGCCTGACTGATTTCCTATGCTGTCTGTTTCAACCTGCCTTTAATTTAATTTTAAGCAGTCCAGTTTGCCACCAGCCCAGGCTTGATCCTAATTTAATTTATTTATTTAAAATCACTAAGTCAATCAGGTCTACCTGCTTTCAGCTGCAGCTACACGAACTGTTGGCAGAGATAAACTCTGCCTTAACTAATTTAAATTTAGGGAGTGCCAGTGAGCACAGATAGAGCGAAGCAGAGCTTTTACTCTGGTTTCATTGTGGAGCCATTCCAGCAATTGGTGCTTTTTCAGTATCTGCTCTAAATTTTAGCCCTCCCACAAGTCACCTACCTTACTTAATCCTGTCCCTTCTGCCTCTCCTTTTTCCACAGCTGGGCCATATTGTTGGAGAGGTCAAGAGGGTTTCAGAGCTGTGCTCCCCCATGCCGAAACAGTGCATGTACAGATTGCCGAAAAAAGCCTTGGAGGAGCCTGCCTGCGTTACTGCTCGCTCACTGCCTAGAAGCTCAGTACTGTACTGTTGGCCCTGCCGATGCTCTGCATCAGCTGCCCCACCACCCCTACCACCACCCTTGGTCAGCATTCAGTTATATAAAGAAGATCACATGATTGCTTAAAACCTATCAGCCCACTTTGTCATCAGCAGCCTTTACACGCTCACCACTAGAGGCCACCATCCCATCCAATTGCCTTTACAACACCCTCAGGATACAACATGAATATCTACCTATGGGTGCTTATCCTTATCATCGCACTACCCTCATTCTTTTCTCTCCCCCCCCCACTCTCACAGTGAAGGAGCCTCATATATGGGATTCCAAAGTCTGGTTCACTAATTGCCCCCACAGAATGACCCCCGTACCTCCAAAATTCCATCTTCCCTAATCTAGTCTGCAGCAATTATACCCCTAATCTAAGCTGCACTGCCATCTGGATCACCTTGGAATTTTACCTCCCTTGCCACCCAGACACCCCCCACTCAGCCCCCATCCCTCTTTGTCCCCAGCCCTGTTAGCCCACCTTGTTTGCACCCTCCCAATACCAGTCGGGCACACCAAAATCCACACTACTCCGTGCTTCCATCGCTCCACACCCAAACTGCTCCAGATAGCTCTTCTTCAGCATGCTCTCCTCCTACTCTTACCTTCAGGTAATGTACATCCGAATCCTGGACCACCTTCTCCTGGAGTTACCAAGGAGCGCAGGCATGGCAGCCTACTACTGGCCTCCATCAATATCTGCAGCCTACTCAGGAAATTCACTTCACTCCAGGGTTGGATCGCCCAACACGCCCCTGACATCCTTGCCTTATCAGAGACCTGGCTCTCAAAAAACATCCCTGATGCTTCTTTCACCCTCAGTGACTACTCCATCTTCTGAACAGACAGGCTAGGCAAGTGGGGTGGTGGATGTGCCATCTACGTGAAAATATCACTGCAAGCCCTCTCAGTCTCTATTCCCCCTCCATCCCATGGTGCCCAAACCATAGCCATTAAGGTCACCCTTGGCAATCTGGGTAAAGTGCTATACATTATGGCAGTATACATCCCCCCCCCACAAACCAAAAGTCCACCTTTGATTCTATACTGTCCAGCATCACCCTTCTCCCTGCCAAGAGCAAAGTAATTATAATGAGAGACTTCAACGTGAATTGGCTATCCACCACATCTGCCACCTACAAAGATGTCATTCTAGTTTATGACCTAGCCCAGGTCATCCAGTCCCCCACCAGACATGACCCCAGAACTGGGTCCTCCACTCTTATCGACCTCATCTTTACTAACCATCCCAATAACCTCTCCAAGGTCAAAGTGCTCCCTGATGTGATAAGTGACCACTCCCCTCTCACCTGCTGGTGGTCAAATAAACTCCCACCCAGCCTCCCTAAAGTTAGCATCCAAAGGTGCATCAAAAAAGGAGACCTATCCCAAGTCAAATCATTCCTTACTTCCTGTGACTGGTCACCTATCCACAATGCCCAGACTGTAGACACTGCCCTAATCTCCTTTATTACCACCTTTAACACTGCCTATGACATCTTTGCCCCCTTCACAAACCAGATTTTAAAAACCAGGAATACCCCATGGATCTTGCAGTACCTGCTTGAACAGATGCACCATAGAGATAACCTCTGGCACAAGGCCCTGAACTCCCAGTTACCCCAGGACAGACAACTCTACAGAGAAGCCAGAAACAAATGCATCTGGGCCATCTGACAAGCAAAGGCTACTTACTATAAGCAGGCCCTCACCACCATCTGGGGCTCAGGGAAAAACTTCTGGAACAATATTAAGGAACTATGTGGGAAAACAGTCTCCCCGACCCTACACAGCTTCAAGTTGAGGGTGTCCTTACCCAGGACCCCAAAACCATCTCCAATGCCTTAAATACCACCTTCTCAGACCTCAGTCACATCCTCCTACAAAACGTCTTTGACCCGATCCCTAGCTGCCCCTCAGGCACCTCAGCCACTACAGCCCCCCTTCTGGATGTGAATCATCTCTTGCAGTGAGGCTAGTGCTACCTCTCCAAAGCTTTGTGAAATCGTGCTATAGCAGTGATTCATTTGACCTCAAAATTCTCAGACTAATCTGATTGACCTGCCACATCTCATCAAAATACTTAACTGGTCACTATGCTCAGCCAATTCCCCTCCCTATGGAAAACAGGAATTATAACACCGATCCTGAAGAGTGGTGACCCACCTCCCCAGCAATTAACGGCCCATTTCAATCATACCCCCCCAAAGGCTCTTGAAAAAATTGTGTCGGACCAGCTCACCAATTACATGGCCAAACATAATCTGCTCTGCCATGAACAACACAGCTTCAGGAGGGGACACAGCACAACCACTGCCCTCCTTGAATTTATATCGTACATACAGTAGGCCCTGGAACAAGGGTCCTTAGCAGGTGCAATCTACGTCGATTTGACCAAAGCGTTCAATACCGTCAGTCATGCATTACTTCTCCACTCCCTTCCCTCCTACCATTTCTCCCCTGAGGCCACCTCCTGGTTCAAAGACCAACTCTCTGGCTGGATGCAACAGGTCAAAATTAACACCACCCTCACCTCCAACAGACCAGTCCTAACGGGTGTCCCGAAAGGGTTTATTCTAGGGCCACTGCTTTTCACTCTCTTCCTAAACTCCCTCCCTCAATCCTGCAGCGGGAAGCTCTTACTCTATGCAGATGACGCTGTAGTTTTCTGGAAACACCCCCATCCTAACTCCCTCCAAACTGCCCTACAAGGCTTTTTTAGAGAAATAGAATCCTGCCTAACTGAGCATCGCTTAGTACTCAACTACAAGATGAAATCCATGATCTTTGCCCACCACCAAAGCCCACTCAGTAGTGCCCCTCTAGTAATCATATCAAACTCACAGGACCTCCTTCTTGAACAGGTCTCAAACTTCAAATATCTCGGTGTCACTCTGGGCACATCCCTCACCTACCACACACACATTCAACACCTGTCCTCCTCTGTTAACACCAGACTGAGGATTCTATACAGACATAAGCACTGCCTACCCTCTCAGGCCTTACGTCTTGCTGTATCCTGCTCAGTCCTTTCATTGGTGGACTACAGCATTGTGATTTATGGCACTGCTGACCAAACCACCCTACATTGCATCAACCTAGCTCTCAATAAAGCTTGTTGACTGGTCACAGGCTGTGATAGATTAACCCACACATGTGAGCTCTACAACCTTGCAGACTGGCTGACCTTCGAAGGGAGGCTTAAGTATCACACTTGCCTCCAAGCCAAAAAAAATACTTATGAATCTAACACCCAAAGGCCTCCACCCCCTCATCCAGCCAGTCCCATACAGGAGGGCCCCTAAATGCCCTGCAAGCACCTCCCTCCTAGTCCCTCATTGTAGGACCTCCCTAGGGCAAAGGTCTTTCCATTATCGTGCTCATCTCTGGTTTAACAACCTACCACCCTCCATCTCATAGGCCCACAGTCTTGGTCTAGTTAAAATTGGGATCAGGAACCTTCTCCTTGACTCTGTGGCTTGTGGCTATAGCCGATACTCCTCCTCCTTGTTTGAATCACTAAAGGAGGCAATTTGCAAGCGGTCTCTGGCTCCAGAGCAGGGAGAAAACCCTCAATGTTAAGGATAACATTTCTAGCTTTATCCCATGACTACATCCTCAAGTCCAACAATCTTGCTGTATATAAACTCTGACTCAGGGTTCTGTTACTGACCCTCCGAATCTGTAACCTGACATATCTCACAACTATGACCTAGGGTCTTCTTAAGCACCTAGATGCAGTAACCCACCAATGTAAATACACTGTGCTGTGTAACCTATGTATAATATTATTAAATGTAATGTTTGTGCTTTCTTGTACTGACGTGGAGCATTTGCAAAGGAGTCTATGACTCAAAGGATTGTAATTCCGATTCTCTCAATAAATAAATAAATAAATAAATAAATAAAATAAGCAAAGGCCCTGTATGGTCAATTGAGGAAAATTCAATGCTTTTTAAGCACACTTTTCAGGCAGCTACTGATTTCTGTTATAAACCTTTAAAAGGAAAAATTAAAATAAAAATATAATGAATTGTAATAGTTGAAACATAACTTTATAAAAATCACATGCAGATAGAAGAGTTGCTTTTTAATATTAACATTTGCCACATACCAGCAGTAAGACACTCTGAGGTGTGGGTTATGGCCTGATAAGAGCACACCCCAGGTTCTTTATGAGGCATGAGGCACTTGCGCCGAGTGCCTTTAGCACCTGGGAAGTGTTCTTATCAGGTCTTAACCCACACCACAGAGTGTCTTATTGTGCTTATAAAATGTGTCCCCCAATGAAAAAACCTAACAAAAATATGCATAAAAAGTGTAAATAAGAAGATTAAAAAAATATGGTGTTATCAATGGATAACACAAAAAGTAGTCCTTCTCATTGTATTGTAGTAGACATAAGTTAACTAGGGGGCTGTGGTGACTGTCCATTTCCCACTTCTGACTCCCACTACCACACAGAATCTTCCACAATATACTTTTTGTGTGTGTGTGTGTTTGATCTTGGAGCAAGCACTCAATGAATTTTACTCAGAAGAACGGAGCCGCTGTATTTAAGACTTGTGCGTCTGTCTTCCCCATCCCACCCACACACACACAAAATTCCACAATTCTCCACAATATGTTTATTCTTTTTTCATTTCTGCATTGTTTTTTGTGACTTAGTGAGGAAATGCAGAGCGAGTTCTAATACGAGTGGTACCAAGCAAGTCCCTTGCCAGTCGTCATATTTACCGCTTGTGAGATAGTGGCTACGGCTGCTCACTATGCTGTAAAATACTGAAAGCAGGAATATCTCACTCTGCATTCCCTCACTAATTCACACACACAAAAAAGTTGCCTGATGCATCCAGTGGAGGAGTGGCATAATACCAGGTCTGCTGAGTTGTGGAAGAGCTGGTATGGGATTTTATTTGAAAGCCATGTCCTGTCTTCAAGCACGTGATGCTCATCAGTTTGGGGGCACTTTTCACCAGTAGCAGAGATGAGATTGTTAGTTTTAAATGAGGGGAAAGGAATAAAAATATTTTCTGTAGTGGTGGTGTACTGTGTAAAAGGGTTACTGCAGTAACGAACATTGTGTTGTGAGGTGAGGCAGTGTGAGACTGGCAGCTCGGTCATGGAGATCCTCATTGCTGGCAGCATGATTTTTGTTGTGTGGTGAGTCCTAAATGGATGAAGAGGTACTGGTTGGCAGGTTATGCCCTGATAACGACATGGGCAAAGGTACCTTTCAGCCAATCAGGACCTAGAAAATTCCCTACCCATTTTATAATAGCTATTGTGTTGCTATAGTGCTGTGCAGTATATCAGATGTTTGCGTAACAACAAAGTAGATGACACAAAACAGTATTGAAGAAGCTCTAAAGAATATGAAGGCTCTCTGATCATCTTACTTTGCTGAGTTTTTTTGTTGCCTTTTTCCGTGTTGCATCTGACTTTCCTGCAAATTATCACTATTTCATACTCCAAAATCTTATTTGTGATGAACAATGCAGCATTTTGCAGTAGAGAAAATATTTTGTTTTTTGCATTTTTTTAACCTGTGCAGAAAAAGAAGAAACTGGCATAAATGGAGAAGATATAGAGTCAGTTAGAAAGCATGCCCATATTACACTATGCTTGGGTTTTCTGTAAAGATTTTTTGAACAGAACCAAACTACATCATCAAAAGATCTTTTTATTGCATATACAACTCATTTTATCTTATTTTACAGTGCAAAGTTTTTGAATTAACCACTGAAATGGGGAACCATCAAATATATATTCTTTGCAAAAAAAATTGTTGATGCATCAGTTAGGGTGACTACCACAGTGACAAAAGCAGGAAATGAGGCATTAGGGATTCCAACCCTAACACTCACCCTAGGGTTCCCACCCCTACCACCCCACCCATCCCCCCACCCTCCACACATCAACAGGCATTGGAGTGTGTCATTAGGCCATCAAGCTCAACTCTCAACCCATTCCACATATAAACAAGCTTACACATTGCAGTATAGGACAATGGGGTGAGAGTTAAGCCTGATGACCCAATGTCACACCCTAATGCCTGTTGGTGTGTGGAGGGTGGGGGGATGGGGTGGGGTGGTAGGGGTTGGGAACCCTAGGGGTTGGGTGTTATGGTTGGAAACCGTAATACCTCATTTTCCTGCTTTTGTCGCTGTGGTAGTAATCCTAACTGATGTATTAACAAAGTGTTTTGCAAAGAATTTCCCTTCTTTTTCAGATAGTATAATTGTATCCTCATTTTTCTGTGGGAGCACAGGGTCCAAAGCCCATCCCTCCATTGAGATAGTATAATGCTGTCCATATGTCATGGTGGGAGCGCAGGGTCCTTCGGGCCCTGCACTCTTATCCCTCCATCAAGCTAATACAACAGTATTCATATGTCATGGTGAGAGCACAGGGTGCAAGGAGCACAGGGTCCTTTGGACTCTGCCCTCCCAGTGTTAGGGAACAGCAGTTATGAAAACATAGCACTTAAAAGCATATGAAAACAGTGTGAGAGTGAGTTACAAAGATGCAAGGACCATTGCAAGGGACATAAAAATGCATGGGGAGTCTGTGTTGGGGACATAAACTGATACCAGCACTATTTCAGTTTGAAATAATCACCCCCAGAAGAAAAAGGTATTGACCTTCCAGATCATTATACTGGATGTTCATTCTAGGTTATGGACATTATAAGGCAAGGATACCTATTGTATTCGTCCACTTGCATCAGAGGGTCCAACTAATTCTTCCATTTAGGAAAAAATTGCCAAGTCTTCTCTTAAAAACATTCAAATTCTAACTCTCAACTATATCCTTTGGCAGTCCATTCCATATCCTACCTGTGCAATGTACGAAGAAATAATATCTCCCCCTCTTAACCACATTATCCAGTTTAATCTGGAACTTATGTGCTCTCAAACCTTTTGGTTTGGCCGAGATATGGACGCCAGGTTCTTCCATTAGTTCAGCCTCCTTCGTGATTTTGTACATCATTAAGAGGTCCCCTCTAACCCTCTTCTGTCCAAACTATACAGCTCCAAATGTTTCAACCTGGCCTCATATTGCAATCCCCCAATCATTCTCGTAACCCTACATTGCACCCTCTCCACGCATTACACCTCCTTCCTTAAATATGGACTCCACATGGGAGAATCATAATCCAGATGTGGTCTAATCAAGAATTTACACAGGGGCAGTATACAGGTTGCAGTGCAGCTTATAAATGCTCTCTTAATATTATTATTCAAGTAATTAGTCCTCTGAATGAGTTTAGTGTGATGCACATTGAAACTTAAATTCTGATCAATAAATATGCCAAAGTCTTTTTCAAATTCCACCTTTTTTATTATAGGTGCATTGAGATGGTAATCCTGTTTATTATTATTTTTCCCAATATGTAGAATCGGGCACTTGTCAATACTGAACAACATGCCGTTATCTGCAGCCCATCTTTCTACTTTGCCCAGATCTCCCATTCAGTTTGCAATGTTATTTGGCGTATCAACAGGCCCACCCAACTTGATATTATCTGTGAATTTCACCACCCAGCTGCATATGTCCTGATGCAAATTACTGATGAGCAATGTAAACAATACAGGGCCCAAGACAGAGCCTGGAGCACTCCACTGGTCACATCCTTATCACTCAAGTAGGAACCCCTAACCCTAGCATTTTGCTTTCTTTTACTCAACCAGTTCTTAATCTACGTAATTAACCTTACATCTATTTGCAATTTGATTAATTTATCAGTCAATAAGCTATGTGACACCTTCAAATTAAATCAACTTTATTTTTATAGTGCCTTTCAGAACCAAGGCACTGTACATAAAACTTGGTGCAACAAATTAAACACAATTAAAACAGCAGTAATAAAACAGATCATCCATATATAGGGAAGACTAGATTAAATAAATACGTTTTTAACTATATTTTAAACCTGTTGATGGTCAGGCAATCTCTTAACCGACGAGGTAGAGAATTCCACAGGGTCAGGCTGAAAAAGAAAAATCACGAGAACCAGGTGTCTTGAATCGTACCCTGGGAATCTCCAGCAATCCCTCACTGGCGAATCAGAGAGGACAGGGGGGCAGTAGGGTACCATGAGATCTTGCAGGTAGCTGGGTGCCTGGTCATGTAGGGCTTTAAAGGTTAACAAGAAACATAGAAACATAGAATGTGACGGCAGATAAGGACCGCTTGGCCCACCTAGTCTCCCCATTTTCCTACCTAATGGATAAGCTGCAGATCCTAGTTAACGAACAGCTTACTTCCTCCTAACCCCCACTAGGACTGCCTTATGTCTGTCCCATGCATTCTTGAATTTTCCACTGTTCTTGACTCCACGACCTCCTCAGGGAGGCTGTTCCATGCATCCACAACCCTCTCTGTGAAAAAATACTTCCTCACATTACCTCTGAGCCATCCCCTCTATCTTCAAAGTGCCCTTGTTCTTCCACGTCTCTTTTCTGAAAGATGCTACTTTCTTGGACTTTGTTGATTCCTTGAGGTACTTGAAAGTTTCTATCATGGCCCCTCTCTCCCTTCTTTCCTCAAGGGTATACATATTAAGCTCCTTTAGTCTTTCTTCGTATGTCTTCTGGTGCAGACCCTGCACCATTTTGGTTGCCCTCCTCTGGACAGCCTCCACTCTGTCTATGTCTTTGAAGAGATGGGGTCTCTAGAACTGCACACAGTACTCCAGATGGGGTCTTACCAACTGTCTGTATAGAGGGATAACAACTTCCTGTTTTCTACTATTGATGCCTTTCCCTATGCATCCCAGTATTCCCCCAGCCTTCCTTACTGCCTTCTCACATTGCTTGCCCACCTTTAGGTCATCTGATATAATTACCCCCCCGGTCTCTTTCCATTTTTACTGTTGTCAGTATCTCACCCCCCATTGTGTATTCTTCCCCTGGGTTTTTGTTTCCCAGGTGCATTATCTTGCACTTCTTTGCATTGAATCTGAGCTGCCATACATCTGACCATTCCTCCAACCTTGCCAAGTCCCTTCTCATCCTTTCCACACCATCTTGTGTATCAAACCTGTTGCAGATCTTTGTGTCATCTGCAAAGAGACATACTTTTCCTTCCAGTTCTTCTGCAATGTCACTTATAAAGACATTAAAAAGGACTGGTCCTAGTACTGAACCCTGCGGTACCCCACTAGTAACCCTCCTTTCTTCACTGTGGACTCCATTTACTACTACCCTTTGCATCCTGTTGTCTAGCCATTTTTTTTTTTATAAAGGCTATCACCTTGGGACCCACTCCAAGGCTGGCTAACTTGTGTATTAATCTTTTGTGTGGGACTGTATCAAATGCCTTGCTAAAATCTAGTTAGGCCATGTCCACGGCCCCTCCCTGGTCTACTACTTTGGTCACCCAGTCAAAGAAATCTATTAGATTCATCTGCCATGACCTTCCCATCGTGAATCCATGCTGCCTTGGGTTATGTGCCCCACTGGCATCTCGGTACTCAACAATTCTTTCCTTCAGAAGTGATTCCATCATTTTCCCTACCACTGAGGTCAAACTAACTGGTCTGTAGTTTTCTGCCTCTGTCCTGCTCCCACTTTTGAGAAGAGGAATCACATCTGCCCTCCTCCAGTCCTCAGGTACCACCCCATCCTCCCATGATTTGTTAAAGAGAGTAGTCAGTGGTGTCACTAGTTCTACCCTTAGTTCCTTTAGAATTATTGGGTGAATCCCATCAGGTCCCATTGCTTTGTCCACCTTCAATTTTATTAGTTCTTTCAGAACCCTTTCTTCTGTAAATGGACTGGTATAGACCCCTGTCTTCAGAGGGTTTCTCTTGTTTGGTTTAGGTACTTCCCCCTCCTCTTCCTTTGTGAATACTGAGCAGAAATATTCATTCAGTATCCCTGCTTTTTCACTGTCACCCTCTACCCACATTCCTTCCCCTTTATTAAGCCTCAGTATCCCTCCTTTGGTCTTTCTTCACTCCCTAATGTACCTATAAAAGGTCTTATCCCCCTTCTTAACAGAGTTGGCTATACTGTCCTTGGTTTGGGCATTTGCTATTCTGACTGCCTTCCCAGCCTCTTTCTGCTTTAACTGATAAAGTTCTCTGTCCTGCTCCTTCTGTGTTTCCTTATATTTCCTGAATGCTATCCTTTTCTCCTTAACCTTCCCCGCCACCTCTTTTGAGAACCATAGTGTTTTTTTTCTTCATTGTGTTTTGTTGATTTTGTTGATTTGCTTTACACAAAGGCTTGTTGTCTCTGTGATGGCTGTTTTGATTACTCCCTATTGTTCCTCCACCCCTCTTTCTTGCCTGTTTGCTAGTGCTTTTCTGAAGCACTCTCTCATTTTCCCAAAGTCAGCCCTCCTAAAGTCCAATACTCTTGCTTTTGTATGGCTTGATTGTATCGCTGTGTTTATCGTGAACCACACTGTTTGGTGGTCACTTGTTCCCAGATGGCTACCCACTTCTTAATCTGAGATTCTTTCTCCATCCCCATTTGAGAGTACCAGGTCTAAGATTGCTTTCTCCCGAGTGGGTTCAAATACTAGCTGTCTGAGGCATGCCCCCTGTAGGGCATCAAGAATGACCATGCTCTTGGATGTGCCTGCAGCAAAGGTGCTCCAGTTAACATCTGCCATATCTGGGTCCCCCATCAACAATAGTAGCTTGGCAGAAGACACCAGGAGAAAGGACTGCTCTATGTAAAGGAAGGGATAAAAGCAACTGAACAAAAGAGTAAACAGGGAGGAGAGGAGGCACTGTGGTCCACCTTGGAGACTGGAAAGGGCACCACAATCCACACAGGGGTTGTGTACATAACCCCATGTCAGAGGGAGGGAATGGATAAGGATATGATAGAAGGAATTCTTAGAATGGCAGAGAAAGGGGAGATACTGTTGATGGGAGACCTGAATATGCCAGATGTTAACTGGAGCACATTTGCTGCAGCCACATCCAAGAGCAGGGCCATTCTTGATGCCCTACAGGTGGCAGGCCTCAGACAGCTAGTTTCAGAACCCACTCATGAGGTACTCTCAAACTGGGGCAGTGAGAGGATCTCAGATCTAGAAGTGGGTTGCCATCAGGGAACAAGTGACCATCAAACAGTGTGATTCACATTAAGCTCAGCTACAGAGTCAAGCCATACAAAAGTAAGGGTACTGGACTTCAGGAGGGCTGACTTTGCAAGATAGGAGAGTTCCTCAGAAAAGCACCAGCAAACAGGCTAGAAGGAGGGGTGGAGCAACAATGGGGAATCATCAAAACTGCCATCACAGAGGCAACAAACCTTTGTGTGAAACAAATAAACAAATCAAAATGAAAGAAAAAGCCACTATGGTTCTCAAAAGAGGTGGCTGTGAAAGTCAGGAAGAAAAAGATAGCATTCCGGAAGTATAAGAAAACACAGAAGGAGCAGGACAGAGAGCTGTACCAGTTAAGGCAGAAGGAAGCAGGGAGGGAAGTCAGAATAGCAAAGGCCCAAACTGAGGAAAAGATAGCCAACTCAGTTAAGAAGGGGGATAAAACCTTTTTATAGGTACATCAGCAAGCGTAGAAAGACAAAGGGAGGGATAGTGAGGCTGAATAGAATGAATGGTGGGTGGGCAGAGGGGGACAGTGAAAAAGCAGGGATACTGAATGAATATTTCTGCTCAGTATTCACAAAAGAGGAGGGGGAAGTGCCTAATCCAATTAACAGAAGCACTCTTGATAGGGGGGTCGATCCCAGCCCTTTTCACAGAAGAAAGGGTTCTGCAAGAACTCCTAAAACTGAAGGTGGACAAAGCAATGGGGCCTGATGGAATTCACCCCAGAATTCTAAAAGAATTAAGGGGGGAACTAGTGAAACCACTGACTACTCTTTTTAATAAATCATGGGAGGATGGTGTGGTACCCGAGGACTGGAGGAAGGCAGATGTGATTCCCCTTCACAAAAGTGGGACCAAGACAGAGGCAGGAAACTACAGACCTGTCAGTTTGACCTCTGTGGTAGGGAAAGTGATGGAGTCACTTCTGAAGGAAAGAATAGTTGAGTACCTAGAGGCCAGTGGGGCACAGGACCCAAGGCAGCATGGGTTCACAGTGGGAAGGTCATGTCAGATGAATCTAATAGATTTCTTTGACTGGGTGACCAAAGTAGTAGACCAGGGAGGGGGCTGTGGACATGGCCTACCTAGACTTTAGCAAGGCATTTGATACTGTCCCACACAAAAGATTAATAGTCAAATTAACCAGCCTGGGAGTGGGTCCCAGGGTGGTAGCCTGGGTAAAACATTGGCTGGACAACAGGACACAGAAGGTAATTGTAAATGGAGTCCACTCTGAAGAAAGAAGGGTTACTAGTGGGGTACCGCAGGGTTCAGTATTGGGTCCAGTCCTTTTTTAATGTCTTCATAAGTGACATTGTAGAGGGACTGGAAGGAAAAGTATGCCTCTTTGCAGATGACACAAAGATCTGCAACAGGGCTGATACACAAGGAGGCGTGAAAATGATGAGAAGGGACTTGGCAAGATTGGAGGAATGGTCAGAAGTATGGCAGCTAGGATTCAATACAAAGAAGTGCAAAATAATGCACCTGGGAAACAAGAACCCAGGGGAAGAATACACAATGGGTGGGGAGGTAGTAACAGCAACAAAAAAGGAAAGGGACCTGGGGGTAATCATATCAGATGACCTTAAGGTTAGCGAGCAATGTGAGAAGGCAGTAGGGAGGGCTGGGGGTATACTGGGATGCATAGGAGGAGGCATCAGCAGCAGAAAACAGGAAGTTGTTATCCCTCTGTACAGACAGTTGGTAAGACCCCATCTGGAGTACTGCATCCAGTTCTGGAGACCCTATCTCTGCAAGGACATAGACAGGATAGAGGCAGTTCAGAGGAGGGCAGCTAAAATGGTGCAGGGTCTGCAAGAGAAGCCGTATGAGGAGAGACTAAAGGGGCTTAATATGTATACCCTTGAGGAAAGAAGAAAGAGGGGGACATGATAGAAACTTTAAGCACCTCAGTGGAATCAACAAAGTCCAAGAGGGTAGCATCTTTCAGAAAAAGAGATGTGCAAGAACAAGGGGACACAATTTAAAGATAGAGGGGGTGGTTCAGGGCAATGTGAGGAAGTATTATTTCACAGAGAGGGTAGTGGATGCATGGAACAGCCTTCCTGAGGAGGTTGTGGGGTCTAAAACTGTGGGAGAATTCAAAAATGCATGGGACAGACATAAGGCAATTCTTGTGGGGGGGTAGGAAGAAATAGGCTGTTGGTTAACTAGGATCTGCGGCCTATCCAGTAGGTAGGGAAATGGGCAGACTAGATGGGCCAAGCGGTCCTTATCTGCCATCAGAGTCTATGTTTCTATGTTTCTATGTTTTAAGTTAGATAGAAATATAACCGTTACATTAATAGATACCTTTTCTGCAGCACAAGCCTTTTGTATCTAAACAACAACATGTAATTTTGTTTTAATTAATGCTTATATACCACCATTACACTCAAAATATTATAAAGATGTGCTCTGGCAAGATCTAGAAGCTTTAATACATAAAACACAAGTTTATCAACCTGGTTCAAAAATATTACTATGTGGGGACCTAAATTCTGGAATTGGACCCTACGATGGTTATGTAAATAATGAAATATAACATTGGTTATTTCAAAATGTTGCTGAACAACAAAGAGTCTCTTCAGACAAAAAGGTAAATCTGATGGGGAAAAATATAATCAAAGTACTGAAGGTATTTAATCTATCTCCAGTAAATGGGAGAACTGTGCCTGATAATCCAGAAAACTTTACACATTGTGGGTTAATAGGTCCGTCAGTCTTGGACTATTTTTTTCTGGAATGATGACATGATTTATTGGAAAAAATGTGAAGTAATTGTAAGAAGTGAAAGTGGTCATTTTCCAATCACTCTGATGACATCAGAACAAATAAAAAGGAATTTTTCATTAAATCTACAAATTCCAATACCAATTGAAATAAGAAACCAAAAGAAAATAAGGTGGGAGTCCATATGTGAAAAAATTATTCTACAAGTATTATATCACACAAATATCATGGACATAGTGACTTTTCCAGAGAGAAATTATGAATTACAAAGTTTACTGGAAAATTGTTTTGAGAAAATAAGACTCATACTACATGAGAAGATGGTGATATCATCTAAAACTAAGACCATGACAACCTAGTTTGATAGAGATTGCTGTGTGGCTAAAAGTAATATGACAAGGTTAATTAGATACACAAAATCAACAAATGATAAAAGTAAATTTAAGACATTAAACAAGGCAAGACACAATTACAAGAAGTTTCTTAAGGGAAAACAAACATCATACTATGAAAAGCAATGGCAATATATGTTAGAGATCATTGATAAAAAGGATCAACAATCATTTTGGCATTTGGTTGCCAAAGGCACAAATAATAGTAATACTAGTATAGATACGTAAATATCTGAAGAGATGTGGATTAAAAACTATATCAGTCTTTTTTATGACCCAGATTTACTGGAGGAAATATTAACCTGGGAATTAGGGATAATGAGGACAACATACAAAAACATATATAAACAGGAGGTTTTCATTGCAATAGCATCATTAAAGGGGAAAAAAAGAGCCCCTGTCCTTACCAAATTCCATCTGAAGTCTTTTTGGCATCTCCTGCAATTTGGACTAACATTTTAACAGTATATTTTAACAACTGTATACAAAATAGAGATATTCCTGCTAGGTGCAAGGGAGCAATTATATATTCTATATACAAAAAGGGGGACAGGAAAGACATGAAGATGTATCATCCAATATCTCTATTGGACATAATGGGAAAGATTTTTGCTAAAATTCTCCTGAATAGACTGGACGAACAAATAAACATCTTAGGTGGCTTTTTCTAAATTATAAGCAGGTTTCCAATATGGCTACGCTGTCATAGATAATACATTTATAATTACACACTTATATGAAATCTAGATTTAGTAGTTGCCATATTGGTCCTTGAAAGAACAGATCCAGAAGCAAATGATTTGATACCTTTTAATGGACCAACATAGATGTAACAACAAGAACAAAGTGCTCTAGCTTTCGGACCAACCAGTCCTTCATCAGAAGCTTAATGGCAGTTGTTTAGAAAAAACAAAACTTTTAACAGCTGGATCATGCAGAAAAAACAGAAACAATCCCCATTGGTTTAAAATACTCATTTAAAAAAATACAGAAACTGATGTCAGAGTAATTTAACAGCACCATACTACCTTCAGCCAGGAGTGTCCCAGGGTGACAGGTGCTTGGTGGAACTCACATACAAAGAATCCTACTGCATATAAATTTAATTGACATAAGATAACACTGCTAGAGCAGATGACTCCTAAATCAAGCTATGAGTGTCACAGCATGTATAAGGATGTGATTACTGAAATGCAACCCCCACCCAGATTAAAGACATACTGAGATTGTCTTAGTACTCTAAGAAGTTTCAATTCATGCATTATAGACAAGAAATTACCAGTAAAGTTGTCTTAAAAACATCAGTGCACATTCTATGATGTGTAAAACTTAGCTGGTCCTGTCACTCTGCTGTACTCTCCAGCTAGATATCATGTCCCATAAATTTCAAAAAACCTCTAGTGTAGTGACAGGACATTATAAATGATAATTTAAATATAAATTGACAGTATTAGTGTCAAACAAAAAACTCTAGTCATGGACCACCAAGGAATTAAGTTCATGTAGCCTGATATGTACTGATGTCAATATACACTGAGAATGTAACTACTTGATGTACCAGAAGTGTCTAAGGAATCTGAAAAAGAGATAAAAATGTAATGTCTCTCCTCCTCCTCTTCACACAAACAATACACCCTACCCCACCCCACATCCCCATAATGTGGGAGGGGGGAGCTATCTTTAAAGAGATGCTCTCACACACACTCACACACACACTCACACACGCACATTTTCAAGGATTCTGGATACAACTACAATGAAATAAACCTGACACCCTCCCCAGGATAAGGTAACTAGAAGTAAATATAAAGTACTGTATGTGTATAAGACCAGAGGTCTAACATACCTACATTTCCTCAAATCACTACAATATTAGCCTAATATAAAAAGATCTGTCCAGTACCCCCATGCAAATGAGATCTTGCACCCCAATATGTATGGAGTTAACACCACCACAGTCACCATTAAGGATGGAACCTTACATACATGTATTTACAGGAAGCCAACAGACAGACAGAAATACCTGCACAAAAAAAGTAGTCACCCAAACCATACAAAAAAATCTGTCATGTACAGTCAAGCACTCCGATGTCACCGTATTTGTTCAAATGAGGATGATAGAGATACATATTTGGCTATGTTGAAAAACACCTTTATTGAGCAGGGACACTCTTCCAGAGAAATTGACAGGATAACAGAACGTGCAACGCAAGTACCAAGACAACAACTACTTCAATATAAAGAAAAGACAGCTAGACAGAATGCCCTTAGTAGTCACATATCATCCAGACCTTGAACATCTGCGTAAGATTATTAAAAACCTCCACCCAATATTTAGTGAGGTTGAAACCCTTAATTGTATTTTTAAGGAGCTCCTACTACTATCTTTTAAACAACCACCAAATTTAGCCAGCCTAATTATTAGGAGCAAACGTTCACCAGAACAGAATACCATGTCACACAATGGCACAAGGCCCTGTAATCAATACACCTGTAAGACTTGTGAGCTCATTTCCACCTCGGACTGTGTGGTTACATCACAAAACAGACAATTCAAGGTGCATGGGAGTTATACATGCACATCATGACATGTTGTTTATTTCATTCAGTGCAAGAGATGTCCACAGACAGGTTATGTTGGAGAGACAAGCCAACAGCTCCGCACTAGGATGAACTCGCACAGACATACTATTCGAGGAAAGAAGACTGAAAAACCAGTGGGGCACCACTTCTCCCAGCCTGACCACTCAATTTCAGATATGTCAGTTATGGTCTTAAAAGGAAATCTAAAAAATACACAACAGAGATGAGCTTTTGAGATTAAACTTATTTTACATCTCAGCATGGTAGCAGATGGGATGAACGCTGATCTAGGTTTCATGGGACATTACAGAAACTGACATCCAGAGACCTCTTCTTCTTCAGACTGGCATATTATTGGACTTCAACTTATGTGGGATGTGGGTGCATATATGTGTGTGGGTATGTGTGTGGGTATGTGTTGTGAGGTACGTGATATAACAGGTGTGAGGCTTGCTGTCACATTGAGGTAGGCCTCTATTTAGATACATGGAGTTACAGTGTGTTACTACTCTTACTTCACACACATAATGAATATTAATTCCTCCTTATTTTTTTTTTTAGCTGTTTAACCAGGAGTAGCACACTAAGCCGAAAGCTTTTTTTACAGGAGCATCCTGTGAGCACAGGGAAGTTAAGTGACTTGCTCAGGGTAACACAGTATGTACTGTAAGTGGAAGCTGTGGGATTCAAACCCAGGCCTGGTCTGCTGGATGTTACCAGATTTGCAGCTCAGATCCTTAAACCACTGCGCTATACTGCCTCCCAAACTGTCTGTTTTTTATCTTTGCCCGGGATTGGGGTTGATTCCGTTACACCAGATTCAGATTACCTAGCCTGTTACTGTACATACAGGAGTGTTCTCATAGACTGTCACATATATTTTTTCAACTCTGTATACATTGGGGTGCAAGATCTCATCTGCATGGGGGTCCTGGACAGATCTTTTAAATTAGGCTAATATTGTAGTGATTTGTGGAAATGTAAGTATGTAAGACCTCTGGTCTTACACACATACTTTATATTTACTTCTAGTTACCTTATCCTGGGGAGGATGGCAGGTTTATTTCATTGTAGTTGTATCCAGAATCCTTGGAAATGTGTGTGTGCGTGTGTGTGTGTGTGTGTGTGTGAGCATCTCTTTAAAGCTAGTTACACCCCTTCCCCACATTATGGGGATGTGAGGTGGGGTAGGGTGTATCGTTTGTGTGAAGAGGAGGAAGAGAAAAATTACATTTATATCTCTTTTTCAGATTCCTTAGATACTTCTGATACATCAAGTTGTTACATTCTCAGTGTATATTGACATCAGTACATATCAGGCTACATGGACTTAATTCCTTGGTGGTACACGACTAGAGTTTTTTGTTTGACACTAATACTGTCAATTTATATTTAAATTATCATTTATAAAGTCCTGTCACTACACTAGAGGTTTTTTAAAATTTGTGGGACGTAATTTCTAGCTGGAGAGTACAGCAGGGTGACAGGTCCAGCTAAGTTTTACACATCATAGAATGTGCACTGATGTTTTTAAGACAACTTTACTGGTAATGTCTTGTCTATAATGCATGAATTGAAACTTCTTAGAGTACTAAGACAATCTCAGTATGTCTTTAATCTGGGTGGGGGTTGCATTTCAGTAATCACATCCTTATACATGCTGTGACACTCATAGCTTGATTTAGGAGTCATCAGCCCCAGCAGTGTTATCTTATGTCAATTAAATTTATATGCAGTAGGATTCTTTGAATGTGTGTTCTACCAAGCACCTCTGACCCTGTGACACTCCTGGCTGAAGGTAGTATGGTGCTGTTAAATTACTCTGACATCATTTTCTGTATTTTTTTAAATGAGTATTTTAAGCCAAAGGGGATTTTTTCTGTTTTTTCTGCATGATCTAGCTGTTAAAAGTATTGCTTTTTTTTTTCTAAACAACTGCCATTAGGCTACTGATGAAGGACTGGTTGTTCCGAAAGCTAGAGCACTTTGTTCTTGTTGTTACATCTATGTTGGTCCTTTAAAAGGTATCAAATCATTAGCTTCTGGATCTACACTTATATGAGAAATATGTAGCTCTTAGAAACCAAGAATTATATGTAGCATTCATCAACTTTAGTCAAGCCTTTGAAAATCAATTTCCAGAACTATTTTATGGCAAGTTATGTATGACTGGGGAATTAAACCAACCCTGATCAGTTGTATTAGAGAACTATATACACAAACGTGGGTTCAGGTGAGGTGGTGTCAGCAAGGGCAAACATCAAAGCCCTTTGCAACAAACAATGGGGTCTGGCAGAGCTGTATTCTTGCTCCCCTCATGTTTAATATATAAATAAATATGTTGTTGAAATCTTATAGTACAACAGATATTCACTCACCTAAAATAGGAAACCTTTCATGTCCTGCACTCACATATGTGGACAATTTGGCTTTACTAGCATTAACACAATCTGGGTTACAAAAACATCTTTGCAGATTATCAATCTTTGCAAAAAATTATCACTTAAAAATAAATGAGAGTAAAAGTTGTGTTCTTATTTTTGATAGTAAAAGAGTGAACATGAAATGGAAAGCTGGTGAAAACTATATAAAAACAGTGGAAGACAACACCTATTTGGGATTATCTTTGCAAGCAAATGGGAAATGGGCACAACATATAAAAAAGTTAAAAATTAAACTTAAACAAACAGCTGGGGCTCTACTGAGTTTCAATCACAGATATGGTGGTAACACTGTATTGCCTATATTAACAGAAGTTAAAGCAAAATATTTTACACAAGCATCATTCTGAAGTGAGATTTGGGAAATAAATAACTGTCAATTACTGGATATCCCCTAAACAAATTTTAAAGATCAATTTTGTGACTCCCTCCATCTGCACCAAATGTATTGGTTAGAGCAAAATTGGGTATTCACACTATAAAAGCCATGCTCAATAGCAGGAAATGCATTTATTGGCTAAAGGTTTAAGGATGAAGGAAGATAGACTGCCAATGTTGTGTCTTAAAGAGAAAAAGAAATGGCAGACCTTAGGCTATATACAGTCTAAATGGTTAAAAAATATTGAATCATTAATACAGATATAGGAGCTAAATGTTCATAAAAAAACTATATAAATAAGGGGATCCAAATCAGTGTAAAGTATAACAAATACATTACAAATAAAATGATTAATTTCCATAAGGAAAGAGATTTAAATCAAGCCCTTGGATTGAGAACTTCTACATGGCTCATTTCTCAAGATTTGAAACATGAGTATAGACACTATCTGACTGTATTAACTGAATACAGCAAAAGAGCATTGTATACAAAATTTTGATTTGAGCTCTTTTTCAGTAAAGTATTACAAGCTCGACATTCAAAAATGAATAATATACTGGAAGGGATGTGCCAGTGTTCTCGATCAGGATTAGAAGACCTAGAACATGTAATGTTTTTGTGCTCATGGTATGATAATCCTAGAAAACATTAGTTAAGACCTATTTGGGATTCCATACAAACTGATGATCCTACTGTACTGTTGGACATTATGGCCCAGATATTCAAACTGCGACTGGCAATGGTGCAAGCGTGGGCGCAGCGCAACTGGAATGCGCCGGAGCCAGGACCAGGTGATATTCAACGGTGATGTGCCACGGCTCAGCACCATTGAATATGGCATGGTCAGTGCATGGCACAGTGGCACTGCACATGGCACAGTGGCATTGCACATGGTGCAGTGGTACTGTGCTGGCACAAGCCACAGATAGGGAGCACTGGGGATGCACCAGCACAAACCCAGTTGTGCAGGGTGCATCTTCCATGATATTCAGCAGAGGGCATGTAAATGAGGCCATAACATATGTAAGGTGCAAATAGGGCCATTTGCATATCATTATGGCCCCATTTACATGCCTTGTGCAGGGCAGCCCAGCAAATTGCTCCTGGCACCCTGCACAAAATGACATGTGCACAGTGGGGGTCCCAGGGTATCCCCCTTCCCATAGCAGCAATTGTGGTTAATCACTGTAGAACACATCCATGGTAGTCTAGCGGTACCCCCTCCCTCCTGTCACCCCGATCACAGGTAAATGTAGTTAAAATCATTCCCTGGTAGTCTGGTGGTACCACCTCCCTCCCATTACCCCAATCGCTGGTATATGTAGTTAAAATCATTCCCTTGTAGTCTAGTGGTACCCCCTCCCTCCTGTTACCCTGATCACTGGTAAAGGTAGCTAAACTCATTCCCTGGTAGTCTAGTGGTACCTCTGCCCCGAGCCCTGATCATGGTAATTCACTGTAACATAATTCCCTGGTGATCCAGTGGCACCCCCAACCCTCCCAGCCACAAAGGACCCCTTGCTCACCCAGCTCCACCCCCATCATTGGTGGGTGGCAGCAACCTGCCCGCATACTGCCCAGCCACCTGCCGAATGACAGGTACAGTATAGGCTGTAAGCTCATTGGTACACACTGTGGACCAATGGGCTTGCAAGGCATACTGTACTAGACAGTCCCAAATATCACATATTTGGGACAGTCTAGTACATTATGCCCTGCAAGCCCATTGGTCCACAGTCATGGATCAATGGGCTTACAGCCCATACTATACCTGTCATTCGGCAATGACGGGCAGATGCTGGTGGATTGAAGCCACCCACCAATGATGAGGATGGGAGCGGGGCGGACAAGGGTCCATGTGGGTGGGAGGGGTGGGGGTGCCACTGGATCACCAGGGAATTATGTTACAGTGAATTACTGCGATTGGGCTCGGGGCTGGGGACCACTAGACTACCAGGAAATGAGTTTAGCTACATTTACCAGTGATTGAAGTAATGGGAGGGAGGGGTGGTACCACTAGACTACCAGGGAATGATTTTAACTACATATACCCATGATCAGGGTAACAGAAGGGGGGAGGGGTACCACTAGACTATCAGGGAATGATTTTAACTACATATACTGGCAACTGGAGTAATGGGAGGGGGGTACCACTAGACTACCAGGGAGATGTGGGTGCTTGTGGACGGTGTTCTGGGTGGGCGGGTAGCCACCCACAGCTGGCAACTGCTGTGTTGCACCCTGCAATATAGCAGCCCACCTGTGGATGGCCAGGAGTTGCTCCACCAATTCACGGGTTCAACTTTGAGCCCACCTATGCAGCGCAATGCAGGGTTGTGCCAACATATGTGCTACACATCCTGGGCTGAATATCAGGATGTGCAGCATATGCATGGGCACACCCCCTGCATCTGTGCCACATACATTAACATTGTGCCCTGGCACATCAGGATTTGCACTGCGCCAGGCAGCCTTTTCAATATCCCACAGGGCGCAATGCAGGGTTGAGCCAGCACAACTCTGTTGTGCCATGCGTAACCCCTTTGAATATCTGAGCCTATGTTTACAGTGAATGATGAACATATTATCAAAAATGTAGCATCATATTTAACCAACATTGCAAAGATTCATCTGAAATACAGTATCTGTAAAGATGGTCTGACCTGTTTAGACTCTAATTAAATTCTCCTTATTGTGATCACTGTTATGGAAGTTTTTCTATGTGAAACTTGTACTGCATGTTTTACTAAATGTACTTAAATTCATAGATTCATTGTTTTTTTAAAACATTTTCTGGAAAGTTTTGTATGTAGGAATTATGTTTTTTGTCCTATGTAATGGTCTTCTGGTCGAACAAATAAATTAAACTTGACTACATGTAACAGGTGGTAAGCTGATGGGTCTATAATTGGACAGTGATGATTTGTCACCCTTTTCGAATAATGTTGTAACTGTTGTTGTCCAATCCAGTGGAACCAGTCCCAAGCTGAAGGATACATGTAACACTGACCCCCTACATGTTACTCAGACAGGGCAACAAACCACAAGTGGCAGAAAATAGGTATCACCCCTGGCATTAGGGCAAACACCTGGCTCAGGCATCTTGGGGGGGGCACAAAACATCATCTCTATTTTACCCAGGTCAGGGAGAATGGTGCCAGGGCTATGGTGTATCTCTTAAGTGTGGGGCCCCAAAAACATCACACAAGTCACTCAAAGATGGATTATCCATAACCAGGAATTTGTAATATTACTGTATGGCTTTTTATTCCTGACACAGTGTTAACAAGAATAAGGTGGTGCTCCCAGGGCTTATAACTGTACAGACATTTGACACTTTAGGTAGCAGACAAAAACATTTCCAACCTCCTTTGGGAAGTTTTGACTTTTACATGAACATTTTCCTCAGATGTTCAGCCCTATGCAGGGTGTCATGGACTATTCTGACTACTGCTAGGTGACTGAAGTTAACACCTAAAACTATTCCTCTGGATAACCAGTTAGATCTACTTGAACCCTGGAATGAGGGATAGATCACTCTGGCCAAGCTAGACTCTTTCTGCCATTACTTAAGGAAACATGGTTCCCTAGCCACACAAGGGCTACAGGAGACATCCTACTGCACAAATGTTGTGCCAGGTTCCAGAGTACCAGTATCTGACAAGGCACCAGCCAACCCCATTTAGACATTCTACTTGCTACATCCTGTACCCCTCAGTGCACTTGTAAAGAACTCTTGAAATCCACAGATTTCACAAAAAATCCATATTTTTAAATTGTTACCACACAGTCTCTACATTTTGGGCAGTGCTGACAGCTCTTACAGTCTTTTGGGGTTTGCCCCAAAGTACTCATTGAACCTTTAGTCCCATTCTTCATTTCTGTGAAAAATCTTCACCCCCTTGGGGCTTCACAGGATCTGGTAGCCACTACTCCCCAGGAAGCAGCCATTGGTTACTTTACTAAGGCAGAAAACAACAAATGAGGGTCCCTCCCTTGAGCAAGTGATCTCAGGGTAGAGCAATACTTGCTGTAGAACTCTCAGCTCAAACTCTGGCTTCAAACTACTGACTGGTCAAGAACAGCTGCTGGTCAAGTGTTGCTTATGCTGCTGCAAGAATTCCAAACAACATTACATCATCCCCTGCCAAGTAGTATTGAGCAGATGGTGATGTAATGTTTTACATAGAGCTTTTAAACCCTCTGACACTGCTCAAGCTATCTGCCTGCTCTAAACTGATGGGATTCTAGTAACCCCAGGAACTGGTCAGTTACATATATGATACAGGAATGCCAGTGCCACCTCTTGGTAGCAGAGGATGGTTAATGGATTAATTTCCTGAATCAAGATAAAGGGTATTTGACAAGCTATTAAGATTGCAAAACCCCTCTGACAGAAGCTATTGCTCAAATTGAATGCCTGGCCCACCCATTCACATCAGAACCTGTGCACCTGGTTAGGCAGATGGTGGGTCTCCTGCAGGCATGCAATTATACAAAGAGGGTTGCCCAATTAAAGGGGCAGACCCCACTGAACACAGGCCCAGACCAAGGTGTGTGGGCCCTAAAAGGCTTGATTGGCAGAGGAAGAGTTAGGTAGGGAGGGGAAGGGGGAAGGGGAGGGGAAAGTGAGGTCAGAAAATGGGAGGGGCTATGAGGTCAGAACAGCAGTGAGTTGGGAGAAGGGGATTGTCTAGGTAAGGGGGAAGAGAGAGAGGGGTGAGCAACAGGGTTACTTAAGGAGGAGCACAGGCTCAGGGAGCTCACAATTTTGCTTTAAAGAGAATTTCTCTGAGAAGCACGTCAGTTTGGGCAATTTTCTGATTAACCTTACTTTGGGAAATTTTGCTAGCTTACATTGGCCAGTTAGCTACTTTTATAGGCTAATTATTTGGAGTTAATACTTTTACAGACATTTGTTACTGTTTTAGTTACTGCTAAATTAATTTTAATTAAGCTGCTAGTTGCTTGCACTGATACCAGCATTGGCTGGAACCAATTGAGTATTTCCAGAATCAAAAGGAGCGGTAAGTGTATATATAAAAAAAAAAGAACAGAATGCTGTCCTGCAGCATGAGGTTTATGTCTAGGTTTAGCAGGTACCAGAAAGCAGGCATAGCTCAAAGCTAGGGTTTTCTTGTGTTTTGATGGGCTGTTTTTTTTTTCATTCAGACAGCCTGTGCAACAAAGGTAAAATGTTTATAAGCTTTGGGGGAGCAGGGTTCAATCATGGTGGCAGGGGAAAGAATTAAAATGTGCCACAGTATGTTATCAATTTGCTCCTGTTGTTTGTTTGTCTTGTTGACCCTCCAGTGGGGAGCTCTGATATGGGGGCGGGCCGGACACAGCACTGCACTGCAGGCAGATCAAAAGAAGAAAGAGGTGACTAAACTGAGTCCGTCTACTGGGTGGAAAAATGAGCATCCAGGAGGCAGCTGTATTTGGACCTCAAGCTGACCTGGAGAGGCATGCGTGGCATGATTTGAGCTCAGCTGCTGCCAGTGCTGAGGGAAATGAGAAGGGAACATAGCTGCCGGATCTAATCACAATCCATTTAGGAGGGAATGATTTGGGGACCAGACTATGGCTAGAAATATTTTATCAAATAAAGGAGGACATTCATAAAATAAAGGAATGGTGGCCAGAGGTTACTCTGGTTTGGTCAGATATTATTCCATGGAGGGTGTGGAGGCACGCACAATGTCATAAGGCCATGGATAGGGCCAGAAAATCTTTGACTACCAGGGTGGGCATGCTGTTTGAGGAGCTTGAGAGGAAAAGTTATACACAGAGGGGAGGGACAGCAGAATGACGAGTATTATAGAGGTGATGGGGTACACCTCTCTGTGCTAGGTCAGGCAATGTTTAATTCTAAAATTGTTTACACAATCAAGCCCTGGATGTAGGAGAGCATGGGCTAAAGCAGGGGGGAAGTCCACTGTCCATCACAAGCAGGAGGTGGACTACTGGAAAACAGGAGGGGAAGGATAGGATGGGGGAATAAGGAGGGGATAAATAATAGGACATAAGACAACACAACAGGAAGCAGGGGTGTGGTATGTACACTCATACCCCTTGAACAGAGGAGGATGAAGAAAACTGGCCCCCATGATGTACATCTGGGGAGGGAGAAGAAGATAAGAGAATAAAGGAGAAGGAAATTAAGAAATAAATGAAGAAATGAATTATGGCATGATAAAGTGGATTTGAAATGTATGATGTTATATGGAAATATTCTGATGGATATGTATATCTATGATTTTGGATGGAAATGGATACTTGAAATCAAAGAAATTAGTAAATTAATTGCCAAATCTGAGCACCCACACATACGTCTCTGTGTCTTCATTGTTGGGGATCTGGGGGACAAAGAGTGTTGCCCAATTAAAGGGCAGACCCCATTGTCCACAGGCCCAGACCAAGGTGTGTGGGACCTAAAAGGCTTGATTGGCAGAGGAAGAGTTCGGTAGGGAGGGGGAGGGGTAAGGGGAGGGGTAAGTGAGGTTAGAAAAGGGGAGGGGCTAAGAGGTCAGAGCCACAGTGAGGTGGGAGAAGGGGATTGGCTAGGTAAGGGGAAAGAGAGGGGTGACCAACAGGGGTACATAAGGAGAAGCACAGGCTCAGGGAGCTCACAATTTTCTTGAAGAGAATTTCCCACCCACCCCCCCACACAAGGAAGATGGTGTGGTCAGCTTGTGGAGGGTGGGAGCACAGTGTACCAGGGACTACCAAAGGCGGACGGCAGATACACCAGAAGCAGGGAGAGAGAAAATAGGGGAGGGGGAGGACAGGATAGGTGGGAATAAGGGGGGGATAAATTATAACTAGGACATAAGACAACACAGCAAGAAGCAGGGTGCGGTGTGTACACTCGTACCCCTTGGACAGAGGAGAATGAAGAAAGTCGGCCCCCCATGATGTACATCTGGGGGGAGAAGAAGATAAGAGAATAAAGGAGAAGAAAATTAAGAAATTAAGAAATAAATTAAGAAATCAATTATGGCATGATAAAGTGGATTTGAAATGTATGATGTTATATGGAAATATGTCTGATGGATATGTATATCTATGATTTTGGATGGAAATGGATACTTGGAAACAAAGAAATTAGTAAATTAATTGCCAAATCTGAGCACCCGCACATGCTTGTCTGTGTCTTGATTGGTAGGAATCTGGGGGACAACCAATACTGTGCAGGTGCTTCAAAATACAATGTCTCTTTTCCCTGACTTGACCCCCTTTAATATTCCAAGCTACTATCTTAAGTCCAATAATCATCCCAAAGAGACAAATATCCAGAGATGAAAGGCTGTGTAATAACCAAAAAAGGGTTACCACCCATTGTGAAACCTTCAGTTAGGTGCAGGTCAGCAAGCCTTCCCCTGCTCCCCATATAGACCCAAAATAAATTCCTAAGAACAAAATAAGAAAAAGTCAAGTTAAAGGTCAAGAAATCTAATTCTCTTATTAATGATCCCATAAATCTCATCACAGTACACTGGTCCAGGAGACTGAACACCCACCCAATCACTCTGTGATGAGGTTGTGACAGGGTGAGCAGGGTGCACAGGTCTCCAGCTAACCCAGCCATGCAAAGTCACGACCATCCTACTAACAATATGTGGGGGAATTATTAAGTCCTGAGACATAAAAAGAGAAAAAGTATAAAACAAGAGTAATAATAGTAACAGAAAAAAATGGTAAATGCAAAAAAAAATCATATACTAAGAGGAAGTTGGACAACAGGCATTTGACAAAAAGTGTGTGTGTGTGTGGGGGCAAATCTAAAAGTCCCCCCTTGCAATCCTGATGCAAAAATCCATATTCTAGGTCAAATGCTCCCCAGTTGCTAATGATTTAAACAGCCCAAAACAACAATAGAATTCTTTCTGAGCTCACCTATTAACATCAAAGTAGGGCAATGACATAAACCCCAAACCAATAGCAATGGGAAGGAGCCTGAAAAAGTTCCCAAAACTTACAGCAAAAAGAAGAGACTAAGTTAGAGGTGGCTCCAGAATGCTGCAATACTAGTTCCAAAAAGAGAAGAAAAATCAGTGTTTCAAAATGAGGATTCGTAAGTGCTAGCAGATAAAAGTGCCTGTAAATTATCCAACCTCTGGCAGCAAACTTAAAATGAAGGAGGGTGAGAGTTGGCAGGGACTGAAACAACATAACTAACACACCTATTTAACCCAGAAACTTGAACCATTAATGCGATATAGGCAAAATCCTAGGTAATAAAAATAGAGTCGGCTAGGAAATATCATGGAGTAAAAACTTCCGACAATGTTTCCCCTCACTTTTCCCAACGTTCCAATCGATAAGAAAATCAAAAAACAACTATCAGCCCCTAACAGAATGCTAGTAAAACAGCCTAGGTATCAAACATTAGAAAACTTTAATAAGGGACAACAACTGTAAACCAGGAAGAGAAAATAGATATTCAATGAACTTAAATAAAACTAGAGTACAGTCCATTATTGAAGAAAGGCAGCAGAGAGACCATGTTCATGGCACAGTCTGGGATAGATTCATACTGATGCACTGCCTGTATCCATGTTCAAGACCTGTCCAGTGCCACTTTTCTGGCCAGCATTAAACAAATAAGACAATCACTTTCTAAGCTCTGTTTTAGCCTGGCCTGCTGTATTAAACATCTTCTGACCATCAAGTAATGCAACTGAAAGTCAGGCAGGATACAAAAACCGGTACCGAATTTGAACAGCCTGCAATTTCGGAAGCACTCTCTGTATTCTTATGTTTTGGCTGTGATAGTGGAGCAGAGATCTTGAAAAAGGGAAATACAGTGTCCGTACCAATGAATTTCTCACAGAGATCTCACCTTCTGTACAATGTGTTGTTTATCTAAATCATTTAATGGGTGGAGGATAATGGGACGATGTTTCTCACTCACCAAATGTTTTGGCCATTAAGAATGGTGAGCTGATTCAATCAATAATATACAGAGGCAAATGTGGGGAAGGGCCACTAATTTCCTGAAGCAATTTTTGGGTGAAAAGGAGCATATCAGAGCTTTCAGAATTTTCAGGAATGCCCACAACTAGATTGTCATGCCTAATATGCCCCTCCAAATCCTCTAAGTGGTCCTCAAGTTTGCTTAATTTGCGATTCAAGGTGATAAGCTCTGGTTCCATTTTGTCCTGATGGTGCTGTACAGAAACAAAATGGGGTTCGGCATCCCCCATCCATCAGGATAGCTTTTCCAGCACCGGACTTAAGGTATGGACCTTGGAGGCAATTTCCTTAAGGGCTTCCTTCAGGCTGCCAAGTTCTAAGAGAAAATGGTCAATGGCAAGCAGCTCAGAGGTAGCTGACATCGGGGGGTTGTAGCCACTTCAGAGTGTGGGTATTTAGGCCCAGGCTGGTGGTCTTCAAGAGTTTGTTGTGCAGAAGGTGCAGTTACAGTTTCTGAATCTTGCAATGCTTCTGACTCCATGTTTACCCTCGAAATGAGACATGAAAGGGGTAAGCAAGTAATAATATATTAAATGAGAGCAGGAAAGTCATGGAAGTAATTAAAAATATAGGTTAAACAGCTGAAATTAGCAGGAGACTCACAAATCCACTCCTATTCATAAGCCCCCATCACCTGACTCCCAGGCCAAAATATCCTTACCCATCATGCTTGTGTTGCCATTGGTAGGGATGTGCTCCTCCCTGGCCTTAATTATGGGATCATCTCCTATGCAGATGTAACGAAGGCCTCACTCACAAAATGGGATGTGGCTTATGATAATGTTTGTAAGTTTGCTCTGTCGGCTGCCTGTCACACATCGCTGTGAACTATATAGTAAATTGAGATTGTTATCCCCTGAAAACAGTCATTCCTTTTGCCTGGGCTTTTTTGTAGATAAGACTGACAAACCAGCTAAAAACTCTCAACTGGAACTACCGACTCCTTTCTATTGACCAGTCACTGCTGGCAATTGCTGAGACCCACACTTCCTAGGGTGACCAGGACTTTCCAGCTTGGACTCCAAGGCTCTGGAAACTCTTCCTGTCTCCTACTCATGGAGCTGTTTCCCACTCACTTTTCAAAAAGATCCTCTGGGATGCTTTGAAAGTCAACTCAGCTTGCTGATGCACTCTGTTTCAGGGATCGTCTCTCCATTCCAGGCATCACTGCACTTTTTCCACTCCTCACCCCATGCCTCTTGCTGGGCAATATGCCTTCTCCTAACAACTTCCCTCTCTCTGGAAAAAACTCCCTTCCTCCCTCCACCTCTCCTTCTCCCTTGACTCCCTCAGGCACCAATTGAAACTCTATCCCCACTTCACCTGCTCCTGTTATCCTTCCTCCTGACAGCTCCCCAGCCTTGCCGCAAATGTCCTTGGTTAGGCCTCTGGCTGGATTTCCACCACCTGCCTACTGGTTGCACTTTCTCACCACCACTGCTCTTTCCTCTACCACAGGGTTAGGCAGAAGCTCATCTACACACCTCTTGCTAGTTGTCAGGTTTAGTAACTGCATGCTGTGTATTGTTGTCTTAATTTGCAGTGGAAATGGCATCTCTTATTAAGATGTGACCACACTTTATTTTCTGTAATAAATTTACTTTTGTGCCTAATCACCTTGCAACAACTTATTTACCAACTGTTGTTTTACTGACTTGCTTTATCTATTCTACTGCTGTTTCATCTATTCCGTTCCCATGGGTTTTACCTGGAAATGAGCCTCAGCTCAATACACCTTTTCTGATTACCACTTTTCAGATAAATTAATCATACAGTATTTACCCTATGGTCTGGAGTTCCTTTGTTGCTTTGTTGCTCCCACCTGTTGTGTTTATCCTTCTCGAGAGACTACCTGTCCATGCTTGCTAGGGAACAGTTATTTTGTATAACATGCTCTGAACTGTTTTGCAGCTGCACCTGATTAAGTCTGTGTTCATTGTTATTTGTAATTTCAACTTTTTTCCTATGTACCTGACAATTTTCCATTCTGCTGCTTGTAAATATCACTGTATTGTGTTTGTACGCAATTTGCAATGCCTTGAAATCCTCCTGCGATGCACCTGAAAATAGGTACTGTGCTTACCTAGTCAATAAAAGCTAAACAAAATAAAGTAAATGTCTATTGTAACAACTATCTCTCTGTGATAGCCAGAATTTTAATGTACAGGAAGGGGAACACTGTGGGTCAAAAGGTTCCCCCAGACATTCCTGGAATGGGACACATCAGGTTATTGCTACAGCAATGGGCAAATTTTATATCCAGCAGATAAAACTGAGAGGGTCACTCTAAAAACAAATGCTAATGCATGGAGATTTTTAAAGACTTAATAAAGGGAGTCTGGACTAAGGAGGCTGCTTGAATTGGGCAGGCCCCTTCTTGCTGTTGCCACTGCAACATTTTGTACATAAACAAAAGAGTTGGGAGATGCTTTGAGATAATTAAAACAAAAACAAAAATTCAGTGAAGGTAACTATCAATAAACACATTTTTATATGGGGTCCAATACTTATTACCGAAGAAACAGAAATCCAGACTTCTGAAAACAGGGCTGAACATAATGCAGCCTTGATGGCCCAAAAAGCTTCATCACACTCTGGGGACCATTTCATATTATTTGGGTACCATTTTTTCGTGAGATCAATGAGGGAGGTTGCTGACTGGGTAAAGTTGGGAACAAATCTCTGGAAGTAACCAGCCAGCCTAAAAATGACCTGACATGTTTCTTTGTTTTAGGGACAGGAATGTTAGCAACAGCTTCTGTCTTAGGAATCTGTGGTTTTACTTCTCCATTTCCCAAAATATAACCCAAGTATCTGATTTCTTGCATGCCTAATGCTCACTTGGTAAGATTAATGGTCAAACCTGCATTTATGAAAGATTGGATAACTGCTTGTTGTCTGGACTGTACACCACAGCATCATGAAGGTAAGCAGTACAATAACCACTGTGAGGGGTTAGAATTACATCCATGTACTGCTGGATTGTAGAAGTGTGCCATGTAAACCAAATGGCATGGTGGTGAACTGACAGAGCTCAATAAGAGTGGAAAATGTAGTTTTATCTCTGGATTCCTTAGCTAGGGGAATTTGCCAGTAACCCCTGGTGAGATCTGGGGTACCAATGTTCTTGGCACTTCCCAGTCTGTCCACCAGATCATCTATCCTAGGCATAGGATAGCTGTCAAATTCAAACACTAGATTAAGTTTTCTTAAAATCAAGGCACATCCTTAAACCCCTTTCTTTTCTATTTATAATCACTATAGGGGATGACCAAGCACTTCTTGATTCTTCAGTAATTTCCAACTCTTTCATTTTTCTTACATCTCTAACCAAATCTGCTCTTAACTGTTCTCTTGTTCTGCATGCCTTTTGTCTGATACGCAAGCATTCCCTGTCATTATTACATGCTCAACCTGGCACTGTGGTAAAAGTACTTTTAAATGTCTTTACCAAGTTACGATTTTCTGTGATCTGTTCTGGGAATTAAAGCCAGGATCTGTTCCAACTGCTCTCCTGGTGTTCTGTCACTGTGATATCATTCAATATAGCAAGATAAAAGGTCTCTAGACAGAGATGTATGCTAAAAATGAAACTTGTAGTGAGAGGGGATAAAATGTTCACAACTGGAAATCAAACCCAGGTCCCCTACCAACTACTGGCCTGGTGCTCAGCCACTGTGCTATTATTTCATGTGGTGAGACATGAGGGTTCTAGAGATAAATGCTATCAATATAAATTGTAGTTAGGAATAAAAAATGTTCATGACTAGGAACTGAACTCAAGCCTACTCACAACTATTGATGTGATGTATGATTGAGAGTGTGTCATGATGCAATGCTCATCCTTTTATATTATTGTATAACTATGTATTTGTATCATTATTTCTTTTGTAACAATTGTTTTATAATTATTTTATTGTTGTTGGGTGTCATTGTAAATGAGAAATGCTGAATGGCTTTACCCAACTAAATAAACTGAACTGAACTACTGTCCTGCTGCTCTGCCACTTTTCTATCATAACACATGGCACAGCCAAATGTTTCTAGAGAGAGATGAATACTAAAAACATAAATTGCAGCAAAAAAGAAAAAAAATGTTCGCAACGGGGAATCAAACCAAGGATGCCAACTCAGCTACTGTTTTGGTGCTCTGCTAGTGTATTATTGTTTCACATGGCAAAGAAGAAGATTTCTGGAAAGAGAGATATGCATGCTTACAACCTAAATTAGAGCAAGAAAGGAAAATGTTCACAACAGGGAACTGAACTTAAAACCCCTTCAAAATACTGTCCTGGTGCTCTGCCACTGAGCTTTTATTTCACATGGCAAGACAGAAGATTTCTGGAGATAGATAAATGTTAACAACAGAAATTGTTGGGAGAAATAAAAATGGTTATATCAGTTCCATGTTCTAAAAGTCTCCTACAAACTTGCTGAAACTTTCTCACTGACATCAGCAATGATATCTGAAGCAGACAGGATTGAGACCTATCAGTACCTCACATGGGTGAACAGTGTGCAGTATGGAAGTCTCTTTCAAATGAGAAGGAGCAACAGGACATTGGGGCATGCAATGGAGCTGGAGGGGGAGGTTAAGAGAAATGTGAGGAAATATTTATTCACTGAAAGGGTGGTAGATGCCTGGAACAGACTGCCAGCAGACATGGTGGTATTAAAAACAGTGGTGATCTTCAAGCATGTGTGGGATAGACATGAGGGTTTATTAAAAAAACAGGAAGGAAAGATGGAGGGTCACCAGAGATCAGTCTGATTCTGCAGAGGCAGATTAGGTAGGAAACATCTGGGCAGATTGGGTGGACCAAGAAGGCCTTTCCTGTGAGCAAAATTCCATTTTCCTATATTCCTGTTTAACAATTTCTCTCATACTATATAAATTGCAGTGAGAAAGAAAACATTGACCTTACTGAGGATTGAATACAGGCTTGTGTAAGTCTGAAACAGCACTGTATGCCAGACCCTAAAAGCCATATCAGTAATAACATTAGTGACATCGTGCAGCCAAATCATTTGGAGAGAATGTAAACTTACACTTGACTAAACATAGAAAAGAATATGCATGATCACAAGATACACTTTGCAAACTATGCATGCTCTGGCACCTAAAAAGGACTGTGAACATGTGCCATTGCAGTGGGCAATATTTTTTTGAAGTATTGCCCATTGCTAGGAATTTTGAGGGCAATAGTGCCAGCTATTTTTGTCACATGACAACTTTTGGACCAATCACAGGCCGCAGTTTATGTTGAAGGATCAATAATTTTTTTTTTCTTTTAAATATCATCTTTATTAATTCATTTATTGTAATATACATAGCAGAGAACATTCTGTTCTATACATCTAATATCATTATAATATAATCTTTTTGTAGGTATAATAAATATAAAATTACATAACATCACATCTAAGGTCTCCTTATTCATTGATTAACAATATTAATTTTCAGTATTCATCTCCCACCTCCCACCCCCCAACCACCACTCATCTATGCTGGAAGTCTACTAAATTTTTGATTAATTGTAGAGATATAATACATCTCTCTTGGGTTTATATTCTCATAAATATAGGAGATGGTTTTGGATTTGTCTCCAAGTATTTCTGTAAATATCGTCCACTGTTTCATCAAGAGTATATAATAATTTTTCAAATGACATGGTTTCGTTAAAGGTGTTCCACCATTTATTTATTCCAAATATTGGTAGACTAATAACATTCCAGTTATTTTATATCAGTCTCTTCATAGCCATTGTGGCTAGTGCAAAAATCTTCTGGTGAATTCTATCATGAAGTAACCCATTACAATTATTAAAGAGGAACATATCTGCATTTAATGGGACATATGTCTATAATATTGTCTGAAGAATATCTCTAAATTTGGTCCACCATGTAAGTATTTGTGGGCATGACCAAAAACAATGCTACAAAGTACCTCCATTCCCACATTTGTGTCAACATCTATCGCTATATGTAGGATTAATTTTAAATATTTGTACCTGAGTAAAATAAGATATTTTAAATATTTTCCTTTGGATTGTTTTATTTATTACTGATACATATATTTTATTAGCTTGTTGTGTAAGATTTATTCTTTGTAGTTGCATTAGTTTTAAACCTATTTCTTGATTCCATTTCATATTTATCTTAGTTTTATTATTTAGATATTTGGGAATTATCTGATTATAAATTTGTGGCAGTAATTTTTCAGTACCTTTACATACATTTAAATATTGCTGATTTATGATTGTCGTAATGAATTTAGGTTCTGTATTAAAGATCTGGCACATCTTTTTAAATTTTTGATATAATATATAATAATTGAAATGGGTCACCTTATATTTCACCATTAGTCATTTTAATTGTGGGCATGAAATAGAGTCACCATTTAATAAAAGAGCCTTCCATTTATAAAAGTTTTTTTCTAAAAATGTATTCTTATTAAGTTCCTTGGAATTCCCCCATATTTGTTTGCTTGTCCATATCCCCATATGGAGCCAAGATAGCTCCAATGTAGTTTTTATATTTTTCTTTATACCTATAATAAGAAAGAACCATGTCATTAGTAGATGATTTATCTTCCTGAGAGAGAAAAAGTCTAAAAATAAGCTTTGTATAGTTTGTTTCTCTTGACAATTTTAACTTAGTAGTTCCTGAAATAGTTATCTATCTGCATCATCCAGAAATGATCATCTCCATAACATACTTAATGTATGAGACTGCATATATTTTAGGGGGTCTGGGCATCTGAGTCCCCCATCCTGCCTTGGAATAATTAACACTGGCCATGCTATGTGTGGTTTTCTCCCTAGCTATAGACATTTTTTAAGTATTCTCTTAAAATCTTCAAACCAGCCAATATGTGGAACACCCACCATATTTTGTAATATATAGACATATTGAGGAATTGCCATCATCTTGATGATATCCACTCTCCACCACAAAGATAAGGGTAGATGCTTCCAATTTTTAAGATACTGTATATTGGATTTTTTGTTTAGCCATATTAAAATTATTCAGACTGTAGAAACTGGACATTCACCAACTAGTATAGTTGGACACATTAGCCTTTCAACTTCCACCATCAAAAAAGTTTATTCACATCCCTTCATGGATTAGAAACATACACATAGGTGTATGTTTGTAACCCATGAAGGGATGTGAATAATCTTTTTTGATGGTGGAAGTTGAAAAGTTGTGGTGTCCAGCTATATTGGTTTGTGAGTGCCCAGTTTCTACAGTTTGAATCTTTGCAATCAACTCAGAGCACCACCACCCACAGTGCGCACTTCTTTGTTTGGTGCTATATTAAAATTAGTTGTAATATTTTTGTTTTGATCAGATGATAAAGTAACACCTAAGTATTTTATTGTAGTATCTATTTTGAAATCTTATCTAAATTCAGGAATTCTTTGTATTTTGCTATTAGAAATCTTCATAATTGCTGATTTGTTTTTATTTAGTTTATATCCAGATAATGATGAACAAGTTTCAAATTCTTGTATAAACACTTTTTAAATAATTGTTTATATTTTTCAAAATTAATTAAATGTCATCAGTAAAGACACTAATTTTTATTTGTTCTTGTTTGTCTGTAAACCCCTGTATTTCCTGATTAGCTCTGACAATTTGTAATAATGGCTGTAGGCATAAAATGAAGTCAGTGGGGGAGAGTGGACATCCCTGACGGACTCCATTGAGCATTGCAAAATTTTCTGTAAGATGTGTATTTATTTGAAATTTAACAGTTGTTACCTGATAAACCTGTTGTATAAATATCAGTAGTGGTATGGGGAGATTCCAAGCTTTTAGAACTTCTATTATATATGATCTATCTATAATGTTGAATGCCTTGCCGGCATTCAGTGTTACAACATCATACAGTGTGTGTCTTTTTCATATGGCTGACAAGAATTTATCAAATAAAAAACTTGAATTTCCTGGTGGCTTGTTTGGTATAGATCACCCCTTAATAAATCCATATTGATTTTTATGTATAAGATCATTTAATGGGGTTTGTATTCTATTAATAATTAGTTTAGTAACTAATTTATAATCTGAGTTTAATATAGCTATCTGACAATAACTATCAGGAAGATCATTCTGTTTTCCTTTTTTAAGGATTAATATTATTTTAGCTTGCTGCATAGATTTTGGTATGGTGACATTGTTTTGGATTACTTCTATCAATTGTAAAAAACAAAGTGTTATTTCATCTGCAAAAGCTTGTAAAATACATGGCTAAACTGGGTGCTTTATTTCTAATCAGTGTCTTTATTCTTTCCAAAATTTCCCTTTGTGAAAAAAGCATATGTGTAAAGTGTTTTTGCTTAAGATTAGCCTTGTCTAAAAAAATCTTTTAAGTGCTGTGGGTTGATTTCTATTTTATTTTGATATATGGTTTTAAAATACTCCTTAAATACTTCTACTATGGCTCTACCTTTTGTTTTAATGTTGCCTTGCTCATCCTTTATAGATGTTTTAATATTTCGTTCTTTAACATTACATAAGAAGTTGGTTAAGAACTTACCGTTTCTGTCCATACAAAATTACTTAGCATTTCCTACATGGGATTCAGAATGAGAGAAAAGGATATGAAAGGAAGCAGGGAGTAAGGAAATATGGCAGAAGAGCCAAGCATTGGGTAGAGGGCAGGCTAAATGGGCCAAGGGGTCCTTTTCTGCCAACTGATTTCTATGTTCTATTTTTTATTGTTTTGTATATTTTTAATGTTTCTTGGTTTATTATACTTTGATTTTGCATTTTAACAGCATTCCATTCTTCTACGTACTTACCAAAGTCTTGTAGTACTAATATGTTTAATAGTTTTAGATTTTGATCAGTTGTGCTAAGTTTTTGTTTTTTTAATTTTATTTACTTTAATTTTAAATGTGGTTATTATTTCTGTTATTGTGGCTTTGAAAGTGTCTCATAAATTAACAATTGCAGTTTGGCCATTGTAATTTTAATACCAGAATTCCTATATTGCGGGTCTCACAAATGGAAGAAAGTCTTGCTCTTTTAATAAATCATTGTTAAAAGACCATTGCCTAGCACCATCTGCTCAGGGTTGAAAATGTTGATATTTAAATGTGTCATAGCATGGTCTGATATTACTATTGGGCAGGATTCACAAACGAATTGTGCTTGGAGCATCTTGGATGCCCTGGCACAAATGAGATATGCCGACCATATACTGTGTTATTCACAGAAGATGTGCCAGGGGATGATCCCAGCACATCCCCTCTGTGAATATCATAGTTGTGCCCAGCCTGAGATGTGCCAGCACAATCCCCTGGTCAGGCTGGGTACACAGTGGGGTAGTGCATCTCCCAATGTGCTGTGCTGAAAGCTGCCATTTACAGCCACAGATATGCAAATGAGACCATTAGGCATGCAAGGTGCAATGGTGTCATTTGCATCTCATTATGGCCCCATTTGCATGTGCCATGCAGGGCTGCTCATGCCAGAATGTACCAAGAACCCTGCAATGGCTGTTGGCCACACACATACAGCAATGTAGCCCTGAGGACCTCACACTCTTCCCCGGCTCAAACGCCATCTGGGTTGAAGCCCACATGGGTACACTGGTGGTCCATAGACCCCCACTGCCCACAACCCCAGTGGGTTGGAAACCTGTGTGGCTGAAGTCCCAACTGTAAGTAGAACCACCCCCACACACTTCCCTTATCAACCGCTACGCTGTGCAGCTGAAGTCCCATCAATCAATCAATCAATTAATAGTTTATTTATATAGCACCCCTCTCCAATGGACTTTGGGTGCCACACAATAAAAATATACAATTCATTCAAAACATGTGAAAATACAAAAAACACAAATTTAAAACAACAATAAAATACAACTGGAAGCATCTCTCTTACTTAAAATACTATTCATTATAACACACATTCAGTTAAAAGCTTGGGATAATAAATATGTTTTGAGGCCCTTCTTTAAGGCTTCTACTCAGGTGACCTCCCTCAGATGACCAGGAAAGGAGTTCCACAGGGTAGGTGCAGCCACCACAAATGCTCTGTCTCCTGCGTGCCACAGCCAAACCCTGGGAACCCCAAGAAGGCTCCCCCCCAGCAGAACGGAAAGCCTGGGTTGGACAGTAAGGCACACAGAGCTCTTTCAGATAGCCTGGACCCCTCTTGTGCAGGGTCTTATAGGTCAACGGCCCTATCTTGAAGACAACTCTCCACCGAACTGGCAGCCAGTGCAGTCCACAGAGCACCGGGGTGATATGTTCACATCTTTTCACCCCCATCAATAATCTCACTGCCACATTCTGCACCAGCAGCAGTCTGTGGAGGTTGCCACCAGATAACCCTAGGTACAGGGCATTGCAGTAGTCCAGCCTGAAAGTGACAAAAGCATGTACCAGTGTGGGCAGGTCATCAGGCAGGATCAGGGCTCAAATTCAGGAAATATTCCTGAGATGATGGAACCCACTTCTCACCATGGCCAACACCTGAGCATCAAGTGTTAGACTGCCATCCAGGATTACTCCCAAATTCTTCACCTGCCTAGAGGGGGCTAAAGATACTCCCCCAGCACAAGGTCAGAGAACAATGCCACACACCCCCGCCCTGATGACCCAGCTCCACCACCAGTACCTCAGTCTTATCTGGGTTAAGCTTAAGCCAATTGTGAGTCATCCATATCTGAATCTCCTCAAGGCAGCTATTAAATACAGAGTCTGACACCTGGTTATTTGGTGCACTGGACAGGTACAGCTGGGTATCATCTGCATAGCAGTGAAAGCCTAGCCCGTGCCTCCTGATAATGTCCCCCAGTGGCAGCATATACACCGTGAACAACAGAGGCGACAAGACTGACACCACAGCACAGAGGCTTCAGATTTGTTGAGAAAATGCCCATGGTCACCCTCTGCACTCTGTCTGTCAGGTATTACCTGAACCATTTGATGACATTTCCGGACAGGTCACACCAGAAATGCAGGAGGTCAAGTAACACCTCATGGTCCACAGTGTCAAACATTGCAGAGAGGTCTAAAAGGACCAAGATGGTACTGTCCCTTCTATCCCTTGCCATCAGGAGGGCATTAAGCACCCTCACCAGGGCCGTCTCTGTACTATGCCCCACACAGAATCCAGATTGGAAAGGCTCATAAGCAGAGGAAGCCGCAAGATGTCTCTCCAGCTGAACAGCCACCACCTTTTCTACAACCTTCCTTAAAAATGGGAAGTTCAAAACAGGTCTGTAGTTGCTGAGGCAGTCCAGGTCCAAAAATATTTTTTTCAGGAGGGGTCTAACCAAAGCCTCTTTCAAGGCTAAAGAAAAGATCCCACTACTTAATAAACTCCAGACTACCTCAGCAACCACAGGACCAATCAGGTCAAAACATTCAACCAAAAGGCGAGTTGGGCCTATATCTAAAGCACAATCTGTCGGTCGCAGCTTAGAGATTATCTCTATGACCTCCTCAACCCCAATCAGCTCAAACTCATCCCAGACAGTAGAAGTGCCCCGACTCGACTCAGGCCAGACCCCTACTGCCCTTTTGAGAGGTGTTTGATGAGACCTCAGCTCTGATGGAGGACACTTTGTCAGTGAAAAACAGAGCCAGCTCCTTGGACCTTGTACTACAACCTGCACCTCCATCATGCAGACAGGCTGGGTGTAAAAGCCTGTCCACTGTACGGAAGAGCTCAGCTGGTCTGTTTCTCACTGTAGCAATCTCCCTAGACAAAAATTCCACCTTTTTCAGGAGATTGCCCCCTAATGGTCCATATAATGTGACCTCAGGGCCAATTTGTCCCTGACCAGACCAGATCTCCTCCAACACCTCTCTAACCTCCGACCCCTAGTCTTTAAGCCTCAGAGATTCTCATCATACCAGGAAGATCTCTGATGAGTAGACAGGGGTCAGACACACAAGGGTGTGATTGAGTCAAATGCCGCACCAACCACCACATTATAGGCCACTACTGCCTCCTCCGACCCAATCGCACAAGCTGCTCCAACGCTCAACAGGTCCAGCACAGCCACAAGGTCCTCTGAGGCTACTCCCCTTAACGATCAGTACTAGACCATCTCCATAGGGGCAGGACCATCTGGGAGGCCCTAAACGTGAACCCCACCATGCTATGATCTGACCGAACCACTGGATCCACACTAAGGTCCATAATATCTAATTCAGATGAAAAAAACAGGTCCAATGTGTGGCCACCCAAGTGCATCACTGTCATTACTTTTTGTGTCAGTCCTAGTGCCCCCATGCTCCTAAAAAGGTCTATTCCAAATTTTGACAGCCCCCCCATTGACCCAGGCATTGAAGCCCCCCAGGATCAACTACCTGGGGGACTCCAAAACCAGGCTCGTGACAAGCTCCTCAACTTCTAGTAAAAAATCCCCATCACTACCTGGGGGGGTGGTAGAGCAGGAGGGTACTGAAGCCTCGCCCGCACCCCTTCAGGCAGCCACACATTCAAAGGACCACATTGGACTCATAGACAGCACTGTGAGGTTCAAGCTAGATTTAAAACAAATGGTCACTCCCCTGCCCCTACAATCCTTCCTCAGGCTGTGTATCACAGAGTCCCCAGCTGGCACCGCCACCACCAAAACTGGGATGACATTTTCATCCAGCCAGGTCTCCGTGATGCAAGCCAGATTGACAGAAGATCTCAAGTCCGCTATTATTGCCATCTTGTTCCTTATCAATCTGGTATTGCACAGCACAGTCCAAGTAGAATGGGGTGGAGCAGCCAGACCAGCCCTCTGCCCACACTCTAAGGTGGAGCCCTTGGGTATGGGAACCAGACAAGGTGAACCCCGTACAAGCCCCCATTTTGCCCCAGGGCATCTCCTTGACCTCACCACCCAGATTCAAGGACATTCCAGCAGCCACTTTGGAGACACTGATGGGCCCCCACCCTCCGAGCTATCGCTAAAGCTCTACATCTAAAATAGGTTTCACCCAACAGTACTGGAAGCTCGAAGGGACAAAGGTCCTGGTGGTCATCACCTGAGTAGCTGCGTCTTATGGGCCCCAAACCCCAACACATCTTTCAATACAAAAACAAACCCACACCAAAAATTTCTCTCTCCTCAAATACTCACCCACCCCCATCAGCAGCTATACACCTTCTATATTACACAACCATACACCTTTAGCACACCTTATATCAACAACTTTCATACAATCACACAATTTAAATATAATAATTCTAATATCTCTAAAAATTTAATAAACAGGAACAGAAAGTTACTGAGTCTGAGTCCCAGAAAAAGTCCAGAAAATACCCAAAATTTCATAGACGTTATATATACTGGGAAGCTCTCACCTCCACATTCCAAATAGTTTAGGAACCAAAGATGCTCTCACCCTCTTAGCTCCCACTAAAACCTTTAACTTTCCAATATTCAGTCTATTGAAGAAAAACCGCCAGCATCCCAAGGAGGAATTTAAAGCCAGAACACATCACAAGTCCCAGATAGTGACAGTCAAACTTACATTCCTGGGGATAAACGCTCACCAGACAAAAGGAATCTCCTTCTTAAAGGTCCTCCATACCATCGCTCACCAGACAAAAAGAATCCAAAAGGACCTCTGTACAAACGCTCACCATACAAAGAATCCTCTTCCAAGGTCCTCTGTACAACAGCTCCTCAGTTTCCAGCACAGTTTGATCCACCCTGTCCCACACAGCAGCCCAAGGACTCCCCCATGACAATGGCCACCCTTCAACAGCCACCCTGCTGGATCCTTCCCTCAGATGCCTCCACCCTCCAGTGGTCGCCCCCTCAGGATACCCCCTGGACCACACCTGTAACCCAGAAAGCGAATCCCACTGGCTGCACCATCAGTATGGCAGATCCCCCTCCTTGCCCTGCCCGAATGCAACATCGCCGATAGTCTCGATGAGTCTCTGGTGGCCCAGTGGCCCCCCCACCCACTCAGGCACCCTCACTCCACCCAGCATGTAGGGAATGCCAGCAGGCAGCTCAATCCACCCGCATACCACCATGGCTGCCCACCAACAGAGCTGTCTGTGAATGACAGCTATTGTACACCGTAAGCCCATTGGTGGACCCTGTTGACCAATGGGCTTGCAGTGTGTACTGTATTCTGTCATTCACAAAATTCTGAATGACAGTGTACAGTACACACTGCAAGCCCATTAGTCAACAGGATCCACCAGTGGGCATACAGTGTAAAATAGCTACCAATCATAGACAGTTCTGTCTGCAGGCAGCTGTGGTGGTATGCAGGTGGGTTCAGCTGCCCGCCGGCATTCCCTACATGCTAGGACAGGGGAGCGGGGTGGGGGTGTCTGAGTGGGTAGGGGTGGGGGGGTCACTGGACCACCAGGATGGAGTTGAACAACAGGACCGTGAGCCACTTGGGCCAGGGGGATCCATTGGTGCCTCTGTACTGCCACTATGTGCAGCATGCTTGCAGGGTATCAGGCCGGGTGGGGTGGAGGTTCCACACATCTCAGTACTGCCACTGTGTGTGGCTTCCACTGGGAGACACTGGACAGGGAGAGGCATGCTGGTGGTTTTACCATGCTACAGCACTGTGTGGCTTACAGCAGGAGTATCGGGCATGGAGGGGTATCAACTGGGCAGCCAAGGGTGTTGCCGTGTTGTCGAGCGTATCTGACAGGGCAGCAGGCGGGGGGGTACATACTGGATGCATGCAGTACAGCAGCCTACCTGTGGGTGGCAGGCAACATAAGTCTACTTGCTGTAGACTTATCTCTGGGAGGTACATCTCTGGACTTGCCCTGGAGTTGTACCTCCTGGTTGGGCTGTGAATGGGGCTGTGCACCATATGCATGGGAACACCCCTTCACATCCCCTTCAAATGTGCCACATATCATTATGGGTGATATGTGATACATCGGGGATGTGCCGGCACATCACCCCCCCGCCAGAATTGCACCAGTACGCAATTCAGGGATGTGACGGCGTATCTCAGATGCGCTGAGCACATCCCCTTTGTGAATCCTGCACATTGAGTTTTATTTGTAATAGCCTGTTCTCAGTTTTAGAAAGTGTGTCCTCCTTCAATGGATGTCTCCTTTTAATATTAACAGAACTCTCCAGCATAGTATTCCCCCATAACCTGAAAAGAAAACATACGCATACCAATAAACATTCAAATATAAAACAAAAGTTTTGCAGCTCGTAAGAACTGCTTATTTCAATTGTACTTTGCTTCAAAATGTATCCCCCCCCCCCAACAAGTCAGCAAAACATCAAATTATTTCTTTTACATTTTCTACACCAGGCTTAGTGGAATATTTGCAGCAGTCTCTTCTGAAGATCTTTTAATGCTTCCTGCGGGCTTTCATACATATGTCTTGTACCTTCGATAATATCTCTTAGTTTTTCTGGAAACATATTGGTTGCTCTGATATTATTCGTTCACAGTTTACTCTTAATAAAGTTATATTTTTTCTGTTCTTGTACCAGTTCTTGAGATAAATCGTTATAAATTGATATATTTAAGAACATTAGTTGTATTTTATTCTTTTTATACACTGCTGCCATTAATGTATCTTTGTCTCCTGATCTTAAGAACTTGAGAATGACTGGTCTCAGAGGTGCTGCTTTGTCAGTTCTTGTTCTAAGCCCACTGTGGACTCGGTCAATATCAAAATTGTTTTCACTGGGATCTGTTTCCAAACAGGCCACTGCTATTTGTGTAAATGTATTGTGAAAGCTTCTTGTACTGTCCCATGACTCTGGCACTCCCAGTATCCATATGTTTTTTTTTTTATCTAGCCCACGTCTTAAAATCAAGTATTTTAGTTATTAAATTATTGTTGGATCTTCTAAATAGTTAAGTGGTCATTCCATAAGTTTATTCATTTCAGTAAATTGGTTAACCGTTTGCTGCAGCTGTTGCCTTCCTATTGTCAGTTCAACATTTTTTTCGATTAAATTTTGTGTATATGTAAAATGCATTTCAAACTTATCTTGCAATCCCACAAGTTGTTGTATTTTTTTGTGATAGGGTATTGATTTTTGATAAACTGTTTACCCAGCTTCTTCTACATTGCTTTTCTCTATGAATGACTTTTGACAAATTATTGTTTGTGGGTCATTGTTGGTTTCTTGCAGTTTTTTATTCAAAAATACACTTTTTTTCTTTTATGAGTTTTTATGTTCTAGTTATGTTTTCATTCATTGTTGTAAATTCCTGATTTTTAGTACTAGTGCTTAACTGAATGTTTGTTTGTGGACAATAAGTATTATTTAGGGCATTTTCAGTGATTTTCTCACCTTGTTGCTGAGATAGATTGTTGGTTTTCCCAGTAGCGACTTCTATAATCTCCACTTCATAATTCAGCATGGTTTCTTTCTTGTTAGGTATGCTTCTGTTGGTTATCCCATCGGTCTTCATGATATTCTCCTCTACTTGCAGTGGACTCCACGTCAGCAGGTGTTTCGCCCCATCTCTGCTCTTCTACTTTTGTTTGCCAGATTGAGTACAAGAAAACAACGCTTTTTCCTTCAGCCTAGAAAACTCATTTCTTTCAGTATCAGTTGAATCAGTTCTTTGAATGACCTGTTTTTGCTTGTTACTATTGCCTTTCTGTATTGGGTTCATACCTTCTGATCCATTTAAGTTTTTTATCTTGCATTTGATTCAGTTCCAGGATGCCAAGTTTTTCAAATGGGCTAGGTGTAGCCAGCTACTTTATCTTTGTTGACTGTTTCTCCAATTATAAAAAGACAGGTAAGAGGTGAGTAGAAACACCTACAGCCTCCAGTAAAGCATCAAATGCTGCTGCTGTGGTACTTTTGTTTTTGTTATTAATGAATTTGACTTTTTTGTCAGCATTGATTTAGGACATTTATTTTTTAGAGTAGATGCCAAATTTCATGTGTCTTTTTTAGGAATTATTATCCCAAAATTCAGCATGGATTTTTTTATCTTTCTTCGGAAGCTCTTCTTTGGATGTAGTCGGTTCAGTTCCACAAAACATCCCAGAACAAGATCATAACTTGCAGAGTGTGGTTACATACCACTGGGGGGGAGTTCAGCAGCTTCTAGCTCACAGGGCTGATCCTTAGGATAGCCATGCAGCCCCTCCTCCTTTCTTCAGCATTTCATCACAAATAGATATGCACTGTATATCAGTTTGACATTTTCTATGGCTCAATAAATCTATACATGTCACCCTACATTACTTTATTTTACAGTTCCTCATATCACTTTAGCACTGTCAGTTAGAATATCTTTCAACAAGCAAAATGAAGGCCCAGTGGTGCTGAGGGTTGAGGCACTGGATGCCACACCTCGTGCCATGCCAGCGACCCGGGTTCGGGAATGAGCCCGGGTGCTGGGGGTCAGAAAGGGAGGGAGCAGGATCGAGCATCCAGTGGACAGCTCTCCTCTCCCTGGGGTGGGTCCAGGGTCTTCCTGGCACAGTAGAGACCCCCAGTGGAGACTGGAGTTACTACTGGCTCGGGGACAACATCGGGGATAAGCACGGTGGACTCCTATGGATTGCTGTGTTGGCGTCATTGCACGGCTGTGCTCAGGGAAAAGAAATCAAGGAACCCCCTTGATCCATCGATAGGAGAAGGCTCCACCTATGATCTGGCTCACTCCCACCATTGGACTCACCATCCATGGAAACCCCCCACTCCAGTCCAGTGCTTTGGATTCTAGATAGAGCACCAGGGTGGGCGGCCCAACCCCATAGGACTCAGAGCCGGGGAATTACTGGGCTGGAATTGCCTGACTCTAGTGAGTTTCACACTGGGAGGTAGAGCCTGTCACGAGGTGGCAGCTGGAGAGTGTTTCAAGGGACAATCGGGGCACATAAACATAAAATTAAAAAAAAACAAGCAAAATGAAAAAGAAAATGTACTTTAGATATAGGAAGTAACATCTGATTACTTTTGACAATTAATATGCATTTCAGTCCATGCATTAGCTCTTTAATACACTTAGTAAGCAACTCTAGTAAGGAGAATAGACTTCTAAAATGGATGGAGATGTGCATGTTGAGTCAAATTCATATTGTAGTACATACGAACATATGAAGAATGCCAGAAGATACAGGCCTGATGGTCTGTCTGGTCTGCTTGAGTGTGCAACTAGCAGTCTGTTACACTACAGCTGCTCCTCCCCCACCCACATATCCAATTTCATGCCCATACTAGCTGTTATCCCCCCCCGTGCCTCATTGGCGACCTTCTTCCTGACTTTGTCCCATCTCCACTTAAAACTGCCTACCATCTTCAAGGATACCACCTCCTCAGGCAATGCATTCCACCCTGTCACCATTCTCTCCATGAAATAGTGCTTTCTCATATCCCTTACTGAATATACCACCCTCCAACTTTAGAATGTGCTCCCAGTGCCCCCCCATTTTACAATTTCCTCTGTACCATCTTTATTTATGACTTCCATATGTTTGAAGGTTTCTATCATGTCCCTTCTATCCCTTCATTCCTCCAAGGAGTACATGTTGAGATCTCTCAGTCTTTCCTGATATTGTTTGTCTTCCATACTGAGGATCATCCTAGTTGTTCTGTGTTGGACTCCCTCCAGCAATTTAACATATTTCTTTAAGTAGGGGTGCCAGAACTGCAATCAGCACTCCAGGTGCATCCTTAGCAATGACCTGCACAGTGGCAGGATGACCTCCCTTCTCCTGGACATGTTTCCTTTGGCAATACACCCCAGCATCTTTTTAGCCTTAGCTGCCACTTTTCTGCATTGCACTGAAAGATTCATTTGCCATGTTATTGTCACCCTAAGATCTTTTTCCTCCTCTGTAGTGGATAACTGTACCCCCCCCAATTGAAAATGATTCCATGGGTTTCTTGCTCCAAAGTGCATGACTTTGCACGTCTTTGCATTGAATCCCAGCTGCTATGTTTCTAACCAGTGCTTGAGTCTAGCCAGATTATCCTGTAGCCCCTGCCACCCCTCTGTGTCATTCACCACAGCACCTACTTTGTGTCATCTACAAAAAGGTTGATCTTATTCTTCATCCCATGTGAGATGTTGGCAGTGAAAGTGGCCAATGACACTGGACCCAGTACCAAGCCTTGTGGTACCCCACTGGTTACAGATCTTGAGCTGAGAGTTCCCCCTGTACTACTACCCTCTGCTTCCTGTCATTTAGCCAGTTCCTGATCCACTCCACCATTTTCTCCCCTGTTCCCTGGTATCTCAACTTGCTAATCAGTCTCCTACATGGCACTGAATCAAAGGCCTTGCTGAAGTCTACATACAAGATATCCACTGCTTGGCCCTAGTCACTCAGTCATATAAGTCTACCAGGTTGGTCTGACAAGATCTTCCTGCGACAAACCCATGCTGTCTGCTGTTCTGGAGATCATTCACCTCCAGAAAGATTACTAGCCTTTCCTTAAGGATAGTCTCCATTAGCTCCCCCACAATAGATGTAAGGCTGACTGGTCTATAGTTACCTGGTTCATCCTTGGGACTACCGTTGGGAGGTACACCATGTGCACCATCCTCCAGTCCTGGGAGATGCACCCAGTTCCCAGTGAGATATTAAATAAGTCTGCTAGTGGCCCTGCCAGGACCTCTGCCAACTCCTTCAAAACCATGTGGTGTATGCCATCTGGGCCAGGTGCCTTATCTACCGGCAGGGCTTTTAGGCCTTACATTACCCTGCTTGCTGGGATTTCTCCATCTGTTAACCCTGCCCCCCCATGCCCACCACCCCATCCCATGAAGCATTGGCCCAATCTTTTCCCTGGTAAACACAGAATAGAAGTAGTCATTGGGGCCTATGCACATATGTGTGGAGTGCCAATGTGCTGTGTGTCTGTGGTTTGTAACCAGCCCACACCCATTGCACCCTCCCCCCATATGGGATGCACAAACTGGGGCTTGCAGCCCCTATGCAACCGATACCCCAGTGCAGACTGCAACATGCCAGGGGCAGGTAGTGGGTATGCCAGCACTATGCGCCATGCACAAAGGAGTGAAGGAGTGTAGTGCTACTCATGGGGGTGTGGAGGAGGGTGCAGGTTATGACAGGGGGGACCTTAACTCCAGTACACACCATGCGCACAAGGGACCACTGCCTGATCCAGGTGGATAGCTATCATCCCCCACCAACAGGACCCCAGCACCCAGCTGGGATCAAGGGGTGGTGGGGAGACTACTCTGGGGACGGGGCATAGAGGTGTGTGTGGGGGGTCTACCCCATTGGGGACAAGGCCTGGAGGTCTCGGGGGTATTTCTACAGTGGGGAGTTGCAGCAATGTGTGCGTCACCATGGGGTTGGGGAACCGCTGTCTGGTGGGGGTGGAGGCATACTGGAGGGGGTGAGGACCTACTGCAGAGGGCCATCTGTGCACTGTGAGGGCTCTGCATACCATGGGCTGGGCTAAGGGGCATGGTGGATGATGGGACATGGCTGTGTGGGTCCCAGTGCAAGTGGGTGGTATTCACACACCCAGACCTGTGCCATCAGGCACAAGGGATGTGCTCTGGGACCCAGACCGGGCATCCCATTGGATGTCTGCATGGGTCTGCAACTCCGACCCCAGTAACTCTGCATGGACCTGCACTCCAAGGGGTAGGCCTGCAGACAGGTGGCAGCCATTGGTGAATATTGGCCGGTGCACACCTATCTACATGTGCAGAGCTACGCAGGTGGGTTACGCACCTTCAGCACGTACTTCCTACCTTTTCATGCATTGGCCCCTATTGAGCACTTCTGCCTGGTCTGCCCCTTTTTCCACACACCCATCATTTTTCTTGATTCTAACAATTTGATCTTTGCAGCTCCTCCTCTTCCTAATGTAATTAAAGAAATTATTTTCTCCCTCTCTGATACATTGTGCCAGCCTCAACTCCTTTGATGCCTTGGCTGCCCTGACCACTCTGCTCACTTCACTTGATTTCTTCGTGTACTCCTTCCAGTTCTCCCCCCATTTGGATCTCATAAATCTTCCGAAGGCTGCTCTCTTATCCCTCACCTTTTCTAACACTTCCCTTCTTAACCAGCTTGGCTTCCTGGACCTGACTTTTTTACTTTGGATCTTTGTACATGAGCTAGTGGCCTCTGCAAAGCAGAGCTTGATAATTTCCCATTTCTGGTTAGCATCCATGTGTGAGTGGATGCTGGCAAGGTGCTCTGCTGCTGTGTCCCTCATCCTGCCAAAGTCTGCCCTCCTGAAGTCCAACATCTTTGTCCTGGTACTGGCAGCCTCCTTACCCATACTGTGTGAGAACCACGCAATGGGGTGGTCACTCCCTACCAGCGGATCCTCCACCCCCAGTTCACTGACAAGCTCTCCATTTGTCAGCACGAGGTCCAAAATGTTACCTTCACTGGTTGGCTCCCTTGCCATCGGCACCAGGAAGCTGTCCTGGAGCACCCACAGGAGGACCTGTTCCATGGTGCTTGAGGTGGCTGGGTGCTCCAATCTACCCCAGGCATATTGACTCTGTCAGTTAGGGGGATGTGCAGCTACCAAATGCAATCTGCACCATAAGAATTTACATGAAATGTATTTTTTTGAAAATACAAAGATTATCCCATGAAAACCTGAAACATGCCACTCCTGCCCTTCAAAGTTGGTAAAAGGAACAAAACAACATCTACTTTCCAATTCAGAGCTAACAGTTGCAATTCAGTTGAAAGCAAAAATTCAGTAAGAGTCTCAATTACAAGGTACAGTGTATAAATTTGCAACTACCTCCAAATTCCTGACTGATCCCAAGCAAATGGTGTACTCACTCAATTACTGGTTCATGTCTCAGAGAGGAAGTTACTGTATTTACTGGGTCATGCAGTATAAACCATGTTAATGAGATCAGTGGTTAACCAAACAAAACCGGATTTCATGAAAGCAGCATTCCATGAGGTTTTTAACTTAATTTGTAATTATTTACTATACATGTATCACATACAGCACAAATATTGGGCCCTATGCATGAAGAGGTTGAGTATGCACCTGATAAAGGCTGGCTGGCCTGATGCATGGCTATGTAGCTTTGCATTTGAGGATGGTCTAGCCATGGGGATGGACAAAGGACTTCCAATGGGAAGCCCAGATACACTGGAATGTGGTTGACCTGCCCCATGGGAGCAGGGGACCATGGGTATGGCAGTCTGTGTAAGGGGTCCTGTATCCCAGTAACAAAGATGTAATGTACTTCTCTTAAACATAGAAACATAGAATTTGATGGCAGATAAGGACAGCTTGGCCCACCAAGTCTACCCATTTTCCTACCTGATGGATAAGCTGCAGATTCTAGTTAATCAGCAGCTTACTTCCTCCTACCCCCCACTAGAATTGCCTTATGTCTGTCCCATGCATTCTTGAATTCTCTCACTGTTCCTGACTCTACAACCTCCTCACACCTTGCCTCCCCTCAGCCTTGCTTCTGTGCCTAAGTTATCCCACCTTGGCATCCAGGTTATTCCCTTGTCCCTTCCTGCCTCTCTCTTGCTCTACCCTGTTGTGTCTTCCCTGCTCTGCTGTGTTTCAGCTCTGAGCTGTTTCACTCCCACGTCAACTGTGATCCAGTGTTATTGAATTCTCTGCCTCTGTACCAGCATCGACTGTTTTATCTGTAAAACCAACCGTATGAACTTTAACAATCTCTGCCCTTGCACCTTGATTATCTATTGTAAATCGCTACCTCTGTACTTGCTTATTCTACAGTATATAATTTTGCAAATACTGTACATGCATCTTGTATTTTGTATGTGTATTGTGTCCTACAGACTATTGTAAAGTGCTATTGTGCATTTATCTGTTGCTGTTATGTATTGCTTCTCTGTACCTCTCCTTTTAACCTCCATGGGTCACCCCTGAAAAAGGGACATTCTGTCTCAGTGGGCCTACCCAGTTACCAAAATTCAAATAAATAGATAAATAGTAACAAGGATGTAATGTTAAAATTCAAAAACAAAAATAAATGCCACAATCTACATCCTCACCCCATCCCTTCCTGGCACATAGCAGGGCTGAATTTTATAACTTGGAGCCCTTCAAGACCCCTATTATTCTTGCCAGGGATGACGCACCTCAGTTATGGAAGCTCTCTGGCTGGTGTAATGCCCCCCCCCCATTAGAGGGCTGGCAGTGCACAAGTACTTTAATACATGCCACACTCTGCCAGCCCACCCTCTGATATTCTCTGTCGCTTCCCCAACCCTGATGAGCTGCACAGATGCACATGTTCAAGTTAAGTCAAAACCAGGCAGGGACATGTGGTGGGAAGGGTTGTTAGTACATCTGAAGGTGTCTATAGGGCACCCAGGTTGAGTGTAATGTGGTCCTACTCAATATGTATCATAGTGTGTAGGGCTAACATTTAATAGTGCATGGGACCTATTATTTTATTATAGTATGTAAACCAAGTTCTTTTCAATCATTCTTGTAATTTTCTATTTCCCTGATATTAATGCTTATTGAACATTTCACATGTATTTCTTGCTTTTCTTGGCTGTTGATAGAGTTACTAAATTATTAAAAATAAATAGCCATGAATTATTGACTCTGCCAACTGTTTTTCAATATTAATGGTTACTCTGGGAATGAGTTAACTAAATTTACATAGCTAATTTGCATATCACTGTGCAGCATTTCCCACTACAACAATTATGTAAATAGAGTGTACAAACCAGAGAAAATGACAAATAAATATTCCCATACAAGTGAAAGTCCTTAAATAAAAATATATTAAAGGATGTTTCCTGCTGTGAAGTTACTCTGGTGACCTTTGATAAGGTCATGGCTTTCTTCAACTCGCATCTAAGAAAATTCCACAGAAGTCAGTGCATACCAAAATTAACAGGTAAATTAGTCATGCTTAACATATTTATATGAAGGAATTATCCACAGCAACACAGTTAAAGTTTTGTCAGGCACACTGGTTTCCTCAGCTACAGTACAGTAATCGCTAATATGATCACAATAATGTCACCTCTTTTATTTTGCTGTATTAATTAAAGTTTACTTAAAGAAATAAATGTTTTATTTCACAAGAAAGCATTATAGGGGGATATCCTTGTATGCAGCCCCACACCTTCAACAAAATGTACTATGAAGTCTGGTACATGCAAATATGGGATGCACACCAGGCCCCAAAATGACACACAGGCCAGGATGCTTTAATCCTGGCTGGTCCAATGTTCAGACACCTAATTCCATGCATGGGTAGTGGCCAGCCAGGGGAATGGATTTGGGTAGGACACATGGCTTCCAGTTGGAAGTCCAGGCCAGTCCTGGAGTGGTTCTCCTAATCCATGCAGAAGTAGCAGATCATGGGAAATGGCATTCGGCATAAGGCTTCCTATATCCCAGGAACAAGGGTTTTTTTTTCTTCCATTTAGAAACAAATCTGACTGTCATGGTTAGTATCCTCACCCCGACCATCTGAAGCAAGGAGAAGGGTTGGACTCCATAGCTATGGACCCATTCCGGAGACTCATTATTAATGTTTTTGTGTCTGCATTTGAAGTAGGAAAGGAACAAAATGGAGCTGTGCAGATGCAGTTAACCAGGATGATACAGGGACAGCAGAAGAGGACATGTTCATATTGGATGCAAGAATGGGAAGGGGGACATGATTGAGGCAAGCAAATGCTGCTACAAGGCAAATAAAGTGGATAGCAGGGAACTGTTCAGAATGAGTGGTAACACAAACTCCAGGACAAACTACATGAAGCCTGTGTGGGGCAAATTTAGGAGGGATGCCAGGGATTGCTTCCAAGGAGTGCTTCTTCATGAAAAAGTTAGTAAAGAGGTGGAATAATCTGAGGAAAGAGGATGGTCATGTGAAATCAGTGGTGGAATTTATACATGGGTAGGACAGATATAAGGACTTGGTAAAGAAGATCATATCAAGACAGGACGTGGATGGGGGATTGAAGAGCCACTAGGGCTCTCTCATTCAACATCACATGTTGTAGGTAGAAATGAGAAGACACATGGGCCTTTACTTACTGACAGATTCTAATTTTCTTTGTAATGCCAGTGGGGTGCATAGAAGTGTTGTAGCTAGTGTACTGGAACCCCACTGATAGGGGGGCTGGCAGAGTACAATTGCCATAGTGCATGCCATTCTCTGCAAGACTAACCCCTGATAAGCTACATTCCCACTCCATCCCTCACCCGATGAGCAGATGTGTGTATACAAGTATGGTTAGAGCTTCAGGGTACTTGCGGTGGGGGTGGGATGTCAGCACATCCATGGAGTTCAAAGGATACACAGGATGTGCGTAACTCAACTTTATGCACTACATATTGTGGATCATAGGGCCAAATGCTAATAGTGCATAAGACACCTAATATGTGGTGCTGTCCATGATCTGTGCATTAAGTGTCAGTTTAAAATTTGTACTTATATCCATTAGTGGAGTTTGCTTTTTAATCTGATTGATCCTGTGATGATCCCCCCTTTTCCCCTATAGACCATTCAGTAAACAAAAGCTACTTCTGCACCATTTCAGAATCCTTGACAGCTGACATCTAGAATATAGAACAGCTGCTGGACATTTAATTTTATTCAATTTAATCTAATTTAATTCACTGTTAATCAGGTAAGGCCCACTTGGCAGAAGTGCCTGTTTTCAGTGGTGACCTGGAAGCACTGAGGAGGTTAAGTGACTTGTTTAGAGTCACACAATATGCAGTAGAGGCTGTGAGAATCAAACCCAGGAATGCTGGAGGTACCATGCACATTCGCAGCTCACTACTCTAACCTCTAGGCTATACTGATTGCCCTAAAGAGGTCCAGGAGCCCTCAAATACTCTGAACCATTGGTTACTGGCACCAAGCTACTTCAAAAGCTAAACAGAGGCACTATTACCTGTACTTCACTTCAGAAGTAGGGTAAGATTAGTGGAGGTGTTGTTTACCTACAATTTGCCCACCAAATCCCCCTATTGTGAAAACCGAGCGAAACCTCCATGAAGTGGACATTTCTCAAAGTGTCATGAAAATAAGCATTCTTGCATGCATCTCATGAAGGAGACTATCCTTGTATATTGTGGAAATTTGTTTTTCCTGCTGAGACCCCCAATTCACTGCCTGTGAACTCTGCCCCACTTTGCCACCCCATCCCCAGGCTTACCCCACTGGGCAGTGCTGCCAGACGGGCACCCCCTCCCAACAGAAATGAAATGTCAAGCACTGGCATACCCCACAGGGCAGGGCCATGGGAGTGGGACCCCCCCAGCAGAAGTGAAAGGGCAACGTGAGCAACCATGGAGGGAGGCCTCATTCTGGGGGACCAGCATTTTTGAATGCTGGAAACCCACAATGGGAGGCATGGCATACAATGACATAGCAGAGCCGAAGCTCCAATGTCCGACTTGCCTCCCCACAATGTACTAAAGCGCTGGCTTGCTATGACCCCTGGCCTCTGCCAGAGGTTAATCACTTGCCAGATGCTCTTCATGACCCTTCTTACCCCATAGGAGGAGAGCAGTCCATAGGACGCTCACTCTTCCCCCCCCACTGGCTGGCCTTCTGATGTCTCAAGTCCTGATTTGAATCCAGAGCGCCAGCCCCGTGCCAGAGGGCCAACCTACTGTGGAAATTATTTGAGAAATTACAAATCCATAAGGGCAAGAAATGAGCCTGTCAGTGTATCTGGAAGTTTTGAGCTACAGTACTTGTAGTGCAGGTGGATCTCCCACAGTGGCTGATCCCCATGTATGATATCCACCACAAGGGACTCTAACATGCCACATTAGCGACACGAGGGAGGGTGTAAGATTAGCCATATATAACCACATCTTCTCAGGCACATAAGTGAAAATTTAAAAATTTACTCTTAAGGCTAGATTTTAAAATGTCCTACCATTGGCACAAGTCCTGATGTTAGTGTGTGCCTATGGTGGGGCATATGCAGCAAAACATTCTGTTGTTATTTGCAGATATTTTGCTCCATTTATGGCAACTGACACTGATTTACTGCAAATTAATAATAATGATTGCATCATATATTAATGCAAGCATCATTATTTGGCACCCAGTCTGCTACACACCACAGCAGTTACACATGATATTAAGACCACCATTCATGCGGTCTAAAATGTAGGTGCAAGCACTGGGGGTGTGGGTTGATCATGCTGCAAGTTTTACTTCATGGTGTTCTTTGGTGACCATGAGAAATCCTTATCCTATTCCTGCAAATTTGCCAGGGCAATCTCTAATGATTACCCTGCCACAGATAAAATTGAGAACATGGTGCCATATAAGACTTCTGTTGTGCATGAGGGGGAGAACATTCTGCCAGTAGAATTCAGAAAAAAGTTTGTATTTCTGTATTACACAACATATAAACATTCCATCTTTTAAACATAAGGAAAGACAGTTGGAAGGGTTTACTTTTTAGTAGTTACTTTTGTTAAAAGGAAATAAATCTGTTTTTTTAATAAAAATGTTGACATTTTTGTTTTTTAATAAATTGTTTTTCAGTTTACACATTTTATAAGTACAAGGCTGTATACAACATTGGTTGTCTGTGGTTAATGCACGTCCAGATTCTAAAAGCACTCTGCACAAGCATCTCATGCTTTATTATGCACCTGAACATGCATTCACCCCAGGCAACGAATGGCCTGTCATGTGTAATTGCTTACTTTGTATACTGTATATGTTCCCTGGTAGTCTTGTAGCCCCCCTCCACTCATGATTTAGAAAAATATATATTCTCTTGTAGCCCAGTGTACTTCTTCCTGATCCCTGTGATTACCTTCCCACATGTCCCATTTAACCTTGTGTTGACGGACGGTATTTACCCTCTGCTCACCTCCGCTGCTGGAGGCCATCTTACACAAGTATGTTCCCTTACATAAGTAAAATAATTTTATTGATAATGTATTCACACAAGTACACTATTAATAAAGTTAGTTCAATAATGCAAGTGGGTATACTTGCATGAGACAGTGGGCAGTGGTGAAGGTGAGTGGATGGTGAATACTGACCACCATCTCTATGTTGGATGGGAGAGTTGGTGAGGTAATTATGGGGAACAGGACGTGGATGGGCCACTGGACTGCCAGGAAAAAACTTCTTTTTTAAATTAGGAGCAGAAAATCCAGGAGGGGGAGAAGCATAATGGAACATACCAGGGGTGCTCAGAAATGGGGGAACTGGTTCCATTTAAAAAAATAAAAGCACCAATGGACATAGGGGCTGCAAAATGTATAGTATAGTCAGATGGGTTGGCAACTGGCTTGCAGACAGGAGTCAGGGGGTGGAGTTAAATGGGCTGAGGTCAATCCTGGGTGAAGTTACTATTAGGGTTCCACAGGGAACTGTGTTGAGCCATGTTCTCTTTAACATATTCATCAATGACATTAGCAATGGTAGCCAGGGTAAACTAGCCCTGTTTGCAGACAGCACCAAGCTTGGAGGGCAGGTGGACTCTCCTGAAGGGGATAGGGAACTACAAGAAGACCTCCAAAAAATGAAAAGGTGGTAAAATCTATGGCAGCTGAAATTGAGCACAAAAAAGTGCAAAGTGATGCATCTCAGTAAAGAGGACACAGGGAAAGAATATTGGCTCAATGGGGTTAAACTGAGCACTTTGCAGGAAGAGAGGGACCTGGGGGTCATTATTGAGGACACCATAAAGCAGATGAGACAATGTAATAAAGCATAAATCAGGGTGAACAAAACGTTGGGCTGCATAGGCAGGGGGATTGATAGCAGGAAGAGGGAAATTGTCATCCTGCTCCACAGATCACTGGTTAGACCACACCTAGAGTACTCTGTTCAGTTTTGAAGGCTGCACGTAAAGAACAATAGGGACAGGTTGGAATCAGTGCAGAGGAGGGAGACAAAGATGATCCAGGGTCTGCAGGGACTCCTCAATGAGGAATGGCTAGCAGCAATGAATATGTACTCACTGGAAACCAGGAGGGAGAGGGGCAACATAACAGAAACATTCAATATTCTAAGATGCATAAATGAGGCTGGCCCATTAGCACAGCAGTAGCACTACCTCCTGTGGTGCTGATGACCCAGGGTCAGGAGCAACTCTGGAGTCAGAGGGTTGGCCAGGGGGAGGAGGATCGAGAATCCCATGGATAACTATCCTCCTCCAGGAGGGAGGGCGGGGAACTTTGGCCGATGCTGTACTGACCACTGGTGATGGCTGGGCATCATTGCACTAGTCAACACAGTGTGGGGATAGTGAGGGCAGCCACCCCATGTACGGTGTACGGCAGCATGTGTGGCACCACCATTAGTGGCATTGCACGCCCTCTCCAGGTGGAAAAAAAATCAACCCAGAAAACTACAATCTTCCAGTGCTCTTGATGAACGGTATCTGTTGGCTCCATACCAGATGGATCCCTGCTGCTCTCCCTCGGTCTGGTCTCAGCCTTCTGCAGCCTGTGATGTTCACCCATTATGATGTGGCCTAGAGAAAGGAAGGGGTTGAGCACAGGAGCTGTGGCTGGTGCAGTGCTGCCGATGCCAGCCAGGTGGAGGTACCATAGGTACAACCCCCCTGCCGAGTAGGTACTAAAGAAATTAAGAAAAAAAGGCATAAACAATGTGCTGGACACCAAGGGAGCTTTTTCATAAGGTCACTAACACAACAACTAGAGGACATGAATGGAAGCTGGGTGGGGGGGAGTTTCAGGAGGGACCTAAGGAAATGCTATTTCACAGAAAGAGTAGTGGAGCCATGGAATTGTCTGCTGGTAAAGGTGGTTGGGGCAGAGACTGTGAAAAGTTTTAAGCATAGGTGGGACAGAGCTAAAGCACAACTTCAAGACAATGAAGCAAGTATACAGTAATTTAGGGTGGTGAGTAGAGCCCCCCCCCGGACAATTGCTAGACCCTGGGAATCTCATGGGCAGACTCCATGGACCCTGGGTCTCCTTCTGCCATTGCTTTTCTATGTTTCTAATGGTACTGAGCAATTCTGGAGAATTGTAATTTTTGTAATTGAAATATGTAATTTTTGTATAGTAAAACACACATATACATGCTAATGTATATGCAGATGCTGTACAGAACAGACACATGCATGCAAGCAAAAACATGTACCTCACAGAGTAAACAAATATACCCACACAGTCTACAAACTCTGAACTTGTAACCTGATCACTTCCTGCACTAAAGCCTCTGAAGTCAATATGTTCTTTAGTAAAAAAGAAAGAGGTCTCATTAACTATGAATGATAAGTCCCCATTACAGTCTTATGGTTGATTGATCTCAATAGAGTGAGACAGTTACATGTTCCATGTCCTTTGTTATAGGGTAACCAACAGTTCCATGGTATAAAAACTTACTTCAAACCCTGACGGTCATATCACTGTCATCAGCAGTGTGCTTCTGCTCCTGCTTCTTCACTTTCTTCAGTATCTTGTCTTTGTTCTTTGTGAGTCTTTCCCTACATATGTCTTCATCTGGGAAGGAACCAGGAAGAACAAAGTAAGATACTGAACAAAGAGAACAGGGGAAAGTCAGGAAGTGCAGGCACAACACGAGAAAAAGGATTACGAAGAGGCAAAAAGAAAGACAAAGAACAGATACAACAAACCCCCATGCATTTCAGAAGCAACAAATAGTGTACAGTCTATCAAACCATACACTTACAGAGGAAGAGTTAGATGTATTGAATAAAAGGTTAACATTTAGCCCTCACACTAAAATCAGCACTTTCAAAATGCAACTAGATTTGCAGATATTTTATAGAAGAATAAGACTGATATCCCCTCCAGGGAGACCTATTATTGCAGGACAGGATCTTTAATAGACACACTATTAAAGCATATAGCTAACAACGTTGTGACATTTTGCGTCTGATGAAAGGGTCTTCCCGAAATGTCACCACATTGTTTGCTTTGTCGGCATGTAGGTCCAGCGGTCAGTTTCTCTGCTCACAGTGCCACAGGTGTTTACTATGCTGTTGCGGTTTCGTGTTCTCTCTGATTGGTTACAAAAAATTAAAACAAATAATCCAACAGAGATGGGGACAAGAGGAATGAAAGAAATTCTAAGTAAAGCATTTGAGGATGGGCATGTTTCACAGTGGGAGAAAACAGTACTCATCTATCCTGCCCCTGTGGCACCAGTGTTTTATATGCTCCCTAAACTACATAAGGATGACAAAACCCTCCAGGGAGACCTGTTATTGCAGGACTAGGATCTTTAATGGACACACTATTAATGCATATAGAACATCCTATACATGACATATCAGCACTAACAGAAAGCTATATTCAGGATTCCATGCATATCAGACATATGGTAGAATAATGCCAGAAATATGAATATGACAGACATATTTTGAGACACTAGATGTAAAGGACTTGTATCCCTGCATCCCTCATGAAGATGGTATCCACACACTAGGAAATTACTTAAGGCTTAGGACAAAATGTAAACCATTAAATGGATTTGTGTTAAAACTGGCAACAGTGGAACTATATAATTTTTTTAAATTTGAAAATGTATTCTATCTGAAAATCAATGGCATGTCTATGGTTCAAGTATGGCCCCTATCTATGCCAATTTGGTTATGCCAGTATTTGAGAACTGCTTTGTTATGAATCCACTTTACAACAGATTTCACAAGAAAATGATAAAATTTACATGTTTATTTGATGATGTGCTATTGCTGTGGGGGGCCGGGGACAGTGAACCAGAACTACAACAGCTTTATGAGTACCTGAATGAGACAAGAGTATTTGAAATTTGTCCTCAGCTTTAAAAGAGACTCAGTAACCTTCTTTAATTTGCAGATATATAAGGAAGATAACACATTCTAAAACATCTTATACAGAAAGGAGGCAGACAGGAATAGATTTTTACATTTTAAAGTCAGCATCCAAATTTAAAAGAGAATCTTACTGTAGGTCGATTCCTCAGACAAGAGAAATTGTACCAAAAAAGAAAAATGTAAAGACGCTTGTGAGGACTTGGAAAAGAAGATTTTGTGAAAGGGGTTACCCACTAGATTGTATTAATAGAGTTGGTACCAAAAACAAGGAACTTTGAATTAAATAGAGTTGTGTTTTTCACAGAATTCAGGGACTTTCATGGAAGCATAAAACATATTTTATATAAACATTTGGATGTTTTGCAAACAGTTATGTATGGAAAGAACATATTCAAAGACATACTGACAAAAAAGCTTGGGCACTCACCACCACATATAATGCCTACACTATGGATTAAAAGATAAACATATTTATTGGCAATAAAAACAGGCAACACAATGCCCACCTGATACATTTCTAGTCCCTCCTGTACCCTTTCTCAAAGGCCTTATATATATATATATATATATGTGTGTGTGTGTGTGTGTGTGTGTGTGTGTGTGTGTGTGTGAGAGCAGCAGACACCATAATTTGGTCGACTTAATGGACCTCCTCTACACACGCACATTGTACATCATTTGAAAGCTTATCATGTCTATTTTAAGATGAGGTATGATGTGGAGCTGTCAAGAGGTGCTGTTACCATAGAATGGGGCTAAACAATGACACCCTCAACACATTAGAATGACCACTTTGAAATATGTGTGTTAGTTTCTGTTAGTTTAATAATGCTATGTATTATTTCTAGACATAAAATAGGATTTCTTTGTGACCTCAAAGCATCACAACAACAATCTAAAAGGTAAAACAAAATCTAATAATACATTTTTACAGGTATCATTGAAATGTAATAGCGCTGGGGACATTTCTAGTTAACAACATTATCAACATCTTGTTCATCATCATTATTTCTGTCGAGAGCGTGTGGGTTACAACATTCTTCATTGCCTTGGCATGTACACAGTTCTGTGTAGGCAAGATTGTTCTGACTACAGACACAGTTGATTGTGTAGTGAACCCTACTGGAACAGGCATAAATAAGGTCTTGTAGAAGCTCAGATGCCATTGCCCCATTGAAGGATAAAGGAAGTAGTTCATCATCCACATTTTGCCATCCGTTTTGCAATGGTGATCCAATATCTGGTTTACCTATGTACGAAGACATCCAAATCTTTGTTTACCGAGATGCTGTTATGACATGCTCTTCAGAACTGTCTTCACATGGTAGAAGTTTAACCAGTGACTTGTTCTTTGTGATGGCTAGATTGAGTCACAAGCAATTCAGGTCTCTGTGGGTCTTCTTTTCTTTCTCAATCTGGTCATACAGCACTGCTACTAACTTCCTTTCTGCAGAAATTGTGGCTTGTTTGTCGCTCTATCCCAGTTTGGCAAGATCTGTGAAGCGGTAAACTCCCTTTGTTTTGACAACATTAAAAACAGATTTCTTTCCCAATACTACATAGGGATGACACAGAGTCACATCCTGTTAATATATGTACAGCAGGAAGTATGTTGCAGAAGTCAGGAGTGAGTGCATCACAATTTGCATGCACAGGTAAGAAGCAACGCTTGTCAGGTGTGCCGGTAATAGTGCCTGTTTCTATCCAAATGTTATCTATGTCTTCCATTTTTGAAAAGTAGTGAACAGCAAGGACCAAAACATCTGTATCAGGTGACCTAATTACTATTGTTCCTTTGACACCAAGAGACCCAAAAGCCATATTGGCAGATACAGCATGCAGAATCATCCTCATGTCCACTTCCTCTTAAGTACTGTAAAAGTCTTGGGCTTCTTAAACACCTCTACTGGTGATGGACTTTGCTACTTCTCCGTTAGAAAATCCTCCATCAAGAAGGAGTGTTTGCATTGGGTGTGCTCCTTACACTCTCAGGTGCATTTTGAACCATTGTAACAGGGTGCCCCTGTTATGAAGATTTAGTCCTGAATTAAAATTGTGTAACCCCCCCACCCCAAATCTTATTTTCCTACTTTTCTCTCATCTTTTTCTTCCTTCTTTCTTTACTAAATTTCGTGTCAGGGTGGCCAACCTGGCATATCTCTACAAACTTTACTGTCCCTTTAAATAATCCAAAAAACTCTTATCGTTGCACAATGAAAGTTTATCCTTTTTCCGAAAGGAGCTCTGTGTTTGAGTAATGGTTGTGCTGCTAAGGTGTCCCCAGTTTGTTTATGTTAAGTTTCAGCACTGGAAATAGGTGCCTCAGTGTCAAAAGTGAAGTGCTATGCGCTATTGTAACTGGTGCCCCTTTAAGAAGCACAGATATGCTGTGGTGCAAGCCCGATGTCGGGCGAAGTAAATAAAAAGAAAACTGCTTGTTGCAGTATTAAAGTAAGCTCTTCTTGTGAGCTTATATTAGTATAAGCTTTTTTCTGCAGCTTAAAAAGGAGTAAGAGTGCTGCTAGGTGCATTGGAGCAGGAATGCGCTCCGATGTACTCTCGCAGCTGATGTCTGACTTGGAGCAGGATACTTCACCTTGAAAAAGTAAAAGTGCTGCCTTGGGCAATAAAAGTGTGAGTCAAAGCCCATATATGGCACTACGGGCAGGAAGGAAAGCCCTGTATTGTTAAGTGCTGATTCTTTGTTTTGTTAGTGCAAGCCCCAGAGCCAGCGTAACTGAGGACTGTCAAATCTAAGACCAAAATGAAATGTATAGGTGACGGCTGACATTTCAGTCATTGGGTTGTTGCTAAAATAAATGTATTCTTGGAGCAAGGCTCTAAAAATGCAGAGCCCTGTCAGACAAAAGGTGTGTAGCGTGGAATAATATTGCCTGACACAAATAAGTAATCCTAAAGCCAGAATGTTAATTCTTTTTCTCTTTTTTTTTTAAAACAAAAACAAATACTTGTGCTTGACTGACAGGTGTCCTCAGCTGGCAGAGGAATGCAAATAGGGAGCATGCCCCTCATTTGCTGTTCCCCTGTCCAGGCTGGGTATTTCTGTATGTTAAAAAGTTTAAAAAGAACATTTTGTTTCTTTACCTGAACTCTTGTCATTATGGGGAGATTCCTACTATAGGGCTGGCAGTCCATGTACTAACTGGTCATATAGGAAACAGGAGAGATGAGGTCACAGCAAGTGAGAGGAGCTATGCTCCAAATGAGGTAGAAACCCCCTAATTAAGGTTTCGATTATCTAAAACTGATATTTTAGAATATATTCACAGAAGGAATATAACATGAATGCCTGTCTTGTTTATTTGTATAAAGAGTATCATAGATATACTTAGATAGGACCTAGAAATGGTCTATTCATGTTAACTAGGAGATCACCTGATTATGATCTCACCCAGGGAATTCCTATAAAACCTGCCACCAGGGGGCTAAGAAAGTGTGTGTGGGTCAGTGTCTTCTGACCACCGAGGGAGAAGGAGCTAGTGTGAGTACTTACACACTGTGTTGGATATTTAATCTACAAAAGAAAGACAGGAGTCTTGAGGAGAAATATTTTCTGATGTTTTGAATGGTGTGATGGACTAACACCCAATTTTTTTTTCTGTAAATATCTTGTTTTTTTACTTTGATATTTTTGCAAAGTTTTCAAATAAATTGATAAATACATTTATTGTATTTTTTGTGCACTAAATATTATTGTCTGGTGTCTGTCATTTATCCCACGCCTTCTACAACCATATATTCACAGAGGAATTTTGCAAGTGACTGCTTGTTGGATGCTATGGTTAGAAACATTTTCCATGGAGGCACAGGCACCCACCAGTTACCTGATATTGCTTGCATCCAACCTTAGATCCTGTCCGGCACTGTCTTTCTATAGTTTTCACAGAGTTACTGTTGTCATATCTGTCAATGACTTCATTTACAGAATTAAGTTTGTCAAATCCGTTTAGGATCTGCCTCAAGTACTCAGCAGCCAATTTATCAGATGTGTGGAATTTGTCTCCAGCCATCATTTGAATGACAGCCATGACATCTCTGATGCACACTGTGGTTTCTTTGCTGCATGGATGCTTTCAGCTTGAGCTTCCAGCTAATGCCCTAATTCAGCTTTGTCTGTTTTTCTCACTGCTCCATCAGCATGGAAGAGGGATATAGGCACAGGTCCTATTGGGTGACTAAGAACAGTTGCCATTAAAACATGATCTCTGCATCTTGCTAAGGACAGGGCTCTACAGAAAACAATTTCTGAACTGATAGCTGCTGTGATTTCCCTCCCTTGCCAGACTTAAATTTGGCCTTCTTAGTCATGTAGGCAAATGTTTTGATGCCAGATTTCTTGATGTGGCTGAAGAAGTTATGTTTCCCATCAGAATCAAGTGCACCTCTGACAAATATCTCCACTTGTTCTTCACCAACATCTGCTGTTTTCAGTAGAGACTCTAGTACATGTGATGATACATGCAGTCCAGTAGATACATTGATAAGCACCTCTGGATGTGATTCAGGATCAAATGGGTTTGTCATATTGTTGATGACATAGTTGGTAAGGTCTATAACATGCTCTTCATCCCTCTTCAGTGAAGAGGCAAGGACTTGTCTGTGGACTTTGTCTCCACTACTTGTTGATAGGCCACTTTTTTCTCTCATAGCTTTTGCATATTCACTCAGTACATGTTTTGTGAGGGCCCATCTGACAAGGGTTGGCTTCTTTCTTGTCAGTCCTACAGTCCCACTGCTGCCCTTTGAGTCTTTGATAACAATTTTATCTGTTCCCATCTCACTTCAAATTCCATTGAAAGAACCAGGAGTCTGGTGCACAGCAAATTCCCCAGATTCAAAGGCACTGCGTACTTCTTCAGGAAGATTTAGAATATCAAGAATGTAGATTGAAATCCATCTGGCATAGCTGGGCCTGTTTTCAACAAAGAAGTATGGAAGTATGGCATGCTGTGTGTGTGTAGATGATGTTTCCAATCATCCTGTCACTCTACACAGACATTTAGAAGTAGTATCTGCATAACCTGGAGAAAAGTATTCCAGAACTTGAATGTAGGAGACTGGGCATACCCCCATGTCTGAAATTCCTCCAATAGAGGTAGCATATGCTAAGTAAGAGCATCATCAGGCTCTTTAATGACATGTTGTAAGGACTCAGTGTCTTCAGACTCTAACACCATTTGAGGTTGACCAACATTTGCCAGACAAATGTTGGATCTCCATGAGTACCTCCTCCCTGCTCACACCATTTAACAAATGAAGAAAGTTTCAGAGCACTCATGGCCATAAATGCTTGAGTCAAGCCATGTAGAGCACAGTTGAATTGCTTACCTGCAAGCATTTGATCTGCAGTACAAGCTGTATACACAGCAGAATCATCAAGAAGGTCTAGTAATCATGCATTTCACCAAAATTTCCCAATACATGGAATAAAACAACACAGGGTGTGAAAACCACCCAGGCAAATCACATTGGTACCAAGTTAATTTGGGAGAGTCCATTTTACTTGTTGAGCAATAGCATACAACTGGTAATCCATGGTCTGAACGGCATGCTGCTGGCCTAGAGCTGCTGACATTTCCTTACATTTCAGCACTGTAGTATAGACTGCAGCCATGTCAGTTGGTTTGGCATCCACAGTAGGTTCATATGTAACTGCTGTGTAGGTCTTCTTCTTTGTGGCAAGCTTGTGGTTGAAACCAGTCTAAAATGGAATCACCTGAGTGTGAAAAATACCAATGTCATTTGGTATTGATAGGACATCATGAGGTAGTAGTCTTAAAAGACACCAGGAGAGATCTCAAACAGCTTTCACTTGTAAGTGACAGGAATTTATTTTCTCAAGTATTTTTTCATAATGAGTCGGACCTGGACATGTTCTACTTTTTTTCAAATGTTGCGCACTGCATAAAAGACTCTGATCACCCAGGAAGAGTAAGTGACTTTTCTTTACTGTGCTTCAGTGATATTTCTTGTGATGCTAGACTTTCTGCAGACTGTTCTTGAAATACAACTCTATCCATTGAATGGAAGGCATTCTTTCCATCAATGGTCTCTATGTTGATGTCTATATTATCATCTCCTTCGTGGATAAGATTTCCACCAGCATGAAGTGGCACAATTACATTTGGAATGAACACACCTCTTTGGAGTTTTTCTACTTCAGTTTTTGCATCACTAATCATGAACTGCCTCAGCTCATCATAATTGATGCAGAATCCATGAAGGCATTGTATGTCTGTTAAATTGTGAGACCCAGACTTGTGGTGTAGCTGTGCAGCAAGGCTTATGTGCAGTGGTGTAATAATTTTGGAACTGTTAAATACTATGCACTCTGCAATTGAGAGGTACCTTCTTTGAATGATTTCTAAAGGAGGATACTTGTTGTTTGTTGTTTTATTTATTTATATTGATAAGACCATGGGCCAGATGACCCATTTTTATGGGAAGAGCAGTACACAAATAACAACAACACAATATAAAATATAGACAAAAATACAAAAATATATAAATACATTACAAACATGAACTATCATTCATAGGCCAGTTATGCAAAATATTTACATTTAGCAAAAAGATACTCTGTCAGCTTGTGTCTAAAGAGGAAAGAGAAACCTTAATAAAGTCAAATGATGATTGCAGTGAGTTACAAAAGAATGGCAGAGAGTAAGGTATTGTCTTTTGACCCATTGAATTATGCATTCTTGGAATAGAAAAAGAATATAAAGCTGATGATCAAGTCATGATGGAAGTTTTCTGTTTCTTGAAAATTGGTACTTGTTGCTGGCTGAATTGTATACCTCTGTATCTATCAACCAAAGGACAAACTCCTGCACCAATTGGAGCACAAAAGTAGCTGACCTCTGTAAACTACAATCCCCTGGCTTTGGATAATATTCTGAGGATTTCATTTTGGCTGTTTCAGACCGAAAGCCTGAAGCAGCATTATACAAAACCACTTGCTCATTTGAAAGCTGTTCATTGGACTCACTCACCAGAAGAACATCTACAAAACATTTGGATGATTTAAGTTACTGCTTCAGATTACTAGCAGCTTGGATAGTATCAGCTAATGTTATTGCACTGCATGGAACAATGGTAGACTTGCCTTGTCCATGCTGTGATTGGAATTAAACTGCAGAACCATAGTGTTTTTCTAAATCTGCCTGTAATTTGCTACTGGAATAGCTTTCAGTTTCTACATCTGAGGAAAGTAGGGCTTTGTATCTTTGTAGCAGCTTGGACAGGAGAAGAGCCTTCTTGTTGTATATAGGATCATTGTCTAGCTCTTCAAATTAGCTGATAAAAAGCAGTGTCATAAGGTGACTGTATTGTTGCAGTGGAACTAGATGTATTGCTTTCAGATTCGTTTTACTCAAGTAGGAAGAAATGCATGTTGAGTGATAAACTGCATCCTTAGCAATCAAGTCATCCTCAGATATTCTGTGCAGCATGTCATCATCTTCTCTTTGAGGTTCCATGTCATAACAGTGATTGCAACATAGGGATCCCTATTATGGCAAGTGTATATCTCCGAAAAGCAAATCGGTGATATACACTCCAGGACGACATGACATCAGCATGCCACTCCACACCCACCTGAAAAAGGATTCTTAACCCAGGGGAGTGCATGTTGGGGAAGGGGCAATATCCCTGCATCGGGATAAAATTAAGTACTACACCCACAGGCAGTGGCAATAGTTTCCTGTGCCTGGTCCCAAGCCCTGAACCTGCTGCAGCTGAGCTAGCCACCCACACCACCACACAACATGGCTAGCTCAGTGGCACCAGGTACAGCAGTCCCTCTAAACCCCTTCCCAGTCCCTCCCCTTCCCCTCACTATCCCCCCTTCCTGTCACCCTGCAGTACACTCGCAGTTGCTTAGTATCGCTATCCTTTCAGGGTAGCCCAGGAGGAAAGCATTGTATTTGAGTCGCCATTTTGACAGCCGCTCATATTCAGTCTCCACTCTCATTGGATACCCCTTTTTGAAGTGCTGCCTCACTTAAATTGGTTAGTCTCTCAATTATTTCAATTTTATGAAGTTTCTTGTCTTTCTTGTGTGTTTTTTCTCAAGCAAACAATGCAACAGGACTAATCAAAGGAGGATGTGTTTGCTCTGGTAACTATAGAAGTAGGCGAGCATGATGCTGTCTGATTGGATTCAGAGTCTGTTTTCTTTCCTGGGTGCAATACAACTCTGACATGTGCCAAATTCAGCTTACTTGTTTTTTTCTAAAAGCAACCCCCTGTGATACAGTATTGGTGGCACATCATGTAAACTAGAAAACTCATCCAGTAGCAGCCAAACAATTCATCTCTCCTGTCTCCTGCTGCCAGCATCACATAATTCTGTCCAGCACTGGTGGCTTTTGAAAGTTTTGCATTCTGTTGATTTTCTTGACAAATAACACATTTTTCAATATTTGTGGATAGTGTTTTCTCTTTATGTAAGTTTTAAGAGGCTTGTATCCTCCATGTCTTCATATATTGCAATTTCGCTGTAGAGTTAAAATTCAAAATGTATATTGTTAGCATTACCAGCACTACTACCATCATTTTTCATTTTGTACAAGTAAAGAGACTTGTGCTATATTAGACATAAATTACATCTACATGTTAGTATCAGAACTGCCATTTTTCAGTGAGCACTTTAATTGAAGCCCAAAATGAAACTGTCTATTGTTATCTCTAACAGTAATACTGACCTGTAAGTGTCACTGAATTAAGAAGCTAGTTTCTAGAATATTTCAAAGGCCAGTACTTCATGCATAGGCAATTACAAATTAAAACCTTCTACCAGGTAGACTAGATGCTAATTTGTATGTACAAAAGCTCACAAATGGAGAAGCATTACATTAGGAATTTACATTTATATCTGTATTTATTATTTGTGCCATGCTAATGGCCTGGGTCATGCCTGAAAATGGTCCATTGGATCAATGCACCCACACAGTTTTCAAAGACATACATACATATATAAATAAATAAATAAATAAATACATACATACATACATACATACATACCCACTATGCAGTACAAACTATGGGCATGCGATCTTCTGCTACTGGTGCACAACCTTCGGTGTGAGACAGATCTGGGCAACAAATTTCAGTTGAAAATATAGGAAACTATTATAATCACTTGTGGGACACTTACAATTAAGAATCTGTGATGTGAAAACATTTCATTGTACTCACCATTTTTGCCACATGTTAATCAGCTTTATCATTTCTGAAAAAAAAATGCTAGTTAATGCATAACCAATAAACATCTTTTAAAACATTTTCATTTGATAACTTTGACCAATAAACACCACATTAGAGTGCTGAAATTAACTTAAACAGTAAAAACTGGAGTAATAGTCATCTTGCAGTGTTGCTGGAACTGTGCAGAAAATGACACTTTCTCATTTTGGGTACCATTGTTCAACCTTGCCTACAGGCTTACAGCTCCATTTGACAGCTCCACATCATATCTCATCTAAACGTACAGAAAATAAGTTTTCAAATGATGTATGATGTGTGGGTGAGCACATTAAACTCCAAAAATATGGCCATTTTTAGAGAATTGCTGCATGCCTATACAAACAGTAGCCTGTTTTCACAAGTGACCAGGTGTACAAATAATTACAGCATATATAACAGACAATCTACAAAACAAATACAGGGTACAGTGCAAGAATAAAAAATTAACAGGTAGATAAGGTACAGATTAGGATGATTAAACACAATAGCAGTGCATATTGTCTGTCAAATGTTGATGGAGCCTGGAGCTAAAGGAATGGATGTTTACTCACCTGGTAAAGGTGATTGTGTTAGTTGCATCCGTGACACTCCAGACATTACCTCATGGGTTCCCAACCCACCTGATAGGCTAGTGATGCACATGTGACCCAGATCAAATTTCGCAGTACACCTTGGTCCCAGAAGTCCCCTGTCTCCAGTTCGATTCTTCCATAGCTGAAAAATATAACTTATGCCAAAAGAAACACTCTTTCCTGTGACTCCTCCACTTAAACCCTGTAGCAAGAACAAATGGATTTCTGAGTGTGAATTTTACCACCACTTTATGTTTATTTTCTATCTGTACAATTCTAGGCTCAATCACCTACGGTACCGACAGATATTAACTTTTGAGCTACATGTAAAAAGAACTTCAAATATTCAAATTGTGCTTGAAGTTTTAATGTAGCCTTGCGGAGCTCAGTATTCAGTGTGTGTGATATTGCTGCCATGATCGACCTGAAGGGAGGGCCATGGAGTGTCATGGATGCGACTAACACAATCACCTTTACCAGGTGAGTAAACACCCATTGTGTTAGCTGCCATCCATGACAATCCAGACATTACCGCATGGGTTACTTATAAGAAGCAGTTCACCAATCCTTCAGGGCAGGTCAGGGAGATCAGAAGGCAAGGAGTTTTGGTATGCTGTGGTTAAGATTTAATTGGCAAAATTAGTTCTTTGTCTATATAATGTCTCAAGACTGTAATGTCTTGTGAAAGTATAAATGGAAGTCCAAGTTGATGCTCTGCAATTGTCGTCCATGGGCACATTAGCTCTTTCTACCCAAGAAGTTGCCACTGCCCTTGTGGAATGAGTTTTTATTCCGTCTGGTGGTGTGAGGCCTTTTGATTTGTATGCCTCTTGTATTGTCCTCCTTAATCAGCTGACAATGGTGGTCCTGGAAGCTGCCATTTCTTGCTTATGACTCCTGGAGGTGGTCGTTGGAGAAGAAACAGTAGAGGGATTCAAAAGAGCATGGGACAACCACAGGGGAGTGTTAAGGGTTGGGGGTGCAAGTACAAGCAGATAGCTGGACAAATGGGCAGACTCAGTGGGCCTTGTTAGTCCTTTTCTGCCATCGCACTTCTATGAATCTATTAATCTTGTTTCTAAAATGACAAATAAACTAGCATCTATTTATTAAAGCACATTAGTGATACGTTATAGTGCATAGTATGAAACTGTTCTATAGATGAATCCATCCTTTTCATAATACTGTTGTACCATAGTTTACAGGTCATGGAATTTGATTTAACCATTCTGTGATAGACTTGCTGCCAAGAACCTATAGAGACTGCACAAGTAAGTTTCATTGTGAAAGTTTAAATTTACACATTTCACTCAACACTATACACTAGGAAAAACCTGTAAGAAAAAAAGACCTGTAAGAACAAGAAAAGCCCCCTTCCCCCAGTTCAGTCCCTCATTCTACCAGGTAGATAAGCAATCACCAGCGGTGCCCCACCGGTCACGGACACCAGGCTCAGTGTTACATGCAATGTGGTGTTACATGTACAGGACAAAACTACATGCACCACCCTGTTCTCACTTACACAGAAAGCATGTTTTGTCCTATAATTGCAACCCCTGTTCTGGACCTGTGTATGCAGGCAATATGTGTTCGATGATGTGAGAGTATTACATTACAAGAAGGCACATTCAAGTCTGATATTAGTAGCATAGTATCACACAGATGGCAGATAAAATTCAATAGTTGCAGCAGCAGCTGCTTTAAGTACAGGATGAATTTTTCTTTTACTTATTTATAAGCAGGGCCCCTGGTGTTCTGCGGCAGAATTTTCTGATTTCTGCGGCAGGGCTCCTCGACTTCTACGGCAACATTTTCTGATTTCTGCGGCATGATTTATTCATTTCTCTGGCAGAATGCAGTCCTGTCATTGGCTAAATATGATGTGATGTCATCAATGACATCATATGCTGAGCATAGAGGAGGAGCTTCAGGATTAACGAGGTGGGAAAGAAAGCCTGACACTATGGAAAAACAGTATATTTATATGAAAATTCACCAAAAACAATGAATTCTGCTGCACTATATATATTCTGTGGCATGATGCAAATTCTGCGGCAAATTCCACAACTGCAGAACCGCAGAATTCCAGGGGCCTTGCTTATGACCTTTCACTATAATAAAGAGTCTCTCTGATTGGCGAATTGGTTGTGACTTTGTGATGTATTGTTTTAATGTGTTACCTACATCCAAAGGATGGTGGGTTCTTATCTCGCCTTGTTGTGGTTGCATGTAGAAGGCCAGCAGTTCCACAGGTTGCTCCCTATGGAATGTGGACATGACCTTGGGTTGGAAGACAGGGACTGTTTTCATGAACACCCCTTCTGCTGTGAAAATGGTGAATGGCTCTATACAAGAGAGTGCCCCTAACTCGCTAATCCTTCGAGTGGAGCAAATGGCCACTAAGAAGCATGTCTTCAGGCCCAACCAGTAAAGGTCTGACTGCTGTATTGGCTCAAAGGGGGTTTCCCCTTGGTAATCTAGGACCATTGGAAGATCCCAGGAGGCCACTGGCATTTGTGAGTGGGGCAGTATGGCCTCTGCCACCCTGAGGAAATGGATGGTGTCCGGATGAGCTCCAGGCTATGTAGGGCCAACATTTCCTCTGGCTGCACCTATGGCTGACAGTTGGACTCTTACGGAAGAAGGGGAGAGGCCCTTTTCTAGCCCCTGTTGTAAGAATAGCAGAATCAGGGAACATGACAGCCTGCAGTAGGTCAGCTTGCACCACCTTGCACCAGTTTGCTAAAATATTCTACTACCTACCATAAGTGGCTGTGGTAGATGATTTTCTGGATTGTAAAATGGTTGAGATGACAGATTCATGATACCCAGTGGTTAGCAATCTTTGCCTCTCAGAAGCCAAGCCGATAACCTTAGGGTGTTTGGGAGTGGGGTGCATCATTGGACCCTGCAACAGCATGTCTGCTCAGTATGTGAGGGACCAGCTGTCCAAACTCATGGCTACTGCTGAGGCAAACCAAGCCCTCCATGGCCAGTATGGTGCCACCAGAATAATCAGTCTCCAGGATATTCTGATCTTTGCTAGTACCTGAGGAATCAGGGGAATTGGTGGGAAGACATATAAATAGTCCTGGTCCCAGGTCTGTGATAAGGCATCCGCTGCTAGTGCCTGCTTCTTCCTGAATCTGGAGAAGTAGGTCCCAACTTGGGCATTTGATCTGGATGCCATTAGGTCAATTGGAATGCATCCCCACCTGATTTGAATCAAGTTGAACAACTCCAGGTGCAGCTGCCACTCTTCTGGGTGCACCTGCTGTCTGCTGAGCCAGTCCACCCTGACATTCAGTTTGCCTGCCAGATGGATGGCATGAATGTGGGTGAGATTGGACTGTGCCCCGTTGAGCACATTGGCCTCTTCTCTGATCATAGCCTTGCTGCATGTTCCGCCTTGCTTGGCTATATATGCCATGGTAACTTTGTTGTTGGACTTGACTAGGATCGACCTCCCGATAATGTTGTCCCTGAATGCATCCAGGGCATGGAGCACTGCCCTCATTTCCAGGATGTTGATAGACAGTCTTGCCACCACCATTGTCCACCTGCCTTGAGCTGAGTGACTGTCCATGCATGCTGCCCAGCCAGACAGGCTGGCGTCAGTCTCCAGTGACACTTGATATGACAACTCCAGTGGGGAACCCCTCAGGAGGTGTGGGCAAGATATCCACCATCATAACGATTCCCTGACTGCCTGTGGTAGGAATACCTTCCTGTTGAGGTTGTCCTCTGATGGGGAACCTTGCTGTGGAACACAGTTCTGCAAGGGGGGCATGTTCCACCTCACCCAGGGCACTAGGTTGATGCATGATGCCATGCACCCCAATACCTGTGCCGCTTGACCCACAGTTGGTTCCAGAGTGGCTCGAAGGGTCTGAACCAGTGTGATGACAGAGTCTATTCATTTGCACAAAGGTCTTGCCATTCCCTCAGCCATATTTATCTCTGAGCCGAGATGCTCTATGCGTTGTGATGGTTACAATGAGCTCTTGCTCTGGTCCACTATCTAGCCGTGCTGTGACAGGGTAGTCAACATTAGGTCTGTGTACTTCTGAGACTGTTCTCTGGTGCATGACCTTATCAGCCAATCATCCAGGTATGGGATAATATTCATTCTTTTCTCCCGTAACCTGGCTGCCAGGATGATGGGCACCTTTGTGAACACTCTTGGTGCCGATGTGAGACCGAAGGTTAGGGCCTGATACTGGAAGTGTTGGCTCAGTATGTGGAATCAAAGGAATTATTAGTAACTGCACCTAATTGGAATGTAGGTGTACTCATCCTTCAGGTCCACTGAAGTGAGGTAGTCACCTACCCAGATGTTCTTCAGTGTGGATTTGAGGGTTTCCATCTTGAACCTTGGGGTAGTTATGAACTTGTTCAAGAATTTTAGGTCTAGGATCAGTCTGAGGTCCCCATTCTTCTTCAGAACAAAGAAAAAGATGGAATAGACCCCCTTGCCCACCTTGTTGTCTGGAACAGGTTGTCCTGCCTTGTTCTCGAGCAGGTCCTGGAGAACATCCTGTGCCTGGTGGGCTGTGGCCCCTTTTTGTCAGATGGGTGAGAGTATCACTCTGTCTCTGCTGGGCTTCTTTGAAAATTCAATAGCGTATCCATGAGATACGATCTCTAGGACCCACTTGTCAGAGGTTGTCTGTTGCCATTGTTGTAGGAACAATGACAACATTTGAACCACTGATGGGTAACTGTATTGTGGGCTGAGGGAGGGGGCGGCATGGGATTAGTAGTCAAAACTGCTTTGGCTTGTCACCTTGACCTGTTCCCCTGAATAGGGGATTTCAGCCTCTAAAGGTGGAGTAGGAGCCTTGAGAGGGGCTTCTGAAGTTATTGCTGTGCCCTCTCCCCCAAAAGGAGTTACTGGAGTACATTTGCTTTCTATTCTGTTGAAATCTGCCACTACCTCGAAAACTGTGATGATTAGATGGTAAGTAAAGGGTTCTTTGCTTGTCCTTGGCGAGGTCCTTTCCTTCTTCCTTTTGTTTGAGGAACTCATGTAAGCCCTCACCAAAGAGATTGTGTCCCTTCAAGGGTAGGTTTTGCAACAGTGCTTTTGACTCACTATCTGCTTCCCAAAGCTTTAACCATAAGGCCCACCTAGCCCTGTTTGCTAGGGCCCCTGCCCTGGCTTCCAATTTCAAAGTGTCCGCAGCCATGTCCCCCAGGTATTTGGCAGTATCCACAGTACATTCTAAAAGTTCCGCTTCTTTGGATTTGGGGTCAGATTTCTCCATTACTTCCTCTAGCCAGTGAATTTGAGCTCTGGCAGAATACACTGCTGATACTGCTGCCTTGGTAGCCATTCCTGTGATCTCAAATAGCTTCTTTAGTATGTCTTCCACCTTTTTGTCAGTGGGGTCTTTTAGTGAAATGGTGCCGTATGGTAGCACTGTTTTCTTGCTCAGTACTGCAATTTGTGGATCTATGATAGGCACTGTGCACCACAGTTTAGCCTTTTCCTGCTGTATCAGATACATCCTGTCCATATTCCTATTCTCAGGCAGCTGACCAGGTTCGGTGGGCTCCCATTCCTTTGAAATTATATCATCAATGGCTGGACAGCTTGGGAAGGTGCCCTTGACCTGATGAATCTGCTGGATCAATGGATCAAGCTTAGACTCTGGCTTTGGTGTCTCCATATCGAACCCCAGTGTGGATTTAATGTCCCTCTTTAATCCTGAAACCAGATCAAAGGAGCAAAGTTTTGATGTCAATGATGGACAATTGGATACTATATCCATGTCGTTGTCCCCCAAGTTTATATCTTCAACGTCCTCTGGATTATCTCCTTGGTCCTCCTCCAGTGGGTTGGGGGAGCTGTGCTGTCATCATTGTCTGGTTGGGGGTTTTGGGGTTGACCTGGATTTAGCACTGGCATGGGCGGTGTTAGGGTCTAGACTTAGTTAGGGCTTCCAACTTCTCCATAACTTTAAGCATAAAATTCTGCTGACTCTCCATCATAGTGACTGTAGTCTGCTGGGTCTGAATGAGAAGAGCCCTTGGGTCCATCCAGGCAGATTTATTAGTCCCTGGTATCCAGGTCTGCATTGGGATTCTGCTCCACTGCCAGTTCTTCATCTATATGTACGCAAGTAGTGCATCGTGGGCCCGGGTTGTGGGGCAGAAGGGTGGCACTACACGAGGTGCATTTCTTTGCCTTCACCAGCTACAGTATGAAAGAAGGACAGAGAGAGAGAGAGCATTAAAAAAACACGTATTCGAAGGGGTGTTACCTACAAGAGGTAATAATTGTGAAAATTCATGTAAAGTATAAATGCCGCAAGCATACAACAATATATGTAAAAGATGTGAATGTTTAAGGAAGCGTGTGGGGGGGGCAGAACCCCAATGTCTTCCTTGTCCCCCAAGGATAAACACTGCTTGAAAATTCAAAACAATTAATGCACCTCTAATAAGCTAGAGGCACTGTATGCTTATGAATCAATGGCCTTTTACCTAAAGTAGTGGCTAACAGCTATAAATTCATCCTAAGTAATGTATGGCCTCCCAGGCTCAAAATACGATCCCATGCGATAGCATGTAAGGCCATCCCATCTAAAATGGTGGCTCAGGATGAGGGGGGCCATCCTAGACAAAATGGAGGATGACTCCAAGCAAGGGCTAGAGGAGGGGAAGCCTCATGGAATGCCACTTCTAAAGAATCCAATGAATCCTAACTAGTTTGCTTTATAAAAACAGTCTGATTCCTTCAACAAAAAGAAAGAAAAAAATAACTGAAGAGTCTTTGTTATGATGTAGAAGCCATGGACTATCCTGTGCTATAATGCGGGATCCACACCAGTAGACCACTTCCACGAGGGGCCTGAACGGGCTGTGGATCAAAGGAAAAATAATTTGTTATATTTTGGAGCCATTTTCAGCCTCCCCGAATGGTCGCTGCGATAGGGACCACCTTGGGTGCCAGCTGTAGCTTTCCAGTATTCCACTGCTCAGACATCAGGGAAGGTGGCTCATGGTCTCCGCTAGAGAGGGGAAGAGTCATGGGGCAGCACTAACCTTCCTCTTTAACGCTGTGTACTAGGATCCCACTTGTGAGGGGAGACCAGACGCGTCTCTGAATTTCTGTGATTTCACAATAAATATTTTAATCGTGAGCCATAAGCCTCTTGCTTGTGAGAGGGAGAACATAGACTGGGATTGGAATCATGCAGCCTAGAGCCTCCCGCTAGTGAGGGGGAAACCAGTGGCTGCCAGGCACTTCTGAAGCGTGCGGTTGATTTGAATTTGGCCTGAGAGTGGGTACAACATGGAAAGAAAACTGCAATGTAACTAGAGCTGATTTCAGGCTATAAAAAAACTTTAAGATGTAGGGACTATAGGCTGAACTTGCAACATTTACCCTAGGAGCCACATAATACTTTTACCAACTGTGAATCTCTCACAATAATAAAATAAGATAAAAAATGAAGCCCCTGCTGAGTCTATTTAAAATCAACTGAAGAAATCTCTAAATACTTAAGCCACAATTACCAGCCCTGGGACAGCAGACAAAATAATTTCCCTTTTAAATCAGCAGCTTGGAGGCCTAGCAACCATAGGCCAATTAGCCAAGTCCCATTCACCTAGCTAATAATTACAACAGAAAACAGAGAGCTACTACCTCTTACATCAGCAAGGGCACCATAGGATTTATTTAAACTTAAGGCATGAACACTGTAGAATTTTCACAATCTTTTGGCCTACCTTAGTTAATTAGCTGAATAAGGGACTCCTGGTGTGCTTCTAGCCTCTTCAGATGCAAAGGTTGAACTGGAGACAGGGGACTTCTGTGACCAGGGTGTACTGCAAAATTTGATCTGGGTCACATGTGCATCACTAGCCTATCAGGTGGGTTGGGAACCCATGAGGTAATCTCTGGAGTGTCATGGATGGCAACTAACACAAGGAATGTTACCAATATCTGTGAGGCAAGCAGGCAAGAGGTTGTACAGGACAATGAGCCTGAAGATCAAAGCCCTCTGTCCAAGGCCATAAAGAGAACATAGTCTCATGTGAACAGATTTCATCAGATTGTTGACGTGGGTGCCAACATTTAGGGATTTGTCTAAGTACAGACCAAATCATTTAAACTCTTGAGATGTGCTCCAGTGCAGTACCGTCCAAATCAAAAAACTGGACTGAGGCAGTGGGCAGTTTTATGTACACTACTGAGAAAATCATGTATCTTTTTTTGTTGGTATTAAGGATTAACCTATGCTTTACAAGCCAGTTCTGGACTAGGGAAAAGTCCCACTGAATGGTATTGTTCAAGGATGCCAGGTCCTTGCCCATACTGTAGATGACAGTGTCATCACAGAATCCTAGGTGATAGGTTTAAATGCTTCATTGGCAAGCATTTAAAGTAGCCAAGGGGGGAGGCAGTGAAAAGGAGAAGGGAAATCCTAGCCCCCCCCAAAAAAATAAGCTTAATTAGTGAGGTAAACACCAAGGTAGAGCAGTCGATGGGGGATAAGAACATGGGTAAATGGAGAAAAAGACAAAGGCAGTAACGACAGGGATGGGACAAAAAGAAATAAAGCCATAAAAAATGGAGGGTAATGAATACCAATGCCTGTAGTCTAGGTAAAAAAGCTCCCCAAAATGGTGGCCTTGATGGAAGAGGGTACCTGGATATTGTGGCAGTCACAGAAACATGGTACACAGAGAACCATGACTTGGATATCAACATACCAGGGTACACAATCTACAGGAGGGACAGGGAGGGAAGAAGAGGAGGAAGAGTAGCTTTCTATGTAAGGGAAGGGATCAAAGCAACAGAACTAAAGGGTAAACAGGAAGGAGAGAAGGCACTATGGGTTACCCTGGAGACTGTAAATGGTACCACAATCCGCATAGGGGTTGTATACAGACCCCCATCTCATGGGAAGGAAATGGACAAGGAAATGAGAGAAGGCATCCTTGAGATGGCAGAGAAAGGGAAGATATTGCTGATGGGGGACCTGAATATGCCAGATGTTAACTAGAGCACCTTTGCTGCAGACACATCGAAGAGCAGGGCCATTCTCCATGCCCTACAGCAGGCATGCCTCAGACAGCTAGTTATGGAACCCACTCAGGAGGGAGCAATCTTAGACCTGGTACTCTCAAATGGGGATAGAGAGAGGATCTCTGATCTTGAAGTGGGTAACCATCAAGGAACAAGCGACCACCAAACAGTGTGGTTCATGATAAACTTAGCTGTAGAGTCAAGCCACACAAAAGTGAAGGCACTGGACTTCAGAAGGGCTGATTTTCTCAAAATGGGAGAGTGCCTCAGAAAAGCACTAGCAAACAGGCAAGACAGTGGAGCGAAGCAACAATGGGGAAATATCAAAACTGCCATCATAGAGGCAACAAGCCTTTGTGTGAAGCAAATAAACAAATCAAAATGAAAGAAAAAACCACTATGGTTCTCAAAAGAAGTGGCAAGGAAGGTAAGGGAGAAAAAGATAGCATCTAGGAAGTACAAGGAAACACAGAAGGAGCAGAAAAGAGAACTATACCATTTGAAGCAGAAGGAAGCGGGGAAGGCAGGCAGAATAGCAAAGGCCCAAACTGAGGAAAAGATAGCCAACTCGGTTAAGAAGGGGGATAAAACCTTTTATAGGTACATTAGGGAGCAAAGAAAGACTAAGGCAGGGATACTGAGGCTGAATAAAGAGGAAGGTGGTTGAGCAGAGAGTGACAGTAAAAAAGCAGGGATACTGAATGAATACTTTTGTGGAATGGAATGGAAAAGCTGGGAGAGAGATACCTAATTCAGTCAATAGTAGCACTCTGGATACGGGGGTTAATATTTGTCCTTTCACAGAAGAAAGGGTTCTAAAAGAACTCTTAAAACTGAAGGTGGATAAAGCAATGGGGCCTGATGGGATTCACCCCAGAATTCTAACAAAACTAAGGGAAGAACTAGTAACACCACTGACTACCCTTTTTAATAAATCATGGGAGGATGGTGTGGTACCTGAGGATTGGAGGAGGGTGGATGTGATTCCCCTTCACAAAAGTGGGAGCAAGACAGAGGCAGGAAACTACAGACCTATCAGTTTGGCCTCAGTGGTAGGGAAAATGATGGAATCACTTCTGAAGGAAAAAATTGTTGAGCACCTAGAGGCCAGTGGGACACATGACCCAAGGCAGCATGGATTCACAGCAGGAAGGTCATGTCAGACAAATCTAATTGATTTCTTTGACTGGGTGACCAAAGTAGTAGACCAGGGAGGGACTGTGGACATGGCCTACCTAGACTTTAGCAAGGCATTTGATACAGTCCCACACAAAAGATTAATAAACAAATTAGCCTGCCTGGGAGTGGGTCCCAGGGTGATAGCCTGGGTAAAAAAAAATGGCTGACCAACAGGATGCAGAGGGTAATAGTAAATGGAGAACACTCTGTAGAAAGGGTGATTACTAGTGGGGTAACACAGGGTTCAGTACTGGGACTGGTCCTCTTTAATGTCTTTATAGGAGACATTGCAGAGGGGCTGGAAGGAAAAGTTTGCCTCTTTGCAGATGATACAAAAATTTGCAACAGGGTCAATACACAAGGGGGGTGGAAAGGATAAGAAGGGACTTGGCAAGGTTGGAGGAATGATCAAACATATGGCAGCTCAGATTCAATGCAAAAAAGTGCAAAGTAATGCACCTGGGAAACACTATCCCAGGGGAAAAGAACACAATGGGGATGAGATACTGACAACAACAAAAATGGAAAGGGACCTGGGGTTTGTCATATAAGATGACCTAAAGGTGGCCCAGCAATGAGAGAAGGCAGTGAGGAGGGCTGGGGAATACTGGGATGCATAGGGAGAGGCATCACCAGCAGAAAATAGGAAGTTGTTGGCCCTCTGTACAGACAGTTGGTAAGACCACATCTGGAGTACTGTGTACAGTTCTGGAGACCCTATCATAGACAGGGTGGAGGCTGTCCAGAGGAGGGCAACCAAAATAGTGCAGGGTCTGCACCAGAAGAAATATGAAGAAAGACTAAAGGAGCTTAAGATGTATAGAGGGATGGGGGACATGATGGAAACTTTCAAATACTTGAAGGAAATCAACAAAGTCCAAGAGGGTAGCATCTTTCAGAAAAAGAGACGTGCAAGAAAAAGAGATGTGAAAGAACAAGGGGGCAAATCTGAAGATGGGGGCTGCTCAGATGTAATGTGAAGAAGCATTTCTTCACAGAGAGGGTTGTGGATGCATGGAACAGCCTTCCTGAGGAAGTCGTAGAGTCAAAAACAGTGAGGAAATTCAAGAATGCATGGGACAGACAAGGCAATTCTAGTGGGGGGTAAGAGGAAATAGGCTGTTCGTTAACTAGGATCTGCAGCTTATCCGTTAGGTAGGGAAATGGGCAGACTAGATGAGTCAAGCAGTCCTTATCTGCCGTCAAATTCTATGTTTCTATGTTTCTATCAGCACAAATGATAGTTTCCATTCATGAGCAGGAGAGAGAATTGTCAATTGTGGTCCAATGGACCTGGACAGACAGATCATTTTTGTTTCAGTTGGTGACTGCAAGGGGAAATTTGAGGAAGGAAAGACCATGAATCATAAATATATAGTCGACAAGGCTAAATGCTTTGGTGAGGTCCACAAACTCAGAGGTTATGAAATTACCTAAGTCTATTGCTCAGTAAACAAAAGTCTGTGAACCTCATCAAAACAGTATCCATGTTATGTACAGGGTGTAAACCATGTTTGGCATGGGTCAACAAATCAGTTTGCTGGATGTACTCAGAAGTCTGGTCAAATACATCCTTTTGAAGGCTTCTGACAGTGAAGCCAGAAGGGAGACTGGGTGGTAATTGCAGGTGAGATGTTTAGGTCCCAATTTGTGAATAGTAATAAACACCTCAGTTGGCCTTTTCACAATGCACCGCAAACAGAACCTCCACAAACACCTACTGTATATGCCAGTAACCAAGCACTGTGCCAACAAACACAATAGTAGGTGAGCTACTTCAAGGAATGTAAGTCCAGATAAGCAATATAATGTCTTGTCCAAGAGACCAAGGGTGGGATATTCAGAAATGTGCCAGAGGCAGACGCAACAGCTGCGCAGCGCAAGTACATTGCGCCAGTGTGCACCAAACATGATATACAAAGATTATGCATGATGACAAGTGCCAGTGCAACACGGCTGAATATCGCATGGATGCACCATAGTGCAACCAGAGCTGCACCAGGGAGCAAGTAAGCAAGCACAATAGCGCAACCTGGGCTGTGCAAGGGAGCAAGTCAGCAAGCGCAGCAGGGGGCATGCCACAAGAGCGGGACAGACCACCACCAGGGTGCAGAGAATGCCAGGAGGGAGGCATGGCAGGTGCACACCTGCAGGCCCCCGACCATGCTCACCACAGTGCTGCATGGAGGCAGTGTGGCACCAATGTCCACTGGCAAACAGCCATGGGCAACACCCACAGGAAGGCACAGGACACGCCACCTGGACCATAGCTGACAACATACATGCCAACCACACACAACACACAAGCCACACAACACGAGCAGAGTGCACACGGATGCCCCAGGGCATGCACACCGACCACTGGACACAGACCACCAGGCACATACCCCAGTCAACCCCAAATGTACCACTCAGCCATTATGCACACCATTGCAGCATGGCTCCACATGCCAGCTGCAAAGCAGACACAGATACGGTTGGCTAACAATAGAAATGTGTATTAAAACATATCAACAATAACTATATACAGATATACAGGAACGGGGAGGCCACAAACAAGACGGTAGGCTGGGAAAGGGAGGCAGGGGACAGGGAACATGGCTGGGTTAGGGTACAAGGGAGGGAAAGGGAGGGGGGTCAGGGGAAGGAAAGGTGGGGCAGGCCAATAGGCCCCATGGTCATCCATGCCCTACTGGCGCCTGGTGTGCCGTCTCCTCCGCGGCCTGCATCGGGCCTGTTGAATAATCTGCACCACCTGTAGTGTGGCCGTGGTGACCCGTAGTACCTGTTCAAGGAGCCTGGTGTTCACATCCACCTGCTGGACACCTAGGATAAAGGAGGGGACATGGTATGAGTGCATGTCCATATGACTGTAGTCCACCCACCGTATGCAGTGGACAACAGTGACATGTGCCCCTGAGATGACACACAGCCACCTGCAACATGCGTGCCCACACGAGCCACCATCCTGACTGTCCACAGCCATGCACAGCACTGCACACCGACACCTCCCATGTGTGGCACACCACAACCATGGCAGCCAGGCTACAGAGCTAGGCGGTGGGATGGCTGTGGCATGGCTGGAACCTGGGTGCACCCACAGCCCACCTGCAGCAGCCACACACATGTGCGCAAGCAACGGCATGGTGCAATGGACCCCGCCGGCCTTGCACAGCTGTAATGACCATGTGCACAGGGGGTTGTGGCCCACCCCCACTCTGCACAACAACAAACCCTCGTAGAGTACCTACCTGCATGCGGTTGCGCAACCAGCACCTGTCCGGCAGCACGTCCCACATGTCCAGCATCCCATGCCTGTGCACCAGCGTCAGCCTGCCCACATCTGCCAGCAGCATCTGCCATCCTGGCTCATCACCTATCTTCAGGGCCTAGTAGGGAGACAGTGAGAGGGACACATCATTACCTGGCAACAACTCACGCGCCCCACCTCCCTCCAGTACAGTATACTCCCTGGCTCTGTGCAGTGTTGATACAGTGGCACAGCACACCCATGGTGCATGACCATGGACAGCAGAGTGTGCAGCCACAGCTCCCCCTACAGCATGGTGTGACACCCTGCTGGCCCCTCACAGAACATCGGCATGGCACAGATGTGGAAATAGTGCACTCACCTGGACGTGACACAGCACCCCTCTGGACGCGTGCCAGCAGTGACCTCAGCCTGTCAGGATCACTCCTCCACAGGTCACCATATCGGTGGCAGCACTGCTCCCCACTTCACTGAGCCCCAGTGGCCTCCTCCAACCCCTCAGCCACCTCCTGCCACGCCTCAGTGCGAGGCCGATCCAGGGGCACCTACCCATACAGGGAACCCATATGTGGCTCCACTAGTGCCACCAGGTTCACTAGCTTGACCTGCCTACAATTTGGTGCCCTCACAGTGCTCCAGCGTGGCATGCTCAGTTCTGAACTGGTTATCCAAAATGGCACCCGTTAGCACACGAGCTGCACGTGATGTGTGTGCGCACGACTCGCTTGGTGATACGCTGCGATCCCCAATTGCGCATGTCCCGGTGCTGTGCGATACAGCTGAGGCAGCACTGGCACATGCTGCAGGCACCCGGAGGGTCAAGGGATACTCGTGGGGTCAAAGGTCAGCACCTGCACTCTGCGCGACAGCGCGATAGGGCACGCCATGCATGATGCACAATAGAGGCTTGTATGCCCCACAGTCCATGTGCCGATGATGCACGGGTGCCATAGGGCATACAGCGCATGAATGCCACATGCCCAATAGCGGCAGAGCACTGTACAGCATATGGCGAACTGTGCGTAGGATGCGCCTTCGACGTACGTGACGTCAATGCATGCATGCGCACTGTCAGGCCTACTGCACACATCATACAGTTGCGCCATGACTTGTGCATGCACAACTCCAATGCGCCATGCGCAACTTCGTGATATTCAGCCGGAACATGCAGATGGGCTGATCAGCATATCCACGGTGCATCAGAGGCATTTCCATCTCATTACAGTTGCGCATCCCCTAATTTGCATGTGATGCACTATAAAGGTGCCATAGGACTGCACAGGCACCAGACTGGTATTGCATCCCTCAGAGGTAAGCCACCAGGCAGTGCGCCTGTCGGTACAGTGGATTGGGGAGAGATGTTGTGTGTTGCAGCCATCACTGACCACATGTCCATACCCACAGGACTAAGCATGTCACAACATGAGGAGGTTGAGGAGCAGGGGCCTGCATGGAGGCGCAGGCCAAACTTTTCGAGGGCAGAGATCGATGCCCTCTTTGATGCCTACCTGGACCAGGAGCCCCTCCTGAGTGGTTCTACAGGCACCCCACAGGTCAGGGCGCCTGCATGAGAAGGAGTGGCCATGGCTGTGAACCAGCAGGGCAGCCATCAGAGGACAGCACAGGAGTGCAAGAAAAAGGTAGGCACAGACTGGAGGAGGATAAAGGAAAAGGTGGCTGCCAACTGGGCTGCATGTGCCGCCATGGGCGGTGGACAGCTTGATGTGCCATAGTTGACACTGCAGGAGGAGCCAGTGGTGGCATCCATGCAGCACAGCTCTGTCAAGGGTGTGCCCGGCAGTGGATTCCAGATGGGGGACAGCCCATCACTGCATGGTAGGAACAGCAACGCCTGGGGAAGGGAGCAGCGGGCAGGGATGCCAGGGGGCAAGGGTGTGTGGCAGTGGCAATCACATGTCTTTGTTCCTTTACAGCTCTGAAGAACCTGCATGCAGCAGCAGGGGTGGAGGTGACCACCATGGGGGAGGTCCTGGTCATGGAGGACCATCCATCCACCTCCACTGGTGTCTGGGGTCTGGACCACAGTCAGCCCATCCCCACTGTCCAACCGGATGCCTGTGGCATGGTTGAGGATGAGGCCCTGGCAGTGTTTCAGCAGGACACTGGCCATGGCATCCAGTATGCCGAGACACAGATCGGGGTGGGGTCCGGGACCGATGGCGACGTGACTGTTATCCTGGACAGTGGTGTTGCCAATCAGTGGGAGGCACCCATACCACGCACCCAAAATGGGAGCACAGATGGTGCCCTGGTTGCAGTTGTCCACCCACCGGTTGCAACGCCTGGTGATGCTGTGGGCACCAACAGTGCAGTACAGTTCAAAGGGGGTGGCAGTGCTGGTGGTGGTGCAGCCGCTCTGGCACCATTATGCACACAGTGGCTGCAGGGGCAGCAGTGGCAGCAGGACGGGGCTGAGGAGGGGCCAGGTGCAGTGGCCACTGCCATTGCACTGCAGACTGTTCAGCCCCAAGGGGCCCCCATTGTACAGCCCCCACCTGCACAGGGGGCTGTGCTGCAGGGTCATGCATCACCCATGGGTCAGTGCTATGCCCATGCCCCCCAGGGTACCAACACCCTGACCGAGCACACCTGTCTGCTCTGGGCATCCGTGGAGCAACAGATGCCGGTCGTGGCAGGGGTGCGTGAACTCCGCACAGAGCTGCACCAGTCTGCAGAGAGGAGTGACTGGGAATATGACAAGCTCCTGGCTGAGACCACACGCATGCAGGAGGACATGACCACAACCCTGGATTGGGTTACGGCTGCAGTCACGGCCAGCCTAGCACCGGTGGCCACCCTGGTGCATGGCCATCTGCCACAGTCACCGTGGAGTTCATTCTCCACCCATCAGTCCTGGCATCGTTTGACCCCCTCATTGTCGATGCCAGGATCCGCTCTGGGCATTCTGGGCACGCCTGGAGCGGGCCTGTTCGGGGGCCTGCAGACTCCTGCGAGGAACCGGTCTCATTCCCGCAGTAACACACCTGGGGGACCATCAGTGAAACCCCCTATGGCTGTCGCACAGCCAGCATCTGCTGGGCAGTCTCAGTGGGGCTGTTCACGTGTCCACGGTGGCCGTGCAACAGCGTGGCGGACCTGATCTGCCACGCTCCCTGTCCGCTGTCTGCCACAGCCCTGTGTGCACATTGGTGTGACATGTGCATGTGCATACCAGGGTCATGCCATCCATGGTCCATGCCACAAGCCTGCCTTGGGCACACCCACTTGGCTGCTGGCCACTGTGGCATGTGTACGATGATGCCAACACAACACCGGCCTCCACTGTGCACTGGTGTTTAGCATCTGACAATTGCCCATTGGTGGCATCTGGGTGTGCACTTGTGGGTGCCCGTGTGCATGTGTGTGTGTGGGGGTGTAGGTGGGGTCTACATTGCCATACAGGGTGCTTCCATGGAGTCCTGCCCCATGCCCATCCACGCTGTCCTCCAGCTGTGTCTATCATGGGGCCCAGCCTTGCATGCCTGTATACTGTGCCATAGTCCCTGGGACATGTGTGTGGTCATGTTCACCTACCTGCATGCACCATAGTGCTCCTCTGTAATCATGTCCCCATGCTGCTGGGCCGTCCTGTTTAGCTGTGGTTCCCATTGCCCGGGGGGGGGATGCCCACCACCACCTGGCCCGGCATCTATGTCATCCCCACTGCTGTTCCCCTCTTCGACCTTGACAGCTATCCCACAGTCAGTGGCCATGTTGTGTAGTGTACAGCAGGCCAGGAATAGGCCGCAGGCCTTCAAAGGGATGTACTGTAGGGCACCGCCAGACCTGTGCAGGAAATGGAATCATGCCTTCAGCAGCCCAAATACATGCTCAGTGATGTTTCATGTGCTGGCGTGTGTCTCATTGTATCGCTCCTGCACTGGGTTGATGGGTACCTGTATGGAGTGAGCAGCCAGGGCCTGAGTGGGTATCCACTGTTACCTGTGTGGGGACATGTGGGGTTAGCATGGTGGTCTGTGTGGCTGTTCCCCCGCCTACCCAGCCAGACCCTCTGAAGCCCCCGGCCTAACAGTCCCCGCACCCTGCCCTGTTGTGCCAGGCTGCCCATTCCAGCTGCATACTCACCTACTAGGTTGCCGGTGGGGCTGTCCCCACTCTCCGACCTATGGCACAGGGCTGACTGGTGCCAGATGAAGACATCATGTGCTCCACCAGGGTGTGTGGCACAGACATTGATTATGTGCCCCTTGGCATCTCACACCACCTGGCAGTTGACACTGGGGTAGCCTTCCTGTTGATGTAGGCCACCCCCTCTGGCCCTGGTGGTGTGCAGATGCCTATGTAGGTGCAGTCAATGGCCCCTAGCACACCAGGCATACATGCCATCCTGTGGAATTCCTGCATGTTTGCTGCACACTCTGCCTGTGTGCTGGGGAAATGGATGTATTCAATAGCATGTGGCAGCAGTGCATTGAGGAATTGTGTGAGGATCCATGACACCACTGACTGGGTTATGCCTGTGGTATCCCCTGCTGGTCTCTGGAAGGTGCCCGTGGTGAGCAGGCACATGACGGCCATGACCTTGGTCTCCACCGACAGGGCATGGCTCCATCTTGTGGATGCCTGCATCTTATCAATGTACAGCTCACAGAGCTGCCTCAGAATTGCCCGGTTCAGGCAGTACTGGCCCACAATCTCGGTGTTATTGTACTATTCGAAGGTGGTGCAGGCACGGTTCCACCTGTTCTGGGTATACCACTGCCAGGTCCTTCCATTGCCATGCTGCTTTGCCTCCTGCCTCCTCACACCCCTTATTACTGCCTCCATCTGGAAGATTGCACTGGCCATGGCCTGGCCTGTCCTGCCCCCCTACTGTCTCCCTGGGCAACCCAGCTGTGTGCTGCTGCATGTGCCCCTGCACTGGGCGCTCACCTCTATTGGGGACCCTGCTGGCAGTGGACTCCACCTCCCACCCATCTGGGTTCTCCCACAGCCACTCCTCTGTCCAGGCTCACAGGTTCACGCTGCCATTGCTGCCCCCTCTGGTATCTCTCTCTCACACACACACGCACACACACACACCACACATTGGGCTGCTCACACACACAGGCACTTTCAGGGTCACACTCCCTGTCCCACTGCCTGTTGCACCTCCTGCCTCAGTGCCAGTCTTGAACCCCTGCTGCTGTCCTGCCTGGCCACTGTCTCTCTCTCTCTCTCTCTCTCTGTCTCTCTCTGTCTCTATCTCTCTGTCTACCTCTCTCTGGCTCTCTCTCTCTCTGTCTCACCCCTGCTCCCCAAGGCGCAAGCCACCGTCCCTTGCTTGCTCCATCTTTTTATGGGCTCAGCTTTGCTCCAGGCATGTTCCTGTTGCTCCACGCTTGCGCCATTGGCTTGCTGTTGAATATCGCACTGTGCAGCTTATTCATGGCTATGCCCCTTGCACTTGCACATGCATTCATTAGGATTGCGCATTGGTGCACTGCAATTTGTGCAGCACATTGTCTCCCACTGAATATTGCTCTTTGGTGCATTTTCACTGTTGTGCAGGTGCATCTCAGTTGCGCCATGCACAACTGCTTTGAATATCCCACCCCAAGAGTCAAAGGATGAAAAAAGTCAAATCCAGAAAAAAAAGTGAACTGCTGAGGTCTAGTAAACTGTTGTTACGATAGGTCAAAGTCATAGAATGTGTTAAATTCCAGAAGGTGATGAAATGTGGCCTGGGACATATGCAGGATATGAAAACCTTCAGTAAATATCTTCTCTGTGTTTAAAAAATGTTTGTGAATAGTTCTCCGAGGCAAGTACATTTCCTTTAGAAACAGGTCAGATAAAAAGCATCACAAAGTTGGCAGACTTAGTTGTTTTTCTTTGTTTGAGGAAACTTGAGGTATATTTGACACAATATTTGATGTTGAAAACAATCATCCAGTAATTAGCCTTTCCAAGTTTTAAGGCTTGAAGGTGTTTAAAATGAATAACACTAATCTACTTGAAAACTGTTTTTGTACCTGTTATCAGTGATTGTCCCTACTTAATTGGTCTATGTTTTATCGCACATGACAGTGTATTCCATGTCCTTGATCACTGTGTAGCTCAACTATCTACTGTAATCTACTCTCACTGTCCTTTTTAATATTGTGAAAATACTCTGTATTTAATGTTTACTTCTTCACCATGTATAATGTACTATATCCTGTATTTCTTTATGTACTATGTCACATATACAGTATCTGTAATTAATCCCAGGTCACCCCTGAAAAAGGGACCTCTGTTCTCAGTGGGCCTACCCAGTTACCAAAATGCAATCACTCAATAAATAAATACTAACTGTAACTGAATGACTGAACAACTAAGCTAACTAAAGATAAAATACTTAGCTGGAGCTGTCTGCTATGGTGCTGCTGTCTCTGCCATCTTAGAATTAAGAGTAACATCCAAGACAGAATTTAAGAAGCAATCAAAAATGGAATAAAAATGTTAGGTCAAAATGTTTTTTTATAATATTTACTGTTGCTTTCACATAAGTTCACAAAATATACTGCAAAACTCTGAAAGACCAAAATCAAAACATGTATAATCAGGTAAATTATAATAGCTGAATAACTCTTAGTTACAACAACACATCCTGACGTGAATGACTGCCAAATGAGAACTGCAAGTTTTATCATAAACTTCAGGATCTTGCATGATCTGAGTCCAGGATGAGCCTCACTGTCCTGGATTGTTTCAGCCATTGATACTTTAAGCATCTCCAGTGGAAAGAAATTATTTTTATTATAAAACCTAACTAAAGGCATCATCCACAGAGATGGGAATGATACATACCAGAGACACGTCAAATGTACAGTAGATTGCATTATGAGTTGTGTAGAAACTGCACAATTTGTCTGATTTACAGTGGTATTGGGTTGGACCAACAAATGCACAAGACTGTGCAGAGAGGTGCAGAGTGAGAAGCTGCTATATATTCAGAAGGAAGAACACACCCATGGAATGCCTTTTGACCCCATCATTTAAGTATGTGAAATGCCCCACACAAACAAATATTGAATTATCATCTCAGGATAGCCAAGTAAGGCCTGCACTAGCTTAACCTGCTAATGTCCTCCCTGTGAAAGACCACATGGGATGCCTTTACTGCTGCCAGTCTCACTGGAGCAGGTGTTGAAGGGCCATTTTAGCAAAAGCAGTCAGTGTACATACACACATCTACCATTGAGGTGGAGAAGATGGCTATTCTTGCTATTGAGGTGGGACACCATGACCAGCTCTTGTAGTAGACCAGTGCTGTGATTGGGACACTGGCACACAAACAGGTGGTGTTGGAGGGAATACTGTGTTGTAAACTAGACTGAAGCCAGGAAGTAGAGGGCTGTGGTGGACAGGTAATGCTGAGTAGAAGGGTATACTCAGTGGTACTCCTCTGGATTAGTACTGGGACCACAGCTATTTAACATTTTCATAAACAATATGGAAGTTGATTTCCCCAGCAAGCTGCCTACATTTTCTAGTGACACTAAGTTGACCCGGGTTGGGTACTTCATTAAGGAAAGAGACAAACTTAAGGAGGATTTGAACAAGCTGGGCAATTGGTCAGACTCCTGGAGTCTCAACTCAGTGTAGCCAGAAGCAAGGTGCTACACTTGGAGAGGAAAAACAAAGGTAGTGTCTACACATGGTGTGGGACTTCACTTGATACAGTGGAACAGGACGTGAGAAACATAATAGAGCAGTGGCTAAATTATGACAAGCAGTGTTCAGTTGCTGTTAAAAGGGTCAGCAGAATGTTTGTATGCATCAAATGTGATCACCAGGAATGGGAAATAATCCTTCCATTTTACTAGATCAATAGACATATTTATGATGGAGAGGAGGGGGGCAGCAGTGGCCATAAAAAGGTTGGCCAGCCCAGCACTATCTAGACAGTGAACTGCTTCATACCCCTAGAGGAGGCACAGGCATCTGACTCCACTGTATGGGGGGATTTCAAGTTCATCAAAGGGAAAGGGCAGGACAACATGATGGCACCCAAGAGGGCAAGTCTATCAAGAGAGTATTGTTGGTCTGGGACTCAATGATTAAAAGGGTCGAGAGGGTGGTGGGGGGGTTGGATGATAGGGGAATGGTCCAATGCCTTCCTGGTGCATTTGCCATCAAGGTTTTAAACAGGATAGTGAAGATGGCAGAGAGTGAGCAGGTTGACCTGGGAGTGCTGGTACACCCGGGTACCAATGGTCTGGTGAACTAGTCGATAGAGATGGTAAAGCAGTACTTCTGTAGACTAGGGGACACTTTGGTGGTACATTCAGCCTCCCAGGCCTTTTTAGAAGTCCTCCCTATGTGGGGGATGGGGGGACTTCTGGGATAAGAGACTTTTCAAGGGTGATGGACTTTATCTGAGAAGAGAGGGGGCCCTGCGCACTGGGCAGAAGTTTAATGTCTGCATAAGACATTTAAACTGCCTGTGGAGGAGACTGAAACTAGGGGAACCATGATGGAAGGTGAGTGGAAAGGAAGCTTGTAACAACACAGCAGGTACAAAGGAGACTGTGGCTCCATCTGAGCTAGATGAGGAACATTAGAGATGGGCAATGCAAAGTGTGCAAACATAAAAAAGATGATCAGACAAGGAAAGCACAAGGGCAGGAGCAAAGGAGCATCAGTGGTCAGATGCAAGAGGTTGTGCCTTAATGCCAGGAGCCTGGGTAACAAAGTCAACAATCTCAACGCACTAATGGTAGAAATGCTGAGGTGAACCTTGTGGCCATGGCCATGGCTGGGACCTGAGGGTCCTTGAGTACTCAATGTTTAGGAGGGATACAGGAACTGGTGGAAGGGGAGTAGTAACCATTTTTGTCAAATAGGGCATTGAGGTGGCAGAAGATAGGTGCCTCTGAAGTAGTAATGGAGAGACTGAGTTGCTGCGGGTGTAACTGACAGTAGCCTTAGTCACGAAACTACACCTGGGAGTGATCTCTAGACCTCTGAGGCAAGGGGAAGAAAGAGAGTCACAGAGTTCAGGGAATAACTTGAAAGAGGAGTGGCAGAGGGGGAAGTAGTTGTGGCGGGTGGTCTGAACCTGCTAGACATCAATTGGGATATTCCAGTGGCAAGGAGCACCAGAAGTCAGGCCTTGCTGGACACCTTCCAGGATTGTCTGTTAGTACACATAGTTAAGGAACCCACCAGGAAGACAACAATTCTTGATGTGGTGTTCACTGGCTTAGACATGATTGCAGCTGTTATAATAGGGGAGCCAGTTCTTAATGTGGTACTCACCAACTTGGACATGATTGCAGCTGTTGGAATAGGGGAGCCACTGGGAAACAGCGACGATAACTACATTTTGTTTTAACTTGCCCCTAGGGATGGAAAAACCCCAAATGAGAGTTCAAAATCCAAAAGTTATTACCCATTTAGGTACTAGTGATTATGGCATGACTGAATGTACCCTTTTAACCTGTAGAGCTAAAGTTGTAAATATCGCAAAGGTTCCAGACTACAAAAAAGCAGACTGGGCTAAACTAACAAAAAAAGCAGGTGCGGTCTCTTAGGATAGTCTACTAAATGGACTAGAAGCCAAACAAATGTGGGACAAAATACAACTAAAACGTCATGAACTTGTGGTACTTCATGTACCTAAGCAGGAGAAGTATAACAAAAAAGGAGTTATCCCTCTATGGTTTAATAAGTCCATTTGAAGTCAGATAAGCAGAAAACCTAAAGCATTTCAAAGAAATCAAAAGAACCCATCAGGTGCCATAAACGTGTCTATTAATATGAACAGTCTAAATTTTAAAAAAATGCTACGAAAAGAGAAACTTGAAACTTGAATTTTGGTCTATTAAGGGATGGAGAAGTTATTTCAGGCATTCAGGAGATAGCGCAATGTTTCAATAATTATTTCACATCAGTGTTCAATGACTCCATCACTACAGAGCCAGTGTTGTCCTTAGAGGGAATTCCACTAATTAGGTTTCAGGGAAAAAGATTTATTGACTGTACTTCTAAACCTAAAATGAAATCCTCTCCTGGACCAGACAATATTCACCCTATTCTGTTAAAAGAACTTGCCTGTTTTGGCCTGCCCCTAACTATACTTTTCAATTGGTCCCTTGAGACAGGCCATGTTCCATTAGACCGGAGAAAGGTTCTGGTTGTCCCAATACATGAAAAAAGGAAGCAAAAATGTCATAGCAAATTATAGGCCCATAAGCCTAACCTCCATAAACTGTAAGTTAATGGAGAGGCTGATAAAAAGAGTGAACGCAAGATTAGCAGCCTTGGCCAGGAAGATCCTACCCGGCATGGTTTTTGTAAGGGACTGTCTGTATAACTAACCTAGTGTCTTTCTACAACTTCGTCAGTGAGTGCATCAGTAAGGGTAGCTCAGTTGATGTCCTCTTACTGGATTATAGACAAGGCATTTGATACAGTTCCTCACGACTTGTTAATAAATAAATTAACAACTCTGGGCTTCAACACATATGTTGTCAGGTGGATCAATGACTGGTTAACTAACTTTATCCAGTCAGTTAGAATAAATGGATCTATGTCTGATGAAGGACTTGTTAGCAGCAGGATTCTGCATAGTTCCGTGCTAGGGCCTGTGCTGTTTGGCCTATACATTATTGATATGGGTGTAGAGGTAAGCAGTGATATATCAAAATTTGCTGACAACACCAAAGTTGAGGGGGGAACTAGACACACAAGAAAAATATCTAGCACTATGTCAAGATCTACAATGTATTGAAAATTGGGCATTATCAAAGAAATTAAATGTAATGCTTCTAAGTGTACTGTTCTGCATTTTGGGTATAAAAACCCAAGACTAATACATAAACTTGGCGAACAGATACTGAAATCCTCTAACAGAGAAAAGGACTTGGGTATCTGGATAAATAATGAACTCTCTTCTCTGGATCACTGCAGACATACAACACAAATAGCTAACTGATTAATTAAATCAATGAAAAAAAAACATTTATTACTAGGAGTAGTAATTGCATAATGAAACTGTACAGGACTTATATTATTCCCCATCTAGATTTTGGATCACCAATTTGGAATCCTTACCATAGGCATGACATAAATCTTCTAGAGAGAATACAAAGAAGAGTAACCAAATTCATGAAGGGTTTGAATACCATGAATGATAACAACAGAATTAACACCTTAAATCTGTTTACATTGGAAACTAGAAGAAAAAGAGGGGGCCTCTCATTACTGTTTAAGATGTTACAAAACCATGAGCTTATGGGACAATGTGGCCTAAAATATAATCTCAGGCAAAACAGCCTTAGATCTCACAACAAACAATTGATGGTACCAACAGCAAACACAATCAGAAGACATAATTATGACACAGTCAGAATAGCAAGATTATGAAACTCACTACCTAGTAATTTGGTTTAGTCAACATTTGAGGCTTTCAAAAATGGGTTAGATGCAGTTCTTTTGCAAAATAAACCCAAACAATCAACCAACTATGAGTGGGAGACAATTAAATGGGCTTCTAGCCTACATTGTCTTTACTATCCAAGTTATCCAAGAGAGTTAAAGTCCTGGATTTTAGAAGGGTGAACTTCAACAGGCTGAGGGAGTTGGTCAGTGAAATGCAATTCAGGGTGGACAACATATGGGAATAAAAGAGAGATGGGGGAAATTAAGAGAGTAATTCTCAAGGCACCTAAGTTATGCATAAGAACTGTAACCAAAAATAACAGGAAGAATAGGGAGACTACATACTGAGAAATAAAGAGGCAAAGAGGGTGATTGTGAAATAAAAGCAGACACAGAGCTATGCATTGCAGAGAGGGTCAAGAGAGAAGAAAAACAGTGCTTCCAATATACAGTCGAGGCCACTTATAAGAATATACCATTTGCCTAGGCAAAATGTTCTTATAAGTGGGCTGTTACTAAAAAAGGGCTGCCATTGAAATCAATTATACCAGTGGCCATTAGGTGCCGACAACCCCCAATTTGTCAAATAAAGCTAAGCCGATGATGTACAGTATAAGAATGAAAAAACTTTACTCTTTATAAAAAATATGTTTAAAAAGTGCTAGCACACAATTTTTAAAATGAATACAGTTAATACAGCTAAAACTTCAATATAGTAGTATAGCGCTATCGTAATGTACAATACAATGCGGTAAGGTAAGGCGCTTCAATACATACTGAGCTACCCTAATCCTAATGCAGGTTACTAAAATAATCTGTTATTTTTTGCTGCTTATGGCAGGACAAGGAAAGCTGATTGAGAAATGCATCAAACTGGTGAAAAGAGGTCAGCTCACAGTTTTTGATTAGCACGAACAGCCGTATGCGGTCCATGCAGGACTTCACCTCCTGAACTGATGGTGTTTCAGTCAAATGCTGCTCATCATCCTAGCTGCTTTCCTCCATGTGTTTGATATCATGGCAGATGTCATTTTCTGTAATAGCCTTGGAGCACTCGAGTCCCTCTTCTGTGGCCACATACTGCTCGAACTCGTTGGATGCCATTGCGCCTACAGGAGCACTGACCTCGGGGATTGATTGGCTGCTGGCAATGATGTCAGACTCTGCATCATCCTCCAGGTTTGCTGACACACTGAACCCAGTTTTTTTTTAAACAATGGGTTATGTTGAGAGCTGTCACTTGCCTCCACACAGCATCTAGCACCATTATAGAATCGAGGATGCTGATTTCTTTGGTAAGCTCACTGGCTTTAGCTGCTCAACCTGCATCTATGGATATCAACAGTTTCTCCACAATTTTCTTCTGCATTTTTAAATTTCTTATGACCGCCTGATCCATAGGCTGGATCAGGGAGGTCGTGTTGGGGGGCAGGAAAGCAAGATGTATGTAGCTAAGTGTTAAAGAGGGATGTGCCCTACAGTTGTCCAGGATAAGACACACCTTCTTTCTTTTTCTGCAAAGCTTTACATTCCATTTAGTGGCCCACTCTGTAATAATCTGGCTGATCATCCAGGAATTTCTGTTGGCAAAATACTCCATGGGCAATGAATCAACACTGATGCCGCTAAAGCAATGAAGCTTTTTCGATTTGCCTATGATAAGAAGGGGCATCTTATCACAGCCAGTCATGTTAGTGTACACAAGTGCCGATACTCATTCCTTAGCCTCCCCACTCCCTGAGGCTGGATCACTCTTACATGTTAGTGTCCCATCTGGAATTGCATGAAAGTAGATCCCGGTAACATCGCAATTGTAAATGCAGTCCATGGAGAATTCAGTGAGCAGGACAGGGAGGATAGTCTCTGACCAATTCCCAGCACCAACAAAATCTGCATCCTGCTTCTCTCCATGACACTGCTTAAAGTGAATGTTGTGCCTTTCTTTCCACCTGCACAGCCATCCATTGGTCACTGCAAGAGGCACTCCAAGTCCATCAACAAGTTGCTGGGCTTTGGTCAGAAGTAGGAGGTCACTTATGGGTGTGTTGGCATTTCTACAGGCACTAAACCAATGGAGAAGAGCTGTTTCAATAACTTTGTCCTTCTCTGTACATTTTCTCTTGATCTCATGATTACACCCCCTCTGGTAGTTCGCATACAGTCTCTCTTTGTTGGACAGGATTTTCAAAATTGTCCAGACACTGATGTTGAAATTTTTAGCCACCTCAGAACGTTTTGTGCCAGGAACACTGAGGCACTCTATGATTTGGATCTTCTGTGCTAGTGTTAATGTCATACGTTTGTTCTTCTCCATGTTAGTAGCAGCAGGTAAGCTTTGGTAGTGCTCTGGAAAACATACAAACTAGATCGGGTTTTCAAAGGGTAGCCATGGTGGAATGTCTAAGTTAATTTGGAACATAGTGAATGAGCTGAGATGGGATAAACAAGGTTCTCCCCGGACTTCATTAACACATCCTGTTTTGTCATCAAAACTAATGACAACACTTGGCAACTACTACTGCAGCAATCATTAAGATCAAAGCCAGCACACACAAAAGTGTGACTGCAATTACAGCATTAATGAGCTATGACTGCCGAGAGCAATTAGCACTTGATTGCCAGCACTTAATTGGAGCAAACACATGGCTCAGACAGCCAGGATCGCTAGAAAGTGTCCAAACAAATGTGATTATAACTGATCTCCGTGTTCTTATAAACAGGCTTACAGCCCATAGGAAACAATGGAGCAAGATAGGTACATAAGCAAAATGTGATTATACCCAGGATGTTCTTATACCCAGGATGTTCTTATAAGTGGGCTTGACTCTAGTAGGAAAAAAGTAAGACAGAAAGAGGAATCGTAAGATTAGCAGAGGGGAATATGGTGATAGAGGAGGACACGCAAAAAGTCACCATCCTTAATGATTACTTTAGCTCAGTTTTCACTAAAGAAAACAGTGGATCCTTGCCAGAGAGTGGCAACATAACAGCCACTAAGGGGGTCCTAGAGATGAGGCAGCCAGTATTTACAAGCAAAGGGTCAAGAAAGGGCTGGCATTACTAAAAATAGATAAGGCCCTGACACCAGATGGGTTGCATCCAAAGTTACTCAGGGAGCTGGCAGCAGAACTGGCAGAACCTCTGGTAGGCCTGTTCAACAACTCTTTAAGGATGAAGGTAGTTCTAAATGATTCAAGGTGCAGACATAGCTCCAGTCCATAAGGGGATCAAGGAACATGCGGGGAACTACAGACCTGTCAGTCTTACCTCCATTGTAGGGAAGCTGATGGGGTTGATCTATGACCAGTGTTCGACAAAAAGTTTGTCAAATGACCAGACAGCGAAACTGTCATGTTGACCGCATTTGCAGTCGGCAGATGGTTTCCAAGTCGGAACCTTGTTTTCTTCGGGGGAGGGTGCACCTCCACACACACACTTTATGTTATCAACTCCAACTTGGAGTTGATTTGGGGAGGGAGTGCAAATCCTCCAAATACAGTGCCTGGGTCAAGCGACCATCTGTACAGTGACCTGGTGCTGTAATCGCTGTACAGATGGTCACTGTAAATGTGTCGCTGTTGGTGGTGCATACCAATGGGAGTCACTAATCAAAGAGGATCTCATGGACTACTTGGAGTGCAGTGGGCTCCAGGACAGTAGAAGCACAGATTTGTGGGAGGGAGGTCTTGTCAGACTAACCTGATAGGTTTCTTTGACAGGGTGATGAGGGAATTAGATAGGGGCCATGCTGTAGATTTGCTCTACTTTGACTTCAGCAAGACTTTTGACTCGATTCACAGACACTTGCTGAAGAAGGTGGAGGATCTGGGTGCAGCTAAAGTCATAGTAAACTGGGTAGGTAACTGGCTAAAGTGGAGACAGCAGAGGGTTGTAGTCAATGGGGCAAGTCGCCAGAGAGGGAGGTCACAAGCAGGGTACAACAATGATCTTTTCTAGCACACATCCTCTTCAATATGTTCATTAGCAAAATTGGGTAGGGTATCTGGGGTAGAATGTGTCTCTTTGCAAGATGACACTTAGCTTTGTGGGAGGGTGGATACCAATGAGGGAATCGGGGAAATGCAGAGCGATGTACAAAAGCTAGAGGGTAGTCTATGGTCTGGCAGTTGAAATTCAGTACTGAAAATTGCAAGGTAATGCACCTACAGAAAAAGAACCCCAGGAGAGAGTAATCAGCACTACATCAAGCAACTGGACCTCAGAGTCATAATCAGTAACAGCGTCAAACTATCAAGTCAATGCAACAAGGCACATATGGAACAGCCTACCAGTGGAGACAGTGGGCAATGAAGACAACACAGGTATTCTTGGTAAACCTGGACCAAAATGAGTAGGGTGCTTGGATGTATTGGGAGTGGTACTGATAACAGAACAGAAGAGGTAATACTTCCCCTATATAGATCCTCAGGAAGGCCACACCTGGAATACTACACCCAGTCCTGAAGTCCTCACCTCAGGAAGGATAGAGATAGGCTAAAGACGGAGAAGCACAGGGTAACAAAATGATTCAGGGCCAACAGGGCAGGTCCTGTGAGGAGCACTTCAATGCACTGAACATGTATTCACTGGAGAACAGAAGGGAGAGGGGAGATAAGATAGAGAACTTCAAGTTCCTAAAAGGAATTAATGAGGTAAACTGCAGAAAAATATTTAGCTTAAATACTAGTTCATGGTCACATGGATACAAGTGAAAACTGGCAGGAAGGAGGCTCTGAAAGGACATGAGGAAGCATTATTTTACAGAAAGGATGACTGAGCTATGGAACAGTACCTGCTGAAGTGATGGGTGCTAAAACTGTTGGTGGGTTCAAGCACGGCTGGTATAGAATGCAGGATGTAGTGATTGCTCAGAGCAGCAGAAGATGGGAGGGGGAATGGGGGAAGGATGGGGAGGACTAAGATCCTGGATGGACAGTAGAATCCAGGGATAAATAGCGAACTCAGGCAGACTGGATGGACCAGGTACCCATGATATTAGTGCTGGGGAATAGGCACCTACAATAATGGTGTCCCACTCCCCAGCGCATTACATGGATGGCTATGGTAGGGTAGGGCGGCCGGATGGGGGGGTAGGTGAATATAGTGACAGGATGTTGCTACACGTACATGCATGGGGAGAGTGGGCATGCACAGCAAAGGATGGGTGGGTATATGAGGGGTGGTGCCGTGGTGGGTTGCTGAGCCGACCCCATGGCATGGTGGGTTGGTTTGCGGCATTGGTCGGCAGGGTACTGGGTTTGGGTCTGGGCACTGGTGCGTTTTTGTTGCGCCCGGCCTGAAACTTTTTTTTTCATGTTTTCACCCCCCCCGACATGCACCCCTCTGGAGTTGAGAATCCTTAAGTAGGGGGGTGCGGATGACAAAGCTCCAGGGTGGTGTGGGGGGTGTAGCCCTCGCATAAAACATTAAAAAACTAAGTCCCCAGCACCCTTTTGCTGTGCACTGGGGTATCAGAGTGCCGCAATAAATTTTAGGCACTCTTGACTTCTAGATAACGGCAATCACCTTTAGGCTTTCGCCATTATCACATAGATCAGATGGACCAGTGGTCTTTTTTCTGCCATCATTGTCTATGTTTCTATTACCCTGGTCAGGCACCACTTGAAGTAATGCAGGCCATTCTTTGTTCCTCAATAAAAAAAGGTAATTGAGGCAGTCAGAGGATGCAACACAGGACCATGAAATTTATTGCTGGTATCAGGAATAACAACAAGGAGGAGATGTTGGGGGACACTTAACATATTCATGTTGAAGAAAAGAAGGCTGAAAGTGGACATGATTTCAGTTTTCTGCATTGTAAAGGGTATCAACAATATTGAACGGACATAAAAGTTTGATCTGGTGTCCTCCAACAAAACACAGAGCCATACTAGTTGTGGGCGAAGTGGGCTCAATCCACTCCACGAAACGATTCACGGAGCAAAGGTGGATTTGCAGACTGCTCCACAATGCGAAGCGGAGTACTTCACGTTATAATGGAAACAATGACTTCCCGTTATTCTGCCTCCCCAGACCGCTACTCTGCCAAATTTAAGGTGAAGTGCATTGAAGGCAGTGCACTTTGCCTCACTTCACCTTGTTTTTGAGCTCCAAAGGAAAATTTTGCAGTGATTCATGGGATTTCAGGTCACATGGGCTCTATATTGATCTGCACAGCCTCAGTTCAGGGTAGTATGAGTAGGAAGGGGTAAGAGACAGTGTGCTCAGATAGCTGTCTGTGACAGGAATCTTGTAGAAGCTGTTCAAAAAGCATTTATGCGTTTTTTTGGGATCCAACTTTAGTTCGTCGAATGTAGGAAATTGATCTTTTGCCCTTCCCCTTTGAGGAGAATTCTGGGTTCTGGCAGTTTGCTACACGTGCCTGCCCAAAATGGAAAGTTCCATCCAGGACATACTTTTCTACCTGTGCTGTCCCTGAGTAGTTCTGCACTATGTCTGACTCAGTAAGACATGCCCTACGACATTCCTACTCTTCATTCATCCATTTAAGTATGGATATGTGGACAAGTGGCAAAACAGCAGGGAGTTCATATTCATATTTGTGTAAAACTGCACACTGGGTGCAGGTGCCGGGGGTTATTTGTGATGTTGGTAGTGTGAATGAACAGTGCAGTAAGGTGGATTGTCGCGGTAGCAATCTTCCAGGAATTCGACAGCATGCAACAATTGCTATACGTAAAGTGACCTGTTCACACACCGGTGGGAACATGTTGGATGTGGTACTGACTGAAATTGACAGATGGCTAAACCCTCTGTCCCTGAGAGCTGGTTTCATAGCAAGTGACAATGGGTCAAACGTGGTGAAATGCATCACGAATGGTGTTTTTTTTTTTGTGTTCCATGCATGGCCCACTGTTTAAATCTTGTGGTTCAGGAGTTTCTGAAGCACCCTGATATAAAGGAAATGCTGCCACTTTTCAAGATCTGGAAAGGCCCATGACCAACTGCGGCAGTTGCAGATACAAAACAGATACAAAACAGCCTGCCTCAGCACCGCTTGAAGCTGGAAGTTGTCACCCGATGGAACTCCACTTTATACATGGCAGAGAGGTTGTATGAACAATACAAAACCATCTCAGAATATCTTGTTATGCACACTAGCCATGACAGTTCCACGGCCTCCATGTCTATGACGACTGAACAGTGGTGCCTCATGGACTCTGTAATAACAATTTTGTGGCCTTTTGAACATGCCACACAGGCAGTGAGTGGTGAGTCTGCCTCCATTAGCCAATCAATTCCACTGCAGCGGGTGCTGAGGCAGACATTGGTGAATGTACAGCACAGCCTTGATGTTGCTGGAGACGGTAGTAGCAGTATGTTGCTGCAACACATGCTGACAGTATTCAACCAGAATCATCACATTGTGAGCATTCAGTGTAGTGACAACTTTGCCATAGCAACAATGCTGGACCCACGATACAAACATGGAATTGCATCCGTAGTTGAGGGAGGGCCTGAACAGGTAAAAACTATAAGTGGTCAACTGGTGCACTTGGTTCATAGGGCACAGAAGTTACGTGCCAAGGTTAGCAAACCCTAGCAGCATAATCCGACTGAAGGTGTACCTGTAGGACCATCAAGCATATCCTGCAAGGGGAAGGGGACTGCAGTTCCAGATGGTCTGTCATCCAAAGTGTCTGGCATCAACCTGCTTTGGGAGGCTTTGTCCCAAGTGGGTATTTGTGAAATAAATGATTCGGGAGAACAGGATGATGCATCAACAACTGGACTTAGTGCGGCACAGAGAATGGTTGAGTCATATTTATCTGAAAACAGGCATCTGACAATAACTAAAGATCCTTTTTTGTACTGGAGTAGAAAGGTCAGTGAATGGCAAGAGCTGACTGTAGTGGCACTGAAGTATCTCACATGCCCACCCTCCAGTGTAAGTGTTGAGATAGTATTCAGCTCAGCAGGTGCAATAGTCAGAGATTGTCGGACAAACCTGTCTCCTGCAAATGTTAGTTTGCTAACATTCATTAAAATGAATGAGAGGCACATACCAGCACAGACTGCAACCTCAGTATTCATACCCCGGCCTAGTCATGGTGGTCTTGCTGATGTGGAAATGGAGCATCCTGGTGGCACCGGCAGTGGCTGCCTGAAATGACCCACCACTGACGTAGATGACGACACAATGGATAAAGAATTTCCCAGTGGTCAGACTTCAGACATCGATGACTATGAAGGCAGCTTTCTTTATGAGGATGATGATGTGGTTAATGTTGGCAGGTTTTAACTGAAGTTTTTAAAAGGCGGTGTGCCCCACCCCAGACCACCATCACTGTGACTGATGTTAACCACTGCAACCATGAGTCTGTCTGACCCTGGACCACCACCACTGGGACCGAGGTTAGCCACTGCCACCATGAGTCTGTCTGACCCCCAGACCACCACCACTGGGACTGATGTAAGCCACTGCCACCACTGCCACCATGAGTCTGTTTGCCCCCTGGACCACCACCACAGGGACTGATGTTAGCCACTTCCACCACTGGGCTTGAGTCTGTCTGGACCACCACATCCATCAGCCGCAGACACAAAGCTTCTTAATATTTAAACCATAAAGTGAGTATGTGTACTCATGTTTGTTATGCTGCTTCACTTCCTTTAGTTGTATGTTTTGTTTTCTGTAGCTTTTCAGAGCCGCAATGGTAAAACACATATGGTACACTTCTTTTGTTTCTTTTACAGGGTAACAAAAAAAAGGCTCCATCGCTAAAACTCATTGGGAATGGTACTGTAGCTGTACTGTACAAAGAAGTAGCGATGTAATATCCATGTGAAATCCATTCTGGTAAGTATGAAGATTGTCTTTCATCCATTTCATTGTTTTGGAAAGACTGCAGCAAATATTGCACACAGGTTGTGTTAGATGACAAGATGTGGGTTTGAAATGTAACTTGACTTTAGATTGAGATTTGAGAACCAGGGAGGGACACGTAACAATTAAGTTGTAAGAAGTCATTCATTTCTTTTTTTAGGAAACTTACAGATGTTTTGTTGTTCTGTCAAAGTGGCCTTATCCAAAAAAGGTTTTCAACATCAGGCACCATCCTCTCCCAAGCTTGGGCACACATGCAACACGCAGAAGTCATTTCATTACATGACCATGACCATCCTAACAACCGGACTCCAGAAGGATGCTGATGAAATCTGTGAAGAAGTAACAAAATAAGAAACCATTAGAGACAAACCTGAAAATATGATTCCCCCCCACCAACCCCCAAAAAAATACTTACCTTTATGTGCTTGAGCATTATCTGTTTCCAATTTCAGTGCAAAAATTCTCATTGAGCACTGGAATGTGCACAGCAATAGTTTCTGTGTGACCTGTGATGCAGAACAATACCATGAGTACATGTCCATGTCAACCCCCCTCCTCACCTACAAAACACACAACTATATATATATCTACTCACCAAAGCTACTATTAGTGTACAGCCAAAGGGCACCCTTCAATCCAGTTGAGATGATCACATTGCATTTGCTCGAATTGTCTCACAGAACACATTGGACCAGCAACATGACGCTCACAGTCATCATCTTATACGGGGTTATCTGCTGAAACACTCTCATTCCACTGTGTTACCGCTTGTCAATTTTCTGCACACAAGCAGGATGCATTTTGGGCCGGCAGAAAAAATCTGGGACTCCATGCCACCACTGCACACATGACTGAGTGCGCCATTAATTCTGGGGGACTTTGTATGTACTGAAACACTCTCGTTCCACTGCATTAAAACTTGTCAATTTTCTGCACACAAGCAGGATGCATTTTGGGCCTACAAAAAAAATCTGGTGACTCTGTGCCACTTTTGTGTGTTCTGTGATTGTTGCTGTGAGCTCATGATGTCATACTGACATTTTTACAATTAAAGCAGCATTGCAGGAATGTCCTGAGTCTTCTGACAGTTTTGAACTGTACTTTTTTATGCTACTTTACATTGCCACAGCCACCACTAGTTACCTCCGAGTCATGGCTTGAATGATACACTTCTTTTCACAATTTATGTCTGCTTTGCTTACTTGACTACTTTTTTCATGTAAAATAAAAAAATGAGCATGCCTTCCAATATTGTTCAGACCAGGTTTGTATTTATTCGCAGCTGCTTTTCAATAGCTATTGTTCTATGGTGTCATAAAACACTGCCTGCTGCATAACTGTTAATTAACAACAGAAGTGATATATAACAACTAATTGATGTGATGGAGAAAAGCAGAGGAAAGCAATGACAAAGACCTGGTCAGCACCAATTTAAAAGGAATGCTCCTTTCATTATTTCATACATGAAAAAAGGTAATACAGCAGACTCAACTACTGCAAATTCGTGTATCATTCCAGTCAGTCAGGATGTAAGTAAAGAAAGTTGTAACATAACATTAAAAAATATAGGTCAGAGTTCTCAACAGATTGTTGCGCTGCTGCTTTACAGAGATTCACCACGTTACATAGTTATGATGATGCACATAAGCTAATATGTGGGGGCATTACTCCTACTGGAATATGGCTTGATCCACAGAGTGCAATATATTTCTGTGAAAACCACCCATAATTTCATTACAGTGTGTCATGTGATAGAGGAATTACCAATCAGAAAAGCCACCCACATTCTGCCCCCCTTTCTCAGCAACGTTAGGACATGATGACAGGGGGAGCATAGGTGCATGTTCCACTATAGTGAATGTCCGGCAGCTATCCCAATGTTTCCTTATGTTATAAGGTTGACTTTGTGGTGAAATGTGGGACTGTTTCCACTAACAAGGCTCTTCTTACTGGAAATGTGCCCACACGTTTCTCCACAAACTGACCACTATAACATAAAGAAACATTTGGAAAGCTGCCGGACAATTGGATATTCACTGTAAGAAGCATGCACATGCACTCTCCCTGCCATCACGTCCTAACCTTGCTGAGAAGGGAGGCAGAATGTGGGCAGATTTTCGGAACGGGAATTCCTCCGTCACGTGACACACTGTAATGAAATTACGGGGGGTTGTCACACAAATGTATTGTACTATGTGGTGCAAGAAAGATTCCCCTGGAAGGGAAAATGTGTATGATTAAACAACAACAGAGAAAAAACACACAAAAACAGTACAGTACAGTAGTGAGGTGGGGTGGGGGTGGGGGGCAGAAAACAATACCCCTAACTTACTGTGGCCGTGGGATGCCATGGTGGTGCAGCAGCAGGTGCAGCATTGAAGCTATTTGCTGCTGCTGTTGTTCTGTTCTATTCACCTGCTGCTGCAAAGCACTGAACCACTCACTATTTTCTTCAAGAGCTGTTCACACCAGGGCGATGTCAGACTGTGTTGCAGGGACTGTGCTGGGGTCCACTGCAGCAGGGAATCCAGGTAGTGATGGTGGTGGTGGAGAGGGTGGTGCTGGTGGCTGTGGTGGCGGTGGTGGTGGTGGTGGAGCAGCTGCTGTACTAGCCCTCCTCCTGCTGCAGCGGTGATGAGACACAACTCCCACCCCACCAGCACCCTCGGCCACTGCCACAGAAGAGTCAGCAGGTGGACACCTGGCCCCTTCCATGGCAGACTGCCACTCTGCCCTGTGGTGGTTCAGCATGTGGGTGTGCTGGCCACCGGTCCTCAAATGTGTCCCACGGGGGCCACGGCAAACCAAGACACCACACAGATGGCACACCACCACTGTGCTGTCTCCCCCACAGAGTTAAAAAACTCCCACAATGGGGAGCTGTGGGGGGGGACCAGACACAGTCCTTGCAAGAGTCCCACCAGTGTTTTCCAGGGTCACCTCCTGTGGCTGTGGAGGTGGTGGAGGGGGTGCTGCTGGAGCCCCTACAGCTGCTGCTACCGGTGGTGGTGGTAGTGGTGGAGAAGGTGGGTGCACAGCAGCCACCGGTGGCACTGGTGCTGCTGCTTCTGTTGCTTGAACATGGGGGGAAGCAACACCCAGGAGTAGGGAGTGGTCCAGCATGACACGACAGCCCCACCCCCCACGGGTCCACACTCTCCTCCGATCGAGCCCACGGGCCAGTGACTCACCTTCTCCAGGGTCCACATCCATCCCTCCCACACAAGTCCCTGGCACACACACACACACTCACACAGTCACTCACGCACACACAAAACAAAACAACACATAAAAAAAAATTAACTACCAAAAAAACAATCACGAACACAATACAAAAACTAAATAAAAATAGCTTTTAAAAAAGCTGTTGTTTTACAAAGGTAATAAGCACTTTGTCATTGACTCCTACACTGCTCTCTCACAAGCCTTCTCCCTCTATGAATGCAAATGAGAAAGTGAAACTGCTTCTCTGACTCACTTCCTTCCTGCCTGACTAAAGCATGTGACTTATAGTACTGTAGGCCATGTGATGGGTGGGGGCTGCCTATTCTCTTCTCACTTTGCCTTACTTTGCATTAAGGCATAATGGCAATGCAAAGTGGTAATAATAATGATGCAAAGTGAGCACCTTGCAGTAACCACTTCGCATTGTGCTCCGTGGACGCGAAGTCGCCACTTCGCGTCCACTTCACCGGCGGATTAAAAATTTGCTGCATCTCTAAGCCATACCTTGAATCTCAGATGTAGTAAATTCAGAGGTAACAGTGGGAAATATTTCTTCACCCAGAGTTTGGTGAATGTATGAAACAACCTACCAGAGGAGACAGTGGGCAATGAAGACAGTATTGGCATTCATGGTAAGCTTGGACCAAATTCTGCTCACTGAGTGAATCACTGGATTCCCTTCATAGGAGGGGAAGGTAACCTTTCAAGTGAGCACCAAGTTTATACAGCATACTTATTCAACCCAGTTTAAGAAGCTGGGGTGGGTGGTTAGGGGCATAGCGTCCCTTCAGACCACAAATTACTATGTTACCATGTTTGACCCACCAGTCGTATGTGCTGTAGTTGCTCAGGTTAAAATGTCTGGTAGAAGGTGTCTGGCAGCTGCTCCTATGGCCATCTTCAAAAGAGCTGTTTGGATATAGGAGGTACTCCATAACCCTATATACAGTGAAGACAATGTGGAAAAAATGTGGCAAAAGTTGAGACATTTTGCCATATGAACTTTTGCCACACTGCCCACACTGGGCCTGGGGGTCATGGCATGCCTAATGTATTCTAATATGAGTGCAAAAACAACGTTGTATGGCTGGGATCATAGACAATGACGATACAGTCAAAGCCTGTTCAATCAATTTCACAGTCGCTTCTGGTGCATCACACAGTGTAGCAGATGGTGGAGAGGAATTGTGTAGCTATTGCTATGGTAACAATGTAACTGGGGTTGCAAGTAAGTCATGTACGATGCACCCAATTTCCATACTATTTGAATGAGAAGGCATAAAGCCAATAGAAGGATGGTGAGGGAGACATACTGTAGGTAAGGTGACCAAGCAGTCAGTCATAGGTTACTGCAGCCCATAGGCACTGACTGTACAGTAGGGTAACGTGCCACAATTACTCACTACCATACAGAATCCACTACTTTTATATGCCTGTAACACTTTGCAGGTAACTGGATACATTTGCTCTAGTAAAACTGGCAGGGAAACCATGATCAGTACCAGCTGAAAGGACCAATAATGTGGATCCCCACTGTGCTAGAGTTGGCACATGGTGCATACATGGATAAATAGGACACTGTTTGATATGTGGTCAAGTCATCATGGGTATTTGAGGGGACACAACTGAAGGGGGGTGACTGATAAACAAGGAATGGAGAGAGAGGCAGGGAAAAAATAAAAAATGTTGCAAAGGAAAGGATAAGAATGACAATCGCAGTGGGCATGGCCTGGCTACAGAACATGGTGGGTGCATGCTAGATAGGTTCCCTAAGGCACTGAGATTATAAGAGCTTATTCTATTATTTTAAAGCAATCACAAACAGTAAAACCATATTTGAAAGTGAGAGTAAGCTCATGGCAACCACAGAGGCATCTGTGAAGCAGACTGCATTATCATTTGATGGAGCAGTTTGACTGATAAGTTCGGCCGTGGAGACCCGCATGAAATCGCAAGCTATGGTGACAGAGCAGGCAGTGGGAAAAGAGGCACATGAGAAAATGATGGCAGCCCTACTGACAGTAACAGCTAATCTCCAACAAGAAGTCAAAGATGGCTTCACTAAAATAATTGCACAGATGACCCATATTCTGGTAATGGTAACAGGGATGGCACAAACATCAGCAGCCCACATGGCCTGCCTTGACAATGGTGAATGGTGGGTTAGCAAATTGGAGGACAATGTAGCTGATATAGCTAGAAACAACATGATACTCCTAGAAAAAGAGGCAGCACTAAAAGAAAGGGCCATGGACCAGTAAAATAAAGAGGGATGGTCTAAAATCCATCTCACTGGGTTGCCAGAGAACCTGAAAGTGAAAGAGGGAGGATGACCTGTTTACAAATGGCTTGTGGAGCAGCTGGGGCTCAAACTGGAAGCTCTGAATTATGAAATTCAAAGAGCACATCATATGGGATCGAAGCTAAGACTGGGTGACAAGCCCCATTGTTACCCTATAAAATATTTATGTTCCCAGAAAAGGAAAAAGTCCTGAGAGCTGTAGGAGTACATGGCCCCATTACTGTCAAAGGAGGACGAGTCCTGATTTTTTTCAGGACTTCAGCAAAGATCTCCAAATGCAAAGGCAAATATTCTGTGACATCAAGGAAAAATGGCACTGTAGAGGATGGAATTTAGCCCTTCTTTATCAAACCAATCTCTGCATGCATCATGATCCCTGGCAGACTCACCCCCCTTCACAAAACCCAAAAATGCAGAAGATTTACTAAACATGGAGGATGTGGCTATGGAAGGGCAGTCACAGCAAAGAAATGCCCCCTTCATTAACTGTAGCATACAAAAAGTAGCAAACAAAGTTATGCATCTGTTTCATCTATTCAGGTCTCAAGTGGCTATCTGAACCCAGGTTCTGATCCCTTTCCCTAAGAGTGCCTATATTAGTAATTGTACACCCAAACCTGATATCACCATGCATTCCTGTCATCATTATAAGGGGTGCTGTGATCACATAGATTACTTTTTTTTGGCTCTATGATGCCAGTTCCACAACCTCTTTGTTGACTGGCATCTCGCTGAGAGGAATCATGTTGACTGCAAGTTGCAGTTAACATGATTCCTGTGTGTCTCCTGGTCCCTTTTTTTTTATTTATTGGGGGTCTTTGTTCCTCTGAGCCCCCCATGTGGGGGGCTCTGCCCACCACTCCACCATCTTTAGGATTATCAACTTCAGTCAGAGATGATTTGAGGTGGGGGTGTAGGACTGGGAGATAGTGTGGCCCTGTCTCAGGCACACCAACACAGCGACCTGTTGGCAAAGTGTTAATTTTGCTGACAAGGTAGTAGTTTGCTTTGTTTGTGTCACCATACATGGGACATACCCTTTTTTTCTCTAAGGACACCAACAAGTGTCTGAGACCTAATGATGGCTGAGATGTCGCAAAGACTTGAGTCCAGGTAAGTGTGTGGCAGAACTGCATTCTGCCAGTCCGATAACCCCAGTGTAGGGATGCCTTTCCTATCTTCTTTTTCCTACTGAAATCTGTTGCACAACAGTATCTTTCTATGCTATACTTTACCTTTCTCAGCCCCTGGCGTACGCTGGCCACCTATGTCAGCCTTTTCTATCACTCACTAAACTTTTTCCCTGCAACTTTTATTTCTAATTTGCATATTTTCATCCCTCACCAAGAACTCTCCCAAATCATGCATCAGGCTAAAACTAGCTGGCAGGAATGAAATAAGGTGGATTTATGGCATCTAATGCCAAAAGATATAAAGTGCCTTTAAAGAGATATAAGGTGCTGGTTGAATAAAGTGCATTATTTGAAATAAAGTGCTTTATAAAGTTAATGCTTATGCCATTTTTATGTATAGGGTGCAGGAATGTATGGAAATACTTACAATGACAGTTAAATACAAAATAAAATCCATTCTGATAAGTGGATTATGGATACAACTGAAGTGGCATTATGCTTATGTTGTTTGAACTATTTTGTTGCTGCTCTGTTGTTATGTAGCATGTTATGCCAAAGAAATCCTGCATTAAAGCAAGAATTGTTTGAACTGAGTGACAAACTTTTCTTTTACTTTTGCTGCTGCTCGGTATTTATGTAAATAATAACTGATGCCCCTGTATTATTAGGACTCCCAGCTGCTGGCTATGTATAAAATGTATCGTAGAATGGTGCCAGCTAGCCATGGAGGAGTCCGTAGCATGTGTACAGCCAGCCTAGGCTGCTAGAGAGGCAGGCTTCCCAAATCCATACAGATCCCCAAAACAGAGCAGCTAGACAGTGATTGTCTAGCAGTCTGCTGCTCTGCTACAACATAGAAAACAAATGATTTAAGGGGACAGAAATGTCCCTATGTATGGGCATGCTTTATAGAGAGAATAGCCCTCAAAATAAGGAGAAGGCTGCAAGAGGAGCTAAAACAATAACAACATTAAACAAATTAAAGAATAAAGAGACACTGCAGGTCTCTAAAGGAGCCTCATTATGTATTGAGCCCTAAGAAATAAAGTAAAGGTAGGGTTGCCACCTGTCAGGTTTTTTACATGGTGATCAGGTTTTCAGGGTCCCTATCAGGTAATCCGGTTTTGCTCTGTGCTGGTCAGGTTTTTGAGCCATTTTGAGTGCTCACATACTTTTGAAACAAATGTTGTCATCTCAATCATTGTTTCAGCTACATGTCCAGGTTACACACAAGTTCTGTTGTCAAAATAGCCTTTTGTTTGTGAAAGCAGTCAACATAGGAGGTGTAAAGTATGGCCATTAACACCATTAGTACTTACTTAATCAAATGTTTTCCACTGCATCACAAAGTGGCATAGCAGCAAAGCTGCTCCCACCTTCTATAACAGCAACACAGCCAGTTGTCTTTCACTTTCATTTGATGGTAAACATTTTCATCTCTAACAGAATTTAGGCATTTTTAATTTGTTTTAAATGACTTTTTCCTCAAGAAAAAAGTATGGTCATTTATTTGGCTTTGAAATAGTACTGTAGACATGGAAAGGAACTGGTGCCATAAAAACATATGAAGTACACATTATAGGAAACAATTTACTTATTATGAATTATTCTATACCATGTGGTACTGTTGTATACTGTTTAAAGTATTTCCCTTGTCTCCCCCAGATCATATCTGTAAATTAGTTTATTTTTTTATCTCTATGTTTATCTGGTAAACCAAGGTCAATAAATAAATACTGTACATAAGTAAATAAATACCTAGGAAGAACCTAGGAAAGTAATTTTAACTGGTACAGTACGGTATCTTAACAATTTTGTTAAACTGCTGCTTTAAGTGTTGTGTTTCATTGATATAAAAGATGGCTTTCTAGGATGAGCGATGCATGATGAGTCGTGAAAAAGGGGTGGGGCTAGGGGTGGAGCTTAGGATCCGGTTTTTGCCTCATCCAAAGGTGGCAACCCTAATTAAAGGGCTACCATGCATGCTATAACAATGTAGCACATGTATAAATATAATAAATGTTTGTACTGTTTGCTTATATAGAAAATAAGGGACTTTCCATAAGTAAGACCTCAGGAAGGGGATTTCCTATAGAGGGACTTCCCATAAGTAAAACCTCATTATGTAATAGAGGAGGAGTTTCCTTATTTAGGGACCATTCTGGAACTGGTTGGATGTTATGGGAGGAACTTTTTCATAAGTGGGAGGGCTATATAAGCCTTCTTCAAACACCAAGAGTCAGATTAGCTATCCAGCCAGTTTCACTTACCTGAGGACAAGGTAAGAGAATAGGAGTTTATCTCAACCAAGCAGAAAAAAACAACTAAATATTGTTTTATAGAGGTACCTGAAATAAGGTGGAATAGCATTATATTGTTTATTTTCTAGTTCAGTTTGAACTGTTTATTTCTATTTATTTATTAATTCTGTATTTTGATACTTTTGTATAAAATAAAACACAGTGTGAGTGTGTTGTACCCAATAACTGTGTTCTGTGTTTTCTTTGCAACCCATGTACCTGCGACAGAGTGTAAAGGACTTTAAACATGTTTGATCTGACATTGGAATTATTGATAGAGCCCTTTGTTGATTAATTTGAGTGGGATAGAGATGGCACTTTTGACTGGGAAATTCTCTACGATCACTAATCACTAACCATGATGGCCGATCATTAATAGAATTGGTAGTGGGAGGAGATGGAATGGAGGGGTTGCGGGGCTTCTATGGTGTCATTAGGCATGTGCTGTTCATCTGGGAGAGAGGGATGCTGTCTAATTTAGCCAGATGGGAAGGGACTTTCACTTTCTCTCCCTCATGTCTGGCTTCTGGGCCATGGTAACTCCATCTCTATTGGTGAATGCTTGTACCTCCTTCCTTCCCCTTCCTGCTGCCTGCTCTACCTGGCTACTATCATTAATACTATCTACTTAATCACAATGTCATTAGGATGCATAAAGGAATGAGAAGCTGTAGGCTATGGCTGAATTATTGCTCAGAATGTGATGTGAGCAGTGCCCTGCACATGTTTACCCATTTTAACCTGCACTTTATTTGTATCTACCTCTTACATTGAATTGGAAAAAGCCAATCATTTACTCTTCCCATCCATGGGGCAGACAGAGCACATCTGGTTACTATGGCAATGGCCTATGGGGGCACACACTGTTGAGTAGGAGAGGGCCTCTTCTCTCTGAATGTTTGGGGGCTGGTAGGAGGGCACAGCTCTATGATCCCAGGGAAATGTACTGTCCACTTTCATTGAACTCATCACTCCCAGGCAGAGCCTGATATGGCCTGTGTGGATTCAGTGCTTCATCCTAATCCGAAACAGTGCCATACCTCTCTCATGGAATCACAACAAAATGCCTATGGGTGGCACGGTTATTTGAGTGACTGGGTCTCCAGGAGGGGATGATTGCAGGTTCAGCTTGACTCTCCACCCTGACCATAGTAAGGAGCTTTGGGTAGCAGCAGGAGGGTTTCATTATGCAAAATGCAGAAGAAATCACTTGGACTTCTTTTTTCTTAGCTTTAAAACAGTACTATCAATCCCTGCCAAAGGGTGATACTTGGTTGCATTCTTAATCATATCCATTTGCATTAGTTAGTTGTCAAATCTGTAACTGTGGTAATTAAATGAGCTGTAAGACATAGGCTAATAGTGGCAGGTGTGGCTTCTAATCCCACCAGAGCTATGGTTGCAGCAATCTTGTTTGGTATAGTAGGGCATCTGCATGAGTTCATATTAATGCCCAGTGCATGGGAATAAAACCTTAGCTGCTCAGGGCAAGGTTTTTGACATCACCAGCTGGCTGGCTCTGGTGTGGGGCTTAGAAGTACCTGTGCACCTAAGCTAGGAACAGTAGTTAACGTAACTGTAAATCCTAGATTATGGAAACACAGTTTGATTTCTGGATTCCTGCTAATCAGCTCAGTTCAAAGATTGTAGTTATCTTGTTTGAAGATACAAATGAGGGCTAGATGCTCCTCTCCCCCTTACCCCTTCACGTGGGCACTGAATAGCCCATCTTACAAACTGTTAAATTTTAAATCATGTTGATATTTCTTATTAAAAAATAAGGTGCCTAACCTGTTTTTTCACATTTCACTACAATAGATGGTGGGAGACTGCACAACAACTGCTCTGGGGGCAGGGGGCACCACTCAAGAACTTGGTTACATTTTTTACTGTTCATGGTCCAAGTTATGAAATTTGTTTTTACAAGGGGGAGATTGGGGGGAATGGCATTTGGGGGTGTAGTTTTAGTTTTTTGTATCAGAGTTACAGGCTTAGTTCTTGGTTTAGTTTAGGGTTTTAATTATAAATGATACTTCTGGTTACCATGCATGTGCTTTGATATCAGTCTCAACAGTACTGTGTAGCATTATAATACAACTACAGCAAAGGCATGGAGAACTCATTGAAAGTTAGATTGTTGAACCTAAATGGGCTAAAGACTCACATTAAAAGGAGAACAGTACTGGGAAAAATTTGCAGTGTGCTGAAAGATGTTGTATCTATACAGCAGTCCCATATGACAGAAAAAGAAGGGGCATACCTAGAAAAGAACTGGCATAGTTTATGGTATGGATCTTACTTTACATCCAAAGTCAGAGGCACAGCCATATGAATTAGACTTAAGTTTCCATGAACATAACTAATGGGTGGAGAAGCAGCTGTGTTGTTACAAATAATCCTGAACACTGGTCACCAATTTGCTATGGGTTCCATATATGGCCCCAATATAGACACTTCTGATTTCTACAACAGCTTATCCCTCCACATTGTATATTGTAGGGACCCATGGATTCCATGTAGCAGCTTTAACTGTGTCAAGAACATGATACTAGAGAGGTCCTCCCAGACAGTGGTTCCCATTTCCTACAGTGCCAAATCACTAATGAACTTGATGAAAGTGCACTTTCTTGGTTGACTCCTGGCTTCACTTATTTCCCACAGGCAGGGAGCATACATATCATTCTCACTCAGCTGTCTCATATGCCAGGCTTGATGCCATCTTAATCTTGCAGGGCATTATTCCTCCCTTCACTCTGTCATACATGGGACAATTTCAATAACAGGTCCTATACCTTTTTTAGCCAATTTCCTGAGTTGGGTGACATATATCTTGGAATCTTGACTCTCTCTCCTTTTAAAAAAGAAGATTTTCTGGGAAAGCATTACTGAGCACATAAGACAGTATATGCAGAACAATGGTGGTGAGAGACACCTGCAGCAGCTATGTGGGAGCTGTACTGAAGTGAACCTTCATACCATAGAGCAGTCATGTAAAGAAAACAGAAGATCAAGCATTGGAGGACTTAGGAAACAAAACTAGCGGTGACCGAAAAAGTCCACATGAACTGTGTAGAAATGTAAGCAGGACTACAACAAAATAAGCAGTTCCAAAATAGAAAGAGCACTCTGTCTCAATCAAGTAGAGAATTACTTTGAAGGGGATACCAGCACAAAGTTGCTGGTGTGGCAACTCAGACAGAGGGAAAGTGCAAAAAATATTGCCCAAACAAAATTATATCACTCCCATTGATGAACATTCAGACACACTATTGGCAAGTGTGGTCACATGGGAATAATAATAATATTAATAAAACTTTATTTGTAAGGCGCCTTTCCAAAACCAAGGTGCCGAACAGATTTAAAAACAAGCAAAAGTGTTACAAATTGCTGCAAATCAATTAGTGCACAAACATCCAAAAACATTAAAATTAGAACAGTCAGTCACCAAAGCCTGGTTCCATAAATGGGTTTTTAAGACTCGTTTAAAACCCTCCACAGTCATGTACTCACATAACTGGTGGGGTAGAGAATTCCAAAGAGAAGGGGTTGCATGCATAAATGCCCGGGCCCCAGAAGATTTCAAACAAACTTTTGGAATCTCTAGCAACCCCACACCAGCTGAACGGACCAATTGCTTGGGGCAGTAAGGAATCAGAAGCTCTTTCAGGTAGTCAGGACCCTGACCATGTAGGGCTTTGTAAGTCAAAAGACAGACTTTAAAGGTGATTCACCATTTTACTGGCAGCCAGTGCAGACCACACAGCACCAGAGAAATATGACAGAACCAAGAGGTTCCTGTCAAAAGCCAGGCTGCTGCATTCTGCACTTGCTGCAAACGGTGAATTTTAATCCTCAAAAGCCCTAGATACAGGGAGTTGCAGTAATCTAAGTGGGAGGACACATAGGCATGAACCAGCATGGGGAGGTCACTGGAAAGAACAAGGTGCCTAATCCTGGAGATATTCCTCAGATGACAAAAAGAGGTCTTGATGATGGCTGATACCTGCGAATGCAGGGGCAGCCCCTCATCAAAAATTACCCCCAGGTTAGGCACCTGTTCAGAGGCCAGGAGTGGTTGACACCCAAGGAATAATTCTGAGGGGAAGCCCACCCCCGACCCCCCTATCCGGCGTCCTGGGTCCACAACCAGCACTTCATTCTTTCCTGAGTTCAACTTCAGCCAGCTCAAATCCATCCACTCTTGTATTTCTACTAAGCTGTCATTAAAGACTGAGAGAGCTCCATTCTGGTCAAGTGCAAAAGAAAGGTATAGCTGGGTATCATCAGCATAGCAGTGAAACCTCAGCCCATACCTCCTTACAATGTCTCCGAGGGGCAGCATATACACTGTGAAAAATATAGGTGACAAAACTGATCCCTGAAGAACCCCACAAGACAGAGGAACTGGGTCCAAAGAATAGATCCGAGACACCACCCTCTGAGTTCTTCCAGTGAGGAAAGATGTAAACCACCTGAGGACTGTACCTGACAGGCCACAGATAAACCTCAGACTGTCATGCAAAACCCCATGGTCCACAGTGTCAAACGCTGATGAGAGATCAAGAAGAACCAAGATGGAGTGGTTCTTCCAATCTCTAGCCATCAGGAGATCATTGAGCACCCGAACCAGTGCTGTCTCGGTACTACACTTTTTTTGAAAACTGGACAGGAAGAGTTCATAGATGTCATGGATGGTCAAATGGCTCTTCAGTTGCACAGCCACTACCTTCTCAATCACCATCCCTAAAAAAGGAAGGTTAGAGATTGGTCTGTAATTCTCATGGCAGTCTGGGTCTAAAGAAGCCTTCAGAAGGGGTGTTACCACCGTGTCCTTCGGGGAGCTAGGGAGCTAGGAAACTCACTTGTTTCTAAGGAGCACAAAACTATTCATGCAAGGACCAGACTGATGGAATCAGTACAGCCCACAATCAGGGAAATTGGTCCAGGGTCCAAACTACAGTACATAGAGCTTGCATCCTGGACAATCCTCATGACATCCATGAACTCCGGTGGTGAAAGGTACTCCAGGAAAGCTGAAGGCCAGTGGCCAAGCACTGTTCACCAGCAACACCCATAGAGTGTGCTGGCTGGAGAGCTGCTTTGATGTTGGCCACCTTAGTTGCAAAGAACCGAGAAAGCTCATCGCACTCTATTTGTGAAAATGTTTTTCGAATTCTCAGACAAGCCGAGTTGCACAGCCTGTCCACAGTTTGGAAAAGCAGAGCTGGCTGGTTCTGAGCAACAGCAATCTCCCTGGACAGGAACTCTGCCTTCTTAAGGGAGATTGCAGATTGATGGGCTTGCCAAGGGTCCATCAACCGTAGGTGATAGGCATCAAGGGAAGATCTCCACCAACAATGCTCTAACCTTCGTCCTTGTCTCCGCATCTCTCTCAAGGTCCCATCAAACCACAGAGACCAAGGGTAAAGGGAGAGAGCACAAACATGGACAGGAGCAATGACATCCAGGACCACTGCAATGGCCATATTATAGGTCACCACGAGGTCCTCTGGGTCACTGTTTGCAACCGGAATGGACGGTAGGTCAAGCCCTGCCATAAGGCCATCAGAGTCAATATCTCATAAAGGGCAGTATTTGACCATCTCCACAGGGGTAGTTCTTCGAGGAGGGACACTAGAATTGAACCCCATGGTGTAGTGATCGGACCATCCAAGTGGGTCCACCCTCAAATCAGAGGTTTCAATCCTCAGGAGGAAAAAAGGGCATGACCATGTTTATGGGTAGAAGAGGTAACTACTGGTGTGTAACTACCTGTGTAAGGCCCAGAGATGTCATCAACTGGAGAAAATACTGTGCAAATTGTGAGAGTTTGTCATTGACCCAGGCATTGAAGTCACCCAGGACTATCAACCTGGGAGACTCAAATGCCATGTTGATGATGAAGTCAGCCACTTCTTGAAGGAACAGCTTCCCATCCCTGGGTGGACAGTAGATGAGAGCGATCCTACATCCTACACCTGCTTCCACAGTACACTCAAATGACTCAGCCTCCTCAACTGCTACACTCGTGAGGCCCAATTCGAATTTAAAAGAGACCACAACCCCCCCAACCCTGTGATCCAATCTCGAACGGTGAATCACCGAGTAACCTGCTAGAATTGCAGCCTCTAAAATGCACCCTTAAAAATGCAGAAGGTCAACACCCTAAAATTCTTGAACATGAAAACTATATGCAAATTGCTCTGCTTTATGAAGAAAATTACCTCCCACTACTGGCCACTATTAAACAGAATTGTGAGCAATAGGAAGGGCTGCCTATCAGCCTCATTGGCTGAGTAAACACAGTAGACATGTGTATCCTTCCAAAATGCTTACATCTTTTTCAGAACCTCCCCATCAGGGTACCAGAAAAAAAATTCAGATCTCTTAACTCTGTTATCCTCAGATTTCTGTCAGAAGGCATATCAGCTCAAATTAAACATGCCATAGTAAACTTGCATGTGAGCCAAAGAGGCCTGGCACTGTCTAACTTTAAACATTATTATTGAGTTGCTCAGCTCACTTTTGCAGTTGATTCTGAGGGAGCTGACACCCCCAGTGGTTGGCCATGGAGGAGGAAGAGATAGTAGGGCTACTAATAGGAGTACAGTCACCATCCCTAGCAGCAACCGAAATACAGAAATCCATTCAGAAGGCAATTTACTAGATTATTGATTGGGACTCAAAAATATATTGCACACCAGAAGAATCTATCTCCTAACACAGCTCTGTAAAGTGGTTTCAACGGTTGACATGGGTACAATGTTTTTCTGTATCAAGCTATCCTAGGTTGGCAAAATGTGGCCTTCACACTGTGCAAGAGATTAAAAGGGGTTTGGCTTATGCCAGGAGTCTGGAAAATAAAATTAGTGAGCTCCAGGCAATGGTGGCAGACACCACAATGGATTTAGTAGCCATCACTGAAACTTGGGGCACAGAGAATAATGATTGGGATCTGACAATCTCAGGCTACACCATCTTTAGATGGGATAGAAGAAAATGTAATGAAGGAGGTGTAGCCCTATATGTCAGAGTGGGCATAAAAGGCAGTGGAGCATGGAAACATCAGGGAAGGTAATGGGGAAACAGAATCGCTGTGTATTCAGCTCCCGGCATCATCAGGCAAGAAACTATGAATGAGGGTGATTTATAGACCTCCAGGACAGGGGAAAGAGAGAGAGAAAGATAATGAGCTAGGGGCAGAACTAGAAATGCGGGTGTCAAAGGAGGAGGAGGAGGAGGAGGTGGTGATGGTATTGGTGTGAGATCTAAATCTGTCAGATATTGATTGGGTCATTCCAGCTGCAAGGAGCTTGAAATGTCAATCCCTAATAGATACATTGCAGGACTACCTGTTGGCGCAATTTGTTAAGGAACTGACTGCAATTCTTGATGTGGTGCTCACCAACTCAGAAGCGGTAGGAGGAGTGAGGGTAGGGAGGCACTACGGTCCAGTGACCATAACTCTATATGGTTAGACCTGGACCTTGGATGAGTAAACCCTCATCAAAAGCTGAAGTCCTAGATTTTAGAATGGTAGAATTCAACCTAATGAGGGAGCTGGTCCAGGATAAGTTAGTCAGAAAGGTCAGCATCAGGGATATGGAGGAAAGATTGGGGCCAATATAAGGGCCATTCATGAGGCAACAAAGTCTTGCAATAGTAATCAAATGAAAAAGGTACAGGAGACCAATATGGTTTTCTGCAAAGGTCTGGAAGCAATGAGAACCAAAAAGAAGGCCTTCAGCAGCTATAATGAAAAACAAGAGAAGGAAGAATAGGAAAATGACCATATAAGAACAAGGGAAACCAAAAGGGTGGTCGTTGAAGCAAAGACAGACACAGATCTGCAGATTGCAGAGGAGTCAAAGGTGGGGAAAAACAGTTCTTTAGATATTTTAAGGAAAAAAGAAAGAAGGGGAGGATTTATTGTTAGGCTAGCAAAGAGAGGTTTCTCTCAGCTTGCCAGATATAAGCACTTGTCAAATATTGCCAGTAAAACCTTGCATCTGCACTTATCCATCTGGAAACCTCTTTACCCCTACCTCCACTCCTTTACCATAGGATCATCTGGTAGGCCCCTCTCCCAGTTGTCTCTTCCTAGACAAGGAATTTGGTGACCTATCTCTCCCAGTATGACCACCTAAGGATTGCTACATCTAGAGGTAATTTTCCTTTGACTACATTGTATGCTTCTCCTAAAGTCATTCTTCCTATGTAATGTTAGAACTGCAGTTAAACCATATAACGCTCCAATTCTGTTGTAGATACTTTTATCTATAGGAATATCTTGCTACTGCCTAACAATGATTTAAACAGTAGCATTTATCATTTTGTAAATGCTTCTCACCCTATTAACTCCTACTTTTTGGCCTTCCACTTGATAGTCAGAATTTTTGTATGCCAATTGCATAATCTCCTTGTACACTCTCTATGGGTTATTCTACTTGGCTGACATACAGGTCTTAAATGCATATCTACTTATGCCTGTATTTCTTCATTCCTGAATGTTTTATTTCTGAGATACTACTATATTATACACATATTGACTTTGTTTTTGTGTTGTTGTATTACTTGAAAAATGTCAATAACAAACAGAGGAAGATAAGGTTATTCAGGGGGACGAGCAGAAAACAGCCCTTCTTAACAAAACAAAATAATAATATTAAATGCACTCTGAAAATAGAAAATAGAGTTCAAATCGACGTTTCAACCATAGGTCTTTTTCAGGTATTACATAAAACAGAAAAAAGCATAGTTAGTGTTCTTAATGAGTACTCTTGTTCTGTATTCACAAGGGAGACCCCACTCCTCAGGGAACTCCAGATGATCTCGGCCACCACAGATCCAATCAGGCCCAAATATCTGACCAAAAGTAGGGTTGGACCTGGGTCCAGATCACACTGTGTTGGTCGCAACCTCGAGACAATCTCCACCACCTCTTCCACTCCAACCAGATCAATCTCATCCAACACAGGAGGAATGCCCCAAAAAGTCTCAGGATGAACCCTCTAATCCCTTGGAGTAATGCTGGAGGATCTCTCTGCTCTGATATAGGGCACTTTTTCAGTAAAGAACAGATCAAACTCTTTGCACCTTGTGCTCAAACCTGCTCCTCCCACACTGAGACAGCTGGGATGTAATAGCCCATCAACTGTGTGGAACAGCTGTGCTGGTCTATTTCTTGCCACAGCAATCTCCCTAGACAAACAATCTGCCTTCTTTTGGAAGATTTCCCCCTGAAAGTCATTATAATGAGAACTCAGGGCCAATTTGTCCTCCATCAGGCCAGATTTCCTCCGACATGTCTCTAATCTATGACCCCTAATCTTTAACTCCCTAAGTTTCCTGTCAAACCAGGGAAGTCTCCAGTGAGTAGATAGGGGTTGGACACCAACAGGTGTGATTGAATCAAAGGCAGCAGTGATGGCCCAATTATAGGCCACCATCACCTCCTTCCACTCCAACTGTACATGCAGCCTCCGCACTCAATAGGTTCAGCACCACCTGTAGTTCTATTGGGGACAATCCCCATAAAGGGTAGTACTGGACCATCTCCACAGAGGATGGACCTTCAGTGTAGCCCCTAAGCCTGAACCCCATGGTGCTATGATTCAGCCAAACTACCAGATCTACACTAAGGTCCATGACCTCAAGGCCTAACAAAAACATTAGGATACGTGTATGGCCACATGAGTGGGTCACTGAGGTTACCTTTTGCATCAGGCCCAGTGCATCCATACTCCTCAGGAGATCACACCCAAATGACTAGAGCCCATTGTCCACCCAGACATTGAAGTCCCCCAGAATTAATCATCTGGGGGACTCCAACACCAGGCCAACAATGAACTCTCAATCTCCCTTAAAAATTCACCCTCTAGGAGCCAGTGCTAAGCGTTCCCTACACCTCGAGGTTTCTCTGTAGTATCTTGGGATCTCTCGGGTCTCCAAGGTGTAAAGCCTGTGCATAACATTATATACCTGTGATAATTACTATGGTTACTAAAAGACAGAAACATTTCTAGTTACAGAGATGAGCCCTATTGGCTAAATTAGAGGTGGCTCCACAGTCCAAGATAACATCATATAATTCTGTAAAGTCATCAGTTTTAGAACAAAGAGGTTCTTATACAGAGTCTTACATAACAAGGTGTAGTGGTGCACATCACCGAAGGATGGCAATATTGCCTTACATATTATAGTTACTTCAAGGACAGGTGTCTTGGCATCTGACAAGTAAGAAATAGACAGAAAATACATGGTATAATATGTGTGCATTAGCAGGCGGAAGTGGATTACAATAATATGCATTCATATCCTGACATCTACTCTTGTACGGTAGATGCCCTTAGCCCTATGTATTAGTATAACCTATACCTAAGCATTAGCTGTCTATGGTGTACTTCTGAGGGTATCAATTAGGGTGCAGGGACCTCGTGTAACAATTCCTCCCCCTTGTTGCCTCCAAAGGCAACACAGGCAAATCCAAGGAAAGGACAGGAGCAGAGGTCGTTTACAATCCCGACGCACAAGCCTTGTAAAGGAACTCAAGCTGCTCACAGTGTTGGTGTAGTGTACGTCGTAGGAAGCAAAGCATGATAATCAAAGTGACTATCAAAAATGCTTGTATAATAACAAAACCTTTAAAAGTGATCTCTAACAAGGTGTTAGTCAATGCATTATTCATATCTCCATCATTAATCAAATCAAGAACAGCTTTGTTGGCTTTGGTGATATTATTGCTGATGTGGATGAGGTGTGTGTCCTTCCTATCTAAAAGGGATTTCAGTGTGAGTGTAAGTGGGTCTATGTGTACGTTAAAGTATGGTAGGTATTCTGACAGTGTGACTAAATAATCTGGGTTACCATCAATAATGTCTGCATCCATCAGGGGAACGGGGGTTATAACAGTATGTCCAATAACAGTCTTCTGGTGGGGAACAAAACAGAAGCTGGGGTAATCAATAGTACAAGTAACAGAACCATATGTATAAGATTTATAGTTCATGACAATGCAGTACTCGCCATCAGAGTTGTATTGTGAGTATACATTAGGCAGTCTCCACTTTTGCAACTGGACAGGGCATGTGTAGGTAGTCTTCGAAATCCATGTGGACAGACAATGAGCTTCCTCGTGGTAGGACTGGTAGAGCTGATCAGGAGATAAGGTTGAGTCAAAAGAGTTGGTGCCATTATCAGTGATGTCATCATCCATAGTGAAAGTCCAATCAATGCTGTCTGGAGAGTAGCCACAAACAGGGCGTATGACATCAAACACATCACATCGGCACAGGTAGATATATTGCTTTTTCACACAGCAGTCCGTGTGCGGTGCCACCCAGGCATCCAGGAAAGGATGGTAGACCAGTAGAGGTGGTAGATCCAGGCGTTCTCTGTAGATGTCTTCATCCAAATGCCCTATGGAGTGTGCCAGTGCCAGCTTGCCGAACAAAGCTGTAGTGGGATCAAAACGTGGTAAGGAGACAGTAAAAGAGACAAACATGGTATCTGTTATGGAACACTTCTTCGTAGAGAAACAAGGACCAGTATTAGGGTGCCTGGTCAGAAACCCCAAATTTCTCGCTGTAGAGAGAGGAATAGATAAAGTTTGTTGCATACACATGGAAATACAAGTAGAGAGTTTACATTTAGGACAATACCATTTGAAAATGCGTCTATCATGTATTATGTCAGTGATTCTTCCAGTTTCTAAATCACGGAAGAGGTTATTGATGGTAGTAAGGATGTATGAGCCATAAGCGGAACAAAGTATTTTCCTACCAATATATTGTTTTTCAGCTTCTCTATTGTTCTGTTGTATGAGTGCATTAATCTTATCTTTTGAATCAGTGAATGCTTTTGCAATGTTGTGCATGTTGTATACAGTGTATCTTTCTTCCTGACTAAGACCATCCACACCATGCAATATTGGAGGTAAAACATTATTAACCAAACCAGTGGAGAACTTCACAGAATGACTTTTGATAGCAGCAATGTCTGCTTTATTCCAGATAGACATAGCAGTACCAAAATGACCTGTGACAGTACCTGTAGCACCTGTAACATCAGAACTGTCAACTTCACATTTATTATGTTTATTGTTGAAAGTACCAGGAGGGATTTTCCTCCTAAACTTACCTCTATGTTCAGTAGAATAAACCCTGTAAAGGGATCCTTAGTACGAATCTGAAATGCAGCTAAGCTATCAAGCAATAACGTACTACAAAATGCAGATGTATTAGTATTGTGACACATACCAAATTCTTTCATGTTCCAGTAAGTAAGGTTAAACAAAACAGGTATATGCATAAACTGTAAATTATTAATCAAAGAACCTGGGAGGGCAGTGGCTGTGAGACCACTACGGGGACCAGGGTTATGTTTTGGACATTCCAAAAGTTGTTTTTCAGTGGGCGGTAAAACAGAGAGATATATGGCAGCAGAGGCCATGTGGTGTACAGCACAGAATCTGTGAGCAGAATCTTTGGAGAGAGAATTACAGTAGGAAGGATCTATTAAAGCAGTAATGTTGTACAAACCAGAATGTCATAATGCAGTTTGTAACAAGGACAGTGAACCATTTGGGGATAATTTAGCATTGGGCCAACCCCGAAAAGTTCCCTTGGAGAGTTTGGCCACAGGGAGAATTTGTCCTTGTGATGTGGTTTGCCACTCAATTTGAAGGGTAGATTTGTCAGGAGCAATGACCAAGGCAGTGAGGTATGCATCGGAACCTTCCTGGACAGTAATCATAGTTTCTGGTATTTTGATGGAAACTCCCTCTGTAGGAGGTGCTGGAGGGTCCAGTTGTCGAAGGAGGTCCGGTACCGTGCCTTGGGTGCAAGGGATCACTCCTGCAAGGAGGAGATATAGGAACAAGATAGCCATCTTGTCAGTGTATCTGAAAAGGAAGATCAAAGATTAGTATATTAGTACAATTCCACCCAATAGGGTTGTGAAAAGTAAGTTAAGTTCCTTTGTACAGTTTCAACTGGTTTGCATGTAACCATTTGTCAGTCAATTTGTTGTTGTGGAGGAGTCTAACCTGATAGACTGCCGGACTGAGCTTGTTGACAATGGGGTAAGGGCCTTCCCACTTGTCGGAGAAGGAGTGGGTGGGATGTGCAAATCGAAGTACCATTACCTTATCTCCAACCTGCCAATCCACTTCTTGTGCGTGTTTGTATTTTGGATTGTTGCTGGGCTTTGCCCATGCAGTTTGCAGCATACAAGTGTGTGTGTATGAGGTCTTTTCTGAGCTTTTTCACTTACTGATCCACAGACACACGGTCTGCAGTAGGGGTGTGCAGGTCAAACAGCAAGTGTTCAGGTAATCTAATCTGTCTTCCAGTCATCACCTCAAAGGGTGTCAGCTGGGTAGTGGCTGAGGGTGTGCCCCTGATTGCCATAAGGAGTAAAGGCAACAGGGAATCCCAAGTTTTGGGATTGTCCTCAATGAATTTGGAAAGCATTTGCTTAATCTGTCTGTTGGCTCTTTCTACTTGATCTGAGGATTGAGGGTGATAAGGTATGTGGAACTTTTGCTGTACCCCAAGGAGTTCAAGGGACTCTTTCATCAACTCACCTGTAAAACTGGTTCCTTTGTCGGAGTCTACCTTGAGAGGCAGGCCCCACCTGGAGAAAATCTGTTCTACCAGGATTTTGGCAGTTGTCTTTGCAGTACATGTCTTAGTGGGGAAAGCCTCAACCCACTTAGAGAATAGGTCAGTTACTACAAGAGCATACTTTTTTCTACTGGTATTAGTCAGAGGGCCAATAAAATCAATTTGGATGGCATGCCAAGGGCCAGATTGTCTTTGTGGTAAAAGTTTGGCATTTCATTTTGAAGGTATGGGATTGTTTTGTGCACAAACAAGGCAATTGTCTATGTATTGTTTAACATCTTTGGTAATACCAGGTCACCAGGCGGTGGTCTTGAGGCATTGGACGGTGTTTTCTGCTCCTTGGTGTCCACCAGTAGGAGTATCGTGTACTTGGTGCAAAAATTCAGATCTCAGATGTCTGGAGACTACCCACAGCTTGGTGGTAGTGTCATCTGGTTGGAAGCAAATTAGCTTGTAGTCAGGGGATAAGTGTAACTTACCTTCATGCCTGTGATATGGATTATGTGTAGGGAGTCTTTCTTCAGTACCTTTGTCAAGGAATCTGAACACCTCTCTGAGTTCAGTGTCCAAGTGTTGGACTGCTGAGAGGTCCAGGGGAGAAAAAGACTCAGATTTCTTCTTGAGGGCTGCAACATGTACAGCTGCATTAGCTTCTGGATGGTCCATCATCCAGACATCCCCCCTCAGGCCCCTTCCTTAGCAAGGGTGTCTGCTGTGTCATTGAAAGCATGATAGGGGTCATGAAGAGAGTGAGCTTTGACCTTGTGCACATAAAGTTTGTGTGTGTATTTCTGTGCCAATGCATGTATGTAGATTACCAATTCTTTGTATTTCACTGGACTGCCGTCAGAGGAGAGGAAGGAGTTCTTCTGCCAGAAAGGGAGAAATTCTGTAAGGGAACAACAAACCCAGTTAGAGTATGTAAAAATGATGGTATCCTGAGTTCCATGTTGGATGAACTCAAGAGCACAGGCCACCGCTGCCATCTCTGCATACTGTGATGAAGCTAACTACAGTGTTTAGATAGCTTGACAGTGTTCCCATAAGGATAGACTACCAAAATACCTATCCCTGCAATCTGTTCTCCCTGATAGTACGATGCTGAACCATCAGTGAAAATACAGCACAAAGAGGTACTCTCGAGTACTTGTGGCGTGGCAGGGAGGAAAGGACCTGGGTCTGGGAGGTCAGGTGACTGCAGTGTACAGTCATGGTGCTCTCCCTGAAAAAGGAGACCATGAGCTAGTAGAGACGGAACTTTGGTCTGGTGGACCTGGATATCCCTATCCTGGAGAAGAAGTGACCAATGTGTCAGCCTAGTGTTAGAGACTGACCCATCCTTCACTCTATCTGAGAGCAGAAAGGTAGTTGGCATGTGGTTAGTGTTGAGAATCAGCGGTGAGTACCCAGTGATATACAAAAAGTGCTTGACAGCCCAGTAGGTAGCCAGAAGGTTCCTTTCACAAAGGCCATACTTCTGTTCCACTGGGGTCAATAGCTGTGATGCATATGCAATAGGTCTCAAGGTGTCATGCACCTTCTGGGCCAGCACTGCTGACATGGCAATGTCAGAGGTAGCACACTCCAGATGGAATGGTAGGGCTGGATTGGGGTTAACCAGTGCTGGGGCAGAGGCCAGAGCCTGCTTCAGTGATGTCACAGCCTGGGTGTGAGCAGGACCCCAATTCCATGGAACATCCTTTTTGAGTAGATCATACAGAGGAGTGGCTTTTTGAGCAAAATCACAAATAAAATCTCTCGAATAGTTTACCATACCTAGAAACCTTCAAAGAGTTGCCACACTGGTGGGCAATGGCAAGTCTTGTAATCCCTGTATCTTTTTCCAAGTAGGGCTCCGGCCTTGGTCAGTTATTTTCAGACCCAGAAAGAGTACTTCTATCTGACACAATTGTGCTTTTGCTGGGTTACATTTCAGGCCTGCGCTCTGAATGAGAGTCAATAGTTCGTCCAAGAGATCCAGATATTGTTCCTGCATGGCTGTGGCCAGCACTAGGTCATCTACGTACTGTAAGAGACATTGGGAGGCTGAGAAACTCTGTAGGGTGTCCATCATGTGGAGATGGAAGAGGGATGGACTGTTATGGAATCCTTGTGGCAAGCAAGTCCACTTGTATTGTCGTCCTTCAAAGATGAAGGCAAACTTATATTGACTCTTGAGGGCCAATGGTAATGACCAGAAACCATTGGAAATATCCAGGGCACTGAACCATTTCTGATCCGGTGTTAAAAGTCGAAGCACATCTGGTGCCAAAGCCACAGTTGGGGAACAGCTGGGAGTGACCTGATTCAGTTTCCTGTAGTCAATAATAAGTCTCCAGGTACCTGTGGGTTTCTTCACGGGCCAAACAGGAGAGTTGGCAGTAGAAACACAAGTTCTGATTACTCCTTGTTTAAGGAGTGACTTGATCGTTTCTCAAAGAGAGGGTAAGGCCTCTGTTGGAAAGGGGTATTGCCTTTGCCTTTCATGTGCTGGGCCTGGCACCTCAATGACAGTATGCATTCTACCACAGTCATGCTTGTTAACTGCAAACACTTCCAAATGTCATTGCAGAATAGGTAGGAGTTTTGGAAAAAGTTCATGGTTCTTGAACAAATCTATGATGTCATACTCTTTGTTATTGATAGATATTGTTGCCACAGCATGTGAATCAGGAATCAAGATGGTGTGGTATTGACCCTGGATCTGTATCAGCAGCATGTTAGCTAGATCCACCATACAGCCGTGTGGTGCAAGGAAATCAATGCCTATGATACTAGGATGATCATGCGGTACCATTAGTTGGAAAGCGTGTGAGGCCTTCAAATGGCCTAGCTCTACTGGTAAGGGTAGAGAACGGTATGCAGGCAGCCTAGTACCATCAACTCCTGACATATTGGTCTTCCATCCGGTAGACCAAGGGGACGTGTCCGGGTGTTCATCGTGTAACACAGATACAGCTGCACCTGTATCTAGTAAGACAATCAGTTGGCAGCCCTGACCTCGGCCTCGGTGCAGGGCCTTCCATTTGTATCCAAGACCAGCTTGTTTACAATACGGACTGGGGCCTGTAATTGTCAATCCATATTGCCGGAGGCATGCAGAGGTTGGGCCTAACTTGCATGAATGACTTCACAGTGCTGTACTGATGCGATGTAGGGAGGAGCTTCTGGGTTCAGGCTTGTATGGGCCTGAGGGCTTGTACTTCCGGTGTCTCCGTGGCCAGTAGCGGCATGGGTCACTGGCTGTACTGCCGCAAGGGTCTGTGCGGGGACAGCATCCGCTATGGAGCGTACTTGCCCCAGGAGCTCTCAGAATTTTTGATTTTCTTCAGCTATCTCCTTGTATGAGGGATCCCATTCTCTGTAATGGTTTCCCTCTGCCCTTATGCCTCCTATTTTTGGGCCAATTCTGGTTCCCACCCCACTGTTGTTGTTGTTGTTGGCCTTGTTGGAGGTTTTGTTGGTTACCAGTTGGAGGGGCTGACGAATGTTTGGTTTGCTGTTGCTGGGCCTGCCCTTCCACGGTATAGTGTGTCGCGGTCCCGGAACGGGGTTCCACGGCAGCAACTTTCTTGGAACCGGACCCCAAATCATGGATGTACAGTTGATACACCCTCTCGGTTTTCCGAAGAATATCGGCAAACCTATCCATATTTGGGTAAGTGGTTGGCTCTACCTTTTCTCTTACGGCTGGGATCATGTTCCTAAGGAACAAGATCTTATATTCAATAAGATCTACATCCGCAGCTTCTTGTGCTAGGTGTTTTCCTGCTCGGTAGGCCATCCAGAGTCTCTGGTGGTAGGTCGCTGGGCTTTCTTTTGCATTTTGCTTTATGGGGTATGCCAGCATCACTCCTACCACACCTGGGCTATGAGCGAAGATGAGCTCAGCTGCAACCTCGTCAAAGGTAGCGTTCCCATCCTGGCGAACTGCTTCGGGGAGTTTGGCCCATAAACCAGGATTGATGGTCTGGCGTAGTATTTGGACCTGATATTCTGCAGCGAGGCTGAGCATCTCGCATTCAGAGCGCACCTTTTCCAAGTGACAGCTGAGGTTGTTGGACGGGCTAATCCGACCGATACTGTCAGCAATTTGCTGGACAGAGTAGGCCATTTGTAGGGGATTAGTCAGTGGTCAATCAGGCAAAGGTAACGCGTCTCGTGCACCGTCCAATGCTGCACGAGCTGCAGCTTCATCTGCAGTACAGACAACACCTTCCTGAGTGCCAGCTTCTTGGAAAATTTGTCGAATCTGACTTTTAATGGCTTTCATGCTCCTTTCAGGAAGAGGAACATTACCTAATGCTCTATCAATCATGGTTTCAATCTCTTGCCTGTCTTCCACACTAATTACGGCTACCAAAGGCGCCGTCGGGACCAGGCTTGGGCCTGCTCCCCCCCACCATGGGCGCTGCCATGTTGGCGTTTCCCATGATGAGCGTCACGACGTCGACGATGTGTGACCTGGGGAGTGGTGGGCGGGGACCCGCCATACTGTGGATGGCTGGGTGGGGATTCTGGGCCATAGTAGGGGCATGACTGGGTGTTGTACTGTGAGACATCATCATCAGATAACTCCCCGTCTGATGACGAGTGAAACGCAGGGGCTATGCCTCCCATTGCCTTAACATGGCCAGCCAAAACCTCTCGCTGATGGCGCAGTTTATCCATCTTAGCTCTACATTCGTCATGATTCACACTTGCAACATCCATATCAACCTGATCCTGCTTCTGCTTCTGCAAAACACGGTATGCGGTGCTCAATTCGCGATTTTCCCTTTAGGCTATTTCTAAATTGTTACATACCTGGTTGATCTCGTCCTGAAGCTCACCCATTTCATCACTCAACTGTGCATACGCAGCACTCAACAAATCATTCATTTGCACAACCTGACTCTTATCCTGTCTCAAACTTTCACACTCCTGTTTCAGAGTACACATTTCTTGTTCACCAGCCTGCGCTGAATGATACAATAGTGAATCCTTTTCATTTTGCAAAGATTGGAGCTCCGACTCCAAGTTCTGCTGTATTCTAACACACTCAGTTTCCTGTAAACCCATCTCTTGCTTAAGAGATGCGATCTGCGGATCAAGGGTGCGAAACCTCACTTCGGAGGCTTCCAAAGCAACGTAGAGAGTGGCGACCATCAACCCTTTAGTGCAACGCTTATTGGTTGATTGTCGCGTCTCTGCGTACTGGGTTGAAATCCCCAGTACAGGGTTGTCGGATTGACTTGCATCCTGGCGCGAAGTCAGCCCATCCTCCATGGGAGGTAAGGAAATTAGAGACATCGAGTCTCAGTTCTGCGCAGATATCTGATACTGTGGCCATTGTGTGGGAGGGAACGAAAATTCAAACTGTGAAAAAGACAGCTTGTTGCATATCAATCCACAATACGAGTACTTTAAACACAGCCGGGCTACTGTATAAGTTGTAGGCTTGCAATTCAAAGCTGCTATGGAGTCGGTCAAGACGGCATCGACCACACCCAAAAAGTCAGCCAGACTTTGCAAGTGACTACAAACTGGTAGGAAAATGGGAGAGGTGGTATGGGAGTGTACACCTACAGTCCCCGTGGGGAAAGGAAAAGTTTCAGCAACGAGTGAAAACTTACAAACACCAAATATCGCCTGCACACGGTCACCAATTTGTAAGAGGTCTAAACCTCACTTTCAGATTCTTGATGATATTGGGAATGTAAATAGTCACAAACAAGTTGCATTTGAGTAATAAACAAGTTTATTACTACAAAAGGGATAAATCACAGTTGCCCTAAGCAGTTCTTACCAATATGAACCAGGAGCCAGTGCTAAGTGTTCCCTACACCTCGAGGTTTCTCTGTAGTCTCTTGGGATCTCGCGGGTCTCCGAGGTGTAAAGCCTGTGCATAACATTATATACCTGTGATAATTACTATGGTTACTAAAAGATAGAAACATTTCTAGTTACGGAGATGAGCCCTATTGGCTAAATTAGAGGTGGCTCCACAGTCCAAGATAACATCATATAATTCTGTAAAGTCATCAGTTTTAGAACAAAGAGGTTCTTATACAGAGTCTTACATAACAAGGTGTAGTGGTGCACATCACCGAAGGATGGCAATATTGCCTTACATATTATAGTTACTTCAAGGACAGGTGTCTTGGCATCTGACAAGTAAGAAATAGACAGAAAATACATGGTATAATATGTGTGCATTAGCAAGCGAAGTGGATTACAATTATATGCATTCATATCCTGACATCTACTCTTGTACAGTAGATGTCCTTAGCCCTATGTATTAGTACAACCTATACCTAAGCATTTGCTGTCTATGGCGTACTTCTGAGGGTATCAATTAGGGTGCAGGGACCTCATGTAATAACAGGAAGGGTTCCATGTGATATGGACGACTCCAAAAGAGCGAGCCCATATCAGTGAATGGAAAATGGTGAGGACGGGAATGGTGACTGTGCTTTTTCTGCGGGGGGGCTTTGCCACCTGTACCTTCTTTATTACATATCAAACTCCGAGGTCATAGCACCTCTGGGTAAGAGAATACCAATTTCACCATTCTGGTACTCGCCGTTTTCCATTCACCATAATGTGGGTTCGCTCTTTTGCGTTTGCCCACATTACATGATACCAATAGGAAAAAACCCTCTCTAATACCCATTTTACCCCAGGGCATCTCTTAGGCCTCACCACCTGAATCAGTAACTCCCTGGCAACCACTCAAGCAGACCCCTCCCGCCCCCGAGCAATTCCTAATGCCCTACACCTCCTATACGTTTGTACCGAAAGTGCCGAGAGCTCAGAGAGATGGAGGTCCCGTGGGTAGGCTGCCGAGTAGCTGCACCTTATCAATCCATGTCCAAGGCACATATTCCACTTATGTAAGTTAAATTAACCAATAATAAACAGTCACACAATCTCACACTCAAACTCAACCAATCATACAACCATTCAGCCTTACAATCAAAATAATCCCACTTTCCTCCCAATCCAAATAAACCTCAATCCAAACCTCCCAACCCTAACCCACCCACTTTTAAAACTCCCGCTAACTAAATTACTGTAAATCATAAACATACATAGCTCATTTAAATTTAACAAAACCAACTCACCCACAATCCCAAGCACAACAACATAATACAACTCAAGACTAAATTACAAGAAAAGATCTGCTGTGCACTAACAGTTCATAATTAAAGTTCTTCTTACTAAAATGGCTTAGGGCTTTTCTGCCCCATATATACATTGCCTAATTTCCATTCTCTCACCATCCAGTTTCCCTAATGCAAACTAGTTTATCTGTCCACAAAAATGGCTCTCTCACAGCCCAAATAGTTATATTTGTGTGACAAGCTTTGTCTCCAACTCTTTTTGACTGTACCTAAACATGATGCTCCCAGTTCACATTAGTTCAGGCAAACAGAGGCTCCTTCGCCAGATGTGACAATAATCGACCAGATGCTCTGAGTACACCTGACTACACCAACAGCCATTATCCAGGGATAGCTCAGCATAGCCAATAGTGCAGTACAATGTTTGCACAGCCCAACATTTCCCACAAACTCACCCCGGGTGCAGATATCCTTTTATTCTGGGCTGTTACTGCGACCCACTTCAGTCATATCCCGCAGCAGCCACTGCAACAATCACACAAAGCAGCAGTCAGGCTGGTCAGCCCAAGATCCAAATAGGCAGCAGCATGAAAACTCCCCCATCAGTTGTGGCAATATTCGGCCGGTTCATCACAGTGATGTTGAAGAGTCAGTTAAGTGGCCGACGCAAACACCACCTGCAGAAGTAGAAATGTCACAGGACCAGGTCTGCAGTGAGTTCTCCTCAAATCATTCATTCCACATGAGGCATTGAGCTGCTCCAGCTCACACAACACATCTGGACCCAGTGAGACCTTCAGGTCACTTCCCAGTCAACATCCTCACACTCATGGCAGAACCGCATTTCCATTCACTACACTCCAGGCTGTGTCCGAACATGAACTCCCAGGTACAGTCAGTTTACAGATCATTCATTTCAATCTCAGGTGCACAGCATATGGTACTAACAAAACTATAAAACTATATAAAAAAACAAAAACAATTAAATGATTTAAAATCGCAAAGTCTCTGCACAGCTACTGATGGCAGCCTGGCCTGGCCGCCATCTACACCCTTGTGCTTCTGCTCTATATATAGTAGCCACTGAAAATAATGCCATAGGATTGTACACTACGCTTGATAGGTAATAAGGGATAAAGGTTAATTTATATGTTCTGAGTAATACACCAGTGCCAGTGTAGCAATAGGTTAGAAGTTGTGGATAGTCTCACTAAGAGACAAGTGTGTTATACTCTGACCAGTGTTACCAGGCAGAATGTTATGTCTCAATAGCATATGTCATAAGTGTTTCAGATGCCTTATGTGATCAATTTTCACTGTAGTCTTCACTGTCACTTCTCAATAGACTGTACAATATTTTGTTATTCTGTGTACTGCAATGAATGTAATCTTGAAGTATCTCAATTAATTATTTTTACAAAAAAGAATGGCAATCACTCTTCCTGCTTACTAAAATCATGATTTATACCATGACCCGAAAACCTGTCATCCTTAGCTAACTGACTTCATATGTTGGGCTGTACTGACAGCTATAGAAACTGATGAGTCCTAAGAATATGAAACACAAATCTATGGTTTGCTATTTTCAGCCTTAGCAAATTATTCATAAGGTCTGGTGCATAGGGTTGTACAGGTACTATCTATTCAGTTTTGAACACATTGCATAGTACAGTATTCTGTATCTGAATCCATTATAAGACTGGTCTAATTGGATACAGTCAAATAGTGCACTGTCTGAACCTTCAAAAATTCTGATAGTACCCTATCCACAGAACGCTATTAAGACACTTTATAGTCCTGCTTTAAACAAACCCTGCCATTCATCCAGTATTGCAGTTGCACAGATTAACCAAGATCCATTTTATGAGTAGGATATGTGAAATGTTTGTGCTCTTGGAGAACAAGGGAGATATTTTCCCTCAATGCTAACTTGTGGGCAGCACTGTCCCCATGGGTAGAGTGTTTGTCCTGCTACCACATTGTGCTGCTTTAATGCAGAAGGCCACTGAGCTCATCATTTCATTGGCCCATGAATGGTGAAATGGTATTGGCCAGGTGCTCCAAGCTTTGCATTTGCCAGCACTTACCGCCTCTGTTCTGGACAATTTGGCCACTCTGTTTGGGTTTTCTCTTGGTAACAACTTGAAACATCAAACGTGCCTTACTGGACTTCTCTTTTGTTTTTGCCAGCCACTTGGTATCTGCTAGTATCTGACAGTACAATTTATTCTTTATTGTCCTAGTTGTGCTAACTGACCCACAAGTTCATCCTTTATTCTTGTGAGTCATGTAACATTCTTTTACAACAAGGGAATATGTGTCATGAGTGACATGATTTCTGAGTGCATATTCACAGAAATTTAATTTTTATGTTAAGCATGCTATTTCACCATCGATCTTCCAATTTCCCCTGTCATGTCTGTGCTGTTCTAGCTGCTATTCTCCTTCTCTCGCAATTGCCATAATAGCCCAGGAGTAAAAATATTAAAATATTAATATTTTTAATTTCGTAAATTATACTATTATGCTTTTAATAACAGAGGTTACCATTGTTAATCCTGCAAGTGGCTTTGGTTCAACATTTGCTCAGTTTTCTGTTTGCGTTGCACTCTAATCCCCAGTTTGCCATAGGTGCTCACCCTAGAATACTGTTTGACCACTTGGCTCAGTGTATTGTCCTTGCAGTACTTCATGGGCATGTCTAAGAAGTTGCTTCCCTCTGGGCAATTGCTTGTCATTTCTTATTGCCTTTAAGTATGTGGTTCCCTACTGACAATGGCTATCAGGCACTGCCCTAGAGACAGAACATTGCATTTGTGCTGCCTTGTTGCCTGTTAATGCTGTTTGCTCCAGGGATAGATCATGTTTCTCTGCATTTGTTGCTGCCGTGTGGGTAATTACTTTCACGTGCTGCTGCCATGGAGAAGCCCTTTGAAAGTGGTTTTTGCCTTGTTGGCAGTATCATGTTAGTTTGGAGTATGCACTGCTATAGGGTGAGTACATGTTCAGTGTGCATCAGGTGGTTATCTGGGGGTAGTGTTTCCTGTTCTTAGTTAAACACTTTTCCATTGAGCAGTTTCTCATCACCTGTGTTAATTGGTACTGCCTAGAAAGTATACATTTTCTTCTTAGCATAGCCTGCTACCCTTTGGGAAAAGCTCTAGCAATAGCTCCTGTTCTTGGACAACCATGTGTTCATTTTTGTTTGGGTGCTGCTCTAGTGGTAGATCTTTCCTAGAAAGTCTTATGTGATATCTTGTGGGTATGTCTACTTCACTTGGCATTGTCTCATGCCCACTTTGCTGCCCATGGGGAAATAGTTGTGAAGTTAGCAGTAGATGTTGTTCTTATGATATTGCTTGTACGCTTTGCACTAGATTGTGCCCTGGAGGTTGTAGCATTTTAGGGTTTTGGTCTTGTGCAACTTGATATGTTGTAATTGTCTGCTAATTGCTACCCTATGGGTTTCTGTTCTCCAGTTTGCATTACTGCCTGCCCTTGGGGTACAGAATATGAATTCAGTTTTGATGGGGTGCAGTCTATTGTAGGTTGACAATAGGTGCTGCCCATAGGGAAGTGATTTTTGAAGTACTGTAGCATTGACATTCTGCCATTGGGTTACCGCTTCTGCAATTTGCATTCAGTCCTGCCCTAGGGGTAGAGCACAGGCACTGTATTTTGCCTTATGACAATTGGTCCTGCCCTGAGGAAGCAACTGTGAAGGAGTCACCTGATGCTGCCCTTGGGGTATCTGTTGTCCAGTTTTCAGTAGATGATATCCTGGTGGTTAATACTTGCAGCATGCTACCCTTGGAGTAGAGGCTATATAGTTGGACATGTGTGCAATCCTTGGGGCATCACTTCTACAATGTTCAGTCAGTTCTTCCCTGTGGGTAGAGCACAGGCATTGACTTCTGCCCTGCCTATTCTGTTGCCTGTTGATAATATGCACTCTCCATTGGGTACTGGTTGTTATCACTGCATGCTACCCTTGGAGCACCAGTTCAGCACTTTGTGTTAGGTGATGCCTTAGGGGGTATCATGCAGCTTGCTGTCCTTCGGGGAAATGATGGTGGTTAGGACATGTGTCTACCCTTGGAGTTAAACTTCTTCATTTTGTAGTAAGTACAGCCCTAGGGGTACAACATAGGTATTTGTGATGCTCTGTGGGTATTACTTTTGCAGTTGACAAAAGCTCTTGCCCATGGTGAATTGATTGGGCAGTTGGCATTAAATGCTGGCCCATGTGCAGGGTTTTTATTTGATTTCATTTATTAAAACAAGAGCTTATGGACAAAATTGCCTGTTTTCATAGGTAACCATGGTCAAGTTGTAAAAACAAGCTTACATAACAAACAAAAACCAACAATAGTACATACAAGCAACAAATAAATAATTGGTCATAACATCTGCAAATGTTAGTGGTACTAATAAGATTTCTTAGACTAGTTACAAAGGATTTGTATTTTGTCAGAGTCTTGATGTTTTGAGGTAACGGACTCCAAAAACTACAGTTTGATAATAATAAGATGCTTGTCTGATATTTTTATAACATCTTAGTAGTTTAAAACATAAGTCATCCATAGACTAGGTTTTTCTATTTAACAACGATGGTTTTATCACAATAAGTTTTAGATTAATTGATACTTGTCCATTAGCCATCTTACATGCCCAACAGCCCAATTCTTGACTAATTCTTTGTTGTAATGATTGCCAATTTGAAACAGTATATAAAAATCACATATAGTACCTCAAGGCAAGATCACATCCAAACCTACATGCTTTATTCACCAGAAGTTCAGTTCTGTGCATGGATGTTTTACATGCAGCTGAATAAATGACAAGACAATAAGCTATCAGTGATAACATCTGAGACAAAACAACCAATTTTTTTTTGGCATCATAAGTACAGCTGGATGTATTTATGTACAACGTTCCAAATCTTTGATTAACTGTTTTGCCAGTTAGTACTATGTCAAGCACATGGGTAGTGTTTCATCATTTGATACTAGGCGTTGTTGTTCCTTTTTACTTGATAAGTATTTAAAATAATGTTTACACAATTTTTTTTGATTTTACAGGATGGAAGAGGACAGTTATTGCATACAATCATTTGAGCAGATTTGGTGAGTGCTGGCAAATACAGAGGTTGGAGCACCTGGCTATTAGCATTTCAGCATTTGTGGGAGGACGAACCCTCTGACTGCAGGGGAGCTCTGCAGAGCTCGGAGTACCTGGCCAATAGCATTTCAGCATTCATGGGCCAACTGAATGGCCTGCTGCAGCAATCAATGCAGGGGCAGGATGGACACTCAGCCCATGGGGCAGGACTGCCCACAGATCACCACTAAAGGAAAGCTTTCACTTTTGCATTCTTTGAGAGGGGAGTTGAAGCAACTGGTAAATGCATGCAACTGCTATATTTTTCTTCCTAAAGTTGTTAAGCAGAGGTATGTGTCTGTTAATTTGGGCTCATCATTCAAACCACACTTTTTGGCTATTTCACATTGTCTGTTTTTATTGACATAGAAATGCAATTTTCTTTGAGCTGAGTGGAGGATTCCACTGTAGACTGTGTGTTTGAAATCATTGTCATTATCTAGTCTGGCACAGAGATAGAACCAGTGGCATTCTCTCATAGAATTTTTTCTATTGATTTTTAAATACCTCTCTGCTGAACTCTACACTAAGCTAGAAAAGAATTAGCATAGCACTGGTTTTCAAGGATTATTTCTTAGCAGTGAGCTTTAGTTGACCTTTTCTTTTAAGAATGTCATACTGCTGCTATAGCAAATGCCACTCTGTCTCTGTTCAGCAGTCGTAGACATGCCATTGCTATACTAATTCATGCAATCCATTATGTAGATTGTAAGTATTCCAAAGAGAAATAACACAAGTTTAGGACAGGTCTGTAATGTCAGTAACTGTTTGACACAAGGGGCAAGAGCCAATATTGTGAGTCACACAATTGTATTGATTTCTGATAATGGTGATGTCATGTATTGAGGAGGAGCTCAGACATTGCTTACTACATTGGATGGATCATTTTATTGAGTAGTAAGATTTTCCATGAAGCCACTATCAAATGCATCATTGTTTTCTCAGGGAAACATTGGATGGCCAGTTATCTCTCTTAAATTTGTCCCCCACAAGCATCATAGAATTGCCCCTGGTGCTTGTGTTTCAACTTAGTTTGAACAATTCTTCTCCATCCTCTTTAACCCATGGAGGTTTTTGTACATTTCAACCATTTCCAATGTGTCCCTTTCCACCTTAACCTTTTACATGTTCAGATTGGCAAACCTCTCCTCATATGTCTTTTCCTGCTGTCTCTTTATCATCTTAGTTACTCTCCTCTGCACTGCCTCTACCCGGTTCTATGTCATAATGGCGATCGCTGAAAGGCAATTGACATTAGGGCAAGTATACATCACTGAAAATCAATTTCAGTGATGTAACATAATAACTCAACAAAACAGCACCAGCACCCCCACCCCACTAAAGAGTTCTCAACTCCGGGGAGGGATGTCGAGGATCAAAAGCTGAAAAAATAGTTTAACGGCTGGGCATAGCAAAATAAATGCGCGCCCAGAACTGAATCTGACACCCTTGCAACCCTAGCCTGCCACCAACACACCACGCCACAGGGCCAGCTCAGCAGCCCACCACCACTGTTCTCTCTCACAGACCATCCCTCCCCTTCCACCCGTCGCACAGCATGTTCGCTCCTCCACGCACATGTATACATATAGCGACATCCTGTCACTATATTAGCTGCCCCCTATTTGATCACCCTCCCTGTCCAGTAGCCCTCTGCAGATGGTGCCAATATTGAGTCACCCTTTTTGAAAGCACTCAATAGCAGTCACCCTCATCACAGGCTACCCCTCTACCCTGTCCCTGTTCTTCTTCAGATGGGAATCCAAAAACTGTCACAATACTCCAGGTGAGGCTAAACCAGAGACCAATATAGTGACAGCAACACCTCCATTTTTAGGGCTGTGGGTGGAGCCTACAGTAGTTTTGAGAGAGCTTTCTAGCTCTGAAAATGGCCAAACTCACAACCTCTTCTGGTGGACTTTTGGAAGTATTCTTCGAAAGCCCAATGGAGCTGAAAGCCCTCCACCATGATTGGTGTACAGAATAACAGCCGCACTATTTCAGCTGTTGCTTTGCATGGTGATGCGTGCACAGCACATGCGCATGCATGCGCGGAGTCATGCGCATGCACAGTGCTGCAATGTCAACATGTTGTAAATGGCACAATGCCATTCTGTATTTTGTGCCCTTCTCCCCAAGTTACAATATCACAACACTGGGAGCCCACCCCAGTGAGTGAAATTGTTTGTCTAAAAATTAGAAAACAGTCCTTCTTCAGTATCATTGTGTCCGGTGAACCTAATCCCCATGACAGCATTAGTGTGGCACACTGTGAGCCCACCCCAGTGTGCTGAAATGTTTCTCTTTGCCCCCTGCCCACAATATGCCCAACATGGGGTGCCCAGTCCCCATGTTGGCATTTGTGTGGCTGAAATGTATCCCGTTGCCCCCTGCCCACATTATGCCTGACATTGGGTGCCCAATACCCATGTTGGCATTCATGTGGCACACTGGGAGCCCACCCCAATGTGCTGAAATGTGTTCCAGGTCCATATTTCAGATGCTGTAAAATTGGAAATGGTCCCTCGCTGTTGCTTTTGTTTACCTGTAAAAGCAAAAACAGTCCCTAGTCATTGCTGCAATCTCCTCCCACCTCCCCACCCTCCCACTTTGCACCCACCTCCCACACCCCCTTACCCCATACTTACCTTCGGAGGTCGGCGCTGATATCTTCTCTGGACCAGGACATGTCTGCACTCTGCAAAGCCCAACTGTGAACTGAAGAATTAAAGGTAAGCATGCTATACAGCCATTCAATGGGGTTTTAACTTATGCTGTTATCTTAGCCATTGTTTTTGGAATTTTTGCCCCAAATGTTCAAAATGGGCTTCTTAGGACCCCTCCTCATTAACACAGTCACTGTAATTTTGTTACTCAGTCCTGAAAGGTGATTTCTCAGCCACTGAGTGGAATCACCTTTCAGGACTGAGTCACAAAATAACAGTACCACTGTTCATGAGATGTGGTCCCACAATGCCCATGTTGCAAATTTGGTGAAAAAAATTCCAAAAACTAACTGTGTTAGAAGTGTCCATTGGCAGTTTCTACACACGCTCCTAACACAGCTAATTTTTCATATTTTCACTCCACATTTTTAACATTGTCCTTTTTGCACACTTCCTTCACAACAGTACAGCTGTCATTTTCTACAACATGCCCAAAACATGTTTCCACACCTGTGGTGCAGAATAGCCATTTGCTTTGCGCAATCACCTTTCGCGAAAGTTAAACAGAATGACACTGCCACTGTTCATGAGGAGGGGTCCAACAAATGCCATGTTGAAAATTTGGTGAAACAATTCCAAAAATTGATTGTGTTATGACCATACGCTGCGCAGTTTCTACCCACACTCCTAACATCGTTAATAGTTTCACTTCACATTTTGAACATAGCCATTTTTGTACACTTCCTTCACAACTGTACAGCTGCCATTTTCCACAACCTGTCTGAACCATGTTTTCACACCTGTAGCGCAGAACAGCATGTTTGGTCTGCACAATCACCTTTCGGGACAATTGATGAAAATGACACTGGCATTGTTTATGTGGAGGTGTCCAAAACAGGCCATGTTGAAAATCAAGTGCAACACCTCCAACATATGGCCAAGATACACCTGGGTGTTGAATAATTTCTACTCTCATCTGTAACTTTCATCACTTGGTAGTGCTTCACAGCCCTACCGGCTCTGGCCTGAACTTGTTATACTGGTGATACCTCTCTCTATGCACACCAACATCCTATTGTCCTGCCCACTGCCATACTGCACTGTGCTGTAGCCTCCAGGCTGTCTGATAATCTTTTTTCTAATTACATTTCTGCCTCCAGGCTGTCTGATAATATTTTTTCTAATTACGCTTCTTCCTCAGGTTGTCTGATAATATTTTTCCTAAGTCCTTTTCCTCCAATGACTTTTACAGCATTGCCGCTTACATCCTGAATTCAGTGCTAGGATTTATTGCCCCATGTGCATCACCTTTCACTCTTTGGCATGACATTTTAACTGCCATACTTTCAGCCACCTTTCCAGTTTGCTCAAGCCCTCCTCCATGATTTTGATCCCTTCTTAACTATCTTCCCAGTCACAGATCTTAGTTTGATCTGTGAAAAAGCATATCTTGACTTTGATCCCTACTCCCTTGTTGCAGATAAAGATGTTGAAAAGGACTGTCTCAAGTCAAGACCAATCCCTATGGCACTCAACTAGTGACATCCCTGACCTCTGAGTATTCCTTATTTATTCCACAATGTGGGCCCCTGTCACTTAATGAGTTTCTCACCTGCCTAGTAAATGTATGCCCTACTTTGAGGTTATGCATCTTCTTAATCAACCATCCATGTTAGATAGTAGCAAAGACTATACTGATGTCAAGGTATAATATGTCCACTGCCTGTCCCTTTTCTGCTGCCTTTGGCACTCAATCGTAGACATTGGTCAAGTGTGTCTGACATGATCTCCTCAATAAACTCATGTTGCCTCTTGTCCTACATTCCAGACTCCTCCAGGAAAGTTGCTATCCTATCCATATTATTGTCTCTAGCAGCTTACCCACAATAGACATCAGGCTGACAGGTCTGTAGTTCTCCACATCATCCCTGTTCTCATTCACATGTATGGGAACTACATTTGCCATTCTCCAGTTAGTGGGCACTATCTCTGTCACCAGTGAGCTATTGAATAGCTCAGCTAGCAGTTCAGTTGGGACTTGCCTCATCTTCATCAGCACATGTGAGTGTATCCCATTCAGACCCATGGACATATCCACTTACAGTGAGCTTAAGCCCTCTAATATCATTTTCACTGGAATGGGATCCACATTGACCCCTTCCCCTCCACAATTTGCCTGATAGCACAGTCAGCCATTGGCCCCATTTCCTCCACAGTGAACACTAAGCCAAAATATCTGTTCAGAATGTTTGCTTTTCCTTTATCTTCCTCTTTTATTTTCTATCCTTCCATTAGCCAAACTATTCATTCCCTTGAGTTCCTCTTCTCACTTTGTAATGGAAGGTCTTTTCTTTCTTCTTTCAACCCTCTTCACTTCTCAGTTTCATGTTAACCTTAGCCTTCTTCACTATCATGTTGGCCTCTTTTATCCTGCTGCACACTTTGACCTTGCCCCCCCAGCTTGTTCTGCAGTTTTCTTAGCCTTCACAACCTCCTTTCTTCTCTTGTGAAGTGTAATGTTTTTACCCCAGTTATTCTTGCTGACTATCCTTATACAGAGATACAGCTGCACTAGCCAGGTTGTAAGCTCAGTAATGCAGCAGTATATCACAAAATGCTGCTGTTTGCTAGAGGGAACAATGTAATTCAATGACAATTATACAATGGCAAAAAAATCTTGCCTTCCCATTGGCAGACTGGCACCTTTTCTCCCATTGTAAATCCTACAATAAACCAATGAGAAAAGGTGTCAGCTGCCAGTCAGCCATATCAGAAAAGTCCCAGAAATCACTCGGAGCATGACTGGCAAATATGACAATGGACGATGACCCCACTAAAGCGTTGACAATGGGGTTGCTGTCAAGAGCAAGCATGTCCCTTTGAAAGCCGCTGTAGTTGAAGTGCATCTGCTTTCCAGACAGCCTGCTGCCAGTCTGCCTTGTATCCAGGACCCCCTCCCATATTTATGAGTTTTGTCCTCCAAATTTATTTGTTTTTTTCTTTCTTTTTTTGAGTGAAACAGCTCCACATTTGAGTCTGCTGCAGAGCAAGTGGACACTTCGCCGAACCGCCATGCGTGATCAACTTCTGGGTTTGTGGCCTGTTCACAATGCAGCAGTTGGCTTTTCAGTGTTTGGGAAGTTGTAACTGCACTGATGTCAATGCACTTGAGGTTTTTTTTCTCTTTTTTTGTTGCTGTTTTGGGGCTCTTGCTTTTTGGAATTCACTTTTGGCACTTTACTTTAGGTTCTGCTAGTCGTGACCATTAATCCTGGCCCAAATGGAGTTAGAAAAAAATATTGCAAACTTGTTTGCAGACACTTATGGATACTTATTTCATTTCTGTGACATTTTTGGGCTTGTTTGGATTTCTTTGGAGATAGAATCATGAGGTGGGGGGAGACCAATTAGTTGCACAGACAAAGGATGATGGATTTGGGACACTACTGTGCTCAGAAATGGAGGATCATGAGGCTGAAAGGTGATCTAAAAAAATAACTGAAAAGAAGCTTAGAGAGAAGTGAGGCATGAATCTGTGGGTGCACTGTGTTCTGATGCCCAACAAAATGCCAGCCACAGGGTTGCTGTCCTATAATGACCTTAACTCTCAGCTCTAGGCTATACTACCACCCAGCAGTGACACCCTGGTAACACAGGACTATTTGTTTGCGGTGGAAGAATAAATCCAATAAAAATACATGAAAATACCCCCCAAAAAACATTTTATTTATTTTTCTTATACCAAATAAGGGGCCATTGTATAATCGCAATATCCCACACCAGGGTTTGGATAATGGCAGGATTTCTCAACTTCTAGGGTGGTTTTCTCTCTCAGTCTCTGGCCTCATGACCAAACCACACCAGGTGTGATAAATCCTGGTATAACACACACCCTATCATAGTATATTGCTTAACTGAAGCCTTTTTCACTCCAGTATTTTGAGGCATGTCATTTACTGCAGCTTATTGCATTGCCTCATGGCTGGTTCTGCTATATGTGACTACAGTTATCCCATGTTTTATCAATACCAATTTTTCTTCCACCCTTCTATCTCCCTTACCCCCTCTAGTTTCAATATCCAGTGGTGATAGTGACTTAAAATGAGGGACTACAAAAATGGCTACTCATTTTCAGTGTTATCATTTTGGGCTATCCTGCAAGGGTAGCAATGCATTAGCGAGGAAGGGTGAACAGAAGAGAAGGGATAGGGAGGGGGAAGGAAAGCATATAGAAGAGGGTTTAGGTGGAGGGGGTGTCCCTGCTGCAGTTGAGCCAGCCCTGTGGTGTGGTGGTGAGTGTGGCTGGTTCTGGTGCAGTAGACACTGGGTTTGGGATGGAGCAAGAGAAATAATTTTGCTGCTGCTTGTGGCTGCTTTTTTTTCTATTTCCATGCAGGAGTGTTGCCCCCTCCTCAACTTACACCCCCTTGAAGTTAGTAATCCAAAATCAGAGGAGTACGGGGAACACAGCCCCCCAAAAGCACTACATTTTTCTGGAAGTGTGGTCACTGAGAAGTGCATATTGCTGATTTACTTTTCAGCAACATGCACTTGCCATAATAGCAATCATTGTTTTCTGGTCACTATTATGACATGGAATCCTAGTTTCTCCTGCAGCAACTCCCTTATTCTTCCAAAAACAGCCCTCCAAAATTAGCTTGGAGCAAATTTTTTCCTGCATTTGTACTGTATTTCATTATACTATTTTAATTTATATTTTTGTTAATAAAAATAGATATGCTTGGATAGTATTGACCACCCAGGTGGATTCCCTTTCTAAAAAGGATAATCCAGATAACCTTGTCATTCTAGCCTCACCACTGTCTGTTTCCCAAATTGGGTGAATGGACAACCTGGAAGATACTGTGGAACTAGAAATAATTCCTGACAAAATAACATCATTATTATTGTGCTGCCCCTTTAAGGTTTATCATTATTTTGTCAATGATTATTTATATCTTTTGTACCGATGGGATCTACCATGCCACAGTGACAACATAGTTGTTGACATCCAGCACAGCAACAGACACAATGCTGACAGTCGGCATTGTGTCATCAGGATTCAAATTTTTTTTGCAGGGGGGCTTCGCAACCCACACTTCCCCACTTCTTTAAATAACAAACTCTGAGTCAGAGATGTTTCGGGGTTGGGGCGAAACCTCGGGGAAACAGTGCTGGTACACAGAGGGACCATTACAGTGACCTGGCGACATTTATCGCTATAATGGTCTTAGCTATGATAGTTTTGTTGTGCTGCCAGTATACGGTACCGATCACGTGGTGCGTTTTTGGTGTCTCCAGTAAAAATGATTAACTGTTTTGTCAGGATTAAGATGCTGTGCCCCAAACAAACTTTTTAATTGTGAAAACAAATAAAATAAAACAATGACAGGACTATACATGAACTCAGATTTGCTGGGGCTTTTGGGTATTGGCATCTGAATTGAGATACTGCGCAAGTACATTCACCCTGTGTTGGCATCTGATGCATTTGATGCTGAAAAGAAAGTTAAAGAGCAACACTCTATTTTTTACTTTCACCTGCAGTTGGTCTACTAGGTATTGTAGATAATGTCCCAAAGTGTGTCCCTGTAAAGTTACAGAAAAGTCCAAGGGAAAATGATGCATGTAGTTCTGCTACCACCCTGATGTTGATATGAGTTCCTGTACAAAACTGGTGGTCTGGCACACTTGATATAATACAGAAAGTCAACAACTTCAATTGATGTTGTTAGTACTTATTTTATTAATTTCCAATAGGCAGTCCTCAACTTTTCACCTTAATAGGCTTCATCAATATATTGCCTTCATTACCGAATGATAAATGTAAAATTCACATTATAAGGCTATCTCCGATCTAAAATCATTAATATTGTTTTTAAATATTGCATATTACACACAGGAAATAATATTCTTACTGATTTTCAAAATTGCTCCCAGTTAATAGTTTATTGGTAGGGCTGAAGCCCGAGGTTCACTGTAGAGGAATAGCTCCTCTCACATTCCTAATAAAAGCCAGCATCTCCCAGCAGCTCACGCTTAGTGTGTTGTGAAGCTAATTTGTTTTGAGGCACTCTGGGCTCCTGTGTGACTTGTGCAGCTGTGCCTTCTTGGGTTCCCTGCTACTTTGCTGCTGCTTCTCACTCCTTGCCTGCTTTGTTGTTTTTTTTTCCCTGTTTTTTGTTCCTTGCCTGTTGTGTTCCCTCCTTCCATTCCCCTTCTTCATTTTGCAGTTTGTATCCCCTTTCCTTTCTGTTCTGCTCTTTTGTGCCTGATTTGTTTCTGTTGTGCCTTCCCCCTCCCATGTCATTCCCATTCTCCATCATTTTTGTTCCCTGTGTCTTTCCTTCTCCCATCCATTCCCTCCCAGCTGCCCCATTGTGTCAGGCAATGCTGACTGGGGCATGTCCTCATTTTGCTGTTTGGGTGCCCTTCTCCATCAGCATGGTTCACTCATGTCACAGGAATTCAATTTCTTTTTACCCCTTTCCTACTCTTTCTGTATTTCCTTGGGACTCCACCAGTATTGCTGTTTTTAACTGTTGACAACTACAGTCTACTGTAACTAGTCCTCTGCTGGGTTGTTATGGTAAATCTGGCGGAAGTGTTCCTGCTCTCTATAATGCATGTGTGTGACTTTTCTTTCATGCATGTGCTTCAGTTCTTGTTTTTTCCTGTTTTCTTTTTGGCATTTTCTAGCTCCTATCGGGGCTACTACTCTTTCTCTGCACCAATGCTTCTAGGCTGAGTGTGTTCCCATAGTGCTCAGTTTAGTGCTATGCACACCCAAATGTTCTCCTTCTATTACTTCTGTGTTGTGTCCCTTCAGTTCATTCAATGTTGCCTCTTGTCCAGCAGGGTACATTTTGTACTCCTTCTGCTCTTTTCAGTCCTCCTTTCCCTGCTCCTATCCCCTTCCTCCTGCTGATTAATTCTGTTCTGCTCATATTTTTCTAATAAGCAGCAGACAGCAGCCCTTTCCTTGCTCAGCCCATGCCAGCAATTTCAGTCTCCATCTCTAACTCATACCTTGAGAGATATTTGAGTGAGGGTGGGCTTACCCTGGAATTGGAGTCTGTTTCATTCAGTTAAAACCTATACCAGCAGTCTGACAGTCTCCATCTCTAACTCATGCTTTGTGAGGTATTTGAGTGAAGGTAGGCTTGTCCTGTCTACCAGGGATGGGGGATTGTTTAATCCAGTTATAGCCTATACCAGCAGTCTGACAGTCTGTGTCCCTAACTCATACCTTGTGAGATATTTGAGTGAAGGTAGGCTTGCCCTGTCTACCAGAAATGGGAATTTGTTTCATCCATTTACAGCCTACAGTATACCAGCAGTCTGATAGTCTCCATCAGTAACTCATACTTCCTGAGGTATGTGAGTGAAGGTGGGCTTCCCCTGTCTACTGGGGATGGGAGTCTGTTTCATCCAATTATCAATCTCTTTTACTTCTGCCTTATTCTCAGTTCCATAGGTTCAACAGAATAAGATTCAGGTCTGCCATCACCAGTCAGAGATGGGAACCATTAACCATCAGCCAAACATCTCCCATACCTAGGCTTTTCCTTCAGTTCAGTGCCTGGCCCTAGCTGCTTGGGGCCACACCCCCTTGGCTCTCAGCAATATGCAGCATGTATTGTCATCCTGGCATTTTCTGTACCTCCCAATACTATGCCTCCAAAACCCAAATATGATCAAGCAAAGTTTTTCTCTGACATCTTCCCTGGCTCCTCCAGCCTGTCAGTGGGCTTCTTAATCAGACTTCTCTGTTAAAGAAGGGACTGTTCCTCACCTCATGACTGAACTGCAGAGACAGGGTATCCAACACTCTGCTTCTGCCCACAAACAGGATTGATATGATTTGTTCTTATCTTCCCAGACCCAACCTGTTCCTCATCCTGGTCCCAGCCAGCCTGTTCCTCCACAGGAATCTTCATTGTTGTCTGAAATCCAGGACTTCATGATTTAGCTTGCCTCCTCAGTTTCCAACCTGCAGTCCTGTATGACAGCAATAGAAACTCGCTTCCCTGCTTTGCCACTCCTGCCTCCAGAACATTAGCACCTGCTGCTATCCCATCCACCAGCAATGCTCCAGACCAGGGGTTCTCAAATGGTGAGGCCAGCCTCCCTGGGGAGGCCCCAGCCTGTTCTAGGGGAGGCTCAAGAAAGTCTTGAAAAAGTACTGTATTTAAATTTTGAACTTTATAGAGTTTGAGTGAAGGGATAAGGCAAACTGAAAGAGGATAATAGTAGGTGAATATATGTATTTATTCACAAGTCGGTGACCAGGGAAGGTACTGTACTCTGAGCCATGGCTTATTTCAGGTGTACCCAGGGAAGGGTTGTGAGAGAATACAGTTCAAAATGTAACTGCAAAACACCCAAGCAATACAAAATGAATAAAAGTGCAAACAAATTAAGAACAATAAACTAACAATGCAAGGAACAAGTGACCAATTAGACTGGCAGCAGAACAGTCCAAACACAAGAGTTAACCATACAGGTACAAGGAATAAGAGCAGGAGGGAGCAAAATGATCCCTGAGAAGTTGCTTAAGAGCAGGGGGAAGGGGCAGAGGCAGAGGTCAGCAGGAAGGTTATTCCAGTTAGAGGGGAAACAGAAAAAGCAGTCTGACCCATGAAGGTATGGCAGTAAGGTAAGGGGTAACAATGGTTCAAGAGTCAAAATATTGGAGCAAGTAGGTTGTCCTGTGGGGGTAACAATAAGCTTAATAACATGAGAGCAAGCTATGCAAAGAGGTTTCAATTTATTCCTGATTTACTATGAAAAGTAGGCTATTTTTCTATGGGGAGGCCCAAAAATATTTCAGTATTTTGGGGGAGGCCCAAGATCTTTTTCATGGCTTAGGGGAGGCTCACTATGACAAAGTTTGAGAACTGTTGCTCCAGACATTCCTGCTCCTCTAACTACTCTTCCAAGTATCAATACTCCCTCTGACTCAGAGCCATCACCACTCCAAAACCCAGGTATGAAGCCTCCCTCATCTTCTCCAGTTCTGTCTCCTGTTCACCTTAATCTAGCTCACCTCCACATTGACATTATTGATGGGAAGGACATTAATCTGAATTCCCTTTTCATCTCTTCTCCCAATATTGTAGACAAGAAAAATCATCTCCTGCAGTGACATTTCTGAGATATTGATGTCAAAGATCCTAGACTCCTGAGGAAATTGTCTTTGTCTGCATTTGTCCTAGCATTAAGCCTCTGCCATGCCATGATCTATTCTGTATTTCCTATGAGTTGCATGGAATTGGATTGTAGTCTATTGTGCAGTGTATCCTTTTGCCCCTTCACATAGATTCCCCGCAGGCATCTCAGTTCTCCCTTCTGATGACTTCCACTGTTGTATGCTTCAGTCTACTGTGAAGGACCCCGCACTCATCCATCAGCTGTTACAAAAGGAACTTCATGATGATTCCTCCTGGGACCTTTTCCATACCCACCATTTCCTACCTATGGAGCCAATGACATAGGTATTGCTAATAGCCAATTTCTGGCATGAAGCATCTCATTATTGACCAGCCTGCACCTTGGTCCTCATCTACCCCTGGCATCAATTCATCAATTCCCTCCAACGACTATTCCCTATCATATGCTTGTATCGATGATGCCATAACAATCATTAAAACACCTTGACCCTGGCTCCTGGCTGTCAATACATCAATGTCATGGAATGCATTCTGGCAGTTACCTGTTTATTCATCTGTCTGGTATCTCTATGGAATGTCTTTGGAGGTCCACTATCACTTTACAGCATGTGTTAACTGTGTACTTATCTAGGTGCTTATCACAGTGTCAGAAGGGAATTATCTGTGAAATTAACTAAGTGTAGAAAGATTTGCAAAGTAGGGGGGAGTGGCTTAGCTAGAAGGAGCCAGGTTAAAACCAGATTTAAGCACTGCTCTAGATAGCTTTTGCCAGAGAACAGACAGAACACCAGGAAGAAGGAGCTACTGGTATAACTAAAACTTCTCTACTGGGACTAAGAACTAGAAATCTTGTACTGGGACCTTCAATTTAGGGTAAAAAAAAAGAGTTAGTGTGTTTGTCAGAGGTGGTTGAAGTAAATTGTTATTAGTTATCTGTGTTATCTGTGTACTTATGTAGGTGCTTGTCACAGGTGTCAGAAGGGAATTCTTATCTGTGAAATTAACTAAGTGTAGAAAGATTTGCAAAGTAGGGAGTGGCTTAGCTAGAAGGAGCCAGGTTAAAACCAGATTTAAGCACTGCTCTAGATAGCTTTTGCCAGAGAACAGACAGAACACCAGGAAGAAGGAGCTACTGGTATAACTAAAACTTCTCTACTGGGACTAAGAACTAGAAATCTTGTACTGGGACCTTCAATTTAGGGTAAAAAAAAAGAGTTAGTGTGTTTGTCAGAGGTGGTTGAAGTAAATTGTTATTAGTTATCTGTGTTATCTGTGTACTTATGTAGGTGCTTGTCACAGGTGTCAGAAGGGAATTCTTATCTGTGAAATTAACTAAGTGTAGAAAGATTTGCAAAGTAGGGGAGTGGCTTAGCTAGAAGGAGCCAGGTTAAAACCAGATTTAAGCACTGCCCTAGATAGCTTCTGCCAGAGAACAGACAGAACACCAGGAGGAAGGAGCTACTGGTATTACTAAAACTTCTCTACTGGGGCTATATTGCCCTCCTTCCCTCCACTCCACTCCCCCCACCCTAAACCAGTTCTACTTTTATAGGCACAGAATTTAACTGACAACAGGAACTTCCTGTTTGGGAGTAGGAAGTGAGTGCTCACAGAGCCACTAAAGACTCACCATCCTAGAAGGGCAAGAGTAGCTCTCTGTCCCCTCATAGCTGCTGGAGATCTGACTCTGAGCAAGTAAGGAGACTACTGAGAAATATAGGAACTTCTTATCTCAGAACAGGAAGATCAGAAGCTAAAAGGGCACAGAGGCAGTAAGAAAGTAGGGGAAGAAACAAAATAAACAAATAGAGGAAAGAGCAAGTATTCCAAACAACAGTTAGGGGGCCAGAAAAAAGACATGATGGGAGTGGTGCAGTGTAGTAGCTGTGGAGCAGCAGTCTTCTGGAAGATGTTCTGGAGGATGCAGTGTTGTCCCATCTGCAGGCACCTCTCTGGACTGCGGGAGGAGGTTGCTCATCTCCAGGCTGAGTTGGCCAGGATTTTAGGGACCTCCTCTCCCACCCAGGGACCACCAGAGTCACTGCCATTGCCTCAGAGGTTGCCAAGAAAGAGGAGCAGTTGGACCACAGTGGGCTCAGGGAGGGTGAGGGTGGTGGAATAGAGGCACATCCCTCCAGTTGTACCTCTCCACAATTTCTATGCCATTCTGGAAAAGTGTGGTTTCTCTATGGAGGCACCCACAGTGGAGACCAAGGAGGATGCTGGGAACCTCCACAAAGGAGACCAACAGGAGGGTGGCATGGGATCCTACAGGGAAAGGGAACAACTCCTGGTGGGGACTCCATTGTTAGGAAGGTAGAACAGGGGAGGAAGGGATAGGAGGTAAGGTGCCTGCCTGGCACCATGGCTTGAGGGACAGGAGGCGAATCCTCAGGATCACAGGAGCAGCTGCACAGGGGAGGGAGCTGGATGTCATTGTCCATGTAGGGACAAATGACCTGGTTAAGAAATGGATCAGAGCAGTGCAAGAAGCATTTGTGGAGATGGGGAGGGGCCTTAGACAAATAGCACACATGGTAACTTTCTCAGAGGTACTGCCTGTCTATGGCATGGATGAGGCTAGAGTGCTCCATACCATGGGATTCAATCAGTGGTGGAAAAACTGGTGCAGAGCTCAGGGATTTGGCTTCACTGGGGACTGGCGGTCTATCTGGATGGATGCAGGCCTATACTGGCATGATGGGCTGCATCTGTCCAGGAGGGGAACCAGGATCCTAGGTGATTAATTTAAATACTTCATTGGCAAGCATTTACACTAGCCAAGGTGGGAGGCACTGGAAAGGAGCAGGAAAATCTAGCCCCCCCAAAAAAATCAGGGTACTAAATGAGGTAGACACCAACATAGAGATGTCAATCAGGAGAAGCGCTGGGGTAAATGGAGAAAGTGACAAACACAATAAGGACAGGGATGAGGCAAAAAGGGGTAAGGCCATCAAGAAATAGAGGGTAATGAGTACCAATGCCCGTAGTCTGGGCAACAAGCTCCCTGAACTGGTGGCCTTGATGGAAGAGGGATGCCTGGATATTGTAGCAGTCACAGAAACATGGTACACAGAGAACCATGACTGGGATGTTAACATACCAGGGTACACAACCTACAGAGACAGGGAGGGCAGAAGGGGGAGTAGCTGTCTATGTAAGGGAAGGGATAAAAGCAACTGAACAAAAAAGTTAAACAGGGAGGAGAGGAGAAACTGTGGGTCACCTTAGAGACTGAAAATGGCACCACAATCTGCACAGGGTTTGTACACAGACCCCAATGTCAGGGGGAGGGAATGGACAAGGATATGATAGAAGGCATACTTAGGATGGCAGAGAAAGGGGAGATACTGTTGATGGGGGACCTTAATATGCCAGATGTGAACTGGAGCACCTTTGCTGCAGCCACATCCAAAAGCAGGGCCATTCTTGATGCCCATCAGGTGGCATGCCTCAGACAGCTACTTTTGGAACCTACTCATGGGGGAGCAATCTTATACCTCATACTGTCAAATAGGGACAGTGAGAGGATCTCAGATCTAGAAGTAGGTAGCCATTTGGGAACAAGTGACCACCAAACAGTGTGGTTCATGATAAACTCAGCTACAGAGTCAAGCCATACAAAAGTGAGGGTTCTGAACTTCAGGAGGGCTGACTTTGGCAAGATGGGAGAGTGCCTTAGAAAAGCACTAGCAAACAGACTAGAAGGAGGGGTGGAGCAACAATGCGGAAATATCAAAACTGCCATCACACAGGCAACAAGCCTTTGTGTGAAGCAAATAAATAAATCAAAAGGAGAGAAAAAGCCACTATGGTTATCAAAAGAAGTGGCGGTGAAGGTTAGGGAGAAAAAGATAGCATTTAGGAAGTATAAGGAAACACAGAAGGTTTAGGACAGAGAACTGTACCAGTTAAGGCAGAAGGAAGCAGGGAGGGTAGTCAGAATAGCAAAGGCACAAACTGAGGAAAAGATAGCCAACTGAGTTAAGAAGGGTGATAAAACCTTTTATAGGTATATCAGTGAGCGTAGAAAGACAAAGGGAGGGATAGTGAGGCTGAATAGAATGGATGGGGGGATGGGCAGAGAGTGACAGTGAAAAAGCAGGGATACTGAATGAATACTTCTGTTCAGTATTCACAAAAGAGGAAGTGAGGGAGGTGCCTAATCCAATTAACAGAAGCACTCTGGAGAGGGAGGGGGGTTGATCCCAGTCCTTTCACAGAAGAAAGAGTTCTGAAAGAACTCCTAAAACTGAAGGTGTACAACGCAATGGGGTCAGATGGAATTCACCCCAGAATTCTAAAAGAATTAAGCAGAGAACTAGTGACACCACTGACTACCCTTTATAACAAATCATGGGAGGATGGTGTGGTACCTGAGGTCTGGAAGAAGGCGGATGTGATTCCCCTTCACAAAAGTGGGAGCAAGACAGAGGCAGAATACTACAGACCTGTCAGTTTAACCCCTGTGGTAGGGAACCTGATGGAATCACTTCTGAAGGAAAGAATTGTTGGGTACCAAGAGGCCAGTGGGGCACAGGACCTAAGGCAGCATGGGTTCACAGTGGGAAGGTCATGTCAGATGAATCTAATTGACTTCTTTGACTGGGTGACCAAAGTAGTAGACCAGGGAGGGGCTGTGGACATGGTCTACCTAGACTTTAGCAAGGCATTTGACACAGTCCCACACAAAAGATTAATAGTCAGATTAACCAGCCTTGGAATGGGTCCCAGGGTGGTAGCCTGGGTAAAACATTGGCTGAACAACAGGACACAGAAGGTAATTGTAAATGGAGTCCACTCTGAAGAAAGAGGGGTTACTAGTGGGGTACAGCAGGGTTCAGTACTGGGTCCAATCCTTTTTAATGTCTTTATAATTGACATTGCAGAGGGACTAGAAGGAAAAGTATGCCTCTTTGCAGATGACACAAAGATATGCAACAGGGTTGATACGCAAGGAGGCAAGAAAAGGATGAGAAGGGACTTGGCAAGGTTGGAGGAATGGTCAGAAGTATGGCAGCTTGGATTCAATGTGAAGAAGTGCAAAGTAATGCACCTGGGAAACAAAAACCTGGGGGAAGATTACACAATGGGGGGAGGTAGTAACAACAACAAAAATATAAAGGGTCCTGAAGGTAATCATATCAGATGACCTTAAAGTTGGCAAGTAATGTGAGAAGGTGGTAGGGAGGGCTGGGGGGATACTGGGATGTATAGGGAGAGGCATTACCAGCAGAAAACAGGAGGTTGTTATCCCCCTGTACAGACAGTTGGTATGACCCCATCTGGAGTACTGTGTCCAGTTCTGGAGACCCTATCTCCACAAGGACATAGACAGGATGGAGGCAGTTCAGAGGAGGGCAACTAAAATGGTGCAGGGTCTGCAAGTGAAGCCATACGAGGAAAGGCTAAAGGAGCTTAATATGTATACCCTTGAGGAAAGGAGGGAGAGGGGGGACATGATAGAAATGTTTAAGTACCTCAGTGGAATCAAGAAAGTCCAAGAGGATTGCATCTTTCAGAAAAAGAGATGTGCAAGAACAAGGGGACACAATTTGAAGATAGAGGGGGGACAGCTCAGGGGCAATGTGAGGAGGTATTTTTTCACAGAGAGGGTGGTGGACACATGGAACAGCCTTCCTGAGGAGGTTGTGGGGTCTAAAACTGTGGGAGAATTCAAGAATGTATGGGACAGACATAAGGCAATATTTGTGGGGGGTAGGAAGAAATAGGTTGTTGGTTAAATAGGATCAGTGGCTTATCCTCTAGGTATGGAAATGAGCAGACTAGGTGGGCCAAGCGGTCTTTATCTGCCGTCAAAGTCTATATTTCTATGTTACAGCATGTCTCACATTCAGCTGAAAAGCTGCACAAAGCTTTTTGACATGTTTACTGAAGTACTTTTTTTGGGCATCATTTAACATTTGTTGCAGTCTAGCAGTTAGTCATCTATTAGATGACTTTATCCTGATTGATCTTTGAGATTCTCCTCCTGCAGCTGGTTTTCTGCTCTGGTCCAACTGCTCCAAGAACTAGCAGGTCCTCTCTTTGAGGAAACAACCCTAAGTCCAACGACATCCCCAAATTACTTGGCATAATATTTGGTTACAGACCGTATGGAAGCCCATGTACCAACTGATAAACCACACTGTATCCAAGCTATAATGGAGTCATTTTTGAACCAATCCTCTTGCACAACAGGTAAACTTCTTTCCTTCCTGGGATACCTCAAGTTTACAATGATGATAGTTCCTCAAGGTCGATCCTTCAGTTCCTACCTCTTGACAATGGGATCACCAGTTCTCCAATAACACCATCATCTCCAAATCACAGCTGCTGCAAAATCAGATCTAGCTATGTGATCCCAATTTTAGCATACTAGAATGGCTGTTCAAGGTTCTACAAAGACCCTTCTCCCAACTTTCACCCCAGAAAGTACACTGATGCATCTGCAACACATGGCTATCCTGCTGTCTTTGAGCAGTTTTAGATCACAGCTCCATGACCTCAGAACATTAAAACACTTCATGCTGTTTTCATCTATATTCCTCTCATCATGATTTACCCAGTCATAGCAGCCACCTTCTTATGGGGTCATCACTGGTCCCTTCAGACACATAACCATCTTTCCTGATAATCAACCTATTGTCGATATCTTTAACAAAGGTAGGTCTTCATCCTATTCCATTATGCTGTTCATGCAGAGGATGACTTGCCTATCTCTTCCTCACAATTTTGCACTGCCATGTGTTCCTACACCTGGTTATACAAATAAAGCAGCTGATGCCTTATCTCAGTTCTGATTTCAGACCTTTCATTGCCTCCATCCTTCAGCAGACTACAGTATGACTCTGCCTCCTTCATTCAGTGACCTCATAATGATTTAGAATTTGACTATCAGCAAGCCCATGCCATCATGTGGACCACCCTAGCTCCAACCAGCAGATCTACTTATAGTACAGCATGAAAAAGTATTCCTCATTTTGTGCATTGCCATGCTCCCAAAATATGTCTGTTCATGTAAGAACATGTACTAGCATTTCTAACTTGTCATCAAGCCTTGGAACAATCATATGGAACTATTAAGAAATACCTTTCAAGTATTTATTTATTTACTTATTTAGTTTTTGTTGACCCGGAAGGAAGACTAAGCAATGTTTTGCCTATTTTCAGCCTTGTCCTGAATGAAGGGGGATACAGATGGATGCCAGCTGAAACAGAACCAGATTTAAGCTGTTGGTGGTATTTTTAGTGACTCTAGTATATTTTCTCACAGTCTAATCCATCCTCTCCTTAACTGTTTTTCAATCCATCATTTAAAGTTCAACTGGGTATCTAAAGAGCTTCAGTCACTAAAACTCTTCATCGTCTCCCTGTAGATGGCTCCATAATGAGAAACATGTTGGATTTATTGAACTCAGATCCATTTAATTCTACCTCAAACATCATAGTTTATTTTGCTAATTGTCAAGACTTCTTTGATTCCTGCATTCTGGAGAATTCACTGTCTCATCATCCTTCTCTGCCATATTTCCTTAAGATTGCCAATTTACAGAAAAGGGCTGATCATTATATCCTGTCACTACCTTCTTCAAAGACTGACAGATTACATGAAGGAGTTCACATAACTTATTACCTGCCCTGTAGTAACTGGTCACCAGTAGCATATCTAGACAAATTCATGCTGTTCCACTCATGTGCAGATCCATCACATCCTCTGTCAACCACCAAAAAGCAATCACCTATGGCAACAAAAATGGTTCCCAGATCATGCTAGAGCCCTTCTTCAGTGTTTTGGATTTAATCCATGTTGTAATTCTCTGGACATTCATTTTGGACTGGAGCAGCTTCTTCAACATCAAGTAACAACATCCTCCCTTGTCAAACTGCTCCCCATTTTTTTACATAGCTTCACAGCAAGTAGCTCAAAACATGGTCTCCATTTTGAAATTCTAACTGCTCCTCATTTTGAAAATAGCTTCCTAGCATTTCCCTCAAACTGCTCTCCATTTTTGAGTTGACATTTTTGGCTCACGGTACATTAGATAGTTCAATTAATATCCAAATCCACTTACTTGTGTTTAGGCTTCCCAATTTGCTAAATGTGTTTCTCTGGTAAAGAATGCTTGAGATGGATTTTTGAGATGGAAGCTTTAAATCCACAAATAGGAATGAACAGAGAAGTTAATTAGTCAGTGTTCACAAACGACTCCCTTGATGTTAAGTGTTGGACCAGGAACAGAGAACAGTTTTAAGCTGGTTGCTGTGAAGTTATATAAAAAATTGGGAGCACTTTGTGTAAATTGCTGTGATGCTAAAAGGTGTATGGTTGCCTTGGCAACCTTTGCACATTCCTAGCACATTATGCATTGAGTGTACGTCATTTTGTGATGTCATTAATGGGGGCTGCAGCGGCAGTACAAAGAGTGTGCCCAGTGAATGGCATTCAGCATTTTTACTTGTTACTTGAAATATGTGTTCAGTAAACGAGGGAGCTCAAATACAAAGTAGGTGAATTCAAGCATGTATTAAACTATCTAATGCACAGAGCATCAAAAATGCTGATTTATAAATGGAGAACTGTTGATGGTGGGAAGCTTAGTTAAAGGCAGAGAATAGTTTGTATTGAAAAATGGAGAGGAGTGTGAACTAATTGCAGTGAAGCTCATCTAAAACTGGAGAGCAGTTTGTGTTAGCTGCAGTGAAGCTAATATACCTTTAAGAAATTAAAGAATGCTTTAAGACATGCTGAAAAGCTAATGTAAAAAGAGAGAGCAATTTTGTGTTAGTTGTGATGTCATGAAGCTTTTAAGGAATTAAAATTTGTAACACATAGTTAATGCCACTAAGCTCTATTTTGGAAAAGAGGATGTGCTTTTCAGTAAATAAAATAAATATCTTAATATTTCTTACATTTTTCAGAGTGGGAAAGGTGATATAGAGCAAATTAACAGCTACAATTAAATTGAAACAGGGAGAGCAGTCTATGCCTCTTGCAGTCTAACCTTGTGAGAGAAAAACTATTAAGCATAATAATGCATTTTTGGAGTCAACACAAAGACAGACCATGACTTGTTTTCTTGAATGTAGTTAATGGGGACCCATGTGGTGAACTAAAAGTCTCTCCAGTAAAATGGTTAGATAGAAAAGAAATACTATATGAACTGATAAAGAGTGGAGATGCCTGAAAGAAAAAAAAAATCAAAGGATATACAATAACTCAATGGTATTATGGAAAACTTTTTTTCTGTTTTAACAGAACAGTTGGCAAAAGCATGCATTAAAGGGCCGAGGATGCTTATTTTTAGCCAAGAGGTAAACATAATCTAAAGTTTTAAAATGTCAACACTGGTGGTTGAGGAGATCTGGTGGAGGATCAATGAAACTGCAGAAGGTCAAAAAGTGATAATTGCTCATTTTGCCTCCAGGTTTGAAAGGTATTTTTGTAAACTATTAACAGGGAGCAAGTTTGAAAAATGGCAAGAATATTATTTCCTGTTTGTAATGCACATTATTAAAAAAATATTAATGAGTTTAGATTGGAGACGTCCTTATAATGTGAATTTTACATTTATCATTAGGTAATAAAGGCAATCTCCTGAAGAAGTGTATTAAAGTGAAACATTGAGACTGCCTATTATAAATGAATAAAATAAATACTGTACTTACAAAAACATAAATTGAAGTTGTGGACTGTCTCTAGTATATCAAGTGAGCCCCCCTCCCCATTTTGTACAGAAATTGTAGATAATGCAGCAATTATTTCATTGAGTCTTTCAAAGTATATCTGAATCTCAACTGCTAACCACACAATTGTTGTTTTGAGACGTCACAGTCTGTTGTCATGGTGAGCACTATGATGTCATTAAAAGGCACTGTGAGGTCAACAGGGGAGATGCAGTTGTTTTCAAATGTTTTCTAAACATTGCCAAGATGTTTTGTAAATCTTGAAAGGGAACATTGAAAATGAAAAAAAAAATTCTCTAGTAAATTTTAACTGCTGAAACATCTTGTTTATGAAATTACATGCTGAAGTGCAGAGCTGCTCTGTAAGAGCTCTTTTGTCTCTTGGGTTTAAGTGCAGTATCTAGGCCAATGTACTTATTGAATGTCGGAGTACCATTGAGGCATTCAGGCACTCAGAGACCAGGGCTAATCCATGCATTCAGAGTAAAGGTATTCTGACTGACTCTTTTTTATTCCAGCCAGCATGAACCCACACTTATACACTTCATCTTCTCTGTTTAGCATTTGAAAACCTGTCACTAACCATTGGGCATGCTAGTTTTTCAGTATGGCTGTCTGCAAGTTCACAGAGATTAGAGAACTAGTACTGTCATTTTTCAGCTGAGTCAATACATCTGTGGCATACCAGTTTGTGAACTCTGTTTTGGGCTCATCTTAAAACACTTCATTTACTGCAATGTCAAGGGAATGCAGCTGGTCGGTGCATGAAGCAAGCATGAATGGGGGGATAATTAAGCAATAATCCATGACAAGGTATGGGTTATGGTGGGATTTACCCGTGCCTGGTGTGGTTCAATATGAGGTCATATGCCAAGTGACTAAACCACACCAGATAAGGTAAATTGGTTCCATGTCATAATAGCGACTGCAAAATAGCAATTGCTATTATGGCAAGTTTATATCACTGGAAAGCAAATTGGCAATACACACTTGCCAGCAACCCGACATCCAGCAACAAAAAAAATAATTTTTGCAGGCCAGATCCCCCCATGCCTCCCCTCACCCCCCTGATTTTACATTCTCAACTCCAGGGGGGTGAATGTCGCAGAGGGGGGCACAGTCCGGATTAAAAAAAAATTAAGTCCCGCAGTCGCAGGAGGCAGCAAAATTTCTACCCTCCTGGTCCCCAGCCCTGAACCCAGTACCTGCTGAGCCAGAGCTAGCCACCCACACCACCATGCCATATGACAAACTTGGTGGCAGCAGGTACACCATTCCCCTAGAAACCCCTTCCCTATCCCTCCCCTTCACCTTGCTATCCTCCCATTCCGGTAGCCATTCCCTACACTCACCTGGGCATAGGGTTGCTACCCTTGCAGGGTAGCTGTTGAGGATAGTGCTGAATATGAGTCGCCGTTTTGGTGGTTGCCCACATATTCAGTTGCTATATTCACTGGATACCAGGTAAATCCCATCATAACCCCCACACTGGAGTGGATTATTGTGATCATACAGTGATCTGTAATAAAAGAATTTTAAAAAGTTATTAAAAAACGTAATTTACTGCTTTTAAAGCACTGTTTATTTTTTGGTAATATCATTTGTCCTTGTTAGATAGTGCCTTGCTGCTAGGCAGGTTATGGGTGAAATCATTTGCCTCTCCCAGAGTCCCTCCCTACACAGCCCCCACACCCTGCCCAGAGATATACAAACAAACTTGTTGTTTTTTTTGAGCAGCTGCCTGGTACTAGTTGCATGGCAGAGCATAACTGCTAGGGCTGAGGGGCTGTGCCAGTTCAGGATGTAGTTCTGGGGTTAGTTGGGGTTTTGTGATTGGGTGGAAGTGATGCTCTTACTTGGCTTTTCTTATTAAGTGATTGGGAGAGTGGCAGTTTAATGGTGTTACTTGGCTTTCTTTTTCTTTAAAGCAGTTGGCAGAACAGCACTTTAATATGCAGGGTACCAGAAAGGAACATAAATAGTGGAGGCAGCAGGTGAGTTTTACAAGTTGTGAATGGCCACTCATGTTCCGAGTGAGAGTGTGGTATTGGGGTGCAGAGGACTAAAGTGTAAGTGGGGGGTTACTGATACAGGGGACTGGCTGCAGATTGAGCTATGGTCTGACTTTTGCCCGCATTCTGTGGCACACACTATGGAGGCATTTTGTTTATGAAGGCAACACTGAGGAAGGATTTGTTTTTTGTAAAGAGGCTTCTGTGACAACTGGATCTTTATCCATGGATTCCTGGAGAAGTTACCCATGGCTAAAGACTGTAGTTAGCCAATCAGATATAAAAAAATTTAGAGTCCATTGTATAGCTTTTTGTTTCTCTAATGTACTGATAACTTGCTCAGTAGTATGGCCCCTAAAAAGGTCAAGAACTATCAAAGTGCAGTGCTGTGCTGGATTTCAGATTAGTACACTGCATTCATAACCCCATGCTGGCATACATATTAGCTGATTTCAAACTGCACATCAGGGGACTACACTGTATACTAAGCCCTTTCCTTTTTCAGAGGTGAAGCAGCACTGGCAGATAGCTCTGAAGTTATAGCCTTGGCCATCAGCTGTTAGATTTCAGCTGTAAGACTTAGCATTTTGGCATCTATGTCTCTTGTCTGCAAAACACTGAAATCTTGCTTTACGGGTTTGGAGTGATGGAAGTTGAGCCATGTAGCAAGCAACATTCTCAAGCTGTGTGTCTCACTGTACCAAGGAATTGCTATTGACGCCAAAAGCTGAGCAGTAGACAGCTGATCACCTGTCTGCAAATTAATTTTGGTGTGAACCTGCCTGGGAGAAGAGAAGCACAGAGTTTAGTCTACACAATTATTTACAGTTCTAGAGTATTTTATTTTTTGTTAGTTTTTGTATCCCCTACACCAAATGGCTCTCCCTCAACTCAGACCACCCCAGCCACATCATCCTGATGTCCACTGGCACTTATCTGCCAGCCAGTACCCCCAGGGCTTGCCCTCCCCCCAGTGGGGCTGATGGGGTTCCCCTAACCCCCATCAGGGGGACTGGAACCAGTATTTGGCCGGGTGAGCCCAGCTAGTCAGATGTGGGGCCTGCGAGCATCAAGCGCTATCCTGTTGATGTAAGATGAGTTTGTTTACTGATGATTCCAAGGTGGGGGTGGAGTGGACAGTGAGGATGTTAGGAGGGCATTACAGGGCAATTTAGCTAGGCTGGAAGAATGGTCACATACATGGCAACTGGGGTTTAATGTACATAAATGCAGCATTCTGCATCTAAGCAATAAAAACCCTAGGAATAGCTACCAGTTGGGGGGGTCAGTTGGGAGTCTCCATGATGGAGAAGGATTTGGAGGTGATGACAGACACCAAAGGAAACAATTCAGAGCAGTACAGGAGGGCAGCAGCTAAGGTGAATAGAATGTTAGGATGTATACCTAGGGGTATAATGTGCAGGATCAGGGAGGTTATTCTTCTGTACAACTCATTGGTGAGGCCACACATGGAGTAATGTGTACAGTTCTGGTGGTCTTGCCTAAAGAGGGACATTGCAATGCAGGAGAGAGTACAGAGAAGGGCTACAAAGATAAATAGTGGGTTGGGAGATATGGCATATGGTAATAGACTGAGTGAGCTGAACATGTACTCCCTGGAGGACAGGAGGGACAGAGGGGACATAATATAGACATTCAAATATCTAAAGGGAGTCAACAGAGTGAAAACAGACGGTCTGATAAAACTGAAGGGGGAAGGGACTATGAGAGGACACAATCTGAAACTGGTAGGTGGATGGTATAGAGGGGAGGTGAGGAGGCATTACTTCATGGAGAGGGTGGTGGCACCCTGGAATGCACTTCCTGATGAGCTGGTAAAGCTAGATACTGTGGACAGGTTCAAGAGAGTATGGGACAGACACAAGGGCTTGGTGACGGTGGAAGAAGAAGAAGGGCAGGGACAGGCGTGGTGGTGCATGGGGGAGATCTGTTAAAGAAGGCAGGTAGAGCAGCTACTGCACTTTATTAGTAAGCTGCATTCGGGCAGATGTAATAGACCATTTGGCCTAATCTGCTGGCAACTATGTATGAATGTATGTTGCTGGTAGATGTTTTTTATCACCCCTTATTTCTTCACCTGGTGTGGATAAAGTGGCATGCAGTGATGCCATTGACTGAGCTGTGCCATATGCAGCACACCAGGTGTCTGCCCCACCTCCACCCTTCTGAGTGCAGTCCTAGTGTATTGACCCCCAGCTCCTGCTAGGTACCAGGCTGACACCAGTCACCTGTCCCACCCCTTCCCGTAGGAAGACAGCAATCCCTGTGATGGTTGTTCCTCCCCTTTCAAGCCAGCCCTCCAACTCCCAAACTCTTTACCAAACTCGGGTCATAGGCATCGTGAGGGGTAGTGCTACCACTGCACTGTCGGGCCAGCCCAATTTCAGAGAATTTTGATTCCAACCACATTATCACCTCAAATCTTTTAGAGAACTGTTACAATTCCACATTTGGATTTCCACAAAATGCCATAGTTCCTATTTCTTCTTATGTACATATGTATTACTCTACTAAGAGTAAGCACTTACATTTAGTTGAGTTCTCTTGAACATGAGTGATGATCATTAGGTCTAAATACAGTACTTTACTGCCTGTCACGGTTACAGGAAGACTATTCCATAGGAACACCACCCTCTGGGAATACCTCATTGATCTATTTTTAGAGCAGCTTACTTCTCCCTTTAGCTGCAAAGCATGTGCTACTGTGACCCTCAGTATATTCTTAGTCTCTAAACCTGTATAATCCTTAAATCGTTATTTGTAAATGTACCATAAAACCTTACCGGGTCATAATGTTGTACGCTTAACGGCGTACGACATTATAGTTAACCCATAATAGCACTGTCTAGGACAGCGAATGGTACAATACTGCGTATACTGCAGTACCCAGTATTGCACCATTCACACACTCCCAGGCAGAGGACAAAACCTCTGCTGGGAGTGGGTTTCGCTGAGCAGCTGCTGTGGCTCACTGGACAGCAGCAGCAACCCAGGCACTGTGTCTAAGACTGAGCTTGATTCCCGGTTCCAGAAATTTTTTTTCTTCAGTGTTTGTGTGCTCCCTGAGTTGGACCCCCCCCTGGAGTTAAGAATCTTTAGTAGGGGGGCCTGGGGGGTGCAGCCCCCTGCAACTGGTAGTGTGGGGGGGTGGAGCCCCCCACAGAAAAAAAGAGTTATGTCGCATGGCATAAATTGCACTGTATTGGCAGCGCGATTTCACCATGCGGCATAATGTCTTGCTACATAATGACCCCATGCCCCATAAAACAAACACAAATCACCTCCAAGCCTCCTACATTCAAGCATGTGCATCCTCCGTATATTCAGTCTTTCTGCATAATCCATAGTATCTAAGTCAAATATCATTGTATTTGCCCTACACTGGATCCCCTCTATTTGCTTTGATCTCGATCTTACAGTAAGGGGACAAACACTGAGCACAGTAATTCAGGTGTGGTCTCACCAGGGATGTATAAAGTGGTCATAAGACCCTTTTATCTCTGCTAGACATGTGTCCACAGACACATGATAGAATCCCTTTAGTTTTTTTGACTGCTGACAGTTTTTTTTTTAAACTGAAATTACTTGTTATGGTAATACTTAAATTTCTCTCCTCTTCAGTCTCCCTTAAAAGTTCTTTCATATGTACATATGACACCCTACAGTTGTTTATTCACAGGTGCATTACCAAACAATTTGCTAGGTTGAATTTCTTGCTTATATATTTCTGCCTACTCTTCTAAATTAGTGAGTTCTCTTTGCAAACTGTCGACAGCAGCAGTAATATGAACTTATGTACCCATCTTTATGTCATCAGCAAACGTAGCTAAACAAAAAAAGCAAATAACACTCTGCAGCATAAACTTTAACAAATGAAGCAAAGAACTGCAAACTGAAACAAAAATGCTCTGGAGAGATGGTACCATGACAGTAACCCCAGTGCTTCGTGTCTACTCGTGACTATTCGTCAGGGGGTATGGCCATAGTGTACCAATCTCTAATTTATTTAACATTTTTAAAGTCACAGGTACACCACTGCACATCTAGTGAAAACACCAAACAGTGACAATAATATAAAATAACCTCATTATGTATACTAAATTAGTGAAAATTAAACAATAATGTATGTGTTTCACAAATACCTCATACCAGCTGCTGGAAAAAATTATTGTTAATGGTAACAAACTAATAGGACCTAAACATAATGGCTGCAGTTTGTAAAGGCTCATCTATACTATTCAAAATAAGTCACAAAAATGTGTGAATCAAGAGGTCCAAGAAAAGTAAGTTGCACTCACAGTTAAAGTCAAATGAGACAAACAAAAATCGTAAGTGGTTAAGACCTGTGCACTCAAGATTTGGATCCATTATAGCCGAAAAAGGAACGTTCATAAGAGAAATTAATTTCTAGTCATTCCAAGACAAAGTTTTTTGTAAAAAAGATTAAATAGCTCATTAAAGTAGCAGTGTAACAAAAAAAGTTATTCCAAAAAGCTAATTTTCTGCTATGGTTATAAAAAAAAATATTGTCAGAACTGTTGGTTTGGGTTTTCTGGATGCTTCCTAAGCTGTGTACTGTACATTTGCATTTTTGTGTGGACTCTTATCCTCCTCAGGTTCTCAGTATTATTTTATATGCACAAATAAGGTGGCCATCTTTTCTTCTTGAGAAATAATTGCCTTAAAACGTTCTTAAAATTCTTAAATGATAATAAAAACTGCAAATTTTGCTACCAAAATAAACTGGAAGACATCTGACATCAATTAGGAAGAAAAAAAGTTGGGGTAAAATTTTAGCCCATTTTCATTGCACTGCTGATTTAAATCATGTGCAATTGAACATACTTTAGACAAGAGAACACATATCCCAAGTATATATTTTACAACTGGTATATGACACACCATTCTTATCAAATACAAAAATAAATATAAAGTGCATCAGAATTTTAGGCAAGCCCGGTGGTGCTGAGGGTTGAGGTGCAGGACGACACACCTTGCTCCACACTGGCGACCTGGGTTCGGTGACGGACTTGGGGGTCAGCAGGGGAAGAGAGGGATTAAGGGCCCAATGGTGGATCTCCCTGTCTTGGGAGGGTTGTGTGCTGGTCTCGCTGCTGTACAGCCATCTCGTGGGATTGGCAGTGCAGTCGAGACAAGCGACAGGGAGGGGCAGACATCTGCCGAGAGCCTGGGGAGGAGTTGCATCTTGACACATGCCTCCCAATTGGCTCTCCTCAAGCACAGGCGACTGTGGGGTAGGGCTCGCAAGAACAGGGAAAATGGACTCTGCCACTCCTAGGTGATGATCCCTCCAGAGCTGAAGCATGTCCTCCAGCCAACAAGGGGCAGACTCTGCTGTGCACTGCACACTCATCTGAAGGTTAATTTATTTATTTATTTTGAGTTTTACCAGGAAGGCATACTGAGCAGTGATGCTCGATTCCAGATGTGACCTGGGGGCCAAGACCCAATACAATACACAGTATTTGAGACAAAGACATTCTACAGTGAGAGGTATGGCTAGCTGCCTTACAGACATACGGCAGAATAGCTACAGGCAGGCAGATAGATACAAACAGTGGAATGTTTGAAATACATGATGCAACTTTAGAAAAAGCATCTTAGCTACATGAACAGCATAGTACATTGATAGTTAAAAACAGGAGCAGCTGGAGGAGAAATGTGTGCTGAGTAGCTGGTTGCGATGGCAGGGATTCAGTGCGTGTCTTATGGTAGCTGGCAGGGCATTTTAGATCTGTGGTATTCGGTAGGAAAAAGTGGCCTGACCTTTGGTTGTGCGCATAAAGGGGATGTGGAGTAGCCTGGGGTCCATGCATCTGAGGGAGTAAGCTGGTGGAGGTTGTTGGGCAAGGGTAGAGGCCAGGTAAGGGGGTAGGGAGAGGGACCAGAATTTGACTGCGAACCTAGCGTAATGGATTAGTCTATGACTTGGAGGGATGGCAGGGTTAGGGAGCAATATAGTGAGCAGTGGTGGGTGGATTGTGGGCCATTTAGGATGAAGCGACAGAATGAGTGGAATAGGGTGTCGAGGCTGGCCAAGGCAGATGAGGGAGCGATAGTGTACACTATGTTACCATAGTCGAGTACAGGTAGTATCATCTTTTGGACTATAGCATGCATTGTAGGTGAGGGGAGGCAGCTTTTGTTTCTGTATAATGCGCCAAGTTTGGGGAGTAACCTCTTATGTAGGGAGTCAATATGAGTGGCAAAATCGAGGTGCTGGTCAAGCCAGATGCCTAGGTATCTAAAGCTGGAGCATTGTTCCAGAGGGGTCCCGTCCAAGGTTTTGAAAGGGGGGCAGGGGGCTTTGCAGGAGAGTCTTTGTTGGGAGCTGAAGGTTAGTGACATAGTATTTTTAGGGTTTAGAAATAACTGGTTTGCCTGGAACCATTCCTGGATGGCATTAAAATCCTCCTGAAGGAGAGTTGCCACACTGCTTGTTGTTGAGCCGGAGGCATACAGGACCGTGTCATCCACATACATCTGGATGGAGGAGTGGCGGCATGCTGATGGGCGGTCGTTTAGAAATATGGAGAAAAGCAGTGGGCCCAGGACTAAACCTTGGGGGACGCCGGTGGTAATGGGCAGGGGGTTTGAGGTATGCGATGCAACTTTAACTGCTTGGAGTCTACCCACTAGATAGTCATGGAAACATGCAGTGACTGGTATGGAGAGCCTGGATTCGGTGAGTTTGTAGAGGAGCAGGGAGTGGGAGAAGGTGTAGAAAGCTTTGGCTAGGTCAATAAAGATGGCAGAGGTGATGTGTCCATTGTCCATACCGGTGAGTATGTCACCAGTGACTTGTAGAAGGGAGGTGATGGTAGAGTGAGATTTGCGAAAGCCTGATTGGAAAGGGGTGAAGAATGAGGAGGCATCCAGGTGGGGTGTGAGTTGAGAGAGGACAAGACGTTCCTACAATTTGGCCAGAATCGGGAGTAGGGAGATGGGGCGATAGTTGCCAGGGGAGGAGGGGTCACCCCCTTTAGGGAGGGGTATGATGGTGGCCTTTTTCCAATCTGTGGGTAACTTACCCAGAGTGAAGGAGAGGTTGAAGAATGTGGCAAGAGGGGCAGCAATGGCGGACAAGAATAGCATCTTAGCAACCAGGGACATAGGGCATTTGCCTTCGTTGGGGTTTAGGGCACGTAGGGATCTGAAGACTTCAGCTTGGGTTACAGGGTGGAAGGAGAACTGTTGGACTGGTGGGTGTGTGCTGGTTTGCTGGAGGGGGACCATTGGGGCTGGGCACGGGAAGGATGATAAGACCGTGTCGGCACAGCTGGAGAAGTGGGTGTTGAAGGCCTCGGCTACCCCGTAAGGGTCAGTGATGAGAGTGCCCTGGACTGATAGTGTTGGGAGTGGGGGTTGAGTGGGGGGGGGAGCAGGGATTTGAGCAATTTCCAGAAGTCTGTAGGGTGGTTAATGTTTGCACTAAAAGCCGATAGAAAATAGCTATTTTTTGCCTGGCGGTTGATGTTTGTGCATGAGTTGCTAAGGGCTCTGTAGGTAAGGAGGGAAGCCGGGGTGCCCTGTGGCATTCAGGTAGGTAAATGCCAGCCTCTTCTCACTCTACCTGGGGGGGTTATCTGGGCATCAAGGGTCTAAATTGGAACAAGCGATTGGCACTGTAGGAGCAGACTCCTGAGGCACTACAGGTATGCGGTTGGCTTGAGGGGATTTGATTGAGTGGCGAGACAGGGAAGGCAGGTGGAAAAAGAAGGATTTAAAAAAAAAAGAATTTTAGCCAAAAATATTAATACCTTGATTCATTTTGATCCTATTTTTACAAATTTATAAAAAAGGAATAATGTCAAGACAATCATTCAATCCATTTGGGATTGGGGCTTTCAGTGTGTATATCCATCTGGACTCACACTGTGAAATTTTACCCACTCTGTCTCCTCCCCTTGGGTGTATTTCAATATGGTAAATTCCCATAAACTGAAAATGGGCAACATTCCCATTATGGAATTTTGGAAAATGTACACCTATTGGGGTGTTTGGCTCTGTTTTTAAAATTGCCCTGGTATGCTCCTGCATACGTTTTTTTTAGACTACGCGTTGTGTGTCCCACATAAATAAGTGAACATGTGCATTTGATGACATAAACCACATAGCATGTTGAACAATTAATGACATGATTAATTCTCACTTCTTTAGCCATTCCAGGATGTATAAATGCACCACCTTGCATACAAAAATGACAAATATTGCAACATCCACAGCGAAAGCTGCCTACTGGCCTGGATGGCATCCAGTTTGGGTGAACATCAACCGTTTCTTTTTCATACGTACTCTGTGCCAGAATATCACCCAAAGTTTTCACTCTATCATAAGTTATCCCCGGTTTCTCTCCTTTGGCTGCACTTAACTGTGGGTTCCCCTTTAGAACAGGCCAATGTTTAAGTTCAATATTGGATATATTATGTGCAATCTGGTTAAATTCAGTAACAAAAGTAACCTGTCACAATTCAGACTTCTTTTTTGGTTTTTGGGGTAACAATGTTTTTCTTTCTAAGTTCCTGGCCCTGTTAAAGGCTTGATTAACCAAATCTTCTGAAAGAAACCTCTTTTTCAGCTCATTACCTTTTTGTTCAAAATCTTTTAAATCTGTACAGTTGTGCCTAATAAGGAAATTGCCCGTATGGCACTCCCCTAATGGTATGTTTTGGGTGGGCACATTCTGCATGCAGTAGCATATTACCAGTTATTGGTTTCCTATAACTAGATGAAACTATTTCTTTTCCTGGTTCACCTTTAAGTTCAAGATCCAAAAAGTTAATAGATGAAATATCCACAGAAAAAGTAAACGTTAAATGAATATCATTCAAATTCAAGAACTCAGCTAACATAGATGCAGATACTGTATTGCATCCCCCCACCAAATAATGAGCAAATCATCAATAAATCTGCCCCAGAAAGCTATCTGGGGCAGAAATGGATTCCTCTTTGAATTCCTAATAACTGTTTCCTCCCACCATGAAAGAAAGAAATTAACGTAGGATGGCGCCATGGTTGTGCCCATGGCAGTTCCCATTGTTTGTGAATAAAATTTACCATCAAAATAAAATAATAGCAGCAGTGGTAGCTGAGGTGCTGGATGCCTTACCTCACACCACGCTTGGCCCGCGGTTCGTGAAAGAGCACGGGCGTGACCAATGGCCGAGGAGAAAGATTGAGCACTAACCGGCTGCTCCTTCTCTGAGGGGTTACCTGCATGCTCCTCCTGCAATACTGCCATCTAGGGAGCCAAGGTGGAAGGTGTGGTAGGAAGGAGAAGCAGTATAGGGATAGGGCAGACGTCGGCAGAGGGGTGGAGCAGGAGGCACGTCTCAGCATGCCTCCTTCCTCAGTGGCCCTCATTGCACACAGACATCAGGGATGAACAAGGGAAAAACCACCTTCATCTCTCCTAGGCGATGACTCCTCACTGTACATCTTCATGCTCATCGAGGCAGACTCTGCTGTACCACTCCATGTCGCAGCAAGCAAGGTTCGGGGGAGGTAAGCGGGGAGTACCTCCTCACCCTACCTGGGGATTATCCTGGCACCTAGGTTAGTGAAACCATGTACTCTAGGGGCAGACCCCGATGAGAGAGGATCTTGCAGGATGAGGAAGTCTGAGAGAGTTGAGAGAGGGGGTAGTCAGGAGCATAAATACAGGGTTAAAAATAAAATAATTACTGTTCAAAATTAAGTTCAAACCATCCAGAATGACATCCTATGGAAAATCAGAAGCAAAAGGACTAACATCCCAATGATATTCTATTGCAGCTAGTCCCAAGTCATGTCTAATGTTTATGCAGAGACTTGTAACATCCACAGTGAGCCAAACATATTCATTTGTCCAAAGCAACCCCCCCAATTTCAAAAGGATGTCCATCGAGTCCCTTATATAAGATGACTGTACTATAACCAGCTGTTGAAAAAAACGATCTGTAAAAATAGAAAGTTTTTCAGATAATGAACCCATGCTGGAAATTATAGGACATCCCGGGGGGTTGGTAATGTCTTTTTGGACCTTGAGCAATGTGTAGATCGTAGGAATGACTGGATGGTCCATTTTCAAGTATTTCTCTTCTAAAGCTGTAATATGTCCTTCCAGGACTGCATCATGCAGAAACAGATCATATTTTGATTTTAGTGTTTTAGTTGGATATTCTTCCAGTCTCCTGTAACTTAACCGATCATTCAATTGTCTATAGATCTCAGCCTCATAAGATGTTTTGTTTATAATCACTACCATTCCTTCCCCTTGTCAGCTTTTTTAATTTCAATACTTTTATTCTCCTTAAGTTCTTGTAATGCCTTTAACTCTTGTAGGATTAGATTTTGTTTAATAGGATCACATTTCTTGGTAAATAGTCCATTATAGTCCTGTAATACCAGGGACTGATAGGTCATTAAGGCTGGAGAGGAAAAAGCCTGGGGGATTGAATGTGGATTTCAATTTTAATTTGTGACCCATGCTCATCATTAACACTAGTCTCTTGATTTTCGGGGAGTTCTTGTCCTTGTTCAAAAGATTCATGTTCAGACTCAACATAATTTACAAATGCATTTTCATTTAATTTATTTCAGATTCTATTAATAGTTCGATAAGAACACGTGAGGTATCATGATCCAAACCATATTCTGGGACACTACTTGAACACTGTCCTCAGACAAATTAATAATAGTTCCATGTCCCATTGTGGTTCAATTGCTGAAAAACCTTTTTAAGCTCAATTTCCTGAAGAGCTTTGTCAGATTTACGTAGCCATCAAACTCATGAACTTTGGGACTTGGAACAAAAGACAGTCCATGACTTAGCAGACTAAAATGTGACTCAGCTGCAAATTAGATAGATTTATAACTTTGGTGCTCTGCTCCTCAAGTTGTCCATCACTCTTCCCCCTATGGTGTTTTCACCCCTTCTCCCTCTCCTTGTTTTCAACTTTTCTTTTTTAAATCGGATTGCTCTTGTCTTGTTGCACTTTTGCTAAAAAAAATGTCACTTGTTTTCTTTATGTTGTTTCTGCTGTAGGAACCATAGATTGTGCAATGATGGGGGTGAGGGTAATTTTGGTTATTTGAGCCTTGGACTTAGTTTTTTTTAATTTTATTTCATGCCCTTGATTGTGAACACTGCCTAGACTGAAAGTGGCCTGCAGATTTTTTCTAGTTTGTGGATTTGTATCTGCTAATCTCTGCCAGGTAAATATCTGATTTAATCCATAATCTTTGAATTTCTTGCTGCATTAGTTTGTTTGCATTCCACTACTGTTTTTTCATGAGTATTTAGTTTCTTATTACGATTTAATTCACATCCCTTAAATGAGGGATGGCTGCATTGTTGTATGATTTCCTCCTTTAAAGTGTTAATCTCAATACATACGCTTTCATATATTTCATTGTCTTGGTGAGCCAATATTTCAACCATAGAATTAGAGCATCTACTTAAAGCATTCTGCCATCCTGTCTAGTAGTGATCATTGAGAAAGCCCCCTGTAGGATGTTTATCAATTCTTAGGCCTCTTGGGCCCAGCTTCACTCTTTATATTCACTTAAGGGCCTGGATATTCAAAAGGGTCGCGCATGGCGTAACAGGGATGTGCCCTACGCAACCCACCAATGCACCTGGCATGATATTGAAAGGGGCAAGTTGCGATGCTCAACTCCCAATGTGCCAGGGTGCATCAGTAATGTATGCGGCGCAAGTGCGGGGGGCGTAACCATGCATATGCGACACATCCCAATATTCAGCCAGGGATGTGCAGCGCATATGCTGGCACATCTCCGCCTTGTGCCACTCAAGGGGGCACAAAGATGTGCCTGGGAAAACCAGGAAAAAGTCCCGCCTACCCACAGGTGAGCTGCCATATTGCAGGGTGCAACACGGCAGCCACCAGCCGTGGGTGGCCTCCTGCCCACCCAGAACACTGTCCACAAGCTCCCAGCCCTGGGATCATTGTGCCCCCCCTTCCCATTGCCCGATCATGGGCATAAGTATCATAAAGTTCCCTGGTGGTCCAGTGGAACCCCCCCATCACCCAATTGTGGGCATATGTAGTAAATAATTTCCTGATGGTCCAGTGGACCCCCCCAAATCACCCAATTGTGGGAATATGTATTAAGAAATACCCTGGTGGTCCAGTGGAACCCCCCCAATCGCCCAATCATGGGCATATGTATTAAGAAATACCCTGGTGGTCCAGTGGAACCACCCTCCCCATCTGCCCACTGAGGTCCCCCACCACCCTGCACCCCCCCGGTCATCGGTGGGTGGCAGCACCCCACCCGCGTGCCACCTGGCTGCCCGCCAAATGACAGCATACAGTACAGTCTGTATGCCTATTGGTCCACTGCGTGGACCAATGGAGGTACAGATCACACTGTACTACACAGGCCTAATATGTGAATGATGTTCATTCACATATCGTGCCTGTGTAGTATAGTATAGTCTGCATACACATTGGTCCATGCAGAGGGCCAGTAGGCATACAGACTGTACTGTATGATGTCATTCAGTGGGCGGCCGGACGGCATGTGGGCGGGGTGCTGCCACCTGCCGATGAAAGGGGGTTGCTGGGTGGTGGGGGACCCCAGTGGACGGGTGGGGAGGGGGATACCACTGGACCACCAGTGTTTCTATTGTGATTTCTGCCCACGATAGGGCATTGGGGGGTCCACTGGACCACCAGGGTATTTCTTAATACATATGCCCATGATTGGGTGATGGGGGGTCCATTGGACCACCAGGGTATTTTTTAATACATATGCACATGATCAGGTGATTGGGGGTGTTCCACTAGACCACCAGGGTATTTCTTAATACATATTTCCACAATCTGTGATGGGGGGGTCCACTGGACCATCAGGGAGTATGAATTTACTTATGCCCGCGATCAGGCATACCAGAGCTGGGGACCGCCATGAGAAAGCAGGGTGTCGGTCTCTGACGGCTGCAGCCTGGCATGGCGCCAGGCATAAGTCGCATGCAAATAGGGCCATATTGACATGCAAATGGCCCCATTCATGCGTTGCATGCATAATGGCCTCATTTGCATGCCCAGTGCTGAATATTGTGGGTGATGTGACTAGCGCAAATGCAGTTGCGCTGGTGCATCCCCCTGCTCCTGTTCCCTGTCTTGCGCTGGCACAGTGTCACTGCACCATGCACAGTGAGTGTGCCCTCAGTGCCATATTCAAAGGTGCTAAGCCATTGTGCAGCACCATTGAATATTGCCTGGTCCATGCACTGGTACAGCCCAGTTGCGCTGCACCCAGGCTTGCGCTTCTGCCCAGTGCAGTCTGAATATCCAGGCCAAGAAGTTTTTATTATAGAATAAATGAACTTCTTTAAATTAAAATTTCTCAAACCTTTGGAACAGTACTTCAAGTGTTGTATCAGTGTCAAACAGCATTTCAAGGACGCTGCCATGGTTTCAAAACAGGAGAAACTGCTGAATTCAGGGCTATCTGGCATTGTCATTTGTGGCGTCCTGCTGTATGTTCGAATTCTGCATGTTTTGGACTCAAAAGTTACTTTGAAGGTGTAGATTCTCAAGACAATAGCCGATGCAATACTGACACTTTACACAATGTCCGACTAGTGCTCAGATGCTGCTGACAGTTGAGCACTCATACCAGTAGTCTATATTATATCAACATGTAGCATCAAACACCAGATTTAATTCAGCTGAGCACTCTTGCTTAATTGTGGCTTTTCAGTATACACCCGTTCTTTCTAATCATCCAAAGCAGTGTTTTGCTGCAAATGCTCTAATGAGGAAGGTCCCTCAGGTCCGGCCACACAGTTCAAAAGAGAAGCTATTGAAGCAGACTTGCAAAATAAACAGGCGAACCTGCATACTGAAGCAAACGAGTGGGTGCTTGCCAAAACAGCAACATACAAAAGGCAAGCAAATAGGCATCACTCTGCAGCACAAACTTAACCAAATGAAGCAAAGAATTGCAAACTGAAACAAAAATGCTCTGGAGAGATGGTACCATGGCACTAACCCCAGTGCTTCGAGTCTACTCGTGACTCTTCGTCAGGGGTGTGTGACCATGGTGTACCAATCTCCAATTTATTTGACATTTTTAAACTCACAGGTCCACCACAGCACAGCTATTGAAAACACCAAACAGTGACAATAATATAAAATAACCCCATAATGTACACTAAATTAGTGAAAATTAAACAGCAATGTATGTATTTCACAAATACCTCAGATAGGCTATTGGAAAAAATGATTGTTAATGGTAACAAACTAATAGGACCTAAACATAATGGGTGCAGTTTGTAAAGGCTCATCTATACTATTCAAAATAAGTCACAAAAATTTGTGAATCAAGAGGTGTAACAAAAGTAAGGTGCACTAACATTTAAAGTCAAATGCATCAAACAAAAATCATAAGCTGTTAAGACCTATGCACTCAAGATTAGGACCTATTATAGCTGAAAAAGACAGTGTTAATAACAGAAATTAATTTCCAGTCATTCCAAGACAAAAGATTTTTTGTAAAAAAGATTAGCTATCTCCATACATTATGTGTAATTGAACATACCTTAGACAAGAGAACACATATGCCAAGTATACATTAGAAAAATAAATATAAAGTACATCAGAATTTTAGGCAAAAATATTAATACCCTGATTCATTTTGATCCTATTTTTACAAATTTATAAAAAAAAAAAAGAATAATATCAAGACAATCATTCAATCCATACCCTCCTCACAGGCCAAGGAAAAGACAGAAATATTAAATAATATTAGCCCCAGGACAGAACCCTGAGGCACCGCACTATTGACTGGTATTCAGCTAGACTTTTCACCCCACAAACTCACTTGCTCTTCATGGTCCGCCAGCCATGACAAAATCCATGATATAATTCTGTCATTTATCCCCACCTTCTGTAAGCTATCTGGTAGCTCAGCATGTGGCACAGAATCAAAAGCCTTACTGTAGTCAAGGAATTTTACATCAATAGGATTTTTATCTTCCAGGGCTCTGCTAACCTTAGAAAAAATACTACTGCTGCAGTCTCTCTATCTCTTTCTCTTGGTCCAGTCCTCGATCTTTGCCCCCGCGGTCAGGCCTGTACATTAGCTGCAGTGCAGCTTTCTTTACTGGGGTTCCAGCCAGCCCCCGCTCTCTCCCCTGGTCCACGCTCTGGATTCTCCCCAACCACCAGGCTGCTACAATAGCCATGGTGTGGCAAGTGAATGTTCAGCATTGACAAAGAGTATAGTGGCAGCAGCGTTACTCCAAGGCATGTGCCCCGGTCAGTAAATGCTGTACCCCAGTTTGTGCCCTAGTTCTATAGCCTCTACACAGTGCTGTGCATGCACGACATTAAAACCCATGGTAAAACTGTCTTCATCTCTTTCATCGCCTCCCCAACAGGCTCAGCCCTCAGCTCACAAGTCAGTCAAGTCAGCTCACCCAGACAGCCCTGTCCCGCTGTGACTGACTCCCTGGCTTCTTTGTGCTGCGCTGATGCTGCAAAAGTCCTGGCCCTGTTTTCTGTTAATTTTGGAGGAGTCAGGTCAGACTTCTGCAATTTTGCACAATGCCACGCGGCCCACAGCCTGCAAGTGGCCAATAGCTGATTGGCTGTGCTGCTGGCAAAGGAACGCTTAGTCTTTCCATCACCTGATCAGTCCCTTAGTCACCCCGGGAGTCACCCACTGCTAGCCACTTAATCATTCTGTTTTCTCTGACCAGTGAACCACCCAAGTTCTCACTTCCTCTGGTGGCCACTTCTGTCTCTCTGTCATTGTCAACTGCTGCTGCCACTGTTGGAACCGACGGCATCACCGACAAAGCAACAAGGGACTGGGAGCAAGTCATACTTAAACAAAAATAAAAAAAAACAGCAGCGTCCATTGTCCAACTCTGAGCCAATCAGCACAGAGAGAGACAGAGTCTTTGGCTACTGTGTGGTTACTTGGTCATGTCGCAGTGCAAATCTGGATTAATCATCATCATAGCCAGCAGACTGCAGCCAGTACAGCAAGGACCAGGAGTTAGCCTCACCTCAAACAAGCCTGTAACAGTAGGTAGTAACCTACCACTACTAGGTTAGACACTGCACTACTAGTAGTATCTACCCTGATCCCCTGCCCAAGTGCCCAGCCAGTAGCTGCACTAGTCTTCATCCACAGCATTCAGTACTTCTACACTTTCAGTCACACTGTGCAGCAGAGTCAGAGCCCCAGCAGCATCACAGCCCCTGCCTGGAGTCTAGCCAGCCAGCAGCAAACAGCAACACAAGGGCCAAGTCAAGAGAGAAGCTGCCTACCTGCAGAAGTTCAAGTTGAACCAGAAAGACAGAGTACTGCATCTACTGCTTGTATCTTCAAGTAAGTGGCTCACTGGATTTATTTGTCTCGGTATACTGTGGGGAAGGGATTTGAGGGAGAGAACATAGTATCCTAGCCCTGCCACTGTGGGTGAACAATCCATGGGGAACCAGTTTGGGAGGTGGTGGTGGTGGACAGCTACTGGAAGGGGTGGGACAGATGACCCTGCTTCTTCTGGTAGGGGGATTGTCCCTGCTTCACCAGGCTTGAGGGGGGAATGTCTCTGCTTCTCATGTCTTGGGGGGAACCTTCTTTGTCTAGCTTAGGGGTGGGGGTATAGTTCTGCTTATTCTAGCTTGGGTGGTATGGCCCTGCTTTTTGTGGCTCTGGGATCAGGATGGGTGGCTCTACTTTTTTTTTTGTCTTTTGCTAACTGGGTAAGGACCACTAGGCACAAGTGCCCATTTTCATGGGCAACCTGGGAGCACTGGGGAGGTTAAGTGACTTGTTCAGAGTCACATGGCATGCAAGTAGAAGTTGTGGGAATCAAACACCAGTTTGCTAGATATACCAAACTCATTCACAGATTGTTACTGTAACCTCTAGGCTATACTGCCAGCCCCTGCAGTGGTGCTCCTGCTTCTCCTGACTCATAGGGGGCCCTGCTTCTCCTGGATGGTGGCTGCACCAAACAAAGCAGGCACATACCCCCCCTAGCCAGGACAAACAGGGGTGCCCCCTTCCAATCCAAGAGAAGCAGGGTCCCCCGCCCGAGCCAGGAGAAGCATGGCTGTCCCCCCCGAGACAGGAGAAGCAGGATGATCCTATCCCTAAGCCAGGAAAGCAGGGCTGTCCAGCCCTAAGGAGGAGGTGTTTAATGCCTCAAAGTGCTGCTGGGGCTTGTTAGGTTGGAGGTCTGGTCCATTCGCAATGTATCAAGAAGTTAGTATGGAACTGGTTTGCACTAATTGCATTGTGCACTTTTTCTGCAAGTAAAGGTTTTATGACTGATACTCCTGAGTGCTTGTCAAGGTTGTTGTCTCTTGCTCCATCATCCGATAATGCAGGAGAAGAGGATACTTTCCTCCCCAAGCCTGGGGAAGCAGGGTCATCCCTTGAGCTGCTTCTTTTGGCTTGGGGGGGGGGGGGTTGGCCCTGTTTCTCCTGGATGATTAGCTTGGAGGGGGGATGGTCTGCTTCTCCTGGCTGGGGAGGGGGGGGAAGGCTCTGCAGCTTCTGAGGTGGGGGAGGAATTAGCAGATGGCCCTGCTTCTTCTGGTTGGGGGGTGGCTCTGCTTCTTCTGGCTCAGGGTAGGGTGGGATGGCCCTGCTTCTCCTCCTGGCTATACTACTGGGAGAAATGTATGAGGCACTAGCCATGGGAGGTGGCTGAGAACCCGTTGGGCCTGGGAGGAGAGGAATAGCTGGGCTTAGAGCTAGGCTCTAACTTACAGCCTAGCCTACCTGTCTGTAACTCGGGGAAAAAGATAAAGAGGTGGAGGCGGAGTATAGTTACTGGTGTGGTTGGTTGAGGATTCCAAGTTTCAGGAAGCCAGCAAGGCCCAAGTATAAGGTGCCTGTGGGTGGAGTGTAACCCTAAAGAGGATTTTTTTTAAATTGTTTAACCAGGAGTGGCACACTAAGCTGAAAGCTTTTTTACAAGTATGACCTGGGAGCACAGGGAAGTTTAGTGACTTGCTCAAGGCCACACAGTATGCAAGTCGGGGCTGTAGAATTCAAACCCAGGTCTCCAGATTTGTAGCTCAGAGCCTTAAACCACTGCACTTTACTGCCTCCCTTAATTGTCTGCTGTCCCACTGCAAAACCACAGAACCCATAGGTCCCGCAAAGGTAAATACCACAAGTGGTGACTTTTTAAAACAACTTTCAAAGTTTATTTATAGTTTATCTGGTTGATCCCACGATGATCAGCCCGGCACTACCAGTGCAGTGTCCCTCATGGCAAGCCCTTTCATGATGTGATCAATGAGCTCAGCTGCTGGGGACTCCTATTTGACAGTATACTTCTCAGAAAATAACCATTGTTGGAAAACAACAAAAGATATTATGTGTAAATTTGTGCTTCAGCCTCCAGTTCTCATCCACTGAGGAAAGTGCTTTCCTTCATGGATTAGTACCAGAGCCCATAGGGCAAATATGCACTTGATATCTTTTTTTTTTTTTAAATATTTTATAGGTATTTTCCCCATTTTAACCCTTCCCATCCCAGTGCCCCATACATGAATGTACTGCCATCTCCCGCCTACACTACCCACTGTACCTTCATCGGGTGGGAGTAGAACTATGGGAGGGGGGTGATGACCACCTCAGGAGATGAGAGCTGCTTTTCAGCTGCTCAGTCCAGATTCCTCCTCCCCCAACCCAACCCATGCCAGCTCTCTGACACGAGGTTGTTTCCCAACCCAGGTCACTGGCGTAGATGTCATTTGTTATTTTTCTAACAACTGTACTGTCTAATAGACCCCAGCAGCTGAGCCATCAGTCACATCATGAAAGGGTTTGCTGTGAGGGACTCTGCACTACTAATGCAGGGATGAGCACTGTAGGATCAACCACCAGATAACTTTTACAGTCCTTAGTCATCACTTATTTTTTTAAAATCACTGTGCGTCAGATTTATGTAATCGGGACCTATAGGTCCTGTGGTTTTTCAGGATAAGTGATGATAATTCCCTTTTAATTTACACACATACCTGTCCTAAAATTGATCTGTGTGTTTTTATTTATTTTTTTTGCTCCTTACTTGCTCCCTGGCCTGCCTCTCCTTCCGGCTGCTCAAGGACTCCCCCCCCCGACCTCCTCGCCCTGACCCCCTTCCACACACCTCAGATTTTGCAACCATCCCGGGGTGGCCAGGTGTATCCCTTTGCCGGATGGGTCCCTCTCCTCTGAGGGGGAAGGCGCCAAGAGAGGTAACCAGCACGCTACTCAATCAGTCACTGGGCGCTGCTGAGGTGGATTCCGGGGCATCAGAGCACTCGAGTCGGCAGGAGCTGGCAGCCATCATCTGGCCAACCAGGAGGCTGAGTTTCCATTTTTCTCCCCAGGGGCATGGTGTGCCACAGACATCTAGGTGAGTACTGACATTCACCACACCCCAGTGTGCAGTGGGGCTCGCTTGAACTGTTGCTCTCCCAGCGTCTGCCAGGAGGTGGCAGACAGTGAGCCACATCCCCTCCCTCCCCCCAGAGAAGGTGAGCAGTTGCAGGATGCTCAAGCCTTCTCCTCCCGGCTGGCTCTCCAGCAACCCAAGTCCATTCCTGAACCCAGGTCACTGGCATCACAAGCAGAAATCCAACCACTGCACCTACAAGCTGGTCTGATCTGTGTTTTTAAAGTTGCTTTTTTTATTTTTTGTTGCCTGTCTTTAAGAAGGAAAATGATTGTGTTTTGGTTCCATGGTGCTAAGCCCTGAATCCCTTCCATGTCCTTGTCCTGAGTACTGAACCTGCACTAGCTTCTTTTGTGATGTAATTATATGGTCAGCACAGAGGCACACTCCACTGGCAGTAATAAGGCTGTTTTTTGAATATGTTTATTATATTTTAGATACCCATTCTAAACAACTCCCCCAGCCCCTCAACTAACAAGACCCTTGTTAGTTGAGGGGGTGCTTTGATTTCTTTAGAGCAGGCATGTAAAATATAAAAATGAAAATTGAAAAAACATCCCTACTGCTGTCTGTGGAGCATGCTACCAAGCTGTCCAGATACATTATATCACAAAACATGATAGCATGGGAGCTGCACTGAGGACAAGGATGTGGAAAACGGATCTGTAACTTAGTGCCACAGAGCCAAATTACAATCCCTTCCCTTCCTAAATATAGGCAACAAAAAAATTATACACAGATTGATTTGGGGGGCAGGTATGTGTCCTTTATGCTTTCTGACATGAGCATGAGAAGAGGGGATCTTTGAAAAATTTACTGCACAAAACAACCCTATAAACCAATTACTTTCAGCATGTCTAAGATGGTAACATGCAGTGGGAAATATGTGGCATCTTTTGCATACCAAAAGAGACAATGAAGCAGAGAAAAACATTTATTCGCATGCTCAAACATTTTATGAATAATAAAACCTCTACCAAATTAAATGCCATATTTATTTCAGACACACAACATTTATCATTTGTTCAAATACTTCAAAAGGCAGGCATGCAGGAATATGCATGCATGCTTTCCATTATGGTTTCTATAGGTGCCCTGGCTACCAACTGTAGTGTCCACCCAGTGCCCTGGTGCCCAACAGAAGCTGGAGCCGCACTGAACAGCAGCTCCTTGCTGCACTTTCTGATCCTTTTCCTGCCTGCCTTCTGAAAGAGAGCCCATACGGCATAAATAATACTGCTGGAGTGACAATTCAGGAAGGTGGGAGGAGGCTCTTCATCTCATGCCTCTCCTCCACCTCCTGCAGATTTATTTTTCCTTCTCTTCTCCAACCCATGCACAGTAGGCTACAGCCTAAGCTCTGTATGGGCTGGGTGTTTGCAGTGCCTGCAGACAATGTCACTATCAGCATGATACCACTAACAACAGGCTGCAGTTCCGATGTATCCTCCTGCTGCTGCCACCAATAAGCCATCCAACAATACCCACACAATAATCAAGGGCTCAGGGAGCCCCCACTAGAAGCCCAGGGAGGGTATTACTGTATTTAAAAGAATGTCAGCCCAATCCCATATGAAGCTAGCCCACTAGACCACCAGAGCATAACTCAACACAGTGGCTCCCCACCAAGGCATTGCTTAGACCTCAAAACCATCAATGCTACTCTTTATTTATACAAAAAGGGCTACTAGCCCCCCACTAGCCATCACATTTCAGCTTTCTGCATGTCTGGTTGCCTAAATCCTGACTAAATCCTGCACTATTTTTGTTTACAAACTACTCTCTGTGCTACCCATGAGTGGGGACTGACCTGTGCGTCGGCCGAAAGCTGGGAGACAGGCTCCAGTCCCATACAAGCTATGTGGTTACAGAAGGGGAGTTATTTTTATCTTCAAACTTTAAACACTGCTCATTAGCAGCCCTTATCAGGGTTATGGACAAGGAAAATGCTCAGGAGATTACAGGGGGACAATATTAAAAACAGCTGCAGTTAGTGTTTGGTTGCTAGGTACAGGATGCCCGACATCAGTCACATGCTGTGGGTAACCCATGAAGTGGGTGCAAGAAGAAGTATGCCGTCTGTTACGGCGACTCCTTCCTGGTGCAATCCATTCATGGCGATGGACAGGTAGGGTGACCGGGTGAGGGAATGGGTGAACTAGGTGACAGGATGTTGCTATACGTACGTGCCTGGGGGGTGGGAGCGAGCACGTCGAGTGTGGGCTGGAAGGTGGTGTAGAGGCTGTAGGGAGTGGCATTGCAGTTGCTGGTCGAGCTGCGTCATGGCGCCAGGGATTGGCTAGTGACTGGGGTGGCTGATTTACTTGGTTCGGGTCTGGGCATGGTGCAGTGTTTTATTGTGCCTGGCCGAACCTTTTTATTTTTACTGCTTTCACCCCCCTGACATGCACCCCCCTGGAGTTGAGAATCCTTAAACAGTAAAAATCTGTACTGGCACCATTGTTCTGGTGCGCAGGGGTTGTCAGAGTGCCGGAAATGTGTTCGGCACTCTGACTGAGTGATAGCAGTGATCACTTTTAACCATTCGCCGTTATCACATAGACCCCGTGCTGTGACTTCCTGGTCCCGATACCAATTTATGATGCTCGCACTGCTGATAAGCACATTTCTGCTTGCTGTAGATCTGGTTGCCTAAATCCTGACTAAATCCTGCACTACTTTTATTTACAAACTACTTTCTGTGCTACCCATGAGTGGGGACTGACCTGTGCACCGGGCCAAAAGCTGGGAGGCAGGATCTGGTCCCATACGAGCTCGTGGTCACAGAAGGGGAGTTATTTTTATTATCTTCAAACTTTAAACACTGCTCATTAGCAGCCCTTATCAGGGCTGTGGACAGGGATAATGCTCAGGAGATTACAGAGGGGCAATATTAAAAACAGCTGCAGTTAGTGTTTGGTTGCTAGGTACAGAATGCCTGACATCGGTCATGTGCTGTGACTTCCAGGTCCCAATACCAATTTAAGATGCTCGCACTACAAGCAGAGCAAGTGAGAGTGACCGAGCGTACGGTTTTGCACGCGAAGACAAGCACAGAGACACATGTGTCAAGCGTTTCCAGCGGGAACAGCAGAACCAGGGCCTGGCTTTAGAGATTACTTATTAACCAGTAGGTTCCCTAAGGACTTTATTGTGATAATCAGCGATATATAAAATAAAAGACATTAGATATTACCATGGAGAATACTCTATCATACATGTTACACACAGGTCACATGCTAAGTATCTGTGTGCACTGCAAACATATACTTAGCATTATGCCTAACAATAATGGATGTTGTCAGGCATTAGATTGTCCTAATTGTCTTGATCTGAACTCACTGAAAAATGAAATTACAAGGCTATCATCAGAATTGAATGCAATTAAAGAATTAAGAGCTCTTAAATGTTTTGTAGATAAAAATGGTGCGTGAACTCCAATTACCTGAATCCAACAAGGGAGTTATTCCCCAAACTGAACAAAAAGGAGTAGACAATGTACATTCCTTAGTAAATACACCTTTTAATAACCCCCAAACGAAATAGAAAAGAATCAAAGTCCATTAGTATATGATCAAATTCAGCAAGATGTTTATCCAGCTACTTCCTCCAATAAACGTCCTAGAGATGGTAACATAGAACTTGAAGATGGTTGGCTGGAAATACCTCAAAATAAAAAAAAAGAAATTTAAAAAAGGAAGAAGAGCAGTTAGTATTCCAAACAATGATGTAGAACAGTTATCTGCAATAGAAATCAGAAATAGATTTAGTGCATTGCTTCCACCCCCTACTGTTACTAGTAGTAATGTTAGTGTTACTGATGAGGTTTTTGACCCAACTTTACCTACTTTGATTATTGGGGATTCAATTGTAAAGTACCATGTTTCATAATAGCAACCTGAAAGTATATTGTTTTCCAGGAGCAAATATAAAAGATATAATTGGAAAGATTGAAGAACTGATCACACAACCTTCAAATATTATTTTTTCATGTAGGGACTAGCAATGTAGGATATGATCATAACAAGACATCTGCTTTTATATTATTGAACATGGAAAGCTTGCTGCATCTAAGAATTGTAAAGTCTTTATTTCAAGTGTTCTTCCTATTCCATGTGCAAAACTGGAAAAAAATCACACCATAGAATGTATTAATGCCAGATTGTATAATTGGTGTAGAAAGGAAAACATCCAATGTATTGATTGTTGGGAAGTCTTTGTTAATAATAAAGATTTGTTTGCAAAAGATGGGTTACATCTAAATATAAACAGCATAAGTGAATTATGCAGCTACTTTCAATGTTCAGTGAAATCCCTACATTTAAACTAAAAAAGGGGGGGGGGGTTGTAACTCAAAAGATAAACAACAAAGTAATAGAAATAAGACTATTGTTAAATTGGACTTTCAACTGTTTAATGCACAAAGCTTAATTTCAACGTTCAATGAATTAATTGCTAGGGTGGTAGCTGACAGTCCTGATATTATTGGTATTACTGAAATATGGTGGCCAAATAATCCTGAATGGGCTACCACCATTTCAGGTTATTCATTATTTCACTTGGGTAGAGAGAATCGTAGAGGGGGAGGTGTTGCTTTATTTGTAAATTCAGGTTTAAATGCAATTGAAATATCTAGTAAAATTAAAGTTAATAATAGTATAGTGGAATCATTTTGGGTAAGGATAGGATTAGGTCATAAAACTTTATTTTAGGACTGTGTTATAAAGCACCACATTCAGATACGCAGGTTTTAAATGAAATCATGTCTGAAATGGTAACAGCAGCAGATCTGAGGGATATTATATTAATGGGTGATCTGAACCTAGGGGACACTGATTGGGTAAATAAAAAAGAAACTCATACTACACCAAATGATTTTCTAAAAACTTGTAGTGAATAAGACCTATTCCAATTTGCTGTTCTCCCCACTAGAGGGTTAAACATACTTGATGTGGTATTAAGTAGTGAACCTTTAAAAATCTCTGAGGGTGGGATATTCAAAAGGGTTGCGCCATGCGCAACAGGGTTGCGCATGCTCAAGTCCTACATTGCGCCATTCTGCGATATTCAGCAGGAGGCAGTTGCGCAACTGAAAACAGGCTGAGCAACAGCACAATGCAAATGAATGCATGCTCAACAGGAGGGGGAGGAACCATGCATAAACTGCACAGCCCGATATTCAGTCGGTTGCGAGAGTTGTGCAGGCGCAACCCCAGCCTGCGCCTGCACAACTTTGAGCCAAAAAAAAGGCTTGTTGAGGGCCACCCACAGGTGAGCTGCTGCATTGCAGGGCACAACACAGCAGCTGCCACCTGTGGCTGGCCCCCAACCCAGTCCCTGTGCTCCCAGCCCGATCGCGGGCATCAATGTGCCCCTCCTCCCATTCACATCCCTGGTGGTCCATGTGACGAGTCTCCCGATCGCAGGCAGCATAGAATCTCTCGTATCCCATGTGCCTGACTGTGGCAGCAGAGCACCTTCACGTCCCATGTGCCCATCACAGGCAGCAGTATAGTCCCTCATTCATGCTGATCTGGCAGTGACTGCCTCAGACATCTTGCTGGTTTCACCATTCACCATTGCTCACCACTCGCTTCCGCCCGCAGCCGCGGTGGCAGTTATCTCCACCCACCTGCCGCTCACTACCGCCGACCGCCGGATTGCCGGGTAGGGCCGCACGCCCATTGCGCAGAGCCAGAGCCAATGGGTGCAGCTATACCATACATGATAGTCCAGACTTTGTGAATGAATGCTATTCACAAATTCAGACTGTCATGATGGTATAGGCTGCATGCCCATTGGCTTTAGCTCTGCACCAATGGGCATGCAGCCCTCACGACAGTCAGTCGGCAGGCGGGCGGGCAGGCAGGTGGATACTGTCTGCCGGGCGCTGGGGAGTGGGGTGGGGCTCGGGTGGGTGGGGGGCTACACTAGACACCAGTGGATGTTTTTGGGGAGCACTTACTTACTGTCATGATCGGGCACATGGGATGTGGGGGTTTTAGTACTTTCTGCCCATGATCAGGCACATGGGATGTGGGGGTTCTGTATACATTCTGCCTGTGATTGGGCACATGGATGTGGGGGGGTCTGTATACTCTCTGCTCATGCGATCGGGCACATGGGATGGGGGGTTCAGTATACTTTCTGCCCGCTGATCGGGCACATGGGATGTGGGGGGTTCTGTATACTTTCTGCCCACGATCGGACACATGGGAAGTGGGGTCTGTATACTTTCTGCCCGCGATCGGGCACATGGGATGTGGGAGGGGTTCTGTATACTTCCTGCCCGAATCAGGCACATGGGATGTGGGGGCGGTTTCTGTATACTTTCTGCCCGCAATCAGGCACATGGGATGTGGGGGTCTGTATACTTTCTGCCCGTGATTGGGCACATGGGATGTGGTGGGTCTGTATACTTTCTGCCCACGATCGGGCATTTTGGTCCACTGGACCACCAGGGAGATGTACGGGAGGAGGTGGGGTAGTCACATTGCTGCCCGAGATCGGGCTGCAGGGTGCGTCGGTCCCCGACGGCTGCTGCCTGGCAGGGCGCCAGGCGCAAGTCCTCGGGGATCGGTGCACCTACATGCTAATGGCATGCAAATGTGGCTATAATGACATGCAAATGGCCTCCCCTGCACCTTGCATGTATTATGGCCCCATTTGCATGTCACCTTTGAATATCATGATTTTGAGTACGACTAATGGTATTTCATGCCACCGCAAGTTGACTGCTCCACTTCGTCAACTTGCACTTTACAAGAAGTTCCACTGTGCCATGCATACAGTGGCTTGTGGCTGGGAGTAATATTCAAAGGAGTTGCTCAATAGCACAACTCCTTTGAATATCGCATGGGACACACCCCTGCGCATCTATTTTGCGCAGCGCAAGGACTTGCGCCTTTGAATGGCGCAGTTTGAATATCCAGCCCTGAGTGTTTGGTATCTGCTCCATTAGCCAATAGTGACCATAATGCAGTTATCTTTAATCTTCAATTTCCTTATTCAAGTCCAGATTGTGTTACTGAAGAATATTTATATAATAAAGCAGACAAAGAAGCTTTAGCAGCACATTTGTCCAACATCAAATGGAGTGAATTGTTGTTATCTGCTGATATCAATGTAACATGGTCCGTCTTTAAGAAAACAATATTAGGAGCTGTTAAAAAGTTCATTTCCAAAATTAGGAAGAGAAAATTAAAAAATCATCCTAAGTGGTTATCCAATAAAATAATTAGGATGATTAAAAAGAAAAATAAATTATTTAAAAGATATAAATATAGTAAATGTATTAAACTATTAACCTCCCTTAAGAGGTTACAGAAAATCTGTAAAAGAGAGACAAAACAATTGAGAATGAACATTGAAAAAAAATGGCCAACCAGGCACAAAAAGGAAACAACAAAATACTGTATAGCTATATAAATTCGCTAAAAAAATAAGACTGTAAAGTGGGCCCTTTGAAAATTAATGGAATAGGCATTCGTGATAAAACAGAAATTTCTGATAATTTTAACTCCTACTTTTGTAAATCATTTAATAATTTAACAAACGATAATGAAATTGAGATTGATGTTAGGTTCTATGGGAATAACACTAGAAAGTATTAAAAAAAACTAGATTCTATTATAAAGGGTTCACCTCCATGCCCTGATGGCATATCAGGAGATATGTTATTATTAATGAAGGACTATTTGAGTCTGCCATTAAAATTAATATATGACAAAAGTTTAAAATCTGATTTAGTGCCGACTGATTGGAAAGCAGCATATATTACTTCCCAATTTGAAAAGGGTGATAGGAGTCAGGTGGATAATTACCGTCCTATCAGCCTTACTTCAATAACATGTAAGATACTTCAATGAATTATTAAGGATGAATTGTCTTCGAGTTTATCACTTTGGATACCACTCAGCATGGTTTTAAAAAAGGAAGATCAGTTGTCAGTAATCTAGTCAGCTTTTATGACTATGTAAGTGACAAACTTGATAAACAAATGCCATGTGATGTGGTGTTGTTAGATTTTAAAAAGGCATTTGATTCAGTTCCACATTGGGCTCTTATTCAAAAATTAGAAGCGTTAAAAATCAGTCCATTATTTATTAATTGGATTAAAGACTGGCTTAAGAATAAAAGGACATGCGTGTCTATTGATGGTTATAGATCCTCCTGGATTCCTGTCTTGAGTGGCATTCCCCAGGGATCAGTACTTACACCAGTTATATTTCAATGTTTCATCCCAGATTTATCATGTTGCATTGAAAGTAGCATTATAAAGTATGCTGATGATTGTAAAATTGTAAACATTTCAAGACACCCAAATGACTGTGCTGTTATTCAAAAAGTTCTGGACACATTAGGAAAATGGTCAGTACATTGGAATTTGAGATTCAATATTTCAAAGTGTACAGTTTTACACTTTGGAAAAAAGAATTCCAAGTATCAGTGTTATTTGTATAATGAGTAAATCATGAACAAAAAGTACAAAAGAGATCTAGGTGTTATGATAGACTTAAATCTAAATTTTGACATTCAAATTTCAAATAGTATAAATAAAGCAAACATAATTTGGTGGTCAATTAAAAGAAAAATTGTTTCCAGAAATCCCAAAGTCCTCTTTCCACTTTACCGTACTTATGTACATCCACATCTAGATTATGCATCCCAACTTTGGTCCCCCATTTGCATAAAGACATTAATAGGATTGAAAGGTTACAAAAGAGAATTACAAAATCCTTCTTTTCAAAGAAACTTCTCACCTGTGATGATAGATTACGTAAATTGAATCTAATGTCTTAAGAACAAAGGTGCCTGAGGGGTGAGCTGTTATTTCTTTGGGACATTATTAATGATGATAACTTATTAATCGATTGTGGTTTGGAATACAAACAATCACTTGTTAATACAGTACTAGAGGTCATCCACTTCAATTAAGAAAACAAATATGTAAAATAAAGAAAATACTTTCTTATTTTCCCAGGGAGAACATGCTGAGCTTCTGCAGCCTCATCTCATATGGTTTCTCATGCAAACCCCCCACACCACCATTTTGGTAGCCCTCCTCTGAACCACTTCCTCTCTGTTAATGTCCTTGTGGAGATGCTGCCCCTAGAACTGGACACAGTACTCCAGGTAGGGTCTCACTAATGAGCGATACAGTGGCAACACCACCTACCTTCTCTTGCTAGAAATCCACCTCCCTATTCACCCCAGCATCTGGCTAGCCTTGCCTACTGTCTTGTCACACTGCCTTGCTACCTTGACATCAACAGATATGGTTACCCAAAATCACACTCTTGCTTGGTAACTAAGTTCCTCCCCCCAATCCGATACACAGCCCCCGGATTTTCCCACAACAGGTGCATGACTGCTGTTTTTGGCATTGAAACCCAGCTGCCACACCCTAGACCACTCCTCTGGTTTCTCCAGATCGAATTGCATTCTCTCCACCCCTCCGGGGTATCCACCCTGTTTCAGAGTTTTGTGTCAGCTGCTAAGAGACAAATCTTTTCTTTCAGTTCCTCCTGAATGGACTTGTGTCCTGAGTGAGCCCATGTCTCCTACCTCCCTAGTCCAGGGGGTTTTTGTCTGAGCTTGGCACTCTGACCCACCAGTGGGAATCAAAGGTGAAGACTGGTTCCTGGATGGTATGAAAATCACATACTCACTGTAATTCCTGATCTTCTAGGAATACCTTCATGATTGATTCAGATGCTCACCTGCTAACCCCCATTCCAGTATATTTCATTGGTCTTCATCCCTTGTTCTTGGTTTGGGTTGTGAAGACACTGTGTTACTGTTTTGCTAACACTTCTTGTTTGGATCACCAGTGCTATGTTATGCCCTTAGGTTAAATGCATAAGTACTTCTTTTGTTATGCTGTATCTCTTTGGTAAAAAAGATACTGAGACTGTTAAGGGCTAGTGCCGAGGTAAGTCTTGTGCCACGAGCTCCCTCTTGCCATACCACACATGCATGCAGCTTCCTTCAATTCCAGCTCTTCTGACAAGTTCTGGCTCCCAGGTGGGCCTAGTGCCTCCAGCTAAGACCCTACTAGTGTGATTCTGTGGTGAAAATATTCCTTCAACATCAGAAACTATGGTGAGTACATAATTTTCATTTCTGTCTGTACACAGGTGTGCATATGTGTAGAGGCACGCACACACCATGCACCTGCTGCCAGGCATTCCCCTGCTGAGCTGCGTTGACTACCCTGCCACCATGCCTCCACGTGGCAGCAATCTAGGATCAGCACAGTTGAACCCGCCCTCCCCAGGAGAGGAGATCAGTCCATTGTATGCTTGAGTCTCTCCCACCCTGGCTGAACCTTAGTGATCCAAGCTCATTTTCAAACTCAGGCCGCTGGTGTGGCAGGATGTAAAGCATCCAGTACTTCAGCCCTTCATGCCACTGGACCAGCCACTCTCTTATATTCTTCATAAACTTGTAGTGGGCATCTGTCTGGACACCTAGTGGTGATATTCACCCAAGGTTTTATTTTTCTGTCTTTTGTGTTTACACCATTTCTGTTTTTTGCCACACATTCTGTTGTGGACTCTAAAATCTCATGTCCATGTTCCTCATTTTTAAGAGTACCATCCCCCTTTTCAGCTCTCTCATTTCACTGCATCCCCTAATTCCAAAATACATGCTGCATATGACCCATTGGCAGTGACACACCTAGTTGTTTAACAGTCATGCTGTCTGCTCATCCACAATGGTTATCCTTGAGCCCTTACCAACTGAGATGACATCTAATTCTTCTTCCTCCCTAGCTAAGGTGTTGATGATCTCCTCAATGATCACGGTGCTATTGGTGGTGGAATCTGGCAACCAAATGTTGGTATTCTTGACCTTGGTAGCACCTGATAGCATAAGGGAGGTGCCCATAGCAGTGTCTGAGAACTGACAACCCTTATGCAGCTCTTTTGGCTTGTGGACGCTACCAGTCAGGCATTCTCTCTCAGCTGTCTTCTGCACAGTCACCATAGCACAAAGGTTTCCCAGGCCTACCCCCAATTCTGGCATTGCTGGCCCTCTCCATTGGAATGTATATGTGTATATGTATTAGTCAGGGTGTGTGTGTGTATATCACAACAGTTAGAAAGTGCAGTTAGGTGGCTCAGTGGTTAGTGCAAAAATTGCTAGTTTACACATTCCTCACTTCCCTTGATAGTATCATTTTGCAGCCATATTCGCACTTGCTAGAATTTGTTTATAAATGGGTACCATGTTTGCAGTATGACAGTCTTTCAGCACACAAGCTTCTGCAGTCAATCTATTGCCAAAATCAGCAATAGCTGATGCTAGGACTGTGGCTCGTTCCTTTAATAATCTGAGATGGAGCCCATCTGGTCCAGCTAATTGTTTCACACATATCCGCAATAGCATTTGGTAGACATTTTTGGTTTGATGGAGGCTCTTGTGCAACCATTAGCAGTACCCTTATGGAACCCCAGCTAATGACTGACACAGCCCCATCAACAGGTACCACAATGTAGGACTGGCATATGCTGAAAGGGAGGGCGAGGATGACATGCCAGGGGAGGAACATGTTTTACTTCTGTCTCTAAACAATGTACATGTGGTACCAGAATTTATCATATCTGTGTAAAGTGTTAAGCGAAATTAGAAAAGATTGTCAGATATGCAGGTGGCAGACACCTAGTGATGGCATGGACTCTGGCAGTGTGACAGTGTAACAAAACATGATACAGACCACCTAGCATGGGATTGAGAATGCACCACAAAGGGTGGTGTATGTATGCACTGGTAAGGTAGACATGCCCTGCACATGGGTAATAGCACCACAGACAATGGAGGTATGTACCATAGGACTGAATGGGGCCCATTATCCCACTGGTGCAGCCAGTATGGCAACACACCGCCCAAGGCACAGTACAGCAATAGTAGCAAAGAGTTGGTATGGCAATGGTAGCAAAGTGACAGTCATGTGGTGGTAGAGAACATACTGGAAGCTGCAGTGCACTGTCAGGTGCCTCAAGACTGCCATCAGCACTGCATCAAGCCAGTACTACTGACCAGTACCCATGACAGCAATGCTCTGACCCTGCATGTGGTTCATACCTGCTGGTGCATGACATATGGGGGTAGCATAATAGTCATATCACCACATCCCACACACATCACTGCAGCCCCCACACCATACAAGCATGCTGACTGCCAGCTGTAGCAGATTGCCGCTAGTACTGCCCAGCAGTGTCCATCTGCTTGACAAAGAGCTATCCCCCATGCATGCACCTATTCCATGCTTTACACAACATTTGCATCCCCCACCCCACCAGCTATACCTCAGCATACCAGCAACCACAACCCTGTCTGCCACTCTGCACCTTATTATCTCTAGCCATCCATCAGGTAGGGATGGTGATGCTGCATGGGTGTGTTAGACCAGTTCTGTGTGATCTAATGGTGGGCAATGTTTGCAGCCACTGCAGGGGTTTGAAAATCTTGCAGATGGGGATATGGTAGCTGCAGAGTGGTACATTCCTCCATGCCATAGCACTTCCTGCAGCATGATGCAAGCTGGGTGCAAAGCTATCTGCTGCAAGGGGTCCCGATGGTGCTGCAAGCACAGTTTGAAAATCTGGAATGATGCAAAGTGCATCACACCGAGCCCCTTGCATCATATCTGTTTAATGCAAGCACCTTGCATCGTTCACAATACTTTGAAAATCAAACCCCATGTACTGATCAATTTTCATATATCCTCACAGATATAGCAGTGCCAGCCAGGATACAGTGCAGTAATGCTGCAGTATACAGCAGGGAACAGTGTAACTCAAGAGCAATTAAGCCTTTTGTTGTGCAGTATTTTGTGATGTCACTTACCGCATGTTACTGTGTTGCACCATGGCTAGCTTGGATGTATATCAGTCCCCCTTAGCAGTACAAGAGAATAGACATGAGCTACTCAGCAAATATGGTTGAACCACCACAGGGAGACCAGCTGTTCCCGATGACAGTCAAGTACGTAAGTGAAAGAGTAGATCAATGAAACTGACAAACTCGACTGTACCTAATATGTCTTCAGATATAATTTCCATACAACATTTCAGTCTAAACATGGACAGAAAAAAGAAAAGGGTGACCCTTTTCCTTTTTCTGTCCATATTTCAGTTGAAAAGTTGTATTGGAATTAACCCAACATTAAATAGTCAAAAACAGATAGAAAGACAGAAACTGTCTCTGTGTCATTCTTTAACCCAAAACAGATAAGAAACATCAAAGAAGTCAAGGTTAATTGGAAGGGGCCATATCAATAAAGGCCACCCACTTTTCTCATTTCTAATCAAAAGACTAGAAGTTATCCTTGGATTAATACTTACTTTTTTTTCTATTGAGGCACAAACTTCCGTGCGGCTAACCATTGTGACAGCACAGACAGCTCAGCCTGTTTCCTCTGTCTAAAAATGTGTTTGGCCTTAAGAACTGTCAAATAAACAAATTGTTCTTCTCCATGTGCCAATTCCTGTGTTTCAAAATATGCCTCAAAATACTCTGGACAAAGTTGTTGAAATGACAGCTTGAAAGGTAACTTTAAGATGCCATCCAAAGTTTTCTTAACATCACACCAATAGTTAGTGAGAGTATTACAGTCGTCTTAGATCATATGTACTGTGCCAAGTTAGCTTTCTCCAACCCACACCTCAGACAACCTCAAACATTACCCGAACCTTGAAATATTACCCTCTTCTCTGGGGTGTACTACATGTGTAGCAGGCTCTAATATGTGATGAACCTCTAAGTAATTTGAATGGACATATGAAAAGGGTCTTGGCACATCTGCCCCGAGTCCTCTGCTGTTTATTTGCTACCTTCAGGGACTTCAATAAAAAGGCTAATCTTTTAAAGGCACCCCAGCATCTGAAGCAAGGAATGATTTTCTCTTATTTAGTGGCCAGAAGAGCACTCCACCACTGAGGGACCTGATAATTGTAAGGATAGTGATTGTTTCGAGCACATATGTTTCACCTGATAGTACTTAAAAAGTGAGTAAGAGGTAAATGATATTTAGTGTGAAAGCCAGCAAAAGATAAAAATCTATCATCCAGAAATGATTAAATGATATAGTCAAAGCCCTGGGATTTCAAAAGTGCAAACTGAGAATCCTCCAAAAAGCCAGGAAAGCTGGGATTGTCTCAAAGAGGGTAAGTGCCGATGTTGCTGCCTCCAGCCAGTGTATTGTGAACTTGATGCAAATGGTACAGCTGTGATTAGACACCCTACTCACAGGATCCCCCTCATGCTGTCTAGCAGAAGTGCAACACAGATCTTTTGGTTTGTAAAGTGGCAGCCATAGAAATGATCAGATATTTCTTGAAATGTCTGTGATATCTCTGGAGAAATTTCATGCCTGGCTGCAGTACCACTATCATAGAGTGCGGAACCAGGGGGTGAGAGGGCAGTAGCCACTCCACTTTTTATTTCCGTATGGCAAAAACTAGTATAGAAAAAGTGCCCTTTGTACCCTCATAAGTGCCCTTTTGATTCTCAGCCCCCTCAGCTTTTAACGTCTTCCGACACCCTTGACTACTATTGCCACTAGAGAAAATCTCTTCAGATATTTTGAGAAATATCTGGAAATATCTAACCATATCATTAGGGGTGGGTGAAAGTTACAAATTCTGCTTTTGTGGAACTTCCATGAAATTTCCGAAATTTTGTGGAAATTGCAGAACTTTCACCATTGGCGAAAGTAGGATTTTCCATGGATTTTCGCCGAGTTCTGCAGACATTATTTGTGAACTGCAGAAAAATGCATATAAACTGCAGAATTTATTCTTTCCACAGTTTAATGAACTCTCAATGAATGAGCACCTCCTTGTACAACCATGCGGTTATTCACGGACAATTCAGTGGGCCACTGGTAGTGGAGGAGAGAGGAGTGCTGCACTGGTGGTCTGCTCAGGTACAGGGTGGGGAGCGGAGTTGGGTGGCAGCAGATTAACTGTCAGGGTGGTGTTTGTGGAGGTCTAATAGTCACCAGGGAACTGAGATTATTTTTTTTTACAAGGGATCTGGGATGGGGAGGTCCACTAGACACCAGGGAATACTGGGACTAGAGGGGGATGAGTTGGTGGACAGCAGGCTGTTTATTTGTGGACTAAGGAATCCAGGATAGGGAGATGGTCTGCTAGACATCCGGGAAATAAAATGTTTTGGGAGCCGTGATCTGTGGGTGGGGAATTAGAAACCATGAAAGTCCAAAGAAGGGATTGGAGGTCTTTACTGGGACCCCTGATCAGTGGGGGGTGGATTAATGAGTTGAACTGCAGTTAAAAAAAGCTTCAGAAATTACCACTGGCAGTGATACTTTCTGCAGATTTTTTTTCCACAGTTTAATAAATTATCCATCAGTTTTTTATATTTTTTCTGCAGTATTAAGGTGGAATTTCCACGAAAGTTCCGAAAATTATTTCCAAACTTTCACAGAAGCGAAATTCGCACTTTCGCCAAAATTCAGCTGGCAGAAATTAATTTTCGCACATCCCTACATACCATGGCTGCAACTGTAATTCTTGTGTGTTTGAAATGGTACCACACAGACCAAAGCAGCAGCTCCTACACTGTCTATTCATTTTCACATTGTACATATGTTTTGGGTAATAAATACCTTTGATGTGCTTTTAGTACTGCTCTGTTTTCTGTTAGCTTGCTTAACGTTAGCTCTGCTAAGCTCTACAGTGGCATTAGGTTGCTTTACAAGAGTATGAGTTTAGTTTATTCAACACAACACAACACAACACAACACAACACAATTGCAGCCAAACCCCAAAAAGGAGAAGCCAAAGTTAAATACATTCAAAAACAATATACACATTGCAGAAATTAACTTTACAAACCCAAATATATCATAATACATCAAAAACTTAAAAATAGTCATCATTCTGTAAATACAAAAGATACTACAATCTGAATACATAAAATGCCTATAGAATTTAGACACATTCTGTTTGCATTTTATTTATTTATTGAGTTCAACTGGCATTTTTATGCCCTACCAATAAATGGACAAGAGAAACTAATAACTTAGACAAACTAATTCATCTAAAAATGCATAAAAAAGATGTTTTGCACTTCTTTGTTCTAAAAATGAGCTTTTGCCATGTAACCTGCTTCTATAAACCATACACTGACTCCTCTTTCGATGGCAAAAGGGAGTGCAACTTATGTTTGGGATCACAGATGTCTACAAGCAACTTCTTTGCCATTTCTTTTTTCCTTTCATCCAACCTCATCAATTTATACTTTTTTAATGCATCAGCATATGAGACCTCAGCTCCTAGAATTATTCATTGTGCCCTTTTTTGTATCCTTTCTCTTTACACTCCATTATTGTGAGTTCCCCATCCCATATTGAAGATCCATATTCAACTATTGGTCTGACCACAGTATAATAAAAATGCCAAGTCATTCTAACACCCTCCCTTTTTAGTAAATTCAGAAAATAAATTCTCGAATTTCTTTTTTTTTTTAACATTCCCTCAGCATGTTCTTTCCATCCGAAATCATGTTGTACAGTAATTCCCAAAAGATATGCAGTTTCAGCTGGCTCAACAGCAACCCCTCCAAAAAGTGTGTGTGTGTGTGGGGGGGGGGCCTCCATTTTCCTTAGCTTGTCATGGTTTACCTGCAGCAAATTTAGCTTTGACCACTCTTCAATTTTTTTCTCAGGTTTTTTCTGCATGGTACTTTGACTTATTTCACTGAATCTATCAGTTACTGTGGTATCATCCACATACTTGATACAAGAGCCATCTATTTTAAGGTAATTTTTTATTGCTAGTCATTACAAATAGTCCCAATTGTGTTCTCTGTGGCACTCCCCCACAATGCTGGACCTGGTGCTCACAAACAGCAGCAAGGTCAAGGAGGTGGCGGTGGGGTGCCATCTGGGGTCAAGTGACCACAAATCTTTTATTTATTGAAGTCTTGGATTAATACCTTTGAGCAGAAGCTCTTTACATAGGTTCCATGTCAGAAGATGACAGTAACACAAAAATATCGTTGCACAGATACCATAATATTACAAATCAGTAGACAGAATGATGGGAAATACAAGATTCGGTATTTGAGTTCCATCATCAACAAAACAATAAGTATCAAGGTAAGACTGTATCTAGGCTAAACAAAGGAAAGGTGGTAGTGCAAAGAGAAATGGAAATGCTTGGCAAGTAGAGCAAGGAATGAGAGGAGAGGGAAGGGAGTAAGGAAGAAGTAGGGGAAGAGTGTGATGGAGTAACTGGAGGGTTAGAAATTTAAGGGGAGGTGGAAAAGTAGTACAAAGGACCTGCTGCCTCAGAGGACCACTAGGAGAGCTGGCCAAGTGTGTGCTGTTATATAAATCCCCAGGGCTTAGTTGAAGCAGTCACAGGTACTGTTGGAGGCCAGGTGTTGTTGCAATTTGTGACCAACACAAATCTGTCTGGTGCAAGGTCAACAAGGCCAAGAAAACAAGCCACAATAAGATATGGGTCATAGACTTCAGAAGAACAGACTTTCATCAGATGAGAATATGCTTTGCGGTTATCCTCAAGAGGAAGGCAAAAGGAGGGGTAGAGGAATGTTGGATAAACATAAGAGAAGCACTAGTGGAGGTTACTGTGAAATGTACTCGGCCAGTAAGTACAATGAAGAAAAAAATCTGCTATGGTTCACAAAAGAAGTAGCAGCTACAGTAAGGGGAAAAGAGGCTAGCATTCTGAAGGTACAAGTACTCAAACAGCAAAATAGATAGGGAGGCATACAGCAGCAGCTTTAAGAGGCAGGTGGGGTGATCAGAGCAGCAAAGGTGCAGATTGAGGAAGGGAGAGTGCATGGGGGTTAAAGGAGGTAATGAGACCTCTTTAGGTACATAAGTGACAAACAAAAAAAACAAATGAGATATTGTCAGGCTCCTAAGCAGGGATTGGAGGAGGGTAGAAGAAGACAGTGACAAAGCACAAGTCTTAAATGAGTACTTCTGCTCAGTCTTTACTAAGGAGGCACCTGGTAATGGACCCATCCCAATGGGGGACAGGAATCATGAAGCAAGGGGTGGACGCAAGACCATTCACAATAGAGAGGGTAAGAACAGAATCACAAAAACTAAAGGTAGATAAAGCCATGGATCTGGACGGAGTCCACCCATGCACATTGAGGAAACTTGGTGATGAAATGACAGCACCACTAGTGAATCTTTTTAGTAGATCCTTGAGAGAAAGGACAGTTCCCCAGTACTGGAAAAGGGCGATAGTGGTCCCTATACACAAGAGTGGTAGCAGTGAGTAGACAGGAAACTACTGCCTGGTCAGCCTCACCTCGGTGGTGGGTAAGATGATGGAGTCACTGCTCAAGGAAAGGATAGTAGCATTCCTGGAGGAATCTGGTCAGCTGGACACCAAGCAGCATGGCTTCACAGTGGAAAGGTCCTGCCAGACTAACCTAATGGAGGTCTTTGACTCAGTTACTAGGGTTCTGCACCAGGGGGAGTCATTGATGTTATTTACCTTGACGTTAGCAAGGCCTTTGACTCTGTATCACACAGGAGGCAGCTAAACAAACTCGACCATACAGGAGTGGGGCAGGAAGTGGTAACATGGGTGAGTAGCTGTCTTGAACAGAGAACTCAATCAGTGAAAGTAAACCGGGCAGCATCAGGGGATGGGGAGGTGAAAAGCAGCATGCTGCAGGGTTCCGTTCTCAGACTGTTACTCTTCAATGTTTTCATCTGGGATATCACAGAGGAGTAGAGCGGTAAGGTGTGCCTGGTTGGAGATGACACAAAGCTCTGCAACAGAGTGGACACTGCACAGTGAGAGGAGCAAATAAAAAGTTACCTATTCAGGCTGGAAAATCGGTCCAACTTGTGGCAGTTCAAATTCAACACCAAAAAGTGCAAAGTTATGCACCTGGGGAGAAGCAATCCAGGGATGGACTACTACCTGGGAGTGGAGAAACTAGCAACCACCTATCAAGAGGTTCCATGTCACCGCAGCTACAGGAAATTTGCTGCCCATCAGTACAGTGACGGCACAATGCCGACAATTGGCACTGTGCCGTCACTGTATAAACATGTATTATTTGTGGGGGACTTTCCCCCACACCCCCCTCGGACTATAGATTATCAACTCTGTGTCTGAGTTGCTTCAGGGAAGGGGCATACTCCCCAGAGACAGTAATGTTGGGAATCCAGCGGACCATGACAGTGAACTGCCGATTTTGTTGCTGTGTTGGTCTTTGATATTTTCCCTTTGCTGTATCAACGTGATACTCCATAAGGAGAGGAATCTAGGGGTTATCAAGTAATACAATTTGAAGGTAAGCAGCTATTGTGAAGTGGCAGTAAATAAGGTCAGCAGAATGCTAGAATCCATAGGAAGGGGCATCAAAAGTAGAAGAAGGGAGGTGATCCTGCCACTGTACAGGTCCCTGGTGAGGTCCCACTTTGAGTACTGTGTCCAGTTCTGGAGACCTTATCTCAAGATGGACATAGATAGACTGGAGACAGTACAGAGGAGGGCAACAAAAATGATACATGGTCTCCATAAATTGCCATACAAAAGCAGGTTACAGGAACTCAACATGTACTCCCTGGAACAGCGCAGGGATAGAGGGGACATGACTGAGACATTCAAGTTTATGAAGGGTATAAATAGAGTCTCCACCCAGTAGCTCTTTCTGGTCAATAGCACCAGTAGGACAAGAGGACATGAGATGAAATTGACGGGAGGAAGATTCAGTGGCAACATGTGTAGGTTGTTCTTCACAGAGAGGGTATTTGACCTGTGGAATGGCCTACCGGCTGGAGTCATTGACTCCAAAACAGTCAGGGAATTCAATACAGCTTGGGACAGACACAAGGGGATAGTCTCACAGAAATTCTAAAAAGTGGAATAGGTCCCAGGGCAGAGTAGATGGATATTTGGTCCCCATCTGCTGTCACTTTCTATGTTTCTATGTACACTCTACCTATGACCTGACACCCTCCACTTCTATCAACTGAGTCCTGCCCTCTAGGAAATCATAAACCAATCTAATGATACAAAATGGAATGCCTAACCTCTGTAGCTTTCTCATCATAGTTTTATGAACTATCAAATCAGAAGCATTTTTGTAATCCACCAGCACTGCCCTCACCTTCTTCTCCTCCTCCAATGATTTCATACACAATTCTTAAAACTTTAAGGTTGCCAAAGTTGTCGGACTCCCCTTTAATGATCCAAACAGATTTTTGTCAATTTCATTTGAGATCAGTTCTAACATCCATTTTGTAATAAATTCCTCACACACTTTGGATACTACACAAGTTAGTGAAATGGGTCTAAAATATTTTCTTACATCCTGTGGTACACACTTTAGATAAGGGTAGTACTCGAGCCTGTTTCCATTGGTTTGATAGTTTTTCCAACAAAACAAATTTGTTAAATATATGGCATACCCATGGGGCACTTAAATCTGCCCCATCCCTCCATACCCAGTTTAGTACTGCATCTGGCCCAACTGCTCTATTTACTTACATTTTTTTTCCAATTCTTTTACTATATCATCCCCTGTAACAAGATATTTTTCAGGCACTTCACATCATTTCCCTTCTATTTTTATGTTGTCTTGCACATGCAGTGCAGACAACGTAGTGTGGTTGCTTCAGTGAAGAAGTGGGTTTCGGAGGTGCGGTCCTGCTGCAGCCGATGGCGCCACTGCTTTTTGCAGCCAGGCTCTGTGGCGCCAATGGCATAGCATGCTATGTATGACAGCAGTTCAGAAAATGTGCCACCACCTTGAAAACATTAGCTGCTGCAATTAGGGAGTGCCACAGGGCGGTCCCTGATTACAGCAGCCAATTACTGCTTTCCTCGTCTGGTGTCCCCATAGAGCAACATGGTGGCGGCTTCCCTGTCAGCGTCTCACAGTCCCCACAGAAGCCGAGGGACAGCCACCACCTTTCACAGTCCCTTTGAAAGCTGACTGGGGTGCCCAATCCCCCTGTCAGCATGCCACCTCCTAATTCAACTTGCCAATGGGGGTGCCCAATTCCCATCGGCATAATGTACCCCCCATTTCTTGTGTGCCGAGGGGGTGCCCAATCCCCCTCAGCTCATGCAACTCCCCCAACTCTGTATGTGCAGTGTGAGTGCCCAGTCCCCATCGGCACAGCCCCCATCAAACACACAGGTGGCATGCTGGGAGCCCACCCCAGCATGCCAAATGCCCTGGAAAAAAAAACAGTCCCACAGTGTTTTCTTATTTTGTTTTAACCCTGTAAAACAGAAAACGGTCCCTCGGTGAGTCCATGGCCCCTCCCCAACCCGTGCCCACCCTCTGTGCGCCCTGCCTACCCAGACCCCCCCTCACCCCATACTTACTTCCGGAGCCCAGTGGAGTGATCTTCAGTTGACCAGGAACATGTCTGCAATCTTCAAAGCCGACCGCGAACTGAAGAAATGCCGGTAAGCTGTATAATGGCATAAATAGGGTTGTTTCAACTTTGGTGCATATCTCAGGCATTTTGGGGAATTTTGGCACCAAATTTTCAACATGTGGTTATTGGGACCCCTCCTCATGAATTCAGTCACAGTCATGGCATTATTCAGTCCCGAAAGGTGATTTTGCAGTCACTACGCGGAATTACCTTTTGGGACTGAGTAACAAAATGACAGTGTCACTGTTCATGAGGAGGCCTCCCGAAAAGCCTATGTTGCAAGTTTGGTGAAACAATTCCAAAAATGACTGTGTTATGAGTATGTGTTGCTCAGTTTCCATGCGCACTGGTAACTTCATCAATTTGTAATATTTTCACTCCAGATTTTTAACTTTGGCATTTTTTCACACCTCCTTATGGACAGTGCAGCTGTCATTTTTCACATCCTGGCCGAAATGTATTTTTGCAGTACCGGCACAGAATTGCGCGGTCACTATGGGAAATCAGTGTTTGGGACAGATTACGAAAATCACAGCAACACTGTTCATGAGCAGAGGTACTAAAATGCCTATGTTGAAAATTTGGTGACAAAAGTTCATAAAATGACTATGTTACAAGCATGCGTTGCGCAGTTTCTACGTACACTCATAACTTGCACAATTTGCAATGTTTTCACTCAACATGTTCAACATAGTCAATTTTGCACATGTCCTTATGAACAGTATAGCGGTCATTTTTCAGATCCTGCCCGGAATGTGTTTCACACAAGTGGCAAACTATGGCACAGTCGCTGTGGGAAATCAATGATCAGGACTGATGAAGAAAATCATAGTGACTGTGTTCATGAGCAGAGGTCCCAAAATGCCTATGTTGAAAATTTGGTAAAATAATTCCACTAAATGACTGTGTTACAAGTGTGCATTGCGCAGTTTCTACGTATGCTTGTAAATTCATGCATTTTTAATATTTTCACTCAAGGTTTTCAACACTGCCATCTCTTCATACCTACCTATGAATGGTAAAGCTGTCATTTTTCACATCCTGCCCAAATGGTGTTTTCCCACATCTGGTGCAGAATAGTGCAGTTGCTGTGAGAAATCAACGTTTGGGACAGATTAACAAAATCACAGAGTTACTATTCATGAGCAGAGGTCCCAAACACTTTCATGAGGTGGGGGTCACAAAAATGCTGTGTTGCAAATCTGTAGTGCAAATACCAACAAACAGCCAGGGCATTAGGGTTTCTAACCATAATGTCCCACCCTGTACAGACTGACAGGCATCAGGGGTGTCTCTTTCCATTGCCAGCTGTCTTGCTCATGCCGTACCATCCCCCCCCCTCACGCCACTGACAGGCATCAAGGTGTACCTTGGACTTTTCGGCTCCACAGTTCACCCCATTCTCCTATGCTGCACCCATTTCAGTGTATGTCGTTATATAATAGGGTGACTGTAAAGCCAAACACCCCAAGGCACACCTCAGCACTTGTCAGTGTCTGCAGGATAGGGTGAGGTAAAATGCCATGAGCGTTATGGCCGAAAGGGGTGAGCGTAAGGCCCGAGGACCCCAAGACACAATGCGATATTTGTTGCACTGCAGGGTAGGGTGAGCTGAAATGCCATGAACATTATGGCTGATGCCCAAAGGCACACCTCAGTGCCTATCAGTCTCTATAGGGTGATGTGGGGTTTGTCGCCACTGCCATTTTAATTATGCATCTGTTCAACTTCTGCGCTACCGATGCCAGTGTCAGTAAGGCAACATTCGGCATTGACAAATGCTTGTTTCTAAGGGTTCAAGACTTTTACTCACCTTACATAATGTTTTATGTAACTCCTGCACAAACTTAATCCCTTTATCACCACCTTCAATCCTACATTTTTCTGCCCATCTTCCCACTTCTCCACCTAGTTTACTGCTCTCCAAAAATTCCTTCATTTGAGACCACATTTTACCTTATTTCTATGGATCAGACTTCTGTAAAACCTTCACTTTTGAATTTAATATGTTCTCCTCATTCTTTTTGCCATCCTATTTACTTCATTTCTTAACCACTTATGTTCTACCCTATCCTTCCACTTTAATGACATCTGTTATTTGTGTTGAGTACTTTAAATTCCTCTGTTACCCATGATTTATCTCCACCCTTCATCGCTACTCTATTTCAGTCACGGGGCAATCCGATCAGTTCAGTTTCCATTTGGGTTTATTGTTGATTGGTTAAACCATTACAACATTACATACAATGCCTACAACACATTCTGCCACTTTGTATCAAAGGCCCCCCCCCTGCACTCACCACTGCACTTTGTACTCACAGAAACATAGAAACATAGAAGTTGATGGCAGATAAAGACCTCAAGGCCCATCCAGCCTGCCCATTTCTTTTTCTACCTTATGAATGTGCCATAGGCCTTTACTCTATCAATGGCCTATCTATTCATACTCATCTGTATTGCTCCCTTATGTCTATCCCATGCCAGTTTGAAACCCTACACTGCATTCATATCCACCACTTCCTGAGGTAGGCCATTCCATGCATCCACCACTCTTTCTGTGAAAAAGAACTTCCTCACATTACCCCTTAATCGGCCTCCCTCTAATCTCATGCTGTGTCTTCTTGTCCTGCTATTTTTCTTATACTGAAACATGTTAGACTCTTTCAGCTTGTTAATACCCTTAAGGTGTTTGAATGTTTCGATCATATCACCTTTCTCCCTCCTTTGCTCTAGGGTATACATATTGAGCTCCATTTTCTGTCCTCATATATTTTCTGATGCAGTCCCTGCACCATTTTGGTTGCCCTTCTCTGGACTGCCTCCATTTTGTTAATGTCCTTGTGAAGGTGTGGCCTCCAGTACTGCATGCAGTACTCCAGATGGAGCCTAACCAGTGTCTTGTGAAGAGTGATTATTACCTCCCTCTTAGGACTTGTGATAACCCTACTAATCCTCCCTCTCACTTTCCCTCTTCTCACTTCACTGTCATTGCAAGCTGCATTCTACTCTCTTCATCTTCAAATTCTGGGTTGGTTCCCTTCCCTCCTACCCATCCTCTCTCCTTACCCCTGCAGCCAAGCTCTCCTATCCCCTCCTGTCCAGAGACTGCCGCCCTTTCTCACTCCCTCACCCCATATCCTGTGCAGGCTGTGCTGCTTTCTCCTACAGACTCCCCTGTCTCTGGAAATTCTCTTTCTCTCCCCAGTCATGTCTCCTCCTCCTCCTCCTCTTCTATCCTCAAAAGGTCCCTTGCTAAATACTCTCCTTTCTCTGTCAGCTGCTCATGCTAGTTCCCGCAATACACTTCCTACATTGATATACTGTGCTCCTTTCTTTCATTTTTCCTATCTCTTATGTGGCTAAGTAGTCTTAAGCACTGCTGTTGTGTACTTAGACTACCAACTTGATTCTTTTGTATCCAACTGTTAATGTACCTGTAAAATAACTGCATTCAAATCATTGTATAATACTTGAAAAATTGACTTAGTTTGTATCTTGATCCCTGGTCCTCATCCCCCGGGTCACACCTGGAATCAAGCTTCAGCTCAGTGTGCCTCTCCCGGTCACTAACTTTTATATAAATAAAATAAATAAGTAAATTACATAAATTACAAAAATAATAATAATTAAAAAGTAGACTCTAGTAGTCCACACATAATATAATACATATTACATGCAGAAGTATTTGCCCACAGATATAAGCAATACATATTTCATGGATCCAATAAATAAGGATTAATAATTTCATAGTGGTCTTTAAATTAATAATCCCATTCAGTGTTAAATAACCATTAACTTCAAACTTCAATTTTATTTTCAATATTTTTGATCTAATTTGCTTAACCTTTTAAAATTATTATTACAAAAGAGCATAACAGATTGACTTAAAGTAGCCAGAATATACCACCAGCAGCAATGGGTCCAGCTGAAGGTTAGTACCCCAAAGTACAGTTTGGTGTAATAGCCAATGAGTACCTCACGCAATGGACCAAGAGAGAAGAGCTGGGCTAAATCCCAGGCAACAGGCCCCTGATGAAAAACTGTATTATTACTACATCAATTACTCTGACCAAGTCAGATTTGGAAAACATTGCTACTGGAACCAATATGAGCTAGCCTGTGCTACCAGTCAGAACCTGCCACTATAAGGAAGTATGAGCACCCTGGAACATATACCATTCTGTGTTCCCCTAAATACCCCCCAGGCAACTATTGCAGACTGGAATGCATCATGATATCTAATATAGGATCCAAGAACTAGGTCAGCACTCTCACACTGGGTCATTCCATCTCATGCTTAACCCAAAACTCTGCAGTAAGCCTAGGCCATAGTTTGTGATCTCCATCCCAACACAGGACTGCAAAAGTCCACTCTTTTGGAGAGGCTTGAGCCTATGACACCATTAGTATCCTAAGATCATTTAAGAAATAGAAGAAGCAGTAGCTCAAAGGACAAACATGAGCATCACAAGCTGAAGGGGGCACTTACCCTGGTATAAGTCACACCGTAGACACAAAAGCCCATTATTTATTGAAAAATTTCACCAGGAAAGGCACACTGAGCAAAAAATTGCTCACCTCCCAGTGCATCCTGGGGAGAGGGGCAACATAGGGAAATAAACATTTCACACAGTACACTGCAGTGCAATGCAATCAATACAATACGATACAATATAGTATATGACAGGGCAGTAAACAGGATCATAGTGTAAAAAACTACAAAATTCTGAGGCTAGTGAAGTAGACTCATCGATTAGGCAGCAGGTTGGTATGAGTAGTAGGCAAGTGAGACTGGAGGGAGAGGCAAATCAACTAACAATAGTTTGGGAAGAGCAGTGAAAGGAATAATAAGGTGAAAAGTTGCTATAATATAGAGCTAAAGAATAGGGAATAAGATAAGTGCTAGTTGTTAGGATTGGAGAAGTCTGGGAGGAACAGAATGCAACAATGCAGGAGAGGTGGAAGAGGGTCAATGGATAGGTATAGGAGGGTGAGGGGATAGGATAAGTGCTAAATGTAGGGATTAGTGAAACAGGGAGGAACGGAATACAGCAAAGTCAGGGAGGCAGTCGGGGGAAGGGAATAGGAGGGGAGAGGGGAGAGACAAACTAGAAGCAGGAGCAGTTTGGGGATAGGAAGTTGTGCAGTGATGTAGAGAGGGAGTGTGGGGAGGAAGAATGTCAGATTTGAGTAGGCAGTTGATTCCATAGTTTGGGGAAGCAGTACAAGAAGGCAGACTGGCCTGTTGAGGTAGCACGGTAAGGGGCAGCCAAGTAGAGCATATTTTGAGATCTGAGAGAATGAGAAGCGGGGGGAGGGATGGTATTTGAGGAGGAGAGGTAGGATGGGAGAGAGCTGAACCAAAATTTGTAGATAAATTTGGCACAATGGGCTAGGCACCTGTTTTCTAGTGGGAGAAAGGCTAAGGAATGATAAACGGTGCAGTGATGGGTGGTGAGGGGAAGAGTCCACAGCAAAGTGACAGAATGAGTTGAAGAGGGTGTCCAATCTGGATAGGGAGTACTTGGGAGCAGCACTGTAGACTACATCACAGTAGTCTAAAATGGGGAGGATCATTTTCTGCACAAGTTTACACCTTACCAGTAGAGATAAACAACTTCCTGTACTGAGTGCCTAACTTAGGGAGCAGTTTTTCAGGATGGCATCCGCTTGAGCAGAAAAGTTGAGGTGTTGTTCAAACCAAACCACCAGATGTCTAAAGGAGGAGGTGTCCTCAAGTGTAGTCCCATAGCGGGTGTGGAAGGAGAACATGGTAGGGACCCTAGAGAGTCTCTGTCTAGTGCCAAAGGTCATGGAGACGGTAAAGAGCAGGGTGTGTCAGCACTCTTTGTAGCCGAGAAAAACCCATAAAACATCTACAAAAAAACTATTACTACAGTAACTCACAGAAAATCTTAACATGTCTTTCAGTTTGAGTCTAAGATCTGTTCATTAAACACTTTTTATTTCATAATCCAATCTATTTCCAAATTCACAGTGTTTCCAAGTTCAAAAGCCACTCCAAAAAGAGTTCAACACAAAGGGATAAGAAATAGGCCAGGAGTCATTGTCCAAACAAGGAGAATCCATAATAATGCCTTAAAGCAATATAATAATGTCTTTTTCCCAGTTCTCCACTTTCCTTAGAGAACATTTTAAGCAGTATATTAAAAACCATTCTCATACCTGTTCCATCTTCAAGGCTGGGAAGGAAACATAGTTTTCTTCTCCTTCCATAGACATCCAGGGAAATTAAAATAGTTTTACAATTTACACCTTTTTTAAAACATTTTAGGGAGAAGAACAAGAACAGATCATTCTGTAATCCCCTCAGTCTCTTTTCACATCAGCGTGGGTTGTTGGTAGAGGCACAGAAGTAACTGAGTCCATTTTAGGGCCATTCCAGATGCTTAATCCAGAGCAATCTTGTCTGGATTTACCCAAGAAAAAAAGAAACAAAAGAATCACTCCACTGAGCATAGTATCTTTAGGCACTCACTTATGAAACCCTTTCACCCAACCATAGGCAACATTATCATACCTTTGGTAAATATTTTAGGCACTTTCATCACATATAATGCACTCCTGTGTTCACCATTGCTATGAAGGTCCCCATGTACTTTCTCCTCCTCTGCGGGGTCCCAGGTCTACTCCTGCTGAAATCCTGTAGTTCTGTACAGCCTCATGTTATATTCTGGCCCTGGCACAGGCTTATTCTCCATAAAAATATATCAAAATAGTGAAGCGGTAAAAATGTCTTTGAATCAACAGTCCGTTAAAACGAGTGCTACTTTCAGAATGCACCCTTGTAGTACCTTTTTTCATTCAATTTCTGCTCCGTCTTACAGTATTTACACTAAATAGTGTCTATTAAAACATCACAGAAGTGCTGAAGTCCCCAAATTTGAGTCACAAAGCAACTCTGAATGTGAAAAATTCAGATTAAAGTTCCGTACCGAATGCCGGTCAATCCATGCGTTGCATCTGCAAACAGGAACCTTTTTTGAAAAGGCTCAGCAAGATAAATAAATTAAAATTCTGCCATTCAAGGCTATAAAATATAGTTGTGTATAATACAGGCAAAACTTGCAAAGCTTAAAAGTCTAAGAAATTAATAGTATACAAAGAAAGTTTCAAGCAGCGTGGTGTGGAGTAGAGCAGCTGCTCTGCCCGTCCCCATCCCCCCGTGGAGCCCTCCGATGTCCTCAGTCCAGTCATTGATATCCTGTAGGGTGCTTATCATCTTCTTCCAAGTGGAATCAACAGAATCTAATTTAAACCATTCAGTATCCATCTCACCTGCAATTGCAAGTAACACTTTTTCCTTTTTTTTAGACTGTTTTCTGCTCTGAAACATCTGTTTCTTATCTCTTTGTTTTCTGTGTCCCTCATGACTAGATGTCATTAACACTACTTTATGATCAGAAAATCTGGTATGAGGTAAAATGATCGGTGGTTCATACCATTTAAAAAGATGTGTCACCATTACATCTAAAATAGTTTTCTCTCTTGTCCCCTCCTTAACCATCTGCTTTACATTTCTCCTTTATGTTATTTGTGATATGGGTAAGTGTTTTGCATCTCCCATGAGAACTATACCACAGACTGGATATTTTTCAGTAATTATGTCAATATACCAATTTAGATGTTTAACCATACTCTGATTACTATTTGCAAGGGGATGGTAATTCGACCATCCTTCAATGGATCATGCTGTCATGAACAAAACACGGACATTCCCTCCATCCTTTATTCCACCTGATTCCTCTTGTCTAATTAATATCCATTTATTGCAACTGAATCATCAGGCACATGGGCAGCACAACATGTCTCAGTTATAATAACAATTTGTACTTAATTCTGTTCCAGTACTTCACTTAGATAGTCAATTTTTGTAACTAATGTCCTCACATTTGTATTCATATCAGTGGTGGCCCATGATTTTACTGTCTCTTTTGTTACCAAATTAGATACTTCTCTTATTATCATATTTTCTTTACACCAATAAATCCTTTGTTTCCTGTCAATAACTCTAACAGGTATTTTAAAAGTGTTTTCTGAATCCCTCACCCCCACTGAACATTTAACAGTGCACATATTTTCCAATTTTAAACCTCTACCTCTATTTTTCTTAACTCTAGAATTAGTACTTAAAAGAGGAATTTGGAATGGGGCATTCATTTTTGTTTCTGATATTACAACCCTCATCACAAATCTAACAGTGACATTTACTGACTTTATAACACTAAGAGTGCAGCTTCCTTGCTTGTTTTGGTTACTCAGATATTCAGTACCCTGCAGATACAAATCTTTACTGTTCTTAAAATAAGCTATTAATAACAACATTAAACCTAAAACCAATATACATTTCAATGTACACAAATTGTATCCCATTAATTTATCTCTTACTGTGAAACCAAACCTTTACATTTTTCAATACTGCCTTCCCATAACCTCATAGACATAGAAACATAGACTTTGACGGCAGATAAGGACCGCTTGGCCCATCTAGTCTGCCCATTTCCTTACCTACAGGATAGGCTGCAGATCCTAGTTAACCAACAGCCTATTTCTTCTTACCCCCCACAAGAATTGCCATATGTCTGTCCCATGCATTCTTGAATTCTCCCACAGTTTTAGACCCCACACCCTCCTCAGGAAGGCTGTTCCATGCATCCACTACTCTCTCTGTGAAATAATACTTCCTCACATTGCCCCTGAACCACCCCCCTTCTATCTTTAAATTGTGTCCCCTTGTTCTTGCACATCTCTTTTTCTGAAAGATGCTACCCTCTTGGACTTTGTTGATTCCACTGAGGTACTTAAAAGTTTCTATCATGTCCCCCTCTCCCTTCTGTCCTCAAGGGTATACTGTACATATTAAGCTCCTTTAGTCTCTCCTCATACGGCTTCTCTTGCAGACCCTGCACCATTTTAGTTGCCCTCCTCTGGACTGCCTCTATCCTGTCTATGTCCTTGCAGAGATGGGGTCTCCAGAACTGGACGCAGTACTCCAGATGGAGTCTCACCAACTGTCTGTACAGAGGGATAACAACTTCCTGTTTTCTGCTGCTGATGCCTCTTCCTATGCATCCCAGTATACCCCAACCCTCCCTACTGCCTTCTCACATTTCTTGTTAACCTTAAGTCATCTGATATGATTACCCCCAGGTCCCTTTCCTTTTTTGTTGTTACTACCTCCCCCTTTGTGTATTCTTCCCTGAGTTCTTGTTTCCAGGTGCATTATTTTGCACTTCTTTGCATTGAATCCTAGCTGCCATACTTCTGACCATTCCTCCAACCTTGCCAAGTCCCTTCTCATCCTTTCCATGCCCGTTGTGTATCAGCCCTGTTGCAGATCTTTGTGTCATCTGCAAAAGGCATACTTTTCCTTCAGTCCCTCTGCAATGTCACTGATGAAGACATTGAAAAGGACTGGACCCAATACTGAACCCTGCGGTGCCCACTAGTAACCCCTCTTTCTTCAGAGTGGACTCCATTTACAATTACCTTCTGTGTCCTGTTGTGCAGCCAATGTTTACCCAGGCTACCACCCTGGGACCCTCCCCAGGCTGGTTAATTTGACTATTAATCTTTTGTGTGGGACTGTGTCAAATGCCTTGCTAAAGTCTAGGTAGGCCATGTCCACAGCCCCTCCCTGGTCTACTACTTTGGTCACTCAGTCAAAGAAATCTATTAGATTCATCTGACATGACCTTCCCACTGTGAACCCATGCTGCCTTGGGTCCTGTGCCCTACTGGCCTCTAGGTACTCAACTATTCTTTCCTTCAGAAGTGACTCCATCACTTTCCCTACCACAGAGGTCAGACTGACAGGTCTGTAGTTTCCTGCCTCTGTCTTGGTTCCACTTTTATGAAGTGGAATCACATCCGCCTTCCTCCAGTCCTCGAGTACCACACCATCCTCCCATGATTTATTAAAAAGAGTAGCCAGTGGTTTCACAAGTTCCTCCCTTTCTCAAGGATCGATTACTTTTTAGTGAACCAAAAGTGTTTATCTGGAGTGACAGAGGCAGTACTCCTACCCAGAGTGATCTCAGACCACTCCCCTGTTAAAATATGTTGGGTATTGTCATTAGCTCCTTCAAGATCTTACTCATGGTCATTGAATAACAATATTCTAAAGGATGCCCAGGTTCTAAACCGATTCCGTAACTTCCTGAATAGAACAATTGAATCTAATTGGGGTTCCATTGGGGTGGACCAAGTGTGGGCAACACTAAAAGCAGTATGGAGGGGCTAATCCGCAGCAACTGTTCACAAGGCTAAGATCTCTCAAGGATTAAATAATTCCCTGAAAGTAATTAGGGAGCTGGAATCTATCCCGGAAAGTTTAAGATCAGACGATCCAGGAGCAAGAATTGGTAACATTGAGAAGTAGAGTGCGTCAATGCCTTGAAAGAGAGAGCAGTAAACTCATCCAACAAATAAAAGCTATGTATTTAGGCCAGGTAGCAAAGCTGGGAGATTATTGGCCTGGCAATTAAAACAAAAATCTGAGGCTAAATGGGTGATGGCTTTAAGGCATCCGTTTCAAGCAGTTGATTACAGACCCTGAGGTATTCTGGGTATTTTGTTGACTACTATAAAGATTTGTACTCGAGCCAATATCTACCCTATAGGAAAGTCTAAAATGGGTGAGCTTTTAGCTAATATTTCCCTTCCTTGTCTATCAGAGGGTTCCAGACGGAAGCTAATAACACCTATTTCTGACAAGGAGATAGGGAAAGCTATTGACTCTCTTAAAACAGACAAGGCTCCTGGCCCGGACGGATTCACACCCTTTTTTTTTAAACTTTTTAAGCAAAATGTTATTCCATTATTGAACCAACTTTTTGTGTACTGGCTTAAGTATGGGATTACAGATAAAACACTCTATGAAGCCAGAATAATTTTATTACCCAAACCTGGTAAATCTCCAGAATTGGTAGGTAACTTTAGACCTATATCTTTATTGAACCTTGACGTAAAAATTTTCGCTAAAATTCTGGCCTTTAGATTAAAACAAGTGTGGTTAGAATTGATAAGCCTAGAGCAGGCTGGTTTTGTGGAAGACCGCTCATCGGCTGACCATTTTAGGAAACTGTTTTATTTGATTTCTGCGTCAGTGGACCCAGGCATGGAAGCATCCCTGGTCTCACTAGACGCAGAAAAGGCGTTCGACTGAGTTGAATGGTCTTTTATGTTTGCGACCTTGGCCAAATTTGGCTTTCCTGAAGAATTCCTGCAGCTGATAAGGATTCTTTATTCGTGCCCACTGCTAGAATTCAGTGCAACAACCTAATTTGCTGCCTTTCCTTTGTTGAGGGAACTAGGCAGGGATGTCCTCTGTCACCCTATTTGTTTAACCTGTATATAGAACCCTTAATACGGCTTATCAAGAAAGATCCACTAGTCCAAGGGATTTATCTGGGCGACGTAGAACATAAACTGTCTGCTTTTGCAGACGATTTATTACTACATATTCGTAGTACAACATCGTCACTCCTCTGAGTATTAAGTTTAATAACTACCTTTAGTAAACTTTCTGGTTATAAATTAAATCTGACCAAAACTACAATTTATCCTCTCTCCCCTCATTTACATAGGAGTTGGTGTTCATCTCTGGGCATGCAGTGGCAAACAAAATCTATACTATATCTGGGTATTCAAATTTCAAAAAATTTGGAGGAGCTAGCTAACCTAAATTTTAGACCCTTGTTCAAGTCTATTAAAGAGGACCTGGAAAGATGGTCGAAACTCCCGCTGACTTTTTCAGGTAGGGTCAACACAATCAAAATGGTGATTTTGCCTAAAATTTTTTATCCTCTTTTGAATCTGAACATATACCTCCCCAAATCATTTTTTAGACCTCTCTACAAATATTGTTCAGATTTTGTTTGGAGAGGTAAACCCCCAAGGAGGGCATACCTTAAACTTTGCCAGCAGCATAAATCAGGGGTCTCAATTACCCGACTTTTCACTTACTATCTAGCAGTCACGCCACCAGAGCAGCTTTATGGGCAGGTAAGGCGAGTCTCCCCAGGTCTTGTGTTAGACCTGACCTTTGCTAAGGAACTTAAATTAGATCTGGAATCTCTTTTGTACATCTCGTGGGTTAAGGTCCCTAAAAGCCAGAACTACTCCCCTAGGTTGGGACATTAAAGCCATGCACCAACTATATTCGAGATTAAAACTTAGACAATTTTATGACCTATCTCAACCTTTATTAGGAATCCAAATTTCCTAATTGGTAACCAACCCATTAGCAGATTTTACCCTACCCTTCCTTTAAGATTCGATATAAGGGACTTTTATGCTGAGGGCTCTATGCTCTCTATCCACCTTATCCACAAAACTTGGGGTTAAACCTCAGTCCCTGTTCTGGTTGGCACAAATTCAGTGTAGCATCAGGTCCTTTTTGGGCAAAGGAACCTGATCCGATCAGGCTGGGGTCGTATGTAGTGAGTTGGGTGAAATCAGTCTGTCTGGCAGGGCTGTTTCAAAAATTTATAAATATATTCTAGCGAGGACAGACTCTAACATATCTCCGATTCCTCTTTATTGGAAAGTCAACATGTCCTTGGAATGGCTGGAGGCAGTATGGGAGAAAATCTGGGTTGACACTTATTGGTGTGTTAAGCAGGACAGATTAAAGACGTCCAATTAAGTTGTTACATAACCTTTATCTGTCCCCGTAAAGCCATCGGTTAAATAACCGCTATTCACGGTATATAAGGACTGTAATGACCCTATGGCAACCACCTCCACAAGTTTTGGGCCTGCCCAAAAATTCTGGGTTTGGAACCTGGTTAAACAAAAGATAAGGTCATTTTGTAATCTAACACCATTCTTTAGCTTAGAGGTCTGTATATTAGGGAGGTATGATTATATCCCCTTCAATATTCAAAGGTGCCAAATGGCATTGGTGGCATTGGTTACTAAATTAATTATTCTGCACCATTGGCAAGATGCTTGGACTCCCTCCTTTAAGGAATGGTGGGAGGAGTTCCTGAACGCCCTGAATGCAGAAAGACTAGCTTATTTATTTGCTAATGCATCAGCCAAGTTCCAAAGATACTGGGGCGGCTTCTCTCAAAGCCTTAAAGATAGATTTAGTTACTAGAGAGGGCACCTTTCCTGTCTTTTGTGTACCTGTTTTCCTTCTAGTAATTACTCTTCTAGGTCCCTCCCTTATTGATAGCTTTGTAAGTCTCTCCCCGACCGTTGGGTTTTAAGTGTATTTACAATTCAGTTTTTTATTAACCCATCATCTAGGGATATGATGAAATGGGTCTTAAGGATAGCTGTGGGGGAAAGGGGGATGGTGGGGAGTTTTGTTTTTGTTTTGTTGAATTGTAAAATCTTCCTCATATATTTGTGTTTTATGGCACTCTTGATGTATAATGGTTGGAGCCTACCTGTATTTCATTTCTGGTGTGTGCTTATATTCTGTATCTTTTTCTTAATAAAATATAATTACTTGCAAAAAACAAGTTCCTCCCTTAATTCTTTTAGAATTCTGGGGTGAATTCCATCAGGACCCATTGCTTTGTCCACCTTCAGTTTTAGGAGTTCTTGCAGAACCCTTTCTTCTGTGAAAGGACTGTGATCGACTCCACTATCAAGAGTGCTTCTGTTAATTGGATTAGGCACTTCCCCCCTCCTCTTTTGTGAATACTGAGCAGAAATATTAATTCAGTATCCCTGCTTTTTCACTGTTCCCCTCTGCCCACCCACTGTTCATTCTATTCAGCCTCACTATCCCTCCCTTTGTCTTTCTCTGCTCGCTGATGTACCTATAAAAGATTTTATCCCCCCTTCTTAACTGAGTTGGCTATCTTTTCCTCAGTTTGGGCCTTTGCTATTCTGACTTCCCTCCCTGCTTCCTTCTGTGTTAACTGATACAGCTCTCTGTCCTGCGCCTTCTGTGTTTCCTTATACTTCCAGAATGCTATCTTTTTCTTCCTGACTTTCACAGCCACCTCTTTTGAGAACCATAGTGGCTTTTTCTTTCATTTTGATTTGTTTATTTACTTCACACAAAGGCTTGTTGCCTCTGTGATGGCAGTTTTGATAATTCCCCATTGTTGCTCCACACCTCCTTCTAGCCTCTTTGCTAGTGCTTTTCTGAGGCACTCTCCCATCTTGCCAAAGTCAGCCCTCCTAAAGTCCAGTACCCTCACTTTTGTATGGCTTGACTCTGCAGCTGAGTTTAATGTGAACCACACTGTTTGATGGTCACTTGTTCCCAGATGGCAACCCACTTCTACATCTGAGATCTTCTCACTGCCCCCATTTGAGAGTATGAGGTCTAAGATTGCTCCCTCACGAGTGGGTTCCGAAACTAGCTGTCTGAGGCTTGCCACCTGTAGGGCATCAAGAATGGCCCTGCTCTTGGATGTGTCTGCAGCAAATATGCTCCAGTTAACATCTGGCACATTCAGGTCTCCCATCAACAGTATCTCCCCTTTCTCTGCCATTCTAAGAATGCCTTCTATCATAACCTTGTCCATTCCCTCCCCCTGACATGGGAGTCTGTACACGACCCCTGTGTGGATTGTGGTGCCCTTTCCAGTCTCCAAGATGACCCACAGTGTCTCCTCTCCTCCCTGTTTACTCTTTTGTTCAGTTGCTTTTATCCCTTCCTTTACATAGAGAGATACTCTTCCCCCTCTTCTCCCCTGCCTGTCTCTCCTGTAGGTTATTTACCCTAGTATGTTAACATCCCAGTCATGGTTCTCTGTGTACCATGTTTCTGTGACTGCTATGATATCCAGGCATCCCTCTTCCATCAAGGCCACCAGTTCAGGGAGCTTGTTGCCCAGACTACGGGCATTGGTACTCATTACCCTCCATTTCCTGATGGCCTTACTCCTTTTTGCCCCATCTCTGTCCTTCTTGCCTTTGTCACTTTCTCCATTTACCCCTGCTCTTCTCCCTATCGACACATCTATGTTGGTGTTTACCGCACTTACTACCATGATTGTTTGGCGGGGGCTAGGATTTCCCTGCTCCTTTCCAGTGCCTCCCCCCTTGGCTAGTTTAAATGCTTGCCAATGAAGCATTTAAACCTATCATCAAGGATCCTGGTTCCTCTCCTGGACAGATGCAGCCCATCATGCCAGTATAGGCTTGCATCACTCCAGGTGGACCCCCAGTCCCCAATGAAGCCAAATCCCTGAGCTCCACACCAGTTTTTCAACCACTGATTGAATCCCATGGTGCGGAATACCCTAGTCTCTCCTACACCATAGATGGGCAGCACCTCCGAGAAGGTTACCTTGCGTGCTACTTGTCTAAGGCCACTGCTACTCCATGAATCCCCAAATCTCTTTTGGGGTATAACTCTTCCACCTTAGGGCTCTTCCACCACCCACAGGTGAGGAAATGTTACCACCAAACAATCATGGAGAGCTAGTGAGAGGCGGTGCAGGGGCAATGCAAGTCACAACTGAACATACAAAACAATAACAAAAGTGAACTAAAATCTTAGCTATATAACTCAAACTGTCAATCAATATAATTAAATCCATCAATATACCCTGTTACAAAAAAAAGAAAACTGTCCCCCAATGTCTTTTATTTAAGCCTGTACAAAAGAAAATGGTCCTTCGTCATCTCCTCTGTTCCCCTCCCCATCCCTACCCTCCCTCTGTGCATCCACCTCCTCATAACCCCGTTACCTCGTACTTACCTTTGGAGGATGGCAGCTGTGATCTTCTGTGGACCAGAACATGTCTGCACTCTTCAAAGCTGAACCACGAACTGAGGAATCAAGGTAAGTGCTGTATAATGGCCACCAATGGGTTTTTCAACTTATGTTGATATCTCAGTGATTTTTAAGAATTTTGACCCAAAATTTTCAACATGGGGTTCTTGGGACACCACCTCATGAACACTGATACTGTCATTCCATCACTCAGTCCTGAAAGGTGATTTCACGATCACTGCATGGAATCACCTTTAAGGACCAGTTAATAAAATCACAGTGCCAGTGTTCAAGAAGAGAGGTCCCAAAAAGCCCATGTTGAAAATCTGGTGCAAAAAATCCCCAAAATGACTGCATTATGAGTGTGTATTGTGCAGTTACTACACACACTCGTAACTTTGCCAATATTTAATAGTTTCACTTTAGTTTTTCAACATTGCCATTTTTTTCATACCTCCTCATGAACAGTATAGCTGTCATTTTTCACATAGAAACATAGAAGTTGATGGTAGATAAGGACCACAAGGCCCATCCAGTCTGCCATTTCTTTTTCTACCTTATGAATGTGCCATTGGCCTTTTCTCTGTCAATGGCCTATCTATTCATACCCATCTGTATTGCTCCCTTATGCCTTCCCCATGCTTGTTTGAAGCCCTGCACTGTATTCATATCTACCACTTCCTGAGGTAGGCTGTTCCATGCATCCACCACCCTTTCTGTGAAAAAGAACTTCCTCATATTACCCATTAATTGGCCTACCTCTAATCTCATGCTGTGTCCTCTTGTCCTGTAATTTTTCTTACATTGAAACATGTTAGACTCTTTCACCTTGTAAATCCCCTTAAGGTATTTGAATGTTTCAATCATATCACCTCTCTCCCTCTTTTGCTCTAGGATATACACATTGAGCTCCGTTACTCCATCCTCATATGTTTTCTGATGCAGTCCCTGCACCATTTTGGTTGTCTTTCTCTGGACAGCCTCAATTTGGTTAATGTCCTTGTGAAGGTGTGGCCTCCAGTACTGCATGCAGTACTCCAGATGGGACCTAACCAGTGTCTTGTAAAGAGGGATTATTACCTTCCTCTTACGACTTGTGATACCCCTACTAATACACCCCAACATCCCCCTAGCCTTACCTACTACTTTAGTGGTCTGCTTGGATGATTTCAGGTCATCTGTGATGATGATGCCCAAGTCTCTTTCTTCCCTTGTGACTGCCAGCAACTCCTCTCCCAGCCTATAGGTGGCATCTGGGTTTCTCTTCCCTATATGCATGATCTTGCACTTTTTTATGTTAAACCCCAGTTGCCACTCTTCTGGCCATTTTGCCAGTTTATCCAGATCTCTTCTCATTCTGCCCACCCCATCTGGATCATCTACTCTGTTGCAGATCTTGGTGTCATCTGCAAACAGACAAACCTTACCCTGCAGTCCATCTGCAATGCCACTGATGAAGATATTGAAGAGGACTGGCCCCAGGACTGATCCCTGAGGTACCCCACTTGTGACTTGCATCTCTTCTGACTGTATACCATATACCACCACTCTCTGTTTTCTGCCCGTCAACCAGTTTGCCATCCAGCTGACCAACTTCTGACCCACCCCGAGCCTAGCCAGCTTGCTAATCAATCTTCTATGTGGAACAGTATCAAAAGCTTCGCTGAAGTCAAGGTAGGCAGCATCAACTTCTCCCCCTTGGTCCACCACTCTGGCTACCCAGTCAAAGAAATCTATGAGATTAGTTTGACAGGACCTTCCTTTTGTAAACCCATGCTGTCTTGGATCCTGCGCCCCTATGGATTCCAGGTGTTGCACTATCCTTTCCTTAAGGAGTGCCTCCATAATCTTGTCCACTACTGAGGTAAGACTGACTGGTCTGTAGTTCCCTGCCTCCTCCCTGCTACCACTGTTGTGGAGCGGGATCACATGAGCCCTTCTCCAGTCTTCTGGGACCTCTCCTGTGCTCAAAGTCTCACTAAACAGTTCTGATAATGGCTCTGCTAGTTCCACTCTTTGCTCCTTTAGTACCCTGGGATGTATGCCATCAGGTCCCATTGCCTTGTCCACCCTGAGCTTATCAAGCTCTTGTAGAACCCTTTCTTTTGTGAAGTGACTAGTGCACACCTCCCCCCCCCGTGTCCATGGTGCTGAGCTGTGGGCCTTGCCCCACCTTCTCTTCAGTAAATACTGAGCAGAAGTATCTATTTAGGATACATGCTTTTACATGGAACTCCTCCTCACACGCCACCTTATCCCCTTTGATCTTAGCAATACCCTCTCTGGACTTTTTCCTTTCACTAATGTATCTATAGAAAGTCTTGTCACCTTCTTTTACTGTTTGTGCTAGTGGTTCCTGCCCAAAATGTGTTTTCGCACCTGTGGTGCAGAATGACATGGTTGCTGTGTGAAATCACATTTTAGGATGAATGATTAAAATGACAGTGGCACTTTTCATGAGGTAGGGTCCCAAAAAGGCCATGTTGAAAATTTGGTGACAAAACTCCAAAAAATGGTTGAGTTACACTCAGCCATTCAAAACTTTTTACACACATGTGTAACTTTGGTAATTTTCAATATTTTCACTCCAAATGTTCAATATAGCCATTTTATCACATCACCTCATGAACAGTACAGCTGTTATTTTTCACATCCTGCCCAAAACATGTTTTTACACCCATGGCATGGAATGCCATTTTCCCATGGATTTGAAAATCATCACCTATGAGGTTCATGAGGTGGGGTGATAAGAAGACTATGTTCAACATTTGGGATCAAAATATGAAAAAATGACAAAGTTATGCCCATTTATTGTGATTTCAGTACGCTTGGTTGTAACTGCAGAAATCTTAAATATTTGCACACCACATTTTCAACAAAACCTTCTTATTACCCAGGCTTCTGTAGTCAAATGCTGTCCAAAACATGACAGCTTGTCAAAACATAGTTCAGGCAGGCTTTTCCTCCCACTAGAAATTAAACTAACACAATACACCCCTGCCACATAAACCATGCAAGGAAACATTTGGCACTGACAAATGCTTGTTTATGTATGAGACTCGTGGAGAGCTTTCCCCACAAATCAGAGATTCATGGGAAGAATTCAAGTCCCATGGTTGGCATTTATTTAACAAGCATTGCAAATGTTTGCCAGTGTTGTTGGTTTTGTTTTGTTGGATTTTGCAGAACTTATAAATGTAAAGTTGCAAGATTGTCACATAGCCCTGACTAATTAACACTGACTACATTGTAACTTCAAATCCCAGGATGTGTTATCTTCAGTGTGACAGTATTACCTTGCAGATTTACCGGTACTGCAGTCTCCACAACCATCACAAAGAAAAAGTTATACTCCCCTTGTTTGTTCCCATGGCAGAGAGCTTTGAGGAAATATAGAGCACCACTGCAAGACCCATTTCAGCAAGAGCACTAAAGTGATTTAGTTAGAGTCACCTGCTATTTTAAATTTTGGTTCCAGATTCTTTAAAGACAGCTGGTAAGGTGTCAGATATTTGAGTTGTTTATCTCACATATCTTATACCATAGCTCACCAGACAGAATTAATGCACATTTTGAAATTCAAGTGGCTATAAACAGTAGATCAAGAACAGCTTGTGCCTTATTTCAGTTGCTTAGACCACACAGCCTAAACATGGCCCAGTCAGCAATGATATACAATTTCCTTTTGATATGTAACTCTGGGTGGTAGATCAACACAACATTCTACAGCTCTGGTTGCCTAACTTTCCATTTTACTTTGTTTTGGATCTTCTGTGGGTCAAATACCTAAGAATCCTATTTGACAGAATGTACAATCACATGCGTATAAGATTCTCAACTCCAAAAAGCTGGCCAACTGAAGAAAGGGCCCATTTTGTAACTTCTACCTTCCTGCTGGGATGCCCATTTTCTAACTAATAAAACATGTACTCAAGTTTAAAAAAAGAACCTTTGGGGTGTATAAAGGCCTATCAAGAAAACAGTGTTAAATACCAGCATGCAGCTAGTCATTTCTGTCACAACACCAATATCCCATGCATATTTTCAGCAGTACTAATGCCAAAGCTGTCAATTGTTGTCATGTAACCCTGTGCAACTATGTGATGTATCTATTAGCCAAAAATTCATATGAGACTGGCAAACAAAAGCACATTTCATCACCAAATTGTTACTGAGTCTTTCCAATTACTTCATCTTGGCTGTTCATTTTTGTCTGTGTATCTTTATAATTTATTTGAAATATTTTTGTGCATTGCAGTGCCTGCTATAAATTCTATTTTCCAATGTTTCATTGAAACATCTTTTTAACAATCTGTTTATCAGAAATGTCTTTCGGTGTTGGTAATTGCTTATTGACTTAACATTCTATTCAATTACTTTGCCTTATCCCCTTCCAAATTTTTTCACACACATTTGATTTTTGCCACTCTCATCTGAGATAGTCTTCATCAGACCAGAAATAAAATCAATAGCACATTTTAAAAGATGTTCCGATGGACAAGCTGTCCTCAAACCTAGAGCTCATATAGTGTCTTATTATGCTATCTCTTTTGTTTCATTAAACAAAGTATCCATTTTTAAATAACTCAAAAGACAAAAATATCACAAAAATGCATAAACTTAAAATAAAATGCTGTTTCAAAGCTATGAAACAAAAATAAATAAAAAGAGTGCATCATTTTGATTTTGTATTTGCTGATCTTATTCCTACAGTAACATTAATAGTGTTATTACCTCTACTTAATAAAGCTTTTACAATCACAATTGAAGCCTACAAAAATGTTTGAAAATACAACACACTCACACCAAATATATATCATATTAATTAGCACTGCAGGGATTTGAATCCTGTTCTAGATAAAACTTGATGTGCCACAAACCAGTGTGTTTCCTTACATGGCATCAACTAATTTAAGAAGCATTTACAATTTAAAACACAAAAAAGTATGATACTATAGCATCTTACACCAAGTCAGATTACAAAAATGTAAGTTCTATACTTTGTACTGTAAAACTGTCCAAAACAATATCAGTTTTACCATCACAAAATGGCAGCATAATATAGTCTCTAATAATTTAGAAAATGGTCTAAGAAATCCCAGGGCTCTGATTGGCTGACAACCCTAGCAAGGTGGGCATCTATCAGTCAACAGAGCCTGGGTAAAAAAGTGCCAGTGCCAACAGATGACATTACTCATATCAAAGGGCACAGACAGAGTTCAAACTTCAGACCCACCATTGTTTTTGTTCTCAGTAAACAAGATTCCAGATCAACTGACACTGGAGATTCCCCTCCCCACACACACACACACACACCTCATGTCAAAACCATCATATTAAATGTAAAATAAAGTCTTTTCCAGGCACAGCAGAGTGCTCTATTGACAGAAAGTTACTCGCATCCCCTGCTCCCCCAATGACCAGCTGACGTAGTAGAAGGCATAAGTTGGCAGTGCGTCTTCGTCTCTGGAAAGTGAAACTCATAAAACCGCCACCACCGCTCCTCACCTCTGTCCGGTTTTCCCATTCCATCAGTTATAAAATTGAAAGCCTTCTGAGTAACCTTACTGACAAGTGTACAGCAAAGCCACAAGAAAATATAAAATGTACCTGCCTGACATGAACTTTGCGACATTCTCACTCCACTACTGAACCGATCCTTGGTCATAGTGTGGAAACAAAAAATATTGTTTTCATCTAAAATACAATGTCTAGTGTTGCAGCTATTAGGCAAGTCATGGGGGGGGTGACAGAAAAATAACCATGTGACCCCTGCTGGCCTGCTGGAAGTACTAGACCTATTGGGATTGCTGGGTGCAAGTGGGAGTCCAGAGTATTTAGTCCAGGCCTATAACAATGTCATGACGGAAGCCCTGGACTCCATCACTCCTGCCCATGTTCGTCGTCTCTCTCTTCAACAGTGGTCCCTGTGGTTTGATGGGACCTTGAAGGATTTAAGATGAGTTGGATGAAGGTTAGAGCGATGTTAGCAGAAATCCACCCGGGATGCTGACCACCTTAGATTGATGGAGCATCACCGCATCTATTAATCAGCAATTACCCGTAAGAAGTCAGAGTTCCTGTCTGGGGAGATTGCTGCAGCTTAGAATCAACCAGCCCAGCTCTTTCAAACCATGGACAGGTTGTGCAATCCAATCTGTCTGCAGGTCTGAAGTGCATGTTCACAGCTTAAGTGTGATGAGTTTTCTCAATTCTTTGCTGATAAGGTGGCCAACATCAGGGCAGAGATCCAACCAGCTCACTCTCTGGGGGTCAATGGTGGTCGGTGCTTGGCCACTGCCTCTTGGTTTTCTTGGTCTTCTTTTGACTGGCCAGAGATCATTGATATCAAGCGGATTGTCTAGAATATGCAGCTGATTTGCTGTAGTTTGGACCGGGGCCCAACATGCCTTATATCGGGGTGTATGGATTCTATCAGCCCTGTCCTTGCTAAGATTATGTGCTGCTCCTTAGAAACGGGTGAGTTCCCTAGCTCCCTGCAGCAAGCAGTGGTGACACCACTCCTTAAGAAAGCTTCTTTGGACACAAACTGCTTGGCTAACTACAGACCTATCTCTAACCTTCCCTTTGTAGGGAAGGTGACTAAGAAAGTAGTTGCACTGCAACTGGGTCATCTGGGGCCTGGCAGGTTTGGTCTTCAGATGGTTTCAATCATTCCTCACTGGCAGATCTCAGAGGGTGGTGTCTGGGTTGTTTTCCTCGTACTCATTCTCCCTGCCATGTGGGGTCCCTCAGGGCTTGGTGCTCTCCTCAGTGTTGTTTGCAGTGTATATGCTGCCTCTAGGAGACATTGTAAGATGGTATAGGCTGAGGTTTCACTGTTATGCAGATGATACCCAGCTCTACCTATCTTTTGCGCCTGACCAGATAGTGCCATCTCGGTCTTTAACAGCTGCCTCGAAGAAATCCAGGACTGGATGAAATCCAGCTGGCTGAAATTGAATTCCGATAAGACTGAGGTGTTGGTGGTGGATCCAGGTCTCTGGATAGAGGGGTCAGTGGCACAGCTTTCTTCTGGGCTTTGGTTGGGAGTAGTCAGCTGCCTTCCTCTGAATGGGTGCGAAACCTGGGGGTGATCCTTGATGATAGGCTGACACTGTGCTCACAGGTGGCCGCAGTTGTCAAGTCTTCATTTTACCATCTGAGGAACATCACTCGGGTCAAGCACCTAGTCCATCCAGAGACCTCCCGACATTGATCCATGCCTTTGTGACCTTGTGCCTTGACTACTGTAACACCCTTTACCTAGGGCTTCCTGGGGGTTGACATCTGCCACTTGCAGCTGGTGCAGAATGCTGCAGCATGGCTGTTGACAGGGGCTCCTCATTCAAGCCACATCACTCCTGTGCTGCACAAACTGCACTGGCTGCTTGTTCAGTGGCAGATCACCTTTAAGGTTAGTCCTTTGACCTACAAAACTCTGCACAGACAGGGTCTGGGCTACCTGCAAGAGCTCCTGAACCCTTACTGTCAGAGCCATCCACTCCACTCAACTGACGAGGGGCTGTTAGAGATTCCCAGAGTAAGGTTGAAAACTTCTGGTTCTTGTGCTTTTATGTTTGTGGCCCCAACCCTGTGGAATTCTCATCAGATTTGTGAGTGCTGGACTGTGGAGATCTTTAAGACAGCTTTGAAGACTCACTTATTATACCAGGCCTTTGGAGATTTTATATAATATTCTGCTTCCGTTTGTATTCATATTCTATTGACTATAATTGGCTGTTTATTGTTTTTATCTGTTTTAATTATTTTAAAGATTTGTACAGCACTTTAGTTTTGGATATTGCACTTGATAATTAAAGGTTATTATTGTTATTATTATTATTATTATTATTATTACCTGTTTTACAGGGTTACTTTACTTTTTCCTGTCAACTCACTCAATCTCCGTAACTTTGCGACCAATTGTGCCTGACACAAACTTAGCGACATTCTCACTCCACTGCTGAACTGATCCCTGGTCATAGTGTGGCAACAAAAAATACTGTTTTCATCTAAAATACAATATCTATTGTTGCAGCTGTTAGGTAAGTCATGGGGGGGGGAGGTGACAGAAAAAAATAATCAATACAAAATGAAGAGACACAGCAAACTGATAAAAAGGTCTCATATGCAACAGCACACTGTAGTGGTAATGCGACCAACTGAAACAGTAAAGGGACTATTTTAGAGAAGCTGCTCTTTTTGTTAATTTTTATTAATATTTTACACTCTTTTTCCTTATGAAGTAATTATTTAAAAAATGAATGAAAGACCATTCTCTAAGCACAATAATAATATCAATGGTGGGTGGCATGGGCAATACCAGACCTTTCAGGAGCTAGAAGGCCATCTACTTGAGGCATTGGGCCTCATTGTCCTCCTGGGTGGTCTGGTATTGCCCAATACTGCCCATCCTGCTGGATATTATTGCTTTACATAATCTCTATTATACTCTCAGAGTCACAGCATAATATTATCTCAAGTGGGACATTATTTGTAAATGTTAAACTTTGTTATATGCAATTTAACACAGAAAAAAGGCCACACAAGAGATCAGTATCACAAATTTCTCAATTTCTTGTTTGCCACCTTTTCATGTAGATTTGGACAAATGAGAAAAATCTGATTTTATTTTACAATCACAACATGAATGCTTAAATTGAATTCTCTAATAAAATAACCTCTAGTGATTCCCATCATACATTTACACATGAATAATACACAATTGTGATAACATACAATTTTAAACCATAAACCGTATCATATTACAGCATCCCCTAACACCACAGCAAATTGCCACATGTCATCTACTATACAATTCACTATAGAAATGACCAAAACAAATTGACTTTTAACATCACAAAATGGCTGCTATAATAACATATCCAAAAATATTCAAACAACATTAAACTGTTTCATAATAAACATTATTTGTAACTTAACCAAAGTAACACACCTTGAAAAATAAAATTTAAACTTTTACTCCCAAGAGATACTACAGAAGACCACCCTCTAACATTATGAGATGCTTTATAATTTAGCCATTTACAGTGTTCATGTACATCGGGGACAATAACCAGAACAGGATTTTACATTCACCTACAACTGCAAACAGTTACAAAAATATACAATATTAGACATGGAAAATCAGACAAAAAATGTAATTAAAGTATCAATGGTACTGTAAGGCATCAAGCTGTCCTGTGCAGAGGCAGGACCACAGTGGAAATGAGATGTAGCATCTCAGCTATGCTATTCTATGTAAAAAAATTACTTGTAAAGCACTTTTGGATATGATGCAGTGCATTACAGGGGTTGAAATTAACATATACAGCCTGTTCCCTGTGCAAGTAGGGAACAGGCATGTTAAATGTAGTGCATGCAGTTTGTTTCTTAATGTGATTGCAATGGTAACAGGTGCTAGTGCTGTGTGCAATTTTCAAATTCCCGTGGAATGAAATTTCACAGAATTTTCAAAATTCTGCCAGAATTCTGCCAAATTTTGCTGGAAACTGAATGGTGGAATTCCACAGCAGAAAAATGTGGATTGAGATTTTCTGAAATATTTCCATGGCATTTTATTCAGTGGATCTCAATATTTTCAGTTCCATGTGATAACAGCTACTGCAAAATAGCGACTGTCAAAATAGCGACTGCCACTGCCAATAGCAGCTACTACAACCTTTTCCTTCAACTGTTGTTTTTTGCATGATTACATGATATAAATGCAGGGGGCTGTGCCCCCCGCACCCTCCCATCTTAAAGATTCTAACACCACGCCAATCATTGATTTTGGAGAGAATTACATATTTGGAACATCATTATTGTGAGTCACTATTCTGTGTCAGTCGTTATTTTGCAGCAGCTATTTTGACTTCTGCTATTTTGCAGTAGCTATTATCACAGGATACCAATATTTTCTACAGAAGTGGTTACGGAATAATTTTCTGCAGAAAAAAATGCTGTTACTTGGAATATTATGCTATGGATCTCAATATGTTCCATGGAAATGGTTGCAGAATGATTTTGTGTGGAAAAAAATACTAAATACTGTTCCACAGAATATTATTCCACAGATCACAGCAGGTGGAACTCCACAGAAGAACAAAGCAAAATTCTGTCAGATATTCTGCTGGTGGAATGGTTAGTCCACAATAATTTTGCCAGTGGAATTCTGCATTCCGCACAGCACTAATAGGTACCACAAGGGGTGCAGGACAGACATTGCAGTCTTAAAGTTTTTTTTTTATTTTTTAAAGGGATGTCAGCATTTTAGAGTGACAACTGAAATGCTGAGGAAAGATGAAGCCAGTCTGACTCTGATGATGACTGGGTCCAGTGGTGACATGGTGAGAATTGAAAAGCAGGACATTGGCAGGAGCTCAAGAGATGAAGGAAGGCAGGCTCATCCTCTCTGGGTCATAGGCCATAGCAGTGACTGGTTGTGATGGTATTGTGGGTGGGCTTCTTTTTCCAGGATTGCGGCCAGACAGCTTGCTGTGTAGTGTGAGTTGGGGTGGGGTTGAGTTCAAGGGTCATTAGACAGTGACAATGCCGTATTGGCTGCATTAAACTGTTTCACACTGTTTTACTCACTTTCATTGGGTCTTAACCCAGAAAATGTATACTGTGTCCTTGATCTTTGCTATCACATCATTGCACTGTTACCTGTATTTGCTCATTTACTACATTGTACTCAAGCTTTCAATGCTATCTATGTACTCTGATGTGGAACCTTTGTAAAAGAGCATCTGGCTCAAAGGTGTTGAATCTGAAATTTAATAAATAAATAAATAAAAACGCAGTACTGCTTGCAATTGCATATGCACAATTGTTACTGTACCCACGTGTGTCTGTTTCTGTCACCATCATGGTTCAGTAAAACATTGAGATAGGGGAGAGTCACATGATGCACTAGGTCAATCGAGACACTTAACCTGAAGCCCTGCTCCCAGCCACATTATAAAGTTTGATTTTCACTGTATTTTTAAAGTTCTACATTACATTTTCCAGTGGAATAGCGGGCAGAAAGGAACACTCACCAAGGGGATGCTTTTTCTTCTGGAGACCTTCTCGTTCACATGGATTCTGAAATAAAAGCCTCTTCAGTGCAGCTCACCCCACCACTGACTCCCGATAAGGTCTCTAAGTGGAGTAAGATCTCCTCAGTGCCAGGGAAAACAGCACTGCAAGCCTCCCAGCCCCTAATGGAAGAGCGCTTCCTCTTGGAATTTGCCCCCCTAAAGGATATTTCAAAACAACTCACAGAGGAGCTAGCATCACTACATTTACTTTCATATGCCCACACCCAGTGGCTGGGGGATGCAGAAGCCCAGGTGAGTTCACTGGAGGACTGGCGGACAAGGTCTGAGTAGGACACAGTGGCACTCTGACATAAGCTTGCTACTATGGAAGACAAATTAAAAGATTTAGAGGGGTATAGTCGGAGAAACAATTTGGTGGTGATTGGCCTCCTCAAGAGGTCTGTGGGGTTGAACACTATATTGTTTATTCAGAAATTTTGAACCAAACTCCCTGGCCCTTATCAAAATGGTACCAATTATACAATTGAGCATGCCCACAGGGTGCTGCAGCCTCATCCACTGGCTGGATCTCCACCTAGGCCCTTAATTTTCAAACTGCTCAATTACCTTGATAAGGTGCACATTATAACTAAACTGTGGGACATCAAATCCCTGTCCTTGGAGGGCATCCCCATAAGGATCTCTAAAAATCTGCCCCACTCTGTTCACCTTAGACACTTGGCTTTTAGCCCTATTGTTTCCAAACTTATTGCAGCAGAGATCCATTTTAGAATGTTGTACCCTGCTTGTCTGCAATTTACTTACAAGGGCACTACAAAAACCTTCAAGTCCTATGATCTCACCAAGATGGAGTTGCCGTCCTTGTTTCCTGACCTTTTTAAGGCAGCCACCTGAACTGGTTCTTCCAACTGGCCACCAGTCACCATTGGAAAGTGATTAGCAGCTTGACTTTTTTCCTTTTTACCACTCCCCAATTAATATTCTGGATTAGTACTCTTGCCCCCGAGGCACCTCTGCTCATTGAGAAATGCTGTTAGACTGTTTTGGGATCATTAAAGACTTGGTTTGCCTCCATTAGGACTGTTTTTTTACTTTTGGGTCTCACAGGTCTTTTGCAGGGCCAGTCAGTTTTTACAGTATTCCCTATTAGTGTGCTTGCTGGCTGTGTCATGGAGGGGTGGCTCTCTGGGGACTGGGATTCCCTGACAGTAGCTGCAGTGAGTCAACAGCACCAACACCAGCTGGTGCTTGGTAACTCACTGTGTAATCCTCATTTATTTTAGGGGCTGGGTTGAAGGTTTAGATTTTGTGGTGGCCTTTAAGTCAGTTCGGTTGGCAGTGGCGTGTTTCTGCAGACACCACCCTCCCTTGTATGAGCCAGACAGATGCATAGGGGGTGCCATCTCTCTCTCACTCCCTGGTCATCCACTCCCCCGGCTTGTGGCGTCCAATTTTTGCATTTCTTTCACTCCTGCTGCTCCCTCTCATGGCAGATCAGCACTGTTCATCTTGGCCGACACCTTCAGTTTTTGGCTGGCCCTGCATTTGGATCATGTCCCTTGCTGCCCTGGATATCTTGGTCTGGTTGGAGTGGAGTGATCCTGGGGCTCCTATTGCTCAAAGTTTGGGTTAATGATTTGCATTAGAGAGAGATTGGTTGCCTTTCTTTTTTGGTTGGGCAGGGCAGGCACCTTGGTATTCTGCATTATGTTGGTGAGGGAGAGGGTCATTGATTCAGCTCCCCCCCCCCTTCAGGCAGCTCCCAATACATTATAATAGTGTCCTAGGCCAGAACATTTTCTCTCTCTTCACCTAACTTGCTCTCTTTGAGCGCATGCACAGGATCCCCCTGGCGATTCAATTTGTTTTGGCAATATTGTTCTCATGGGACAGCTGACTGCAAGATCCACTTATTGAAGGAAATTACCTCTTTTCTATGTTTTTCCAGAGTCCTCCTTGAGTGGCAGTGGGATTGCAGTAGCAAGAGAGAGAGTGTGGCGCACTGGGGCTTCTCTGCGGGGGTCTTGGTGATTGGGGGGGAGGGCTGGTCTCCTGTGCTTCTGGCTCTGCATTGGTGGGGATGGTGGGTTTTCATTTTTTCTCTGCACACTACTGCCCTTTGTTGAGGTTCTACTGAGCTGATCGGCTCAGGCATCAAGGTCCAAGGACAAATGGGATCCCCCGGTCACTGGGAGGCCTTACCCTGAAGCAGCAGGTAAGATGTTTATTCTTTAATATTATTGCTTATGTTGGTACAGTTTCCTTTGAATATTACCTTTTTTTATTTTTTATTTCTCCATTGGCTGGAATGGTTGATGTTATTTCACTGGATAGGACGCCTACAGTTCCCTTTTGTTGATGCATTTCCCTGTTTGTGTTTGACAATTTTCAGGGGGAGAAGTAGGTCGGGGTTGAGGGAGATGTTTGTGGGGTTTAGTTTTTTATTATTTACACCTCAGATTGTAATTTTTATTGTATGGTTATTGTGGATCTCTCTTGATTTACTGACTACATTCTATGTACCTCAATATATTTGGGGGAGGGTGGGAGGGTTGTGGGACATCTGTTTGCCTTAATATCTTATTGCTTCACTTGCAGAGTGTAAGAGTCATTGTTTGGTTAATGGGGATTCTTGGGTGGGGAGGGTTTGGGTGGGTCCCAGAGCATAATATTCAGGGGTATTTTTTTTCTCCATATTGTTTTTACAGTTATTTTCTTTTAATTTTCAGGTTTATAGGTATGGGGACTATTTTTAAGTTTATCGCTTGGAATATCAAGGAGGCTAATGATAAGCGTAAGCACTGTATGATCCTGCGCCACCTTAAGAAATATCAACCAGAGGACTTTTTTGTATAAGAAACTCATCTCAAACTGGAGGATGTCTTCTACTTTTGAAGGGAATGGGTGGGACAGGTCTTCAGCGTGTTGGTCAGTAGCAAAAAGGGGTGGGGTGTCATTTTGATACACTGAGGTACACTCTTTCATTTGATAAAAGAATGTTGGGCTTTGGAGGGACGTTTTCATTTGACACATGGGCACTTGGGTCTTACAGAGCTCCTATTGGGGGTGGTGTATGGCCCTAATTTAGAATCCTGTCACTTCTTTTCCCATCTCTTGGTACAAATAGCACCTTTCTCCCATCTCCCCATAGTGCTTGGTGGGGACTGGAATCTGGTAATTCATTCAGACTTCTATAGGTCAGGTATTCACCAGAAAGGGCTCTCACTGGCACAACATGGGTTGCGTGACCTTATGGATACTTTCAAGGGGGGAGATCCGTGGAGTATTTTGCATCCGGGGGAGCAACAGCACACCTTTTTCTCGATCCCTCACACATCACATTCTCAGATAGATTATTTTCTGATTAGCCTTGCTGGTCTGTCCAGTCTCTCTTCCTGTGATATTTTACCTACAGTGCTTTCTGATCACACCCCAGTCTGTATGGAACATTTGTTGAAAAGGCTTGAGGATCAAGACAGAGCGTGGCAATTCAACTCAACTCTGTTTTGGGATTCTAGTTTTGTCTCTGCTCTTACCGAATTTATGCAGACATTCTTTAGGGAACACGATGGATCCATTTCTAGTTTGGATATGCTTTTGGGCGCCACTAAGTGTGCTGTCCATGGCGAATGTATTCGCCTCACCTCTAAAGCTAAAAAGCAGCAGACAGAAAAAAAATGACCACCCTCTTAACCCAGATTTGTGATCTAGAATGTCTCCTATCCTCTAAATCAGATCTGGTGTGCTGGAACACACTTCACTCTCTTAGAGCCCAATATTACGGGCTCCTTGCTGAGCAGAATGATTTGTCTCTCCAGAGAGTTACATTTTGATATCTAGAGTCAGAGAGAGGGCCAGTTGACTCCTGGTTCTCTGGCTTCAACAATTAGAGAGCAGGCAAATGATTCCCAGGCTTCAGTCAACTCCAGGAGGGGAAGTTCTCACTTGTCCTCGAGCCATCGTGGAAGCTTTTCAGGTGTTCTATCAATCTCTCTCTATAGTCCAGATGTTGGTAAGAAGCCTGCTGAGGATCTAATAAAGGCCTATTTGAATTCTGTACCTCTTCCGTGTCTCTCTGATAGTCAACGGGATGTATTGAAAACACCTATTTCCATTCTGGAGGTTCGCTGGGTGATTGAGCAATTACCAAAGGAGAAAGCTTCTGGCCTGGATGGGTTTAATAATGGTTTCTATGTCACCTTTATAGATATCTTGGCCCCATTCTTAACCAGGCTTTTTAAGCACCTTCATTCTTTTGGACCTGCTGATAGTTCATTCACTCAAGCCTGGATAACATTAATTCTTAAGCCCGGTAAACCTGAACTTCTCCCCAGGAGCTACCGCCCTATATCTTTATTGAATTCAGATTTAAAAATCCTGGCCAAGGTATTGGTGAATTGTTTGCTACAGACATGGGAAGGACTTATTAGTCCTACACAAGTTGGTTTTGTGGTCAGTCGCTTATCGGCAGGTCATCTTTGTAAAGTCTTATACCTGATTTCTGTGTCTGTCCCTGGTGGTCCTGGTTTCCCTTGATGCAGAAAAAGCTTTTGACCAGGTGTCCTGGCCCTTCTTATTTGCCACTCTTTGCTGGTTCAGTTTGTCTTCCCCTTTCTGTGACTAGCTCAAGGTCATCTATTATCATCTCATGGCCAGAATTCACTGTAATGGAGTGTTTGCTTCCCCTTTTTCCCTGCTACGTGATATGAGGCAAGGTTGCCCTCTCTCCCTATTTTTGTTTAATCTCTATCTAGAGCCCTTCTTCATTCTATTCAACTCAATCTGGGAATTAGAGGTGTTCACGTGGGGGGCGTAGGATATAAAATCTCCGCATATGCTGATGATCTCCTCCTGCATGTGGCAGATCAACAGACATCCCTTCCAGCTGCTTTGGAGGAGATTGACAGGTTTTCCTAGTAGCGGGTTACAAATTAAACCTGGATAAATCCAAGGTCATTCCACTGAATGCACAAGTGCATAAACATTGGGTAGATGAACTTGGTCTCTCCTTGGAACCTAAAGTTCTTACCTACTTATGGATTAAAATCTCCAGATCTGGGCCGGCCCAGTGGCGCTGAGGGTTGAGGCACTGGACGCCACTCCTCTCGCCATACTGGCGACCCGGGTTCGGGAGTGAGCCTGGGTTGTCGGGGGTTGGCAGGGGAGGAGAAGGATCGAGCATCCGTAGGACTGCCCTCCTTCTCTGGGGAGGGGAGAGGATGGCCATCGGTGCTCTGGCGGTCCCTGGCGATGGCTGGGGGTGGCTTCAGAGTGCTGGCAGGCATGGAGGGATGTGCTGGGGCAGACGCCTGGCTCGGGGTGCGTGCAGACGTGCATGCGCCCAGGACCTTGGCATCATTGCACGCCACAAAGCCGTATGGGAGAAAAAGCGGAAAAAGTTAGGGGACCAGTCTTGGCAGCATGATGGCCATCTCCGAAGCGGACTCTCTCGGCCCTGAGGGTGTGCGGCAGTACCGGATCCTGACCCGGTGGGTTGAGATCTGGAGGGAGTGCTCCCCATCACCCCACTGTGGGGGGCAAGCCGCGGGGGTAGCTGCGAGGCCCGAATGTGGATGTCGGAGGTAGCCCGAGGAGATGGCGGCCTGAGTACCTGGGGAGATGCCAGACGTGAAGGTAAGACAGACTGGTGGCCCTGGGGGATAAAGAAATAGGTAAAAAAAAAATCTCCAGATCTATTTCCAGATTGGCCAAGCTCAACCTCCACCCTCTTTGTCAAGATATTAAGCTGGACCTGCAGAGATGGAGTCCTTTTCCTCTATCCTTGTGGGGGTGGGTGAACATGATAAAAATGAATATATAATGTGGATCTTATACCCTCTGGGAATGGTAGGTCCCTATCTCCCAAAAATCTGGTTTTCGTGTCTTCAGAGTTCTCTCTCTGACTTTTTATGGAATGGAAAGGCTGTCTGCAGGGCTTATTATAAGCTTACCATTCAGAAGGAGTTCGGCAACCTATGTGTGCCTAAACTTTTTTCTATACTACTGTGCCATACACTGTAGTAAACTGTTTCAATGGGGATCCACCATTAACACTCATCCCAACCACTCCTACTATCCCTTATGGTTCTCTTTAGAGCAGCAGCTCTGCCACCAGTATGGTTTTACCTTAGGTAGCTTACTGTATGCCAAGCCATCTGAGCTTCCAAAACTGCTTTGGGCCTTCCCTGTGTTTTGGTTCCTTAAAGCCCTTCATCAGATCTAGTCCCACATGAGTCTGGATCCTAATAAAGATACTGCTCAGCCGCTCATGAATAACCCACAGTTTTGCATAGCGAACCATCCAATTCCCCTTACTTTCTGTCCTCAACTTCAACGAGTCTCGGTGGCCTCCTTATTTAATGATGGAAGGCTGTCTCCTGTCTGTGAAATTCAGGACCAATTTGGAATCCCCACCTACCATCCATTTAAACATTTGCAGCTGGCTAGGGCAATCTCTTCCTTTTTGGGGCCTCTGCCATGGCGAGGGGAAACCAGCCCCATGTTGCAAACTTTTATAGACACTGCGATTCACTCTGCAAGAAAAAGAAAGACATCACACTCCTAATCTGCATACACAGTCTATCTAAATCCCTACCATCAAAACACTGGAGAATCCCAAAAAAGATTTTTTAGAAAAGTAGAAAAAACAGTATAAACATTAGAAAACAGTAGAAAACAATGACATTATTTACAATACACAATATGGAGTGCCCTAAAAGTCCAATCTAGTGACCACAGTGCCTGAAGGAAAGTCCATTAAAGAATCTCTCCTGGGCCGAAGCCCAGTGAAGCAAAGTTCTAGCAGGCCAAAATCCCGAAGGGGAGAGTCTTTGAGGACAGTTCAAACATCTGAAGTCTGCTAGTGTAGGGTGTGTACTGCAATGTCATAGGAATAGAAAAGTCTGGACTTACCAGTCCCATGTAGAATGAAAACGGTACCACACCTTGTCCTTGGCCGAAGACTCTCGCTGGCAGCATTCTTCTGATACAGCTGGGTGGACATCTTCTAGGAAACAACAGGAGGGCACATTTGAAAACTGCTGGGAAGATGTCATCTAGGAGACGGAACCTTGGAACAAGAACAACAAGCATTTGTCTATGCTGAATGTTGATTGAGTTGGTCTGTTGAGCTTGCTCAGTGGCCCTCTGTCAGTGGCTCAGTCTGTTTGTCCCGGTGCTGCAGGCTGCTCTTTTGTACTGGGCTGCTGCTTGCATTAGCACCTTGTTCTGCCGAGGAAGAAATCCACAGCTGTCCCGACAGAGCTCCATTGAGGTGGCTCACTCCCCCTCTCTCACGTGCTCATTCTGTTTCTCCTGGAGCTGCAGGCTGCCCTTTTGTACTGGGCTCCTGCCTGTGTTGGTGGCTTTTTCTGCCCACAAAGAAATCCACAGCTGTCCCAACAGAGCTCCGTTGAGGTCGTTCACTTCCCATGTCTCACTCACTCATTCAGGTTCTCCTGGCACTGCAGGCTGCCCTTTTGTACTGGGCTCCTGCCTCTGTTGGTGCCTTTTTCTGCCCACAAAGAAATCTGCAGCAGTCCCAATAAAGCTGCGTTGAGCTCGCTCACTCCCCTTCTCTCACTCACTCATTCTGTTTCTGCCGACACTGCAGGTTTCCCTTTTCTACTGGGCTCCTGCCTGCGTTGCTGCCTTCTTATGCCCACAAAGAAATTTGCAGCAGTTACAATACAGCTCTGTTGAGCTTGCTCACTCGCTCATTCTGGTTTTCCTGCCACTGTAGGCTTCCCTTTTGTACTGGGCCCCTGCATGCATTGCTGCCTTTTTCTGCCTGCAAACAAATCTGCAGCAGTCTGAACAGAGCTCTGTTGAGCTTACTCACTCCCCCTCCCTCACTCACTTGTTCTGTGTCTCCTGGCACTGTAGGCTGCCCTTTTGTACTGGGCTCCTGCCTGCATTGGTGGCTTTTTCTGGCCAGAAAGAAATCTGAGGCAGTCCCGACACAGCTCCATTGAGCTCACTCACTCCCCCTCTGTCACTTGCGCATTCCGTTTCTGCCGGCGCTGCAAGCTGGCCTTTTGTACTTGGCTCCTGCCTGCATTGCCACATTTTCTGCCCAGAAAGAAATCCACAGCAGTCACACTAGAGCTCCATTGAGCTCGCTCACTAGCGCTCTGTCACTTGCTCGTTCTGTTTCTCTTGGCATGGCAGACTGCGCTTTTGTATGGGGCTCCTGGCTGCATTGGCACCTTTGTCTGTCCACAAAGAAATCCACAGCTGTCCCAACAGAGCTCCATTGAGGTGTCTCAATCTTCCTCTCTCATGCACTCATTCTGTTTGTCCTGGCGCTGCAAGCTGCCCTTTTGTACAGGGCTCCTGCCTGCATTGGTACCTTTTTCTGCCCACAAAGAAATCCACAGCAGTCCTAATAGAGCTCTGTTGAGCTCACTAAGTCCTCCATCTCACTTGCTCGTACTGTTTCTCCCACTGCTGCAGGCTGGCCTTTTGTACTGGGCCCCTGCCTGCATTGATGCCTTTTTCTGCCCACAAAGAAATCCGAAACAGTCCTGACAATGCTTCGGTGAGTTCTTTCACTCCCCCTCCCTCACTCGCTCTCTTGTTCTGTTTCTCCCACTGCTGCAGGCTGCCCTTTTGTACTGGGCTCTTGTGTTGGGGCCTTTGTCTGCCCACAAACAAATCCGCAGCAGTCCCGACAGAGCTCTGTTGAACTCAGTCACTCCCCCCTCTCACTCGGTCGATCTTAATCTGTCCCAAACACTGATTTCCCAGAGTGACCATGCTATTCTCTGGCAGGAGTGCAAAAACATATTTTAGCCAGGATGTGAAAAATGACAGCTGTAGTGTTCCTAAGGAGGTGTGAAAATGCCACTGTTGAAAATGTGTCGTGACAATATTACAAATTTGCGAAGTTACAAGGGTGCATGGAAACAGTTCAAATGTGCGCTTGTAACACAGTCATGTTATGGATTTTCATCACCAAATTTTCAACATAGGGATTTTAGGACCTCTGCACATGAACAGTGCCACTGCCATTTTCTTAATCTGTCCTGAACAGTGATTTCCCACAGCGACCACTCTATTCTGCTCCAGAAGTGCAAAAACACATTTCGGCCAGGATGGTAAAAATGACAGCTGTACTATTCATGAGTAGGTTTGGGAAAATGACAATGTTGAAAATCTGGAGTGAAAATATTATAAATTCACGAAGTTACGAGCATGCATGCCAACTGCACAACGCACACTTGTAACACAGTCATTTTATGGAGTATCGTTACCAAATTTTCAACATAGACATTTTAGGACCTCTACTCATGAACAGTGTCACTGTCATTTTCTTAATATATCCTGAACAATAATTTCCCATGGCGACCGCGCTATTCTGCGCTGGAAGTGCAAAAACACATTTTGGCCAGGATGTGAACAATGACAGCTGTACTGCTCACAAGGAGGTGTGACAAAATGCCAATGTTGAAAATCTGGCATGAAAATATTGCAAATTCGTGAAGTTACAAGCGTGTGCTTCAACAACTTTCATAGCGCCGCGATTGTAAAACAGTCATTTTTGGATTTTTTCCACCAAATTTGCAACATAGACTTTTTGAGAGCCACCTCATGAACACTGGCACTGTCATTTTGTTTATTGGCGCCGAAGGGTGATTCCATGCAGTGACCGCGAAACCACCTTTTGGGGCCGAGTAATGCCATGATAGTTCAAGAATTCATGAGGAGGGGTGCCAAAAAACCCATGTTGAAAATTTGGTGAAAGAATTCCAAAAAATGCTTGAGATATATGCTCTAAAGTTGAAAAAACCCTATTTATTACATTATACAGCTTGCCAGCATTTCCTCAGTTCGCGGTTGGCTTTGAAGAGTGCAGACATGTTCCTGGTCCACCGAAGGTCGTCGCGCCGAGCTCTGGAGGTACGTATGGGGTAAGGGGGGTGTGGGGAGGCAGGGTACACAGTGGGTGGGTGCGGGTTGTGGGAGGGTGACAGGGAGACTACGAGGGGCCGTTTCCTTTTTTTCAGGTAAAAAAAACAAAAAAAGTTGCAGAACCGTTTTTAACTTCACAGGGACATGTGGCACGCTGGGGTGGGCTCCCAGCATGCAACCAGAGTCTTGCTTTTGGGGGCAGCTGTAGCTGATGGGGGATTGGGCACCCCTGTTGGCAAACAACAAAAGAGGCATGTAGCATTCTGGGGTGGGCTCCCAGCATGCCATCGGAGTCTTGCTTTGGGGGGCAGCTGTAGCCAATGGGGGATTGGGCACCCCTGTCAGCAAACAACAAAGGACAGGAATTCCTTTCTGCCGACAGGGATTGTGCACCCTGTCGACAAACAACAAAAGGGGATTCCTTTCTGCCGACATGGATTGGCACCCCATCGGCAGACAATAAAACTGGGGGGGGGTTACATTATGCCAGCAGGGAGTGGGCTCCCCGTCAGCAAATAAACATGGTGGGGGGGTAAATATTGTTTGGGAATGTGGCGGCAAGCTGCTGTCATGTTCACAAACAATATCAGGGATCCTACATCCTGCCCTGCAATGACGGGACACTCCCTCATTGCAGCAGATGGCTGACGCTGCAATGACAAGGTGGCCCCCGATTACAGCGGCTGATTTTTTAGAAGGTTGTGGCACACTGGCTGAACTACTGTCAGCAGCAGCGTGCCACAGCATTGGGGGATGGGGGACAAGCCTTTGCAGGCTGTGGGGGCATTGGGCACAACAGTGCTGTACCTCCACAACCTGCTTGTGGAGAAACCTGCCACAACATGTTTCTTGCACATGCGTGCAATCAACATAAAAAGGAAAACAGCTGGTGTGAAGTCATCCAATACCCAGGCAATGAGTCAGGATACAGCTGGGCAGGTGTTCTCTCTGGATCTGAAGTCATCTGGTGGACCACGTTGATGGATTCTGGAAAGCCAGTACACTGTAAAACTGATGAATGTGGGGCACCTGGTTCCTGGAATACCAGCATGTTGAAACAACATAGGTATGGTAACTGCTGGATGGCAGCACTGGCTACCACTGCTCTGCTTTCCACTTGGTAGGCATGGGTACATTCACAGGGAGGTCTTTGCATTGTAGCCAATAGCACAACGGGTCAGGTACTGGAATTATTACCCTGGGCGTTCATAATCCACACTGTGAAAGGTTTCATGTTCCTCTCCATCCACAATTCAAACAGTGTCAATAAACAGTGTCCTGCCTCTTTTCCACTGGCTGTATTTTTCTTGAAACATTCTGTTCTTGACATACTTGTTTGCACCAGGATGCACATGTTTCATTGCCTCTTCCCAAATCCAGGATTTCCTGCTTTTCTCAATCTCCTTACAGACTCTCTGAGGAAAGGTAGGAAATGATTCTTCATGGATTTCATCTGCTTTCCTATGAACCAGTCTTTCCTCTTTACTAGCTTTGGTCAACCTGTGACCTCTAGCATGGCTTGGGGGTGGCCAGTCCAGGTTCTGCCAGCTACGCATACTCAATGCGACATAGAATGGATCTCTAACTCTTCCTGGTGGGGACAGAGCTGCAGAGTCACCACTCTCTTCCACGCATTTCTCTAAGCCAGGAACTGGAGGCTGTGAACCCACGCCTTCTTCTTCAGGCCACATACAGTAGGTTCTCCCTCTTCTTCTTCTTCTTCACTGAGAATCTGTGCCCAGGAGTGAGCAGTTGTCCTCACTCCTAAGACTGTCCATTCATTGCTGGGCGCAGAGGTCAAAACCTCCCATTCAGAGGCCTCCCTTGTCTTGTCTTCATCTATAATACTTAGGCTATGCCCCTCTCTCCAAGGATCTATTGATGCTCTTCCTGAAATGTCTCTCTGCGACTCAGACTCTGAAACATAAGCACATTGTTCTGTCTGTAAATATGCACCCTCTTGCTTCGTGCCACACTCTGAGGGGCCTTCTCCAACAGAATCCGCCTGGTACTGTGTGCTGCCAACTGCAGATTCTTGAACTTTTGTCCATGTGGGAGCCAAGTGAATCTTGGGCATTTAAAAAAAAACATATTTCTCTAGGCACCCAGAACAGTGAGGTACCATGAAGACATCCCTTCCAGCATTTAAGCACATCACACATACTCACACTGGATATCCATGAATCACCACATGAGGAGGCAGTCATCCCCTGTAGTAACATTTCTCAATGTCCTTTAGCTTGTTAACTTCTACTGCTATCACAGCCCGGGCATAATCTGGGTAGCAGACTGCTCCTGAAGGCATAACTGCAGAGAAAAACAAACAACGCTCACTGTTATTGCAAGTCCCACATCACTGAAACGTTTTACTTTTCAAAATTGCTCCTCTGCTGCTGTGTCTACATAGTACCCCACCCTTTAATGGCGGCGGCAGCACTCCTACGCATCAACATTCTGTAAATGGGTCAAGCCACTGTGCATCCGATTTACACAATCTACTGATAAATTTGCTCAAACTGCACAAACTTGCACTGTTCTTTTTCCCAGCACATTTGTATGATTTACCACTGACTTTTTACTTGCTAAAGACACTGCTCTAGCTTACAGTCCCTTAAAGCCTCAGTATTTGATCACAGGATTGCCTGTATTTCTTGCTGCACATCTCATACAACTCACAGTCTCTCACATGGCTTTGAAAATTATACTGACGCTGAACCTATCAGTATGCTCACAGTCTGTTGCTCAGAATTCTTGCTTTTAGCTGGTAAAACTTAACACAGTCCTTCTTTGCAAAGTGATTACACTGCTACACATAGATTCAGCTGGCTTTTGGTGAAATCACATAATTTGAGCTATTTCATTTGGATGGTACTCACTGTTATCAGTAGCTGTTTGCTGCGATGGAAAAAAAATGGCCTGCAGCCAGTCTTGGAGGCCTCTGAAAGGAAATGGGTTGGCAGTCCTGCTGATTGTCTCTCTGAACACCACACTCACAGTCCAGTCAATCGAGATGTGGGTTGAGCCCGAATTTAAACCGAAAAAGTCTATTTTAACTTTTTACAGTGCTTTCAATCACTGCGATGCTCCTCCTAACAAGCCAATTCACACACTCCACTCACTCTCCCTCTTGAATGCTGTGCAGTCGCTCTAGAGCTGGCTTGGGAGTGGGACTGATTGCATTCTCACCAATCACTCAACACCATGCGAATGAGCCTCTTTCCTGTCGAATGCTCTTCTCCTCACGGCGATCGTCGAGCAGGCAAAATTTAAACTGCAAACCACGCTTATTTTTTTCCAACTGACTCCACTGCGGGAGCCCATTTTAACCATTTTTCATGGCCATTAAGCACAACAAGTCTCTCAGTCCACACAGAAAGCATTTCCAACATCTAGGGCACAACTTTCCTTTTGCTACCCACAGTTTTCCATACTTTTTTCAGTCAGAACAATACTTTTAAAAGCTGACAAAGGCTGTAATTTGATGCAGGACAAGGGCATACACACTGGGGCTTTACTGCTCCTTGGTAAATAGTTGGCAATATCACAACAGCACATAGACAGCAGCACACAGTGGCACATTTAGTTTACATTGCTTCAGCTTTTTGGGCTACCCACTGCCAGATAGCCAAAATGCTAGCCATCACCTGAGCAACCTTTCTTGTTCCTTCTCCCAAATTTCAACAGAATCCCAGCGGTAGCCTCCAAGATGTAACCCCCAGTCAGCACTAAACTGAGAGGGCTACTGCCCCTGCCTGTGTAGTTAGCGAACAGGTTGATGGGCCTGGGTCTTATGACGCAGTGCCTCCACTTTTATAATTTGAAACTTAGGGAGAAAGGGGTCACTCGGCATGCTGGCTAGGTTTGACTACTCTGCACGGGGGCCCCCAAATAACTCCAGACATAGGAAGCAATCATTGTAATGTCCAATAGCAGAAGTTGGGATTCTAAGGTGTGGCTTTTTTTTCACATCCAACAGAACAACAAAGCATAGATGGACCCCCAAGGGGCTACACTCCTGGTAATGCAGATTTATGGAGATCAGAACACATCCTCTTTACACTGAAGCCCTCAGATTTTGAAACACTCTGGGCACTCTGCCCTAACTCAACTCTTTTTCGGTTTCCCTGACTCAGCTTCCTAGCCAGCCCTCTGGACTACCTTCCTTCCATGGCTCGGCTCCCTGCCAGCCAATTGACACTTTCCATGTAGCATGGAACATTTCTTGATGGCTCCTTAAACCACCTCTGAGCACTTCTGGCTCCATCAGGGAATCTTCTTCATCAATCCCACATCTGGGTACTTTCCTCAGGCACTGGCCAAGTACCTGAGAGAAAGCAACAGGTGTCCCAAAGCAAACCCATAGAGGTGGATTTGGTTACTACTGATGGGGGGTCTCCCACCTCTCACTCCCATAATTCATACCCGCCATTTCTCTGGACTTTAACACCTCATCCTCTGAAAACATTTTACTGTGTAGATTTTCTTTAAATGTATGTCACATTTAATCTGCTGTTCTTCCATCCCACGTGTGCTGAACTTGAAACATACTTAAATAGTGGCTGTGTCCATTGCTCTAGACTCCCACAGAGTTAAGCAGTCCAATTCCCACAACATTCAAACTGTACTTGGCTGTCTTTTCCTGACCCCACAGTAACAGTCACTTAATTTCATCTTGTCTCAGGTGAAAACACATTGGCCCTTTATCAGAGCAGACTCACCCCCTGGTTGCAGGTGCCCCACAGGTTTTTTCTTCTTCAAAGAAATCCCAGTCAAAAAACTTCTGGTGCCTCAGCATGAACCTAAAATTAGACAGCTTCTTCTTCCCTAGCCGGACCAGGGGATTGCCCCTTGAAGTAGGCTGAATTCTTCCCCCCATCCCCGCAGGGATGAGGTCCTGAACCACTGGAAGCAGTCTCTACCACTTCACTTGGCTCTTCTTGTGTTCCTCTTCAGGTGAGAACACACACCTCTAATGAAAAAATAGCTCTTTGTCAGAGCTGAGGGCTATGAGGGCCTGCAGCTGCAGCACACCTCCTCCCTCTTCAACACTCTACTACAGACTACTACTGAATTGACTTCAAATTCCCCAACATTCTATCCTAACTTCCCTAGCTGCAACATTCCAGTGTGGCTTATGCAGCTGCAACAGTTCTAAATGATGTCATAGCTCCAGCTCAGCAGAGACTGAAAACAGAGCAAGACTTGGTGAAATCCATTTAACTGGAGTTTCATTAGCTGCCTGCTCCTGCCTGCCACTAGGTCTTACTGGGATTCCAGTAACCCCGGGTAACAGGGGGGCTTACAAGTACACTTGGTAGAAAACTGGGGTGTTCAATTACTTGAACCTTAGTGAATCCAATAATTTTATTGAGTTCACTAAATAATCCCAAACTGGTGAAGATATAATTGGTACTAGATTAGGTCCAATAATGAACCAGATCTTGTCTGGTTGGGATAGCTATTGCTTTGAACAGATATTTCTTGTTTTTAAAACCAATTCAAACAGTAAACCTGTCTGAAGTGGCACTCTGAAACGGAAAAGTTATATTAAAAAAAAACGAGATAACAATTACTGTTCATCCCAATAAATCATCAGGTTCCAAATACGGGATGTAATTCAAATCTTTGAAGAGATTTTCCCAGAATTTCCAGGAGTTCCAAGCGATGCTAGTTCAGGATGTTCCAAATTAACGGAAGGTGCCCTCTATCAATTAAAAGCCAGAGAGAGTGAAGGAAAAACGCCCGGTCAAAAATTCTGTCCTAGATTAATCTTAACTGAATCCCAACAAGTAAAGCTTTTGCTTCATGGATATTACTGAGCAAGTATGCACATGGAGTTTCATGTTTGAATTTCATCTGGTTAATGTTGGATTAGCTCTCCAGCAGATATGCCCAACAGTGCATGGAAGTAATCCTAGTTGGCGATAGATATCTTTCTCCCAAGGTAACAATACAAATACAAAAACAGGAAATTCTGATAGATAATGCCCCAGGAGTTCTGAAAATCCAGGGCAACCCTAGAGCTGCCTGCAAAAGCCAAATGCCTTAGCTATTTAACTATATGCTCAAATGCAAATACAGTGTCCCTGGAGAAAACAGAAAAAAATGACCAAATACCCTGCTAGTTGCCCAAAGTGTAAACTCCTAAATTACTTCCAATAGCCTTTGTATGAAGTCTGAACTATCCATTGCTTAACCTGACACAAAATGGCTGCCCAGAAGATAATGAGTTAAGACCACTGAGTGAACTCGGCCATGAAGATGGCTCCAAGTAACAGCTCTTCTATCAATTAAAAACAAAAGGGAAGGGAAAAAAACTTACTGGCTCCAAAGTGGTGACCAGAGTAATGGCTTTGCCACTTGAAAGGCTTTTCCAAGCTAGAAAATCAGCTGCAGATTCTGAATGTGTTGGGTGAAAGATTTTGCAGAACACAAGGAGTAATCAACCGTGGCTTTTCAAACTTCCAACCAAAAAGAAGTGTCCACCACAGGAAGGAAAGCTGCTGTATAACTGAGCACAACAGTACCTAGCTATCTGCACTGTACCCGAGAACTCCAGAGAGCTTACACACCCCAAAAGTCAACAATAAGGCAAGTGCCCGACTAGTACGCCAACAAAACACCAACTGCAAATTACCTGCTTTTAGGCTGTTCACTCACATGGAGATGACCTTGTGCAGGGGAACTGTCCCTCATTAGGCTGTTGGGCTGAGCAGCTTGGGCTAAATTAGAACATTGATTTTAGGCAGATAGATGGCCAGAAGTTTTAAAGGGGAAGGGAGGCCTTGCTAATACCTAAAAGAATAAAAATACAAGGGTGTAAAATCATGTATAAAAGCACTTGAGGTAATCTTTCAAAATGGTAATATAACTATGACCTCAATTAGAACTCCATAACTATTAAAATATATAAATTGTACTATAGTACTAGATATATGGGAAAGAGAGAAAGGTGGCAAACAGAGTATTACAGTACAAAAGTAAATATTTTTAAAACACACCCCTTTTGAATGTTTGTCCGAGGAGACTGAAGTGTAAAATCTTCTGTGTGAGGGGACAGTCTGGCGTATGGAGTGGGAGCATAAAACTCCACATTTGTGTCTCACTTAGAAGCCTTCCGAATGACTTCCTGTTGCCCCAGGGTCTTCTATACCTTTGATAGTTCTGCCACCACAAACTGTTCACCTGGGGAAACAAAAAGAAGTGAGAGGAAGACAGACTGCACCAGAGAGTGCACACAGTAAGCTATTTTGGAAAGGCTGCATGCTTAGGCAGTAAGTGGCATACCTGTTGCAAAACTAAAATTTAGGGTGCAGCCCTGCTACCTGCAGCTTCTTCACAATCGCCGGCGCATGTAGCGAAACACTGACTTATTCAAAGCACAGCAAGCTCCTCCTCTTTCCCAGCAGTGTGCAGAGTTCTGTGAGATTAGAGGACTTAGGCCTATGCCCACTATCCCTGAGAAGAACAAAGGAGAACATGGGAGTGGGTCCCAGGGTGGTAGCTTGGGTAAGAAACTGTCTTGACAACAGGATGCGGAGGGTAATAGTAAACACCATTCACTCCAAAGAAAGGGTGGTTACTAGTGGGGTACTGCAGGGTTCAGTACTGGAATTGGTTCTCTTTAATGTCGTTATAGGTGACATTGCAGAGGGACTGGAAGGAAAAATACACCTCTTTGCAGACAACACAAAGATCTGCAGGAGGGTAGATACACAAGGAGGGGTGGAAAGGATGAGAAGAGACTTGGCAAGGTTGGAGGAAAGGTCAAAAGTATGGCAGCTTAGATTCGATGCAAAGAAGTGCAAAGTAATGCACCTGGAAAACAAAAACACAAGGAAGGAGTACACAATGCGGGGGGGGGGACTAACAACAAAAATGGAAATGAACCGGGGGTAGTCATATCAGATGACCTAAAGGTAGGCAAGCAATGTGAGAAGGCAGTATGGAGGGCTGGGGTGAAACTGGGATGCATATATCCAGTACCGCCCTGTCAAATCCCTTGACGTGAGTAAACTACTCCATGATCTGTCTCGGTCAAACTGGTCTCCTGTCTTCTCTTTCATCTCAGTCAACATTGCCCTCGCTCACTTCACATCCATCTTCTTAAAAGTCTGGGATCCCCATGCCCTGCTTAAAACTAAACGAGTAAAATGCAACCACCATTCCTGGATCACCCCTGATATTTTGACCATGTGCAGAGACTTCGATCTCTCTCTTGGTGCCAGTTTAAATCCTCAGGTAACCAGGCCTCCCTACAAGCCTTTTGTGCCCTCCACAATAGTTGCATTAACAGTATCTACTGTGCCAAATCTGATTTCTTTAAGGCATGCTTGCACCTCTCAAATAGTACCCCTTCCTCCTTCTGACAGGATCTCCACTCACTTCTGCACCCCCCCATGCTGAATCCCCTCCTCCCTCTATTCTCATGTCAGATTCTCTAATCTCTGACCCCTCCCTTGTTGTCCTCCTCCCTTTCACTCAAATCCCTTGCTCAGAGATGCTCCTCACACTGTTACATCTTTATTGCTAAATATTGGTTTGGAACCCTTCCACCCTGTCTCACCTCTCTTCTTAATCCAGCTAACCCCTCACCCAACAACTCGTGGTCGAACTGCGCCAGCACCTTTTCCCTCTCATGTCTACGCACATCAGCTGGCAAACTTTCTTTCTCCTATTGACTTCCTTTCCTCTGGAAAAGTGTTCCCCTCCAAATACATCTTTATCCCTCATTCCCTGCCCTCAAGCGCCTACTCAAACCAACACCTACTACTTCCTGTATCTGCTCCCTTTCCTAGTACTCACCTCTGCTTCTTTATCCCCCTCTCGACTTGCTGCAATTCATTGTATATAATCAATGTAAATATTGTATTGTATATACAAGATGTATCTTCAATGTATAAAGCACTGTAAAATTACTATTTTTTGTAACAACTTTGCTATCAGTGTTGTATTATCAATTGCTGTATTTTATTCTGTAACCAGAGTCAATGCACACCTAAATATTATAATAAAGCTCTTCGTTAAAGACCAAGATTGGTTGACACATTAGAAGCTGTGTTAGAGTTTCTCCTGGCCTGCACACTGTTGTGGTGATGAAATAAAACTTTGGAAACTGGTTAAGTACTGGACTTATGCCTTTTTTATTATAATGTGTAGGTGTGTCATGACTCTGGTTACACAGTAATTGTTTTGTGTTATTGAGCACCCAACCCTTGCAGCTGTTTTACTTCCTTGCTGTATTTTATTCCCCTGTACCCCCTCACCCAGGTCATACCTGGAAATGAGCTTCTGCTCATTGTGCCTTTCCTGGTAACCAACTTTTAAATAAATGAATGAACATAAAATAGGGAGAGGCATCACCAGTAGAAAACAGGAAATTGTTATCTCACTGTACAGACAGTTGGTGAGACCCCATCTGGAATACTGTGTGCAGTTCTGGAGACCCCATCTCCAGAAAGACATAGAATGGAGCCAGTCCAGAGGAGGGCAACTAAAATAGTGCAGGGTCTGCACCAGAAGCCATGTGGAGAGACTAAAGGAGCTTAATATGTATACCATCGAGGAAAGGAGGGAGAGGGGGGACATGATGAAACTTTCAAGTACCTCAAGGGAATCAACAAAGTCCAAGAGGGTAGCATATTCAGAAAAAGAGATGTGCAAGAACAAGGGGCATAATTTGAAGATAGAGGAGGGATGGCTCAGGGACAACGTGAGGAAGTATTTTTTCATGGAGAGGGTAGTGGACGCATGGAAGAGCCTCCTTGAGGAGGTCATGGGGTCAAAAACAGTGGGGGAATTCAAGAATGCATGGAACAGATAAAAGGCAGGTCTAGTGGTGGGTAGAAGGAAGTAGGATCAAATATAATATGGGAGGACACAGGCATCAGTTGCAGGACACCATACCCAGAACGGAACTTAGAAAGCATGCGTTCATATTACAGGTTATAAGAGTACGGAACAAACTTCCTGCTGCTCTAGTCAATGCTCCTAACTTGGTAAGCTTTAAACTTCATTTGCATAAATACATCCAAGAAGGTAACTTAGGTTACCAAAACTGTGAAGTGAGGACAGGATTTATGGGCCTCAGCTTTCTATTGTTCTAAACACCATAGTACTAACCATAAAAAACCCTTCCCATGAACCTTTTCTTTGATGCACAAAAGTGGTTGTAGCAATCTGCGGGAGTTTGGCACCAGGACCCCTTCCATATGGGAATCAGGTGCAGAGTTGCTGGTGCACTAACATTCAGTGCAAGCTTCTGTTTACCATAGCTTGTGTTGATCTACAGACCCATTAGGAAATCAAGCCCATAGTTCATTTACTTCAGTGTATAATTGTGACCTTTACTGCATATGTTGCATCTTGTGGTGATATGTGATATTTTCTTGAATAACTAATAAAATTGTGTTAAAAAAAAGTCAACAGACACAGCCAAACTTCATTCAGTATATAATTTTACTTTCAATTATATTGACGTTCCTCGAAACATATGTCAGGTAAAAAAAATTGATTATTTTCTTTCTATGATAGACATGCATTCATTAATTTCCACAACCTCTGATGAAGTGTCCTCTGACATGAAATGTTAAGGGCTGTTAGTTATTTCAGTTTGTTGTACTACCATGGCTTGTATGACTCACATGAGTGGTTTTTCACTTCACTTCAATGAAATAAGCACATTTTAACCTCATGTGTCTGAAGGAACCTTCCAGTACCCCATTCCACCCATGTGTGAAAATAAGTAGAAGCAAGACACCACTGAAAGTGAGATGTTACATCTCAGCTGCATTATTCTGGGTAAACAACTTGTTAATAAACTATAAAAATCCAGCATGCTTTTGTGTAATAAAAAGAGCATTCCTTTTAATGTGGCTTGGATAAAGTTTTCACTGTTATTCTCAGCTGCTTTTTAATACATCTGATGTGCCATATGGACAGGGAGCAGAGTCTTCTGCATGCCTGCTCATTCTAGTCCTAAGACAGGTGATGTTAAACAATGGGTATTCAAAAACAACAGGGAATATAAATGTGAGCATGGACAAAGCCATATTAAAAGGAGTGCTCATTTTATTATTTCAAATGTAAACAATTGCCAAAGCAAAGTATAAATGGAGAAAAGGGACATCATAAAAGACAGGAGAAGAAAAGGGGCAATCTAAATTTGAATGAAAACATAAAGGTCACAGTTTTCACAGCCAACTTGCACTGATGCTTAAATTTTTTTTACAATGGTGCTATCAAAGTGTCTGATTAGATGTAATACAATTTAATGCGCCTCACTAAGGCACTGCTACCCTAAAAGGGCCTGCAAATCATTTGAAACTGTTTTTTTTTTCTTTCTGTTTGCTTTACACCAGTTCAAACTGTAGTCTTTATTTCCCATATTATAGTCTGATGTGTGGGCAAACTTTGATACCACATTGAGAGATCTCCCAATAATCCAAGGTCCTACTCAGTTTGGTACACTACCCTGCTGTACTGAGCAGGAGTAAGACTGCATTTTCTCTGCTTCTACTTCCAAAAAAAAGTTTCATTTTGGCCTTAAATTTATACACTTCAGCTCACAAGGTACCAGTGGTAGCCAACTTGTTAGATGGAGAGGGTCACATGTTCTCTAATTAATAAATGGTCCAGAATGTAACCTGCTCAGACCTGAGCACTTTCAATAGTAGCATAATGCTATTTTATTTAATTTTGCATGAGGATGCTCACACTGATAATACATTGTATAAGAAAAGTGAGGAATCCAGCACTATGCATGAAGAAACATCATCAGCACAGTACATATGATTCTCTATTTTTAATGGAGCAGTGTTAGAATACTGTATTCATTTTACTTCTGTGTCCCTAGAAGTTTCTCATCTATTTCTACCACTGGATGTCATCAGTACTACAGTGTCCACTTACTAAACACTCCTGATATATATTTATTTATTAATTTTTGGGTATGTTTGCTATGACTTTTAACTTCAAAGTTCTAAATGCGGAGCTTTCATATATCATGTTGGTTGCATTATATCAAAAAAGATTGGTAATAACCAATGACTTTAGCTTTAGAGTACCAAATGTGGCAAAGTGCATCAGTATGTCTGAAATGTACTCTTTAGCCCTGTTTAAACCATAGCAGTGATGTGAAATCTTCACTGTTCCTCGTCCACTGTGCTATCTGTCCATCAGTGCATCTGAGTTTACACAGCCCCCTATGCTCCATTGCAAGTCGCAGCAGATGGCTACTGTTCCCTAAATGGGGGTGTGGATGGGAAAATGAGCAGCGCCATGACTCGAGCACAGCAATCCATTTATATGCTGGGCAGATGCATTCAATTCGCATGGGATACCCCCTCCAGCACTGCAGCAAAAAAAGGAATTGAAGGCATCCTGATGCAGTATGGTGAGTGTTCACATGGAGAGATTTGCAGCACATTAATCTCTGTGCATGGGATAATACGCTGCAAATCAGGTACTGTAAACAGGGCTTTTGGATGTCAAACTATTCAAAATACATCAATAGGAGTCAAACATACTCTGTGAATGCCCAACTCATCCAGGTAGAGTGCTCCCTTGATTATTTGCCCCTGAATTATCCACCACCCATGCTGTCAGACAGCTATTTCCCCTGTAACAATCATCTTCCATGTTAATTCCCTCAGTTATCCACAAGTCTCAGTATCCATCATCTTCCACAATAAACCCTGGCACATTATAATTTTCATCACTGTTAATTACACAGCATTAACTGCCAGGTCAGGTGTGACTAGCCTATTGGTCCTTTAGCACTTGACATCCTGTGTTGAGGCAGCCTATCAGAAAACTTCATGTTGCCACAGAGGTTGAAACAGGTGGTGAAAGCAAAATGAAAATTACCCCATTCACCTAAATTGAGCACTAGATATGCCTTTCTGTTAGTGTCAGGGCAGATTTTTTTCCAGTGCACAGACATTAATTCTGAATGGATTTAGATTCAGATATCTGAGGGTTTGAGATGGTACTACAGATTATTAATATATATGGGCTTCTGAGGGAGTTGTTCACAGTGATCCTTAACTTAAAAATCCACTATCTAGATGTTCATATGCAGTGACTGCAATAATAACTTCACTTAGATTTCTGGAAACAGACTGTAAAAACATTTTACTGTATTTGAATATTTATCTTAAAATAAGCAAAATAACTGCAACCCTAAACGAAAGTTAATTTTTATGACAGAGTACTGTATCTTGTAGTAAAATTATATAGGAGAGATTTCATGTTTTAATAGGTAATTTTACAGATTGTTTACCTGCAGCACAAATTATAACAGACATTTTACCACAGATAACCAGAATGGTTTCCACTAGCCTTGATTGTCCACCGCCTACTCAGTTATCTGCCACTTTTTTTCTTTGACCAAGGTGGGCAAATAATTGAGAAAGCACTGTACAGCAAAATACATCAAATGCATTCTGGGGATGTCAAATGCATCAAAGTACATCAATAAGTTTTGTGTGCACTCTGTGGATGTCAAATACATCAAGTACTGTACATCAGTAAGTGTTAATTACATTCAGAGGATGTCACATGAATCACGATCCTCCATCAGACAGACTTGTAATAACATACAAAATTCAATGCAATGCTATTATCAATAGTTTCCAGATACAGTATTGTAAAGTCATTTATTCTAATGATGGAGCTAGTTTTACAGTAGAAACAAGTGGATAGTGGAATGGATAGTGGATCATCCAATCCTATTGGTAACATCCCCTGGCCAACGTCCTCATGGTGCTTTCATCCACTTTTTCCTATCTGTAAAAAGAGAAACTACATTTTAAATATTATTGTTAGGCGGCCCAGTGGCACTGAGGGTTGAGGCGCTGGATGCCTTACCTCATGTTGTGCCAGCGTCAGCGACAAAGGTTCGAGAATGACCTCTGGCCATCAGGGTGCTGACATGCGGGGGTGAGACGAGCAGAACTGAGTGAGCCATCAGTCTGCTCTCCTCTCCTCTCCTGGGGGGGTGGTGGGGTTGAGTTGTTGCCCCTCATGTGGTCCTGTTTCCACCAGGTGGAGGTCCGTGGGGTAATATAGGCAGGTGGGGGTGGCAGTATGGGTGGGGGAAGGGGCTGAGCTGGCTTCCGGTCTGCATGTGCATATCCCTGTGCATGTATAGCTGTGTGGCGGGGCCCTGGGGGTGGAATATGAGGAGAAAACCAGAAAAAGACCATAAAAACCTATATGGAAAAAAATAAATATTATTGTTTGGAAATTAAGGTATACAACAGCTTGAAATTATGTCATTCAACTTTATAAAAGTCATACATGTAGCTAATTACTTTGTTAGTTATGTGAAAGCATTTGTCTTTCTGAGAAAATGCTTTCAAATGTCGTACTCTGAAAACAGCAAGAAAAGTTTGTGTGATGCAGCAGACATGCACTTACAGCAACTCACAGAAAGATAGCTTTGGTTCAGTTCATTTTATTTTCTGAACAGCTATGAGCTCAGGAGATCTGAATATGGTAAGTAAGGGGTGCCCAGACTATGTTTCCAGTTGAAATGAATACCGAAGTTTCAGAAGGGAGACTGAAATGTCAGGGGTGAGGGAGTGCACTATATGAAGCTTACTTAGGAAACCAGATCAGACTTGACCATCTGGTGTGCTCATAAGAAAACTTCTAAGCAATAGGTTTCACAACTCATTCAGTGAGCTGCCTTCATATAGATCTGACTGGAGTACAGTTATAGAGGTTTGAAAACTTTAAAGAGAGACATATTCAACAAAAACAAGAAGCTGAATACCCTCCAACAAGCCACACTTCACAACAATAGTAAAGAAGACATTAGACAATGGGGTCTCAAAATCTGTTAAACTGATTGGCCAGATGGGGTCTTTATCCATAGGTAAATCCTAACATAACCCACGGGTGAAGTTTCAGCCATTTCAGCTGATCGCTGCACAACTCAAAAAATCACTACCTCCGCTTTAGCAGCAGTGTCCCCTAAGTCCCTACAGTCTCTATGCAAGCAATAATACCCAACAGGGTGGGTGGTATTGGGCAATACCAGATCACCCAGGGGTGTAATGAGGCCTGACCCCACAGGCGGAGGGCCTTATAGCCCCTGGAAGGTCCGGTATTGCCCATATCGCCCACCCTGTAGGGTATTATTGCACTTAGAAAATTGGCACTGCATTTTATATGCTTGAAATAAACATGTTTGCATAACAAGACTTTCAATATCTTAAATATTTTATTTGTAGTGTTAAAAAATTAGTTCTTCTGCCTGCTTTTTTAAAATTTTTTAACTAAGGAGTTTTGCTTTTATTGTTGGTTGTCATGACTACCCCCAACCCGCCCGCTACTGGCATACGGAGCTTGCGTTTGAAATTTCTTTGGGGTCTTTTTATTTTCCTAACATTTGCAGACTGTTTCTTTGACTTTTTTTTCTTGTTTACTGTAGCGGTGGAGCCGTTACCTTGGGGAGATCAGACGTAACGTCGGGTGCGCGTAAAGGTGGAAGTATAATAGAAAGGGAAATTGTTTTTAATTTTCCAAAATACAGGCAAGGTTTGCCTTGTTTATTTCATTTGTTTGGGTGCTGAATGCAAGCAGGGATCAGCAGCAGCAGTGACCACGGGGAACTTCAACACCGCACATAGCGGGACTTTCTGCATTGACCGGACCATGGAGCAGTAAGACCGGACTTAAAATGAACAGAGTTCACCGTGGAGCGGCGCGGTCATGAGTTCACTGAGAGGGAAAAAGAAGCAGAACATCGGGAGCTCTCTGGGTTTCATGTATTCTGAGGCGTACGTTTCTATTTAAAACTTAATGGATGGACAGTTGAATACTGTGGGAGAAAGCTGAGAGGGTGGGCGGCTGTAGGATGTTTCCATTTAGTTAACTTGATTTTGTGGCAGGAACCTTACAGCTGTTAGCTGTTGCCAGGTAACTCTTGGAGGGGGTGAGTGGATCATGGAAATTGTGCCCATTGCTCCCTAAATGAGTGCTTATTGTTGCGGGGGGAAGAAACAAAAAGAGAAAACAATGGCAAATACATTTCTTAGGGTGTTGAGTGTGGCAGACATGATGGGTCTTGCTAGATGAGAAAAAAAATGGTGTCAGTTTGAATTTGTGTGCTCAGTGCTTCAGCCAATGAAGAAGCAGGCTGGGCACTAGGATACTTGCCAGGGTATAAGACAGGTATGTGCTGGGGCTTTTTATTTGGTGGGCATCTATTGAAAGTTAATGTACCCCTGTGGAGTGGGTACCAGCCAATCAGATGCCTCCAAATAAAAAGCCCATTTTCTAAAGCTCTATAAATTGTAGGTCCTACACACTCACATGCTCCTTCAATATACTTTCAAATGCCTCAGTACCCTCTGTCACAAATATGCACTCTCCCAATCACTGTAATCCCCCTCTCCAAAAATAAGAAAATATCACTGAATGGAAACCTCGCAACCTTTGTATTGGGCAAAAACCACAGTTGCCTAAACCATTGCAGCTCACGCTTTGTGGATAAATTCTGACCAGCAACAACCAATGAACAGACATGATTCACAAACATAAAAGAAGCATTTTTTTTGTTTACCTCCTGACTTAAACCTACTTTGTCTGAACTACAAAAAGGACAGTCACCTCAGAAGCAGACGCTGAATGTTGCAGGCAGACCCTCAGTGCTCACACTACACTGTTGAATACCATCAGTCAAGCAGCTACTGTTTCTTATTCTCAAGATGTCTACCTAAAAAGAAAAAAAAAGAAACTCAGGCTTTCTCTCTTCAAAAAAACAAACAAAAAACATCACACCATATTAGTGTGTGTGTGTGGGGGGGGAGCTGCATTAGGTACTCAGCAGCACCTCTACTACACACATGCACATACACACACAATGCCTAGCAACACAGGACTTTTTTTCTGGTGCAGCAATACATTCAATAAAAACTATTAAAAATAAGAAAACAGTGTTTTTCTTTATTTTTTGTCACAAAAAAGTACATTGTATAATCACAATAAACCATTCCAGGGTGTGGGTTAAGTTGAGATTTACCCACTTCTGGTGTGGTTTGATCACTCAGCCTGCAGCCTCGTGACTGAACCATACCAGGCATGGGTAAATCCCAGCATAACCAACACCCTGGTGTGGTTTATTGCTTAAATAATAACATAGAACAATTAGGTAATGCTGCTGAACATCTTTATTTTGTTAATTTATCCAACCACACACTGACTACTGGAGCATTGACTGTGCTTTCTAAGGGACTCACATTCTGCCCAACAAAACAGGTTGACAAAATGCAGTTTTGTGGGGAGCTAGAAGAGTACTTCCACAGACAGAAATGTAAGGATTTTTTTCACAACAAAGAAGACACATCAAGCATCAGCATTTTACTGGAAAAGAAAAATAAGTCATCTAATTTTACTCCCCCAAGTGGGCAAAGTACTAAACTTGACACTTATATTCAGTGTTTTCATCAGAGAGACAATTGCCAGATACTTAACAAGCAAAAATATATCCCCTATAACCTCACCCCATTAGAAAGGACAGCAATACAATCACTGAAATCTAACAATAACATTGTTGTAAAAAAAAATGTGATAAAGGCTCTGCAGTTGTGATCTTAAACTGGGAGGATTATGTCAATGAAGCTAACAGACAATTAACAGATCACACCTACTATATGGAACTGACTAGTGATCAGATTGCGCAATACACCAGGGAACTATGGGACATAATCAGATAATTTCCTAAGCATGCCCAAATCAAAATAAGTGCTATCATCCATGATGAGCCTAGGCCAGGTATATTCTACATACTGCCCAAGATCCATAAACCTGGGAATCCTGGGAGACCTATCATATCTGGGAAGGGTACACTGACAGAGGGGATCTCTGGTTTTATAGAAACCATTTTAAAACTGCTTGTCATGGAAAGGGACTGCTATATTCCGGACACTACACACTTCTAGCATAAACTTTCTGTTTTTAGAGATTTACCACCTAATACCATATTAGCCATGATGGATGTAAACTCCCTCTACATTAATAGTCCTGATGGCATTTCAGCCTGTCTTAAATACCTGCAAGAGAAAGGACAGCACAACAACATCCACTCAAAATTCATTGTGAGACTTGTTGAATTTATTCTGACCCACAGCAACTTCAGTTCTAATGGTAAACATTTTGTTCAAACTATGGGGACAGCAATGGGCCCAGGATGGCTCCACAGTATGCCAACCTTTTTCATGGTGAATTTGGAGGAGGATTTCTGTAAATAATGTGCACACAAACCACTTGCTTATTTCCATGATATTGATGATTTATTTATAATTGGGACAGAAGGTACCTGTACACACTCAAAGAATTCCATCAGGAACTTAACAACCCCCACCCATCCATTAAACTTTCCCTGGAGTACTCTGACACCAGTTTTAATTTCCTGGACACCACAGTTACCATCAAAGATGGAACCTTGCATACCTGTATTTACAGGAAACCGACAGACAGACAAACGTACTTACTGTACATAAAAACAGCAATCACCCTAGGCATACAAACAAATCTGTAATGTACAGTCAAGCGCTTCGATACCACCATATCTATTTGAGTGAGGAGGGCAAAGAAAAATAGCTGAAGACACTGAAAAAAACAGTTATTGGGCAGGGGCATTCCTCTAGAGAAATGAACAGAGCTGTGAAATGTGCTATGCATATACCAAGAGAACTACTACTACAATATAAACAAAAGACCACCACCAACCGGATACCCTTGGTTGTCACATACAACCTTTTTATCGAGTCCCTAAGTAAAATCATTAAGGATCTCCAACCTATATACAGTGAGGATGAGATCTTAAAATGTATCTTCCAAGAACTATCTCTGCTGTATTTCAAACAGCCATGTATCCAACCTGATTGTCAGGAGCAAACTTATACCTGTACAAAACAATAGAAAACAAGGTGGCATGAGATCCTGCATAAGACATGTGAGCACAGTTTCCCTTCAAACCTTATCAACATCCCCCAAAATCAACAATTCAAGACACAGGGGAATTATGGAATTATACATGGGCATCTCAGAATGTTGTTTACTACATTCAATGCAAGAAATGCCCACAAACAGGTTATGTGGGGGACCAGGCAACCTCTTTGAACCAGAATGAACTCACACAGGCATGATATTACAATGAAAAAAGAATGAAAACTAACGGGAAAACACTACTGTCAGTCTGATCACTTCATCTCTGACCTCTCTGTCCTGGTTCTCAAAGGACATTTTGAAAATACACAACAGAGATGACTGTTTAACATAGAAACATAACAATTGTCAGCAGATAAGGACCGCTAGGCTCATCTAGTCTGCCTATAGGCCCTATACATTGTATGTGGCCACTGACCCTATGTGGTTGAGGTCAAACTTATTTTCTTCTGAATACGGTTGATGATGGTATGAATATGGACATTAGTTTCATGTCCCATTACACTATTTAAAGTGTTCCTGCTTCTTTCTTGTTTCAGGTACAACACATGTGAGATGACCGGGAGGAGCGTAGTGGTGGGCTGCAATGGAGCACAGGAGGTCTGGAGAGCAGGGACTTGCAGCGAAGCTGCAGGGATGTGCTGTATTAACTGATAAGAAGCTAAGTGCCTTGCTTTGTTTGGGGGGGCAGCGTGTGATCTTCGTATTTTTGCTGTGGGGCTAAAGTGGTGCATCAGAGGCCCAGAGCTCAGAGGTGCTCAGCAGAGTGGGGTGGAGAAACACATTTCAGTGCCTGTTCAGGGGGTCTCTTGCTTGTTCATTTTCTGTACAGTGAAAGGGGAGCAGCGGATGCATAGAGAGCTGAAACTTTGAGTGGGAAAGGTCTGTAGTGTTTAGAATAAGTGAAAACACAAGAAAAATAATAAAAAAAGGCTGATTGTTTTTACACTGTAGAGGGATTGGATTAGACACTGTAGGGGGATTGGATTAGGCCCACCGACCCTCCCCATCCCTCCTCCCCAGCTAGTCCACCTTTATAGGTGGGCACATAGAAAGAAGTGCTCTGCTTCCTGTATCTAGGCGGGGCAAGAAAGACTACAACCACTCAGAAGGGCTTTCTAGAGGACCCACATAGGGAAACTAGGATACAGGGGGAGGCCAAAGTAATGTGGGTCACTCTGGAGCCAGGGAATGGAACAGCAATATGCACAGGGGTGATCTACAGACCTCTGGCACAGAGGGAAGAAGTAGACAGGAAACTAGTAGAGAACATATACTACATGGCAGCTAAAGATGAAATCCTGCTGCTGGGGGATTTCAATATGCCAGACATGAATCGGGCCACCCTGATGGCTGTTTCAGCCAGAAGCACAGCCATCCTTGAATCCCTGCAGGGGGTTGCACTTGGGTAGCTGGTGCATGAGTCAACCAGGGACAAGTCAGTTCTGGACCTGATATGGACCAATGGGAACAGAGTTGAAGAAATACAAGTAGAAGGGCAGCAGGGGTCCAGTGACCACCACATGGTGTGGTTCAACATGGAGACATGGACTCAAGCCACACAAGGGCAAGAGTATTAGATTTCAAGAGGGTGGATTTCACTGAAATGGGTAGATATATACAAGCAGTCCTGAGGAAGGGAGAGGTAATAGAGGGGGTTTAAGAACAATGGGAGAAACTGAAGGGAGCCATAGTGGATATAACAAACCAATGCTTTAGGGTAGTGGCCAAAGGGAAAAGAAGAAGGAAACCACTATGGTTCTCCAAAGAGATGGGGGACAAAGTCAGGGCTAAAATGAGTATTCAAGGGGTAAGATGAGTTTCAGGAAATATAAGGAGAGCCAAAGGGAGGAGGACAAGAAGGTGTACCTTGAATGTCTAAGGGAAGCAGGGAAGGCTGTTAGGAGGGCGAAGATGCACACAGAAGAGGGCTTAGCACAGTCTGTAAACAAAGGGGATAAGGCATTTTCTAGGTACATCAGTGAAAGAAGAAAAACTGGGGGGATTGTGAGGCTCGAAGGGGAGAAGGGAGAGCATAAGAAGGGGGATCTGGACAAGGCAGAAATACTGAATAAATACTTCTGCTCAATATTCATTAAGGAGGGGAGGGTCAAGCACTACAGTTGGGTTGCAGAGGCAATGGGGGGAGAGGTGGACACAAGTCCATTCACAGTGGAGAGAGCTCTGGAAGAACTCACAAGGCTGAAGTTGGATAAGGCCATGGGGCCAGATGGCATCCACCTGAGGATATTAAAGGAGCTGTGAAGGGAACTAGCAGTGCCTCTGGTGATCCTGTTCACAGAGACACTCAATACGGGTGTCATTACAGAGGACTGGAGGAGGACACATGTAGTCCCACTGCACAAAAGTGGCAGTAGGGGGGAGGAGGGGGGGAACTACAGTCCAGTCAGCCTCACCTCAGTGGTGGGAAAGATCATGGAGACACTGCTGAAAGAAAGGATAGTGGCACATATGGAATCCAGTGCTACTCAGAATCTGAGGCAACATGGATTCACAGCAGGAAGGTCATGCCAAATGAATCTAATAGATTTTTTTTGATTGGGTGACTAGGGAACTAAATCAGGGAAGGATGGTAGACATCGCCTACCTAGATTTCAGCAAAGCCTCTGACACTGTCCCACATAGAAGGCTGATTAACAAGATGGGTAGTCTGGGCATAGGAGACAAGGTGGTGAACTGGGTTAGGAACTGGTTAACAGACAGGAGACAGAGGGTGGTGATAAATGGGGTACAATCTGAGGAGAGGGGGTAACCAGTGGAGTACCACAGAGATCAGTACTTGAACCAGTCTTGTTCAATGTTTTCATCAGTGACATTGCAGAGGGGCTGGAAGGAAAGGTCTGCCTGTTTGCAGATGACACCAAGACTTGCAACAGGGTGGATACTCCAGAAGGGGTGCAGAAAATAAAGAGGAACATGGAGAAGCTTGAAAGATGGTTGAAGATATGGCTACTGAGATTCAGTGCAAAGAAATACAAAATAATGCACCTAGGTAGAGGGAACCCTGGGGAGAGCTACAGGTTGGGGGGGAGCTGACTGTCACCAAAGAGGAAAGAGACCTAGGGGTTATCATCTCTTATGACCTCAAGGCATCAATGCTGTCAACAAAGGTGGCAGGGAGGGCCAGTGGTATGCTGGGGTGCATAGACAAGGGTATAACTAGCAGGAGGTGGGAGGTGGTGATTCCATTTTATAAAACATTGGTAAGGCCTCACTTGAAGTACTGCATGCAGTTCTGGAGGCCACACCTGTGCAAGGACATAGATAAGGTGGAGACTATCCAGAGAAAGGCAACAAAGATGGTGCAGGGCTTGCACCACAAAACATATGAAGAGAGACTAAGGGACCTCAATATGTACTCACTGGAGGAGAGGCGACAGTGAGGGGACATGATTGAAACTATCAAGTACTTCAAGGGTATAAACAAGGTGCAGGTGGGGAACCTTTTCCAATGTAAAAAATGTACTAGAAAAAGGGGTCACAATATGAAATTGGAAGGGGGTAGATTAAGAGGTAATGTGAGGAAGTTTTTCTACACAGTAAGGGTAGTCAATGTTTGGAATATTCTGTCATAGGAGGTAGTGGGGGCAAGCACAGTGGAGGGGTTTAAGCATGCCTGGGACAGGCACAAGGGAAGCCTGAGAGGGGAAGGAGTGATGAAAAGCTATTGATCACATAGGGTCAATGGCCACATATAATGAATAGGGCCTATGGGCAGCCTGAATGGGCCTAGCAGTCCTTATCTGCTGACAATTTCTATGTTTCTATGTTTCACAGGTTACAAGTTGGGAAGGAAGTAAGAATAAATAAAAGACAAAGGGGAAGACAGTAGAAAGGGGAAGTAGAGTGATCAAGCATGATGTATGGAGTGGTGCAGTGCAGCGGGTGTGGGGCAGCAGTTTTCAGGAGTACATTTTGGGAACTGTGGGGCTGCCCCATATGCAGGCACCTCTCTGGGCTGAGGGCGGAGGTGGCCAGTCTCCAGGCTGAGCTGACAGGCATACTAGGGTCCTTCACCCCCATCCAGGGACCACAATGTTCCCAGCCAGCACCCCAATGGGTTCCTCAGCAGGATGGACTACAGTGGCCCAGGGAGGGGGGCCCAAGGCACATCACCAACCCAGTCCAACTCAGAAACAAGTAAGACATCCTACAGGAAAGGGAGAGTCCCGTAAGGGTACCCAGAGCTGTGACCAAGAAGGATGTGCAGGTCTTCCAGAAGGGAAACCTGGGGGTAGGGGGGATGACAAACCATGGGAGGAGAAACAGGATGGGAGGAAGAAGCAGCCAAAAGGGGGTGGAGGGGAGGAGTTGTGGTGATATGGGATTCTGTCCTGAAAGGGATCAGGTTGGGGGAAGGGAACCACATGGTCAGTATGGGTGGGACCCATACAGACCCTGACAGAGACAGTAGGCTCTGCTAAGGTATGTCAGGGGGGAAAGGAGAAACCTCACATGGTGGTACATGTCAGCACAAATGACCTGGGGGACTGCACAATGGAGTTGGTCAGGGAGAGATTTGAGGAACTGGGGAAGTTGTGTTCTGAAATGGGGGACTCAGTGGCATTCTCAGAGGTGCTACCAGTTCCAAGGGTGAGCAGAAAAAGAAAGGAAAGGATAATGGAGTTCAACTCCTGACTGGGAGGGTGGTGTAGCTCTCATGGGTATAGGTTGGTAGGAGGATGGGGGACTACATGGAACAACAGCAAACTGTACACAAAGGACAGATTACTCCTGAGTAGGGCAGGGAAGGGGATCTTGAAACATAAGATGGAGGAATAAATAGTCTCAAGGGGGTTTCTAAACTAGATGGGGGGAAGCAAGTGTGCAGCTAGTAAGAAGGGCCAGCAGAAAGGGGAGCCGGATGAGCTGATCCCCCATGATAACAGGAGCTGCAATGGAGGTGGGCTGCAGAAGGCTGGGGGGCAGGACATGGGGCCATGGGGTGGAGGGATGGATGGGAATGGGTGGAGGGTGGTCTCCCTGAATGCAAGGAGCCTGGGTAACAAAACAGTTGAGCTCCAGGCTCTCCTAGCTGAAGGGAGGGTGGACATCACAGCCATCACTGAGACTTGGGCCACCCAACACCAGGATTGGGATCTGGCAATCCCAGGATACAAAATTTACAGAAAGGACAGAGGGGTGAGAAGAGTGGGAGGGATGGCAGCCTATGTAAGGGATGGGATTAGATGCACAAGGGACAAGGGGGAGGAAGGGAGTACAGAGGCACTATGGATGCAGCTCCTGGACTCAAAGGGTAGGAAGCTGAGGCTGGGGGTGGTGTACAGACCACCAGTCCAGTCCGAGGAGCAGGATAAGAAGTTAGCAGAACAGATTAGGCGGGTATGTAGGAAGGAGAGTGTAGTGATTGTGTGGGACTTCAATCTGCCATGGGTGGAGTGGAGTACCCCAACCACTTCCAGTGCCAGGGAGCGGGTACTACTGGATGTGTTCCAGGATAGTCTACTGACACAGTTAGTTGACATGCCAACTCAGCTTGGTAAAACACTGGACCTAGTACTATCAAAAGGGGAGACAGTGATGGAATTGTGGGTGGAGGACCCACTAGCTGGGAATGACCATAAAACTGTGTGGTTCACACTCAGGTTGAGTGGGGACACTGTAGGCTCAAAAACAAGGGTGGTGGACTTCAGGTGAGCGGACTTTGGGAGGATGTGGATTATACTGCAAGGGCAACTAGAGGGGATTAGGCCAGAGATGGATGCACAACAAAAGTGGGACATCATTAAACTCGGTCTAATAGAGGCTATGGATGCTTGCACCAGGATGCTGAGCAAGAAGGATAGAGACAAGAAACCATACTGGAGGTGGTGAGGGCAAAGAGAGCTGCATATCGGAGATTCAGGAGGAAGGGGAGTGGGGAGGACAGGGATGTGTATACAAGGTGGTCCAAAGAGGTAACTGATCTAGTGAGGGATGCAAAGGCCTCCAGGGAGCTGAGATTGGCTCAGGGCATTAAGGGAGGGGAGAAGGACTCTTTTAGGTACGTGAGGGGAAAAAAGAAGTGCAGGGACCAAATAGTGTGAATCAAGAGTGGTGGGTGGAAAAGGGAGTTGAACAAGCAGAAGCACTGAATGAATACTTCTGCTCTGTGTTCACACAGGAGAAAGATGATACATTACCTCCATGGGCCGGGAAAGTGAGGTCAGGGGGGAAGAGATGACTGATGAAATAGAGTGCTAGAGGGGGCTGAAGACACTAAGGGTGGACAAGGCACCAGGTCCTGATGGCATTCACCGCAGGGTGCTGAGGGAGATGGCGGAGGTGTTGGCTGGGCCACTGTTGGGCCTGTTCAGCAGCTGCCTGAACATGGGATACACACCCCAGGACTGGATGGCTCATGTTGTGCCTATAGACAAGAGCAGCCCACAGGATGAGCCAGGCAACTACAGGCCAGTCAGTCTCACTTCCATAGTGTGGAAACTTATGTAGGTGCTACTGAAGGAGAGACTGGTGTAATTTCTCAAGGTGAATGGCCTCCAGGATGGGCAGCAGCATAAATTTGTCTCGGGGAAATCTTGACGGACCAATCTAATAGAGTATTATGATTGGATAACAAGGGAGCTGGATAGGGGCCATGCAGTGGATGTCCTGTATTTGGACTTTAGTAAGACCTTTGATTCAGTGTCTCACAGGTGACTGGGGGGAAACTGAAATCCATGGGGTTGGGGGCAAAGATGCTTAACTGGATCGTGAACTGACTGAAGAGGAGACAGAAAAGGGTAGTGGTGGGGGAACTCTCAGCCCCTAGGCCAGTGATAAGTGAAGTGCCCCAGGGCTCTGTGCTTGGTCCGGTGTTGTTTGGGCTATTCATATCAGATATATCACATAGAGTGGCTAGCAGGATCAATCTGTTTGCAGATGATACTAAAATGGGACAGCAGTGGATGATGTAGATGGGTGGAAACAACTGCAGGGGGACCTAACCAAGCTGAAGGAGTGGTTGGTGAAGTGACAACTGGGCTTCAATGCAAAGAACTGCAAGGTTCTGCACTTCAGGACCAAGAACCCAAGGAGGGAATATTGGTTGGGGGGAGATGAGATCGGGGGTCACTGAGGAAGAGAAGGACTTAGGGGTGATGGTAACAGGGAGCATGAACAACTCTGCTCAGTGCAGGAAAGCTGCAGCTAAGGCTAACAGGATGCTGGTGTGTATTGCAAGGGGATTCTCATCCAGGCATAAGGAAGTAATCATGCCCCTGTACAAGTCCTTGTTCAGGAGTCAGTTAAAGTACTGCGTGCAGTACTGGCATCCATATCTGAAGAGTTGATATTAGACTGCTAGATGGGGTACAGCAAAGGGGGACAAAACTGATTGGGGGTATGGAGGGCAAAACCTATGAGGACAGGCTAAGAGATCTGTGTTTGTTCACCCTGGAGGAGTGCAGGGATAGGGGGCATATGATTGAAATGTTCAAGTACCTGAAGGGATCAACAAATCTAGAACAGATGAGTTATTTAACCTGAGGCAGGGAAGGAACATGAGAGGGCATGGGCTAAAATTGGAGGGGGGGGCAGATTTAGGAGAGATATGAGAAGACATTACTTCACAGAAAGAGTGGTGTTGAAATGAAATGTCCTACCAGAGGGGGTGATCTCATGTAAGACTGGGTAGTTCCAAAATGGAATGGGACAGGGCACAGGGGAGTGGCTGGGCAACTGGGTGGGAGGAGGGGCCAGCTGCAATCTAGGGGTGTTAGCTGCACACTTGAGCAGACTTGATAGACCATGAGGCTTGTTTCTGCTGGCATGTTCATATGCATTTGTTTTACATGTTTACAATATGCTTATATATAAAGTGATTCTATCTAATCTATATAAATGTGTATTTATAGGTTTAATTTTAACTGGTGGGTGGTGATTTCATAGGCTTTATATTCATACATGCAGGACTGCTGTTTTTAGAGCTTAGTGTGCACACACACACACACACACACAGTCCCCAACTTGTCTTCAGTAAGACATTTAACATTAGATAATTTATAGACCTTCTACAACTGCATAACATTCCATTCTGTGACATTTGACCTACACACAACTATAATTTCAAGGATGTGTTCTTATCTCTGGTTCTGTTTTCTTATCTAATTACTCCCCTAATCTGTCACATTCATGTGTAAAATGTTGTTTTTTTTTTCTTTCTAGTATTGTTCTGGGAATTTAAAGGGGAGTTTTTTTAAACGAACTGCCATTTCCTTCTGAAGAACTATGTAAGTTTGAAAGCTTAATGACTTTCTGAAAATCTCTGTTGGTCCAATAAAAGGTATCAAATCACCTATTTTGTGCATCTAGAGGTGAACCAAGAGAGAGAGAGAGGAGAGAGGATGAAGCAACAGAATCAGTTTATGTATCGTTTTAAATATCTGCCCTCTTTGGTAACAGGCGTTTTACCCCGTTCCCTATACAATTTAATTAGTCTAGTGGAATGGTGCCAAATAAGTATATTTTGCATTGTTTGGTGTCTTTCAATCTGTGCATATAGTAACAGTTTTATACTTTTGCCTACCATCTTTTCTGTAATGAATACATTCAAAACTGCAATTTTTATGGCTGCATGGGTGGAGCCATGCTGGCTTGTTGCTATGATGTAAAAGAAAGAAGGGACTGTGCGAGCATGTGATCAGATACCTAAAGAATCTTCTTCCACATAGTGCTTCAGGTGGACATGACTTACATCTCTCCATGTTTTCTTTATTTATGACAGTGGTGTGTTTGTGCCTGGATGCTGGACCCTTCCCGTATCATCCCTGCCTACACTACATGGCACTATTTCATTGCTCACTCATCTCTCTCTCTCTCTCTTGCACTCACTCCCACTCTCTTACACACACACACACACCTCTTCTGTTCAACAACATTCTGTGTTTGTTTAAATGAATGCCTTTGCCCAGCAGACTGCATTCCTCCAGGAGTGTAGACTGCAGTTTTCCAGCTGTGTAACTCAAGCTTTTTCTCTCTCTCGCTCTTCCAATAGTGTGTGTGTGTGTGTATGTGGGGATAGGGGTGCTGTGCTGTGCTGAGGGTTTTTATGTTAACCCTTTCAGAACCAATCTAATTGCAATGCTGAAAACAGAAGGGGAACAAATGTGATAAATAAGATGCTGAGCTGAGCTGCCATATCAGGGCTATGCAAAGGTAGCTGCTAAGACATTGTTTATGAGGTCAGCAGCACTACATGCACTGAATCCAGCTGCTTTCATTTTTGTAGAACTTTGTTTTGTTTTGGTAAAATTACCATCATTCAGTGAATAAAACAGAATTCGTGGAGGTGTAGATGGGGTAAAAGCTAGTAGTGTATTACATGGTGTGTGTTAAGGATTTCATAAAAAGAGCTATATACAGATACATGGTGTGTGTTTGCGATTTCATAAAGAGAGCTGTATGCAGATGCAGTTACTCTCATGGAATAGGAATAATGGTATACCACTTCCCAGCTGCTAGTGCTGTTGATTCTAATATGAAATGTGAAAAAACAGGATGTTGTGTCATGTAGTATGCTATATTTATTTATTAATGTAACTTTTGCCAAAAAAGTTGCAGACTCAGAGATCTCAGAGGTAACAAAACAGAAATCATAGGTGTGTAACCCGCAACACCTGGCTACCTTGGAATGATGCCCTGCCCATAGCATTCATTGGGTCCACACAGAGGCAACATAATGACTGCAGGAGAGGACTGTCAGATGAAAATCATTCAGGAAGGGGGTACAAATATTTTATTTATTTCTAAATTTACACAATAAAAGTGGAATTTTTATGTTTTTTTCTAAAGGTGACTGCATTTTTTTATATTGACCCAGGCCTTACAACATGAAGTGAATTACTTTCTTTATATTTTGAAAAAGGACATTTTAAATTGGCCTTTACACTAAATAGAATTTATTTTTGGTTGTCAGAATGATTATCTCAGGGATTCTGAGTACACTGATGGATAAAAATTTCTGGCAGGGGACCTCCACCCTCAAGGGACACATCACCCTGAACCTCCCATCAGTAATTTATAGGAATACTATCAACATTAAGGCCTGAATCTACTCCTGGCCTAATGTCTTCTTGTCACTCGAAAATGCAAGTCAAATTGTTCTTACAAGTCTTCTGCCTATACATTTCTTTATTATTTGCCCCACTGCAAGTGATTTCTTAAGAATGAATTAAGTGGTAAAAAAAATCAAGGTCAAACATTGTAAGGAGCATCCTTGCACATTTGTCATTTGCATTTATACAATGGCAAGAAAAAATCCTGGACTCCGATTGTTCAGTCTCGGGCTGGACCTGTGATGTTAATCAGTACAACATCACGGGCGTGATGTTAATCAGTACAACATCACGGGTCTAGTCTCAGCCTCACTGTGAACCTGCTGCTCAGCATCAGCATGCTCATCATTTGCTTGATTGTTTCATCTGCTCTTAAAAAACAAAAACATTTTTCCACCACGAAACATCTTTAAAATATTTTTTTATGCTGTATAACAACGAGCCATTGTATAATAGCAATAATGCCCTCCAGGGTGTGTGTCGTTTGGGATAACGTCACGCCTCAGTTGTTGGGCCTTTTCGGCCCTGCGGCCTCGTGTAACCACCTGAGGCGTGACGTTATCCCAGCACAGTACACACCCTGTTCGGGCATTATTGCTTTAAGTAGACAATGTCCAAATTATAAAGAAGAATAAACAAAATCCATCAAAATACCTAACTCAATTTTGGTATAGAGCTAGGTACCATCATAATACAGCAACTTCATACAATGTATGCCTATCATGGTGTCACCACTCTGTGAGTAGAATGTTTCTTCATACGTGTTCCCCTTGATTTGTTCTCCTAGCTCATTTGATATACAGTATTATTGCCCATTTGATTATCCTGTATGTATACCATAGTACAACATAAATGATGTGTGTCACAATTTACAGTATGGACATTGCATATATTAATAATTTTACACTGTATCCATTTGAGTCATATAACCTGTCATACATAGAAATATCGAAATTGACTGCACATAATGACCACTGGGCTCATCAAGTTTGTCCGTTTTTAATTATTATCACTTTTGCTGCAGACTCTACTTGATCTACAGCATTGTCTCTTCCACGTCCTTCCTTCCTCCTATGATTGCCGTGTGACTGTCCCAGGCATTTTAGAAATGCCACACTGGTTTTGCCCCATTGCTTCTGATGTAAGGCTATTCCAGGAATTCATCACCCTTTCTGTAAAGAAGTACTTCCTCACAACTCTCCTGAATCTACCTTCTTCCAACTTTGTATCATGACTGCTTGTTCTATGCAACATTTTCCTTTGAAAAATATCTCCCTCCTGTGCCTTATTAACCCCATGAAGTCTTATCCCTCCAGGTTGGCTCACAGTCTTGAATGTAACCATATCTCTGTCTTCACCATTCATTTTACTATTACATGAAGGCTTTGGTGCAGCTCCCTCTTCTTCTCCATATAGTACAAGACACTCTTGTCATTTGAATTTTAACACATGAAAACATAGGATCAGTCAGTTAACTGATCTGACTTTACAAAAAACAAAATCTGTACATGGTGCTGACTCCAGTAATTCATCTTTAGGTTCAAACCCATGAAACACCCTCATCAAGTTAATGTATTAGCAGCCGTATTGGCTCTGACTGGAGTTTGTTTATGAAAGAGGGGTACTGCCAACCTTACTTCTGTGTTTTGTGACTACTGCCTTTTCTTTACACCAATATGATGCTTTTTGTTAAATAATTAACTTGAAATAAGTTAAAAAATAACAGAAACAAGCAAAAAATCAATATCTATGCACCCTACATACTTTTTAGCCCAAGTATGAAAGCTACTGGACAGTTTGTTGATTTGCATGTCAAGTAAAGACACAGAGGCTGCTTTATGGAGCTCTTCAATTTTTGACTACATTCATTTATCAGTACAGTATTTATAGTTTTATATATTTTGTTTTGTGAGACCATACCATAGAAATCTAATCTATCATATTTCTGATCACTGTGATTAACCTGCACAAATCCACAAGTGGAAAACTGTAATTACCACTATGGAAGTGCAGCTTGCTATGCTCATATAGTGTGGAACATATATGCTATGGGAAACATTTCAATAATGTTCCCTAACAATGGTGCCTAGCTTTAGGATCCCTAATGTCTAGTCATGCGAATCAGTATCATCAGCACATGACTGTCAAGAATAGCCAAGGCCTTCACTTTACAGTTGCCTATCTTCTTGCAGTTTGTAAGCTGCACAGACTCCACTGTCTAGGTTATAGGTCTTGTGGAGATACACACACATGCACAGCACTGTATCTGTACATCACCACCTGCTGGCTCTTTATCAGCCCAGCATGCAAAAATGTATATTTATAGCATTTAAAAGCAGTGGCACCAAGTACCACCAAGCATTACAACTAGTTGCAACTTAAGACATCATGGCAGCTTTATTAGAATATATTCTATTCCATCATATCATGGCAATTCACTTCCCTAGAATTCATCTCCACAGATACCTCACACCGCTATAATCTTCTCCCATTAACTCCAGGCTCCTACCTAGCCCTTATCACTGCCTTTCACCTCCCAGTTCTAGCACCATTCCCTGCTCTAGTCATGCGACCTTCCTACCATGTCACTTGTCTCAGTCTATGACCACCTCTTTCAGTCATCCAATCACTATTTCTCTTTGTCCACATTGACTTCCCTTGGATCTTTGGAATCTTGGGTATATCATGTTGAATGTATGCCATGTTTACTGCCAATGTTGATATGTATATACTGGTTTACCTAGAGTGCATCTCATATGTTCCTACCATATCCTGTTATGTTTAAACAATTTCTGTTCTTGATTTCTGTATATAAGTGTTTTAATTATTCATGTACATATACCAATTATTGAACCTTGATTACTGTATATAAGTATATACATGTTTTAAATCTTCCTATACATGTACCAATTATTGAACCTTGACCTTATCAGGTCCATCTTGCAAATGAGCTGTGCTCAGTGATGTTCGCCTGAATAAATAAAAATTTGATTGATTGATTGATTGATTGATTTAGCCATACCTAAACCTGACACTGGGCACTACTGATCTTTCAATATCCATTACTGGCAGTCGCATAGTTGGAACAGGAATGGGATGTATGTATGTTTATACTCCTATGAGTCAGTTCATTGGCACTCATGCAATAAAGAGCTCTGAGGAATGCATTTTCTAAGGTGCTGAAACAAGAGCTAGTGTGTGTTCATTTCCTTCAGCACATGCCTGTAGTGTATCGGCCTGCTGCCACTCCTATGGGAGGGAAGAAGCCTATATATTAAAAGGACTTCCTGGTCTGGATTATATTAAGACTTTTTATGAATTTTAAGTAGAGCAAGAGCCATTTATTTTTTCAATCCCAGTTTTGCATACTGTCAAATAAATTGTTCTAGCACACAGATCTAATTTATTGTGTGGACTTCATTTATTGCATGGGTGCCAATGAATTTACTCTATGGAGTAAAAGCATAAACATTAGATTTCCCTGCCATTTGGCACCTGCAATAAGCATAATGTTTACAATGTGTACCAAAGAAATCCTCTGCAAGTAAAGTGGTGTACTGTTTTTTTTTCAGGAATATGATGAGCTTGCTTTCTGTGCAATACTGTTTTCTCTACCACCACTGCTTCAGTGCTTGCTTTTGATACACAACACTTAATAATTCAGATTTGCAGAGGTTACCACTGGCGGTTTCCACTACATAGTGCCAACTAAAGGTGAGCAATTGTGAATATTGCTAACTGCTGTTCTGCTTTGATTCACATGCCCTATCTTCAGCTTGGGTTCAACTCTTTGGCCAAAATCACTTGTTTCCATGGTAGGGGGTCTATCCAGCTAACAAAGAGGGCAAGAGACACCTCTTTATAACCCCTTATTTCACTCTAGTGAATTCCAACCTCTTGTACCCTTCCGTTCCTCCAGTTAGTCCAAAAAAAAACCTTCAGTAAGCACCTGGTACAGTGCCAGGAATCAGAAACCATTGTTTTTTTTTCTTTTTATAAAAGAAATGTCTGAAGAAGAAGGGAAACGTGACACAGGTGGTGAAAGGGGTGGAGATAGGACAAGCCTAGATCAGCTGGGAATGGCTGGAGTGTTATTTTTTCAGTTATTTGTCTGAAAGTAGAAGTAATCCAAAGTGGCCCTAAACTTTATCCAGGCCAAATGGACAGCAAAAGGGTTGACTTGTTGCACTGTCTCCAAATACAAATTCATCAACTACTTTTCTTTAGTGCCAGTGTCCATAACATTTACTTGTAGCTCATCAAATGGTAACAGTAACTAAGGTTGTTCCATGCTATTGAATGCTCAGCTGCCTGATTGGTAGGAGATGAACACAATGGACCTATTGTCCATTTGTCTAGCGTTGTCTATGTTCTTAAGTAACACTGTAATAAGCAAATTACAGGCAATAGTCCAAGAGGACAAAGTGATGTCCTGCTGGCCTTCAGGAAAGTGTTCCTCCAGGAGATAAAATGAATAAGAATAACTCATATTATTTTTATTCAGCTGTCCTAAGCATACTTTTGCATTGTCCTCATCCATGAACACCATAGAATCTTTCAAGAATCAATACAGTTAAATATTTGCTAGGTTCCTGTGCTAATACTCTTACATCTAGCATACATTTAGAATAAAAAGCAACTTTTTAATAGTGTTCTTCATACAGACAGTGGCCTTTATTCATGAACGTAACCTCCAATGTTAATACCACGTTACTCAGCCCTTACTAATGCAGTTCAGCAATTGTCCATGTTGTTCAATAGCACATTGCATAATATGGTTAGTTAGGGCAAAGTAATTGGTTTTAGCACTTGAGATAATGTTCATGAGTATAGGCCAGTACTGCAAAATGTTTTAAAGCTGAACACAAAAATGAAAATGGTGAGTTGTAACATCGGTACAGTGAATGTACACTCTGCAAAGTATTACAGATAATATGGGTTTCAAACTACTGTATAACTAGAAGTGGCTACAGTCAATGGGCTGGATATTCAAAAGGTTGTGCCATGCGCAATAGGGTTGCACCTGCAAGTCCAAAATTGCGCCATTCTGCCATATTCAGCAGGAGGCAGTTCGCCCCAAGTCATGCTGAGCAACAGCGCAATGCTAATGAAGGTATGCTCAACTGGAGGGAGGAACCATGCATAAACTGCACAGCCTGATATTCAGCCGGGCTGTGCAGAGTGCAGGCGCAACCCCCAACCTACGCCTGCACAACTCTGAGCAAAAAAAAAAGGAGTAAGTCGAGGGCCACCCACAGGTGAGCTGCTGCATTGCAGGGCGAACACAGCAGCTGCCACCTGTGGGTGGCCCTCCACTTCTTCCCTGTGCCCCCTGCAGCCTGATCATGGCAGCATAATAGTAACCCTCCATAGGCCGATCGCAGGCAGACAGAACTGAACAACCCCCCTTGGCCCGATCGTGGGCAAAACTGTAGTAACTCCCTGACTGGCCCGATCACGGGCAAAACTGTAGTAACCCCCCCAACTGGCCCGATCGCAGGCAAAACTGTAGTAACCCCACCCCCCACTAGCCTGATCGTGGGCAGAATAGTAGTAACCCCACCCCCAGTAGCCCGATCGTGGGTTAGAACAGAGTTCAACCCCCCCAAGACCAATATCCTTGGTGGTCCAGTGGACCGTGAAGCCCGATCATGGGCATTAGAGTCCCTCCCAGGTCCAAGTACCCTGGTGATCTAGTGGCCCCTCACCCCACCCACCATGGAGCCCCACCACGCTCCTCCCCCATCAGCCAGCAGCCCGGCAGCACCCACCCACCTGCCACCCCTGCCCGCCTGACTGACTGCTTCAGTAGGGCTGCAGCATTGGTTCAGAGAGCCAGTGCGGGCAGTAGTCTCATACTGCATAAGGTATCCAGATATGTGAATGAATTCATTCATTCACATATCTGGACTGCCTAGAATAGTAGCTGCATGCCCATTGGCTCTGCTCTGAACCAATGGGCATGCAGCCCTACCAAGCAGTCAGTCGGGCGGGTGGCGGGTGGCAGGCAGGTGGGTGCTGTCGCCTGCCGGGCTGATGGGGAGGGGTGGGGCCCGTGGGTGGGTCGGTGGGGCCACTAGATCACCAGGGTACTGGACCTGGGGACTCTAATGCCCATGATCAGGCTTCATGGTCCACTGGACCACCAGGGATATTGGTCTTGGGGGTTGAACTCTGTTCTGCTCATGATTGGGCTAGTGGGGTGGGGTTACTACAGTTTTGCCCGCGATCGGCCAGTCAGGGGTTATTACAGTTTTGCCCATGATTGGGCCAGTCGGGGGAATTATCATGCCCATGATCGGGCTGCAGGTATCAGTCCCTCGACAGCTGCTGCCTGGCAGGGCACCAGGCACAAGTCGTCGAGATCAGCGATCTGCATGCTAATGCATGCAAATGGGGCCATAAGTAGATGCAAATGGCCCCCCTGCACCTTGCATGAATTATGGGCCCATTTGCATGTCACCTTTTGAATATCGGAAATTTGCACATGGCGCAATGGAACTTGCGCCACCGCATCTTGAATGCTCCACTCTGACCACTTGCGGTGGCACAAGTTCCACTGCGCCACGCACAGTGGCTGTGGCTGGGGGGTGATATTCAAAGGAGTTGCTCAATAGCGCAACTCCATTGAATATCACCCCGGCCACACCCCAGAGCAACTTTTTTGAGCAGCGCAAGGGCTTGCGCCATAGAATGGCGCAGTTTGAATATCCAGCCCAATGTGTTTATTGAGCAGTTGCACATATATAACAAAGTTAATCTTATATATTTGTGGACACTCACTGAAAAGTTCACAGTTGAAACTTTAAAGACATTTTCTAGGGGCCCTGGCCCTTGTTTCTGGGATATATTTCTTTTAGTATGTGCCGTTTTGCTCTGTGCTGACCTCCAAACTTAGAAGCTGCTGTTTTATGAAATAATAGATATATGAAACAAATGCCATCCTGCCCTTAATTGTAAGTGGCAGTATACTGTATTACATTTTGTGATGTGGGTAAATCAAGTATAAAGTATGGATGCATATAGCACACTTGAAGAGTCTGATGGTGAAGGTGACTGGAGACAGTATGTAGAAAGAATGGGACACCATTATTTTTTAGTATTTCTGGGCCAGCTATACTATATATAATCCAGTATGAAACCTGGTTGCACCACAGAAGTCCATGAGTACTAGTTTTTATGGCAGATGTGGCTTACCTGGATTTCAGTTTTTAGGGCAAAGCCATGCTGATGTATTGCCATGATGTAGGAGAGAAAAATGACTGTGATAGCACGTGACAAGAATGTGAGGTAGTTGTCCTACATTTGGTGTTTTGACTAGTGCTGAGGCATGAATCTCTGCCACCTGCTTAAAGAAGCAGTACTACATTACAAGTCAGTACCACATAGATGTCTTTCTTCTGATCTGTTGAGTACATAGCTGCTTAAAATTCTTTTGTGCAGTGCAGCACTTGAGCCCAGTTTCTTCTTTGTTTTTATTTACATTTGTACACCTGCCATGTTGTTCCCCAGACCTGTGCTGCCCACTGCACGCACACACACACACACACACACACACACACGACTTTCTACTTTGTTTACAATTGGTTATGCTTCCTGTATGTGTGTGGTGCATGCTCCCTTCTGGGCTTCCCTGTCAATTCCTTCAAGAATGTATACTAAAGTCAGTGGTGAATGGGTTTATTTACAAAGGAATATAAGGGGTGGGAGTTGCTTACTTCAGTTCTCCCATGTCATAGTCATTCTCTCTCATGGTATTTCCAGTAAGCAATAGTGGTTTAAGGAGCATTTGAAATGTAAAAAAATACACTTTGCACAAATAAAAGTTACTAGTACTACACACTGTGTGAGTTGTGTGACAGGACTGTTTTAAGCCTTTGAAAACAACATAAAATACAAATAGGAAGCCTTGAAAACATTATAGACAAGAGGACATTGAAAACCTTATGCTTTCAGAACTTCTGAGTGATATCCAAGAATGAGGAGGATTGTATTACAAGTGCCTCATTTGTATATACAATGAGAATCTTGCTATGTGTTACAATAGAAAAATGATTGATCTCTTATTGACGTACAGTACAATCTTGATTATCCAGACTGCTTGGGAGACATGAAATTAGTTCAGATAATAGGGAGTCCATAAAACTGGGATTAAAATGTTTAGAGAGTATTAACTTAGGATACACGATACTAGTCCATAGGGATGTCTAGATAATGGGGGCTCACTGGATCAGGATTGTACTGTACTTGAATTAACTTATGTAATATATGGAAAATATGTCAGAAATATCCAGTTCATAAATACACAGGAGTCTTCTCCTTCAAAACATCTGCTGCTAGCTACAGATAGGAAAGTGAAACACCAGGCTAAACTTTAGTTTCATACATGCACTGTGTTAGGACTGAGATACACAGTGTGTGTGTGTGTGTGTGTGTGTGTGTGTGTGTGTGTGGTGTGTGTAGACACACAACCACAAGAGGACTTACAATTATGCTGAAAGTGTATAACTTAATGGGTAGTGATAGAAAGTATTTTTTTATTGAAAGTGTGGTACACTGCTTGGACATTTGGTCAGACTTTGTTGGGGGGGTCTAACAGTATCATACTGCAATCTATAACATGTCTGGAAAAAATGTTTTATATGAAATCAGTATGTACAGGAATACCAATTAGATATTGTTGCGAGGTACTGTGTTAGAGCATTAAATAATCCTTGGGGTCTAAATGTTCAAAGACAGGAGTTCTAGTCTAGGTTACTGTGCCAAGTGGACATGACAAAAGTGACTCATTGTTAGGGACCCTATGTTCAAGTGCATTCTTCATCACATTTGCAATCCTGTGCACCACTGCCTTCCTGCATAATGCTTGCAACATCAGGCAACAAGTGTTGTTAGCATGCATCTCTGTCTAGAAACCTTCTGTCTTGCCAAGTAGAATGCAAGCCCCCATGGCAAAGCACCAGAAAAATAGCTGGGAGGGAGCCTGGGTTCAATTAATGGTATCGATGATAATGCTTGTAGAAGCTTAGAGCAGTGTTTTGGACATACACAAGAATGGGTTCAATGCCCAGTATGGCATTTTTCTCACTACAATTTATAATACTATTAGAGAAATAATTAACAGAAGCCATTGCTGATATCAATGATAGAGTTTCACCAAGGCTTGAAGCAGGCTTACAGAACATTAACTATTACTTTTATGTTGCAGTCAGTTTAATTCTGGCTGTGACTTTGAGGTTTATCTAGGTTTGAATGCAACTTGTTGGGAAGCATCTCTTCAAGCTGACAGAAAGTTCATTGCTAACTCTACTGCAGCTATGTATAGGGGGTCTGTACTCAATGCAGGATGTGCTTTCCCATAGCATGTATCTCTTGTCTAGAAATCTTTTGTCCCACATGGAGAATGAAAGCACAGAGACAGAGCACCAGGACAGTAGTAAGGAGGGGCCTGGGTTTGCTTTCCAGTGATGAATATTCTTTTTCACTATGATTTATGTTGTTAGCATGCATCTCTGTTTAGAACTCTTATACCATACTATGTACAGTGATAGGGAGCAGGGCAGTAATGAGGACCTGGGTTTGATTCCCAATGGTGAACATTTTTTTCCGTCTCACTGCAGTTTATGTTGGTAGCATGCATCTAAGTATAGAAATCATTTATTTATTTATTTAACTTTGTTGACTGGGTGAGTGCACTGGCAATGTGTGCCTATTTAAGGCATGACCCAGGTGCAGAAGCACGAGCATAGCGGATACATCACAGAAACAATATATGAACCAGTATACATGGATTTTTTTTTTTCCATAGAGGCATTTTTTTTTCTTCGGTGGGCTACTGCTGCCATCCACCATCCTACCAGTCTCCGGTGGTCATTCAGGGTCTTGTTACACTGTGCATGCCCAGCAGACCCCCAGGAGCCATCCTGGAGGCATCTTCCTGAGGTAGCCCATGATTATTTCCTGTTTTTTCCCCCAAATACCCCAGGGCCCCAGACAGAGAGATGCATGTGTGTGGAGGTGCACATGCATCCTCTTGCTCCAGTGATGGTCACATCCTCCCACCCTATTGGCCTAGTACCCCTGGCATCCCTCAGTTCCACTGCACCCTGGCCTCGACTGTGAGGCAGTCAATCACTGAGAGAGCTCAGGCTCCCTCCCCAGAAAGGAGATCTGCCTGACAGCAACTCATCCTGCTCTGCACCCCCGCCATGCTGACCTCTGACATCCCACACTCACTCCTGAACATAGGTCATTGACGTGGCGAAAGGCAAGGTGTCCAGCACCTCAGCCCTCAATGCCACTAAGCTGGCATGTATACATGGAATTTGATATATGCATAGATAAGTTTTGAAAGGTTGGATGGACAGTAGGAGCTACTGAAGGGTTGCAAAAGACAATGATGAAAAGAAAAAGAAACCAGGGTATAATTGCTGTTTCAGTTGAAGTTACAGCTGCTACAGAGAGTGAGGGGGAGATGGGAGAGTTGGGATAGGTGAAAGGGTAGGGGAAAGGTAATGGTCTCAGGCAAAAGAGAAAAGAGTGGCAAAAAGGGGCAGAGGATAAGCAGGGGGTAAGTGCTTATCTTGTTAGCTTGTGGTAGGAGGGTATTAGTGGAAGCAGTTACAGGCTTAAGATGAGATATAGTGAGACTTTTAGAGCACAGTAAAAGCTGAGAGTGTGGGGGATTTTTTGACAGGTGGGGAAAGGAGTTCCAGGTAGGGGCAGCACAGTAGCTAAAAGAGCATTGTCCCATACTGGTGTGGAAAATGGGGGCTATGAGACTGTTATTAGAGGTAGAGCAGGGTGAGGGGATAACTGCATGTGAGATTTGATTTTTTTGGTAAAGATGAGCCCCAGATTGCAAGGTTTTCTTAACAAGTGTGACCAGTGTCAACTTGGTTTGAGGTCAGAAGGAAACCAATTTAGGAAATTTAAGGCCAGACAGTGATGGACATTGGACCTACTGGCTGAGGCAAATTTACAGATTTTATAGTATAAGGTGTGCCTTTTTTGTAATGTAGACTTGCAGGCAGCATCTACAACAATTGAGCCTTATTCAAGAGAAAGTGGAAGGTCTGCCTTAGCAACATTCTCTAGCAGCTGGAGTTAAGAAGTGGCAAACTCTGTAGAGTGAGCCTAGCTTCTGTAAAGGAGGAGGTGGCTTGCTGGAGGTGAGTTTAAAAGCAGGTGGGGTCGGTGAACACCAAGGTACTTGAAGGACATGGTCATTACTAGGAGAACCATTTTGGACAGAATGCAGAACCTAGGAGATAGCTTGTTTGGGGTTTGCCTGGTCCTGAATAGCATGTACTGGGATTTAGGAAGATTAAGGACCATTTTCTTGTAAACAAACCAGTCCTGAAGCTTGGCAAGGCAAGAGCTGAGTGATTGATCAATAACATCTATATCATTGCTGTGAGTGAAAAGGACAGCATCATCAGCATAAAGGAGGGTACATATGGGTTTGCAGACTGTGGGCAGATTATTTATGAAGAGGGTGAAGAGTACAGGACCAAGAATAGAGCCTTGGAGAACTCTGCTGATTACGTTATTAACTCTGGATAGGGAGTTTCAAGTTTTACAGCTTGGGTTCTGCGTACAAATAATCTTTGAACAAAACAAATGCTGGTGGCCCAAGACCAAGATTAAGTAATCTGTTTATTAATAACTTATAGTCAACCATGTCCAAGGCCTTGGTCAGGTTTACAAAAACAGATCCAGTAGCAAGGCATTTGTCCATGGTGTGATAGATAGCTTCAGTAAATCTGTAGGGCGGTGTCAAACTATACCCCTTTCAGAAGCAGAGTTGCTCAGGGAAATGAGGTTGTGCTGCTGCAAGTACTCCACTAGTTGGTTGCATACGATTTTTTCTTGTAGCTTGGCTAGAGCAGAGAAAGGTGATTTAGGGTGATAATTTTCAATGGCTGACATTTTGCCCTTGTAGAGTGAAATGACTGTGGATGATTTCCAAAGAACAGGCACCATTCCAGTTGAGAAGGATAGGTAACGGGGAAAGTAATTTGAGAGGCAAGTATAAGAAATTTGGGTGTGAGACCACTGGGGCTGGCAGATTTGTCCACTTTTAGTGTAGCAAGCTTTTGGCAGGTAACCCTTTTTAAAGTAAGGAAGAAGGGTCCCCAAATGCCTTTTTTCAGGTAGTATGCCATTGCCAGCCATGCTTCGGATGTTGAAGCTGCAATTTATTTTGTAAAACAAGCTGTTATAGTCATTTTATTGTTATGATTTATCAGCAGTTTATTCCTGGCTGCTTTCCAGTTTCTCTGTGTGGCCACACCCTCAGAATGATGCCATACAAGGGAGCTGTTAATGTTTTACATACAGCAACAAGGAATTCTGGGTAAGATATAATGTTGACTTAAATGTGCCTTACTCAGTAGTACAGTCCCATATGTTGGTAGTGGTGAGCATCAAATATGTAAATGTCCATAGCAAGGCATTGTAGGTACAATAAGAAGCTGTTTTCCAATTTCCTTACTGTGAGCTGCAGTCTCATATTTCTGAAGTGGTGTCAACAATATAAGCTCTTGTATGTTTATTTTCAAAACAAGGCATTATGTATAATGTATCTAGTTTCAAGACTTCTTTGCTGAGTGATGTATCTCCTATTTCTGTGACGAGCACAGAAATATAATAGCCTGTATACTAATTTACATAGTGAGGCATTGTGGGTACAGTAAATTGCTGATTTTTCTATCTTCCTAATCAGAGTGCAGTATCCTATTTTGCTAGTGTTTACAGCAGTACAATCTATGGAAACATGGAATATGGTTTTGTGATAGAGATAGGCCACAAACCTGATTTGCCATTCTTTGTAGATGTTGCTTCACTTGTACTGCCTGCTGGTGAAGTGACAAGTCTGAAGTGACAGCTCTTGTTAGAATGGGAATGTGATAAATACTTTCTATCTTTATGTTATACGGCTTGAATGTCTTTATATAGTTCAGGAGTGTAATAATGAGTAAGTAATTACATGGCTCTGAGCTGCTTTCAACCAATCAAATCACCAGACATTTTCTACACAGGCTATAGCTACTTGCAAACAATGTAAACAGGCAGCTACAAACTGATAGTGCCCTGTATAAATTTTGTTCTCCTTGTATGATGTCACAGTTTGGTGTTTTAGCACTGAGAAAAAAGGGGTGGGTTATGCAAAAAAGAAACACAGTACTGAATTAAAAAGATTTTTTAAAATGGAAAACAGCATTATTTGGCAGTTTGAATGATAGGAGACTGATTCATAACTCCTACAGGTTACTACTCCCATTTGCTATGGCAGACATGCAACATCACTTTAAGTAGAAGAGGGATTAGCACCGTGCATTTTTGACATTGCTGGGACTGTGAGTGGGGGAAACATGCATTCTATACTAGGCCAGGTCACAGAAAAGTAATTGAAAAGAATGCAGTTTGGCTGGGTCAGTGTGAATGGTGCTGTCAAAGTCTATGGTAAGTGTGGAAGGATGTGAGTGGTCATTTATGAGAGAGTTAATGGTCTGCCAGAACTTTTGGGGTTGTCTAAATTTGATAGCTGTTGGTTTTAATGTATAAGTTTTTGGCCCTTAGAATTTGCTTCTTTCAGACATTTCTCAGGGACCTGTAATCATTCCAATCAGAGTCAAAGTGAGATTGTTTGAACTTGCACCAGGTTGTGTCTCTTCTGCTCACAGGGGCAAATATGTTGCTAGTGAGCCAGTTTGACTTCTTTCGTTTGACCTTGCAAGTGTTAAGGGGACCTTGTTTATCAATGGTAGATGTGAAGGTCTTGATAAAGAGATCCAGAGTGGCACTGACATCTGTAGCTGCATCTAAGAAAGGCCAGTTGATCTGAGACAGGTCACGTAGGAAGGATGTAGGATCGAGGTTGGAACAGTTCTGGAAGGAGATGAGCCTGGGGAGAAGTTTTGGGGGGCACTTTTGTGCCATTGGCAATAGCTAGCTAGATGGTCACTGACTGAATCGCATAGCACACCTGAGGTCAGTATTCTTTCTGGATTATTGACCAATATTCAGTCAAGCTGTGTGTGATTGCCTGATTTGTGGTTTAGTCTGGTCAGGGTTTGCAGGAGTTAATACATGTGATAGGACTCAAGAAGAAGCTGATACTGAGCTTCATTGTCCAGCCAGTTTAAATTTATGTCTCCAGAACTAACAGTTTGGATGAATGGATCTGGTTTAACATATGAGAGAGATCATGGAGGTGATTCAGACCTGCCTTGGGTGTGTTGTAAATACAGCAGAGTTTTAGTGTGTTTGTGCCCAAGGGATATTAATGAGTAGCCATTCCTTACAGGGACACAGGGGAGTGAGGGTGGGTCACCAACTTCGGCTTAAGGTCAGAGTGAATGTAGAACATGATTCCACCTCTTTTTGGAGGGCCTGTCCTTGCAAAGATATTAAAGTCAGGGAGGGAGATTTCAGAATCCCTGACTGAGGAGGTAAACCAGCTTTCAGAGAACACAAGGATATGGGGTCTGCCTGTATTTTGTGCATTTTTTTAACCATATTGTAGATATTTGAATGGGTGATTCGAATGCTTCTGTGGCCCATCCAAATTTGGGGGGACATGGGGGTAGTTGACAGAAGGCTAGGGTAGCTTCTTTTTTTGTTCTTTTATTAAGTATACTTTATTTATTATAAACATCACATTGATAAACATAACAGTTAATCGCAAAAGAACAAACATTAACCAAAGCACTTACAACAAAATAAAAAACACACACACACACACACTATCCCACGCCCCTAGCTGCTCAACCCATAACAATATAGGCATGTAAGAGAAAATCAAATGCAATCTCAACCACCATGGTAGAACTAAGCAGGTAGATTCAAACATTAAGTACAAACATCCCATACTATGGCATAGATAACCAAGCATACAGAGGCCCCCATTTTTTAAAAAAGCAGGATCTCTTATGTTGATTATTTGCAATATGTAGCTATAGGTAAGGGTGCTATGGAGTTCTCTAAGCCATTCTGACCAAGTTGGTAGATTGTCATTCAACTAATTGTGGAGAATTACCATTTTAGCCACAGCAGCAATAAAAGCAGTATAACCTCATTGATAAGAGGAAGAAATATCCTGGCACCAACCCAATAAACAAATTTCAGGAGAAAATAAATTGGCTAAATCAAATGTAGGATCTAACTGGGTCTCGATAGCTGTCCAGAATGGTTCCACTTTCTCACATTGCCATAATATATACAAAAGGATACCATCAGCTTTACTACACCTGCTACAGGTAGCAGACACCACTCATCCCATTCTGTATAAGCGTGCAGGAGTGAAATGTAAGTTATGCAAAATTTTAAATTGCCTTTGCCTATAACGATCTTGTTTTACCAGTCTGTAATAATCTTTCCAAATGTTTCCCAATCTGATGCTTCCCATTTCAGGACAAGAGCATTCTGCCAGTAGTAGGCAACCCAGTTGGACTAGAGGTGTCTAATGATTGATACAATTGTATAAACATGCCACTGTATGTCACATGAAGGTTGCAGAGGAAAAATTGCAAAAAGTGATGTTAATAAATATGTCCATGGAGGTGGCCCAAAACAAGCAAATAATGTCCCAGCTAACTGTAAATATTTAACAAAGTGACAAGGTGCCAAATTAAATTTAGTTTGAAAAGACAGAAAATCCAATAAAGAGTTGTCAGAAAGAAGGTCAGAAATGGAACTAGAGGGATACAATGCAAAAGAGGACAGGATTGGTTGACATGCAATTTAGTATTAACATGATAAACGTTTGCTGTGCCATACAATTCTTAATTGTAAGTTCATAATGGCGACACAATTAGGCATGGGCAAGTAATGACCAATATATTGGGGTCATTTTTAATTTATGTGGGAGTATTGCAGGGATATAAATAACAATGCCTGCAACTACAGACATTCTCCAAGACAGTGAGAGCACTCCAGGGATAGCCATAATGGCACATAAGTCTCCCATTCCCTATGAGGACCCCCAATGAAAGTACTTAGACCCATGGAGTGCTAGATAATAAGCATAAAAATTAGGTAACCAAATGCCTCCATGGGAAATGGGAAATGTCAGTTTAGAGTATGCTCTTCTGACAGCTCCAGCCTTCCTCTGGAAGGTGGAAAACAATGAATGGAGCTGGAGGAACCATTTACAGGGTAAAATAATGTTCTGCATCCCAAAAGATATAAAATTCAGAGAAGAATATTCATTGTAATGACATTTGCCCAACCCCATAAAGAAGAGTGGTAACGCATCCCATTATTTTAAATTATTCTTAAAATTGTTTAGTAAAGAGTCCAAGTTAGTTTTCAAGAGAGTCATAAAATGACGTGGAATCTGAATTCCTAGATACGTCGATGTTTTGGAGTCCCATTGCAATCCTAGAGAAAGAATATAGGCCTTTTCTATGAAAGTATTAAGTCGCAAGACTTTTGTTTTACTGAGATTCAACTTATACACAGTAATAGAACCAAATACTTTAATTTCATCCAACACAGCAGAAATGGATGTTGTCAGTTCTGACAGATGCAACACAATATCATCCATGCATATGGAGAATTTATATTCAGCACTCCCCACAGATATGCACCAGAACTGAGGGTTCTCTTTCAACTTCAGTAACAAGGGTTCCAAATACAAGTTAAACAAAAATGGGGAAAGAGGACAACCTTGATGGGTGCTGGCAATAATCCAGCACAGCAGGAATGGATGTTGTTAGTTCTGAGAGATGCAGCACAATAGCATCCATGTATATGGAGAATTTATTTTCAACACTCCCCACAGATATGCCCCAGAAACCAAGGGTTCTCTTTCAACTTCAATAACAAGGGTTCCAAATATAAGTTAAACAAAAATGGGGAAGAGGACAACTTTGACGGGTGCTGGCAGTAATCAAAAATGGATGGGAAAAAACCACATTACACCAAATAGTAGAGGATGGGGAGCTATAAAGTACTGTAATTGGATCCAATTAACAAAAGATAAGGGTATATTATAGGCTTGGAGCACTTTGAATAAATAGTCATGATATCTGGATCAACGCTTTCTCAGTGTCAAGGGAGACCAAAGCAGCAGCGTTTCTGGCCCCTGGGACACTGAGATTAGATGAAAAGCTATGAGTATGGTCACTAGAATGTCAGCTTTTCATGAAGCCTGCTTGTTCAGGACTAATAAGCCCCTACCACACTATCTCTAAGTGCAAGGCCAAGATCTTCCCAATATCTTAAAATCAGTAATAATAGGCGAAATTAGTCTGTAACTCACAGGGAAAAGACTATATTTTCTTGATTAAGCAAAAGAATAATACAGGCACTAAGTTAAAGACTGATCAGAGAGCCCATGATCAGATAGTTAAATAAGATAACTAATACAGGATTAACTTCTACATCCCCTGAAAGCAGCAGGAGGCTATATGATACAAGGGAGAGGATTGAAGAGGAAATGAGTGCTGCAGGGTAAGTTGGAGGCTGCATAGTGTCCAAGGAAGTGAATGTTTTTCCTTTGAAGGGGGCCAGTCACCAGGAAATTAAGTGGTGGTGGTGAGATGTAGTAGGTTTCATGGCTGGGTAATTAGCTACAAGAGAAAGAAAGAAAGAAAGAAAGAAAGAAAGAAAGAAAGAAAGAAAGAAAGAAAGAAAGAAAGAAAGAAAGGCAAAGTAAACTAACTGATTAGTACAAATGTTTTTTGTGACGTCAGCCAGCATGGTTTTGTTATGAGAAGGTCTTGCCAAACCAATTTACTTCATTTTTTCAACCCAGTTAATAGAGCTCTTGATGCAAGTCTCCCAGTCAACATCCTGTTTTTGGACTTCTTGACGGAATTTGATACCATGCCACATACTCCCCTAATTAGACAACTTCACAGCATGAATATAGACTTGAACATTATAAACTGGATAGCCTCATGGTTGGAGAGAAGAAAGCAGAGGGTTAGTGTGGCAGGCCACAACTCCTCATGGGAGGATGTAACTAATGGTGTTCCTCGGGGGTCAGTCCTAGGTCCTACTCTGTTTAGTATATACTGTACTTTTCTGGTATTAAAACATCTTCAGCAATATGGAGTTGTAAATTTCCCAATTATCTAAAAATGGGTGCAATCATAAATAACAATGCATCAAGGGAGAGTTTCCAGATGGAAATAAACAACTTAGAGCTCTGGGTTAAGGAACACAAATTGTCACTAAACCTGGACAAATGCAGGGTCATGCACCTTGGTAACAAAAATATAATGGCATTACACTTCCTGTATGGAAAAAAATTTGGGAACAGAGAACATGATTTAGAGTCTTTATAACAAATATATTCACACCTGACAAACAAAGTAAGGAAGCGGTCAGGAATACAAGCAGAATTTTGGGCTGCATTTAGACACGTTAGAAGTAGAGACAGTAGAGGTATTATACCACTGTATACTTCCTATTGTGACCTCATCTGGAGTATTCTGTACAGCTTGGGCCCCATACAGCAAAAAATGGTCAGGATATTATCAAATATGTCTTAGGGGAAAGGTTGAGAGAGTTGAATTTGTACTCTTTGGAGTATAGAAGAATCAGGGGAGACTGTATGGTATACAAGGCCTATAATGATAAATACCTATGGAATGTATAGGCCTAGAGCATAAAGAACTAGAAAGGAAATATAGGTTCCATAGTTGGCAATTGAAAGGAGAGTTCTACAAGACCTCAAATAGAGTGCATGGTTTAGCCAGAGAGTGGTTAGTATCTGAATGAGCTACCAGCAGTGGTAGAACTGAGTGATAGCTTGACATCCTTAAGGTCACATTAGACACATATATGGGAAATAGGAAGTTCAAATTTACTTAACCATATCTATTCAAGTCACTAAGGCCCATGGCTCTGGACTCATATTGCCTATGAACCTATGAATTTGAAACAAAGCTAAGGGATTTAGAGGAGGAATAAGGAATGAGATTTCAAGACAGGCAAAGGAAACTAGTGGGATGTAAACCAGGAAGTAATGTAGACATGAGTACATTACAAGGTTACTAGGTGTTTGAGATAAAAGAAGGCCAAGGCCATCGAGATTGTCTCCCACATCTGTGTGGGTGAATTGGTTGTGACTTTTGCCCTGCTGAGATACTTGTCAAGTCTTGTTTTAAAATATTGAAGGTAGGAGCTTTGACTACAAACTGAGGGAGCAAATTCCATTGTTTTGTTGCACGTATAGTGAAAAATTAATCTTATGTCATCATGTTGACACTTGGCATGAATAGTTGTAGCTTATGGCTCCTAAAGTTAACATTGTGATTTGTGAACTCCAGCCCACACTGAGTTTTTAAAGTGCGGTTATTAAGTATTCTGAAGCACTGAAGGAGATCTCCCCTTTTTCTTCTATCTTCTAAGGTAACCAAGCCAGTTATTTGTAATCTGTACTGTACTGTAAGAGAGATGTTTTAGAGATGGTATTAATTTAGTCAATTCACGTTGGACATGTTCAATTAGGTCAATTTCTTTTTAAGATAAGGATTCCAAAAGGGAGCAGAACCAAATGCGGCCTGACGAAGTTCGGTAAAGCAGAATGATACATTGTTCAATTTTGTTTGCAAAAGTACACTTGATGCAGTTTAGAATCATGTTACTGGTCTGTGTGATTTTTGCTGTGGTTGATAGTAAGAGAAGGAATTGTTTATGATGATCCCAAATCTTTCTTTATAGACTGAAGCTTAGCGGGTGGCTGTCAATCTGATAGGGTAAGTGGGGGTTGTTTCTGCCCATGTGCAAGACAACACATTTGTTTTGATTCAGCGTCGTTTTATTGTTTTTTACCTATGCCGCAATCTTCTCAAGAGCGCAGGTGAGGGATAGTTGTTTATAGAGAGTATCCACTTCTCCTATTTTTGTGTCATCAGCAAATTTAACCAATAGGTTCTTGATATTTTGTTAAGGTCACTAACAAAAAGGTTTAACGGTGTCTGTTCAAGGACCGAGGCCCTGGATGCCACTCGCTAACCATGCCAACTGAACACAGTTTTCTTCCTACGCTAATTTTCTGGGAATGATCAAGAAGCCAATTACTAACCCATATGACTATTGATGTGCTAAGCCCAATGTTAGCGAAGTTTAGAAAAGTTCAAGATGAGGGACCTTGTCAAAGGCCTTACCAAAGTCCAATAATATTACATCCACTGGTGTTCCATTATCAAGGCTAGATCCTATCATATGGTAAATGTCAACAAGTTTGTAGCAGGAGTGCCCTTGAGTAAAACCATGTTGAGAGTTGTCAGCGATGTTTAGTGATTTCAATTCGAACTCAGTTCTGTTTGAATAAGTTGTTCCAATGTTTTACTAATGGTGGATGTTAGACTGATGGGCCTGTAGTTGGCAACAGTGTCCTTAGCACCTTTTTTGAAGCTGGGAACCACTATCAAAGTTCTCCAGTCTAGGGGGATTTCTCCTGTGGATATAGATTTGTTAAATATGATAGAGAGGGGGTATTTTAGACTCTGAGATACTTCCTTGAGTAACCTGGGGCTCAAGTGGTCAGGACCTGCTGAAGAGTTTGATCTTAGTTTTTCTAATGCACAACCTACATCTTCACTGGTGAATTGTATGCTATGTTCATTTCAACATGGATAGTATGGGGATCCACTGTTATGACTGAAAACTGAATAAAAGTATTTATTGAATTCATGCGTAATAGTGCTATCATCAGTGATCATCACACCATCACTAACTATAGGCCCACATTGGTTGGTAATATTTTTTTGCTGTTAACATAGGTGTAAAAAGAGTTGAAGTTGTCTTTAGTTTGGGCTAATTTTAAGTTCTACCTTAGCTTTTTCCCTCCTGATTAGTAGTTTAAGGATATTCAGTTCTTTCTTATATTTCACATAATCTGCAAGTTAGTTCTTCTTTTTTAATGTACTATAAGGTTTTTTCTTTGGCTTTAATTTGTTTTTTAACTGACTTCTAATTTAGAGCAGGAATCATGCATAATCTCATACATTTCGGGAGCCCTGCTTGCCTGTTACAGGAAGCAGGAATAGGGTAGTGCTGTCCCCTCCATCTGGACCGCCTACTGAATGCTATTATTGCATTTTTACTCACTTTTGGGGCATTTAGTAGCTCTGCAAGACCTTTATAAAACCTAGGGGCATTATTTGAAATAATTTGGGACAGATTATCGCAACTTTGGTTGCGAGCACAGCGCAAACCCGGACATCAACTTCCGGGTCAGTAGGCGCTTAAAAATCGCCCCTGCAGTGAGCAGGGTGAGAGGTGCAGGGCACGTGTTTTTGCGCTGGTGGCGGCAGAGACACGCGAGTCAGCGCTGGTCGGCTGTGTCTGCTGGGACTGTTGGGTGATAACGCTTCCTAAATAAAATCAACATAAGGTAACTAAAATGAAGATATGTGCTGGTTGTAATATGTATGCTGAAGGGGAGGTCGAACTGGGATTTATGTGTTACAAGTGTTGCAAAATAAAGATTTTAGAACTAGAGATTGTACAATTAAAGGAAAGAATAAAAGTGCAGGCAGATATATCCTCACTAGAGCAATATATAGACAATGTGGTGGATAGTATGACAGTGTAAAATCTGCATGATCAGTATAATACAGACACCCAGAGCCCTGGAAATGAAACTCAAGAGGGGAATTGAATAAATGGTATTTGGTTAATAAAAAAAACAAGTAACAAAAGTGGTAGAAGAAATATTGGTGGGGGATCACATTTTTAACACCCAATAGGTTTAGTGTACTTGCATTGGAAGAACAAGAGAGGATGCTGAATTCTAAAATAGCAAAAGAAAACCGGATAATGTGATTCACCAAAGACAGCAAGGTTCCACGTCTATACACCAGGATACAACCCCTATGTACAAGATAGCCAGGATGTCCTATTTATAGGAGACTCAGTGTTAAAATACACTGATGCAATTTTTGCAAGAATAGGAATTACACAGGGCAGGCATAGGGGACATAAAACAATGTTACAGTACTTATGGAAAATACCATCAGTCCTGTGACATTTCTTCATCTTGGAGTAAATGATATGGGAAAAAAACATTTTGGATATTCAGCGAGATTTTGAGGAGGTTGGGCAAAAGATTAAAGCATATAATGGTAGGTTAATTATATCAGGGCTCCTACCAGTACCTAGAGTGAATGTTACACTAGGCAGGGATATTAAAAGGTTGAATGGTTGGCTGAAACGCTGGTGCCAGAGGGAGGACCAGCTATTCATAGATAACTGGCAGGATTTTCAAGGACATCAATTGTTTGCTAGAGATGGATTGCACCTTAATAGACAGGGTAAAAGGATTTTCTCTTATAAGCTAAAAAAATTGATGGATGAAAATGTGGTACATTTAAACTAAATGAGAGGGGGGAAGAGATAATACACTAGGGGCAAAAATTGGAGAATCAAGAATTGAGGCACACAAAACTAATAAGCATATTATGCCCGAATTAAATTTTCTCTTAGTTAATGCTAGAAGTTTGAATAATAAAATTGAGGCGCTCCAGCTAGTCTTGCAGGACTTGGATATTCACATTTGCACAGTAACTGAAACTTGGTGGAAATCTGAAATGGATGGAGGAAAATATACCAAGGTATACCCACTATAATAAAGATAGGATAAATAAAGGGGGCGGCATCTAGGTGAAAGATGTGATAATATCTGAGCAAAAGGATACATCTAGATGGGATGGTATAGAAATTCTCTGGGTATCAATCTCTCCAGCTACAATACAAATATTGAACTAGGACTGGTTTATAGAAATCGTCTATAACATCAGGGAGGACCTAAACATGTTAGGTTTTGTTAAACATTTATCAGAATTGAAGAATGTGCTCCTAATGGGTGATTTCAGCTTACCAGGTTTAGATTGGGTAAATCTGGTTACTAAAACTAATAAAGAAAATTATTACTTAAACACATTTAGCTTGACCGGAATGGAACAGTATGTAAGGAAAACACTCATGATAAACATATTCTTGATTTAATTTTAAGTAATATGGGGATAGGATACATAACTGCCAGGTTCTGATACCCGAGGGCCGCTACAATCTAAGTGTTAGCTGCACTTGAGCAGACCCATAGACCATGAGGCTTGCTACTGCTGGCATGTTCATATCCATTTGTTTTACATGTTTACAATATGCTTATATAAAGTGATTCTATCTAATCTATATAAATGTGTATTTATAGGTTTAATTTTAACTGGTGGGTGGTGATTTCATAGGCTTTATATTCATACATGCAGGACTGCTGTTTTTAGAGCTTAGTGTGCACACACACACACACACACACAGTCCCCAACTTGTCTTCAGTAAGACATTTAACATTAGATAATTTATAGACCTTCTACAACTGCATAACATTCCATTCTGTGACATTTGACCTACACACAACTATAATTTCAAGGATGTGTTCTTATCTCTGGTTCTGTTTTCTTATCTAATTACTCCCCTAATCTGTCACATTCATGTGTAAAATGTTGTTTTTTTTCTTTCTAGTATTGTTCTGGGAATTTAAAGGGAGTTTTTAAGCAGACTGCCATTTCCTTCTGAAGAACTATGTAAGTTTGAAAGCTTAATGACTTTCTGAAAATCTCTGTTGGTCCAATAAAAGGTATCAAATCACCTATTTTGTGCATCTAGAGGTGAACCAAGAGAGAGAGAGAGGAGAGAGGATGAAGCAACAGAATCAGTTTATGTATCGTTTTAAATATCTGCCCTCTTTGGTAACAGACGTTTTACACCCCGTTCCCCTATACAATTTAATTAGTCTAGTGGAATGGTGCCAAATAAGTATATTTTGCATTGTTTGGTGTCTTTCAATCTGTGCATATAGTAACAGTTTTATACTTTTGCCTACCATCTTTTCTGTAATGAATACATTCAAAACTGCAATTTTTATGGCTGCATGGGTGGAGCCATGCTGGCTTGTTGCTATGATGTAAAAGAAAGAAGGGACTGTGCGAGCATGTGATCAGATACCTAAAGAATCTTCTTCCACATAGTGCTTCAGGTGGACATGACTTACATCTCTCCATGTTTTCTTTATTTATGACAGTGGTGTGTTTGTGCCTGGATGCTGGACCCTTCCCGTATCATCCCTGCCTACACTACATGGCACTATTTCATTGCTCACTCATCTCTCTCTCTCTCTCTCTTGCACTCACTCCCACTCTCACTTACACACACACACACACCTCTTCTGTTCAACAACATTCTGTGTTTGTTTAAATGAATGCCTTTGCCCAGCAGACTGCATTCCTCCAGGAGTGTAGACTGCAGTTTTCCAGCTGTGTAACTCAAGCTTTTTCTCTCTCTCGCTCTTCCAATAGTGTGTGTGTGTGTGTATGTGGGGATAGGGGTGCTGTGCTGTGCTGAGGGTTTTATGTTAACCCTTTCAGAACCAATCTAATTGCAATGCTGAAAACAGAAGGGAACAAATGTGATAAATAAGATGCTGAGCTGAGCTGCCATATCAGGGCTATGCAAGGTAGCTGCTAAGACATTGTTTATGAGGTCAGCAGCACTACATGCACTGAATCCAGCTGCTTTCATTTTTGTAGAACTTTGTTTTGTTTTGGTAAAATTACCATCATTCAGTGAATAAAACAGAATTCGTGGAGGTGTAGATGGGGTAAAAGCTAGTAGTGTATTACATGGTGTGTGTTAAGGATTTCATAAAAAGAGCTATATACAGATACATGGTGTGTGTTTGCGATTTCATAAAGAGAGCTGTATGCAGATGCAGTTACTCTCATGGAATAGGAATAATGGTATACCACTTCCCAGCTGCTAGTGCTGTTGATTCTAATATGAAATGTGAAAAACAGGATGTTGTGTCATGTAGTATGCTATATTTATTTATTAATGTAACTTTTGCCAAAAAAGTTGCAGACTCAGAGATCTCAGAGGTAACAAAACAGAAATCATAGGTGTGTAACCCGCAACACCTGGCTACCTTGGAATGATGCCCTGCCCATAGCATTCATTGGGTCCACACAGAGGCAAACATAATGACTGCAGGGAGAGGACTGTCAGATGAAAATCATTCAGGAAGGGGGGTACAAATATTTTTATTTATTTCTAAATTTACACAATAAAAGTGGAATTTTTATGTTTTTTTCTAAAGGTGACTGCATTTTTTTATATTGACCCAGGCCTTACAACATGAAGTGAATTACTTTCTTTATATTTTGAAAAAGGACATTTTAAATTGGCCTTTACACTAAATAGAATTTATTTTTGGTTGTCAGAATGATTATCTCAGGGATTCTGGTACACTGATGGATAAAATTTCTGGCAGGGGACCTCCACCCTCAAGGGACACATCACCCTGAACCTCCCATCAGTAATTTATAGGAATACTATCAACATTAAGGCCTGAATCTACTCCTGGCCTAATGTCTTCTATCTCACGAAAATGCAAGTCAAATTGTTCTTACAAGTCTTCTGCCTATACATTTCTTTATTATTTGCCCCACTGCAAGTGATTTCTTAAGAATGAATTAAGTGGTAAAAAATCAAGGTCAAACATTTGAGAGAGCATCCTTGCACATTTGTCATTTGCATTTATACAATGGCAAGAAAAAATCCTGGACTCCGATTGTTCAGTCTCGGGCTGGACCTGTGATGTTAATCAGTACAACATCACGGGCGTGATGTTAATCAGTACAACATCACGGGTCTAGTCTCAGCCTCACTGTGAACCTGCTGCTCAGCATCAGCATGCTCATCATTTGCTTGATTGTTTCATCTGCTCTTAAAAAACAAAAACATTTTTCCACACGAAAACATCTTTAAAATATTTTTTTTTGCTGCTGTATAACAACGAGCCATTGTATAATAGCAATAATGCCCTCCAGGGTGTGTGTCGTTTGGGATAACGTCACACCTCAGTTGTTGGACGCACTCGGCCTGCGGCCTCGTGTCCAACCACCTGAGGCGTGACGTTATCCCAGCACGACACACACCCTGTCGGGCATTATTGCTTAAGTAGACAATGTCCAAATTATAAAGAAGAATAAACAAATTCCCATAAAATACCTAACTCAATTTTGGTATAGAGCTAGGTACCATCATAATACAGCAACTTCATACAATGTATGCCTATCATGGTGTCACCACTCTGTGAGTAGAATGTTTCTTCATACGTGTTCCCCTTGATTTGTTCTCCCTAGCTCATTTGATATACAGTATTATTGCCCATTTGATTATCCTGTATGTATACCATAGTACAACATAAATGATGTGTGTCACACAATTTACAGTATGGACATTGCATATATTAATAATTTTACACTGTATCCATTTGAGTCATATAACCTGTCATACATAGAAATATCGAAATTGACTGCACATAATGACCACTGGGCTCATCAAGTTTGTCCGTTTTTAATTATTATCACTTTTGCTGCAGACTCTACTTGATCTACAGCATTGTCTCTTCCACGTCCTTCCTTCCTCCTATGATTGCCGTGTGACTGTCCCAGGCATTTTAGAAATGCCACACTGGTTTTGCTTGCATTGCTTCTGATGTAAGGCTATTCAGGAATTCATCACCCTTTCTGTAAGAAGTACTTCCTCACAACTCTCCTGAATCTACCTTCTTCCAACTTTGTATCATGACTGCTTGTTCTATGCAACATTTTCCTTTGAAAAATATCTCCCTCCTGTGCCTTATTAACCCCATGAAGTCTTATCCCTCCAGGTTGGCTCACAGTCTTGAATGTAACCATATCTCTGTCTTCACCATTCATTTTACTATTACATGAAGGCTTTGGTGTGCAGCTCCCTCTTCTTCTCCATATAGTACAAGACACTCTTGTCATTTGAATTTTAAACACATGAAAAACATAGGATCAGTCAGTTAACTGATCTGACTTTACAAAAAACAAAATCTGTACATGGTGCTGACTCCAGTAATTCATCTTTAGGTTCAAACCCATGAAACACCCTCATCAAGTTAATGTATTAGCAGCCGTATTGGCTCTGACTGGAGTTTGTTTATGAAAGAGGGGTACTGCCAACCTTACTTCTGTGTTTTGTGACTACTGCCTTTTCTTTACACCAATATGATGCTTTTTGTTAAATAATTAACTTGAAATAAGTTAAAAATAACAGAAACAAGCAAAAATCAATATCTATGCACCCTACATACTTTTTAGCCCAAGTATGAAAGCTACTGGACAGTTTGTTGATTTGCATGTCAAGTAAAGACACAGAGGCTGCTTTATGGAGCTCTTCAATTTTTGACTACATTCATTTATCAGTACAGTATTTATAGTTTTATATATTTTGTTTTGTGAGACCATACCATAGAAATCTAATCTATCATATTTCTGATCACTGTGATTAACCTGCACAAATCCACAAGTGGAAAACTGTAATTACCACTATGGAAGTGCAGCTTGCTATGCTCATATAGTGTGGAACATATATGCTATGGGAAACATTTCAATAATGTTCCCTAACAATGGTGCCTAGCTTTAGGATCCCTAATGTCTAGTCATGCGAATCAGTATCATCAGCACATGACTGTCAAGAATAGCCAAGGCCTTCACTTTACAGTTGCCTATCTTCTTGCAGTTTGTAAGCTGCACACCAGACTCCACTGTCTAGGTTATAGGTCTTGTGGAGATACACACACATGCACAGCACTGTATCTGTACATCACCACCTGCTGGCTCTTTATCAGCCCAGCATGCAAAAATGTATATTTATAGCATTTAAAAGCAGTGGCACCAAGTACCACCAAGCATTACAACTAGTTGCAACTTAAGACATCATGGCAGCTTTATTAGAATATATTCTATTCCATCATATCATGGCAATTCACTTCCCTAGAATTCATCTCCACAGATACCTCACACCCTGGCTATAATCTTCTCCCATTAACTCCAGGCTCCTACCTTAGCCCTTATCACTGCCTTTCACCTCCCAGTTCTAGCACCATTCCCTGCTCTAGTCATGCGTACCCCTTCCTACCATGTCACTTGTCTCAGTCTATGACCACCTCTTTCAGTCATCCAATCACTATTTCTCTTTGTCCACATTGACTTCCCTTGGATCTTTGGAATCTTGGGTATATCATGTTGAATGTATGCCATGTTTACTGCCAATGTTGATATGTATATACTGGTTTACCTAGAGTGCATCTCATATGTTCCTACCATATCCTGTTATGTTTAAACAATTTCTGTTCTTGATTTCTGTATATAAGTGTTTTAATTATTCATGTACATATACCAATTATTGAACCTTGATTACTGTATATAAGTATATACATGTTTTAAATCTTCCTATACATGTACCAATTATTGAACCTTGACCTTATCAGGTCCATCTTGCAAATGAGCTGTGCTCAGTGATGTTCACTTGAATAAATAAAAATTTGATTGATTGATTGATTGATTGATTAGCCATACCTAAACCTGACACTGGGCACTACTGATCTTTCAATATCCATTACTGGCAGTCGCATAGTTGGAACAGGAATGGGATGTATGTATGTTTATACTCCTATGAGTCAGTTCATTGGCACTCATGCAATAAAGAGCTCTGAGGAATGCATTTTCTAAGGTGCTGAAACAAGAGCTAGTGTGTGTTCATTTCCTTCAGCACATGCCTGTAGTGTATCGGCCTGCTGCCACTCCTATGGGAGGGAAGAAGCCTATATATTAAAAGGACTTCCTGGTCTGGATTATATTAAGACTTTTTATGAATTTTAAGTAGAGCAAGAGCCATTTATTTTTTCAATCCCAGTTTTGCATACTGTCAAATAAATTGTTCTAGCACACAGATCTAATTTATTGTGTGGACTTCATTTATTGCATGGGTGCCAATGAATTTACTCTATGGAGTAAAAGCATAAACATTAGATTTCCCTGCCATTTGGCACCTGCAATAAGCATAATGTTTACAATGTGTACCAAAGAAATCCTCTGCAAGTAAAGTGGTGTACTGTTTTTTTTTTTTCAGGAATATGATGAGCTTGCTTTCTGTGCAATACTGTTTTCTCTACCACCACTGCTTCAGTGCTTGCTTTTGATACACAACACTTAATAATTCAGATTTGCAGAGGTTACCACTGGCGGTTTCCACTACATAGTGCCAACTAAAGGTGAGCAATTGTGAATATTGCTAACTGCTGTTCTGCTTTGATTCACATGCCCTATCTTCAGCTTGGGTTCAACTCTTTGGCCAAAATCACTTGTTTCCATGGTAGGGGGTCTATCCAGCTAACAAAGAGGGCAAGAGACACCTCTTTATAACCCCTTATTTCACTCTAGTGAATTCCAACCTCTTGTACCCTTCCGTTCCTCCAGTTAGTCCAAAAAATAACCTTCAGTAAGCACCTGGTACAGTGCCAGGAATCAGAAACCATTGTTTTTTCTTTTTATAAAAGAAATGTCTGAAGAAGAAGGAAACGTGACACAGGTGGTGAAAGGGGTGGAGATAGGACAAGCCTAGATCAGCTGGGAATGGCTGGAGTGTTATTTTTTCAGTTATTTGTCTGAAAGTAGAAGTAATCCAAAGTGGCCCTAAACTTTATCCAGGCCAAATGGACAGCAAAAGGGTTGACTTGTTGCACTGTCTCCAAATACAAATTCATCAACTACTTTTCTTTAGTGCCAGTGTCCATAACATTTACTTGTAGCTCATCAAATGGTAACAGTAACTAAAGGTTGTTCCATGCTATTGAATGCTCAGCTGCCTGATTGGTAGGAGATGAACACAATGGACCTATTGTCCATTTGTCTAGCGTTGTCTATGTTCTTAAGTAACACTGTAATAAGCAAATTACAGGCAATAGTCCAAGAGGACAAAGTGATGTCCTGCTGGCCTTCAGGAAAGTGTTCCTCCAGGAGATAAAATGAATAAGAATAACTCATATTTTATTCAGCTGTCCTAAGCATACTTTTGCATTGTCCTCATCCATGAACACCATAGAATCTTTCAAGAATCAATACAGTTAAATATTTGCTAGGTTCCTGTGCTAATACTCTTACATCTAGCATACATTTAGAATAAAAAGCAACTTTTTAATAGTGTTCTTCATACAGACAGTGGCCTTTATTCATGAACGTAACCTCCAATGTTAATACCACGTTACTCAGCCCTTACTAATGCAGTTCAGCAATTGTCCATGTTGTTCAATAGCACATTGCATAATATGGTTAGTTAGGGCAAAGTAATTGGTTTTAGCACTTGAGATAATGTTCATGAGTATAGGCCAGTACTGCAAAATGTTTTAAAGCTGAACACAAAAATGAAAATGGTGAGTTGTAACATCGGTACAGTGAATGTACACTCTGCAAAGTATTACAGATAATATGGAGTTTCAAACTACTGTATAACTAGAAGTGGCTACAGTCAATGGGCTGGATATTCAAAAAGGTTGTGCCATGCGCAATAGGGTTGCACCTGCGCAAGTCCAAAATTGCGCCATTCTGCCATATTCAGCAGGAGGCAGTTGCGCCCCCCAAGTCATGCTGAGCAACAGCGCAATGCTAATGAAGGTATGCTCAACTGGAGGGGGGAGGAACCATGCATAAACTGCACAGCCTGATATTCAGCCGGGCTGTGCAGAGTTGTGCAGGCGCAACCCCCAACCTACGCCTGCACAACTCTGAGCAAAAAAGGAGTAAGTCGAGGGCCACCCACAGGTGAGCTGCTGCATTGCAGGGCGCAACACAGCAGCTGCCACCTGTGGGTGGCCCTCCACTTCTTCCCTGTGCCCCCCCTGCAGCCTGATCATGGGCATAATAGTAACCCCTCCATAGGCCGATCGCAGGCAGAACAGAACTGAACAACCCCCCCACTGGCCCGATCGTGGGCAAAACTGTAGTAACTCCCCTGACTGGCCCGATCACGGGCAAAACTGTAATAACCCCCAACTGGCCCGATGCGAGGCAAAACTGTAGTAACCCCACCCCACTAGCCTGATCGTGGGCAGAATAGTAATAACCCCACCCCCAGTAGCCCGATCGTGGGTTAGAACAGAGTTCAACCCCCCCAAGACCAATATCCTTGGTGGTCCAGTGGACCGTGAAGCCCGATCATGGGCATTAGAGTCCCTCCCAGGTCCAAGTACCCTGGTGATCTAGTGGCCCCTCACCCCACCCACCCATGGAGCCCCACCACCCCGCTCCTCCCATCAGCCAGCAGACGGCAGCACCCCACCCACCTGCCACCCCTCGCCCACACGGACTGACTGCTCCAGTAGGGCTGCACGCCCATTGGTTCAGAGCAAGAGCCAATGGGCATGCTTACACCGCATACAGCATAATTCAGATATGTGAATGAATTCATTCATTCACATATCTGACTGCCTTGATGTAGCTGCATGCCCATTGGCTTTGCTCTGAACCAATGGGCATGCAGCCCTACCAAGCAGTCAGTCGGGCGGGTGGCGGGGTGGGGCAGGTGGGTGCTGTTGCCTGCCGGGCTGATGGGGAGGGGGAGGGGCCCGTGGGTGGGTCGGGGGGGCCACTAGATCACCAGGGTACTGGACCTGGGGACTCTAATGCCCATGATCAGGCTTCATGGTCCACTGGACCACCAGGATATTGGTCTGGGGGGTTGAACCTGTTCTGCTCATGATTGGGCTAGTGGGGTGGGGTTATTACAGTTTTGCCCGCGATCGCCAGTCAGGGGTTATTAACAGTTTTGCCCATGATTGGGCCAGTCGGGGGAATTACCTATGCCCAAGATCGGGCTGCAGGTATCAGTCCCTCGACAGCTGCTGCCTGGCAGGGCACCAGGCACAAGTCGTCGGGGATCAGCGCATCTGCATGCTAATGGCATGCAAATGGGGCCATAAGTAGATGCAAATGGCCCCCCTGCACCTTGCATGAATTATGGGCCCATTTGCATGTCACCTTTTGAATATCGGAAATTTGCACATGGCGCAATGGAACTTATGCCACCGCATCTTGAATGCTCCACTCTGACCACTTGCGGTGGCACAAGTTCCACTGCGCCATGCACAGTGGCTGTGGCTGGGGGGTGATATTCAAAGGAGTTGCTCAATAGCGCAACTCCTTTGAATATCGCCCGCCACACCCATGCGCAACTATTTTGAGCAGCGCATGGCGGCATAGAATGGCGCAGTTTGAATATCCAGCCCAATGTGTTTATTGAGCAGTTGCACATATATAACAAAGTTAATCTTATATATTTGTGGACACTCACTGAAAAGTTCACAGTTGAAACTTTAAAGACATTTTCTAGGGCCCTGGCCCTTGTTTCTGGATATATTTCTTTTAGTATGTGCCGTTTGCTCTGTGCTGACCTCCAAACTTAGAAGCTGCTGTTTTATGAAATAATAGATATATGAAACAAATGCCATCCTGCCCTTAATTGTAAGTGGCAGTATACTGTATTACATTTGTGATGTGGGTAAATCAAGTATAAAGTATGGATGCATATAGCACACTTGAAGAGTCTGATGGTGAAGGTGACTGGAGACAGTATGTAAAAGAATGGGACACCATTATTTTTTAGTATTTCTGGGCCAGCTATACTATATATAATCCAGTATGAAACCTGGTTGCACCACAGAAGTCCATGAGTACTAGTTTTATGGCAGATGTGGCTTACCTGGATTTCAGTTTTAGGGCAAAGCCATGCTGATGTATTGCCATGATGTAGGAGAAAAATGACTGTGATAGCACGTGACAAGAATGTGAGGTAGTTGTCCTACATTTGGTGTTTTGACTAGTGCTGAGGCATGAATCTCTGCCACCTGCTTAAAAGCAGTACTACATTACAAGTCAGTACCACATAGATGTCTTTCTTCTGATCTGTTGGTACATGCTGCTTAAAATTCTTTTGTGCAGTGCAGCACTTGAGCCAGTTTCTTCTTTGTTTTTATTTACATTTGTACACCTGCCATGTTGTTCCCCAGACCTGTGCTGCCCACTGCACGCACACACACACACACACACACACACAGACTTTCTACTTTGTTTACAATTGGTTATGCTTCCTGTATGTGTGTGGTGCATGCTCCCTTCTGGGCTTCCCTGTCAATTCCTTCAAGAATGTATACTAAAGTCAGTGGTGAATGGGTTTATTTACAAAGGAATATAAGGGTGGGAGTTGCTTACTTCAGTTCTCCCATGTCATAGTCATTCTCTCTCATGGTATTTCAGTAAGCAATAGTGGTTTAAGGAGCATTTGAAATGTAAAAAACACTTTGCACAAATAAAAGTTACTAGTACTACACACTGTGAGTTGTGTGACAGGACTGTTTTAAGCCATTGAAAACAACATAAAATACAAATAGGAAGCCTTGAAAACATTATAGACAAGAGGACATTGAAAACCTTATGCTTTCAGAACTTGAGTGATATCCAAGAATGAGGAGGATTGTATTACAAGTGCCTCATTTGTATATACAATGAGAATCTTGCTATGTGTTACAATAGAAAATAGATTGATCTCTTATTGACGTACAGTACAATCTTGATTATCAGACTGCTTAGGAGACATGAAATTAGTTCAGATAATAGGAGTCCATAAAACTGGGATTAAAATGTTTAGAGTATTAACTTAGGATACAGATACTAGTCCATGGGATGTCTAGATAATGGGGGCTCACTGGATCAGGATTGTACTGTACTTGAATTAACTTATGTAATATATGGAAAATATGTCAGAAATATCCAGTTCATAAATACACGGAGTCTTCTCCTTCAAAACATCTGCTGCTAGCTACAGATAGGAAAGTGAAACACCAGGCTAAACTTTAGTTTCATACATGCACTGTGTTAGGACTGAGATACACAGTGTGTGTGTGTGTGTGTGTGTGTGTGTGTGTGTGTGAGGTGTAGACACACAACCACAAGAGGACTTACAATTATGCTGAAAGTGTATAACTTAATGGGTAGTGATAGAAAGTATTTTTTTATTGAAAGTGTGGTACACTGCTTGGACATTTGGTCAGACTTTGTTGGGGGGGTCTAACAGTATCATACTGCAATCTATAACATGTCTGGAAAAAATGTTTTATATGAAATCAGTATGTACAGGAATACCAATTAGATATTGTTGCGAGGTACTGTGTTAGAGCATTAAATAATCCTTGGGGTCTAAATGTTCAAAGACAGGAGTTCTAGTCTAGGTTACTGTGCCAAGTGGACATGACAAAAGTGACTCATTGTTAGGGACCCTATGTTCAAGTGCATTCTTCATCACATTTGCAATCCTGTGCACCACTGCCTTCCTGCATAATGCTTGCAACATCAGGCAACAAGTGTTGTTAGCATGCATCTCTATCTAGAAACCTTCTGTCTTGCCAAGTAGAATGCAAGCCCCATGGCAAAGCACCAGAAAAATAGCTGGGAGGAGCCTGGGTTCAATTAATGGTATCGATGATAATGCTTGTAGAAGCTTAGAGCAGTGTTTGGACATACACAAGAATGGGTTCAATGCCCAGTATGGCATTTTCTCACTACAATTTATAATACTATTAGAGAAATAATTAAGAAGCCATTGCTGATATCAATGATAGAGTTTCACCAAGGCTTAGAAGCAGGCTTACAGAACATTAACTATTACTTTATGTTGCAGTCAGTTTAATTCTGGCTGTGACTTTGAGGTTTATCTAGGTTTGAATGCAACTTGTTGGGAAGCATCTCTTCAAGCTGACAGAAAGTTCATTCTAACTCTACTGCAGCGCTATGTAGGGGGTCTGTACTCAATGCAGGATGTGCTTTCCATAGCATGTATCTCTTGTCTAGAAATCTTTTGTCCCCATGGAGAATGAAGCACAGAGACAGAGCACCAGGACAGTAGTAAGGAGGGCCTGGGTTTGCTTTCCAGTGATGAATATTCTTTTTCACTATGATTTATGTTGTTAGCATGCATCTCTGTTTGAACTCTTATACCATACTATGTACAGTGATAGGGAGCAGGGCAGTAATGAGGACCTGGGTTTGATTCCCAATGGTGAACATTTTTCCGTCTCACTGCAGTTTATGTTGGTAGCATGCATCTAGTAACAAATCATTTATTTATTTATTTAACTTTGTTGACTGGGTGAGTGCACTGGCAGTAATATTACTATTTAGGCATGACCCAGGTGCAGAACACGAGCATAGCGGATACATCACAGAAACAATATATGAACCAGTATACATGGATTTTTTTTTTTCCATAGAGGCATTTTTTTTCTTTGTGGGCTACTGCTGCCATCCACCATCCTACCAGTCTCGGTGGTCATTCAGGGTCTTGTTACACTGTGCATGCCCAGCAGACCCCAGGAGCCATCCTGGAGCATCTTCCTGAGGTAGCCATGATTATTTCCTGTTTTTTCCCCCAAAATACCCAGGGCCCCAGGCAGAGAGAGATGCATGTGTGTGGAGGTGCACATGCATCCTCTTGCTCCAGTGATGGTCACACTCCCACCCTATTGGCCTAGTACCCCCTGGCATCCCTCAGTTCCACTGCACCCTGGCCTCGACTGTGAGGCAGTCAATCACTGAGAGCTCAGGCTCCCTCCCCAGAAAGGAGATCTGCCTGACAGCAACTCATCCTGCTCTGCACCCCCGCCATGCTGACCTCTGACATCCCACACTCACTCCTGAACATAGGTCATTGACGTGGCGAAAGGCAAGGTGTCCAGCACCTCAGCCCTCAATGCCACTAAGCTGGCATGTATACATGGAATTTGATATATGCATAGATAAGTTTTGAAAGGTTGGATGGACAGTAGGAGCTACTGAAGAGGTTGCAAAAGACAATGATGAAAAGGAAAAAAGACAAAGCGGGTATAATTGCTGTTTCAGTTGAAGTTACAGCTGCTACAGAGAGTGAGGGGGAGATGGGAGAGTTGGGATAGGTGAAAGGGTAGGGGAAAGGTAATGGTCTCAGGCAAAAGAGAAAAGAGTGGCAAAAAGGGGCAGAGGATAAGCAGGGGGTAAGTGCTTATCTTGTTAGCTTATGGTAGGAGGTATTAGTGGAAGCAGTTACAGGCTTAAGATGAGATATGGTGAGACTTTAGAGCACGATAAGCTGAGAGTGTGGGGGTTTTTGACAGGTGGGGAAAGGAGTTCCAGGTAGGGGCAGCACAGTAGCTAAAAGAGCATTGTCCCATACTGGTGTGGAAAATGGGGGCTATGAGACTGTTATTAGAGGTAGAGCAGGGTGAGGGGATAACTGCATGTGAGATTTGATTTTTTTGGTAAAGATGAGCCCCAGATTGCAAGGTTTTCTTAACAAGTGTGACCAGTGTCAACTTGGTTTTGAGGTCAGAAGGAAACCAATTTAGGAAATTTAGGGCCAGACAGTGATGGACATTGGACCTACTGGCTGAGGCAAATTTACAGATTTTATAGTATAAGGTGTCCTTTTTTTGTAATGTAGACTTGCAGGCAGCATCTACAACAATTGAGCCTTATTCAAGAGAAAGTGGAAGGTCTGCCTTAGCAATACATTCTCTAGCAGCTGGAGTTAAGAAGTGGCAAACTCTGTAGAGTGAGCCTAGCTTCTGGTAAAGGAGGGAGGTGGCTTGCTGGAGGTGAGTTTAAAAAGTCAGGGTGGGGTCAAGGTGAACACCAAGGTACTTGAAGGACATGGTCATTACTAGGGGAGAACCATTTTTGGACAGAATGCAGAACCTAGGAGATAGCTTGTTTGGGGTTTGCCTGGTCCTGAATAGCATGTACTGGGATTTAGGAAGATTAAGGACCATTTTCTTTCAAACAAACCAGTCCTGAAGCTTGGCAAGGCAAGAGCTGAGTGATTGATCAATAACATCTATATCATTGCTGTGAGTGAAAAGGACAGCATCATCAGCATAAAGGAGGGTACATATGGGTTTGCAGACTGTGGGCAGATTATTTATGAAGAGGGTGAAGAGTACAGGACCAAGAATAGAGCCTTGGAGAACTCTGCTGATTACGTTATTAACTCTGGATAGGGAGTTTCCAAGTTTTACAGCTTGGGTTCTGTGGCACAAATAATCTTTGAACAAAACAAATGCTGGTGGCCCAAGACCAAGATTAAGTAATCTGTTTATTAATAACTTATAGTCAACCATGTCAAAGGCCTTGGTCAGGTTTACAAAAACAGATCCAGTAGCAAGGCATTTGTCCATGGTGTGATAGATAGCTTCAGTAAATTCTGTAAGGGCGGTGTCAAAACTATACCCCTTTCAGAAGCAGAGTTGCTCAGGGAAAATGAGGTTGTGCTGCTGCAAGTACTCCACTAGTTGGTTGCATACGATTTTTTCTTGTAGCTTGGCTAGAGCAGAGAAAGGTGATTTAGGGTGATAATTTTCAATGCTGACATTTTGCCCTTGTAGAGTGAAATGACTGTGGATGATTTCAAAGAACAGGCACCATTCCAGTTGAGAAGGATGAGTAACAGGAAAGTAATTTGAGAGGCAAGTATAAGAAATTTGGGTGTGAGACCACTGGGGCTGCTGAGTTTGTCCACTTTTAGTGTAGCAAGCTTTGGCAGGTAACCCTTTTTAAAGTAAGGAAGAAGGGTCCCCAAATGCCTTTTTTCAGGTAGTATGCCATTGCCAGCCATGCTTCGGATGTTGAAGCTGCAATTTATTTTGTAAAACAAGCTGTTATAGTCATTTTATTGTTATGATTTATCAGCAGTTTATTCCTGGCTGCTTTCCAGTTTCTCTGTGTGGCCACACCCTCAGAATGATGCCATACAAGGGAGCTGTTAATGTTTTACATACAGCAACAAGGAATTCTGGGTAAGATATAATGTTGACTTAAATGTGCCTTACTCAGTAGTACAGTCCCATATGTTGGTAGTGGTGAGCATCAAATATGTAAATGTCCATAGCAAGGCATTGTAGGTACAATAAGAAGCTGTTTTCCAATTTCCTTACTGTGAGCTGCAGTCTCATATTTCTGAAGTGGTGTCAACAATATAAGCTCTTGTATGTTTATTTTCAAAACAAGGCATTATGTATAATGTATCTAGTTTCAAGACTTCTTTGCTGAGTGATGTAATCTCCTATTTCTGTGGCGAGCACAGAAATATAATAGCCTGTATACTAATTTACATAGTGAGGCATTGTGGGTACAGTAAATTGCTGATTTTTCTATCTTCCTAATCAGGTGCAGTATCCTATTTTGCTAGTGTTTACAGCAGTACAATCTATGGAAACATGGAATATGGTTTTGTGATAGAGATAGGCCACAAACCTGATTTGCCATTCTTTGTAGATGTTGCTTCACTTGTACTGCCTGCTGGTGAAGTGACAAGTCTGAAGTGACAGCTCTTGTTAGAATGTGGGAATGTGATAAATACTTTTCTATCTTTATGTTATACGGCTTGAATGTCTTTATATAGTTCAGGAGTGTAATAATGAGTAAGTAATTACATGGCTCTGAGCTGCTTTCAACCAATCAAATCACCAGACATTTTCTACACAGGCTATAGCTACTTGCAAACAATGTAAACAGGCAGCTACAAACTGATAGTGCCCTGTATAAATTTTGTTCTCCTTGTATGATGTCACAGTTTGGTGTTTTAGCACTGAGAAAAAGGGTGGGTTATGCAAAAAAAACACAGTACTGAATTAAAAGATTTTTAAAATGGAAAACAGCATTATTTGGCAGTTTGAATGATAGGAGACTGATTCATAACTCCTACAGGTTACTACTCCCATTTGCTATGGCAGACATGCAACATCACTTTAAGTAGAAGAGGGATTAGCGCCGTGCATTTTTGACATTGCTGGGACTGTGAGTGGGGGAAACATGCATTCTATACTAGGCCAGGTCACAGAAAAAGTAATTGAAAAGTAATGCAGTTTTGGCTGGGTCAGTGTGAATGGTGCTGTCAAAGTCTATGGTAAGTGTGGAAGGATGTGAGTGGTCATTTATGAGAGAGTTAATGGTCTGCCAGAACTTTTTGGGGTTGTCTAAATTTGATAGCTGTTGGTTTTTAATGTATAAGTTTTTGGCCCTTAGAATTTGCTTCTTTCAGACATTTCTCAGGGACCTGTAATCATTCCAATCAGAGTCAAAGTGAGATTGTTTGAACTTGCACCAGGTTGTGTCTCTTCTGCTCACAGGGGCAAATATGTTGCTAGTGAGCCAGTTTGACTTCTTTCGTTTGACCTTGCAAGTGTTAAGGGGACCTTGTTTATCAATGGTAGATGTGAAGGTCTTGATAAAGAGATTCAGAGGCAATTGACATCTGTAGCTGCATCTAAGAAAGGCCAGTTGATCTGAGACAGGTCACGTAGGAAGGATGTAGGATCGAGGTTGGAACAGTTCTGGAAGGAGATGAGCCTGGGGAGAAGTTTTGGGGACACTTTTGTGCCATTGCAATAACTAGCTAGATGGTCACTGACTGAATCGCATAGCACACCTGAGGTCAGTATTCTTTCTGGATTATTGACCAATATTCAGTCAAGCTGTGTGTGATTGCCTGATTTGTGGTTTAGTCTGGTCAGGGTTTGCAGGAGTTAATACATGTGATAGGACTCAAGAAGAAGCTGATACTGAGCTTCATTGTCCAGCCAGTTTAAATTTATGTCTCCAGAACTAACAGTTTGGATGAATGGATCTGGTTTAACATATGAGAGAGATCATGGAGGTGATTCAGACCTGCCTTGGGTGTGTTGTAAATACAGCAGAGTTTTAGTGTGTTTGTGCCCAAAGGGATATTAATGAGTAGCCATTCGCACAGGGACACAGGGGAGTGGGGTGGGTCACCAACTTCGGCCTTAAGGTCAGAGTGAATGTAGAACATGATTCCACCTCTTTTTTTGGAGGGCCTGTCCTTGCAAAAGATATTAAAGTCAGGGAGGGAGATTTCAGAATCCCTGACTGAGGAGGTAAACCAGCTTTCAGAGAACACAAGGATATGGGGTCTGCCTGTATTTTGTGCATTTTTTTAACCATATTGTAGATATTTGAATGGGTGATTCGAATGCTTCTGTGGCCCATCCAAATTTGGGGGACATGGGGTAGTTGACAGAAGGCTAGGTAGCTTCTTTTTTGTTCTTTTATTAAGTATACTTTATTTATTATAAACATCACATTGATAAACATAACAGTTAATCGCAAAGAACAAACATTAACCAAAGCACTTACAACAAAATAAAAACACACACACACACACTATCACGCCTAGCTGCTCAACCCATAACAATATAGGCATGTAAGAGAAAATCAAATGCAATCTCAACCACCATGGTAGAACTAAGCAGGTAGATTCAAACATTAAGTACAAACATCCCATACTATGGCATAGATAACCAAGCATACAGAGGCCCCCATTTTTTAAAAAAGCAGGATCTCTTATGTTGATTATTTGCAATATGTAGCTATAGGGTAAGGGTGCTAAGGAGTTCTCTAAGCCATTCTGACCAAGTTGGTAGATTGTCATTCAACTAATTGTGGAGAATTACCATTTTAGCCACAGCAGCAATAAAAGCAGTATAACCTCATTGATAAGAGGAAGAAATATCCTGGCACCAACCCAATAAACAAATTTCAGGAGAAAATAAATTGGCTAAATCAAATGTAGGATCTAACTGGGTCTCGATAGCTGTCCAGAATGGTTCCACTTTCTCACATTGCCATAATATATACAAAAGGATACCATCAGCTTTACTACACCTGCTACAGGTAGCAGACACCACTCATCCCATTCTGTATAAGCGTGCAGGAGTGAAATGTAAGTTATGCAAAATTTTAAATTGCCTTTGCCTATAACGATCTTGTTTTACCAGTCTGTAATAATCTTTCCAAATGTTTCCCCAATCTGATGCTTCCCATTTCAGGACAAGAGCATTCTGCCAGTAGTAGGCAACCCCAGTTGGACTAGAGGTGTCTAATGATTGATACAATTGGTATAAACATGCCACTGTATGTCACATGAAGGTTGCAGAGGAAAAATTGCAAAAAAAGTGATGTTAATAAATATGTCCATGGAGGTGGCCCAAAACAAGCAAATAATGTCCCAGCTAACTGTAAATATTTAACAAAGTGACAAGGTGCCAAATTAAATTTAGTTTGAAAAGACAGAAAATCCAATAAAGAGTTGTCAGAAAGAAGGTCAGAAATGGAACTAGAGGGATACAATGCAAAAAAGAGGACAGGATTGGTTGACATGCAATTCTAGTATTAACATGATAAACGTTTGGCTGTGCCATACAATTCTTAATTGTAAGTTCATAATGGCGACACAATTGGGCATGGGCAAGTAATGACCAATATATTGGGGTCATTTTTAATTTATGTGGGAGTATTGCAGGGGATATAAATAACAATGCCTGCAACTACAGACATTCTCCAAGACAGTGAGAGCACTCCAGGGATAGCCATAATGGCACATAAGTCTCCCATTCCCTATGTAAGGACCCCCCCCCAATGAAAGTACTTAGACCCATGGAGTGCTAGATAATAAGCATAAAAATTAGGTAACCAAATGCCTCCATGGGAAATGGGAAATGTCAGTTTAGAGTATGCTCTTCTGACAGCTCCAGCCTTCCTCTGGAAGGTGGAAAACAATGAATGGAGCTGGAGGAACCATTTACAGGGTAAAATAATGTTCTGCATCCCAAAAGATATAAAATTCAGAAGAATATTCATTGTAATGACATTTGCCCAACCCCATAAAGAAGAGTGGTAACGCATCCCATTATTTTAAATTATTCTTAAAATTGTTTAGTAAAGAGTCCAAGTTAGTTTTCAAGAGTCATAAAATGACGTGGAATCTGAATTCTAGATAAGCGATGTTTTGAGTCCCATTGCAATCCTAGAGAAAGAATATAGGCCTTTTCTATGAAAGTATTAAGTCGCAAGACTTTTGTTTTACTGAGATTCAACTTATACACAGTAATAGAACCAAATACTTTAATTTCATCCAACACAGCAGAAATGGATGTTGTCAGTTCTGACAGATGCAACACAATATCATCCATGCATATGGAGAATTTATATTCAGCACTCCCCACAGATATGCACCAGAACTGAGGGTTCTCTTTCAACTTCAGTAACAAGGGTTCCAAATACAAGTTAAACAAAAATGGGGAAAGAGGACAACCTTGATGGGTGCTGGCAATAATCCAGCACAGCAGGAATGGATGTTGTTAGTTCTGAGAGATGCAGCACAATAGCATCCATGTATATGGAGAATTTATTTTCAACACTCCCCACAGATATGCCCCAGAAACCAAGGGTTCTCTTTCAACTTCAATAACAAGGGTTCCAAATATAAGTTAAACAAAAATGGGGAAGAGGACAACTTTGACGGGTGCTGGCAGTAATCAAAAATGGATGGGAAAAAACTACATTACACCAAATAGTAGAGGATGGGGAGCTATAAAGTACTGTAATTGGATCCAATTAACAAAAGATAAGGGTATATTATAGGCTTGGAGCACTTTGAATAAATAAGGTCATGATACTCGATCAAACGCCTTCTCAGTGTCAAGGGAGACCAAAGCAGCAGCGTTTCTGGCCCCCTGGGACACTGAGATTAGATGAAAAAGCTATGAGTATGGTCACTAGAATGTCAGCTTTTCATGAAGCCTGCTTGTTCAGGACTAATAAGCCCCTACCACACTATCTCTAAGTGCAAGGCCAAGATCTTCCCAATATCTTAAAATCAGTAATAATAGGCGAAATTAGTCTGTAACTCACAGGGAAAAGACTATATTTTCTTGGATTAAGCAAAAGAATAATACAGGCACAAGTTAAAGACTGATCAGAGAGCCCATGATCAGATAGTTAAATAAGATAACTAATACAGGATTAACTTCTACATCCCCTGAAAGCAGCAGGAGGCTATATGATACAAGGGAGAGGATTGAAGAGGAAAATGAGTGCTGCAGGGTAAGTTGGAGGGCTGCATAGTGTCCAAGGAAGTGAATGTTTTTCCTTTGAAGGGGGCCAGTCACCAGGAAATTAAGTGGTGGTGGTGAGATGTAGTAGGTTTCATGGCTGGGTAATTAGCTACAAGAGAAAGAAAGAAAGAAAGAAAGAAAGAAAGAAAGAAAGAAAGAAAGAAAGAAAGAAAGAAAGAAAGAAAGAAAGAAAGAAAGAAAGGCAAAGTAAACTAACTGATTAGTACAAATGTTTTTTGTGACGTCAGCCAGCATGGTTTTGTTATGAGAAGGTCTTGCCAAACCAATTTACTTCATTTTTTCAACCCAGTTAATAGAGCTCTTGATGCAAGTCTCCCAGTCAACATCCTGTTTTTGGACTTCTTGATCGAATTTGATACCATGCCACATACTCCCTAATTAGACAACTTCACAGCATGAATATAGACTTGAACATTATAAACTGGATAGCCTCATGGTTGGAAGAGAAGAAAGCAGAGAGGGGTTAGTGGCCACAACTCCCTCATGGGAGGATGTAACTAATGGTGTTCCTCGGGGTCAGTCCTAGGTCCTACTCTGTTTAGTATATACTGTACTTTTCTGGTATTAAAACATCTTCAGCAATATGGAGTTGTAAATTTCCCAATTATCTAAAAATGGGTGCAATCATAAATAACAATGCATCAAGGGAGAGTTTCCAGATGGAAATAAACAACTTAGAGCTCTGGGTTAAGGAACACAAATTGTCACTAAACCTGGACAAATGCAGGGTCATGCACCTTGGTAACAAAAATATAATGGCATTACACTTCCTGTATGGAAAAAAAATTTGGGGAACAGAGAACATGATTTAGGAGTCTTTATAACAAATATATTCACACCTGACAAACAAAGTAAGGAAGCGGTCAGGAATACAAGCAGAATTTTGGGCTGCATTTAGACACGTTAGAAGTAGAGACAGTAGAGGTATTATACCACTGTATACTTCCCTATTGTGACCTCATCTGGAGTATTCTGTACAGCTTGGGCCCCATACAGCAAAAAAATGGTCAGGATATTATCAAATATGTCTTAGGGGGAAAGGTTGAGAGAGTTGAATTTGTACTCTTTGGAGTATAGAAGAATCAGGGGAGACCTCTGTATGGTATACAAGGCCTATAATGATAAATACCTATGGGAATGTATAGGCCTAGAGCATAAAGAACTAGAAAGGAAATATAGGTTCCATAGTTGGCAATTGAAAGGAGAGTTCTACAAGACCTCAAATAGAGGTGCATGGTTTAGCCAGAGAGTGGTTAGTATCTGGAATGAGCTACCAGCAGTGGTAGAACTGAGTGATAGCTTGACATCCTTTAAGGTCACATTAGACACATATATGGGAAATAGGAAGTTCAAATTTACTTAACCATATCTATTCAAGTCACTAAGGCCCATGGCTCTGGACTCATATTGCCTATGAACCTATGAATTTGAAACAAAGCTAAGGGATTTAGAGGAGGAATAAGGAATGAGATTTCAAGACAGGCAAAGGAAACTAGTGGGATGTAAACCAGGAAGTAATGTAGACATGAGTACATTACAAGGTTACTAGGTGTTTGAGATAAAGAAGGCCAAGGCCATCGAGATTGTCTCCACATCTGTGTGGGTGAATTGTTGTGACTTTTGCCCTGCTGAGATACTTGTCAAGTCTTGTTTTAAAATATTGAAGGTAGGAGCTTTGACTACAAACTGAGGGAGCAAATTCCATTGTTTTGTTGCACGTATAGTGAAAAATTAATCTTATGTCATCATGTTGACACTTGGCATGAATAGTTGTAGCTTATGGCTCCTAAAGTTAACATTGTGATTTGTGAACTCCAGCCCACACTGAGTTTTTAAAGTGCGGTTATTAAGTATTCTGAAGCACTGAAGGAGATCTCCCCTTTTTCTTCTATCTTCTAAGGTAACCAAGCCAGTTATTTGTAATCTGGTACTGTACTGTAAGAGAGATGTTTTAGAGATGGTATTAATTTAGTCAATCTACGTTGGACATGTTCAATTAGGTCAATTTCTTTTTTAAGATAAGGATTCCAAAAAGGGGAGCAGAAATCCAAATGCGGCCTGACGTAAGTTCGGTAAAGCAGAATGATACATTGTTCAATTTTGTTTGCAAAAGTACACTTGATGCAGTTTAGAATCATGTTACTGGTCTGTGTGATTTTTTTGCTGTGGTTGATAGTAGAGAAGGAATTGTTTATGATGATCCCCAAATCTTTCTTTATAGACTGGCTTAAGCGGGTGGCTGTCAATCTGATAGGGTAAGTGGGGGTTGTTTCTGCCCATGTGCAAGACAACACATTTGTTTTGATTCAGCGTCGTTTTATTGTTTTTTACCTATGCCGCAATCTTCTCAAGAGCGCAGGTGAGGGATAGTTGTTTATAGAGAGTATCCACTTCTCCTATTTTTGTGTCATCAGCAAATTTAACCAATAGGTTCTTGATATTTTTGTTAAGGTCACTAACAAAAAGGTTTAACGGTGTCTGTTCAAGGACCGAGCCCTGTGGGATGCCACTGCTAACCATGCCAACTGAACACAGTTTTCTTCCTACGCTAATTTTCTGGGAATGATCAAGAAGCCAATTACTAACCCATATGACTATTGATGTGCTAAGCCCAATGTTAGCGAGTTTAGAAAAAAGTTCAAGATGAGGGACCTTGTCAAAGGCCTTACCAAAGTCCAATAATATTACATCCACTGGTGTTCCATTATCAAGGCTAGATCCTATCATATGGTAAAATGTCAACAAGTTTGTAGTGCAGGAGTGCCCTTGAGTAAAACCATGTTGAGAGTTGTCAGCGATGTTTAGTGATTTCAATTCGAACTCAGTTCTGTTTGAATAAGTTGTTCCAATGTTTTACTAATGGTGGATGTTAGACTGATGGGCCTGTAGTTGGCAACAGTGTCCTTAGCACCTTTTTTGAAGCTGGGAACCACTATCAAAGTTCTCCAGTCTAGGGATTTTCTCCTGTGGATATAGATTTGTTAAATATGATAGAGAGGGTATTTTAGACTCTGAGATACTTCCTTGAGTAACCTGGGGCTCAAGTGGTCAGGACCTGCTGAAGAGTTTGATCTTAGTTTTTCTAATGCACAACCTACATCTTCACTGGTGAATTGTATGCTATGTTCATTTCAACATGGATAGTATGGGATCCACTGTTATGACTGAAAACTGAATAAAAGTATTTATTGAATTCATATGTAATATAGTGCTATCATCAGTGATCATCACACCATCACTAACTATAGGCCCACATTGGTTGGTAATATTTTTTTGCTGTTAACATAGGTGTAAAAAGAGTTGAAGTTGTCTTTAGTTTGGGCTAATTTTAAGTTCTACCTTAGCTTTTTCCCTCCTGATTAGTAGTTTAAGGATATTCAGTTCTTTCTTATATTTCACATAATCTGCAAGTTAGTTCTTCTTTTTTAATGTACTATAAGCTTTTTTCTTTGGCTTTAATTTGTTTTTTAACTGACTTCTAATTTAGAGCAGGAATCATGCATAATCTCATACATTTCGGGAGCCCTGCTTGCCTGTTACAGGAAGCAGGAATAGGGTAGTGCTGTCCCCTCCATCTGGACCGCCTACTGAATGCTATTATTGCATTTTTACTCACTTTTGGGGCATTTAGTAGCTCTGCAAGACCTTTATAAAACCTAGGGGCATTATTTGAAATAATTTGGGACAGATTATACTTAACTTTGGTTGAACTGGCACTAAACCGGACATCAACTTCGGGTCAGTAGGCACTTAAAAATCGCCCCTGCAGTGAGCAGGGTGAGAGTGTGCAGGGCACGTGTTTTTGCGCGTGGAGATGCGTGCAGAGACACGCGAGTCAGCGCGTGTCGGCTGTGTCTGCTGGGACTGTTGGGTGATAACGTTTCCTAAATAAAATCAACATAAGGTAACTAAAATGAAGATATGTGCTGGTTGTAATATGTATGCTGAAGGGGAGGTCGAACTGGGATTTATGTGTTACAAGTGTTGCAAAATAAAGATTTTAGAACTAGAGATTGTACAATTAAAGGAAAGAATAAAAGTGCAGGCAGATATATCCTCACTAGAGCAATATATAGACAATGTGGTGGATAGTATGACAGTGTAAAATCTGCATGATCAGTATAATACAGACACCCAGAGCCCTGGAAATGAAACTCAAAAGGGGGAATTGAATAAATGGTATTTGGTTAATAAAAAAAACAAGTAACAAAAGTGGTAGAAGAAATATTGGTGGGGGCATCACATTTTTTAACACCCAATAGGTTTAGTGTACTTGCATTGGAAGAACAAGAGAGGATGCTGAATTCTAAAATAGCAAAAGAAAAACCGGATAATGTGATTCACCAAAGACAGCAAGGTTCCACGTCTATACACCAGGATACAACCCCCTATGTACAAGATAGCCAGGATGTCCTATTTATAGGAGACTCAGTGTTAAAATACACTGATGCAATTCTTTGCAAGAATAGGAATTTACACAGGGGCAGGCATAGGGGACATAAAATCAATGTTACAGTACTTATGGAAAATACCATCAGTCCTGTGACATTTCTTCATCTTGGAGTAAATGATATGGGGAAAAAAAACATTTTGGATATTCAGCGAGATTTTGAGGAGGTTGGGCAAAAGATTAAAGCATATAATGGTAGGTTAATTATATCAGGGCTCCTACCAGTACCTAGAGTGAATGTTACACTAGGCAGGGATATTAAAAGGTTGAATGGTTGGCTGAAACGCTGGTGCCAGAGGGAGGACCAGCTATTCATAGATAACTGGCAGGATTTTCAAGGACATCAATTGTTTGCTAGAGATGGATTGCACCTTAATAGACAGGGTAAAAGGATTTTCTCTTATAAGCTAAAAAAATTGATGGATGAAAATGTGGTACATTTAAACTAAATGAGAGGGGGGAAGAGATAATACACTAGGGGCAAAAATTGGAGAATCAAGAATTGAGGCACACAAAACTAATAAGCATATTATGCCCGAATTAAATTTTCTCTTAGTTAATGCTAGAAGTTTGAATAATAAAATTGAGGCGCTCCAGCTAGTCTTGCAGGACTTGGATATTCACATTTGCACAGTAACCGAAACTTGGTGGAAATCTGAAAATGGATGGAGGAAAAATATACCAAGGTATACCCACTATAATAAAGATAGGATAAATAAAGGGGGGCGGCCATCTAGGTGAAAGATGTGATAATATCTGAGCAAAAGGATACATCTAGATGGGATGGTATAGAAATTCTCTGGGTATCAATCTCTCCAGCTTACAATACAAATATTGAACTAGGACTGGTTTATAGAAATCCGTCTATAACATCAGGGGAGGACCTAAACATGTTAGGTTTTGTTAAACATTTATCAGAATTGAAGAATGTGCTCCTAATGGGTGATTTCAGCTTACCAGGTTTAGATTGGGTAAATCTGGTTACTAAAACTAATAAAGAAAATTATTACTTAAACACATTTAGCTTGACCGGAATGGAACAGTATGTAAGGGAAAACACTCATGATAAACATATTCTTGATTTAATTTTAAGTAATATGGGGGATAGGATACATAACTGCCAGGTTCTGATACCCCTGGGCTCTAGTGACCACTTAATGGTTAAATTTGATTATACAGGGACAGTAAGCCATAATTGGGGAGCTACCATAGTGTATAAATATGATAGGGCCGATATAAAGGGTATGCAGAGAGAATTGTCAAACTGGAACTGGGGAGCAGAATTCAAGGGCACATCATTATTTAAGATGTGGAATATCCTTAAAAACAAAATTATTGCTCTGATCCATAAGTTTGTACTAATGAATAATAAATATAAATCAGCTAAAAAAACCTTCCCCTCTGATGACAAGAGTAATTAAAAAAGAAATAAAAGAAAAAAATAAAGCTTTCAAGAATGCTAAATTAAGAGGAGATGTTGGCAGCTGGGCAAATTACAAAAGGTGTTTAAAGTCCACCAAAATAAGTATAAAGGAAGCAAAAAGCAAATTTGAAGTTACACTGGCTAGTAGGGTAAAGGACAGTTATAAGTCCGTTCATCATTACATTAATAATAAGAAGGGAGAATCAAAAAAGATAGGCCCTATGATAGATTCTGAGGGGAAATTAGTTGCTGATAACTTTGGTATGGCGGAAATAAGTAATAAGTATTTCGCTTCCGTTTTCAATAAGGGACAACCATTATCAGGGACTAATTGTGGAATATCTAATGATGGCCAGGGAATAATTATAGACAGGCAGGAAGTTTTATTACGGCTTCAAAAACTTGACCAAAATAAGGCGCAGGGCCCAGATGGGATACATCCAAGAGTGCTTAAGGATTCAGCTGAACAACTAGCAGGCCCAGTTACTATAATATTTCAGAAATCATTAAGGGATGGGGAGGTCCCGGAGGATTGGAAACAAGTGGATGTGATACCTATACACAAGAAAGGTCCCAAGCAGGAAGTTAAAAATTAAAGGCTTGTGAGCCTGACCTCGGTCCTGGGAAAAATGCTCGAGGGATTCATTAAGGACTTCATTTTGGAACACCAATATAAAACTGGGAAGGTTGATAATACACACCATGGTTTTGTTAAGGGGAGGTCTTGTCAGACTAACCTGTTGGAATTCTATGGTAAAGTAAATCAGGCATTGGACAAGGGTGGTTCCGTGGATGTGATCTTCTTGGACTTTGCCCAGGCATTTGACAAGGTACCTCACGTTAAACTATTAGAAACTCTAGTAAACATAGGAATCAAACATAATATTGTTTGTTGGATAAAATCTTGGTTGTCGGATAGGATACAGAGAGTATGTATAAAAGGAGAATTCTCCAACTGGCAGAGGGTGACTAGTGGAGTGCCACAGGGTTCCGTATTGGGTCCCTGCCTGTTCAATGCCTATATAGGGACAATGAGAGCCTCCCCAGACATCTGGTTTTCAAAATTCACAGATGATACCAGAATAGGGAGGGTGGTCAACTTGAAGAAAGATGCGGATTTATTACAAGCAGCCCTAAGCGAGTTAGAAATTTGGGCAGGCAGTCACGGTTCATTTTTAAATGTAAATAAGTGCGGAGTGATGCATTTGGGAAAGAATAATATAATACACGATTATAAAATGGGAGGTAGAACCTTAAAGAGACCTCTGAGGAATGTGACTTGGGAATAAAAATTAGTAATAACCTAAACTTCTACACCCCATTACAATCAAATTGTTAAAAACAGGTAGTATACAATATTGTATCAATAAACATATAAATAGTAGAGATAAGGGTGTTCTATTGCCGCTGTATACATCCTTGGTACGTCCTCATTTGGAATATCGTTCTCAGTTGTGGTCACCATTTAAAAAAGGGGACATAGCATCGATTGAAAAGGTCCAGAGAAGAGCTACCTGTAGAATAAAGGAGGTTCATGGGATGGACTATAATCAGAGGCTTAGGGCACTGGGGTTGTATTCACACTGGAGTTTAGAAGATTAAGAGGGGACATGTGTTTGATATATAGGGCCCTCAATAACCCGATATTATGGGAACAGCTTGCTCTAGATATCATGGTTCATAATCATAACACTAGGGCACACCCGTTACAGTTAAAAACAGAGAGATTCAGTTCAAATAAAAGGAAGTACTGGCTAACAGTTAGAGCATGAAGGATTTGGAACAGACTACCAGTGGAAATAATTGCTAGTGGGAACATGGAAATCTTTAAGAGTAAACTGGATAGTTACTTAATTAACAATGGAATAATGGGATATTCTTAAATACATGGCGAGCACATGGACATTGTCTTATAAAGTTCTGAATACCTATGAAACCTCCAGGAAGGAGCCATCGGCACTTGATATAGCAAGCGGTGTAGAACAGGACTTGATTCTGGGGGCAGAGCCAAACAACATGGCAACAGTTTTCTTTGTATTTAGCAGGAGCAGGTTAAGCATCAGCCATGTATTCAGACAGTCAATGTCTATATTTAGTGTGACATTTATTGATACAAGGTCCTTGTTACTGGTGTAAAGAACCATATCATCTGTGTAGAGGATAATGGAGGAGACACCAGGGAGTTTAGGCAGGTTGTTGATAAAGAGAGAGAACAGTAAAGTCCAAGAATAGATTCTTGTGATACACCAAGGCAGGCAGGGGCAGGACCAGATTTGACTATTGATTTCTATGAACTGAGTTTGGCCTGTGAGATAGGAGGCAAACTAGGAGGTGGCATCTCTAAAGAAGCCTAGAGATGACAGCTTGGATATCAGTAAAGGGTGACTAATCAAATCAAATGCCTTTCACAGGTCAATAAAGACAGCCCCAGTGAGCTGGCCTTTATTCATGGCTAATCTTATGTCATTCGTTAGTTGGATGACCACTGTATTAGTGCTGTGAAAACACCTAAAGCCATGCTGGGTGGAAGAGAGCAGGTTGTATTGAGCCAAGTATTCCAATGTACTTATCTAGTCTGACACTGGTGGTAGAAACGGTATCAGATGACAATTGCTCTGGGAGTCTTTTCCAAATATATATCAATCATTCTGTAAAGTAGTTCTTCCTAACATTTCTCATTAATTTTCCTAGGGTCAGTGACATTTGCCAATGGTTCTCTTATTAGTGGACATTCTGAACAGCTGCATTTGATCTGATGTCATTATTCTTCTGGGTATTTCAATACGGTTATCATAGTTCTCCTGAGTCTTCTATTTTGAAATGGAGAAGGAATTAGAATATCTTATCTGGTATGATGGTTCAGCTGTTGTATGCCATGATTCTGTTTACTTTGCTAGCAACCTTGCCACACTGTTGTTGATCTCATTTGAAATGGCTGCTGATCACCACACCCATGCCCTGCCTTTTGTAAAGTATATACCATTCAGATAGCATTTGCCATCAAACTTGTTTTTACAAAGTGTGTGACTTTGCAGTTATCCACATTGAGATTCATCTGCCATCTATTTCCTATGCCTACTGCCCCATCATATACAGATCTGTCTTCATCTCATTTATCTTCGCCTATGATGCAGTTACTCTTCACATTTTGGTGCCATCAGCAAAAATACAGCATTAACCCAATTTCTGGTGCCCACTTCCAAGTCACTTAATATTTTGAACATAACTGATCATGGAGCAGATCCCTGTGGTCCCCTGCTTATCTCTTGTTTCCCTGTTTTTATTTATTTTCATTTTATTTATTTTATTATTCATTGTTTATTGATAAGAATCAGAATTACAATCCTTTGAGTCATAGACTCCTTTGCAAAGGCTCTATGTCAGGACATTATGACATTGCACTAGGAAAACATATTGAGGTATGACAGAAAACAAATACATAGCATAGGGTGGAAACCCTGTATCAGAGTTACAGATGTTCGAGGGGTGTAGACCCTGTGTCAGTGGATTAAACATAGATGGCCAAAGGAGCATATATATATTTACATAATCATAAGCAAAGTGAAGCAGTATTATACAGTGGATTAAACATAGCTGGCCAAAGGAGCAACAAAAAGCTATTCAAGTATGTACATAATTATAAGCAAAGTGAAGCAGTACTATACAGGGAACATACCACAGACACATGAGAAGACATAGTCTGGCAGCCCTGAGGGGGCAGGTGATAGGGGTTAAGAACAGTCGCAGAGGCTAGAGGCGATGATGGCCTCCCTTAACTTGACTTTGAAAGTGCCTAACTTGTCAATAGTGGAAATTTCATCTGGGAGAGCATTTAGCCAGAAGGGGGGCTCTGTAGCGAAAGAACAATTGACCCAGGGAGGTCTGACAGTGAGGGACATTGAATAAAGTTTTCAAACAGCTGCAGGTGACCCAAGCAGGGAGAGCAGGTTGTAGCAGGTTGTGAATGCCCAGGTGGGCATTACTTAATGTGATCTTTTTGGCAAATAGGCAGGTGTGGTATTTTAGCCTACCCTGTAGGTTGAGCCAGGAGGAGCATTGATGAATGCTGCATTAGTGGGTCATCTGGTCACACCCAGTAACCAAGCAGCATGCCTTGTTTAGGGCAACCAAGATCCTGTGGAGAGCAATAGAGTTGGCAACACCATATATAATAAGCCCATAGTTTATCAGTGAGAGGACGGATGAGTTTACAGCTAGGCGGAGAGCCTCTGGAGGTAAGCACCTTTTATGCCTGTATAGGAGGCCCAGCCTGGAGTTAATACCAGGAAGGTAGACTGGATCAAATGACTCATTTTCTGCTATGCTAGGGGGAAAGGGGTTACAATAGCAGCTATCACATCTTACAACATACATCACATATAAGTAAAATCAGATATTAAAATATCTTTAAAATATATTTACATATATACATCATAAGCATACATCCATTAATCAAACAGTTTCCAAGCAATTACAGGTTGATGAAGCCTGTAGGTATTCTTTTAGGCTTCTGTTAAAAATGTATGTCCTCAAATTAACATCCAATCTAATTTCTGCCAGTTTATTTAGCAGTTTTGGTCAATAATGTGACAGAAAATGTTTTGCCTTTGTTTTGATTCTGATTTCTCCAAGCAATCTAGTGGAAGTATTACATAACATTTTGAGATTATAAGTAGGTAGCAATCTATTACTTAATACATGGGATATTTTTCATCCAGATTTTTTGCAAAAATACTGACACAGTATAATTCATTAATAAAACTTTACTTTTGTACAAGTACATACTGTTAGGATACAAAATCCTGTTTTCAACTGTACCAATCTGTGTGAAACACACATGTGTGAAACAATACAGCTAATTAAAACATAGTTTACTTTAGTTTTTTGGTCGACAGAAATTGTCATTTCAAGGTACATAAATACAAAAGTTAAAAAGCAAATTCATAAAAACAGTCAGGTATAATGTGTCACATTTTCTGTCTCAGTAGTCATTTAAATAATTAATAAAAAGGACAATGAATATCCAACTTATTAGGTCTAGAGGGAACCAGAGCATATATGACGGACTTCTACCACCAGTTCATACAAAAAAGGCAAGAGTAGCCATACAAATAATCAGAGACATTTGCAAAATTACACTCCAGCTACTCCTTTCCTTTTAATAGTAAAATTAGGAAGAAGATCATCAAATATAGTTTAAGGGGTAAAGTAGCTAATCAAATTTCTATATATTTTTTTCATATTCTATTAATTTGTAGTAGATAATTTGCCAAATTGGTTACAATTTCTACAATTTCTGAGTTGAAAAGCAAATCTAGTAGGTATTTGGGTAGAATGAAAAGTGTTGCCATGAAAGTTCCTATAATTTTTTTTCTTAAAAAAGGTATACCTAGGACAATGAAAAACTACATGAAAGAGATTGTTGTCCTCTTGTAGGGCACAAAATCACTCTGTAGATAGTTTTTTTTTTCCCTTTATTATAGCATGTTTCAAGAATGTTGCTGGGGAATACTTCAAACCTATACTGCAAAAGTACCTCCCTATGTTCTGGGGTGTTTATAGCTTCTAAATAAAATGTTAAAGTGTCTTCTTTTGTATTGGCTACAAGCCATTTGGAAACTTTTAGGTCAGAAACAGAATTAAGATCATCTTGTTTTGCAATTTTTTGAATTTGTTTAGTGACAGTTTTTGTATATGCTTTGTTTAATGTAATATCATTATCAGTCCAAAATTTTAGGTAAGTAAAGTCATACTTTTCCAGTAAACTATGTACTGATTTAAGCCAAGTGTCAACATTTTCATTTGAATAATTGCTTTTTTCCCTTAGGCATCTGATTATATTAGTTTCCTTATTCTGCATTTAGAACTTTATCCATGTGTTAATTCTCCTTATATGTACTAGATTTGTGAAACTCACCTGTCCTACCTGTGTTCTTACTAAATTATTTGGGGTGCTATATGGAACCTTTAATAACTGTTTATATTGTTTATTTAGGATGGTGTCTATCGTTAATACATCTGTAGTTCCTCATATTTCAGATGCATATAAACCTTAATTGATTAATTTTTTGCATTTATGATCCTCATCATGAGGGATACTGACATCCCACCATATTTAGAGTTGAATCTCTGTAATACTTTTAGGTTATTTTTCATTTTCCTACTGCACCATTCTAAACGTTTGTTCCATTTGCAGTTGCTGGCACAATTTACCCCCCTGATATGGGAATTCATTCACAAAGTCCAAATTATTACCCACCAGTATTAGTTTTCTATATTTTTTCTTGCCACCGAGCACCATAATTTTCATTTTTTTCGTATTGGGTTTTAGATTTAATTTGGCACATAGGGTCTCTAATTTTGCAAGTGCTGTTTGTACTACTCTGCTTTCCAGTATTATTGCTAAAGCATCAGTGTAGGCAAGTGTAAGGATCCTTTGTTTTTCAATTTTAGGCAGATGGTAAGAACTATCCTCTAATTCCAGTAAGATTTCATTGATGTAAATATTAAAAAGTGTAGGTGCTAACACGCACCCATGTCGAGCAACCATATTTGTCTTAATTTTTTCTGTTATTTGTCCTGTTTTATTATATTTTATTTTCATCCATGTATTGTGTATAATTGTTTGATTAATATCAATAGATTCAAATCTATGCCCAGCAGTTCCAGCTTTTCACACAAATAGTGCCTCAAAATAGAGTCAAAATCTGAAGAAAAATCAACATAGGCTACAAATATATATTTTTTTACAACGCAATATTTTTCTATAAGATGTGATAAAACAAATACTTGCGTAATTGTGCTGGTGTCCTTTTTGAAGCCAGCTTGCAATGGAGATACTATGTTGTGCTGATTAATCCATACTAATAGCCTGTTTAGTAGAATATTTGCATATATCTCAGCCATGTTGTCCAGTAGGCTAATAGGCCTGCAGTTCTGTGGGTCAGAGTGCACTCCCTTTTTGTATAGTGGAATAATATGACTTCCCTTCCAGGAGGTAGGGATACAAGCATACATAACACATTTATTAAATAGATTCATTAACCTATGCAACCAACAGTCTATATTCAAATCTTAGAAATCTATGGCTATATTTTCTGGATGAGTTGCTTTTTTATTTAACTACTTATAGATATAGCTACCTCCTCTTCAGTGAGCCATTGAAATGTTTTGTTTAATTCTTGATTTGTACATATTTCTTCTACCTGAGGGTTATAAAAAAGAAAAGTGTAATATTTCACCCAAATATTAGGTAGAATATAAGAGTCATATTGTTCTTTGTATTTGTTATTTATTTATTTAGCTTTTGTTGACCGGGTAAGTGCACTAGGTAAGTGCACTAGACAAATCCTGCCTATTTTCAGGCACGACCCGGGGGAGGGGGATACAGATGAATGCCAACTGACCTTGAACCAGATTAAGCTGTTGGTGGTATTTTTAGTGAATGAGGGAAATTTGGCCAGGACACCAGGGAAATTCCCCTACTCTTTTCGATAAGTGCCATGGGATCTTTAACATCCACCTGAACTACCACCAATCCAGGCAGATGGCACCTCGGTTTAACGTCTCATCCTAGCAACCAGTGTCCAGTATTTTTATCATCTTTCTCATATATGGCATATATAGCATGAATCATGATCTCCCAAAGCTCTCTTTGATGTTGCATTCTATGAAGTTTAACATGTTCACTGTACTGTTTCCTTTTTTTATTAAGCTCCGCTAAACCTGCTTTAGATGGATTTTTCTTAATTTTCTGACCAACCTTGCAAGAATCCTTTTTCTGTCCTTGCTGTTTTTTGCAAACCAGTCATCATATTTGTTAGAGGTCTTTTGTTGTTTATTTCTATGACTTCCCAGATGATTCTTATATGCATTGATTAACTGCTTATATGTGTTTTCTGGGTCTAACTCATTCTTAATGTCCAGGATTGTTTCTTCTATATACCTATTACTTAACTCCTGAGTTTTATTGCGTGGAATTTTATCCTATTTCATTCTGTTGTTTGCTATCTCAACTATTTCATCCTTTGTTGTTATTTTTGAGTATTTTATTTTCCTGTATAGTATCATAGGAAGGTGGTCACTTTCAGTTATGTTTATCATCTTTTAATCTGCATACTTATGCTAATTCAAAGGGGATACCACAGTGTAGTTAATTGTTGATGAGCCTCTAGCATTTATGCACGTTGCTTTGCCTTCATTATCTGAAGAAAATCTTCCATTTAGATTTATTAGTTGTAGGACATCAAGCAATAAGTCCAACTGTTTGTTGTTATCTGTATTTTTGTTTCTTGTCTTGTGTAAGTCTTTTAGTTATTTTCAAGGCTTTTAGTATAAACCTATTACAGTCTAAAGTATTATTTTTACCACATCTAATATTTAAATCTCCTGAAATCAGTAAGTCACTGTTTTTAGATTCTTTGGTCAGTACTTTTACATCCCCAATTATGCATTTACCAATATTCTTATTATGTAAAACTGACTAAGTGGATTATAAGCATTCACTAGAACAACTGTTTCATTCAAAATTGTTATGACTAGCAAAATGTAATTTTGTTTATTATTTTAAGCACTTTAATGTAATCATTTATTTTAATAAATGTAATTAGACCACCCATTCTCCTCCCTTTTTTACTGTATGTGCAGGGGAATGTACCTGGAGGTATCCATTTATATTAATGTCCTCAGCTTGATCTTCCCCATGCCAAGTTTCTTGTAGACTGATAATTTCAACAGAGTACAATAACTTAATAAATTTCAGATCTGTGCATTTAGTTATTAGCCCAGCAATATTCCATGTTAGTATGCACAAGTGTGTGGAGTTATTGTTTAGGAAGACATTCTCTAAGTTATCTAAGAGGCTTCTGTCACTAAAATCAATTTGTGATTCTAATTTCCCCCCATATACAAGCAAATAACTTTCTGATAGTCAATTGACTGCATCTGCCAACAGCTGAAACCTGTTGTTTACTTCTACATTATACATCAGCTCTTCTGGTTCTCTTAGACCTAAACCATGCAACTCTTCATGAGCAGTAGTTTGATAGTCAGTTAAATTGTGTAAATCCACAAGTAAACTGTCCAATATGTGGCTAAGTTTCAAGATAATTTTTGCCAATACTTTACTATGCAGCGCTAAGTCAATTTGATCACCCTGCATTCAACTTTTAAAACCTATATGCACATATATAATGTCATCCATATAAAATTCTAATCCAAGAAAAATTGCAATTAAATGGGTTATCATTTTTTTTAATTTGGCATTGGTTTCCAAGCCAACTTGGGTAATTCCAAAGATTGAGAGAACCATGTCTGGCTGAGACTCATCCTTTGCTTCTTCAAAAATCAAGTCCTGAATGTTAAAAGATTCCCCCAATTCTGACTTTGACACCTTTTGCTATTAGTGTAGTAGTTAGGACAGGGAAATCCATAGATAGATTGTAATCAGCAATAATACATTTTTAGTTGTTAAATCATTGGCTCCCACAGCATCCATAGTATCTTCCCATGAAAGATCTAACCCAAGAAAATCCTGCACTGTCATATGGTCAAGTATCATTAGCACCTCTTGATTTTCTTGTGTATCAATTTCTATCCCTCTTAGAGCAATCACTGCTTGCCCATGTTTAAGGGGATCTGGTTCACAGTGCACTATATTGACAGGATCTGTAGACACTGATGTGGGTGCAAGTGGCAACTGATCCTAATCTATTTGCTGTTTTGTTTTACTGTTGTGAGATAAAGTATCCCTATTTTTTATTTCAGTTGCATTATTAATAGTAGGTTATTTTTGTTTTACCTGTAGTTGTTTATTACCTTTGCTTCCCTTGGCCTTTTTATTTTTTTAATCCTTGATTTTATAATGTTCCTCTTTTTTTTTCTTTTGTGCACATTCAACCTTTTTATTTCTGATATTTGTAGTCAGTTACCAGTTTCCCCTTCCTCCAATACTATTTCCTTCATAGTATTTGGGGATCAGTTTGATCTATTGATTGGTTCTACCCTCTGTTCTTCCTCCTCATTATACAGTTCTATCATGTCAAAGATTATGGATAGTGAAGCATCTTTCTCTTTATCTTGTTGTTTCCTTTGAAAATGCTAAAAGGTCTTCCAATCTATCTGCATTAATATAGTTGTTATCTCATCCTTAAGCATGATCAATTGCTCCATTATTGCAATATTACCAATATGAGTATTCTTAAGTGCCTCTACTACATTTTCATCCAGAAAAGGAGAATGGGTAATTTGTTTCACTAATTTATTCTCTATATTACTCACACTCTCTGCCAAATCTTTTAAACCAATTATGGTATATTGTAGATCTTCCATAATTTTATTGATCTTCTTTTTATTTACCTTAGTTTTTTTGGTGGTACTGACACCTCAGTTACATTCAGCTTGCTGCTATTATAGGTATCTTCCAAACTATTTATTTTTTTGTGGGTAATTGGTAGTAACTATCATTATTTGAATTGTTTTGATTTTTTGCACCATTTCCAGGTTTGCCACAGGCAGCTTTAACTGACTCTTGTGTAAGTGACATATCTACTGTAATTGGAAGAGAGTAATTATGAGAAAAAATTAACTTGGGGAATCTTTCTAATGAATTTCTGATTGCACAGCTAATAACCCCAGAATTCTTGGATCTGTTTACTTCATTATATTCTGCATTGGATTCTATTGCAGGTGTTGATATTGTCCTATTGAGTTATGCAGTTCTAACATTTACCAAATGCTCAGTAATCAAGGTCTGATACTCTTCAGTTTCATTAGTCTTCCTTTGTTTGGTATTTCTTTTATTGGTAGCCTTTTTATTTACAGTATTATTTGTGGCTGTTTTTTTTATTACTTTCTCTGCCTTTGATTTTGCACTGAGGTAGTAATTTATCTACTGATTTGTGCATTTGTATCTGGCTCTTAGCCTTAACTAGATCAGATGTGCTTCTTGTTCGCATTTTAAATGGAGCCTTACTTAGGATACTTATCTAGGTAGGCTTTATAAGCAACCAGATCAATAATACAATAACACAGTAGAATTTTCCCCCAAGAAGATATCAATATACAACCATAAATTTCTAAATACAGGAAAGAAAGCAGGAACAGACAAGAACAAAAAGTCTTTCAGTGTTTGTCCCAAAATATAGTTCTTTCTGTAGGATCAAGTCTGCCAGTCGATGGTAGTTTGCCTCTAATGCAAGCAGAAGTGTCACAAACTTCCTCAGGAACTTTAGTTAGCTCAGATGGCAAAAAGTCTGACATAAGCATAGTGCAGAAGGAACGAGTAACTGATGTAACTTTGCACCATTTGTAGACTAAAGTACCTGTTTCAAATTAGTTATTGGAAACATTAAAACATAAAAACAACACAGTTTACAAGATACAACGTGATATTACACTTTACATGTTACATGTACGTGACAAAGAACCTCAGTGCGCAAACACTGAGGCAAGATTTACCCCAAAGGGCATTTGGCTGGGAAGCCAAGTTTCAAGAAAATACAAAACCACACATGCCCACACAATGCAAAGCATCATGGGCTGCATATGTAAAGGTTTGAGTCAATGATTCATTAAGGCTTTCTCGACATTGAGTATAGAATTTGTAGGTTGAATATTGAGAAGAATGTGATTCCAAGTTTTGGCTACAAATGCTTAGAGGTTAATGTCTCCAAACCTTGTGTTGGTTCATGGACACAGAAGGCCTTGATTTTCTGTTTGTCTAAATTGGTAACATAGGTTATGTTTACTCTTAGTTTCTATAAAGTCCCTAAAAGGTTGTTTTGAGACTTGTTTTAGCAATTTATAAATCCATAATGATCAAATCAGATCCCTTTTACCTGATGGCAAGAGCCAATCTAATTGAACAAACATCTCACAGTGATGAGTTTCAAATTTGGAAGACAATGCATATATGGCTATCTCATTATACAGTTTATCTATTCTTTGCAATGCTAATTGAGTTGAATTTCTATACATCGGTACACCTTATTTAAGGACTGGGGTCAAAAGCTGCTGTGCAAGTTTAGTCCTAGATACTAGGGTTAAGCATGGTGATATTCCTCTAAGGGCTGCCTATTTCACATTTTTTTTAATCAAGTAGTTTATATGGTCCATATAAGTTAACCTATTATCCACTATGACCCCTAGGTATGTATACTAGGATGTCTTCACAACTGGCTGGCCCTGATTAAAATATTATTTTTTGGATCCAAACATTCTTTATTTTCTTTATTTTGAGATTTTTTTTATAAAAGATTCAAAGTACAAAAATTTTGTTTTTTTACTGTTCATTTGCAGCCCCAATCTGGTGAACCACTCCTCCAAATTGTAAAAGTCTATCTGCAATTTGGTCTCCAAATTTTTGTAATTATCAGCAGAGCCAACCAAAACAGTGTCATCAGCATAAAGTTGTATTTCAGTACCAGTTAATATATCTGGCAAGTGATTTATATGGATGTGAAAAAGTAGGGGGCCCAGAATGAAGCCCTGGGGGACTCCCCATCCATTAAGACATGGCAAGGATATAAAGTCCCCCTTGGCAACACACTGTCCCCTGTGGCTTAAATATGACTGGAATGATTTTAGGGGCTCACCATGGACCCCCTCAAGGACCAGGCTATCCAGTAAGATGGAGTGGTCCACCAAATTGAAGGCTTTACTCAGATCCATGAATACCACCCCAGTACAGAGTTCTGCATCTAAAGACATGGAGACAAGGTTGTTAAAATCAACTAGGGCAGTGTCCATGGACCATCCAGAACAGAATCCATACTGGTACTTTATCAACAAATCATGTTGTTCCAAATATGAATATAATTGCTGGTCCACCATCTTTCAAAGACTTTAAAAATGACTGGCAACAAAGAATGGGATGATAGTTCAAAGGATTTAAATAATCTCCACCCTTAAACAGTTGAATAATTTAACTTATTTTCCAAGAATCAGGAACAATGCATTGTTGAAGGCTCCAATTTAAAAAAGTATGTCGTACTAGGAGCTATTTTTTCAGCTCACATTTTTACACATTTTGCTTCAATATTGTCTGGGTCTTTAGTTTTATTTGTTTTTAATTATTTTAGCTGTTTTATAACTTCCTTTACTTTTATAATCCAGAATCTAAATGAAGGAATACTTTTAGATCCTGTTGTCCAGTTTTTAGACTTTCTTTGCACATCTTGATGTATTTCTGGCAAAAGTTTTTCTTGTGCAAGGTCTTCAAGTGATGCTACATTTAGATCTGGCAGGTCAACAAAATAATTTAAAATTTCCATGACCTTCTGTGGTTCTTGGATTATACATCCTTCATTCTTCAGTTGAATCTTTTGTTTTAATTTTACTGGGTTTTGAAGTTCTTTTATCAATGTTAAGACATTTTTGAGTTCACTAGTTTGATCTATCCTTGTTTTATAATACTTGGCTTTTTCAATTTGTATCATTTTGTTACACTTTTCTCCAGAATATAAAACATTTTCCAATCTGAGGTAACCTTTGTGCATCTAGCTTTCTCCCATGTCTGATTTTTGATTCTGTTATACATTTGAATCATTTCAGTTACCCATGGCTGATGCTCCTTTCTTATAGTTCTTTTAATTTTGGGAGCATGTAAGTCACAGATACACACAAAAGTAGAAGTAAAGTCCTCTATAGCCAAGTCCAAATCTGGTATTAGTTTATATCTGTCACATTTTACATTCATGAGACTAGTCTTAAATTTATCTGGATTAAAGTTACCCATGTCCATTTTTAAGACCTACTGTAATGGTGGGATTTTGGTTTTGTAAATCAAACTGTTGCTATAATGGGAAAATGGTCACCTAGGTTTAAAGGCAATATTTTACATTGAATTATTCCCATATCTTCTGGCACAAACATCATCAGGTATAGAGACTTTCATGAGCGTATGTGCACATCTTGTGGGTTACTTTATAACTTGTTTTAATTCTAAGGAGGCCTGATTATTTTGTAAATGTGTACCCCTATTTTGTAGCCAATCCAAGATGAAATCTCCAATTAAGATCACATCTTTGTCATCTAGTTTATCATTTAAGCAATTTGCCAAAATTTCAAAAGAATTTACCTTTTATCCATGTGGGCAACTAAATTATTCCTATAGCTAGTTTTATGGAGCGAATGTAGATTAACACACAATCCATGCCACCTCTGTTATCAGAAAGTAATACATCGTAGCTGCCTAAATAATGTTTTACAAACAACATGACCCTTCCCCCTTTCCTAATTCTGTCCTGCCTTACAATATTATATTCAGATAACTGAATTTCAGTATCAATTTTCAAGTTTAACCAGGTATCTGACAATCCTGTAATGTCTAAGCATTCTTTTTCTGACCAAATTCTAAACAATCCATCTTATTGATGGTGCTGTGAGCATTATCATGCCCAATTGATAGTTGATTTCCTGATTTAACTTGTGTGCCTGAATTAGGCTCAATGTCTCCACTGGCTATTAGCAGCAGAATGGTGATCCCTTTCCTGCTTGTGGCTTCAGTGCTCAAAAAAACGTGTCTATTAAAACAAGTTAGTTTAGTATTGTTGGTGTATTTTCACCATGCATTATTAAAGTTATTTCTCCTACAGTGTAAATATGTCTCAGATCTGTAAATTGGTGAACACATAGAAATTAATTTAAAATCATAAATTGTTTATTGTTTGTGTTCTGTCCTTGTCTGTATCTTGCATAGCAAATGAGCAAATGAATATGATTTGAAAAATGAGCCAACCAATATGAGAGGGCTTCATGATTTGGGATGTGCAGAGACCATAAGTAAACCCCCTAATATAGGAACCTAATTATGCAAAAGTATACAGGACCAGAATAAACATTAAAAACTATCTCTAGTCAATAATTGGGACCCATAGTGTTTCAGGTTGGTCAGTCAAATAAGCTAATTACTATTATAATACCCTAACTACACTCATACAGGAACACTACAACTACTTTATAAAAGTTATTATAACATTATATGGAATATACAACAATCAAAGTCCTAGGATACTGTCACCCTAATTCAAGTTCAAGTTTATTTGAAGAAAAACTCCACTGAGCATGCTCATTTACAGGGGAGGTCCTGGTAGGACAACTTGGAACAAAGTATACACAATATTACAATACAATACAGTAAAATCGTGATACATCAAGTTCGAACAGTGTGGAGAAAGGTAAACAATGTACAGTAATACAGTATAATACAATTGTGATACATCAAGTTCGAACAATGCTGAGACAGGTAAGGTACAGTATGAGGGAGTTATGGCTAAATTATATACATTTCAGGAACTAAGCTAACAGACAGGAAAGGAGAAAAGGGGAAAAATGAAAGAGGTTTATGATCAAAAGCACTGCTAACTTGTTTTAACAATGTTTCATCTTTTTTATGTGAAAGAATCCAAGCTTCTAAGTCAAAGAAATGTAGTTGCCTCAATTTAAATGATTAAGGATATAAAAGCTATAACAGAAACCTTGACTTTATTAAACCTGGTATAAGTGAACAATGACTGAGGGCCCTTAATGTTGCAGCATAATTAATCTATTAAATCAGTTAAAGCTTCTAAAAGATATAAAAAAGTCATTATTACCTTGATTTCAATAGTTAAGAATAAGTAATACTGTGATATGGAACCTCTAAAATATCAGTTTCTACAAATAAAAAACACTACCAGTGTAAACACTGTGTTATGTCTGGGAGCTAAGGATCTTGGCCCTCAACAGTGGTCTCTGCAATGGACTCCCACAGGTGACTCCTGTGACTCCTGCAGGAGCCACTCATGTGGAGTGCCACTCTGCAGAGTGCCACTAGAGATGCTTCACTTTTAAAGCAGAAGGGATCCCCATCTCCACGGACATGTCACTCCCCCACCAGTCCTGGCAGCTGCCACTCAACCAGGCCAGTCAGGCTTGTAGATAGGAGGGTTTCAAAAATGGTTAACGTGCTTGGGGTTCTGCTTCAGCAACACTCAATCATGACAAGCAGGCAGTCTGGGAAAAGTTCACACCACACCAGCACCAGTTCTTTATCTTGAGTCGCTCCACTTTTAAAGCAGGAGGGAACCCAGCCTCTTCTGACACGACATTCCTCCACTGGTCCTGGCAGCTACCACTCAGCTGGGCTGGTAAGGCTTGTAGATGGGAAGGTTTCAAAGATGGCTAATGTGCTAGGGGGGTTTGCTTCAGCAACACTCAGTCATGACAAGCAGGCAATTCAGGAAAAGTTCACACTACAGCAGCACCAGAAAACACATAATAAATCCTTAATTGTGGTAATAAAGTCCCATATTTTTGGTAAAGGTTACAATGATGAAAATTTTTTTTTTTTTTGTAGACTGAGTGGCAAATCTGGCAACTCCATTAAAGAGTTCAAGAGTTGTAGCCAGAAGATTAAAAAATAAAACAGAATTAAATTCCAAAGTTGGCAACATGACTTGTTTAGCTGTGACATTTTTGATATATGGGGTTAAATTATTTTGATTTCTGTATAAATAGCTCATTTTAGTACTGTAGAACTAGAAATGATCACAGAAAGTTTATATCATGCTTCACTTCCTGCTCACCTTATTGAGCCCACAAACTTTTTGTTGGCTAAGCTCCTTAAAATCAGCTGATCGTACCTACGGTATCCATAACCAGACGATTTGACATTTTCGCCACTGCTCTAACTGCTGCAAATGAACTGCAACTGTACTGTTTCTAAAATATCTTTGGTCCGGTGGTTGAATTCATTGAGTGCAAAGGGTGCAAAGAAAAGAGATTTCATTGCACTGCAAACTGCAGACCTCGATGCTGAAATTCTGTTTGCGACAGCCCACATTTCAACCTTAATGGCAGAATCTGTAGCCAACAAATTGTCTGTTGCCTCGCCTGCAGCCAAAAAAATTTATTCTCAGTACACAGTGTAACCCCCCAGAAGTGCCCTTTTACATTGGAAAATATTCATGTGAGCACAGAGTGATGAATGCCATGCGATACTATGAGGGGAGGCACAAAAAAAAATTAATTAAAGCACTGTCCGTACTTTCAAGAAAGATTACCTTGAGAAACTAAAGACAAACCCAGAACCTGTCAACCTTATATGGGAGCTTCCTGTAAAAGCCAAAGGATGACCACATCTTTTGTTGTCTGACACTGAAATTGAACTTAAGAATATTGTTAAGTCACTCCATTTTGAGGGTGCAGTAATCAATGGCAGACTTTTGATTGTGATTGCAGTGGGAATTGTAAAAGCCCAAAGCCTGACTTGCTACTTGAAAATGGTAGCAGTCTGACATTCTTGAAACAATGGGCTTGGCTTTCTCTTAATCAGATGGAGTACAGTAAGAGGAAGGGCACAACAGCTGCCAGGAAAATGCCTGTTGATTTTCATCACTAAAAGCAGTTTTTTTAAATGTATAGCAACTGCAGCCAGTCAGAAACTCATTCCCCTTGAACTAGTTCTAAATTTAGATGAAACTGGTGTTAATATCATTCCATTCTCTGAATGGACCATGGAAACAGTAGGAAACAAACAAGTGGAGTTGACTGGATTAGGTGATAAACAGTAAATTACTGTTGTTCCCTGCTGAACACTCTCAAGTCACTATCTCCCACCACAGCTAATCTATCAGGGTAGAACAGAACAGTGCTGACCAGCTTACAGCTTCCCCCCCCAAACTGGCATGTTACACACAACAACAATCAATGAGCAAACTCAATCATGACACTAGATTATGTGGAGTCAGTTATTGTCCTATATGTTGCCACAATTAAAGACAAGCATTTGTCAATGCCGAATGTTGATTGCGTTGGTCCGTTGAGCTCGCTCACTGCCCCTCTGTCACTCACTCAGTCTGTTTATCCCATTGCTGCAGGCTGCTCTTTTGTACTGGGCTCTTGCCTGCATTGGCACCTTTTTCTACCCACTAAGAAATCTGCAGCTGTCCTGACAGAGCTCCGTTGAGGTGACTCACTCCCCCTCTCTCACTCACTCATTCTGTTTCTCCTGGTGCTGCAGGCTGCCCTTTTGTACTGGGCTCCTGCCTCTGTTGGTGGCATTTTCTGCCCACAAAGAAATCTGCAGCAGTCCCGACACAGGTCCATTGAACCTGCTCACTTCCCCCTCTCTCATTCACTCGTTCCATTTCTGCCGGTGCTGCAGGCTGGTCTTTTGTACTAGGCTCCTGCCTGTGTTGCCGCCTTCATCTGCCAACAAAGAAATCTGCAGCAGTCACGATAGAGCTCCGTTGAGCTCACTCACTCCCCCCTCTCACTCACTCATTGTGTTCCTCCTAGCGCTGCAGGCTGCCCTTTTGTACTGAGCTCCTGCCTGTGTTGGCACCTTTTTCTGCCCACAAAGAAATCCGCAGCTGTCCCAACACAGCTCCGTTGAAGTCGCTCACTCCCCCGTCTCACTCGCTCATTCTGTTTCTCCTGGTGCTGCAGGCTGGCCTTTTGTACTGGACTCCTGCCTCTGTTGGTGCCTTTTTCTGCCCACAAAGAAATCTGCAGCAGTCCCAACAGAGCTCCATTGAGCTCGCTCACTCCCCTTCTCTCACTCGCTCATTCCGTTTCTGCCCACGCGGCAGGCTGCACTTTTGTACGGGGCTCCTGCCTGCATTGGCACCTTTTTCTACCCACAAAGAAATCTGCAGCAGTCCTGATAGAGCTCCATTGAGCTCACTCAGTCCCCCTGTCTCACTCGCTCATACTGTTTCTCCCACCGATGCAGGCTGGCCTTTTGTACTGGGCATCTGCCTGCATTGACGCCTTTTGCTGGCCACAAAGATATCCACAGCAGTCCTGACAGTGCTCCGGTGAGCTCGGTCACTCCCCCCTCTCACTTGCTCGATCTTAATCTGTCCCAAACACTCATTTCCCACAGTGACCGTGCCATTCTCTTGCAGGAGTGCAAAAACATATTTTAGCCAGAATGTGAAAAATGACAGTTGTACTGTTCATAAGGAGGTGTGAAAAAATGCCAGTGTTAAAAATGTGGCGTGAAAATATTACAAATTTGTTAAGGTCAATAAAAGGTCTATCACTGATTTGGGCTTGGCTTTGAAACAGGACTCCTTAAAATACCTGGGTATTATAATTTCAAGGAATCCTGCTCTTTTCCAAAAACTAAATCTTGATTCTCTGGTGAAAGCCATAGGACTGGATCTAGATGGATGGTCCAAACTTCCAATCTCGCTCTGGGGGAGGGTTAACTTAATCAAGATGAATGTTTTTCCCAGACTTTTTTACCCTTTACACTTACTTAATATCTGGCTCCCTTTTGCATGGTTCAGTAAAGTACATAGGCTCATTACAAAGTTTATCTGGGCCAATACACACCCCAGACTGGCCTATTATAAGCTAGCTGCCCCCAAGGATAAAGGGGGCCTACGGTTTCCTCACTTAACATTCTATCACTGGGCCAGTCATGCCGTTAAATTTCTCTGATGGTTATCTCCTAAAGAAGAAGTATTTACTTCTCCCTTCTCCCCCCAATGGCTTAAAATTGAATTATCTCTTTTTCAAGCTTATGCTTTAAATCCAATCCCACTTTTCCACACTAAAGCCAATACACTTCCGGTTAAGTTAAAACAAACTCCCATTGCCACCTCCATTAAAATCCATTCACAGCTTTGCAGCTTTATTAAATATAATCATGTTCAGGATCCAAACCAGCCCATATGGGGAAACTCTAATCTACGAATTGACAAGAAGGTACTTTCAGCCAACTGGCTACCCCATATGTTAGATCCACATCTTATTTCGTTTATCTCAGAAGAAAACCTTTGGCTTTCCTCATCTGAAATACTGAAAACCTACAATGTACCCACTAATTACATCTTTAAAGTGTTCTAATTAAGACATTTAATGGTGAAAGTCTTTGGATCCATCCCTCTATGACAAGACACATCATCCTTTCCTCGGGAACCAGGTCTCACTGTTGGCTCTCAAATGTCGGTATCCAGTTGTTACAAGGTCCTGTACAACAGAGCCTATCCTACTTGCTTTGCACCGGTGACCATTTGGACTCCCCTTTTTCCCTGCTCATGTATTAGATTGAGATACCCGATGGCAAAAATCAAATTGTCATAAATGCATCACCCAAGATAGACTTCGTCTTACCCAATTCCATATCCTACATAACTTATATTATTCTACACAGAAATTATTTAAATTTGGTCTCCTGCCTGCAACCACCTGTACCCGATGCATGAAATCTGGACCTGCTCCAAAGTTACCCCACTTTGGACTAGCATCCAACTAAAAGCAGACCCCTTATTAGGCCTCCAAGACCTATTCATGCCAGAAATATGTCTATTAGGTGACTATACAGAGATCTTTGTTCCTCTCAGAAGATACCACATGGCCCTTATCTCCATATCGGTTAAAATAGTAGTTTTGCGTCACTGGAAGGACAGTGAAGACATATCTTATTCCGAATGGCTCAATGAACTTCTGGCCAATCTCAGGATGGAAAAAGCAATAGCAAGCCTTAATAATAAGCCTGAGAAATATGTTAAAATATGGGGTCCCTTACATACTCTGTTTTCTCTGTAGTATGTACACATGAGGATTTAACATCCAAGTAGGCTATTGCATTCTCTCGATATGTCAGTGTTGAAGAGTTAAGGAGGGGGGACTTTAGTGGTGGTGGGGGGCAGGGAAGGGAGGGAGGAGGATAGATCCTATATTTTGTACACTTCGGCCCAGATATTCAAAAGGGTTGCGAATGGCGCAACAGTGTTGCACCATGCACAACCCACTGATGTGCCCCGGTGAGATATTCAAAAGGGAAAAGTGAGCCGCACAAATCCCGATGCACCGGAGCACATCAGTAATGTATGCAGGCACAGGTGGGGGGGGTGTGCCCATGCATAACCTGTACAGCCTGATATTCAGCCAGTGATGTGCAGAGTCATGCATGCGCAACCCCTACCTGCACCTGCACAAAGTTAAGCCAAAAAAACAGGAACAGGTGATGGCCACCCACAAGTGAGCTGCCGCATTGCAGGGCACAACACGGCAGCTGCCACCTGTGGGTGGCCACCACAGTTCCTGCCGCACCTGGCGGGCGCCCCGCATGCCCCATCGCGGCATCCATGTAGCAAAATCCCCCCCCTCCTATATCCCTGGTGGTCCAGTGGACCGTGCTCTGCCCGATCGCGGGCATCAGTAATATAACCCCCCATGTCCAATATCCCTGGTGGTCCAGTGGACCTCTATGTGCCCGATCACAGGCATCAGTAATATAACCCCCCCACATCCAATATCCCTGGTGGTCCAGTGGACCAATCGCTGCCCAATCGCGGGCATCTGTAACTCATAAAATACTCCTACTACCCTGGTGGTCTAGTGTACTCCCTCCCCACCCACCCACTGAGCCCCACCACCCTACTCCTGTCAGCCGGGCAGCACCCCACCTGCCTGCCGCCCCTCTGCCTGACGACTGACAGCTCGGTAGGGCTGCACGCCTACTGGTTCACAAGAATTGCCTTATGTCTGTCCCATGCATTCTTGAATTCTCCCACAGTTTTAGACCCCACAACCTCCTCAAGAAGGCTGTTCCATGCATCCACTACCCTCTCTGTGAAATAATACTTCCTCACATTGCCCCTGAACCACCCCCCCATCTTTAAATTGTGTCCCCTTGTTCTTGCACGTCTCTTTTTCTGAAAGATGCTACCCTCTTGTACTTTGTTGATTCCACTGAGGTACTTAAAAGTTTCTATCATGTCCCCCCTCTCCCTTCTTCCTCAAGGGTATACATATTAAGCTCCTTTAGTTTCTCCTCATACGCTTCTTTTGCAGACCCCACGTCACTTTAGTTGCCCTCCTCTGACTGCCTCTATCCTGTCTATGTCCTTGCGGAGATGGGGTCTCCAGAACTGGATGCAGTACTCCAGATGGGGTCTCACCAACTGTCTGTACAGAGGGATAACAACTTCCTGTTTTCTGCTGGTGATGCCTCTCCCTATGCATCCCAGTATACCCCCAGCTCTCCCTACTGCCTTCTCACATTGCTTGCTAACCTTAAGGTCATCTGATATGATTACCCCCAGGTCCCTTTCCTTTTTTGTTGTTGTTACTACCTCCCCATTGTGTATTCTTCCCCTGGGTTCTTGTTTCCCAGGTGCATTATTTTGCACTTCTTTGTATTGAATCCTAGCTGCCATACTTCTGACCATTCCTCCAACCTTGCCAAGTCCCTTCTCATCCTTTCCACGCCTCCTTGTGTATCAACCCTGTTGCAGATCTTTGTGTCATCTGCAAAGAGGCATACTTTTCCTTCCAGTCCCTCTGCAATGTCACTTATGAAGACATTAAAATGACTGGACCCAGTACTGAACCCTGTGGTACCCCACTAGTAACCTCTGTTTCTTCAGAGTGGACTCCATTTACAATTACCTTCTGTGTCCTGTTGTGCAGCCAATGTTTTACCCAGGCTACCACCCTGGGACCCACTCCCAGGCTGGTTAATTTGACTATTAATCTTTTGTGTGGGACTGTGTCAAATGCCTTGCTAAAGTCTAGGTAGGCCATGTCCATAGCCCCTCCCTGGTCTACTACTTTGGTCACCCAGTCAAAGAAATCTATTAGATTAGTCTGACATGACCTTCCCACTGTGAACCCATGCTGTCTTGGGTCCTGTGCCCCACTGGCCTTTAGGTACTCAACAATTCTTTCCTTCAGAAGTGACTCTATCACTTTCCCTACCACAGAGGTCAAACCGACAGGTCTGTAGTTTCCTGCCTCTGTCTTGCTCCCACTTTTGTGGAGGAGAATTACATCCACCTTCCTCCAGTCCTCGGGTACCACACCATCCTCCCATGATTTATTAAAAAGAGTAGCCAGTGGTTTCACTAGTTCCTCCCTTAATTATTTTAGAATTCTGGGGTGAATTCCATCAGGCCCCATTGCTTTGTCCACCTTCAGTTTTAGGAGTTCTTGCAGAACTCTTTCTTCTGTGAAAGGACTGGGATCAACCCCCCTAGCAAGAGTGCTTCTGTTAATTGGATTAGGCACTTCTCCCTCCTCTTTTGTGAATATTGAGCAGAAATATTCATTCAGTATCCCTGCTTTTTCACTGTCCCCCTCTGCCCACCCACCGTTCATTCTATTCAGCCTCACTATCCCTCCCTTTGTCTTTCTACTCTTGCTGATGTACCTATAAAAGGTTTTATCCCCCTTCTTAACCGAGTTGGCTATCTTTTCCTTAGTTTGGGCCTTTGTATTCTGACTTCCCTCCTTGCTTCTTTCTGCCTTAACTGGTACAGCTCTCTGTCCTGCTCCTTCTGTGTTTCCTTATACTTCCAGAATGCTATCTTTTTCTTCCTGACTTTCACAGCCACCTCTTTTGAGAACCATAGTGGCTTTTTCTTTCATTTTGATTTGTTTATTTGCTTCACACAAAGGCTTGTTGCCTCTGTGATGGCAGTTTTGATGATTCCCCATTGTTGCTCCACACCTCCTTCTAGCCTGTTTGCTAGTGCTTTTCTGAGACACTCTCCCATCTTGCCAAAGTCAGCCCTCCTGAAGTCCAGCACCCTCACTTTTGTATGGCTTGACTCTGTAGCTGAGTTTAACATGAACCACACTGTTTGATGGTCACTTGTTCCCAGATGGCAACCCACTTCTAGATCTGAGATCCTCTCACTGCCCCCGTTTGAGAGTACGAGGTCTAAGATCGCTCCCTTATGAGTGGGTTCCAAAACTAGCTGTCTGAGGCCTCCCACCTGTAGGGCGTCAAGAATGGCCCTGCTCTTGGATGTGGCTGCAGCAAATGTGCTCCAGTTAACATCTGGCATATTCAGGTCTCCCATCAACAGTATCTCCCCTTTCTCTGCCATCCTAAGAATGCCTTCTATCATATCCTTGTCCATTCCCTCCCCCTGACATGGGGGTCTGTACACAACCCCTGTGCGGATTGTGGTGCCCTTTCCAGTCTCCAAGGTGACCCACAGTGCCTCCTCTCCTCCCTGTTTACTCTTTTGTTCAGTTGCTTTTATCCCTTCCTTTACATAGAGAGCTACTCCTACCCCTCTTCTCCCCTGCCTGTCTCTGAGATGTGCGGACAGCTGTGCCACACATCTCAGCTGAATATCTAGATGTGCCACATATGCATGGGAATGCCCCCACCAAATGTGCTGCATACATTATCTTTGCGGTGTGGCACATCGGGAATTGGTCAGCACATCCCCACCTTTTGAATATGGTCCAACTCAATTGCGCCAGGCGAATCCCCTTTGAATATCTTGGCAAATGTATGCTGACAACACAGTATTATAGTGTGTGGGGAAAACAGGAGCTGACCTGAAACAAAACATGGAAACTATTGTATCTATAATAAATGACAAAGTTGGTTTACTGATAATAAAATTCTATTAGATGAAAAGAAAACCAAAACATTGGTTTTAGAACCAAACAGAAAACTGAAATCAAAACAAACAGGATGTTAATTGAGGGGGTAAATGGACACATACTGGAAGATGTATCTGCATTTAACTATTTGAGTATTACATTGGATCAGTTTTTGTCATTTCATGAACATATACAAAAGGTCACAAAGAAAGTAAATACTGTAGAACTAGAACGTTTTGCTGTAAAAATATGATCGCTATGTTTGCTGATAATGACCTTTCAGTGAAATTATTTTTCCAGTGAAACTGATTACTTTATGTATCTGTACTATTGCTTTAAAAACATGATGCAGTCGCATCCACAGTAACTCGCTACACTCACCCATCATGTTTATGTTCCATCTAGTTTCCAGTTCAGTATACAGTAGTTTTAGTGGTAGGAGTGACCTAGGGAGCATACAGTATCTCTAGCAAATGCAGTATACCAAATAAAGCAAGAATAGACTTTTTTTGATTTGCCAAAATGCGACCACATGGTCATGACAAACAAAAAGTACCACATCCTTGTTTGTCAGCAATGCAGACTTGATGGCATCCCTCTGCCTGGTCAAACTATACATAGAAAACCCAAAGAACACGACAAATCTTCATAAGGTCAGTGCAAAATGTGACATAAACTGAAAGACAATTCAGAAATTGATCTAGGCAGCTCAGTTTCACTTTTGCTGTGTTGCGAGAAAACAAATAAAAAACTCGCTGCTTTGTTTAAGCATACTTATAGAGGATTGTATGCAACTTTGTTTAACTGTGCTGCCAGTGCCATTGTTGAGAAAAAAAATGGAATCGGTCAGGTGTCTGTACTGTATTATTCACTGATGCTAAGCTTCATTTTGCAGTCACCATATCAGAATCTGAAAAGAAAGCAGACATGATTAGCTCAGCAGATTTAAGGTGTTACTCTACATTACCATTTAAGCATTCAGAGTGTGCTTTCAGAATGCCTGCCTGCTCAACCCTCACCTTGCAGTCCTCCAGTTGAGCTGCTAACTTTGTGAAAGCTGCTGACAAGCCACCGAGCGTGACAGTTCTTTAAAGCTGTTGTTCTCAAATCGATAGCAAGTTTGCTGGTCTCATCACATTTGGTTAATTTTCTTGCAACTTCAGAAGCATATCACTCTATGAACTGTATTTTTAGTTAATCTTTAAACACCTTATTTAGTGAGATGTCTAGTGGTTGAAGTTGGTCTGTGCATGATGGTGGCACAAAAACTGAGATAATGTTACTCTCCTCAAATGTCTTAGCACATCCTCAGTTGTGTGACCCCTGAATAAGCCCAATATCAACAGTGACCTCTGAACATTGGGCAGTTGTAGTTTTTTATGTTGATTGCATGCATGCACAAGGAACATATTACGGCAGCTTGCCAGAAGCAGGTTGTGGAGGCATGGCACTGTTGTGGCCAATGCCCCCACAGCTTTTAAAGGCTTGGCCCACTTTCCCCAGTGCTGTGGCACACTGCTGCTGGTACTAGTTTAGCCAGCATACCACCACCTTGAAACGTTTCAGCTGCTGCAATCAGGGGCCGCCTCGTCATTGCAGCGTCAGCCATTTGCTGCAATGAGGGAGCGACCCATCATTGCTGGGTGGAATGTTGCCAAGTGTAATATTGTTTGTGAACATGGCAGCGGCTTGGTGCCATGTTTACAAACAATATTAAGTAACCCCCAGTGCTGAAGGGGTACCCAATCCCCCTCGGCAGCATGCACCCCCCCAAAACAGGTTTTGTTTGCCGATGGGAGCCCCAATCCCCATCGGCTTCAGTGGCCCTGCCTTTTGATGTTGCCAGTGGGGGAGCTCACTCCCCATTGGCATTATGTCCCCTTCCAGTTTCATGTGCTGACAGGGGAGCCCACTCCCCATCAGCATAATGCCCCCCCACAAACATCCAGAACATTTGTGCTGAGGGGGTGCCCAATCCCCCTCGGCTCTTGTGCCCCCCTGTTTAGTGCCGTTGTGGTGCCCAATCCCCATTGGCATGATGTGGCCCCTTCCCTTTTGTTGTGTGTCGATGTGGGTGCCCAATCCCCTGTCAGCTACAGCTGCTCCCCCAAGAATGAATCTGTTGGCATGTTGGGAGCCCACCCCAGCATGCCACATGCCCCTGAAAACAAAAAATGGTCCTGCGATGTCTTTTTTTTTTTGACCAGTGAAAAAAGGAAACGGTCCCTTGGCGGTCTCCCTGCCCCCCTCCCACAATCTGCACCCACCCACTGCGCACCCTGCCTCCCCACACCTCCCTCACCCCATACTTACCTCTGGAGCCTGGTGCAACGATCTTCGTTGGACAGGGAACACGTCTACACTCTTCAAAGCCGACCGCGAACTGAGGAAATGCCGGTAAGCTGTATAATGGAATAAATAGTTTTTTTTTCAACTTTGATGCATATCTCAGTCATTTTTTGGAATTTTGGCACCAAATTTTCAACATGGGGTTTTTGGGACACCTCCTTATGAATTCCAGCACTGTCATGGTGTTAATAGGCCCCAAAAGGTGATTTCACGGTCACTGCCTGGAATCACCTTTTGGGGCTGATTAACAAAATGACAGTGCCAGTGTTTATGTGATGGGCTCTCAAAAAGCCTATGTTGCAAATCTGGTGGAAAAAATATCCCAAAAATGACTGTTTTACGAGTGTGCATTGCGCAGTTGCTATGCACGCTCTTAACTTTGCGAATTTGCAATATTTTTATGCCAGATTTTCAACATTGGCATTTTTTTACACCTTCTTGTGAACAGTATAGCTGTCATTGTTCACATCCTGGCTGAAATGTGTTTTCTCACTTCCGGCACAGAATAGCACAGTCGCTGTGGGAAATCAGTGTTCAGGACAGATTAAGAAAATGACAGTGATACTGTTCATGAGCAGAGGTCCTAAAATGCCTATGTTGAAAATTTGGTAATGATAGCCTGTCAAATGACTGTGTTACAAGTGTGCGTTGCACGCTTTCCACACACCCTTGTAACTTCGCAGATTTGTAATATTGTCATGCCAGATTTTCAACAGTGGCATTTTTTCACACCTCCTTATGAGCAGTACAGCTGACATTTTTTCACATCCTGACCAAAATTGTTTTCGCACTTCCGGAGCAGAATAACGCAGTTGCTGTGGGAAATCAGTGTTCGGGACAGATTAAGAAAATGACAGAGGCACTGTTCATGAGCAGAGGTCCTAAAATCCCTATGTTGAAAATCTGGTGGCGAAACTCCATAACATGACTGTGTTACAAGCGTGCATTGAAGTGTTTCCACGCACCCTTGTAACTTCGCAAATTTGTAATTTTTTTTTCAATTTAAAGTTTATTAAGTTTTACTACAAATACAAAAGAGAACAGTGTCACAGGATGCTCCTGTGAAGGGTTTAGAGCCCCCCGAGCTGTTATATATAAAAATAGGAGGGAACCTACAAGCTATGTTGAATTTTGGTCTGAAGGTGCTGTCTATGTACTTATAGTTTTTAGTTAGGCTGTCAGTTTGAAGTCTGGCAGCTGCTAATTTCATTAAAACAAAAGACAGCATCTGTTTAGTAATAGTGTTTAAAAAAATGTAATGAATAAAAATAAAAATCAAACGAAGGGATAGTTGTTAGATTAATAAAAATATTTCATGACATTTTCTCTGGGTGGAGAAACTGAAGTGTAGAGCTTTTGTGAAAGCATACTTAAATTCAATCTCTTGCCCAGGGTCAGTCGTCATGCTGAGAGTCCGGTCGGCATCATGTATGGCCGGTAAAATTATTGTGTGAGGGTATGCACCTTTGATTAGGTATTTTTTCCCTTGTGATGTAGCCTTGCAGTCTTTCAAGCTATGATGTCAGGTTTAAAATGGTGTGGAGAATTATCTGGTTCTCCTTAATATTCTCTGTTATGTTCTTTATTCCTAAAATGTATTTAAAATATGCTGTCCGGTGTTAAAATTGCTTTAGGGCTTTAAGCGCAACAGTAAGTAGACAAAGCGGCTTCCCTGCTCAACTGTGGAGTCGTGAAGGCATTTAGCCTTCTAGTGAATTTTTAAATTTCATGTTTCCCCTTGAAAATCAATGGGAATGTTCTACTTGCCCTCCAGAGTTGAGAGGTAGGCTGTTTGTGGGTGGTTTTTGACTTTAGTAGAGCAAGAGATTTTTGTATTTACGGGTGCTTTGTAAGCCCAGGGGTTTCATTTAACTTTGGCTCTGGTTTGCTCGCTAATATGAGTCAGCTGGTCTCATTAGTCTCACATTTATTTGCTGAATGTATCGTGGCTAAAAGGGTCAGGAGACTTTTGGGGGCTCCTTTTCTGTGTGCTCTTCTCTCATGGCTAATAGCTATTTTGAGCCGCTTTGTTATTCTCTGGGTGAGTGCCTCTTGGTGTTTAATATAATTTTGTAGCATCTGTATTCTAATTTAAATACAGTGGAAACATCCAATGGTTCAGTTTAAAAGTGTTATATTTTAGCCATAAGCCAGTGCCAGATTGAATGCCTTTAAATCAGTGTTATATTGGCTCTCTGTATAAAAGGGTTTTTGTTATATATTTCTGAGCTTTTTCCCGATGGTGCGATTGTAAGCACTATCACAAAGATATTTGCTTTTAAAACCTTCTTTAAAAACGGATTATTCCAACAAAGCACAATTGTTTTGAACTTCACTAACCTTTTTGAGTTAGAGTGGGAGGTTTGGAAGTGATTCCAGACTCTTTCTGGAACAAGGGTGTTTGCAGTGGTAATGGAGTCCTGAGTTCGAGTCCTGGCTCCTTCTTCTTCTTCTAGGAGCCAGTCACCTCATTTCCTATCCTTTATCAGGTATAGGAAGGGAGGTGCTATAATTTTCAGAAATAATGTTTAAATCACTATTAAAGAGTTTAAACTGCTGGCAGCATAATAAAAGTTTTGCTTTGGTAATTTAAAGGAGCAGTGTGTATATAAATAAAATAAATACTTGGCAAATAAAGATTTAAAGTTTAAATTAAAATATTGGGAGGAGTTGAATGATCACATGACCCTTTTGGGATATAAATTCAGACTCTTTGGATTAGAGTCAAGTTTTGTTTGAGATCAAGGGAGAGTACAAGGTCATTCTGCTTGCTGTGGGTCTGGAGCTATGCTCTGGAAGCTGTTTTTCAAAGTGCTCTATGGAGTCATAATGCTCTGTGCTATCTACTGCTCTGAAAGGAAGATTTATAAATGCTGATGAATTTGTCTGCTGTGGTATTTCTGCTGTGAGTTCCAGAAAACCTTTGACAAAGTGCTCTAAAGAGCGAAGGTATACAATTTCTGTACTAAACCTGAGAACCTGATGTTGAACTGATGCGCTAAATTAAGTATTGATCTGCCTCTGAAAAATTTTTCTGGAGAATTGAGAATAAATGTGGAACTTTGGAAAGAGGCTACATGTGTCAAGCTCCTTGATTTGCCCACATATACCCACGCCATACCACAAACAGTTCCAAGAAAGCAAAGTACATCAGACATGAAGGCCCCGGATATTCAAACTGCGCCAGGCTGTGGTGCAAGCCTGGATGCAGCTCAGCTTTGTTGCGCAGGGGTGTGGCCTGCGCAGTATTCAACGGAGCTGCGCTACGGCACAGCAGCTTTGAATATCGCACCCTGTCCACCCCCACTGTGCATGGCGCAGTGGCACTGCACCAGCGCAAGTGGCCAGAGTGGAGCATGAAGATGCACTAGCGCAAGTGCCATTGTGCCATGCACAGCACCTGCGATTTTCAAAAGGGGACATGCAAATGGGGCCATAATTTATGCAAGGCACACAGGGGACCATTTGCATCTCATTATGGCCCCATTTGCATGCCATTAGCATGCAGGTGCGCCGATCCCCGACGACTTGCGCCTGGCGCCCTGCCAGGCAGCAGCCATCGGGGACCGACTCCCCCTGCAGCCCAATCATGGGCATTCATCTAAAAGGACCCCCCCGTCCAATATCCCTGGTAGTCCAGTGGACCACTATGTGCCCGATCGCGGGCATTTGTCTATAAGAATAAGCCCCGGTCCTATATCCCTGGTGGTCCAGTGGACCGCACTCTGCCCAATCGCGGGCATCAGTAATATCACCCCCCCATGTCCAATATCCCTGGTGGTCCAGTGGATCTCTATGTGCCCGATTTCATTTTTGGTTTGCAGTGCAGTGAAATTTCACTATGAATGAAACCTTACAGTACACACTGCAAAGCCCATTGGTCGACAGTGTTGACCAATAGTATTGTACTGCATACTGTAAGCTGTCATTCTGTGACAGCTCAGTTAGTGGGCAGCTGTGGAGTTATGTAGGTGGGTTGAGCTGCCCACCAGCTGCATGGCCATTCTGGGATGGGGGAGCAGGGTGGGGTGTGAGCTTCTCAGTGAGTGGGGAGTCCGCTAGACTACCAGGGACTGTCAGGATTTTATATTTTATATGAACGGGGTTCGGAGATGGGAGGAGGGTACCACTGGAGTACTAGGGGAGTGTTTGGTGGAACTTGTATTTTACTCTCTCTCTCTCTCTCTCTCTCCCTCTCTCTCTCTCTCTTCCTCCCTCTCTCTCTCTCTCCATGCCTCTTGCAGATCTTAGTTTCCTCCAATCCAAGTGTTTGATAATGAAGTCTCATCAGCAAAGTGTCCTTTTTATATTTAAAACACAAACAATAAAAGCTAATAGTACATCAGATCAATACAATGTATTAACGTTGCTGATGCACCTTTTAAGTAATGAGTTAACTAACTCACACTCAGTGGGAACCCCTGTACACCAGCTGTGAGGAGCTTGCAGGTGCTTGTAATAGTAGAGGCTTCCTAGATAAACCACACCCACCAATATAAGCTATTTGTGGAATTCACAGTAAACAACAGGCACTGAAGAAAAACAAAAGTACAACCAGAATAAAAGCATTACAGCATGAGTACAGCCTCTGAATCCACTCAGTATATCCAGGTTGAGAGTAAACTCTAGAAAAAAAATCATAAATGATATCAAAACTGTAACCCCTAAAAAATTGTGGAAGAAAGGACCTCACCAGACTCAAAGAGAGTGAGGAAGTCAGTATAAATTCCCATGCTATCTGACAACAAGAACCTAAGTAGAAAAAAAGAAAAATGAAATAATTTGCACTCCCTGGCAAATATAACTGAGGATTGGCTATGGGATAAGGTTGGAGTCATACTTCATGCAACATGTGAGTCTGCAGACCCATCTATCCCTACCTTGTTGTTCCTTTTTTAACAGAGAAATAAAAATATATAATGAGACATTCCCTGTGCATTCCATGCATTCCGGTGAGGAGGTAACTTTGTGGGTTGATAGACAATATTGTCTCCATGGGACTGAGAGCTCCTGTTCCCATTTAGTCTGGGCCAATAACTGCTTTTCTGGGCCAGATTGAATAATAACCTGTCCCATGTGAAGATACTGTACTACTGTCTTGTTATCTCAGAACGAGGTCAACTGCTAATTTTAGGGTTGGTGGTGGCTCATCCAGAATGGAGTATGAGAAATGCAGACTAAGGTAATAGGCATGGTCTAGAAAGAATCTATGTTGGTCAGCAAGGGATAATGCATATTGATCACAGAGGGCCTGAAAAGACAGAGGACTCACTGTAGTAAAATAAATACTATGAAAAATTAGACACAGTCTTCACCATTCATAGAATCTGGCATCCAGTTTTGCTGGTAGGAAATTGATATGGTGTGCTAAAAGTAGAACAGGCAAAAGATGCCATTTCAGTAGCCACTGACATATCGGTGACCACTAACATTCATCTAAAATAGAAATATATGAGTTAAAGTGCTTACACTAGTCCTCTCTCCTGGCTTCATAAACTAAACAGCATTCAGTCTGATAGCCAGAGAGAAAACTGAGCTCCACTGAAGCCCAAATCTGTGGAGGAGCTGGTTGAAGTCATTAGGATAACTACGAGAGTCGAGTGGAGATGTTATAATTAACAAGACTGGGGAGATCAAATCCCTCTCTGAGTTAAAGTAACTGGAGGGTAGAATATTTAAGTCTAGGTGCCTACCTACCCATATAAAGTGGGAGATCTACTGCCAAAAAATAGGCCACAAGAAAAGTGTCCTATTCTGTAAATCCACCACCTCCAGTACCCTCCTTGAAGCTAACATATCCTTTGTTTTGCATCAGAAACCATGATGTCATCATTAGTTCTGAACCTTCTTTCGCTTCCCACATCTTTATGATCTGCAGATCTACCTACTACCATCTTTTCAACTTTGCTCACTAACTCAGACCCCTGTTAGCAGCAAATCTCATTCCCACTGCCCCCCTCCAAACTCAGCTACTACAACTTCCTTCTGAATGCTCTCCTTAAGTTACTCCTTGTTGAACTGTCTAAAAATCTGTTGCAGATCTCCTCACCAGTTCATGGAAATGGCACCACACTACCCCCATCCTCAGAAACGTGCTCTGGCTTCCCATCCAAATACATATATACACCACCAGGATACAATACAGAATGCTGCAGAATTCTGCAAAATTATTGCAGAAAAAAGGGCATTTCAGTGACAGTTAATCCCTTTTGTCGTATGGGAATCTGTGACACTGCATTGCATCCTGGTGGGCTCCACTTTAGTACACAGTTGCCTTGCTGTTTTTTTTATTTTTTTCCAAACTCTGGTCTTCTCTCTCTGTTCCTCATGTTACCCTCCCCACCACTGGAGGGAGATCCTTTAGCTCAGCTACACCTTTAGTCTTGAACAAGAACATCCTGTTCTGCTATACCTTGTATTCTCTGCAACCATCTTAAAATCCTTTCTCAAAACCCTCCTATTTCCCCTTGCTTTTGACTCAAGACCCTCCAGTACCAGCCTAGCCCTAGCACAAACTTGTGGATTACAAATACTGCACCATCATTCATAGTTATTAACATTACTGCACTTATTTCATTTTGTTCTGTCATTCACGTTGTGTTCTGTTATTTATTCGGGTCTAGTATGATTGCCCATCATGATATTTCCCGACTTTGTTTTTCCCACAATTTATTTGCCGTCTTTACATTTCCCAACGCGATGTTTCCCCGTATATAATTTGACCGTAGAGTGCATATTAAAGCAGTATCAGTTTCAGGAACAGTAAGATTTCGCTGCTTTCCCTCCAGCAGTTCGCCTCTGCCAGAACCTGAACCTAAGCCTGAGCTGTAAAAAAACCCACATTTTTACCCCTTTTGACACATTTCTCAATCATCTCTTGGACCCCCCCCAAAGCCAGTGGCGTTGGTCGTTGGGCAGTTGGTGAAGGCGAGTGGTGAGCAAGTCAAGTTTGGTCCACTGGCCAGAAAAAGAAACGGCTAAAGGAGGGACTGAGAGTGCTCTCAGGTGCAGAGGTGTGGCCAGAAAAAGGAGGACCAGACAGTGTGCATAAGAATAGTGCTGCACACTTATGCTCGCTCCCCCACTCGAGCTGCTTCCCTGCATAATCATTATCAGTTCCCGCTGTGGTGTCCCCGCTAACCACAAACTATCCCCAATGCAGTCAGTACTAAACGAAAAGTGTTTATTTAAAAAAAAAAAAAAAAAAAAAGAAAATGAAGGCAACCTTTGCAATCTGACTTATCGACTGTCACTCTCCCTGTCACTTCACAGATGCTCTTTCCTCACCACACGTAGTGCAGTCCTGGTCACCAAGCAACCGTGCCCACTAGAGAAATAACAACTATTTCTCGTAACCATCTAGCTCGTGCCCATACACCTACCATCCCGAAATCCTGACAAGTGCCAAAATCCTGTCAAATGTCTCAGTGGGAAGAACCAGGTTATTCAATCAAAAAAAAAAAAGTGACTTTCCTAAGTGGTCACATTCTTTTTCCGACCATGGCTTCAGTTACCTCTGTTGACCATGACTTCAGTTAAATAGTAAAAACAGTTCAGTTAAAGTTACCAGTATTCAAACCAGGGCACTAGCCATGTCAACTGAGGCAGCACAGGTGGAATTTCATTTAATGCTGCTGTCGTTGATGCAGCGCTTTACTTTCGTTGCTGCATAACAAAAGAAATGAAATAATGATCGAGAAGGAGCGCTGATTACATTTAGTCGGGAAACTGTTAGTCAGTCATTAATTAAGTCGGATTACTTTTAACGGGAGAAAAACGTCGGTTAATTAAGTGATGGGAAACCTCATGCCGGACAATCATACGGATCCCATTTATTCTCCTCTATATGAATTGCTGCTAATGCCTTTTGTGATAAAATTATGAAAGACACTCTATAAAATGTTATTGTTTTATTGTTCTGTATTATACTGCCTGTTGCACTGCATTGCATTGTACTGCATTGTACAGGTGCTTCAGCTTCACGCTATTGTGGTCCATGTTAATAAATCAAGTGGAATGTGGATGTAAAACTTCATAGAAAATAGCAGATATTTGATAGCTTACTGAAGGTAATCACAGAAGGCTAGGTTTGCTGCATATGTGGAAACAGTCTATTTGAAAAAGGAAGTTTGTAAAGAGCAGCACCATCTAGGTGTGATGTGAAGAATCTGCAATCAAAAGTCCTTTAGCACTGAGGTTATGTGTTGACAGTGCTCTTTAGGCCCTGTACACATTAGGCTAGTTAAAACATTTTAAGGTGTTTAAAATGCTTTAACTATCGCAAACACGGCTCCCATCCACATTAAAACACGGTTGTTTACCATGTTAAGAAACCGTACTAAAACCCTGAAGCAACCTAGTCTTAAAATAATTTTCAAGAATGGTTCAGATTGAGAAATCGTGTTACCTGGTAATGCAGACAGGTGGCTGTAGAGTGCTCCATGACCCTGTCATCTTGCTTACTTTTGGCTTCCCTTCTCCCAGAAATCATTGGCCTAATGAATCCCATAATGCATTTGCGATCAGCCTGTAGAGTATTGTGATACACCAGCGTGCCACAGTGTGTATAGTGGCAGGAAATACAACACTCGTGCAGCTTGACAGACGACCTGTCTGAATTGTTTCCTGAGCAAGCTTGTCAGTGCATTCCTGCCTTAAAATACTGATTTAACCTGATTAGTAGGGTTGGTAGTGCAATTCTGTTCAACTGATTATTTTCATAATTATCTTTGCAATCCTAAGTAAAATGAGTGACTGGTCTGCTAGTTGAACAGAGGATGCCACCAAACTATTAATTGACTACTGGTCCCAAGAGTGGGTTCAGGATGAGCTGGCCAACTTTCACAAACACACAAAAATCTATCAAAAAATAGCTGACTTTCTCTTGGAAAATAGTATTTAAAGGTCTGCCAAACAATGCAGGGAGAAGATTATACAACTCAAAAGTCAAGTATCATAAAGTGAAGGACAACAACAGGTGATCTGGTGGCAGGAGGATCACCTCCCCTTTCTTTGATGCGCTTGACTGAATTCTTGGTACTCGGCCTACCTCAAACACTGCTTTTGTCCTTGAGGGAGCGTCTGTTGAGCCTTCCTGTGTAGAGGTCGAAGAGGACTACCCAGAACCAGAACCCCTGCAGTCAGGTATATATACAATATGATGTGAAACAGTCATTAAAAATTGGTGTTTACTGCAGTACTCCATAACTAACCCCCTCCCAAGCACACCAGCCACTGTATTGTGAGTTTGACTGCATTATGCATCCTCACTGGTCAAGCATTTGCTGACATGATGTGCTGCACTGTATATGTTAGCACTATTCAGCTCCATCCATCTTCGCCATCTTGCTCTGATCACGACATCCAAGATGTTCACTTGGCCCGGTTGCTGAATGTGGTGGCTGAACATGAATATTCATAGTTCCACCTCCATCACCACCATGGTTGGGGGGGGCAAGGGCACAGAAAGCATTTCCATATGGAACTGCATCGCCATTGGATGACATTGCACCATGCTGCTGTGACCACTATCCAATGCAAGTGCAACATGGTATGGGACTGTGTTTGTTAGGGGTGTTGATGGGTAGGTAGTGAAGGAAGCTGAAACTCTGAGAACGCTGCAGCAATGGCCCACATGCACGCTCAGACTTCAACACCCCCCCCCATGAATGGGGTGAGGGATTTGACTGGAGATCGCATGTCCACATGCACTGTGCATCAATACGTGTCACACTGTGTGACCTCTGCAAGGGACAGCACATTTACCCTGTACATTCCATCACCACCAACCCACACACATTCCTGGGTTGGGTGTGATGTTCAGCACAGCTGGCATGTCAATCAGTGGTGCAGCAAACCATGAATTGCATTGACGGCCACTTATGACGCAGCTGTCATCACACATCAACCGAAGGATCAATTCATAGCTTTTTTTTATTGCATTAAGTTTCAAAAGACATATTTTATTTTATTTTTTTAGACAATGAAGGTTGTCAGGACGCATCGATTTCCTTGGAGGAGTCATCTGCTAGCATCCATAAAGCCACTGAATGATGCCCAAGATGTTGTGGGAGAAGAAGAACCTGAATGCAGCCAAACAGCATCAACATCATCAGTTTCATCAGGGAAGAGAACTTCCAGCACTGAGTCACTTTTGAATCTATGGAAGAAAAAGAGACTAACAAAAATCCATGAGATAGTTGAGTCAGTGTTTGAACCAACATGTAAAATGTTGATTGAGCAGCACAATCAGTTGCTGCAATAGGAGACAGAAAGGGCTAAGGAAGATAAAGAGATGGAGGAAGGGCTGAGAACTCGAGAGATGCAACATGCTACCTTATTGTTCCATAGCATCGTGGCAATGTTTGCACCTCTGGTCACACAATGACCAATGCATATGCAAGCTGGCACTGCCATGGTACATCCAAATGTTAAGCAGCAGCCATCATCTGTGAATCCAATGGCCAAGGCAAATATTTCTGCTGGCCATTCTTTTAACAGTGGAGGGTTAGTATCAATGTATCAACAGCCGAATGTCATGCAAGACAATCAGTGCAATCAGAATATTATTCCTCCACATGAATCTGTAAATATAGTGTACGTAGGCCGTACTGTTGCTGAGGAATCTATTCCAGGCAGTGGTACACATGCACAGTCATACACTGAGCAACTGCAGTCTGAGTATTTCACTTAGAGTGGGCCATTTATTAAACAGCAAACAAACCCATGCAACCCTACATGCCCAAATACAACAGCATCTGTATGTTACTAAGGACAAGTTTATGACTGGCCTGTTTGCCAAGAATTAAAGTAGCAGTAGATGTCGGGTATCTGTACATCTTGTTGTGACATGAATGAAATCTTTGATCATATTGTGTGACCAGAGTCTGATGTATACACTGAGGTAAACCAGAGGGGGGGTCACTCTGACTTAATTCATCTCACCAAACCTATGTATCTGTGGCAGCATTTCTGCTGAGATAGCACAAGTACTTAGGTTTGGGGAGATGAATTAAGTCAGTGTGACCCCACTCTGGTTTACCTCAGTGTATACATCAGACAATATGTAACACAACTGGGAAGGACAGGTTTGGTCACACAATGTGAGCAAAAATGTAATTCATGTCACAACAACATCAATGTGTGACTCACACAACTGAAGATTGTAACCTCACCAATATCTTTTGTACAGTGTGTACCTACCAGAACACCTTGCAAAGTGATACCTATTCTGGTTCATATCCATGTATGCTGACACTAGTTGTCAAATGCTCCAATGTGCTGTAGTTGTTGCTATAGCCACTAAACACATGTTTATCATTTGTGGAATTTGAAGGAATTGCTATTTATTTTGTTAATGTTTATGGTACCATTGCCAAAAGCCCATTGTGATAGCTAGAACATTTAAAGGTATAGAACACTTCAATTTATAACATTTTCAAGGAACAAGACTGTTGCAAGAGTTCCTAATGAGTTGAACACCAAACATTTTTAAAGTATAATAAACTTTAATGATAACACGTACTATCAGAAAATGAAATTAACATTTAACGTGTATAACAGTTACTTTTAAGACATGTTATTCATTGCCATCCATGAACTTAAATACATAGTTTATATTGCTTTTAATAAAGAACTGCTACTTGCAGGACTAAAAATATATATTTTGCTACTGTTGTTCCCTTTAGTGGTACATCCACATGTTTTATTTAACAGTAAAGATTAACGCATTAAACATTTTTTAATAAAAATTTAAATGATTTTAACAACTGCGTCCTAATTTCTAACATATATGTAACATCAACCCACTAAGCAACCGAGAGGGGTGTGTGTTGGGGGGGAGATGAACAAATGTGGTACAATACCAATATCTGGTGTGCATCACAGCATCACCACAGTTTGTATTGGTGCGGTGTCTTTTGTATGGTGAATGGGGTCAGAGATGACAACAATAAAGAATGTGAGTAATCACATGACATTAACATTCTAGATGGCAAGCAATATCTGTTATTGTCCTAAGAAAAATACAGTTAGCACACTGTCATTACATCTTAACAACGTGATACCCATAGACATGTCATTGTGATTTAACCATGCTATCCCCACCCACCCCAACAACAGCAACTGAAAGCATGTGACACAACCATCACCAATATACCACAATTAACAGTGGGTGGATCATGTGCATGGTGCGATTGTGGTATTATGAGGGTACATGAGGAATACGTCACTGCACATGTAGTGGTGCACTGAAATAAGCACACAGGGTATCATGGATCAAGACCACCTGCCTTGTTTGTGATGCATCTATTGCATCACATACTTGATGCCATTCAATGTCAGATTGGGAACCACACCACTCTCTGTGTCATCCAACCATCCAGAGTCAAACAGCTCCTCCTTGCTCTCACATATATTGTGCACCACACAACAAGCTGCAGTAACGTATGGGATGTTCTCAAGGCTGAACTTGCTTCTTTTGAGGAGACAATGCCATCTGCCTTTAAGTCTCCTGAAGGAGCATTCAACCACCAGACGCGTCTTATTCAGCCTGTAATTAAAGTTCCTCTTTTCGTGGTCCATGTAATCAGCATATGGCTTCATAAGCCATGGCAGGAGGGGATATACAGGATCACCCAGAATCAAAGCAGGCACAATAACACCATTTATTTCCCAATTACTGTTTGGAAACAGATCACCATGTTGCCCTCTGTGATGCAGGTCACTATTTTTAAGTACTCTGGCACTGTGGACTTTACCAGGCTAGCCAACATTTATGTCAATGAATCAGTAGCAGTAATCTATAACCACCTGCATCACCACTGAATAGCAGCACTTCCTATTGTAGCACTCAGTGGTATTACCAAATGGACACAAAATGGGGAAATGGGTGCCATCAACAGCACTGATGCATTGGAGAAACCCCCATTCCCTTTCAAAATCAGTCATTATGTCATCCCGGTTTTGAATGACAATCACCTTGGGGAGAAGGACTTGAACAATATCCCTACACACTTCATTTATGATCTCATTCACCATGGAGCATCTGACACTGAACAGATGTCCAAGTGTCCGGTACTCAACATTTGTAGGTAGACACCATAGGGTGATCTCCACACACTTAGGAACTGAAACTGCTTGCCGAAGCTGCATATTGCTACGTGAAATGTAAGGTGGCAGCTCATCACAGAGCAATTTAAAAGTCCCTTTACTCAGACAGAAGTTAAATATCCACTGTTCGTCATCCCAGTGGGTCATCACAACATCTTTCCACCAAGATGAAGACCAATCAACACACCATACATGCCTTTTCAGGGTATTAGACACATACCCTGCAGTCAGGATATTTTGCATCACAGCCAGTGATTTTATAATGTGCTGCCATCTCATTCTTGAATGTGCTGTGCTAATCAATAATCTGTGCCTCATCTGAGATGTTCTCCTGTTAAGAGCAAGTGCTGACAGTGTCTGATGAGCAGCCAGCAAGTTTAAAATCAGAGTTAGTATCTCCTCCATGTAGATCTCCATCTCTAAACAATTGATCACCAAGGGAACCAATTGCTGCATCATGTAACAAGGTGCACTACATGCTGGGTCAATCATTGTGCACCACTCCTTTGCCGAATTTTTTAAATAAAAGCACAACAGAATGTGTTTTGACATTATATTTGTAAGCCCCATGACTGTTGACAAACCAAAAAAAAAATGCAACATGTAAAAATTGCTCCGGAATGGCCCGCCGCCATTACGAGACATTTTTTTATATTGGGGACCCAAATGCATGCTAGGAGTACACGAGCAATGCATTCTGGGTTACAAGCACCTTTAGGAATCATGCTGCAGTCATGAGGACTAGGTTTAACTCAGTTACTGGACACAGATGCAGACAGGAATCGGCTCTGGAATAACCATGTTAAAACATGGTTGAAGAGAGAGATGTGGACAGGCTGCTGTGGTGTGTTCAAAAACATTTTTAAAATGTTTTTAAAAATTAACCACAGCACACTTTGTAATGTGTACAGGGCCTCAGTGCAATAGGCTGATAGCAATAAAAAGTTAAAGCACCTTCCCCAGGTTTTTTCTGCCTATTTCTCAGGCCAAACCATGCTCATCCACTAAGGCTGCAAGTCTTGAACACCTGCCCCCACTCCCATTCTGTACTGGTGGAGCAGGGCCAGAAACAGAAATGAAAGCTACAGACCAGTCTTGCCACACCAGATTGCAGCCTTGAACCACCTCACTGGCTCAGCTGCAAATAGTTGCTCCACCGGTACGTTCTTCGCCAAAACTGCCTCTCAGTCAACAAAAGGATTTTGAACTTATGACACCTGATCACCAATTGGTCTAAGCTTCTAGTGGCTTTTACTGCCAGCTGTTGTGGCATTTAGATCTACCATGGGAAATTACAGCTGGTTCCTCGGCGTGTCACTAGCTTTACTAGCACTCAGCTCAATTCTTTGGAACCCTCATCCCTCCCTAAAGTGGAATGACCCTTGCACTTCTCCCTGTCCTGCATCCAACAGCTCCTTTCAGGTAGCCATTCTGGACTATTGGGCTTCTCAGCTGTCTCGGCCGGGGAGTGGGACATCTCCCGAGCTGCCTCTGCAGATTACTCCCTCATCCAGACTCGAGACTTCCTACTCATGGCAAATTCCTGCCAGGACACTAGTGGCTGCAACACTAGGCCAGTATAACACCAGGAGTGGGTACAGGCCTACCCATCAACACCGTCTCCCCTATCACTCAAAAAATATTGTTTACAAATTACAGTTCGCTGCCTTAAAAAGAATCCTCTTTCTTTTACTATTGTGCTCAGACAATGTCGAACTCAACCCAGGACCATTAGACACCCTTGCTTCTCCATCAGACCTGGCAGGTATAAAAGGAATGTCTTTTATGCATCTTAATGCCTGTAGTTTGCTGAAAAAGTTCACCCTTATCCAGGCTTGGGTGAGCCACACCCTACCTGATGTCCTAGTGATCACTGAGACCTGGCTTAGGCCAGCCACCCCAGATAATGAAATCAATATCCCAAATTATTTACTCTTCCGAGCAGATAGGCAATCAAGAGGAGGTGGAGTGGCAATTTATGTAAGGGACAAATACTCAGCCGCATGCACAGACACATTGTCCTCCCCCAAAGAATTTGAGTGCTTGACCCTAAAGATCGAACTTTCTCCTTCCAGTGCACTCTATGTAATAGGCTGCTACAGGCTCCCTTCTGCCGGGCCTCATCTCCTGTCTCACCTCAATTCCATACTGGGGCTCAGTTCCTTGGAAGCCATTATTCTTGGTGACCTGAACTACGACTGGCTATCAAGTGCATCAGCTCCCTTGAAATCCTTTTGTGACACTCTAGGGCTGGTGCAACTCATTGACAAGCCTACTCGCCCAAATAAAAAGAACCTTAACAGCAGCTCCCTCTTAGATGTAATTTTGGTTAGCAAGCCACACCTGTTCTCTCATGTTGGAACATTTTTCTCAGACATCAGTGATCATTGTATAATCACCACCATTAGATCCGTGCACAACCCACAGTTTGTGGCAAAGTTCTTTATCAAGAGGTGCAAATGCAACTTTGATTTATTTGCTTACATCCATGACTTGAAACATTCACTGCGGTGGCAGGAAGTCTTCCTAGCCAAAACAGTTAACAGGGCATATACTGTTTTTTACGATATTTTAAGTGAGGCTTTAAATAACCATGCACCCTTGGTTAAGGTGTGGGTCAGGAGCAACACCTGCCGTTGGTTCTCGCCTGAGCTCAAAGCTTCCCTGTTAGAAACGGATACTTTATGGAAAAATTCCCGAAGAAGCAAGAACGACTCAGATTGGTGTCTTTTTAAGATAGCACATAACAAGTGCACCAAGCTGGTCAGAACAGCCAAGATCGTCTACAATCGTTCGGAGCTAGCCTCTGCCTCAAGAAATCCTTCAAAGCTCTGGAAAACATTAAAAGACATGTCTGGACACGTACCTGGTAATTCCATTCCAGCAAAAATTAAGTCCGGTGGCAGCATTATCGCTAACCGATCGGAGATATTGGAAGCATTCAATAACCATTTTGCAATGGCAGGGCTAGCATTTCATACTTCTCCTGCCAATGACCTCCGCACAGCTCAGGGCCCACCAACCCATGAGTCCCTCTCTTCCAAGGAGGCCTTCTCCCTCCTGCCTGTCTCTCTAAAAGAGGTGGAAGACCTACTGCTGCAACTGGACACCAGGAAGGGATCAGGCTCCAACTTCATAGAGACATACTATCTGAAATGTGCCTACCATGTGCTTGCGGTGCCAATCACCCATCTATTCAACATGTCACTCTCCCAGGGTAGCCTCCCCTCTCAATGGAAAATAGCCCATGTCATCCCTCTATTAAAAGCAGGTGACCCCTGCTATCTAAATAATTACAGACCGCTCTCCCTCCTCCCCATCCTATCTAAATTACTAGAAAAAATAGTGTGCGGCCAGCTAGGGGTATACTTAGAATCCAGAAGCCTATTAAACTCGGTTCAGTCTGGATTCAGAGCAAAGCATAGCACCATAACAGCACTAGCTAAGGTGACCAATGATTGGCTCCTAGACCTTGACAACAAGAAGCATGTCTGTGCTGTTTTCTTGGCTCTTAGTAAGGCATTCGACACAGTTGATCACAGCCTGCTTCTTTCCTCCCTAAGCACCATAGGCCTGGACCATAAATCTATGTGCTGGTTTGCAGACTACCTCAGAGAACGGAAACAGCAGGTTAAAGCTGAAGGTGATCTTTCTCCATTAAAACCTATGCTGAGGGCGTGCCCCTGGGCTCTATCCTTTGTCTCCTCTTCTTTGCAGTCTACATTAACAACATCAATGACCCCATCAAAAAAGCCAACATCCACTTATTCGCGGACAACACTGTACTGTACTTCAGTCGTCCCATGCCGGAAGCAGCCTGTGAAGACCTCCAAGCTGAATTTCACCTTCTACAATACCAGCTTATAAACAAAAAGCTTTTGCTCAATGCAAAAAAGACAAAAGCCATTCTCTTCTCCCCCTCCTTGCATGTGGCAACTCCTGCTGGGGGGGAGCTATCCCTCAAATTACCACTGTTCTTGGAGAAACACTAGAGTATGTAGCTAAATTCAAATATCTAGGAGTTTGGCTCGAACATAAACGTTCCTACGCTGACCATCTCAAAGAACTACAGAAGAGACTAAGGCAAAGATTATGAATATTCTACAGAATTAACCACCTGCTCACAAAGGAGGCCAAGATTCAACAGGTTCAAGCTACCTTCCTATCTTTAATAGATTACACAGACCTGCTGTACAACCACTGCACTGCCTCTGCACTATTTAAGTTGGACACCCTCTACCACAGAGCTATCAGGTTCATTACTGGCCTTCCGCTTTCCACACACCACTGCTCCCTGTACTCTTCATTAGTCTGGACTTCCCTTCACTATAGAAGGAATAGAAACACCACCCTATGGGCCTTCAGAGTGGTGACCAACAAGCTCCCTTCATTTGTCTCAGATTGTATTCCCTGGAGTGTGTTAGGCACCTACGCTGTAAGGAGCTATTCCCTAATTGCCCTCCAAGTTCCAAGGGTCAAAACTCATTTTAGCAAAGCTGCTTTAAGCTTCTCTTTACCCACATTGTGGAACGGTTTACAAAGGAACTTGAAGCTGAGCTGCCCTGTTAGCCTGAATATCTTCAAGGTGCTCTATGATCGCTACATGAAAGCACCTTGCAAATGTTTTCCTCACTGCTAGCCCACTAATTCCACAACTCCCCTTTTCCATCCTGATGCTTACCATGTTTCTACCCCTGGCTCTCACTCTTTCCCTATTAACTCTTCCTGCTGCACTCAGCCTTCCCTGTCTACTCCAGCCTGGCTAAAGTCCCACCCCATCCATAGCAGTGTCCTAATTATTTACCCCTCCTCCGTCATTATCATAATAAACAAGTACAAGACAGCCATCATCACCTTCACCAGTCATCAGTAATATATCCCTCCTCTTCTTTACCTCTCTAACCTGCCACCCCATACACAGCCTCTTTCCCCTATATGTGTAGTTGCCGGCTGCTTCACTCAGAAGATCTCTGCTTATAAACCCTGTATGCCTATGGTTGATTGTACATCTGCTGACTTCTTCAATTGTAAAATAATGCTGTTTTTTTTTTGTTTATTTATTTCAACCTTGTACTGTACTGTATACACTGTATATACTTTTTCCTCCTTGTGTATTATTACTTTTTGTATACCTGCTTCTGTACTGTACTTTGATGTATTCATGACCAGGTCCACCTTGCAAATGAGCCTTACTCAATGGTGCCCGTCTGGATAAATAAAGATTTTGATTGCTTGATTGATTGATTGAACTAGTGCTGGGTGAAATTTCTAGTACTCTTGCAAAACTGCACAAAATTATTGATTTTGCATTTATGCAATTTTCGTGAAATTGTGTCAAAATCCAGTGTAATTTTGCTTCCCTTTTCCCCAAAGTTGGGCATTATTTCCCAAACCGTACACTATTTAAAATGTGAGTTCTTAAAAACGTGCAGTTTCAACAAATAGCACCCTTCCCCCAAATTGCACACTTTTAGAAATCTGAGTTCTTGAAAATGTGCAATTTGAGCAAATAGCACCATTTATTCATAAATTGCACATGTTTTAAATTGTGAATTCTTAAAAGTGTGCAATTTCAGCAAATAATGCCACAAGCTAAACATAAACTTTCAACAGTTGCTCCGAAAGTCTAAGTTTAGTAGTAACTCACTAGACCTTAAGCTCACTAGTCAAACCATTGATGAACTCCTAACGCCTCTCACAAAGCTATTGAATAAGTCACTATGCCTCGGCCAGTTCCCCCAGTGGTGGAAAGCAGTCAAGGTTACACCTGTACATAAAAGTGGTGACCGTGCCCAGCACACCAGTTACTGCCCAATCTCAATCGGTCCCCCCCTAAGGCGCTTGAACATATTGTGGTGGATCAACTAAATGAGTAGTACCTAGAGAAGTACCAAATTCAATGCTCACAACAGCATGGATTCTGGAAGACACATAGCACCACCACTGCCCTGCTTGAGTACACCTCCTTTATACATAATGCCCTTGACTGAGGGCAGCTTGTGGGGGCAATTTATATTGACCTCACAAAAGCTTTCAACATGGTCAGCCACGCCTTCCTGTTAAATGCCCTCCATGAGACTAGCCTACCAAATGACGGAGTTGGGTGGTTTTGTAGTTACCTTGGAAGTAGGTCCCAATGAGTCAAAATAAGTGTCATCTTATCTAATAGCAGGCAAGTGTTATCTGGTGTCCCCCTAGGTTCGATCTTGGGCCCGTTATGCTTTAGCCTCTTCCTCAATAACCTCCCCAAGGTATGCTCCAATAATACGTTGCTATATGCAGAAGATGCTGTCATTTATACCAGTCTACCTGACCCACTCCCACTTGAAACAGGTTCCAGGTTAGTTTCTCTGACATTGAGGCCTGATTTAGAAACCATAAGCTGTTAATGAATTACAAGTAGACCAAGACCATGCTCTTCTCTAGCCCACACAACAGGTACTAATCACACAAACTAACCATACTGAACAAAGAAGGCTCTCCACTTGAACAAGCCCCAAATTTCAAGTACCTTGGGATTACGCTGGATGCCTCCCTCTCCTATGGTATGCACACTGACCTTGTTGCAAGGGCAGGTAATACCAGGACAGGACAGTTATACAGGCACAAGCACTGCATGACTCCAGATGCACTCCGGACTGCCGTAACTAGTTCAATTCTATCTATCATTGACTATGGCTTAGTTGTTTACAGAGCAGTCATGGACACTGTGCTCAAAAGGATCTGCACAGCCCTCAACAGGGCATGCAGGTTGATTACTGGAGCTCACAGGCTAATGCATACTTGCGATCTGTATACACTGTATACACAGACCAACTGGTTACTGCCCTCAATGAGAACCTAACCTCTTTGGCAAATAAGCATGCCACTTTATTAAAACCAGAATTCATACATTTTCCCATCCCTAGTTTTCACCCCCCACCTCAAAGTTGCATTAACCAACCATGATAAGCTCTGGTCCCGTGCTAGGCGCTCAAAGTGCCCAACCAATTGGCAGACTTTTCAACTTGCAAGGAATGCCTGTGTCAAATTAATTCACACAGCTAAGGCTGATTTCTACAGTGAATCTCTTGAGCAAGCCAAAAGGAACTCAGCCAAGATATGGCAAACCATTAAATCTACTGAAGGACGTAGAACAGCACCCTCTATCCTTACCAAACTCAGTGCGCAAGGAGCAGATATTGAAGACCGAAACCACATCCTCGCAGAACTTAATTCTCACTTTGCCATTGCTGGACTGACTTTTGACTCCTTCCCTTATGCCAGATTATCCTGCCCCCCACTCCTTTGCTCCCATTGCACCCCCCCACACCCTGCAGCTTCATCCCATCTCTTACAAAGATGTGGAAGATCTCCTTAGCAAAACTGACTCCAGAAAGGGACCCGGCGCAGATGCGATTAAGCCTTTCTTCCTTAAATTAGGCTTACAGCACCCATCCTCCATATCCTCAACCTCTCTGTCTCTACTGCCACAGTCCCCACCTGTTGGAAATCAGCACATATTCTACCCTTGTTCAAATCTGGTGACCCTTGCAATCCAAATAACTACAGACCCATCTCCATCCTGCCAGTTTTATCCAAAATGCTAGAAAAACTGATTTATTTTCAACTTAGAGAACATCTAGAACACTTCTCCCTGCTCAGTCCTGCCCAGTCAGGATTCTGGCAAAACCACAGCACCATTTCTGCCCTTGCTAAGGTTACCAATGACTGCTTTAGAACCTATGACAACAAACAAGTCTCAGGTGCCATCTTTCTTGACCTTAGCAAGGTGTTTGACACTGTCAACCACAACCTTGTTCTTCATAGTCTATCAAACCTAGGTGCCTCTGCCTCTACAGTACAGTGGTTCACTAGCTACCTCTCAGGAAGATTTAAAAAAAAACAAAGCTGATGGTCTCCTCTCAGACCCCCTTCCCATTACAAGGGGTGTTCCCCAAGGCTCAATTGTTGGTCCTATACTTTTTTCACTGCACATTCGTACCCTTGACTTCAACATCATCAATTCCAAGCGTAATTTTTTTTGTGGATGACTCAGTTCTCTATACATCAAAACCGACTCTGGCCGAAGTCTGTGAGGAGCTGCATGCAGCTTGAACAAACTCTCATCAACTCTAAACTGCTTCTAAATGCAAAGAAAATGAAAGCCATGTTCTTTGCCCTCAACAGCAAATCCACCTCTCCCCCCAAAAATACAAAGCGTGCTGCTATCGTAACCACCCTAGGTGAAACTTTAGAGGAGGTTGAAAAATTTAAATACTTAGGACTATGGATTAACAGCAAGTTCTCTTTCAACACTCATATAAAGAGTCTCACCTAGAAACTCAAAATCAGGATAGGGTTTTTCTTTAGAAGTAAGGCACTCTTTCCCCCTGCAGCAAGGTTAAGGCTCGTCCAAGTGACGTTCCTCCCTCTCCTTGACTACAGCAACATAATCTGTAGTTGTGCATCAGTAGCCAGTTTGCATAAACATCATGTTCTGTACCACCGTACACTGCGTTTTGCTACCAATGCCCCTACCGAACACATCACTGTGACCTTTACGCAATCATAGGATGGATGTCCCTGTCAACCAGGTGCCTGATTCATCAAGGTATGTGGACACTCAAAATATTCTTAAACAAGATTCAAACAAGATTCCAGGGTACATTTCCTCTCTCATCCATATATCCCATAGTACTTACTCCCTGAAGAAATCAATCTATATCCACCTGGACACGACTAAGACACGTACTTTCATCAGTAAAAGTGCTGTCTCCTATGCCCTTCCTGCAGACTTGAACAGACTTCAGGTGGTCCTCAAGCTTGCCAGCACTGTCTCGTTAAACTTCTTCAAATCCTTAGCCGCAAGAGAACTTAAAGAAGTGTGCAACTGTTATAGGACTTAGCCTCCTCTCTCTGCCTCCCACCCTGTCAACCCCCTGCTTCCCACCTCCACCCACCCACTGCCCTCCTCCTCCCCTCCTATTCACCCCACATCCCCTCTCCTGCTTCCCCTACCCCACTGCACCTTGCTCTTGCACTCACCTCCTCCCTGCCTGCTTCCCTCTCCCTCACATCTCCCTTCCCCCATCCCCATCCCCAACCCCTTCCCACCTCTACCCTGGACACATGTGCACTTAACTCTTATCTCCACTACTTGTTCATTCCATCCTTTTGCTCCTCCACTCCTCTCCTCCTCCCTCCCATCCTTCTCAGACACTCGTGTGTGCTCCCCATGCAAGCTACTCCCATCCCTCCTCCCCTCTGACCTATCTCCTCATACTACAACATCTCCCTTCTTACTACAACATATCTCCCCCTACCCCCTCCTCCCCACCATTAACCCCACCAGTCCCCATACCATACCATCATTCTCCCTCCCAGGTATCCTCTTCCTTCCACCAACTTCTCCATCCCTCTAGTCCCTCTCCAATATGTTTCTGTTCGTCTCTATCTACAAGTAAACCTTCCCTTTCCAGCTTTTCTGCCCCCAACTCAATTCTCCCTATCTGACTTAACTTCTTCTCTATTCTCCCTAATGCAGCCTAGCACTTACTTCAATGCTTTATGTTTAATGCATCTTACTATAGTCCTCCCTACTCTTCCTCTGATGTCAATATGTAATTGTTATGCATTATAATTCCTATTGCTGTTATGTAAAGATGTTATGCCTTGTATCTCTTTTACCATCATGGAATTGTCCCACCACTTGTGACTTAACATTTCGTTGTTCTAAGCGTGTTTGCATACCAACTACACTTACTTCTCTTTTTTTTTGCTACCTGTCAGTGCTTTGTAACCAGGACCTACTTGTAAATGAGCCTGTTAAATGGAGTTGTTTCCTGCAATAAACTTGAACTTGAACTAAACCTGAAGAGCGAAATCACCCATCAGACCTAGCTTCTGGCAAAAAAAATCAGTCTTGGCCAGTTTACCCCTGTCACACAGAAATACCTAATCCCAGCATCTAACCCCCACCAAACTTGGGGCATGTCTAAACTGGCATACCAAGTTCCTTTATGCAGCACCTCCCAGGTGCAGCATTGCTTTTCATACAGGGCATCTGCTGGCTAAATAACCTCCTCACTGGTATTTGGGAAGAGTCCAGGATTGGCCCTTTTAAGTGAAATCTTAGGAAACATCTTTCTGCACTTAGTAGCTGTCACTGCCAACTATAAGTCACTCCTCTCCCTACGTGGTACCTTTCTTCTCCTTCCCACCCACCCTAAACACCTCTCCCCCCTCCCGTTTCATTCACTTCCCCACCCCTCACCTCGCCTCTTCATGCTCAACCCTCCTCCTCTCACTACCTCCCTTCCCCACCCACCTACCTACTCTTGATACTGCTCCACCACCACTACCCTGCCCTCTCAACCCCTCCTCTACCCCCACCCCTTATGGTATTCAATATGGCCTCACCCTACCTACCCCACCCATCCCCTTTCATGCCTGCACTCTCCCCTCTACTTCCCACCGCCCTATAAGTGTCTGTTTTTTCCCCCCTCCCATCATAATGTTACATGAGGTCCCTGCACCCTAACTGATACCCTCAGAGGTACACTGTAGACAGCTAACACTTAGGTATAGGCTATACTAATATATAGGGCTAAGGGCATCTACCGTATAAGAGTAGATGTCAGGATATGAATGCATATTGTTGTAATACACTTTGCTTGCTAAAACACATATATTCTGCCATGTATTTTCTGTGTATTTCTTTCTTGTTAGATGCTAAGACACCTGTGTCCTTGAAGTAATTATAATATGTAAGACGGCATTGCCATCTTTTGGTGATTTGTACTACTACATTGAGTTATGTAAGACTCTGTATAAGAACTCTTTTGTTCTCAAACTGATGACTTTACAGAATCATATAATGTTATCTTGAACCGTGGAGCCACCTCTAATTTAGCCAATAGGGCTCATCTCTGTAACAAGAAATATTTCTATCTTTTGGTAACCATAGTAATTATCATAGGTATATAATGTAATGCACAAGCTTTATACTGCAGAGACCCGAGAGACCCCAAGAGACTACAAAGAAACCTCGAGGTGTAGGGAACGTTTAGCACTGGCTCTCTGTTCGAATTGGTAAGAACTGCTTAGGGCAACTGTGATTTATCCCTTTGGTGGTAATAAACTTGTTTATTACTCTAATGCAACGTGTCTGTGATTACTTGCATTCCCAATATCGTCAAGAATCTGAAAGTGAGGTTTAGACCTCTCAACAAATTGGAGACCGTGTGCAGGCGATATTTGGTGTTTGCAAGTTTTCACTTGTTGCTTAAACTTTTTCCCTTCCCCACGGGGACAGTAGGTGTACATTTCTGTATCACCTCTCCCATTTTAAAACCAGTTTGTAGCCCCTTGCAAAGTCTGTCTGACTTTTCGGGTGTGGTCAATGCCATCTCGACCCACTCCATAGCAGCTTTGAATTGCAAGCCTGCAACTCATACAGTAGCCTGCCTGTGTTTAAAGTACTCATGCTGTGGATCGATATGCAGCACGCTGTTTTTTTTCACAGTTTGAATTTTCATTCCCTCCCACACAATGGCCACAGTATCAGATATCTGCGCAGAACTGAGACTCGATGTCTCGAACTTCCTTGCCTCCCATACAGGATGGGCTGACTTCACGTGGGACGCAAGTCAATCCAACAACCCTGTACTGGGGATTTCAACCCAGTATACAGAGACAAGACAATCAACCAATAAGTGTCACGCTAAAGGGTTGATGATTGCGGCTCTCTACACTGCTTTGGAAGCCTCCGAAGCGAGGTTTCGAACCCTTGATCTGTAGATTTCATCTCTTAAGCAAGAGATGGGTTTGCAGGAAATAGAATGTATTAGACTGCAGCAGAACTTGGAGTCTGAACTCCAAACTCTGCGGAATGAAAAGGATTCACTATTGCATCATTCAGCCCAGGTTGGTGAACAGGAACTATGTATATTGAAGCAGGAGTGTGAAAGTTTGAGACAGGATAAGAGTCAGGTTGTGCAAATGAATGATTTGCTGAGTGCTGCGAATGCTCAGTTGAGTGACGAAATGGGTGAGCTTCAGGATGAGATTAACCAGGTACGTAATGACTTAGAAATAGCTTACAGGGACAATCGCGAATTGAGTGCTGTGTATCGAGTTTTGCATAAGCAAAAGAAAGTTCAGGTTGATATGGATGTTGCAAGTGTGAATTACGATGAATGTAGAAATAAGATGGCGACACTGCGCCATCAGCGAGAGGTTCTGGCTGACCATGTTAAGGCAATGGGAGGTGTAGTCCCTGCCTTTCACTCGTCATCAGAAGGGGAGTTATCTGATGATGACGTTTCACAATACAACTCCTAGTCACGCCCCTACTATGGCCCAGACTCCACACCCAGCCATCCACAGCATGGTGAGTCCCCACCCCCAACTCCCCAGGTCACACGTTGGCAACGTCGTGATGCTCATCATGGGAAATGCCAACATGGCGGCGCCCATGATAGGGGGTAAGCAGGCCCAAGCTTGGTCCCGACGGTGCCTCCGGTAGCCGTTATTAATGTGGAAGACAGGCAAGAGATAGAAACCATGATTGAAAGAGTGATAGGCAATGTTCCTCTTCCTGAGAGGAGTATGAGGGCCATTAAAACCCAGATTAGGCAGCTTTTTCAAGAAGCTGGCACTCAGGAAGGTATTGTCCGCACTGTGGCTGAAGCTGCAGCTAGCGCAGCCTTGGATGGTGCTCGAGACACTCTACCTTTGCCTGATCGACCCACTAATCCCTTAAAAATGGCCTACTCTGTTCAGCAAATTGCTGACAGCATTGGTCGGATGAGTCCATCCGACAACCTCAGCTGTCACTTGGAGAAGGTACATTCTAAATGCGAGATGCTCAGCCTTGCTGCAGAATATCAGGTCCAAATACTACACCAGACCATCTATCCTGGTTTATGGGCCAAACTCCCCGAAGCTGTTCGCCAGGATGGGAACGCTACCTTTGATGAGGTTGCAGCTGAGCTCATTTCTGCTCACAGCCCAGGTGTAGTAGGAGTGATGCTTGCATATCCTGTGAAGCAGAATGCAAAAGAAAGTCCAATGACTTACCACCAGAGACTCTGGATGGCCTACCGAGCAGGAAAGCAGCTAGCACAAGAAGCTGTGGATGTAGATCTTATTGAATATAAGACCCTGTTCCTTAGGAACATGATTCCAGCAGTAAGAAAAAAGGTAGAGCCAACCACTTACCCAAATACGGATAGGTTTGCCGATATTCTTCGGAAAACTGAGAGGGTGTATCAACTGTATAGCCGTGATTTGGGCTACGGTTCCAAGAAGGTAGCTGCCGTAGAACCCGCCCCGGGGACCACGACACACTACACAGTGGAAAGGCAGGCTCAATGCCAACAGGCCCAACATCAGCCAGCCCCTCCAGCTGGTAATCAACACCCTCAACAGGCCCAACAATAACAACCGCATCAACAACAGCAATGGGGTGGGAACTGGAATTGGCATAAGAACAGGAAGCATAAGGGTAGAGATAAACCACAACAGAGAATGTGTCCTTCATATAGGGAGATCGCTGATTTGACAGGGAAATAGGGAGGTGGGTTGAGGGATAATTGGGAGAAGCAATATTACTGGCATGAAGAGAATGTAATAGAGGAGAGGAAGATCATATCACTCTGGAGCAGAACCTCACAATGATTTGAAACTGCATGATGCCCACCTAGCCAGTGTCATGGGGAAGTGGTTAATTTGTGGAGGGGGGAGGAGGTGAATTTAGGAAAAGGGTGAGCTGAGGAAGAGTGTAGGGGTATGGGTGGAGGCAAAACCTATTACCCTCTACAACAGAAGACCACAAGGGTATGAACACTGCTTGATGCATGCCAAGTCAGTGCTATAGACATTTGTCATGCCTGGAGAGGGGCATTGGGGGTGACAGTAGGTATTAGAAGTAGGATATTAATGAGAGAAGTGTAAGTAGTGAGTATTGCAATGATGATGTTGATTTTATAGCTAATGCCTCAGATCTCTGCAAGAGGTTTGTAGAACGGGGCTCTCATCCAGATGTGGTATTTCAGGCATATGATGAAGCATTAAAAACAAACGGGCAGGATATTCTGACAGTGAGGGAATGAGTACAGGATACCCCAAGGATGAATTTTGTTACCCAATATACTAGACATGCTAAAGAGATAGAGAAAGTGATTATGGACAACTGGAGAATTTTAAAATCTGAACCATTACTAAAAGAAGTAGCAAAAATGAAACCGAGAATGGTTTACAGATGTAGCCAAAACTTAAAGGACAGATTAATCCATAGTCATCAGGGACCTACTGCATTGAGTGCCAGTGAGGGTAACTGGCTGCCACCATTACCAAATGAGAATTTTACCTGTTGGAACTGCAAATTCTGTGCCTTCATCCTAAAACAGACACATTCACTACTTGCAACAGTAACAGGGAATACGAGGTTAAAAGCTTTTTAAATTGTAATACCAAAAACATTGTGCATCTGGCAACTTGTGAATTTGCTGCATTTTACGTAGGTAAAACTACAAGACAATTTAAATCAAGAATAGGTGAACATCTAAGGTGCATTTGGGCAAATGACCCAGGTAATTCTCTAGCCAATCACTGTAAAATGGCAGGTAGGAATGGTCATTCCTTCAAGTTTTGTGGCATAGAAAAAGTCTCCTTAGGACCCAGGGGTGAAAACCTGAATGAGAAGCTAAAACAAAGAGAGTCATTTTGGATTTTCACATTAGATGCTATGACTATACCAGACCTGAATGATAGGATAGAATTATTGTCTTGCATAAAAAAATTATTGCTACTTTTGTCAATGTATGAATGTTTTCTGATGTTATGCTGTAAGATATATATATATATATATATATATATATATGTATTAAATTTTGTTGACAAGGTAAGCCCAATGGGCCCCGTAGGTCCCTTTTTCAGGGGTGACCCAGAGTTAGTTACATAGAGCAGTGCAAGTACAATCAAAGTATACATAGTAGGACAATGCGTACAGAATATAGAGACATTGTATAATAATCATTGGAGAAGGCGGTGACATACGACATGACCACAGTGGCAGCTGTTAGACTTTGGGCAGGTGGTACAATTACATATACAAGTAATACAGTGCAGGAGAATAGGTTACAGGTTACACTGGGATGACCGTTTTCATAGAAGAGTGTGACTATTTACAGGACAAGTACACAAGATAAAGAGTGGCATCTAGGTGCCAATTAAAGCAGTTTAGACTTTCCATGGCCATACTACAGGGGGTGTAATTTAGCTACCCTTCAGGATAGATGCAGGAGTTGAGATTCCGGAGGTGAGTGTGTGTAGTCCTGCCTGAAAGATTGCTAGGGAGGGGGCTTCTTGGAGCTAGCTGGGGAGCTTGTTCCACAGCGTAGGGGATAAGTGGGCAAAGGATTTACTGCCTGCTGCAGATCTGCACCTGGGCAGTTCAAGCAGTGTTTTGCCCGAAGTGATGAGGGGCCTGCTGGTCCACTTTGGGGTGAGTAGCCCGATTAGCCCTGTGGGAGGATTGACAGAGAGGAGATTGTATGTCCATTTTAACAGGGGGTACAGCAGCCTAAGGTTCAGGGTGGGTTATTTGAGTGCGGCAAGGGCTTCACAGTGGTGGGTCCTCGGATGGGCTTTTTTGGCAAATCATGCGACTTTGTGGTACAATGTCTGTAGTCTGCCATGGTCAAGTTTTGCGATACCGAGTAGGATTGGGACTGCATATGTAAGAGTAGGTAGGAGGACACTCTGAGCTATTGCCAGTCTTGTCTCAGGTATCATATTGGTGCTAAATTGGTAGAGCAGCCTGAGTTTTTGAAGGATGTCTTTTGTCACCAGATCTACATGAGGCTTTAGCGTGAGTCCCTGGTCTAGTGTAAGACCCAGGTATTTGAGGGATTGGACAACTTCAATTGTAGAGCCCGATGTGGTGACCAATGGCAGAAGATGTTCCCGGGAGGGACCTAGGGATTATTTAGGACCAAACAGGAGCGCTTTGGTCTTGTTTGGGTTGAGGACCAGGCAATTCTTGATCAGCCACTCTTCAGTCTGGGTGAAGTCAGACTGGAGCAGGGGCCCTAGATCATCCAGGCATGGCTCAGTTCTATAGAGTACTGCATCATCAGCGTACAGCACCATGGAGCTACTCCCACAGTGGTGGCAGAGGTTGTTGACGAACAGGGAGAACAGGAGCAGGCCAAGGATGGAGCCTTGAGGCACCCCCTTCTTTAATGGTAGTGAGTCAGAGGTTGTACCTCTCCACTTGACCTGCTGGGAGAGGTCAGTTAGGTAGTTAAGGAACCAATTCAGAGAGTGTTGGTCCAGTCCAAGTGTGCTCAACTTGGTTAGTAAGAGTGGGTGGTCTACCAGGTCAAAAGCCTTGGTTAGGTCTATAAATACTGCCCTCTTGGGGGTGCTCTTGTCCAAGGCAGCTAGGACATCAGAGGTGAACCTGATAAGGATGGTATCCATCCCATACTTTTGATGGAAACCATGCTGTGACAGTACCAGAAGTTGGTTGTATTCCAAGTAGTCCCTCAGTTGGCCGAATACTAGCCGCTCCTGGATCTTTGCCAGATGGCAAAGGACAGAGATGGGTCTGTAGTGGCCAATAGGGTCTCTGGAACCGCCCTTATGGATTGGGACCACATGGGCCTGTTTCCATGTTTTGGGGACTACTCCCTCCAACAGGGATCTATTTATTACTATGGAGATGGGTATGGCTATGGCAGGGGAAGCAGCTTTGAGCAGTCGTGGGTCCAGTCCATCAGGTACTGGTGATCCTGTGGGTTTTAAGGATTGCAGAAGAAGCAGCACTTCTTTGACTCGTATGATCTTTAAGTGGAAATGGGGAGTCGGAGGGTCCTGCGTTTCAGTGACCAGTGGACCCTGGTGACTGTGTGGGCGGTTGCTTCTGAAAGTGCCAAGGTCCATGAAGAAGCTGTTGAAGGCTGCGGTGGCCTCTCCTCCTCCAGTTAGGGTTAACCCATTGCAGGTTATATTGCCCTGCAGGGGTTTGTTTGTGTCTTTTAATAGGGAGTTGATACAGGTCCAGAAGGACTTAGGGTCAGACAGGGTATCCCGCTGGAGGGCTTTGAAATGGCCCTTTTAGCAGATTTTGAGGCTTTCTTGCATTTGTTCCTCAGGTACCTGTAGTCAGCTAGGTCTGCTGGCCTAGTGGAGCACCTGGCCTTTTTCCAGGCCCTGTCTCTGCTTATCATTAGGGATTTCAGCTCGCGCAATATCCATTTATGACATTGGCCTTTCATGCGTCTTTTCCTTACTGGGACATGGAGATTGGTCACCACAGAGAAAGTATGCTGGAAGTACTGAGCCACTTCATCAATACTGCCTAGTAGACTTAGTGGTGCCCAGTCAGCATTTCTCAGTGAGCTCTGGAAGGCCTCAGTGGAGAAGCCTGAGAAGTCCCTGGCCACTATGAGTCTTGGGGGAATCCTGGGTGGCCTGTTTTTCCAGATGCAGGAAGTAGGGTAGTGGTAACTCAGGGCATCGGACATCACACCAGTTGCTTGAATGTTGGCTGGGTTAGAGACTAGGATTCAGTCGATGGTGGAATGGTTCCCTGTCTTTAGGTTTTGCCTGGAGAACTCTGTTATGACCTGTCAGGTTAGCTTCTAGGAATGAGGCCCTGTGGGCTTGCTTGGTGGCAGGATCCCACCTCAGGTTGTAATCCTCTACGACCAGCAGCTCCACGGGTGAAGACCCTGCGAGGGAGCGTGCTAAGTACTGGAGTGCAGTACTGCCACCAGTGGGGGGATTATAAATGCAGCCTATGGTTAGGTGTTTTGCATGGCCCAGTATGATTTTGATGAAGAGGGATTCAAGCCCTGAGGAGCTTGGCAGGCTGATAGAGAATGGGGAGGTCTCCAGCGAGGAGCTCACATAGATTAGGACACCCCCTCCTTTTTTACCATCTCTGTCCTTTCGGAAGGTGTGGTAATTGGCCAGCTCCACTTCATGATGGAGGATGTAAGGCTTGAGCCAGGATTCAGAGTTGGCAAGAACATCCGGCCTATACATCTCTACCCAGGACTGGACCTCATGCATCTTGGATCGCAAACTACAGACATTCATATGGGCAACTCTTAGTCCTCTGGCGAGATGCCATGTGGGGTTCCTGGGGGACCCCAGAGTTGTGTTAGCAAAGTTAGGCCCAGGATTGGTTTGGACGTCTCCTGAGCTCATTAATAGGGTGAGCACAATGAGGCAGAGGACCCCCTGCCTGAATTGGGGGGGCAGTGTTCTACGCTTTTTGGTCACTCCAGCTAGGATGTGGTACCAGGCTCCCCTACACATTAGGCCATGCAACAATAGCAGGGCATCCAGGGTAGTAATTGCAGAGCATATTGTCAGCTGCCAGAGGTGGTGGTCCAGTGCTCCATTATGCAGGTTCGGGTCGAAGCTGCTGCACATAGTTGTTTCTACCCATACTAGAGCTGCAATGTACAAGAGTACCATCCTGTGAACTCTGTATGGGGCGAGGCTTGGGTAGAGCCATGTGCCCTGCAGTTTCCAGGTTTGTGGCCAGGTTACTTCAGGTTGGAGCTTTGAGCTCCGAGCCTTCTGCCCCATAATGGAGGTAGTAGAGTATGAGCTGACAACTTCCCGTGGAAGGTGCCTTTGGAGTGGTGGCAGTATTGCCCTGGGGGCTTTGGGCTAGGTCACTTGAATGGGTGAGATTCACTTCTCACACCGCTAGTAACAGTCAAGGCTGATGTGCAATCCTGGTGTGCGTACCGAGTAGAGCCAGGGAGACCATGGTCCCTAGGTGTTAGAGCTGCAAATAGGCTGCAATCAGGGATGTACGGCATAAGCAGCACTCCTCTTCAATTAGCCTAAGATCAGGGCTGGAAAAGGCCCCTTGTAGTAAGGAGCACCTCCGCGTCAATTTTATATAATAGATAGATATATTTAAATATATATTCTCTCTTTATGGACCCTAATACTAATTTATGCATATTTCCCTTCCAGATTTGTTTGGAGCAAGTGTGCACTGCCCATACTCTGAAAATTGCATAGGGTATGTAGCATCCATGGAATTGTCATTTTTGGATCCATTTTCCGATTCAGTAATAATTCTTTCTTTGGTGGAATAAACATATTAAAATTTTCCATCAATTGTAATTACACCTTAGCTATCTTAGTAATTTTGATAGTAGATTATGCATATCATTATGGTAACACATGTGCACTTTATTATGCATTTTGCTAAGCACTTTTGTTTTTATGTCATTTGTGGTTGCACTGTCCCTTTATGGGACTACTATTTATTTCATAATGTTTGCATCATGAGTAAGGATGTAAGTTTGTCATGGATGAGATTTTAATAACTCATTGGTTGTTCATGAAATCATTAGTAAACTTCATGGCACTGTCATCATTGCTACATTTTGATGACAATAGTGAATATCATGGAAGTCCTGAATAAAGTCCAAATGTCATGGAATCCATGATGTATATGACTGCCAAGACAAATTTACATCCCTAATCATGAGACCATCACCCTGAGGATGCACTAAGTGTGAAACTGATTGGGGTTCTTGATGTGCAACCTGTTTTGTGGAGCTGTTCCAAGTGGGTATGTTGCTTTTTTAAATATATTTAATAAAAGCCTTTTTGCACTATCAGTAATGGAGCAGTGCCAGTTTGTTTTTTTGCTGTCTCATAGATTTACTGTGCATGCTTCTCTGTTGCAGCTGCAGCTGTTTTGTTTTTACTGTACTTAAGTAGTGAGTAACTGTGGGGCAGGAGCAATTGCAGGATGAGGAAATGTAGTTTCGTAGAAGATAGGACAATGAACGAGTGGAAGGGGCACAGCAGATATCTAAGGGAGGGAGTTCAAAATATTAGTAAAGTGATAGGAGAAGGCAGCCTGGCCTGAAGAGGAAGTTCAGGCAGGGAGGGCAAGGGTCCTATAGGGGGAGCTGCAGAGGGAGCAGGTGGAGGTGGGAGGAGTGGAGAGGAGGGTGTTGAGTTCAGATGGAAGGGAGCCAAGACAGAACTTCCCAACTAATGAGGCACTGTGTGCAAGGTGTCTGGCCCCAAAAAGGGGAGAAGGAGAGAGCAGTGTAGAGGTCACAGTGGTGTATATGTGATGGACAGGCAAGAGCAAAGTGGCAGAAGGAGTTGAATAGGGTGTCAGTTTGATGACAGTGGACTTAGAGGCAACACTATAAACTATGTCTCCAAAGTCAAAGATTGGGAGGATCATCTTCTGGATGATCTCATGGCCATCCGCTTACTCCCAGGGGGGCCAAATGAATGGGTACAAGCCACCATGAGGGAAACAGCTCTGGGGCAAGGGGGATGGCTCTGGGCTAGGTACTGATGCACTTGTCTCCCATCAGAGGGTGCTGTATCCCGCAGGCAAAACCCAAAGAGAATATTCCTCCAACTGCCCTTTGAATTGGGAACACAAGCCATTGGGTGCCAGCCTCAGGGTTGATCCACCTGCAAGTATGCATGATTCCCTGTTTCCCCCCAATGGCCAAACTTTGCAAGACTACTGTGTTGCCACTTACATGACTATAAAAACCTGCCCCTAACCCTACCTAAACACCTAATTAATTCTCACTGGAGAGGGTGAAAACTGGAAAACTTCATGGGGAAAACAAATAGGAAAATTCCTACTTGAACCCTATGGCTATCCCCCCTACTGGGACATCAAGTTTCCTAACACCCTTACAGTTCTGTGGCATGCTTTTATGAGGGTGGGCTTGGGTGGGTTCTGGCTGAAAGTAGAAAGCTAAAGGAAAAACCTCCCTATCCCTTGCCAATTTATAAAAATAAGCCCTGGCCCTCCAGTCTTAAGCTGCCTTCCTCCAAGAAACTACTTCCTGTGTACCAGCCTACCGCCCACCAGAGTGGACATCTACCCACCTAACTAACCTGCCAGCTCAGGTGTCATTCAGGGCTTTTCCCAAAGACAATGCCCCTCCTGAAGCAATTCTTTGCAGGCTGCCTAATTGTCTTATAGGTCACAAACCCTTCCTTCCATCTGAACAGACTGAGACAGACAATTTGCTTTGGAAAAAAATGGCCACAGCCATGCATTTATTAAACAGTATATAATAACTGGGGAGAGTTTTCTCCCATAGAGAAACCTAGTTATAATTTGCCGTTATAACCTGCAGGTTATAATGGCGAACATGCGCTAGGTTTCTCTCTCTCCATGCATGCGCCGCCCTCAATCTTTCCATGGGCACTGTAAACCCAAGGACCGCATCTACATTTCCCAGCCATACCGGACTCCACAGCCAGCAAGTTAACACTTTACAGCCACCAACTTCAGACTTGTTCACTGCATTTTTATGTTGGCTTGTGCACACGCTCAAGCAACATAGTGGTACCATACGACTTTTAGAAGTGTGTCATCCGCTCTGCCAATGCCCCGCTCCATTTTGCAGGCGGAACCACTCTACACCAAAGAATGGTTGAGCTGTCTATGACAGCACTTCAGATGCAGTGGCGTACAGTTGAAAGGAAACTACTGCTGCAATCAGTGGTGGTAATGTGTAACAATTTACATACGCATCAGCAAGCAGCGGCTGTCGTCTGCTTTTTATTTATTGCTGGCGTCAGCAAGCAGCGGCTGTCATGAGCCACCTCTCCATCCCCATGAAATGTACATACACGAAAGCTGACGGGGTGCCCAATCCCGCTATTGGCATGCCCCCTCCCCAGTTCATTTGCCGATGCAGTAGCCCAGTCCCCATCGGCATGATGCACCCCATGTGTTGCGTGCCAAGGGGGTGCCCAATCCCCTTCGGCTCATGCAGCCCCACCAGTACACAGTATGGCTGATAGGGTGCCCAGTCCTTGTCGACTCCACTCCCCCCCCAACAAACATTCAGGTGGCATGCTGGGAGTCCACCCCAGTGTGCCAAATGTCCTTCATCTTTATTTTTTTAAAATCCTGTAACAAAAGAAAACAGTCCCTCATTGAGTTTTTGGCCCCTTCCCCCAACCTGCACTCACCCTCTGCACACCCCACCTCCCTGCACCCTCCCTCACCCCATACTTACCTCCAGAGCCCAGCATGATGATCTTCTGTGGACTGGGAACATGTCTGCACTCTTCAAAGCCTACCGCGAACTGAAGAAATGCTGGTAAGCTGTATAATGGCATAAATTGTGTTTTTTCAACTTAAATGGATATCTCAGGCATTTTTTTGACTTTTGGCACCAAATTTTCACCATGGGGTCCTTGGGACCCCTCCTTATGAATTCAGTCACTGTCTTGGCGTTATTCCGTCCCAAAAGGTGATTTTGTGGTCACTGCGTGAAATCACCTTTAGGGACTGATTAACAAAATGACAGTGTCACTGTTCATGAGGTGAACTCTCAAAAAGCCTACGTTGCAAATCTGATGAAAAAGTTCCCAAAAATAACTGTGTTACAAGCGTGCGTTGCGCAGTTTCCACGCACACTTGTAACTTAGCATTTGTAATATTTTCACTCCAGATTTTCAACATTGGCATTTTTTCACACCTCCTTATGAACAGTACAGCTGTCATTATTCATATCCTGACCGAAATGTGTTTTCGCACCTCCTGCGCAGAATAGCACAGTCGCTGTGGAAAATCACTGTTGGGGACAGATTAAGAAAATCACAGTGCCACTATTCATGTGAAGAGGTTCAAAAATACCTATTTTGAAAATTTGGTGGAAAAAATCCAAAAAATTATTGTGTTACAGGCGTGCGTTGCACAGTTTCTACGCACAGTCGTAACTTTGCCAATTTTTCATATTCTCACTCCAGAATTTCAACACTGCCATTTTTTCATACCACCTCATGAACAATACAGCTATCATTTTTCACATCCTGCCAGAAATGTGTTTTCACACCTATGGCACCAAATGGCGCACTCGCTGTGTAAAACCACCTTTCTGGATTGAGTAACGAAATGATAGTGCCATGTTCATGACGTGGGATCACAAAAATCCCTTTGCAAATTTGGAGTGAAAATACCAACAAACGCCCGGGGTGTTAGGATTTCCAACCATAATACCCTACTCAATATAGACTGACAGGCATTGGGGGTGTGACTTGAGATCGTCACCCATAATACACACGCCATTCCACCCCCACCCTGCAGCCACTGACTGGCATCGAGGTGTGCCTTGGGGTCTTTGGGCCCAGCGTTCACCCCATTCTCCTATACCACACCCATTTCAGCATATTTCCTTATGGGATGGGATGAGTGTAAGGCCCAAAGACCCCAAAGCACACCGCAATACCTGTCAGTGTCTGCAGGGTAATGTAAGATGAAATGGCATGAGCATTATGCCTGATGATCCAAAGGCACACCCCCAATGCCTGTCATTCTCTGCAGGGTGGGGTTGGGGTTAGCGTTAGTTCAATACTTCACTGCCATTCCTATGATGCATCTCTCTACCTCCTGCACTACCAGTGCCAATGCCAGCAAGCCAACATTTGGCATTGACAAATACTTTGCTTTTCTTACTTTTGGGAATCAGTAAAAAAAATGTAACTTTAAACAAGTTGCACTTCAACCTGAGCACGGACCGAGCCATAGATGGACAGTATTTCAAGCCAACCACTGCTGAACAGCAATGCATTTTATTTTATATTGTTGCTGTGCTGAGAAAACACTCCCCAGCAATTATATAAAATAAAACATAGGGTGTTGTGTTTACCTTGAGATTTTACACACCACCCCATGTATTATTTTATATGTAATAAACAGTTGCAGCATAGTCAGCATGATGTGCACAGCAAGTTAGTCATGGTATGTTCAAGTTCAAGTTCAAGTTTATTGCAGGAAAACAAACTCCATTGAGCAAGCTCATTCACAAGGAGGTCCTGGTATACATATATAAAAATGCTAACAGGAGACATACAGTAATGAGTACAACAGAGATTCACATGCTGGCAAGATACATATGAGACAAGTGTACAAGCGTTGTTCAGTGCATTATAATATATCATATCGAGTGGGTCATCATACTCAGGTAACATAGTGCAACTTCAATCCATAAAGACCTTGGGCTGTTAAAGACATATATAGTCATAGTGAATGCCAGTTTTACCGACAGTTACAGACATCTTTTATTTTTCCAGAAATCAACTTTTTGAAGAGACTAACAGAGACTAACTTAGTCAGTTTCAGAGAGGATTGTACGCTGTTCCAGATAACTGGGAAGACAGTGGAGATAGCACGTTTACCAAAGATGGTGCAGGTTTTGGGGACGTCCAGGAATATAAAATCTGCTTTTCTGAGTGCATAGGTACTACTGCAGGTATGGATGATAGAGGTTAGATAGTTCGGTAGCTTGTTAAGGAGAAGCTTTAGAGTCCAGGTGCTGACGTGGAGAATACATCTAGTTGTAAGGGACGTCCAACCTACATCTGAGTAGAGGTCGCAGTGATGTGTCCTATACAGTGAGTTCGTAATGAAGCACAGTGCTCGATGGTAAAGGGTATCCAGTTTATTAAGTTTTGAGGTGGTGGCAGAGTTATAGATAATGTCCCCATAGTCTAATAATGGAAGGAATGTGGCTTGGACGAGCCTAGTCCTGATCTCGGGTGGGAATAGGGACCTATTGTGGTAAAGGAAGCCTAACCTGATTTTTAGTCTTTTACACAGATCATCAAGGTGTTCAGAAAAGGCTAGCCTGCTGTCTAGCCAGAAACCAAGATATTTAAATTTATCAGTGACTTCCAAGGACTCGCCTAAGGAAGTAACTATAAAGTCTTTCTGCAGGGTGGCGAGATTGGGGGGCAGGGAACTAGAGGGGAAGATCATAGCTTTGGTTTTCTTAGCATTTAAGAGGAGTTTGATGCTAATGAGATTGGATTCAAGTACAGCAAAGTCAGCTTGGAGGATGTCCCTAACCTCACTCAGTGAGGCATTAGATGTGTAGAGGACTGTGTCATCAGCAAAGAAGTGCAGTTTGGAGTTGGTTATATGACTGTCGAGGTTATTAATGTATAGCGAGAACAGGATGGGGCCTAAGATGGAGCCTTGTGGGACTCCTCTGCTGATTGATGGGGGGAGGAGAGCAGTCCGTCTGCTTTGATTTTTTGCAGCCTTCCCGAGAGATAGCTCCTAAACCACTGAATGGTTAGCAGGGTGGCACCTATTTTAGCAAGGCTGGTTTTGATAAGGCTGTGGTCTATGGTATCAAAAGCTTTGCTGAGGTCTAAGAAGACAGCTCCCGTGAACTTATTGGAGTCCATAGCAGTGATCCAATCATCGGTTACTTTAGCCAGGGCAGTGACGGTACTGTGATTAGAACGGAAGCCAGATTGGGCTGGATTCAGAAGTGAATAGGTATCTAAGTGGTGCTTTAGTTGAGCGTAAACCAGCTTTTCAAAGACTTTTGATAGGATGGGCAAGATAGAGATGGGTCTATAATTACTGTATTTAAGTCGCAAGGATCCCCAGACTTAAATAGAGGTAGAATGTGAGCTGATTTCCAGCATGAAGGTACTGTAGAGGAAGAGATAGAGAGGTTGAAGATCTGTAGGATTGGGGCTGTAAGGTAGGTGAACCCAAGTTTTAGGAAAAACGGTTCAATTCCGTCATCCCCTGCACTTTTCTTGGTATCCAAATTCATAAGAGCTTCTTCCACTTCTTTGAAGTTAAGGGGGAGCAGCTGAAAGGGATGACTTGTTTTGGGATCAGTGGAATTTGTCTAGGCTATTGACACCTGCAGCATAAAGGGAAGAATCAAATGCTTGGCCAGCAGTAACAAAGTAAGAGTTAAATTCTTCAAGGATATGGGTACTGTTTTCCACAGCTGCGCCTTTTATGACTATCTTAGTTGGCAGGGGAGGGGCCACCGTCCGCCCTTCAATGGACTTAAGGGTCTTCCAGATTTTTGGGGGGTTACCTTTGGCCTGCTCTAAAGAGGAGATGTAATAGTTGGCTTTGGCAGATTGGATACGTTTAGCATGAGCATTCCTGGCTGCTCTGAACACTTGCCAATCCGCCGGGCTTTAAGTGTGTCTAGCCTTGGCCCACAGCTTATCACAGTTAGAGAAGGTGGTCTTTAGATCAGCAGAGAACCAAGGTGGGGATATATTTCTAGTTCTAACCTTGATGAATGGAGCATGCTTGTTTGCTAAAGTGATAAGGTTGTTGTTCAGGACTGTAACCGCTTCGTCAGGCATTTTCGAAAGATAAAGGTTTTGCCATCTGACCTGGCTAAGGTCTTTCAGGAAGTTCAATTTGTTGAACTTATGGTATGACCGCTTGGTAGTTAGCTTAGGCTGGTGATGACTCTTAGTTAGTAGTCTTGTACAGACTACAACATTATGGTCACTCATATCATTATGAAATACAGTAGAATTAAGTATTTTGTGGGGGTGGGTTGATAGAATAAGATCAAGAAGTGAGCTGTTAGCTGGGTTTGTCTTATTGACCCTGGTGGGTTCAGACACTAGTTGGGTAAGACCAAGTTCATCACAGAGACACTTTAGCTTGTGGGATTTATGTGATAACCAGTCCATGTTGAAATCCCCAAAGATTATAACTTCGGAATTAGCAGCGGATGTTAGCGTTTTTAGGATATTAAAGAGATCAGTTCCACCATTAACCCAGTCATCGCCATGATCATCACAGTGGACATCATCTTACCCCCGGGGAGCCAACTGAATGTGCACAAGTCACTGTGAGGAAACCATCTTCAGGGCATGAGGGATGGCTGTGGGCCTGGTGCTAAAGCACCCCTCTGCCATCAGAGGGCACTGCATACCGCAAGCAAAGCCCAAAGAGGCTATCCCTCTGACTTCCTCTTGAACGGATAACACAAGCCGGCTGGGCCATCACCTCTTGCCAGCCTCAGGGTTCATCTGCCTGCTAAGATGTACTATTCTCTATTCTCCTTTTACAAACCTTGCAAAACTACCATGCCACCACAGGATAAGCACGTCCAAAATACTCATCCCCCCAGAACACTTCACACCACTATTTCTACCAAAGCACATTGTAGGTCATCAAAAAATCTATCATTCCATAGGTTAGACATATGCACCCCATCCTGAGCATATGGCTGTGGTATTTTTATGACACATCCCCATCCTGGGCATAAAACTGGGGTACATTTATTACAATGTTATGCCTCAGGATAGAGTGTCCATAAATGGCTGCATTGCCATGTTGCTTAGCCTGCAGAATTTTTCAGTTGCTCTGGGATCTTGGGCATGTTACCAGTGCTTTCTCTGAATAATGTGACATGATACAATGTGCACATCAGGCCCAGTATGCTGCAAGAAGGCCCAGTCCTCTGTTACTTTGTGTAACAGTTTGAGTAATTTTTCTGTTCCCAAATCATTGCCTCCCAAGTACACCAAAAGAACGCTGAGAGGACCCCCAATGACGAGCTTTGGCCAAGTTCTATGGAAGCAGATCATGCTATCTCATCCCCCTGTCTATTAACAAATAGTGCAGTCTCTACGTAGTACTGAGGGTGGGGCCGGCAGCAGGAGCTACCTCAAGTAACTGATGTGCCATAGGCCCAGTAAGAGCATGACAGTATCATGAGATAAGACAGAGGATCCAGATCCTGTGCTAAGTCTATATAATGCCCTGCACAATGTGGGAGAGCCATTCAAACAAAGTCAACTACCCTGCAGCTTGCAACCATCAGCCAGAGTGTGTAACTCCAGTGTTCTCCAACAACACAGTAACAAATATTTGGCAGTTACACTGGCAGCCACAGGACCTATGGAGATTGAATTTGGGTGAGCAGCTGGCCATGGCCTAGAAGCACCGGTGCAGCATCTTATTCCATATTAAGATACAATATGTCTAAATAAACCTTCTTGACTACAGCCCAAAGGACTGACTCCCAGGGAAGAACCCCAGGATATGTGAGAGGTGGGCCCCAGAAGCAGAACATCTCCTACAGCTGTCATCATTATGTACTCCTATGGCTTTGAGCACTGCCGATGTCCTGTACCATCTATATAGGATCTTATTTTGAATAAGCCTACTCCTTTCTTCTGTACAATCCCTTCATGCTCAAAGCCATTTCAGGCACCATTGCTCTTCTGAGATAGGGACATCAAGTCCCACCTGCCACTGGATCCAGGGCTGGTTCGATGGATCACCCTGTGCCTCCCTAATATCCCCGTTGATGAATCTGGTCTTCCCCCTATTAAACCTATTCAGACAAGAAATCAAATGTTCTGAATTTATTTGAGGACAGCTTTTGTTGTATAGTAAGTAGAAGCAGTAGGAGGCTAAGGACCAGCAGATATCACCAAAACAATTGCTTGGGTAGGATTTAGTGTTGCGAAACATTAGAGAATGAATCAAGCTGCATTCCATCCTCAATAAGGTGGTCTTTAGTAACATAGAAACATATATTTTGTCAGCAGAAAAGGACCTTTAGGCATATCCAGTCTTTCCCTTATCCCTGCCTATTCTGTCACCACTGACACTAGTTGGTCATAGGTATCACTCCATCCCCCGTTCACCTACTTAGCATGACCCTGTGCTTATCCCATGTATGCTTGAAGCTCCCCACAGACTTTGCCCCCACTACCACCTCTGGCAGGCTGTTCCAGTCATTTATCACCCTTTTCATGAAGAAATATTTCCACACATCTCTCCTAAACTTCCCCCCCTTTGTTTCATTGCATGCCACCTTGTTCTAGTTCCTTCCTTTCTCTGTAATGGACTTTTTACTTAATATAGAACATAGAAACATAGAATCTGATGGCAGATAAGGACCGCTTGGCCCACCTAGTCTGCCCATTTCCCTACCTATGGATAAGCTGCAGATCCTAGTTAACCAACAGCCTACTTCCTCCTACCCCCCACTAGAATTGCCTTATGTCTGTCCCATACATTCTTGAATTCTCCCACTGATTTTGACTCTACAACCTCCTCAGGAAGGCTGTTCCATGCATCCACAACCCTCTCTGTGAAGAAATACTTCCTCACATTACCTCTGAGCCATCCCCCTCTATCTTCAAATTGTGCCCCCTTGTTCTTGCACATCTCTTTTTCTGAAAGATGCTACCCTCTTGGACTTTGTTGATTCCCTTGAGGTATTTGAAAGTTTCTCTCATGTCCCCCCCCTCCCTTCTTTCCTCAAGGCTATACATCTTAAGCTTCTTTAGTCTTTCTTCATATGTCTTCTGGTGCAGACCCTGCAACATTTTGGTTGCCTTCCTCTGGACAGCCTCCACCCTGTCTATGTGTTTGCAGAGATGGGGTCTCCAGAACTGTACACAGTACTCCAGATGCACCTTTGTTCACTCCTGTGAGGTACTTGTACATTTCAATTATGTCCCCTCTTGCACTCTTCTCTTCCGGGGAGTGCATGCCGAGTTCCTGCAGCCTTTCCTCGTATGGCTCCTCATGCAGCCCCTCACCATTTTGGTTGCACTCCTCTGTACTGCCTCCACCCTTTCAATGTCCTTTCTGAGGTACAGCCTCCGGAACCAGACACAGTACTCCAAGTTGTGCCTCACCAGTTAATGATAGAGTGGTAGAACCACTTTCCACCTCCTGATAGAAATCACACTCCCAATGCACCCCAGAATCCAGCTAGCCTTTCCCACTGCTTTGTCACACTGCCCAACTACCTTGAGGTCATCAGATATGATGATCTTTGGGTCTCTTTCTTGCTTGGGGACTGTAAATTCCACTCCCCCATCTTACACACAGCCCTGTGTTCCACAGCCCTAAGTGCATAACCTTGCATGTTTTGTCATTATAACCCAGCTGCCACCTCTAGACCATTCCTCTGGTTTCCTCAGATCCCTTTGGATTCTCTCCACTCCCTCCTGAGTGTCAACCCTGTTGCAGACTTTTTCATCATCCCAAAGAAACACACTTTACCCTCAAGCTCCTCTGCAAGGTTGCTTATGAAGACATTGAACAGAACTGGTCCCAGCACTGAACGCTGTAGCACCCCACTAGTAAATCTCCGAGTGGCTACCGTTATCCACTACCCATTGCCTCCTATCCCTACCAGTTTGATACCAAGCTTGTCACGTTCCCTCCCCCCCCCAGGTTGCTTAGTTTCTTAACTTGCCTCCTATGTAGCACAATGTCAAAGTCTTACTGAAGTCCAGATAAGCCATATCTACTGCTCTACCTTGAGCCACCTCAATGGTAACCCAGTCAAAGAAGTCTATGATATTAGTTTGACATGACTTCTCCCCTCTGAAACAATGCTGCTGGTGGACCTTTTGCCTCTAGGTGCTCCACGAGCCTCTCCTTTATTGGATACATTACAGACGGGATCACGAGTAAAATTAGCCTGTTCACTGATGACAATAAGATTGCTGGGGAGGTGGACAGAGAGGAGGGGAGGCAGGTTCTTCAAGATGATCTGGAAAAGCTTGAGTGCTGGTCTGACAGTTGGCAGATGAGATTTAATGCTAAGAAGTGCAAGGTCATGCACTTGGGAGTCAGAAACCCTAGGTACTGTATGGTTACTGGCTGGGGAGAATGTAGTTATCCACCTCAGCGGAAGAGAACTATCTAGGGGTACTATTTACAGGGGACATGAATCATTCTGCACAGTGCTGGAAGGCAATAACTAAAGCTAATAAAATGCTGGGGTGCATTGCCAGAGGGATCACTTCTCAAAGGAAGGAAGGAAGTCATCCTGCCATTGTACAGGTCACTGGTGAGACTGCATTTAGAGTACAGTGTGCAGTTATGGCACCCATACATAAAGAAAGACATCACTGTACTGGAGGGGGTACAGTGTATGGTAACAACAACGATCCTAGGCCAGGGAGACATGCCACATGAGGAAAGACTGAGGAAGCTCAACATATATTCCTTGGAGGATAGGAGGGAGAGAGCAGAGCTACATTAACTTACATGGCACCCATAGGCTGGAAACTTCAGGTGCCCCCCTCCGAACACAGCTCAGTTCAGGGGAGGACAACAGCACATTCACATAAGAACAATAAAACAATTAGAACACTGACTTTTTTTGTACTTTCTGTTTATTGTCATTTTAATAAAAAATAACAATTCAGTAGACAAAATCTCATGCATGAACCCACATTTAAAACAGACAGAATACTGCTGTCACTTTAAAGATGATTAATAGAAAAAAAAATTGCTTTCCTATCCTGCAATCTGGTACAAGAGGAAATGAGGGATACCTATAAATTCTGCAGTCCAAAACATAAATAGTTCCCTTAGTGCCAGCCGCTTCAATAGCTGGGATAAAGTCCATTAGGGAGAAGTAAACTGAGAATTTAGTGCACTAACCAGAGTTCTATTATTCCTTCAACAGATAAATGTATCAAGTAATAAAAAATCTAAGGTGGTTTCCCCACAAAACACAGAAGTCAAACATGACAAAGTAAACATAAGTTTGCAACATCAAGCTCCTATATGATAAACTAATATAACATTAAGTATAGTTAACTACCAGAGCAATACCAACATGAGCTAGGTTATGGTATCAGTATCTATCCAAACCTGTAAGGGCAGATAAAAGAAAATGCATTAAATACTCAGAATAAGAACTTCAGAAACCCGAGCGTACTGTAGCAGAGCTGTGGCCCCTAGTCCCACATTAAAATGAAAATATCAACATCACATAAACAGTATTGTCCCATACATTAGTAGCTCAACTCTAATGACTCTACAGAAAAAGCTCTTAACTAATTATTCAGACTCAGCAAAAAGTTTAAAATGAAGAAAAAGAGACCTGTAACTTGCAAGCACTCAGCCATCTTCCTGTTCCGAGTCCCAGTCCACAGACTATTTCTCCAATATAAATAAGTGCACAGGGCCCTACTTTACTAAGATGGCCCTTTGGAGCTAGATGGAGTCAAACTAGGGAGACAGGGTGGGGGGCGTGTAGAAGAAGTTATTGGGAAGTGGGAAGGTGCTGGCAAGACACTGGCAGGAGATTTATCAACATATGATTGCATGGGAAGACTTGAGAGTGATGGATGCAGGGACCAAAGGACTAGCCATGGTTAGCTAGAGAGGGCTAACAGATTCTTTTTGAAGCTTTTTGTTGCTGTTTACTATTTTTGTATTTTTTAATAGTTTTTTTGTTTGTTTTTTTATTCTTTGGTAAGCAGGTAAGGACCACTAGACACAGTGCCTGTTTTCAGGGGTGACCTAGGAGCATTGGAGTGGTTAAGTGACTTGTCCAGGGTCACATAGTATGCAAGTGGAGGTTGTGTGAATCAAACCCAGGTCTGCTTGATGTACCAAGCTAATTTATAGCTCATTACTCTTACCTCTAGAATATACTGCCAGCTAATTACTATTGTTCAGTCCCAAATAATAAATAGACAATTATTTGCAGTGTTCAGAAATTAAATAGAGAATAATGCAAAGGAGGCAATGTGTTATTAGCTGCCTTTACACTCCAGAGTTACAGTATGTGATGTCCATAAACCTTAAGAGCTCTGCAAAGTTAATTCAGACATTACATGAGGGAGTGTAAAAACTGAATTGTCACTACCTCCTGACCTGCACAGTCACTTAATTTTTTGTAATTTCTGGTTGCACATATTCATACTTTGGCCTTTTTTCACAAAGAGGCTGACAAGATTTTTGTCGACCGAGAATGCAGACAATAAGTGCAAAATTAAGCCTAAGCTAAGTAACCTTGAAGTCCCTCCCCCCAAAACAAAACTTTGCTTAGTCAGGGCAGGGTCCTTTTCCTGCCACCCCTCAGGTTTCAGTCTGGACCCCATTTCTTTAGGCAATGCAATTTTTGGACTACTGACTGGTCATCATCACAACAAATCACTCACCCACTGTCGCCTGGTACCGGTGTGATCTGGTCTCACCACCCACCGTTTCAGGTCTGGTCTGGTCTCTCCTCTTGTTCATTCCTGAAGACTGGAATCTGTGTGATCAGTGACAAATGGCGCTGATCGCTCTCTTGGCTTCTCAGGTCTCACCAGTGGGCCATGGTGACCAGTCAGAATGGATGTGGGGACACACGCAATGCCGACTCCTCCAAGAACTTGAACTAGCAGCTTGCAGCTGCAAACCTGCAAAAAAACCCCAACAAAGTCATGAGTCACAACAGAGGTCCAGACCATACCCGCCATCCTCCGTCCTCCGTCCTCCACCCAGCTATGAGTTCTCTCTCTAGTGTGGCAGATGCTGGCGCTGCTAGTACTCAGAGTTGACTGGTCGATGTTTGTGACTCGTGCGGCATGCACCATGCCTTATGCCCTCACTAGTAAGTATTCCCCGGCCACTCTCTTCATCAATTTGGTGCAGGTGGTGGATGCACATGTGCAGTGGCAACATACTGGATTTTAAAATCAATAGTTCTGCTGATTGGACTACTCTGATCGGGGGGGCAGCGAGACAGACTGAGTTGCGGGGCTGGGGGCAAAGACTGACACTGAGTTCTGGGGAGGGGCATGCTGAGTGATGCCCAGAGCCATTAAGCCAGCCAATTTTTTTTAGTGCATGTCATTTCTCAGGTGCCCTCTAACAGCTGGTGCCCCTAGGCTGCAGATTACTTAGCCTATTGATAAAAATGGCACTTGGAGAGAGGTAATATGATTGAGATCTATAAATATTTAAAGGGCATAAATAGGGTAAGTTCTGAGGACATGTTGAGACTGGGGGGTTAATACAAGAGGGCATTGTCTGAAATTGGAGAGGGGTAGATTCAAGAGGGAAATAAGGAGGCACCATTTCACAGAAGGGGTGGTGAAAAAGTGGAACCAACTGCCAGAGAAGGTCATTTCACTGGCAGCTGTGGGCAGTTTTACGAGAGGGTGGGACAGGGTCAGAGGTAAGGTCATTACTGAGGGGAAACAGGGAAGGGGTGCAGCCGGTCTGGGGGGATAACACAGGTGTTTGGGGGGGGCAGCTGCAGTAGATTGGACTGGGAGCTGCTTACTCGAGCAGACTCAATAGACCGCAATGGCCTCTATCTGCTGGCATTTTTGTAAGTTCGTATGTTCAGTAGTGTCTCCATTAACTTCCCCACTAGTGATGTGAGAATGATTGGCCTGTAGTTGCTTGCATCCTCCCTACTGCTACTGCTGTGCAGAGGGACCACATTAGCCCTCCTCCAGTCCTCTGGAACTTCCCCCATCTCAACTGAGGTGCAAAAAAGAGCTGCTAGAGGGGTGGCCAGCACCATGCTCAGTTCCTTTAAGACTCTTGGATGAATTCCATCTGGTCTTATCACCTTATTCTCCTTCAAAGCTTCCACTGTCTTCCATACCCTCTCCACTGAGAATGGACTTGTGTCCGCTCCCCCCTCCCTGGTGCTTACTGCAGCATGCTGATCCTTCCACCCCACCCTCTATCTGGAAGATCAATCAAACCTAATTATGTAGTATTTCCACTTTCTCTTGCTTTTCCTCTGTGCAGTTCCCCTGACCTCCTGATTCTCACTATCCCACCCCCTTGTCTTCCGCTTCCCCCACATACCTGAAGAAGGCCTTGTCCCTTTTTTTGATCTCCCTGGCTATCCTCTCCTGTTAGTGCTTTAGCTGCTGTAACCCTCCTTCCTGCCTCCCTTTGTTTTGCCAGATATACCTCCCTGTCTTCATCCTTCTGGGTCTCCTTGTACTTTCTAAATGGTGTATTCTTCTCCTTCACTGCCTTTGCCACCTCCTTACAGAACCATAATGGCCTTTTCCTCCTCTTTCTCACATCCTTCAAACAGCATGCTGCTGCTTGGGCTATACCCTCCTTAATTTTTTTCCATTGAACCTCCATTCCTATTCTGCCCCCCCCCCCCCCGAGGCATGCTCTGAGGCAGTTTTCCAAATATTTGTAACCTCCCCTACAAATTGGGGTTTACTATAATGTCTTTCTGGGCTTCCTAATGCCCACTCTCAGGCTGGTGTACTGCCTTCAGTAGTTCTGTTTGTATGTGTGAGAGTGCCCTAGTGAGCCTCCGTGCCTGTCTCTTTAAGAAAATAGCTAAGCTGTGTTTAGAAATTAGTCTGGGCTGGGTCTAAGTAATTAAGGCTTGCTACCAGCCAGACAGTCTGATTTTTTTCTCCATTCTGCAGTTGCTACTTGAACAGAGGGAGCTCTTATAGGAACTGTGATTATTTGCTGTTTGTTCACTGTTCTAGTAAAGATAGAGAAGTTTGTCTAACCTGTTTTTTTTAGCTGCTCAAACATTTGGATGGGAGCCACCATGTTAGATTCCGAACTTCCAACATTTGGACCAATCGAACCTCTGGGGACCTAAAATGGAGACTGTCCCCAGGGGTCTTGTGGCAAGGAATTCTGTAGTTTTTGTAGTTTTAAGTGTTGGTGCCCAAATGGACGTGGAGGGGGAGCCCTTACTGTGACTGACAGTTCCCTCAGCCAGCAAAACCTTTTGGATTACAAAGGAAATAGTCAGAACTGCCTTAAACAGTGGATTAGTTAGAGTTGAAGGTTGAAGTGCAAACAGCTCAAGCTTTCGAGCAGCTACTCCCAAAAGGAGCATAGGGGAATCAGAGGGAAGAGGCTTTACTGGTCTGCCTGCTGCGTTCTCCTGCCAGTGAACTGCCTTTTGCAGAAGTCAGATCTGGTCCCGATTTCCATGTTGGGAATCTGCAGCAGAAGAAAGAAGAAGTTTGTTATTGTAACTTGTGATTTGGACCAAAGATTGCTCAGAAGCGATCGGCCTGTCTAATGACAGAATTTGTCTCGGATTGAAAGGTTTGCACAGTGAAGCTGTCATTTGCAACCAGACTATATCCAAACTGTTATTTAGAGAAAGTAGTGATTTGAGTGTGCTGAATGTGTCACGTGGGTCGCAATCTGGTTCCCCAAGGCAGAATCTTTTATGCCAGCTGGAGGCTTCACCAGCAGAAGATCACAAACTTTTGAAGAACTGTTTATACTGCCTGGGCCCTGCCTCCTCAGCCTAGGCCTCTACTCCTGCTCCAGAGACCACCTCATTGAAAGACCAGCTTAGGGATTCGGCCCCCTGCTCAACACCATTGAACAGGCAGCGACCACCCAGAGGTGAGTTGTGTTGGCCTTGCTTCCCCTGGCCTTCCTGATCATCACCATGAGGTCTACATCTCACATGTCCTGCATCCTGGTCTGGGTAGCATGAGTACAATCCAGGGTAGCTCCCTGCAGCAAAAGTCAAAATCATTGTGGTACTATTTAATTGTTTATGTTTCTGTTTCTGGGTTAAAGCAACAGACTGAGCCATCCGACTTGGATTACAAATAATTGGGTTGAGTGCATGTTTAACTGTCTTTCTTTTCCTAAGGACCCCAACAACAGTTGCAACGCCGGCCACCCGGGGCAATGCTTCAGGCTAGCCTGCATGACATACTAAGTACCCAGGGATGTTGAATTGTTTAAAAGGGACTTACAGAGCATGCTGAACAATCCTGATTCAAATCAGATTGCTAATCATTCTGCTAGATTAACGACCCTCCCTTGTTCACTTCCCCTAAATAAATTTGATTGTCTTTTTTTTACATTTAACCTGGCTAGTGTGCATATTATTAGTTGCGTTACAGTGGTAAGATTTTATTGTTGCGTTACTGATCTTATTTTCCAGGGAGTCTCCAGGGAGTTGCAGCAGATTCAGCCCTGGTGGTAAGTGAGAGGGGTGTGAGCATATTATTACTGCCATCTATTGAATGTGAATGTACCACTGTGTTACTTTTTAGGCCACTAGAAGGATTGGTGGGTGGTTATAGCATCCCAGAGGGCTATATCAGAGCAGTTAGTCTACCCCAATACCATTCCTCTGGGTGGAGGCACCTGATCACAGAACTCAGGCCCCTTAACCTGTGTATTGCCATACAGGCAGGGGTAATAACCCTTAGAATAGTGCCGCCTAGGGGTTACAATTTAAAATCTGCCTTCCTGAAGTTCAGGATCCTCATCTTAGTGTGTTTTTCTTGTCCTATATGTATGCGAAACCACACAGTATGATGATCATTTGCACCCGGGGTCTACCCACTATGATGTCAGCAATGCTGTCTCTGTTTGTAATTACCAGGTTCAGCACTGCCCAATCCCTAGTGGGTTCCAAAAATAGCTGCTTAAGAAATGCCCCTGATATGGAGTTGGGAAATGCCCTGCCTCTTGACGTAGCTGCAGTGAGAATGCCCCAATCCACAACCAGCAGATTAATGTCCCCCATAATCCAAACTTCTCCTTTGCTCCTTCACCACCCTAATTCCCTTGTTCTCCCAGTTCCCCCACATAATGGGAGATCTTCCCCAATACAAGGTGCCTTATTTCCCCAAAAGGAAACGCATACAATTGGGGCAGAGTCTGATCCTAACCAAGTGTGTAGTTTGTACCAATATTTTTTAGAAATATCAAACATGGGAGGTGAGTGGTCATGCTTCTTGGCATCCATATAGAAGTGCACCACAGAAGAGGAACCCCCAGCTTGACAACACTCCACAGATACATAGATACACAGGCAGTCCATATGGGCAGCTGGGATAATATATCTAAAAAAAATCATATCAATTATCAATTTGAAGGCATCCGGTTTCCCAGCGAAGGAAAAAGAAAGAATCCTCCAGTGGTCTAACTCTGCTTTGCTGGAGTCAATCAAGGGCTGCAGATTCAGCACAGGCATTTTGGCAAGATCTTTATGTATACCCATAATCAAGTATGTAATTCCATGGTCTGCCCATATCAGGCTCCATGAGAGGAAAGGCATAGATTGACAGAGATCATTTAAGGGCAAGACCTCTGTTTTACCCTGACTGACCTTGAGATCTAATATACTGGCAAAAGCACAAAAGGTCTACAACAGGGGGTCAAGGGCAGTGGGAGCATCCTTCAGAAGAATAAATAAGTCATCAGCATAAAGCATCATCATGTATTCCTCCCACCCAATAAGGATTCCTCTGAAGGGATGGGTGCTCCCAGATTGCTATGGTGAGAGGTTCAGTGACAAGAACAAACAGCAATGGAGACAGGGGGCAGCCTTGACATGTACCTTTTAGCAGGGGGAAAGTTGGAGATCCCAGACCATTTTTCCATATGCTGACCACCAGTGAGTTATAGATGGTACAAACCCCACCTGCACTGGAAAGATAAGCCCCAGAAAAAGTTTCTGCAGCGGGGTCGCCAGTACCTTTACCAAGATTTTGGCATTTGCATTTATCAATGATGAAGGTCTGTAATTCCCTGGATTTGTTGTATCTTTCCTTTTCCTGAGGTGTTCAGTGATGACCCATTCTCTCAGTGTTCCAAGAAGAGTGCCCATGGTATTTGTCTCCTTATACATGGCTAACAAGTTAGGGTAAATTTTGTCTCACATTACCTAACAATAGTCTGTTGGGAAACTGGGCCTACCCAGGGCCATCCTTGCCAGCATGGATTTAGCTGTTTAGCAGACCTTCTGCAGTCATAGAGAAGGCACTAATGTGGCTCTTTGCTTGGGGAGGGATAGCGGTGATGGGCAAGGAATCCAGAAACCTATTGATGACAGCCCCCTGTGGGGGGGTTAAAAGAGGCATACAACTTTTCATAAAAAGCCATTACAATGTCATTTATCTCTCTTGCTGAATGCCACATGAGCCCCTGGAATTCTTTGAGTCCTACAAATGCCTCTCTGCTTGCATTTTTCAGATCTCATAGGCCAGCAACTTAATGGATTTCTTCCCCACTTCCCAGAATGCATGTCTGAGGTGGTCCATGGCCCATTCTGCCTTACTGGTAGGATGGTCATTTATTTGGATTCTGGTACTGGTAAGCTTGGAAATGAGGTAGTCAAATGAGTGGCAGTAGCTTCGTATTCTGCTTCCAACTTCTGCACTTACTTCTCCAGTTGACTCTGCTCTGTTTCACTCTATCTGTGGCAATGCACCATGTAGCAGATTATTTTCCCCATCATCCTAGCTTTATATATGCCTCCCAGACAGAGACATTGGATGTATCCCCATTATTATTAATGGACAGAAACTCTGCTGTTTCAGCTTTTACCCACTGTTTGAACTTAGCCTCCTTCAAGAGTAGGGTATCCATCTTCCAGTAAGATGAGCGAGTGGTGGGTGTGCTCCCTAAATGTACCAGATCCAATGAAGCATGGTCATAGCTCATGATTGGATGGATTGTGGAACTAATAATCTTATGGGTAATCCCAGGGGATATGAATCATGTATCAGTTCTGCTGGACATATGATGCATGGCCAGATAACATGTAAAGTCCTTCACTACCGGATGCTGTAGACACTAGGGGCCTGATTCACAAAGCTAAATCGGTGATGCAAGGTGCCCGTGGCAAACAGAATCAACACAAGGGGCACCTTTTGTCAAAATGTGCACCGACTGCGATTCAGGAATGCAGACTGTGGTAGCCTTGTGACCCCTTGCGGTGAACAGGTCCAGTGCCAGCCCTGTGCCCAATTGGGAGGTGCACTATGGTGCTAGGGGGCTTGTGGCAGATATAAGCTGCAGTACCTCTATGGTGGGATTCAGGAATCCTCCCACATGATGCACTGTCTGGACAGTTAGACCAGTCCTGGGTTGGTCCAACGGCCCATACGCTACCCTCAGAGCCACTGCTGGGTTGGAAGGAACCTGTGCCCCCTGTTGCCAATACCTGCACATGATTTTCTGAGTACCAGGTCACTATAGTGTGAACAAAACCCATAAAAGAACCACGCTGTCTTAAGGGCATATGGAAGTACAGTGACAGGGGCATTAGAGAGATACAAAAATATTACTACCCCTGTCGCTGTGGAACAGAAGATGGAAGTGGGACAGTCGAGCCACTCCCATGGTGGAGTGGCCAAGGCACTCAATCCAACAGTAAGCAAGGGGGGGAGATCAGGGTTTGAAACCCTGCTCAAGGGAAATTTGATTTTACTCCCATCTGTGTGTCCACAAGTAAGTGCCGCAATGTGAATTTTAACTTGCCCCTCTGTCCACACCCCCTCAGAGTTGGTTATAATTATTCCAGGGGGTGTTGAGGGTGAAGCTCCCCACATTTGGGATGTGGTGGGTGGAGCCCCCCACAAAAACTAAAGAATTCATCTGGTGTGCGGTGATTTTGTGCAGTCGACATTATGTACCATGGCTGTGTTGTCGCACGCTGTTGTCTGTGTGTGGTTTTTCCTTGCACGGTTTTGTCCGTGACATTATGACCCCGTGCCCTGTCCTACACCCCCACAGCACCCAGAGATGTCACTGATGTGGTGCCTGCAGGGTCCCTACATGGTGCCAGGCATTTGGTGGCACTCTCAGAGACAACACAGGCACTAGCAGCGACCATGTAATGTCTCCTTTGGGGAGTTATTTCCACCCCCTCTACCCATCAGTATCTTCCCTACCCTTTTCATCCCCTGTCCCATCCCTCATGACCCTGCTAGCCTCCAAGCAGGTCACAATTAATGGGTGCTGATGCCATCCATCCACCCCACAGCTAACAGCAAACCTCTCATGTGTGCCTTAACTTTGATGCATGGCAGCATTTGCCACAAGCTGTGGGGGTTTGGTGCCAGGATCCCCTCCTGATAATGAATCAAGAGCAGGGTTTGGCACATTGTTTATGAGGGGCTTCACGATTCAGGCCCCGAGCATCTGCCATGGCATGTTCCACTAGGATGCCCTTCAGTTCTTCCTTGGCCTTACTGTGTAGCTCTGGAAGCTATCAGCTTCTATCTAGGCATGGTTCCATGGTAATATTGAAGTCTGCCCTCATTATATGTGTATCTGTCCAATACAGAAGGTGGAGAGTTGCAGACTACCGGTAATTTCATGAAAGAAGGCTGAATCATCCATGTTGGACCCATAAACATTTACCAACAGCAGGGGACCCTCTGTGGTACCCACCTCTATCATGAGCCTTCTGCCTTCATTGCCTGAGTGTGTGCAGTTGGTTGACCATCAAAGCCTCTTGTGGAGCAGGATGGACACCCCTCTTATATGATCTGCTCTTATATGATCATTGTGTCTTAAAGGAGTGGGGTGGCAAGGAATACTGAGTCATTGTGTCTTAAGGAAGTGGGAGACAAGGAATACTGAGGACTGCACTAGGAAGGGAAAGGAGGGAGGAGTGAGAGCAAGAAAAATGAATTATTTTACTGAAAGTTGGGTAGGGCAAGGGCAGGGATCTCTTAGGATGGGAAGGGGAGCTCTGGGGGTACACAGGAGAACAGGCAGAATAGTGGAGTGCAATGGATGTGGGGTAGTGGTGTTCATGAATGAATGAGGAAGCGATAAAGAAGGCACAAAAGGAGAATGGGCAGGGAAGGGGAGCAAACAGAGGAAAAAGGGGAGGGGTAGTACAGGAGGAGACAGGAGGCAAGCAAGAACATAGGGGAGTTATAAATAGGGGAACAAAGAGGATGAGAGGAGTTTGACAGGCAGCAGGCCAGAATCTTTTGCCGGGGAGAGAACAGGTGGGGAACTGGGGGCGGGGGGCAGGGAGGACAGGTAGGCAATTCAGGATGGGGGGGTGCAGTTAGGAAGAAAGGGACCAGAAGGATGGGTTCACCAGGAACAAGATCAGATTCATTAGCTGTGGAGGTGGAGAATGCCATGGTATTCGGGGACTCCATCATTAAGGGGATACATTGGATCAGGAGGGGGCCTACCTACAGGCTGAGGTCAGTGTTTTGTGAATCAGGGATGGAGGCAGGGAAGACCATGCAAAAAATCAGGAAGCATGCAGGGTGGTGGGGAAACCACACCTAGTCATTCATTTGGGAACAAATGATCTGGTGAGCCATGAAGTGGAGCAGGTCCAGAGGAGGTTTAAGGCACTGGCAAAGGGATGCATGGAAGAAGAAACATCCTTGGCATTCTTAGACATCTTGCCAGTGCCTTGTGCCAGTACTGCAAGGCAGAAAAGAATTAGAGTTCAATGATTGGCTCAGGGAATGATGCAGGAAGAAAGGGTTCACCTGTATAGGTGGGGGGACACATGGGATGATGAGGACTTATATTGGAAAGATAAACTACATCTAAGTGAGAGTAGGGTGAGAGTGCTGAGAGGGTCTACAAGGTTATATAGATAAGGTCTTAAGGGGAGGTTAAACTGGTAAGGGGGAGAACAAGTCTAGGAAGGGGGAGAGTTTGACAGGAAGAGAGAATTGACAAGCTAGCATTCCCCTACATAAGAGAGCAGGGAAGAGAGCAGGTATGAAAGGGAAGGTTGGCAGTGAAGAAGGGGGTATTTGGTGGAAAGGACTTTTTGCAAATACCAGGAGCTTAAGGAACAAAATGGTGGACTTAGAGGCCATAATGGTGGATGAGGGCCTGGATATTGTAGCCGTAACAGAGATCTGGTGGTCTGCGCATTAGACATGGGAAATAGGTATCCCGGGATACAGGTTTTTTAGGAAGGACAGGGCTGGCAGAAAGGGAGGGTTGCATTGTACATCAAGGATGACATTAATGTAACAGAAGGGCAGGATGAGCTAAAGGAGGCAGAAATCTTGTGGACCACACTAGAAAAATGGTCTGGGGAATCAATAAGGCTGGCGGTAACTTATAGACCCCCAATGCAGGGGGAGGAAGTGGATAGGCAGATGTTGCAGGCAGTTCAATGGATGGCACTCAAGGGGGAGATTCTGCTGGTGGGTGACCTTAGCTTCCCAGATGTTGACTGGGATATCCCATCAGCTAGGTCAGCCAGGAGCAGAAAGATCCTCGAGTCCCTCCAGGGAGCTTTCTTGCAACAGTTGGTTAGGGAGCCCACTAGGGGTGGCAGCATACTCGATATGGTCCTTACCAAAAGGGATAGTTTGGAAAGAGTTGGGAGTGGGGGGCAACCTAGGTGCAAGCGACCATAATACAGTGAGATTCAAGGTTAGGACAGGGAACAAAGTGAGTCGGACCAACACAGAGGTCCTGGACTTCAGGCGGGCAGATTTTGCCAAAATGAGGGAGATATTCAGGAACAAAAGGGAGGGGAAGGAGCGAATAGGAGAAGTGGAGGAATTATGGAATTCAATAAAAGGGGGGGAGTTACTAAAAGCCACTGAAATCTGCATAATGAAGGTGAAGAAGAACAGAAAAAGAAAGAGGCTGCTGTGGTTCACCAAGGGAAGTGAGGGGGCAATTGGGGAAAGTAAAAGGGCGTTCAGAGCATATAAGAGGACACAGGGGAAGGAAGACAGGGAGACTTACAGGGAGAAGCTGAGGGAGACAGGGCAGAAGATTAGGAAGACAAAAGCAGAAATGGAGGAAAGAATTGCTAAGCAGGCCAAAACTTTTTTTTGGTATATTGGAGAGAAGAGGAAAGCAAGGCAGGGAATAGTAGGGGTGGAGGAGGAGTACAAGTGGAAGGGGACTTCGAGAAGGCAGAGGTGCTAAATAGGTACTTCTGCTCAGTCTTCAAGGTGGAAGAGGAAGGAAGGAAGGGGACCAATGTTAAGGGAGAGGGAAAGGGATGACATAAGGGTGGATCCTAGTCTGATCAATGAGGACAGGGTAAGAAGAATTAGGTAAGTTAAGGGTGGACAAGGCTATGGGTCCGGACACCCTGTATCCTAGGGTACTCCGAGAACTAAGGTAGGAGATGGCAGCACCTCTAGCACGGTTGTTTAACTTGTCCCTGGATACAGAGTCGGTACCAAAAGACTGGAAGAGGGCAGAGATGTGGTGCCACTTCACAACAGTGGCAGCAGGGAGGAAGCAGGCAATTATCACCCAGTCAGCCTCACCTCCATGGTGGGCAGGGTGATAGAGGTGATTAAAAGAAAGGGTGGTGAGCTACTTGGACAAAAGTGGGCTACAGGATGTCCATCAGCATGTCTTCACACAAGGGAGGTCATGCCAGATGAACCTGATCGAGTTTTTCGATTGGGTGACGAGGGTGGTAGATCAGGAAGGGGCAGTGGACATGACCTATCTGGACTTCAGGAAGGCCTTTGACACTGTCCCCACAGAAGGTTGGTAAATAAGCTGGAAAGTTTGGGGGAGAGGCAGAAAATAACAAAGTGGGTGGAGAACTGGTTGATGGGCAGAAGCCAGAGGGTGGTGGTAAATGGTGTACATTCCAGGGAGGAAGGCGTGACGAGTGGAGTCACCAGGGGTCAGTGCTGGGGCCCATCCTGTTTAACATCTATATCAGCGACATAGTGGAGGGACTTCAGTTGAAGGCTTGCCTATTCGCAGATGATACAAAGATCTGCAATAGGGTAGACACCCCAGAGGGCCTGGAGGCTATGAGGGAAGATCTAAGATTGCTGGAGGGGTGGTCAGAAACCTGGTAGCTGTAATTCTATGCCAAAAAGTGCACAGTAAAGTACATTAAGTGGAATAACCCACAAGCAAATTACACACTGGGGGAGATGTAATTAAGGCAACTGAGCATGAGGGGGGTCTGGGGATTATAATTTCAGATAACCTTAAGGTGGGGACCCAATGTAGCAAGGCAGTGGGCAAAGCAAATAGAATTCTGGCGTGCATAGGGAGAGGTATAACAAGCAGAAAGAGAGAGATACTGATACCACTTTACAAATCCATGGTGAGGCCTCACCTGGAGTACAGGGTCCAATTCTGGAGACCTCATCTATGCAAGGACATAGATGGGGTTAAAAGGGTTCAGAGAAGGGCCACTAAGATGGTGCTCAGGTTCAATGAGAAACCCTACGAGGAGAGGTTGAGGGAGTTGGATCTGTACCCGCAGGAGACCAGAAGGGAGAGGGGGGGGGACATGACAGATATGTTTAAGTAAGTGAAGGGGATTAATAAGGTGGGGGGGCTTATTCACAAGAAAAGAAAGTGCTAGAACTAGGGGTCATAGTCTAAGTAGAAGGAAGAAGGTTTAAGGGCAATGTGAGGGGGCGTTACTTCACTGAGAGGGTGGTGGAGCCCTGGAACAGTCTGCCAAAGGCAGTGAGGTGGGGCAAAATGGTGGAGATATTCAAGAGGTCATAGGACAGACACAAGGGGTTGATGGGGGGCAAAGGAGGGGATCGCTGGATGAGGAAGGCAAGTTGGGAGGGGGATAAGAGGCAGACTCGATGGGCCAAAATGGTCCTTTTCTGCCATCACATTTCTATGATTCTATGATTTTCTTAAGCTGGGCAATGCTATGACCCTACCCTTCCACCCTTTCCCATTTCAGATTGAACACCTCAGTTGAGGAAAGCTTGGTTTCCTGCAGGAAGGCCACCTGTATGCACAGCCACTTTAGCTGGGCCAAGTTGTTCTTGTGCTTGACCGATAGGTTCAAGCCCCTCACATTCCAGCATGCCACTTTGATTTTTCTCATGACCACTCCATGGAATAATAATGGACTATAGATGAGCAACTGGAACTACTCCTACAGCTATTGAGAGACCCCCTCTCCACATTCCCATGTCATTTCACCTCTATGATTTGTACATCAAACCCTCCCAACGTGTTTTAATATACATTAAAGTGCCCCCCACATTGGTTTCAAAACTGGTGACTGAGAGTCCCCAAATTATATCAGTCCCCTTTCCATTTATATCAGCCCCAGAAAATATAACTTGCAAGTCAATCTCCCTGACCCTCACCCGATCCAAGAAAGTGTTATTGGCAAAACACCCATCCCCCCATGTATTATCCCATTTGTTGCAACCATCAGTCCAAGCAACCCCACCCACCCCCCAAAAAAAAAAAGACTCTCAACTCGTGATATCACAAGCATGGGACCCATCTGTCTCAAGTGCAGATAAATGACTTGAGGTGATTAGAATGCTCCTCCCCATCCCCTGTATCCAAAATAGTGAGCTAAAGTAATCTCCATAAAACAACAAGCCTCATCCCCCTTCCCCACATAGAAAGTGAGACCCAGACTACTCTGCCTTGGTGTCTTGGTGTCAACCAAGAATGTCCCTATGAGCAGGTTTATTCTCTCAACCCTCTGCTGGCTCCAGTGCAAAGCCCCCCCACACCCATATACCAAACACCCACCACACATGGATGATGCCTATCTCTGGTGACTGGGCTACTAGGCAGGTGTGATAAGCAGTGGAGAGAAAGTGTGGACCAAACACCAGAAGGAGACGGGAGAAATACTAGGAATGTCCCTATGGGCCAATTTGCTCCCCCGACCACCTGCTGGCTCCGGTGCACCCCCCCTCACTTAAAAACAAGCCCCTACACTTATGAAAAATGACACTCTCTGGTGGCTAGGCCACAAGACAGGAGCAATAGGCTTCAGTGAGGAATTCTGGTCTGATCACTAGCAGCAGAAGAGAGATACATGCGGCCCAATGAAAGCGACCCCCTGTCCGATACCTCACGCTCTCACTAAGAGTTCTACAATGGTCAGGTTTGTTCCCCCAACCACCTGCTGTCTCCAATGCAGTCACCAACTCCCATTACACATAAAAGGACCTACTAGTTATGGAAGATGACAATCTGTGGTGTCTGAGCCATGATGTGGGTCTGACAGGCTGTGGAAAGGAGGTCTGGGTCAAACATTAGCAGGATATGGAAGATATATATGCAGCCTAATGAAAGAAACCTTCTGCTCGATACCTCATGTACTCTCTCTCTCTCTCTCTCTCTTCCCCCAAACACAGGCTACTGAGAGACCCCCTCACCACATTTCCATGTGATTTCACCTCTATGACTTGTACGTCAAACCCTCCCAACATATTTTAACATACATTAAAGTGACCCCCACATTGGTTTCAAAACTGATGACTGACAGTCCCCAAATGACACCAGTCCCCCTTTCCATTTATATCAACCCCTGAAAATGCAACTTGAAAGTCAACCTCTGTGGCCCTCACCTGATCCAAGAAAGTGTCATTGGCAAACCATCCATCCCCCCCATGTATTATCCCTTCTGTTATAACCATCAGTTAAAGCAACCCTGCCACGCTCCCTCCTCCCCAAAATAAATACTCGAGTCGTGATATCACAAGTGGGACAGATCTGCCCCAAGTGCAGATAAATGACTTGAGGTGAATAAAATGCTCCTCCCCATCCCCTGTATCCAAAATAGTGAGCTACAGTACTCTCCATGAAACAACAAGCCCCAGCCCCTTTCCTGTATAGAAAGTGGTACCCAGACTACTCTGCCTTGGTGTCAACCAAGAATGTCCCTATGGGTAGATTTATTCCATCAACCCCCTGCTGGCCCCAGTGCAAAGTCCCCCTCCCTGCCATATACCAAACACCCATCACACATGGATGATGCCTATCTCTGGTGACTGGGCTGCTAGGTAGGTGCGATAAGCAGTGGAGAGGAAGTAAGGACCAAACACCCGAAGGAGATGGAAGAAATACTAGGAATATCCTCATGGGCTAATTTGCTCCCCCGACCACCTGCTGACTCTAGTGTACCCCACTCACATTTAAAAACAAACCCCTACACTTATGAAAGATGGCAATCTCTGGTGACTAGGCCATGAGACAGGAGCAATAGGCTGCAGTGAGGATGTCTGGTCCAATCACTGGCAGGGGATGAAAGATACATGTAGCCCAATCAAAGTGACCCCTTGCCCGATACCTCATACTCTCACTGAGAGTGCTCCTACAGTCAGGTTTGTTTCCCCAGCCACCTGCTGCCTCCAATGCAGTCCCCCCCCCCATTACACATAAAAACACCTACTGGTCATGGAAGATGACGATCTGTGGTGTCTGGGCCATGATGTGGGTCCGACAGGCAGTGTGGAAAGGAGGTCTGGGCCAAACATTAGCAGGATATGGAAGATATATGCAGCCTAATGAAAGAAACACTCTGCCTGATACCCTACGTACTCTTCCTTTCTCTCTCTCTCTCTCTCTATCCCCCCCTCACACAGGCTTCTTAAACCACCCCCTATGTGCAAGCCGTAAGCTCTCAGGCCTGTCGGAGCTTCTAAAATTGCAGTTGCCTCCCCCATCCCAGAGCCTATACAAATCAGAGGAGGTCCAGCATGTGTGTGCATTAATTACCACAGTGCCCCTATAGGTCCAAGTCATAGTCGGTGGCACCAAAGACATGTACCACTGATCAGAACAACCAGCTTGACCCGGTCAGTAACATGCATGAGAGTTAAGTTTGGAGTGGCAGCAGGTTTACTGGATCAGGTGGTACAGCTGAAGGGCAGTGTTCCTTGGCTCCAAATAGACTGCCAGTCATCAGATTAGTAGTCACCGCCAGTAAAACCCATGTTTTGTGTCTGGTTCCTACACAGGATGGTGGAACTGTATCTAGATGAATGGGAGGGACCCCACTAGGAGCCGCTGAAAGGTGGTGCAGTAGAGTAAAGTAGTTGGAGCACAGCAGTGGGGATGCAGATTCTGAGAAGGCCCAAGAGTCCTGGCTATGACTTCTACTGTGGCATCGGGCCCATTAATCAGGTGAGTGTACCAGGCATGTCACATCCCAGTGGTCTTTTTTTTTTAATGTAATTTCTGGGTTTTTGTGGGTTTCATCTCGATCCCTACACCCACACATCCCCGATGCAGTGTGCACATGTGGAGGTATGTGCACACATGCTGTTCGGGGTGCTCCTCCTTTTCAGTCACGCCATTGATTGCCTGCACCAGCACCAAACCTCCATTCAGTGATTCAGGACTATGGGCAGGTGACCCCACCACTTACCTGGAAGAGGACAGCCAACACTCAATCCTACTCCCACCCCCTCCATGCTGGCATGCCAGCACCCCAGCAACCCAAGGTCATTCTTGAACCCAGGTTGCCGGAGTAGCACTATGTGTGGTGTCCAGCACCTCAATCAGCATTGTTGGGGGGTGCTAGCCCATCGACGCAGTCGTCCACTCCCCCTCCCACCTAAGGCTGTCCCTACACTTATCGGAAGGTTGAGATCACGTGACAGGTCACGTGACCCTCCAGCTGCACAATTAAAATACCCACTTCCCCATTTGCAGCTTATACTTTCTGGCCACTAGGAGTCACTATGGAGCCCTCAAGCTAACTCCCCATTTCTACTCTTACTCTAGCCCTTCTACACTGACCTCTCATATTTCCTTGCCTCTGCCCCCAAGTGCCACCCTCCAGCACCTACTATTCCCAGCCTGACAGCTATTAGTCCACAGCTAGTCTTAAACCCCCAACCTTTCTTTTTGAAGGTGAGCACCCTACCGCTGCACTATCCCTCTAGCCCTACAAACACAGCTTCTGTCTGGACTCATTAAATTTAGGACCAGACCCCTACAATGTTGGGGTATGGCACCTTCCCCACCCCATCCCAGTTTCTGCACACCACATGCTTGCTCCCTACACCCCCTTTGGCTGTACTCGACAAACATCACAATGAGTATCCACCCCAGTTTACTCATCTAACTTCTGATACTAACCATACCATTCTCCCATCTGCTTGAGCAAAACTCTCCCTGAGGAAGCCACTCCTATCTGAAGCATGATATTCCAGGTGGCCCTCACCATGTGACACAACACCTCTCTCAATGGCTCACATTGTTTCTCCATGGCACATCTACAGCTGCCCCCCCCCAATGGAACTATGTATATGCTACATGGGCCTCATCAGCTGTTGTGAATCATATATCCCCTCCGCCCTGCAGAACCACGGCTTCTTCTCTATGTCAGTAAATCAGTGAAAACCAGATTGTGCACCTGCACTTGGAACACAAGCCTTGAAACATCTAACATGGCAAACAATCAGGCTTACATGGATCCTACTGTTAATATCTGGAAACATCCATCCCAACTCTGGCCCTAGATCCTCTGCGTCTACCCCCCTAAAGAAGGATGGCACCTTGACCATTGCCTCGATGAACATCTGCAGCCTCCTCACTAAAAAGGACTTCCTACAGGCCTGGATTACCCTCCATAACCCAGAGATCATATCAATAGTGGAAACCTGGCTCACCCCAAGAATCCCTGACCTGGCCATCCACATTGATGGGTACACCTCCTTTAGACCTGATAGGACAGGCAAGCATGGTGCTGGATGTGTGCTTTATGTCAGAAACTCCCTCCAATGTCATTATCTTCCATGTCCTACCATCAACGGCAACACCCAAATTCTTCCTATCCATGTCCAACTTGGTATACTGGGAAAATGCCTCACTCTGGTCACTGTATATATTCCACCTAAAGAGCAATCTACTGGTTTCAACTCTGTCCTGGAATACCTAGGTGGTCTGCGCAAGGACTCCGAGATCTTGGTACTTCGTCACTTGAACGTATACTGGATATCAGCTGAGGTGGCCCCATTTAAAGATGCAGTATCTTCTATTGGTCTGATTCAGTAAGTGGCCTCCCCTACCTGCATGAACTACTGCACTGGAACTAGCACCCTTCTGGACTGGTTACTAACCAACCACCCCGATAAGATATTCAGCATCACTGTCCTCCTGGACAGTATAAGTGACCATTGCCCCATCATTTGTTCTTGGTTGCACATATCTCCCAGAACCCCCTAAAACAGTCACCTCGAGAGTCTTTTTTTTAAGAACTTTGTGTTTATTGGTTTATGATAATGACATACATAAGTCAAGCTTCGAACACCAAGCAAAAATTATAAGCATTCAATAAAGGAGCCACTCCTCTTAATACAAGCAAATAATGCAGAATGGAGTTATTTAGATACAACTTTGAGGGAGTAATCCAGAAAGTGACAACAATCATAGTTCTTCAGTGCTGCACTCACCCCAGTAAGAAAGGACAAGAACGAATATTCAGTCCAAACTGAGTTTTTATTCACCCATCTTAAACAAAAACGGCACCAGAGAAACTGGAGGTTCTTACATATCGCCCTAAGGCTTCATCAGAGAATAATAGCACTTCAAATTAATACCAGTTTTATACATTGTCATTAAATTGTTCCACCAATGATGTGTTTTCACCATTTAACCATTAACTGACATACATATAAACAAGTGTATATACCCCATAGCATCATAGTGAAAGGAAAATATCCCACAAGTCTTTTCTTTCTTTCTTTCTTTCTTTCTTTCTTTCTTTCTTTCTTTCTTTCTTTCTTTCTTTCTTTCTTGGTACATACTGTATTTCTCAGGAATAAATGCCATTCATTGTACCATCTGAAGTAAAAGAAAAAATATATTTTTCTAACTCTCAAAGTTGCAATTACTTTTTCTTAATTTTATAATGGAAAAAGTGAACCTGGAAAGGTATGGGGGAGTTGTTTGAGGGATGGGGGAAAACCAAAAAGAAAAATCATCATTTAAATATTCAGGGCCAGATATTCAAAACTTTGCCCCGAGGCTAAATTAGCACTGCCCAGCAGGCAAACTTAGCCCGCAGCACAAAACAAGCCATATTCAAAAGGAATAGCCAGGAGCAAACAGCTTCTGAATATAGCATGGGAATGAGGCCGGGCAAACTGGGCTGGGAGTGCAGGGCAAACTTAGCCCTGGAATAAGACAGCTCTGAAAATGGCAATCAGGGGGAGTACAGGGCAAACTTATCCCTGGAATAAGACAACTCTGAATATGGCAATCAGGAAATGCAAACCACAACAGCGACACAGTGCACAGTGATGTGAAGGTAGATAGAGGTGAACTGTGGCCAATGTGTGTGCCAGCAAATGCATAGACCCAGTACAGCTGCAGGCAGCAGTGTATGTGAAAGTACAGTGTGCAAAACTGTAAAATATTCCCCAAACTGTTTGCCCAGCGCTAACACATTTGTGTGGGTTTAGTGCAGGGCTAAACCATTAGCCCAGTGCAAACACGTTTGCCTGGAGCTAAACTTTGCCATATTCAAAAGAGATATGCAAATGAGCCTACTTAGGTAGTCTGTGGGCAAACATCCAGATTAGCATCTCATTATTCCCTGATTTGCATGCAGTTTGCACTGGGCTAACTGTTTAGCCCTGAGCTAAACCCGCGCAAACGTGTTAGCGCTGCGCAAACAGCTTGGGGAATATTATACAGTTCTGAACACTACTTCCACATGCACTGCTGCCTGAAGCTGTACTGGGACAACACAGCATAGGCACAGATGGTGGTGGTGCTGCATGCAACTGTCACACTGTAGGTCATGCTACAGTGCACAGCAGACACTACAGTAGCAAGGGGGCCAGTAGTGTGTGGACACAGCAATGTCTATGGTGTGTAGGGCAGTGATGATGACTGTACTATACACAGTAAAAGGCCCAACCTGCAGGTGTTTACTGACAGTGGACATTACTGTTACGCTGTTGTGTGACTCACAGATGCTGCACCTCTGGCATGGGATGCTCACAGTGACATATACATGTCAGGCTTTGTGTGCTGTGGTAGTTGTACAGCTGTGCGGTATGTGGCCGGGGGGGCATATATTATCCAAAAGGCACACTGGTGTTGGGGTATTCCTAATACTGGCCCATGTGCACTGCATGATGTGTGCCAGCCTTGTGGCCACACCTGGTCTGTGGCACAGCCTGGCCACACATACACTCTCCCTTCAACATCCTCCATGCCCACAGTGCTGCATATGTGTGCTGGCATCTGTTCGTGTCCACAGAAGTGTGATCCGCAGGTGTGTGCTGTATGGCCACACTGCCATGCTGTCCACTGGCGGCAGGGTCACCCCTTACTGCCTGGCATGGCTGGGACTGGTGGCAGATGATGGCATCATTGTGATGCCATCAGTTAGCAGCATGCTTCCTCTATGTTTGGCTTTGTCTATGTGTCATATTTATTTGTTAAGGTCACGCAAAATCCACGCAAAACCCACGCAAACACCGCACAAAGCCATGTTTTCATGCAAAGCTGATTTCCCAGGGTTAAGACAAGCTTTTCCGGTGGTAATGTGCACCATTAAGCGTCATACAGTCGCTAAAACTATTTTTGCGTACGCTTAGTCGCTGAATACAGCATTGTGCCTTCGTATTCATGTCAGTTTGCCCCTTGCATACATTATGATTTTGCCCGGCGCTAATGCAGTTTGCCCGCATTATTTGGTCTTTTGAATATAGCAGACCCATGCTAATCCCACGCTAAACTTGCACAAACGGTTTTTGCCCGGCGCAAAGTTTTGAATAACTGGCCCTTAGTTTATTTTCTTTTACTCAAAAATGGCTTTAGTTCAAATTTCTCATTCAAACCCGGCGGTTTCAATGCCCCTAAGACATATATCCACTTTTGCTCTTTTTTGTCCAGGGCATTTTGTATATCGCCACCCCTAATATCCTTTGTTACTGCTTCAATCCCTACAGCTGTAATCTTGTGGTTCGTATTATCTGCCTGTGTATTAACATGCACAGCTAGTGCATATTTTTGATTTTTGTTCTTGATTGCTAGTATGGGTTCATTGAGATGGTGTCTCAATTTTCTCTTTGTTCTACCCACATAGTAACTTTCACAGCTACACTGTAACAAATAGATAACGCATTCTGTACCACAATGGATATTTCCCTTAATAGTTATCATTTCTCCAGTTTGTGGGTTTTTAAACTGTTTACATCTAGTGATGTATTTACACATCTTACAGTTGCCACATGGCTTCATTCCCCACTGCTGATTGACATATTTTTCAGGGACCACCTAGGCTGGTAGCTTCTTACTACCAAGTCCTTAATGTTTCTTCCTTTCCTGAATGTCACTTTTAGAGGTTTATTTAACACATTTTTAAGTTCAATCGTGCCTCTAAAGGAAAGAAGATTTTTTTGAACTATTTCTACTATTTCTTTGCTTCCCCCTCCATATGTTGTTAGAAAGTTTAACTGGTCATCCAGACCTTCCCTTTTTCTAATATGTTTTGGATGGAGCAAGGTATCTCTCCTAATCTCTTGTGTCTGTTCAGCTGTGTTTACCAAATTTTTTACACTATATCCGTTTTCTTCTAATCAGGAAGTTAGTTCTTCTGATCTTTCTTTATATAATTCATCTGTACCACAATTTCTCCTTATTCTTATATACTGTCCCTTGGGTAAGTTGTTTGTTACATGTGCTGGGTGACAGCTGGAGGCTAGAAGTATACTATTCCTGTCAGTTGGTTTTCTGTACAAATCCATATATACTGAACCATCATTGCCTTTATGAATCATTATATCCAAAAAGTTAATACACTTTTCCTGGGAATTCACTTTAAATTTAAGATGTGCATTCATTTTTTCAAAGTATCTAACAAATTCAGTCAGTTCTTCAGAATCACCTTTCCACATGAATATCAATTCATCAATAAATCTCCTGTAAAAATCGATTTCATCAAAAAATGGATTTTTTTCTCTATCATAAATATTCTCATTTTCCCATTCTCCCATGTACAAATTAGCATAACTTGGTGCCAACATAGCTCTCATTGCTGTACCATTTAACTGTTTATAGTTTTTACCTTCAAACATAAACACATTATTTTTCAGCACAATCTCCATTAACCCTAGTATAAAATTAATCTTATTCTGGGACAAATCTGTTTCTGTAAGAAGAAAATGTTCAGTTGCCAATAAACCACCTACATGTGGTATGTTCATATATAAAGAATTGACATACATGGTGACAAAAAGCCACTCACTTTCCAATTGCATTTCATTTAGGAAGGACAGTAAATGACCAGTATCTCTAAGATGACTGCGTAATTTTGTTACCAAGGGATTTACAAAGCTATCCACATAGCGCGATAGGGGTTCAGTAATCCAGCCGATACCCGAGATAATAGGTCTGCCAGGTGGAGATATAGCGTTTTTATGTATTTTCAGCAAAGTATATATAGCTGGCTTTTTTGGATGCTCAACAGATAGATAATACAGTTCATCCATATCAATAATCCCATTCAGAAAGCCCTCCAATAGGAATTCCTGCACTTTCGATTGTATTTCACCCATGGGGTCATACGTTACACCTGCATAAAAATTCCCATCTGAAAGCTGTCTATAGATTTCTAATACATAATCCTCTCTGTTTTGTATTACAATACTTCCCCCTTTATCAGCTGGCTTAATAACTATATCGGTGGCTGTAGCTATTTTTTTAAGTGCTTGCCTCTCCTCGTTTGTAATAGTACAATATTTCATACTGACCCCTTCTTTATACAGATCCTGTAAATCACTTAGGCAATATTCTAAAAATGTATTTAGACTTGGATACAAGGGAGGACAGAAGGCAGAATGTGGTTTAAATCTTTTAGCAAAAACATCATAATTTTCTGCTCTCACCACAGTTTCAGTCTCAGTGTCCTGTTCTATCCTTGTTTTTTCATTTTGTCTCTTATGTTCAAAAAATATTTTTAAATTCACTTTCCTGGCAAAACGTTGAATGTCCACCCTTGCATCAAATTCAGATAGTTTAAAAGAAGGAATAAATGTAAGACCTTTAGGCAGTACCTTCATTTCTGTAGACGAGAGTTGTCTCTTCGAGACATTTATAATTGTTGATATCGATTGACCAGGGTGTTGTATCTTTTTCTTAATTTTATAACGGAAAAGGTGAACCTGGAAAGGTATGGGGGAGGACGTTGTTTGAGGGATGGGGGAAAACCAAAAGGAAAAATCATCATTTAAATATTCAGTTTATTTTCTTTTACTCAAAAATGGCTTTAGTTCAATTTCTCATTCAAACCCAGCGGTTTCAATGCCCCTAAGACATATGTACATTTTTGCTCTTTTTTATCCAGGGCATTTTCTATATCGCCACCCCTAATATCCTTTGTTACTGCTTCAATCCCTACAGCTGTATTCTTGTGGTTCGTACTATCTGCCTGTGTATTAACATGCACAGCTAGTGCATATTTTTAATTTTTGTTCTTGATTGCTAGTATGTGTTTATTGAGACGTTGATAAATGGCATTTATTCTTGATAAATATGTACCTAGAAAGAAAGAAAAAATGAAAAAGACTTGTGGGATTTTTTTCCTTTCACTATGATGCTATGGGGTATATACACTTGTTTATATGTATGTCAATTAATGGTTAAATGGTGAAAACATGTCATTGGTGGAACAATTTAATGACAATGTATAAAACTGGTGTTAATATGAAGTGCTATTGTCCTCTGATGAAGCCTTAGGGCAATACATAAGAACTTCCAGTTTCTCTGGTGCCGTTTTTGTTTAAGATGGGTGAATAAAAAGTCAGTTTGAACTGAATATTCATTCTTGTCCTTTCTTACCGGGGTGAGTGCAGCACTGAAGTATTTTTTTTAAGTTAATTGTGTGCTTTAGCACCACCGTACTAGTGCAGACCCTTATTTGTGTTATTAACAATCATAGTTTAGTTTCCTCTTGCTGTAATAGAGCTCATAAGCTGCATGGAATTGTTCCCAAAGTTCAGTCAAAATCGAAAAGTCACAAGTGCCCTCCACCTCCAAAGTAGAGGAAAAGAGGTTATATCCATGCAACTGCAATGTCAAAATGTACTACATTTAGTACTATAGCGAATAGTAAAAGTCTGAATTTTGACTAGTTCTAAACATTTAACAAGTAAGCAGGTAAAAGTACAATAACCGGAAAAACATCAACAGTGCCTAATTGAGACACAGAGTCCCAGCTTAGGTATGGTGGCAGGCCATACCAAATCAGCAAAAGACAATAAACAATAATTATCAGAAAAAAGATTGACTGCAAGGCCTTACCTGGGGACCAGCCATTTACCCACCATACCAAACCAGTAAAAGTCAACAAAAGAGCAAGACAGTGTAAAGTCAAGTTTCTTCACCCTCAGATGAGGAATCCCATTGTTGTTTAGTGCTTGATGGTAACTTGGCATTCTTTTGGGCCCATTTCAGTGTTTCTCTTGGGTCTGAAAAAATAAATATTTTCTCGTTGTAGATGATTCTCAGCCGGGCTGGGAACATAATTTTGTGTGGTATCTCTGCTGCACGAAGCATAGCCTTAACCCCATCAAACCCTTTCTTTCTCTGTCTGGTGGTACAGCTCTGGTCTGTATACAAATAAGCTATCTGCCCATCCTGTAGTAAGGGACCCTTTTGTCAGGATAGTGCCAGCATGAAATCTTTGCTTCCCACTCCATCCGTCATGATAACAATGGCTCGGAGTGCTTCGAAATTGTCCTTCCTGCCTCGAGGGGCCACCCGATATGCTTTTTGGATATGTATCGGGTGACTGAGCAACACTTCACCAAATTGCTGTTTTAGCCAATCTTTGACAAAGAAGGGCAGATGATCTCCTTCACATCCCTCGGGCATTCCTATTAACTGGACATTAGCTGTGTGAGCCTTATTCTCCAATGTCTCTAGTCATGCATGGAGATGAGCATTTTCTTTTGTTAACGTGGCTGCTGTCCCAAGTGCGGCATCAGCCTGTTTGCTCATCTCCACTGTAGCAGATTTGATAGAGTCCATCGATACTTCCAATGTGACAACTGTATTTGTAAGAGGGTCAGACTTGTCGGTGAGACCTGACATGGTCTGGATGAGGCGATAGATTTTGTGCCCCAGGGTCTGAAGAATTTCCTTTGCTATCATCTCCTGTGGCTCCGGGGCTTTTCCTTGGGTCGACCTCGTGGCTGGTGGGTCTGCACCCATTTTACTTTTTGTGCCCTCAGGCACCGTTTTGTCCTGTCTGGGATTGCCCATTCTGACCCAGGAGGATTCCTCCACTGAATCAGGCACTTCAGAGGTTACAAGCTCAGAAAAAATTGTACCTTTACTGCTAATCCGTGGGGAATCACACAGAGCTCACACTTCAGGCAACCATTTTGCTTGGGCTCCACAGCACCCCCCCCCCACCTTGAGAGTCTTGAAAGCTGGATGACTAAGCCCCTCAAAAACCCACCTCATCACTCAAGACTGGTCTACCATCTACCTCACGGATGATGTTGATCTTGCACTTGAGCACTTTATTAGTACCTTCAATGGGGCATATGACATCTATACCCCCTTTCAAGAAGCAGAAAGTAAAAGGAGCCAGCAAGTCCTGGCTCACCCCCTCCCTTTTCAAACAAATGAAGGAGAGGGACAACCTCTAGCACAAGGCCCAATATTCTGGCTCCCAACTGGACATACAATGCTACAAAGCTGCCTGAAATAAATGCACCCTTGCTATTCATATTGCGAAGAGCCACCATTTTAAGGAAGAGCTTAACTGCTCCTGGGGAGACTCCCAGAATTTCTGGGATAACATAAAAACTTTAACTGGGAAAACCAGCAAATCCCCCCCCCCCACTACTCCAGGTAAATGGTGAGATGACACAGAACACCAAAGAGATTGCCAGTGCAGTGTAGGGCTTTCACAGACCTTAGTGAGATTGTTCCACTTGACTACCTTGACACCCACAGTTTCCAGAATAACACAAGAGCAAATAACACCTGCATTCCTGCACCACCCCCCTTCTACCTCAAAATTGTGTCAATCCCAGAGGCCAAAAAAATATATTGAAGGCTATTGGGAAAACATGGTTCAGTGGAGACCCGCTGGATCTCAAATTATTGGCACTCATCCTGCACGAGGTTATTCAGCTCCTAACTCACATTCTGAATATGTTCCTCAGAACATCAAAATTTCCAAATATCTGAAAGCAGGCCATGGTCACTCCAGCCATCAAAAGCAGTGACCAGACAAACCACTCTAACTGCTGACCTATATTCTTACCCCCCCAAGGCACTTGAAAGGATCGTCAGTGACCAACTAGTAGAATACCTAGACAAATAACCTAATAGTCTTTGGGTGAAGCTACCTCTGGCTGGAAGCTGCAACACTGGACTTAAGATTTGCAAGAAAGTGAGTTGTGCTCACAACAGAGGGAGGTGAACCTTACAATTTACAATTGTCTTTGGTTTGAAGCAGATTCCTTAGGAAAGTTAATATTCTTCAGGTGGAGGATACTTCTAACTGAAGGGTGAAAAAAGGAAGTTAAAATTATCAGAAAAGGCAGTCTTTCAATCAACAGAGGGAGGTGGAGCTTCCTTTGCTTTCCTTGTTACAATTGTTAAGATTTTCAGTGCAGGAAGAGTTTAAACCCACAGAGGCTGAATACTGTTTTCTGTGTCTGCACTTCTGCACAGCTGACATGTTTTGGGGGCTGACTGCTTTCAGAGCACAAGTCACCAGGCTGTTTTGGGGCTGGGGAGGTTTACCTGTGTCTGACTTAGATGTTTGGATTTTTCTCTGTTTGATTAGCAGGGTATTTTCTCTGTCAAATTGTCTTGTAAGGCATCTTGCTGACAGGAAGGCACTCATCACAGCGGTAGGTCAGAGCTTTTAGCTGATTGTTTTGTGAGGGCACAGTTTAGCCCCAAACCCTTCCCACCCCTCACCGCACCCACCCCTGGAAATAGTTCATTTATACCTGGGATTCTGACATCATTTCCTCAAGAGGACAAGGTGCATATCACTGTCATATCCTCACTAGCACACTGCACTGACAATATAAGCATACACATTATATAAATACACATATATATATATATATATATATATATATATTTCTATATAACACACCAATCACACACACACACACACACACACACAAAAAAAAATTAAACAAGGTAGAGAGTTATGTGGGGAGTAGTACAATGTAATGGCTGTGGGGCAGCAGTCTTCCAGGAGTCTTTCTGGAGGCTGAGATGCTGCCCTGTTTGCAGACAACTATCTGCCCTGAGGGAGGAAATTGCCCATCTTCAGGCTGCATTGTACAGTAGCAAGGGAACCTACCCCATCCAGGGAGCACCAGTGCCACCACCACTACCTCAGAGGTTGCGAAGAAAGCACAGCAGTTGGACCACAGTGGGCTCAGGGAGGGTAAGGGTGGTGGAACAGAGGCACACCCAGTCAGTTGTTCCACTCCACAATCCATACATCATTCTGGGGGAGCATAGTTCCCCTATGGATGCACCCACATAGGAGACTAAGGAGGGTGCAGACAACTGTCACAAGGGAGGCCCTCAGGAAGGAGGCAGAGGGCACCACAGGGAAAGGAAGCAGCTCCTGGTGGGGGACTCAATTATTAGTGGGATAGAACTGGAGGGAGCAGGGAAAACTGAAGTAAGGTGCCTGCCTGGTGCCATGGCTTGGAGGGATGGGAAGTGCATCCTTAGGATCACAAGAACAGTTGCACGGGAGTCTGAGCTGGATGCCATTGTCCACCTAGGAACAAATGACTTAGCTCATCATGAGATCAGAGCAGTGCAGAAGGACTTTGTAGAGTTGGGGAGGGGCTTAAGACAAGTAGCACACACAGTATCCTTCTCAGAGGTACTGCCTGTCAGTGGCATGGGTGAGGTGAGGGTACTTTGCATCATGCAGTTTAACGAATGGTTGAAAAAATGGTGTGGAGCACAGAGGTTTGGCTTCATTGGGGACTGGGGTTCCGCCTGGAGGGACACCAGCCTATACTGGCAGGATGGTCTCCATCTGTCCAGGAAGGGAACAAGTCTTTTGGGCAATCGGTTTAAATGCTTCATTGGCAAGCTTTTAAACTAGTCTAGGGGGGGAGGCACTGATAAGCAGCAGGAAAATCCCAGCATCCCCTCACAAAACAGGGTACTAAATGAGAAAAAGACCAAGGTAGAAAGGTCAGTGGGGGATGCTGCTACAGAAGGTAAAGCCATCAAAAAATGGAGAGCAATGAGTACCAATGCCCATAGTCTGGGTAGCAAGCTTCCTGAATTAGTGGCCTTGATGGAGGAGGAGCATCTGGATATCGTGGCAGTCACAGAAACATGGTACACACAGAACCATGACTGGGACGTAAACATACCAGGATACACTATCTACAGGAGGGACCGGGAGGGTAAAAGAGGAGGAGGAGGAGGAGTAGCTCTCTACATAAGAGAAAGAATTAAAGCAACAGAACAAAAGGGTAAACAGGGAGGAGAAGAAGCACTGTGGGTCAATTTGGAGGCAGGCAATGGCACCACAATCCGCACAGGGGTTGTATACAGACCTCCCTCTCAGGGGAAGGAAATGGACAAGGAAATGATAGAACGTATACTTAGAATGCCAGATAAAGGGGAGATATTGCTGATGGGTGATCTGAATATGCCAGATGTTAACTGGAGTGCAGTTGCAGCAGCCACTTCGAAGAGTGGGGTTATTCTAGATGCCCTACAGGGGGCATGCCTTAGACAACTAATATTGGAACCCACTCGAGAGGGAGCAATCTTAGACCTGGTCCTCTCAAATGGAGATGGAGAGAGGATAACAGATGTAGAAGTGGGTAGCCATCTGGGAACTAGCGACCATCGAACAGTATGGTTCACAATAAACACAGCAATAGAGTCAAGCCATACAAAGGCAAAAGTACTGGACTTCAGGAGGGCTGACTTTGCCAAAATGGGTGAGTGCCTAAGGAATGCACTAGCAAATGGGCAGGAAGGAGGGGTGGAAGAACAATGGGAATAATAAAAACTGCCATCACAGAGGTAACAAGCCTTTGTGTGAAGCAAATAAACAAAACAAAACGATGTAAGAAACTACTATGGTTCTCAAAGGAGGTGGCAGTGAAGGTTCAAGAGAAAAAGAAAGCATTCAGAAAGTACAAGGAATCACAGAAGGAGCAGGACAGAATTGTATCAGTTAAAGCAAAAGGAAGCTGGGAAGGCAGTCAGAACAGTAAGGCCGAACTGAGAAAAGATAGTCAACTCAGTTGAGAAGGGGATAAAACCTTTTAGGTACATCGGGGAGGCGAAGGAAGACTAAAGGAGGGATAGTGAGGCTTAATAAAGGGAGGGGGTGGGCAAAAGGTGACTGTGATAAGGCAGAGATACTAAACAAATATTTTTGCTCAGTATTTACAAATGAAGAGGGGGAGGTACCTAAAACAAACAATAGAAACACTCTGGATAATGAAGTTGATACCAGCCCATTTACAGAAGAAAGGGTTCTGAAAGAACTCTTAAAACTGAAGGTGGACAAAGCAATGCGGCCTGATGGGATTCATCCCAGAATTCTAAAAGAACTAAGGGTAGAACTAGTGACACCACTGACTGCTCTCTTTAACAAATCATGGGAGGATGGGGTGGTACCTGAGGACTGGAGGAGGGCAGATGTGATTCCCCTTCACAAAAGTGGGAGCAGGGCAGAAGCGGGAAACTACAGACCAATTAGTTTAATCTCAGTGATAGGGAAAATGATGGAATCACTTCTGAAGGAAAGAACTGTCGAGTACCTAGAGGCCAGAGGGGCAGAGGACCCAAGGCAGCATGGATTCACAGCAGAAAGGTCATGCCAGATGAATCTAATAGATTTCTTTGACTGGGTGACCAAAGTAGTAGATCAGGAGGGCTGTGACATGGCCTACCTAGACTTTAGCAAGGCATTTGACTCAGTCCCACACAAAAGATTAATATACCAGTTAGCCAGTCTGGAGGCGGGTCCCAAGATGATAGCCTGGGTAAAGAATTGGCTGGAGAATAGGACACAGAGGGTAATAGTAAATGGAGCCCACTCTGAAGAAAGGGGGGTTACTAGTGGGGTGCCGCAGGGTTCAGTATTAGGACCGGTCCTCTTCAATGTCTTTGTAAGCAACATTGCAAAGGGACTGGAAGGAAAAGTATGTCTCTTTGCAGATGACACAAAGATCTGCAACAGAGTTGATGCACAAGGTGGGGTGGAAAGGATGAGAAGGGACTTGGCAAGGTTAGAGGAATGGTCAATGTATGGCAGCTTAGATTTAATGCTAAGAAGTGAAATGCACCTGGGAAACAAAAACCCAGGGAAGAGTACACAATGGGGGTGAGATACTAACAACAACAAAAATGGAAAGGAACCTGGGTGTAGTCATATCAGATGACTTAAAGGTGGGCAAGCAATGTGAGAGGGCAGTAAGGAGGGCTGGGGGGATACTGGGATGCCTAGGGAGAGGCATCACCAGTAGAAAACAGGAAGTTGTTATCCCTCTGTACAGACAGCTGGTGAGACCTCATCTGGAGTACTGTGTGCAGTTCTGGAGACCCAATCTCCGCAAGGACATAGACAAGATGGAAACTGCCCAGAGGAGGGCAACTAAAATGGTGCAGGGTCTGCACTGGAAGACATATGAAGAGAGACTAAAGGAGCTTAATGTGTATAGCCTCGAGGAAAGGAGGGAGAGGGGGGACATGATAGAAATGTTCAAGTACCTCAAGGGAATCAACAAAGTCCAAGAGGGTAGCATCTTTCAAAAAAAGAGGTGTGCAAGAACAAGGGGCACAATTTGAAGATGGGGGGTGGCTCAGAGGTAATGTAAGGAAGTATTTTTCACGGAGAGGGTTGTGGATGCATGGAACAGCCTTCCGGAGGAGGTTGTGGAGTCAAAAAAAGTGGTTGAATTCAAGCATGCGTGGGACAGCCATAAGGCAATGCTAGGGGGTGGGGGGTAGAAAGAAGTAGGCTGCTGATTATCTAGGATCTGCAGCTTATCCATTAGGTAGGAAAATGGGCAGACTGGGTGGGCCAAACGGTCCTTATCTGCCGTCAAATTCTATGTTTCTATGTAAATATCAGCTCCAATGTCAAGAACAATATGGATTTCGGAAACAGCACAGTACTACCACTGCCCTTGTGGAATCCATCTCTTTCATTCATGACTCCATTGTCCGTGGTCACTTGGTAGGTGATACCTTTATTGACCTAACGAAGGTATCTGACACAGTCAATCACAAGCTTCTCCTTAATCAGTGGTCAACCACTGGCCTCTCACCTGAATCAGTAGGATGGTTCTACAGTTACCTCACTAATTGTTCCCAGCAAGTCAAAACCCTAGATACCTGCTCTGATCCTTGCGATGTCACAACAGGGGTACCACAAGGCTCAGTTCTGGTCCCCTTGCTGTTCAGTTTATTTCTTAATAATCTTCCAATGGCCTGTCCAAGCCAGGTTCTCTTGTACGCAAATGATGTTGTGCTGTTCTCGTACAATGTCAGCCCTACTGCCCTTGAACAACATATGCAGTTCACCTTCACGGCAGTGGAGTCCTGGTTTAATAGGCTCCTGTCAAAATGCAGGAAGACAAAGACAATGCTTTTTGCCTCACCTCAGAATAAACATAGATCTTATCAGCTGGAAATCCACAACCACCCTGGCGAAGTGCTGGACATGGTACACTCTTTTAACTATCTCAGGGTCACCCTGGACTGCTCACTCTCCTTCACATTGCACATCGATCAGGTGGCTAAGGCAATAAATTCCAGGATTGGCCTTCTGTACAGACACAGACTATGTCCAACTGAAAAAGCCCTTATCCTTGCTGTCAGAGGATCTGAGGGAGTGCGAAGGGAGGGGGGGGAGGCAAGAACAGGACAGAGGATAGGTATGGAGATAGAGTGGGACCACAATTTAGCCATGAGCCTGGCACAGTGGAATTGTCTCCTGTCCTGTAGAGAGGTGAGGTGCAAAGCCTGGTAAAAGCTACAGTGGTGAGTGCCAGGAGGACTGCCAAGGGCAAAGTGACAGAAGGAGTGGAAGAGGATATCCAGTTTGTTTAGGGGTAGTTTTGGGAGCAGCACAATAGACTACATTGCTGTAGTCCAGGATTGGAAGGATCATTTTCTGCACAATTTCGAGTTGGGCCGAAAGTGGGATGGAGCCGCAGTTGCGGTACAGGGCCCTCAGCCTTGGGTGCAACTTCTTTTGGATAGCCTCAATGTGCACAGAAAAGTTGAGGTGTTGGTTGAGCCAGACCCTGAGGTATTTAAAGGAGGTGCAGTCCTCCAGTGCTGTCCCATCCAGGGTGTGGAATGCTGGGAGGAAGGGGAGCTGAGAGAGTCTCTTCCTTGTGCCAAAGGACATGGAGACTTTTTTCTTGGCATTCAGGAAGAGGTGATTAGAGTGAAACCATAGCTGGACATCATTGAAGTCACACTGCAGTCTGGTGGCTACATCAGAGGTGGAAGGACCAGAAGTATACAGGACTCTGTCATCCACATACATGTGAGTGGATGTGTATGGGCATGTAGAGAGCAGGTCATTTAGGAAGATGGAGAACAGTAGCAGGCCAAGGACAGAGCCTTGTGGGAGCCCAGTGGAGGTTGGGAGGGGAGAGGAGACAGCGTTCCCAACCTTGACAGATTGCATCCTGCCCACTAAGTAGGAGTGGAACCACATAGTGGCCATGCTGGAGAGCCCAGCTAGGGAAAGCTTGAAGAGTAGGACATGGTGAGAGACAGTGTCGAAAGGCTTTGCAAGGTCGACAAAGATGGCAGAGGTGATGTGGCCATTATCCATGCTGGTGAGGATGGCATCGGCGAGCCTAAGGAAGGACATGGTGGTGGAGTGGGACTTTCTAAAACCAGATTGGAAGGGAATAAAGAAGGAGGTGGAGTCAAGGAAGGAGGAGAGCTGGGAGAGGACAAGGCATTCCTGAAGTTTTACTAGGATGGGAAGGAGGGAGATAGGGTGATAGTTTCCGGGGGAGGATGAGTCACCACCCTTCGGCAGAGGGATGACTGTGGAATGCTTCCATTCAGAAGGGATAGAAGCTAGAGAGAAGGAAAAGTTGAAAAGTGAGGCCAGGGGGAGGCAATGGCTGGTGCAGACAGTAGCAGCATTTTTGTGTCCGGCTCGGTGGGACGTTTGCCTTTGGAAGGGTTTAGAGCAAGCAGGGCATTATTAATGTCGCCAGGGTAACATGGTGGAAGGAGAACCCTTGGGGGTGTCTTAAGCTGGCCATGGTGGGGCAGTTTGGGCTGATGCAGTGGGAGGAAGAGAGGACATCAGCACTGCTGTACAGTTTTGTGAAGAAAGAGTTGAACTCGGTAGCCACTGCTAGAGGTACCGTTACAGAGGAGCCTCCTGTGTTAATGACTGGGGTGGGTGGTTGGGATGGTGGGGAAAAGAGTGATTTCCCCACCAAATATGCCTTTAATCTCTCCCATGTCAGAGGATAGGGACCTACCAGTACTGTGCAGCATCATCATGCAGCCTAGCAGACTCTCAGGGAAATGCTGGAGGAGGAGGTAAAGGGTGCTGCCCCAGTGGCAGTGCTGCCCCAAGAACTGCACTATGAGAACAAATCACATTCTACCAGATTGGGCCCCATCAGTGAAGGAATTGTGTGAAGTGAAGAAACATGCCGACATGGGGGATTGGCCACACCCGATGTCGGTATGGGGACTGTGTGTGGCGGACAGCAGGAGTTGCGATGTTTATTGAAAAGTTTCACCAGGAAAGGCACATTGGGGAGACATGTCATCTGCTGCTGCATGACAAGCTTATCTCTGATTACAGCGGCAAATTTCTTTCAAGTTGGAGGCACTTTCCATAATTTCTGCATCAGCGCTAGCATGCTCGCTAATTGGGGGATGAGGGACACACCTACTAAAGCATGCCTTGCATTTGCCAACACTGACACACCTCTCAATGTTGTCCTACTGCAAGATGTTGCCTGCGCCTGCCCATAAGCCAACACAAAAATAACTAAAACAAGAGGGGATAGGGATAAGGAAATGTACCAGCTTGCATCTAGAAAAGTCACCCGTATGGTGAGGGGAGCAAAGTCCAGTAAAGAGCAGCGGCTGGCACAGGGGATACATGGAGGGGAAAAGGGGTTCTTCCGGTACATTGGGGAGTGGAGAAAAACTAAGGGCCATCTCAGCAGATTGAGATAAGAAGGAGGGTGGGTGGAAGAGGCGAGGGACCAGGCAGAGGGATTTAATGAGTACTTTGCCTCTGTGTTCACTAGGGAGGGGGATGGGATATCTACAAAGCAAGACACGAAGGGGATAGAAGCAGCAGTAAGTGGGATCAGGGGAGCAACAGAAATTGAGCAAGAAGGAGGGAGAGGTACCCCAGGGGTGTCACATCTGGGTAAGGATAAAAAGGCCAGTAAGGTGGAGGGGACGGATGATGCTATCACCACCAAAAGGGTGTGGTTAGCCCTCAAGGCCCTAAAGAAAGACAAATCTCCTGGGCCGGATGGCATTCATCCAGGAGTACTATGGGAATTGGCGGACATACTGGCTGCACCCCTGGTGGAGCTTTTCAACAGGTCACTTGAGACAGAGAGGGTACCTAGGGATTGGTGAGAGGCACATGTGGTGCCAATCCATAAAGGGGGAGTTGAGGGAAGTACCAGGTAACTATAGACCCATCAATTTGACCTCGGTGATGGGAAAATTAATGGAGAGTATACTAAAGGAACGATTGGGGGTGTACTTGGAGGAGGTAGGAGGTCTGGATAGTCGGCAACATGGGTTTGTGCCAGGTAGATCATGTCAAACCAATCTTGTGGAGTTCTATGAATGGGTAACATCAGAACTGGACAGGGCAAGCCTGTGGATGTATTATTCTTGGACTTCAGCAAGGCATTTGACTCTGTCCCCACAATGGTCTGGTGGAGAAACTGATGGGGTTAGGAGTAGGCCTTTGATGGTCAGATGGATTGAAAACTGGCTAGCTGGACGCACCAGAGAGTAGTGGTCTGTGGGGAGCTCTCGAAACCTAGAGAGGTTGGTAGTGGGGCACTGAAGACTAGGTCCTGGGTCCGATTCTGTTTAATGCATACATATCGGACATCAGGGAGGGTATAGGTGTGAAATGAGTCTGTTCGGATGACTCCAAGATGGGAGCAGTAGTTGAGGGAGAAGAGGGAGGTTGGCCCTGCAAGGACCTGGACACCCTGAAAGCTGGGCTCACACATGGAAATTAAATTTCAATATCACCAAGTGCAAGGTGTTGCATCTTGGGCGGGGAAACCCTAAACACAGGTACACCTTGGGAGGGGAGGCGCTGGAGGCCTCAATAGGGGAAAAAGACCTAGGAGTCATGGTGGATGCATGTATGAATAACTCTGAGCAGTGCAGGAGAGCGGCTAGCAAGGCAAACAGGATGTTGGGATGCATCGTTAGGGGGATCACCTCTAGGTGCAAGGAAGTGATTCTGCTGCTGTACAATGGACTGGTTAGACCACACCTTGAGTACTGTGCACAGTACTGGAGACCACACTTGAAGAGGGACATACAGCTCCTGGAGAGATGGAGGAGGGCAACAAAGATGATACGAGGGGCTAGAGGATTTGACGTATGAGGACAGACTTGAGGAGCTCTGCCTGTTTTCATTGGAGGAGAGGAGACACAGGGGGGACATGATTGAGGTCTTCAAGTACCTCAAGGGAATAAATAGGGTAAACATGGAGGGGATCTTTAGACTAAAGCAGGGAGGTATCACCAGAGGGCATGGTTTGAAGTTGGAAGGTGGAAGGGTGTGGGGGGAAAAGAGGAGGAGGTTTTTCACTGAGAGGGTGGTGGACCCTTGGAATGCACTGCCTGGTGAGCTGGTTCAGAGATCCACAGTGGAGGGCTTCAAGAGAGGGTGGGACAGACACAGAAAGTGGATGTATCAGATGATGGCCTGTCCCGGGGGGGTGGGGATGGATGATAGGGGTTTCTGGAGCACAAGGGATGGGAGGGTCTCAGCACCCAACTAAGGATCTAAGGTTCGAGCAGTCTCGATAGACCATAAGGCCTAATCTGCTGGCAAATAGTATGTTAGTATGTTAATCATTTTTTCTTCTGTGGCCAGTTGTCATATGTGATACTGTGTCTCATGCTGTCAGTACCTGAAATAAAATATCCCATCTGGAAGGCTCTTACTTTGACTCCATCAGCTCTTTCTCCGAGGCTCCAAGACCAACTGTGCTGCTGTAGAGTGCTGCTGCTGCCTGCTCCATTTTCAACTTTGCTTTCTGGCTGACCAACTAAAGGTCTGCTGGTGCCACGCTCTTGAGGTCCTCTTCTCTGGCACTACAAGCTACCAGGCTTACTCGGCCAATGACCACCAGATGTTGGATGCATTGCCAACCTGATCTCATCACCTTTTTGTCCTAAGGAGTCCTTCCAACTTGCCACTCCCAACTCCTACCTCAGTGGTCACCTGTTCGCACCTCTGTCCTGAGTTAGGCAGAGATTGCTCAGTGACTGGTGTGGATCTACTTGCCCGCCTACTAATACCTCCTGGCCCTGCAGTCCCAACTTTTCCTTGCCCACGATATGACTGGTGAATGGCACCAATGAAGAACTTCTCATGTCAGATTTCCTGGGTGGGTGCATGTGCACAAGACAAGTTACTTGATTTAAATATCAAGCAATGCAGTGTAGTGTGGGTGTCCGGGACATGTACTGTTTCCGTTGGTCCTACAACCATTGTCCCAACTCCCAAGCCCAGCCTCCAGCCTGCTCAGCAGTAATGAACTAAATGGTTGAAATCCCCCCCCCCCCGATGACTAAGATGTGGTAGAGTCAGCAGTGGGAAAAAAAAAAGCATTGCTGAGCACTGCAGCTGAACCGTGCCTCGCATCTGTGTGCAAAGTTTAAAACCATTCATAAGGCAGGCTCCGCTAGAACACTGGGCCCTATGCACAGGTATACTTTGTGTTCACGTAAATCCAGCTCTGGCTGTGTTAACATATAATTCCTACCCCTTGAGTCAATTTAGTTTCTTTAGCTGCTCCCCAGAGGACTTTTTTTACCTGGAGGAAGCAAGATGAGCACCATGTGGCAGTCAAAGGGAGTTAGAACAGGTGGAGAGGAGAATTAAGAAGAAGGGGAGGAGGAGGAGGAGAGGAGGTGGATTAATTTTTTTTTTAATTGGGCAAATATCACATCAGACCAGCTGTGACCTAGTCCCGTCCAATTGGATTGGATCAGGCAATACCTGTAAATTCTGAATCTCTGACCATTTCATATTGAGCTTTTTTTGAAGTGCTGCAAGGGGACTTTATAGCAGCAAGAAAAGTCTAAACAAACATAAATTAGGCAGAAGCTCTAGTGGTGTGGCATCCACTATGGATTACCTGGAATCACACCAAGGTAAGAAAATGTCAAGTACATACCATTCCAGTTCGACACACATCATGACTGGAACAGTTTAAAGAAATATAATCAATCCCTTTTTCTAAAGACTATGCCCCTTGCATATACTGTATAAACCATTGCAGCATCAAACAGGTGAACATGTTCCTTTGATAAACTAGACGAGTGCTGTGCAAAAATCAAGGGGCATGGCTAAGAACATATGTTTTTTGTTCTCTTGCAAAAGTTTTGATTTTCTTATGCCAGGCCCATTTATGTTCAAGGTTATGACAACAGCAACTTTCAAAAGGGGTCTCCAGAAATCATTTGTGTACAAAACAGGCACATTGCTCTTGTTGTCTTGTACTGTATATAGCTCTAATAATATTCTGTGTGACATACTGTCTTCCACATCACTCCTTCTCCCATATCTCTACATACCTAAATTGCCATGCTGTGCTTAACACATATTAACTGGAAAAAAACCTACGTTAATGCATAAGTTAGGGTTAAATCTTAGCACCCTGAAAGAAAGGAAGGAAATGTGATGTTAGTGTAAACAGTCCCCTGATCCTTTGTTAATCTGCTGCATGGTGTTTCTTGTAATTTGAATGATAGTACTATTGAGTGTTTGTGTGATTCTGGCTTCAGCACTGACTTTCCAGGAATAAAACAATACTCACATGCCAGTGTTCGGAGAGGATGTTACAATCACTACAGGAGGTGTGTTTAATGATCATCACTGCAAAATGTGCCAAAGACCAACATGAAATGAAGTACTTAAGATACCTGGCAGGGAACAGGCAGGCTTAGCCTTTGGTTACCAAAGTTCAGGTGCTGTCAGATTGCCTCATTCCCTCCACTAAGAAGCAGGTGCACTCCTTTTTGGGTTTGATGAGCTACTATCAGAGGTTTATTTCAGACTTCTCAGTGTTGACCAGTTCACTGACTGACATGACCAGGAAAGTGACTTCTGCTCGGGTTCAGTGGTCTGAAGCTTGTGACAAGATGTTCAAGGCCATTAAAGAGATTTTGTGTAGTTTGCCAGCACTGAGGGTTCCAGTCTTCACTAAGTCATTTGTGATGCACACAGAAGTCTCTGATGACAGGTTTGGTGCAGTCCTGTCTCTAGATTTGGATGGAGAAGAGCATTCAGTCCTATACCTCAGCAGGAAGCCCTTCTTGGGGAAGTACAGATGTGTCATCTTGAGGAAGGACTGTCAAGCAATTAAGTGGATGGTACCAATCCTCCACTATTACCTTCTGAGGCTACCGTTCTCCTCGGTTATTTATCACACAAACCACTCCACTGGTTCCATCTAATATAGGATGTGAATACCAGAGTCACCAGATGGTTTTAACCTCTGCAACAATACTCCTTTCAGGTCCTTTATTGGGATGGAAAGGAGAGTGTCAATGCCAATGTCTTTCTGGAAGAGAAGGAAAGTTACTGCATTTGCTGAGTAATATCTTATACTGACTTTAAGCTTAATTTTCTCACCTCTGTATCTGTAATTTTTTTTCCCATGACAGCTTATTTCCTATCCTGTTTGGAATTTCATACTGTATGTGGTCACCTTCCTAAATCATGTGTAAGCCTAATTTTTATGTTGCTTGTGCGCATGCGCAAGAAACATATTGTAGCAACTTTCTCCAGAAGCAGGTTGTGGAGGTGCAGCACTGTTGTGGCCAGTGCCCACACAGCCTTTAAAGGCTTTGCCAGCTTTCTACAACACCATGGCATGCTGCTGCTAACACTAGTTCAGCCAGCTTGCCACCAACTTGTAAAAATTTAGCCTCTGCAATCAGGGGCTGCCTCGTCATTGCAGCATCAGCCATTCGCTGCAATGAGGGAGCGACCCGTCATTGCTGGGTGGAATTTTCCAAGTGCAATATTGTTTGTGAACATGGTGGTGGCTTGCCACCATGTTCACAAACAATATTAAGGAACCCCCAGTGCCGAGGGGGTGCCCAATCCCACTCAGCAGCATGCGCCCCCCCCATAACAGGTTGTGTTTGCCGATGGGGGCCTCAATCCCTGTCAACTTCAGTGGCCCTCCCCTTTGATGTTGCAGACGGGGGAGCCCACTCCCCATCAGCATAATGCCCCCCCCACAAACACCCAGAACATTTTGTGCCGAGGGGTGCCCAATCCCCTCGGCCTTGCACCCTTCAGTGCCGACAGGGTGCCCAATCCCTGTCAGCTACAGCTGCCCCAAGAATGAGTCCATTGGCACGGTGGGAACCCACCCCAGCATGCCACATGTCCCTGAAAACAAAAACAGTCCCGCAATGTCTTTTTCTTGACCTGTGAAAAAGGAAACGGTCCCTCGGGGTCTCCCTGCCCCTCAGCCCAATCCCACCCACTGAGCACCTGCCTCCTGCCCCCCTCACCCCATACTTACCTCTGGAGCTCGCATGATGATCTTCAGTGGACCAGGAACACATCTGCACTCTTCAAAGCCGACCACGAACTGAGGAAGTAGGTAAGCTATATAATGGAATAAATAGGGTTTTCAACTTTGATGCATATCTCAGTAATTATTTGGAATTTTGGCACCAAATTTTCAACATGGGGTTTTTAGGACCCCTCCTCATGAATTCTGGCACTGTCATGGCGTTAATTGGCCCTGAAAGGTGATTTTGCAGTCACTGCATGGAATCACCTTTCAGGGCTGATTAATGAAACAACAGTGCCAGTGTTCCTGAGGTGGGCTCTCAAAAAGCCTATGTTGCAAATTTGGTGGAAAAATTCCCCAAAATGACTGTTTTACAAGCATGCTTGTAACTTCACGAGTTTGCAATATTTTCATGGCAGATTTTCAACATTGGCATTTTGTCACACCTCCTTGTGAAGAGTATAGCTGTTATTGTTCACATCCTGGCCGAAATGTATTTTAGCACTTTGGGCGCAGAATAGCGCAGTCACTGTGGGAAATCAGTGTTCAGAATAAGAAAATGACAGTGACACTGTTCATGAGTAGAGGTCCTAAAATGCCTATGTTGAAAATTTGGGGATGAAACTCCATAACATGACTGTGTTACAAGCATGTGTTGAACTGTTTCCATGCACCCTTGTAACTTCGCAAATTTATAATATTTTCACGCCACATTTTCAACAGTGCCATTTTTTCACACCTCCTTATGAACAGTACAGCTGTCATTTTTCACATCCTGGCTAAAATATGTTTTTGCACTCCTGCCAGATAATAGCATAGTCACTGTGGGAAATCAGTGTTTGGGACAGATTAAGATCGAGCGAGTGAGAGGGGGGAGTGACCGCGCTCAACTGAGCTCTGTCGGGACTGCTGCGGATTTCTTTGTGGGCAGAAAAAGGCCCCAATGCAAGAGTCCAGTACAAAAGGGCAGCCTGCAGCAGTGGGAGAAACAGAACGAGAGAGAGAGTGAGGGAAGGGGAGTGAGCAAACTCACCAGAGCTCTGTTAGGACTGCTGCGGATTTCTTTGTGAGCAGAAAAAGGTGTAAATGCAGGCAGAGGCCCAGTACAAAAGGCCAGCCTGCAGCAGTGGGAGAAACAGTATGAGCGAGTGAGACGGGGGACTGAGTAAGCTCAACGGAGCTTTATCAGGACTGCTGCAGATTTCTTTGTGGGCAGAAAAAGGCGCCAATGCAGGCAGGAGCCCCATACAAAAGGGCAGCCTACAGCGCCAGGACAAACAGAATGAGCACGTGAGAGAAGGAGACTGAGAGACCTCAACAGAGCTCTGTTGGGACAGCTGAGGATTTCTTTGTGGGCAGACAAAGGTGCCAATGCAGCCAGGAGCCCTGTACAAAAGCGCAGCCTGCAGCGCCAAGAGAAACAGAATGAGCAATTGACAGAGCGGGAGTGAGTGAGCTCAATGGAGCTCTATCGTGACTGCTGCGGATTTCTTTCTGGGAAGAAAAAGGTGGCAATGCAGGCAGGAGCCCAGTACAAAAGGCCAGCCTGCAGCACCCGCAGAAGCGGAATGAGCGAGTGAGAGAGGGGGAGTGAGCAAGCTCATGGAGCTGTGTCGGGACTACTTCAGATTTCTTTCGGGCCAGAAAAAGCTGCCAACGCAGGCAGGAACCCAGTACAAAAGGGCAACCTGCAGCGGCAGGAGACACAGTACAAGTGAGTGAGGGAGGGGGAGTGAGTGAGTTCAACGGAGCTCTGTTGGGACTGCTGCAGATTTGTTTGTGGGCAGAAGAAGGCAGCAATGCATGCAGGGGCCCAGTACAAAAGGGCAACCTGCAGCGGTGGTAAAACCAGAATGAGCGAGTGAGAGAGGGGAGAGCAAGCTCAACGGAGCTCTATTGTAACTGTTGCAAATTTCTTTGTGGGCAGAAGAAGGCAGCATCGCAGGCAGGAGCCCAGTACAAAAGGGCAGCCTGCAGCGCTGGCAGAAACGGAATAAGCGACTGAGAGAAGGGGAGTGAACGAGCTCAATGGAGCTCTGTCGGGGCTGCTGCAGTTTTTTTGTGGGCAGAAAAAAGCACCAACAGAGGCAGGAACCCAGTACAAAAGGGCAGCCTGCAGCACCAGGAGAAACAGAATGAATGAGTGAGACAGGGGGAGTGAGCGACTTCAACGGAGTTCTGTCGGGACAGCTGTGGATTTCTTTGTGGGCAGAAAAAGGTGCCAACGCAGGCAGGAGCCCAGTACAAAAGGGCAGCCTGAAGCGCTGGGAGAAACTCAATGAGCGAGTGAGAGAAGGGGAGTGAGCGAGCTCAATGGAGCTCTATCGTGACTGCTGCGGATTTCTTTGTTGGCAGAAAAAGGCGGCAACGCAGGCAGGAACCCAGTACAAAAGGCCAGCCTGCAGCATCGGCAGAAACGGAATGAGTGAGTGAGAGAGGGGGAGTGAGCAGGCTCAACAGACCTGTGTTGAGACTGCTGCAGATTTCTTTGTAGGCAGAAAAAGACACCAACAGAGGCAGGAGCCTAGTACAAAAGAGCAGCCTGCAGCACCGGGAGACACAGACTGAGTGAGTGACAGAGGGGCAGTAAGCGAGCTCAACGGACCAATGCAATCAACATTCAGTATTGACAAATGCTTGTTATTATTACTATTATACAGATGATTTTTTTAGAATTACTGTACCAGTAATAAAGTACTTCCTAGGATCATGCAAGTATTTCTGGACTGCATAACTCTAGAATAAATTGCAGTATGTTGCCATCAACTTAGAAACACAGGGCCCAATTCTCAAAAAGCACTTAGATCGCTGCAAGTTCTATCAATCTAGGGCTGCGGTAAACACGGCCATGCCAAGGACCCTACATTTGATTCTTGATCAAGTATGGTCCCAGCGGCAAAGTCCAGCAGCTTGCAGCAACCGTTGCAGTGTGCCAAACATAGGGCACACCTGGACAGGTTGCTGCAAGCCATGGGCAACTGTGCAGCAATATCCCCAGTCATTTCCTGGTGGTGTAGCAGACTGCCCTCACCCATGTCCCCTAGGAATAGTGTGTAGCCTACGTCCCAGGTGGTGAAGTGGACCCCTGATCCCCAATTACCCCATATAAGTAATAGTAAAATAAACTCCCTCCCCAATAGACTAGCAGACCCCCCCATGTTCCCATGAATTAATAATGTATTAGAAGTCCCTGGTGGTCCAGTGGACCCCCCTCCCTAGTCCCATGATGTAAATATATATTCATATACCATGGTGATCTAGTGCCCCAAAGTCCTGATCCCGTTATGCCATAATATAGTCATCATTAGTGGTATAGTGGCCCCCAACCCGGCAGGCAGGGTTCTACCCCCCCACTTTCCCCAAATCCCCAAACCAAGCCGGCAACTGGCACAGCCCCCCAGTCACCACCATGGCCAGCCTCTGACGAAGCTCTGAATGGGCACCTACTGTACAGAGTACACACTCAGTGACAGCTGTCAATCACAGAGCTCAGTCAGCAGCTGGCCATGGTGGTGAGTGGTGGGTTGTGCCATTCACTGGCTTAGTTTGGGGATGGGGGAGTGGGGTGGTGGGACACCATGTGCTGGGATGGGGGGGTCACTATACCACCAGTGATAACACATTATGGCATAACAGGGGATCGGGGCTTTGGCGGGGTGCTAGATCACCAGGGTATTTGAATACATATTTACATCATAGGGACATCCAGGATCTGAGAGGGGGTCCACTGGACATCCAGGGACTTATAATACATTATTACTTCATGGGAACATGGGGGGGTGCTAGTACACCTTGCAGGGGGGTTATTTTACAATTACTTATATGGGGGTAATCGGGGATCAGGGGTCCACTAGATCACCAGGGAAGTATAAGAAAAAATTATTTCTTGGGGACATCAGGGAAGGGGGATCGTGACACATTGCCACTACTAGGTCAACTTTCCCAGTTGTGAAATTCCTAAGTACCCTTTGACCAGCCCTCCAGTGGAGTTTTGTGAATCTCAATTCAGGGGATTTGGTATCCTGCATCTTCCACAAGCCCCTGTCCCCATGCTGCAGCCAATTTATGGCACAAGGGTGGTGCAAGCCCCACTTGGTGTGGGCTGTCTGCAGTTGATGCAGGTTGCCTTTATGAATCACTCCCAGCACATTGTTTGGCACAAGGAGCACTTTGCGCCATTCATTGTGCCACAAGCCCCTTACGCTATGCAGGGAACTTTGAGAATCGGGCCCATAGAATTTTGCCAGAAGAAAAATGCCTTGCAGTTTAACAAGTCTGTCCAATATGGAGGTTCATGCCCCTTATAGGTTAGTGTCTCTCCACCTCCCCATACACCTAACCTTTCCCCTGTACTTGTTCCACCCTTTCTTGAAGCTCTCCACAGTCTTAGATTTAACTACCATTTATTTAACCTCCATTGTGGGCAAGCTGGTGGACACCATTCTGAAAGAAATGCTAGTTGAGTTGATAGAACCTCCCTGATATGAACCCATGTTGTCTCTCATCCTAGAGGCAGTTTGCTTCCAAAAACTCAGCAAGCCTTTACTTCAGAATGGTCTCCATCAGCTTGCCCAGAACAGAGGTCAGACTGACCAGCCTATAATTCCCAGGGTCATCCCAATGCCCACTTTTATGCAGCTGTACCACATGAGTGGTTCTACATTCCTGTGGTACCACCCCATATCTAATTAACTGTTGAACAGATCTGCCAGCAGACCCACCAGTTCCACCACCAGTTCCCTCAACACTCTGGGCTGCATGCCATCTGGACCCAGGGACTTGTTCTCCTTTAGGGACATGAGCCCCTTCTTAACCCTGCCTTTTGTTATTCTGTCTTCAGCCATGTCTCCTTTCCTCCCCTACCTCCCCCATCCTCCCTTCCAGCACTGGTCTTAGCTTTTCTTTAGTAAAGACCAAGCAGAAGTATTCATTTAATACCTCTGCCTTCTGTTTACTGCCTTCTAGCCATCCCGCCTCCCTTTTTAACTTCACTATGCCTACCTTCCTAGCCCTTTTGTAACTGATGTAAATGAAAAAAGTCTTCTCTCCTGACTTAATCTCTTGTGCAGTTTGTAACTCCTTCCTTGCCTTGGACTGCCTAACTGCCCTACTAGCCTCCCAAGCTTTCTCCAAACAGGCCTCTCATCTTCCTCCTTCTGGGACTTCCTATAACTTCCTGTATGTTGCCCTTTTGTCTCTCAGTGCCTGGCTCACCTCATTATTAAACCATCTTGGTCTCCTAGCTCTAGAGTTTTTCCCCTTCTGCTTAAGGCAGGTGTTAGTGGCTGCCGTGATACCTTCCCTGATCACTGTTCACTTTTGGTCCACTCCCATATCTTATATGAGTCTAGCTAGGTGTTCCCTCAGTTTTTCACCCATATCATCATAGCCTTCATGAAATCCAGAACTCTTATCTTTGTGCTTGATGTTTCCTTCCCCATATTGACTCAGAACTGCACCATTCAGTGGTCACTGCTCCCCAGAGGCTCCTCCACCTTAATGTCCCATATGTGATCCCATTTGTTAATACCAGATCCAGGAGGTTCCAGATCATGTAGGTTCAGTCATCCCTGATCCAGGAATCCATCCTGGACCACTTCCAGAATCAACTGGCTCCTGGCACAGATGGTGGATGGGACACTCCAAACCACCTTAGGCAAATTGAAATCCCTCATCACCACTACTTCATTTTTTTTCTGTCATCCTGATCACGTTACCTAAATCACTATCTGCATTTTCATTCTGTTTAAAAGGCCTATAAATTACACCCAGATTCAATTTATTTCCTTCTGCCATTTGGATCTGTACCCACAGTGCCTCTACTTTCTCTTCCCCATTTCCTCTCTAGTGTCAGTAATGCATCCCTGACATGTAGTGCCACACCCACCCTCCACGTCTCTCTGTCTCATCTATAGAGGGTATATCCTGGAATGAATAGGTCCCAGGCATGGCTTATGGTAGATCAGGTCTCATTGACAAATCCCACAAACACCCTCCCTTTGCCATCATGGCCTGCAGGGCATCCGTTTTGTTACTGAGATTTCTAGTATTGAAGTACACTACCCTCCACCGCTCTTGATTCCCCCTTTCCTCCTCAGCCAAGTGCTTCCCTCCTCCTCTGCTTAGCTGCCTGCCCCTTCCTTTTTCTTCCATTGCTTCTAACCCTTGTTTTCCCTCACCCCAAGCCCCTTCAATTCCCCCACCCTCCCCTTTACTGACCCCCCTGTGCTTTTCGCCTGGGGGGGTGATTGCCTTCTCTTCCAGAAAACCACATGCAAGCTTCCTTCTACTCCCCATTCTCTCCCCGTACTGACCTCACCATGCTTTTTTCCTGGGAGGGCGTAGCTGCCCCCTCCTCTGGGAAACCCTGGGTACTGTGACCCTTGCTGGTCCCCCTTCAGTTTAAATTTAAGTTCCTGCTTATATATGTCCCAGTCTGTTCACCTAGTAGCTTGGTTACCTTCCTGCTTACTGAAGATGCAACCTATCCATTGTGTAGAGGGTTTATATCAGCCCAGGTTCCTTCCCAGTTCCCTAAGTATCCAAATCCTTCCTCTCTACACAATTCCCTTAGTTAGTCTTAAACCTTTTAATTGTGCATGTCCTAGCTGTGCTGGATCTAGCCACTGGCAGCACTTCTGAGAAGGTTACTGATCTAACCTCCTCTTACAAACCTGCACAACCACTCAGAAACTCTCCTCCACTGTTCCTACCTCACATCCAGCTGGGTCATTAGTATCTAGGTGAACTAGGTTTTCCCCTTCCCCTGTGTAAGAGGGTGCATCATGGGGCATGAGCATTCCGCTGTCATTCCTGGTAGGCACACTACAACCCTATATTGCTGTTTTCCTCTCTTCTTAAGTCATCCTCCCCCCTTTCACTACTGAATCCCCTAGGGCTGTGATTCTGCTGCTACTCTTCCCTTCCCTTCCCCCTCCTCCTGTTAGAACTACCTTTCCCAGTTCTACCCCCTTACTGCCCTTCCTTACTGCTACCCTTTTCCTCCATCCCCTCAATTGCTGTCTGCCTATTATCTTCCTTTTCATCTTCTCCTCCTACCTTCCCAGCACCAGTTGGGGTCAGTTCTCCCTGGCTTTACATTTCATCCTCCTTCCTACACCCCATGCCCCTTTCTACTCCTGTTCCATTTTCATCCCATTTTCTCCTCTGATCCTACTGTAGCCTCCCCTGAACCCCCTCTATAGACCAGCTGCCCCCATTATTAGTGTTCCACATAGATCGCCCCCATTACATACAGTACTCAGTGACTGGAATTTATTCCTTACTGGTACCATCATGGAGGCCCCTGTCCCTCCATGCCCCTGGTGAATCCTTCCCTTCCCCACAGTCCTGTATCCTACCACCCAAGGCTTCCTCTCCCTCTGGTGTAGTGGGCCTCAGTACATTATTCCTGTAAAGAGCCCTAAGTTTAGGGTGGAGCTTCTGGTGGATGGCATCCACATGCACAGAGACATCCAGGTGATGTTCCCACCATACCCCAAGGTATTTGAAGGTGGAGACATCCAAAGTCACCATACCATCAAGGGTATGAAAGGAGGGGAGAAATGGGGGTCTAACCAACCTCTACATGGTGTCAAAGGTCATAGAGACCCTTTTTTTGTCATGAAGGAACAGTTGATTATCCCAGAACCAAAACTGGATGCTGGATCCAGCTGGAGCTGAGCAGCCCAGTTAGGGTGGAGGCATCAGAGGTATAGAGCACCATACCATCTGCATACTTGTGAATGGCCACAGAGTACAGGTATTTGAGAAGTCACATATGAAATGGAGAAGGGGGAAAGCAGGTAACACACCTGCTTTATTTTCCACAGCAAATATCTTTAAGCAATAGAGAAGATGCATTAGGTCCCCTGAGAGGGCCCCAGTATAGGCCTCAGTCGATCCAGTCAGAATCAATAGATGGTATGCTGCACACACCAGTGTGTGTGTGTGTGTGTGTGTGTGAAGTACTTGTGTCTAGGTTTGTGTCTTTTGATTATATCGGGGCAGGGGGAAGGGGTCTATGTCTTTTTGTTAGTGTATGTAGGGGGTAGGAGGGATGGGACCAATCAGTAGCTTGCTTTGTAGGCTTAGCCTTTTAAGACAATATAGATACTTGGCCCTAGAATGGCCCCACTCTAGTGGTTTATTATCTCAACTGCTGATGCATGCCACAGAGTTTCAGTGGCTAATTAATAGTGGCTAACCAGGTGAAAATCATTACTTGGAATGTAAAAGGGGCCAACTCTCCACAGTTATGTGCCCAGCTCCTGAGTCAAGTTTCAAGTTCAAGTTCAAGTTTCAAGTTTATTGCAGGAGAAACTCCACTGAGTAAGCTAATTCACAAGGTAGTCCTGAATTACATAGGCAGATTGAGACATACATAACTTATATCGGCAGGAGTTACAAGGCAACAAAATCACATTAAGGTATGTAACCCCCTTGTTACCTGGGGTTACTAGAATCCCAGTAAGACCTAGTGGTAGGCAGGGAAGGCAGCTTGCGAAACTCCAGTTAAATGGGTTTCACACTGTCTCACTCTGTTCTCAGTCTCAGCTGAGACTGAGGGATGACATCACCATAGAACTATCTCAGCTGCATGAGCCACAATGGAATCTGCAGCAGAGAGTTGGAATAGAATGTTGGGAGGTTTGAACAGTAGTCTGTAGGTCAGTTGGTGTTTGGAGCTTGCTGAGGGAGCAGCTCAGTGTAGGCTCTTGGAGCCTCAGCCCTGACAGAGGGCTACTTTTAGTTAAAAAGGGTGTGTGTCTTCACCAAAAGAAAGACACAGAAGATAATTGAAGTGGTGGAGACTGCTGTTTCGTGTCTCAGTACCCCCTCCCTCTGGGGATGGGGGTAGGAAAGGGTTCCCTGCATATTCCTGGGGCAACCCCCTGGTTCTGCTACTAATGGAGAATCTGCCTATTTGTTCCAGAGTTTTTTGGGAGGACAAGAAGACTTGAGAATCGCCTGTGGGACACCTGCAACCGGAGGGTGAGTGTCTGCTCTTCCTGAAAGGGCCTATGTTTTTCACCCTGGGACTTGTGTGACATGTGGGGATTGGACTACTGAAATAGTGGGAGGCATAGAGTAATAGGTTTAGCCAAAAAGTAAAAGTATGTTCAAGTCCAGCGCTTATGGGAATTCAAGATATGTAGAGGAGATGTGACATATGTCTACCCAGTAATCTACATTGCAAGCTTTCAGTAAAGGAATTGTTTAGTTTTCCAGAGAAATGGCCGGGTATGGACTGTGGAAGCTGGAGGTGGGAGATCTCCCATCTTTAGTGACCAGGTCCACCTCTACTAATTTGCTCTGTGGATTTCTACTTTGCCTCATGCATTTGGCCAGTGATGATGGAAGTACCCAGACATGGGATTGGAAGGAAAATTCCCTCTAGGAGTCAAAGGCTCTAAGGTAGTTTGGGGAGCCACAACAGGATAATTGGTTCATTTCCCAAAATGGACCGTGGATCAAGTGGCTGACGGGGGAGCTGGGCCAGTGGGGAAAACCCAAGTAGTGTACAAGTTGGGCTTTGTACCCAAAGCTGCGTGCAAGTCCGGGCTGTGTGCCTGGTGGGTTCAGAGCCTGAGGGCTGGAAATAGTGATGAAGTGTTCTGTTGTCTCTAATCTGTATTACCAGGAATGTAGCCCCATGTGGGTCCATCTATGCTTTGTTTGTTCAGCTTGGATGTGAATAAAAGCCACACTGTAGAATCCCATTCCTGGTTCTGGACATTACAGTTATTGCTTCCTGTGTTTGGATTTACTTGGGTTCCCCTGTGCAGAGTAGCCAAACCTAGGCCCCCAGTGCCGAGTAACCTTATCCTCCCCGAACCCAGTCCCCACCAGGTACTGCTGTCAGCTTCAACAGCATGCCACCTGTTGTTTTTACTAAAAAGGCAGAGATGAGGGGTTACAGGTAGATACAAACAAGGGAAATATCTTGGTACAGAGTAATGATACACGAAAACATACAAGGATCCTGTCGAGACATATGCAGTAGGGATACAGGCAGTAGTACACCACGTGATAATGCTAACATCAGCAGTGTACTGCTAATGCAAAGACACTAAGTGCAGAAGGTACATAGATCTATAACACAAGGCAATGGCATACATACAGTAAGAGACAACTATAGGCAAAGGCATACATTGTTACATGGTATTCATCCAGATGTGGATAGCGAAGTAGCCATTAGGCACTTAAGGTGTGAGGGAGGAAGGAATTTTGGGAGGAAGAAATGATTAGCCATTGAGAAGGCTAGGTGGGATGAGATAAGGGGGGATGGGGAGGGGGGTCAGGATAGATGGTGAAGGGACGGATGAGTGAGACAGCTGGGGAATAAGGGGAAGGGGGTCAGGATAGCTGGTAGCTGGGGGAAGTATGGGTACACTTGAAGGGTAAGGGTGGGTAAGGAGAGGAGGACAGGGTAGCTGGTGGACTGATGGGTTTCATGGTAGGGTGGTTAGCTCTTGAGGCAATGGCATGCTACGTTGAAGGCTGTCCTGGCCAAGGCCTTAAAACAGCTCACCGAGACAGCTTGGTGAGTCTAAGATTAGATTACATTTTATTCCAGACTGACGGATTAATGAAGCTAATAGAACCTCTGCCATGATTAGTGCACACTCTGGGCACATCCAACAGAATGAGCTCAGAATTCCGTAGTGAGTATTTGCTGTGCAACTTCTGCATAAGTGAACAGATATACTGTGGTAATTTGTCCCACAGTATTTTCATCATCCAGAAGCCAATGTAAAGCATCCATCTTGTGGCTAAGGATGTCCAGCCTACTGCTTGGTAGAGGTCACAATGGTGCATCTTATGTTGTGCATTTGTTGTAAAGCGCAGTGCACGGTGATAAAGAGTTTGTGTTTGTGCATGTGAGTCACAGAACTACAGTTATATATGATATCTCCATAATCTATCAGGGGGAGGAAGGTGGCTTGTACCAATCTTCTCAATGTCCATTGTGAATAGGGATTTGTTCCTATAAAGGAACCCCAGTCTCACTTTCAGCTTTTTAACAAGGCAGTCAGTATGAATGCTGAATGACAATATGCTGTCCAACCAGCCTCGCAGGTACTTAAATTGATCCACGACCTCTAAGGTGTCCCCAAAGATGGTTGTGATGGGTAGGGGAGTGTACTGTATGCTTGAAGATGTAGCCGGATTGATAGAAGTAAAAACATTACCTTGGTTTTCTTAGCATTCAGAAAAAGCTTGGAATGAGCAAGATAGAACTGCAGGTGATTGAAGTCAGACAGCTGCTCAGCACACTCTTCACGAAATGAGGGCTTAGAGGAATACAGCACCGTGTCATCTGCAAGGAAGTGAAGTTTGGACTTTGTGGATATTTGCACCCATGGAGTTAATGCAAATGGTAAACAATAGCGGCTTGAGTATGGAACCTTGCAGGATTCCTCTCGTAACTGGCTTTGGATCCAATAGGACCCCATCCACTTTGATCCTTTGCTGCTTACCTGTAAGATACTGTAGCTGGAGAACCAGTTTGGAGAGGGACTATTCATGCCCAAAGATCTGAGGCAGAGAAGGAGAAGGTTGTGGTTCACTGTGTTGAACACTTTGCTAAGGTCTAGAAACACAGCAGATGTGGATTGCTTAGCGTCAACAGCAGTGAACCAGCCATTGGTCACTGTGGCCAGGGCTGAAGCAGTGCTATGTTTCTGCCTGAAACCGGATTGCAGAGGACTGAATAAATGATTGTTCTCCATGAACTCAATGAGCTGAATGTTAATTAATTTTTGTAGCATTTTGGACAGGACTGGCAGACTGAAGATAGTCTATAGTTGTTGATGTCACTCTGGTCACCAGACTTAAATAATGGCAGGATGTGTGCTGTTTTCAAGCAGGAGGGAACAGTGGCTGTGGAGATGGATAGATTAAAGACATGCATAATAGGTGCCATTAGCAGGTGACTCCCTATTTTTAAGAAAAAGGTTTCAATCTTATCAGCCACAGCACTTTTCTTAGTGTCTAGTTTGCTCAAGAGGTTCTCTAATTGCTTGTAACATGTTGGAGAAAGCTGGAAGGAATCCTGGGGTCTTGTGGGCTGGGGGCCATCTGAGGGGGAAGAGCTGCCAATCAGCCCAGCAGCTGGTGATGAGTCAAACGCCAGGCCTGCTGTGGCAAAGTGGGCATTCAACTTTTCTAGCATGGTGCCTTGGTCAGTGACCATATACCACCCGTGGTGATTTTTAGCGGTAATGAAGGGGGTGATTTGTGATCTTCGACTGCTTTGAGAGTCTTCCAAATTTTGAAAAGAGTGGCCCATGGCTTCCTCCAGAGTTTCTACATAGTAGTTGGCCTTGCAGACCTGATGAGGTTAGTGCAGATATTCCTGGAAGATCTAAACTCCTGCCAGTCTGCAGTAGTTTTAGATTGTCTCACTTGGGCCTATCACTGAGGCACAGGTCAGGAAGCATAGGAAAACCAGGAGCAGTTTCAAAATTTGCAAATAGCATTTTATTTTTCTCAATAACAGCAAAATAAAAATTAAAAATTATTCGGTATAACTATTTACAAAGGCAGTACAAACAGAGAAAATTAAGTCCTTCTGAAAGTATCTCTTAATTCCAAGTTTCAGTCTGTCAGTCTCTCACTCTACTTGTCTCTTTTTATAAGTCTTTGGGAACTCATTAAGAGAGCCTGCTTCTTAAAGAATGTTCTTGTCAGTTTTGATGCAGGTGCACCAAAAAGAACATAGTGACCCAGAACTGACCTCTTGTTCACAACTCTGCAAAGGGCTTAAAAACTGCATCTCAGGTTAACCCTTTGAGCTCCAAATAGCTTTTTGCAATCATTTCAACAGTGTAACCATATACAGTTTTAAACAAAGGGATCCCAGTTTCACATATAGTTTTACACATAGATTCAAATATATTTCGTATACCTACAGACATGCAAGAGGGAAAAAAAGATGGAAATAGCAAGGGAAGGCAGAGAGATAGCGAGAGTCGGAGAATTGCAAAGCCATCGGAGTTATCAGTTCCTAGGTCTCACAAGAAAATGTGGTTGTGCAACCAGACAGAGACGAGACAGAAAGAAAAAATTACTCACCTTAGCAATTATGTTTCTTCTAATGGAGTCTTGCTGTATTCTGACTATTGCAGTTAGCCCCAGCACTCAAACTGCCCCAGAGAGTACAGAGTTAATTTATATGCAGAGTATAGAACGTTGAGCTCAAACTTGATTCAGACCTCTGTCTGCTGCACTTTGAAACACAGCCATCAGATTCTTATGAGCTAATACTAACTAACTACTATGTGGAAATTGTAAAATTTTTACTAGCCAAATGGCAACCAAATATTTTACATCTCCAAAAGACTCAAGTCAAGAAATACAAAATCAAAAACCAGGTAGTGAACAACTTAAGACTGTTAAATTAATAATATCACCAACTCCCCCTCTCTAAAAGGAGGGAGTACCCACATGCACCCCTGGGGTACAACACTGCACCTGCCAGCCAACTTCCCAAAAACAGGTTCTGAGAGGGGAGGCAGGGAGGGAGGTCAGAATACAGCAAGACTCCATTAGAAGAAACATAATTATTAAGGTGAGTAATTTTTTCTTCAAACAACATGAAGTCTTGCTGTATTCTGACTATTGCAGACTACCAAGCAGCACCTCCATGGAGGAGGGAATCAAACCTACCTTGGGAATAGGTTCTGCAGTACTGCTGTCCCAAACCGAGCATCACTTCTAGCCTGGATGTCCAAGGAGTAATGCTTGGTAAATGTATGGACTGTTTTCCAGGTGGCTGCTTTACATATCTCTAGCAAAGGAATATCCCTGGCTGCAGCCAGGGAAGCAGCTGTACCTCTAGTCAAATGAGCCCTCAGGCCTTTGGGAGGTATTTTGCCTAGCTTCTCATAGCAGAATTGAATGCAAGAGACAATCCACCTGGCAATAGTTCTTTTAGTGGCAGGTTTGCTCTTCCGCACTTCCCCATAAGTGAGAAACAACTGGAGGGAGTCAAACCTGTGAGCCTTAGTACACTCAGTGTAGTAACTAAGGACTCTTTTAACATCCGAACTGTGTAAACTTCTTTCTCCTGCAGAAGAATGATCAGTGAAGAACACAGGGAGAGACATAGATTGGTTCAGGTGAAAATCTGAAACCACTTTAGGTAAAAAACTCCTTTTAGTTCTGAGGACTACCTTATCTCTATGGAATGAGATAAAATCAGGCTCCACTGACAGAGCTTGCAATTCACTGATACGCCTGGCAGAGGTAATAGCTACCAGGAACACAGTTTTCCAAGTCAAGTACTTAAGCTCTGCTGAAGACAAAGGCTCAAAAGGGGGTTGCATAAGCTGAGCAATGCAAACATTAAGATCCCAAGCAGGGATCGGATCCCTAAAGGGGGATTGGTATGAAGCAATCCCTTGAAACATTTACAGAATACAGGGTGAGATGACAGTGAGGAAGGCTTTCCTACTGACAGAAATGCAAAAACAGCTGACAAACGTACTTTGAGAGTAGCTTGTCTGAGGCCTAGGCCATTAAGATGAACCATATGATCCAGAACTGTAGACAATTCAGCAGTGTCTGGGGATATATGCTTCTTGGAACACCAAATGCTGAATCTTTTCCATTTGGACTTATAAGTTTTTCTGGTGGAAGGCTTTCGAGAGGCTTTGAAAATATCCAGAACCCCTTGGGACAGATGCAAATCTGCATACTCTAACTCTTCAAGAGTCATGCCTTGAGATTGAGAGACTGAAGATTGGGGTACCAAATCCTCCCCTGAGAGGATGCTAACAGGTTGTAATTCCTGGGAAGAGACAGGGGAAGATGGTAGGTAGGTAACATTTTATTTTTAAACAGGTAATACATGTCATTTGGACAAAAGTCCAGTTTACAAGACAGACCTGTGTAATCCCTATCTTAATACATACAATAAGGTTCCATATTAACACATACACAAAACACATCAGCATAAATATTTCTAATATAACAACAATTTTAAAATACTTCCTTTGTCTTTAAATGAAGACAGAAATCTTATCTAACTTTACGGTGCTTTGAAAGAAGTAATCAACAATTATAAACATGAGTATTCAGTTCTTTTATAATATGAACAAATGTAAAATTTGTTCCCGGGTCGTGCCTGAAAATAGGCAGGATTTGTCTAGTGCACTTACACGGTCAACGAAAGCTAAATAAATAAATAAATAATTATTTGTAATTTCCCTTACATCTGCAGAAAGAAAATTCCATAAACTAGTAGCTTGATGAATTAAAGTCCTATCCCTATATTTATTTCATGATTTTTCTATGATAATCTTATTTAAATGAACTGATCTAGTTAGTAACCTTTTAGAATATTGCTTCACTGGAAACAGCAATAATGAAATTGGATGATTTAAACAAGAATATTTCATTTTATGAATTAAGATTAACCAATGACAAATATAATTTGTATCCAAGGACAACCAATTTAATTAATTCAACAATAGACAATTATGAGTACGATAATTCCCCTTTAGTACATATCTGGCCACTCAGAAATAAGTTTTATCCAACTTGGCCAAGAGTGTTTTATTAGTTCTTCTATATATCAATTCACCATATCTTAGCACTGGAATAATCAACTGTTCAGCCAACTTCTTCCTATCTATTAATGTTAAACATTCTGTAGTTCTCCTTAAAGCCCCCACCCTTGTATTCACTTTTTTTACCAAATCTGTAATATGGCAAGAAAAAGACATCTGCCCATCAAATATCACTCCCAAATAACTGTAATCCTTAACCTGTTCTAAATTAGTTACATTTTTTGTATAAATTTGAAGTTTAAGAGTAGTATCATCACTTTTTTTTGATGAAAATTTCATACATTTTTTTTGTTTGTATTCATAATCAACTTTGACCTGGTGAACCACCCCTCAATCTTTAAGAAATCAGACTGCAGATTCAATTGCAATTCATCATCTGATTGACCAGATGCAATAATTACCGTATCATCGGCAGATAAGTGAATTTCTGTATGCTCAGCCACCAGTGGAAGATCATTTATGAAAATAAGAAACATAAGAGGTCCCAGGATCGATTCCTGAGGAACACATCTGATGACCCTTCTGCTCTCCAATGAGTAATCCTGAACCTCCACCCTCTGAGAACATTTTCCCAAATAAGATTTTAGCCAGTCTAAGGGGCCATCTCTAATACCTATCCCTTGAAGTCTCTCGATCAATAAGGGGTGGTCCACCAGGTCAAAGGCCTTCGAAAGATCTACAAAATTTACCACTGTCTCCATATTGTTTCCTAAAGACCTGTTTAACAGATCGCTAAATTCAAAAAGGGCTGTTGTAGTGGAATAGTTTTTCCAAAGACCAGATTGTTTTGAGGTTAACAAACTATATTTATCTAGATAATCCATGACCTGTACAGAGATAAATTTCTCCAAACTTTTAGATAAAAGGGGTAATGAGGCTATAGTTATAGTTATTTACTTCTACCACACCTCCCCTTTTATAGATCAGTTTTACTCTACTTTGGACTGCTAGGGACAGCAACAGGAGGTACTAAGGCTGCTTGGCCCAGTCTGGAGCAATCAGAATCACTTTGCAAGGTTGTGACCTTATCTTGACTAGAACCTTGAACAGTAGAGGAAAGGAAGGGAGGGAAGGCATATAGAAATTTCCCTTCCCAGTTCAAAATCAGAGCATCCAGAGGGACTGAGCCCAAGACTGGTGGTCTGCAACAAAACATAAGAAGTTGGTGAATGTCTGGGGCTGCAAAGAGATCTATCTCTGGAGTGCCCCACCTTGAAAAAATCACTTTCAACACTAGAGGGTCCAGAGACCATTTGTGATGGCCCTGGGAGATCCTGCTCAATGCATCTGCTAACACATTGTCCTTCCCTGGAAGGTGGACTGCTATCAAAGAGGTCTGCAGAGAATAAGCTAGGGACCACAATTTCATAGCTTCCATGCACAGGTCCATGGACCAAGTGCCTCCCTGCTTGTTGATGTACCACATGGTGATGGTGTTGTCTGTCCTGACCTGAATCACCTTGTTCTGCCCTGACTGAGAGAAAGCTTCCAGGGCCAGAAAGACCACCCAGAGTTCCAAGAGATTGATATGAAGAAGGGATTCCTGAGGGGACCACAGTCCCTGGGCTGTGAGAGGCTCCAGATGGGCTCCCCACCCCCAATAGAGAAGCATCCGTGGTTAGGACCACAGAGTGAGACTGAGTGACAAATGGGACTCCTTGTCTGAGGTTGCCCTGATCCTGCCACCATTGGAGAGCCTGGATCAGAGTCTGAGTCACTGGAACTAGTTTGGCTATAGAATCTTTCTTCTGAGACCAAAAGGCCCTCAGGTGAAACTGAATGTCCCTCATCTGAAATCTGGCCCCTTGGACCACTGCTGTAGAAGCTGCCATGTGGCCCAGAAGCTCAAGGAAGTGCCTTGCTGGCCAAGAGACTAGAAGGTGGAATGAAGAAGCCAGCTCTACAATAGCCCTTGCCCTTTCCAGGGGAAGAAAAGCTCTTGCTTTGACTGTATCCAACTCTGTCCCTATGAAGGTGAGGAGCTGTACAGGCTTGAGAACTGACTTGGGAAGATGGAGAAGGAAACCTAGGGAAGTGAGCACTTGCTGAGTCACTTGCAGGTCTGACTTGACTTGGTCTGGGGACTGACCCACAATGAGCCAGTCATCCAGGTATGAAAATATGGAAATATTTTTCCTTCTTAAAAAGACCACTGCTACTGCTAGGCATTTTGTGAATACCATTGGAGCTGATGTCAGGCTGAAGGGCATAACTTTGAACTGATAATGGCCTGAAGGCAATTTGAACCTGGGGTACTTTCTGTGGGAGCACCTGATGGGAATGTGAAAGTAGGCATCTTTTAAGTCCAGGGAGGCTAGCCAGTCCCCTGGCCTTAGAGAGGGCAGGATTAGTCCCAGAGTTACCATTTTGAATTTTGGTTTTAAAAGATGTTTGTTCAGGTATCTTAAGTCTAGGATGGATCACCACTCCCCTGTCTTTTTTGGGGTAAGGAAGTACCTAGAGTACAGATGTTTGCCCCTGTGCAATGTAAGAACTCTCTCTACAGTCTTTAGAGCCAGTAGAGATGAAACCTCTGCCTCTAGGGCAACGGTTCCAGAGTTGCTTGCAGGAGGAAAAGATCTGGCCCTCAGCTTTGGAAATTTCTTGAAGCTGAGAACCAGCCCCTGGCTTACCACCTCCAGGACCCACTTGTCTGAGGTAACAGACATCCAGTCCTGGATGAAGTAAGCCAGCCTGCCTCCTACAGGAATGGGGGAGTCAATCCGGGCTGACACATCAGAGTGTCTACTTGGCAGGAGCCTTAGGTTGAGGGATGGATGCAGCTCTGCTCATCCCCCTTCTGCCTCTCCCTCTGAAGAACCCCCTCTGAGACAAGGGAGAAAAGGCCTGTACTTGGTAGAAAGGTCTATGAAAGGCCCCTGCCCCTAGCTTGCTGCCATTGAGAAGCTGTCTGCCTTTCCTTGGCCTGTGCACTCCTATTGGTGGTCCTATACACATCAATCTTTTTCATGTAATTCTCTGTCTGCTCCCCAAATAGAGAATTACCCACCACAGGGAAATCCATAGCCTTAGCCTGGGTGTCCTGTAAGAGGCTAGTACATCTGAGCCACGCCATTCTCCGAAGAGCCACAGATGTAGTCATGACTCTAGATAACACATCATTGGAGTCCAAAGGGCATGGAACTGTTCCTTAGATGCCTCAATCCCATCAGTAGCCACCCCCTCCAGCTCCGAGACTAGCTGGGGGAGGCTTGCTTAGCCAGTGCCAGTACAGTATCCCACCTGGACTTCTGGTACCTGGCTGCATAGGCCATATAATTAGTCTGCCTGAGTCCCAAGGCAGATGCCATATACTGTTTCTTTGCCACGGCATCCAGCTTCCTAGAGTCTTTATCTGGGGTGTGTGAAGCCAAGGGTATATTAGCACTATCACAGGCTGCAGCCTGCACAACTCCAACATGGCTGCATTGCTGATACAAGTACTCTGTACCCGAACCTGATTAGGTATACCTTTTGTCCATCCTTCAGTCAACAGGAGGTACAGAATTTGGAGTTTTTTAAATCTTTTGCGTCTGTTTCCCAAAAGACTTATGAAGGGGAACAGACAGTCTCGTGGACTCTGGGATGTCCATCATCTCCACATAATCAGGTTCCTCTTGTTCCTCTATAGCTTCTTCCACAGGGAGCAGGAGGGTTTCTGCCACTTTCCTGTAAAACATGTAGTGGGAAGGGGACTTAGAAAGCCTAGGAGGGGAAACACCACAAGGCCTGTCTGGGGAGATGTCCGGTTCAATGGGCTCAACCAGACCTTCCCCACCATCGTCATCATCTTAATCCTCATCCCCCTCCAAATCCAGTTCATAGAAATCTTCAGGGGCATAATCTTGAACTGGAGGAACCGACCGAACACCGAGCGCCTGTCAGAAGGTGCCGGATCAGACGGAACTGGCCGAAGCGATTCTACAATCCTTATCACTTTGGCAATCTCTTTGGTGGTCAGAAAATGGGTCTCTGGATCAGAACCAGCTGATTTTTCTTTTCTTTTTCTTTTTGTAGGAACCGATCCCTCAGGATCGGCTCTCCTCTTGCCCGAAGAATTATCGCCCTGGTCAGAGGGCACTCCCTCAGGTTCGGTCAGAACCGAACTGGTCTGGCCATCTGGGTCAGCAGATTTCTCAGCCTCCGTATCCCTAAGCCTACCTAATCTTTTTTCCAGGGTAGACTTAGGGAAATGTTTACAGATTTGGCAGTCTGAATCAAGGTAGTCAAACCCCAGACAATAAACACATGTGGTGTGGGGATCAGCCTTAACAAAAACCACCCCACACACACTGCAGTGTTGAAACCCAGTGGTCCTGGTTTTTCTTTTGGGTTTCTCAGACGTAGCCATCCTAACCACAAATTTACCCTTTTTATGGCAAACAACCAGGCAAGACACCCTTATCGGTTTCTAACCGTGTCACGGGTACTGGAAAAAAACAGAAGAAAATTTGTTTTTTTAAAACCAATAAGGACCGGTAACCACACTCTAAGTTTAGAAACAAAGACAGGACATAATTCGCTAAGCAGCCGGTTCAGTCAAACCGGTTGAAATTCAAATTTTATAATTTCCACAAGTTTACTGTGTCTAGTTCACTACCTAGTATTACTGTACCACAGACAGAGATCTGAACCGAAACTTGTGAAACATAATCGGTAAAACCGAGGACTTTAACCGACTTTTGAACTGTGAGCAAAGGAGAAATCTCCGGAACAACCGTTCAGTTAGGCAGAGTAAAGAATCTGACGGTTGTGCTTCAAAGTGCAGCAGATAGAGGTTCTGAACCGAGCTCGAGCTCAACTTTCTATGCTCTGCATAGAAATTAACCCTCTACTCTCCGGGGCAGTTTGAGTGCTGGGGCTAACAGCAATAGTCCAAATACAGCAAGACTTCAAGTTGTTTGAAAGGAGAGGATAGAAGAGATCCTTGCATTTAACTTCTTTCTGCATAACAAATGGGGCAGGGCCTTATTCAACCCTGTCACAGGGCCCAAAGTTTGTCACGCTGCGTGAGGGCAGCTTTCAGCTCTGAAGTGTACCATAGGTCGGACACCTTCCTCAGTCTGCATTTTACAAATGGAGCATGCTTATTGGCTAAGTCTGTAATGACAGTATTCAAGATGGTGATAGCTGCATCTGCTTAGGTGTCCAGGTAGAATTTATGCCAGTTGACACATTTTAGGTCAGTCAGGAAGTTGTCAATTTTAAACTTGCCAAAGCTTCTTCTTGTGACGAATTTAGAGCAAGAGGGGAGTTTATCATGGGTGCGTGTACATACCACAGTGTTGTGGTCAATCAAGTCATTAGGAAAGATTGCTGTGTGCATAATTTTGTGTGAGCAACTCATGAGGATTAAGTCAAGGATAGACCTGTTGTCCTTATTTCTTGTGTTGATCCTAGTACGTTCTGTAATGAGCTGTGAAATACCAAGCTCATCACGCAGATCCTTTAGAGCATTAGATTTTGGTGTAAGCCAGTCCAGGTTCAAATCACAAAGGATAATGGTTTTGCTTGTGTTGGATTCTACAAGACCCCTAAGGGCTGATAGGAGATTGCCATGCCCCCTGGGGTGGTCTATAGCTGCCCACAGTGTTGCCACTTCAGTAGAGGGAAGCGGGATCCTTAATGCCATGCATTCAAATTATGTGGGCTTTGATAAGGAAAGTCTTTCAGTGGTGATAAATTTTGAACTTAAGTAAACAACTAGCCCCCCTCCCATAGTGGATCTGTCCCTTCTATAAGTGTTGAAGGAGGGAAGCGTGATCTGTTGGTCAGTGATGGTGTTGCTTAACCATGACTCGATAATTATTAACACATCAGAGTTAGTATGGGCAGTCCAGATCTTTATTTGATTTAATTTTTTAAGGAGGCTACAGGTATTAATTAACATTAGTTTTAGACCTGGGGCTGTTGTATAATCTGAAGGTGAGGTAATGGGAGAAAGGGGACCAGGGTTTACCTCCACATTCCCTGAACATAAGATTAACAGCAGGATTAGCTTTTTTAAGGAAGCTATTAGTATTGCTAGCTCCTTTTTGGTAGGGGCCCTATTGTTCCGTCTAGGTAGTTTGTGATAATCTGGAACTGACTTAAAGCATGAGGGATGAAGCATGCCTATTAGTGGTTAAGCTTTTGTAAAAAAAAGAGTTGCGGTCATATAAGCATAAGTGCCAGCAAGATGTTGGCCTTGTCCCATGAAGGTTGTTAGGAAGGGGAAGGGATCTTTGTTACATGCGGGTAAAACTGATAGGCTCCACACACTGTGTCCTGTACTGGGCAGGGATGCAAAGCCACCAGTAGCAACAGTGCCACTGGCAAGGCAAAGGTACACACCATTGGAACAAATACCTGAGCAGGAAACCTAGGCAAGAAACCTAAAGACAGTAGTAAGAGATTGAAATGGCAGGGTCCCAACTAGGATGTAAAGGACGTGTTCGCCCCCTTCCGCTCTGACCTAGGGCCCCATGGTTTGATGGGTCCCTGAGGGAATTGCAGAGGTTGGGGCGTAGGTCAGAGCATTGTTGGCAGAGGTCTGCCTTGGATGCCGACCATCTTATTTTGTTAGAGCATCATAAACTCTACCAATCAGAGATCTCTCATAAGAAGACAGAATTCCTGTACAGAGAAATCTCTGTCACATGGAACTGACCAGCTCAACCCTTCCAAACTGTGGACAGGTTGTGCAGCCCAGCCTGTCTGCAGCTCCGTCGAGTTTTTTCACAAATTGAGTGAGATGATATCACTTGTTTCTTTGCAAATAAGGTGGCCAACATCAGACAAGAGCTCCATCAGACTCGATCTATGGGAGATGCTGTTGGTCAGTGCTTAGTCACAGAGCCCAGAGTTTCCTGGAGTACCACTGACCTGCCAGAGTTTGTTTTTATTATGAGGATTGCCAGGGGATGCGTCCTACTTGCTGTAGTTTAGATCCGGGCCCTACTTCCCTGATTTTGGGTTGTAGTGATATTATTGGTCCGGTCCTAGTTCAGATTGTCCCATGCTCTTTGGAATCGGGTGAGTTTCCTAGCTCCCTGAAGGAGGCGGTGGTGTCACCCCTCCTGAAATAAGCTACTCTGGACCCAGAGAATCTAGTGAACTACAGACCTATCTCTAACCTTCCTTTTGTGGGAAAGGTTATTGAGAAAGTTGTGGCAGCTCATTTGGAGAACCATTTAACCATCTATAGTCTATACAAACCTCTCCAATCAGGTTTCTGGAAGAGGCATAGTACTGAGACTGCTCTGGATACATAGATACAAAGACTGTGTTGGCAGATAAGGGCCTATGGCCCACCCAGTCTGCCCATTTGAGCTTGTAAGTTCAGTTTATGTTTTCCTAGAAGTCTGCTGTCCCTTACCCCTGACCTCCAGAATTCCTTTATGTCTATCCCATGCATTCTTAAATCCCGTGATTGTTTCAGCCCCCCACTTTCTCTGGCAGGGTGTTCCACTTGTCCACCACCCGTTCTGTGAAGAAATTCTTCCTCATGTTTCCTCTGAATCGTCCTCTCTCCAACTTCATCCCATGCCCTCTAGTCCTGGAACATCTTTTTTGCTTAAAAATAGTGTATTCCTGCACCCTGTTCCTCCCTATAAGATACTTGTATGTCTCTATCATATCCCCTCTCTCCCTCCTCTCCTCCAGGGAGTACATGTTCAGTTCCTTCAACCTGTCCTCATAGGACTTGTGATGCAATCCATGCACCATCTTTGTTGCCCTCCTCTGAACCTTCTCTACCCTTTCTATGTCCTTACGTGGTATGGTCTCCAGAACTGTACACTGTATCCAGGTGGGACCTCACTCAGTGTCTTGTATAGGAATTGTGCCCTCCCTTTTCCTGCTAGTGATGCCCTGCCTATACATCCCAGCATCCTATTTGCTTTACCTGCTGCCTTGTCACACTGTTTCCTACCTTGAGGTCATCAGAGATGATAACCCCAAGATCCCTTTCTCCTGCTTGGTGCATGCTGTATCCTCATCCCTCAAGTGATATATTGTGCCAGGGTTTTTGTGCCCCATATGCATTGTCTTGCACTTCCTTGCATTGAATTTCAACTGCCAAACCCCTGACCATTCTTCAAGTTTCTGCAGGTCCCTTCTCATTCTGTCTACAATCAGGGGGCCCATTCAGGTGCTCAATGATCTCCTGATGGCGAGAGATTGGAGAAACCATTCCATCTTGGTACTCCTTGATTTGTCATCAGCGTTTGACACTGTGGATCATGGGGTTCTGCTCAAGCACCTGAGGTTTATCTGTGGGCTGTCGGGGACAGTTCTCAGATGGTTTTCATCCTTCCTCACTGGTAGAACTCAGAGAGTTGTCTCGGGAATTTCTGAGTCTTTCTCTCTGTCTTGCAGGGTACCTCAGGGCTCGGTGCTGTCTCCCATGTTATTTGCAGTGTACACACTGCCCCTCGGAGACATTCTAAGATGGTATGGGCTGAGGTTTCACTGCCATGCTGATGATACCCAGCTCTACCTGTCTTTTGCCCCCGACCAGGATAGCGCTATCTCGGTCTTGAACTGTTGTCTCATGGAAATCCAAGATTGGATGAGTTCCGGTGGTTTAAAGTTGAATGCAGGAAAGTCTGAGGTTCTGGTGGTGGACCCAGGTCACAGGACAGAGGGGTTGAGGACCAATCTCCCCTCTGGTTTAGTCTGGGTGGGGGCTCAAATCCTTACCTCATAGTGGGTGCAAGACCTGGAAGTGATGCCTGATGATGGGCTGACCCTCCGTCATCAGGTGTCGGCAGTCGCCAAGCTAGCCTTTTACCATCTTAGGAACATTGCCAGGATCAAGCATACCGTTCTGTCTAGCATGCTGCCTATTTTAGTCCATGCACTTGTGACTTTGCGCCTTGACTACTGTAACTCCCTTTATCTAGGGCTTCCTGGGGTTGATATCCTACGCTTGCAGCTAGTGCAGAATGCTGCTGCATGGCTGTTGACTGGGGTATTTAGGAGATTTCACATTACCCCTGTGCTGCACGATCTGCACTGGCTGCCTGTTCAGTGGCGTATCACCTTTAAGGTAGGTTTATTAACTTCAAAGCCCTACATGGACTGGGTCCTGACTACTTGAAAGAGCTCCTGGTTCCCTACGCCCCACAGCGACAGCTCTGCTCGGCTGACGAGGGGTTGCTGGAGATGCGGAGGGTTAGTTTAAAGTCATCTGGGGCCCATTCAGGTGTGTTGCCCCTACCCTCTGGAGTTCTCTGCCCCATCAGCTATGGGAGTGCAGGACAGTGGGGTGCTTTAAACAAGCTTTGAAGACATTTTTATGGGGAAAAGCATATTCAGAATTTTCGCGATTTTACTGATATGTATTGCATTGCTGATTTTGTGTTTATGTTGTTCAATGCCTTGATTTTTGAAAGGCGCTATATTAAATAAAATTTGTTATTATTATTATTATTATGTGGTAAGGATAAGTAGATAAAGGTGTATGGTAGTTTGTGACTGCTGGTAAGGCCTAGTGTTTAAAGTTGCTCCCTTTAGTGTTGTACCGGGTCATAATGTCACACGACATAATAGCGTGTGGCATTATGGCAAACCCGGACTTGTGCACACCCCAAGTTGGACCCCCTAAGAATTGAGAATCTCTAGTGGGGGGTCAAGGTGCAGCCCCATAATAGGGGGTGGGGGTGGAGCCCCACACAGAACAAAGATATCTGCCTCATGGCATCAATCGCGTAGCGCAATTGTGCCATGCAGCATTATGTGGTGTGACATAATGACCCCGTGCCTTTAGTGTAGACTCACTTAAAATGATATGCCATCTCAATAGCTTTTCTTCAGGAGGCTCAACTCTGTGAACCCCATGTAACTCTCTCTCAGAGAGGGTGGTTTGGTCAGATTTTTGGTGTTGACATTCACTCCAAGAAAACAAGGGTAGCCATTTTAGTAGCAAGAAATGTGCCCTTTCAAATGCAAGAAGTAATAACAGACCTGCAAGGCTGGTGTATACTATTAAAGGGGATACTGAACAGGTCCACGGTGATGCTAGCTAACATTTATGGCTCCAATAGCAGCAACCCAACCTTCTTTACCACTCTACCGACACATCTAGATGCATGGTCATTCTTCTCTGTAAACCTCGGCGGATATTGGAACACAGTTATGGACGCGGATCTGGATAGATCGTCCATGCAGCTTATATGGCTTTCACCTGACCTGAAAGCATTACACGGGCTACAATATTCCTTCCACTGTATGGACCCCGGAGACTCATTAATCCCTCCCAGAGGGAATACACTTTCTTCTCTACATCACGTGGTACTAGCTCCAGACTAGACTATTTCTTAATAAGCATGAATCTGGTCCCTGGGCTGCATACAGTGACGATTCTCCCACAGGTTATATCAGACTATGCCCCAATACAAATCTCCTTCTGTTTGAATCCCACTGCAGATGTGGAAAATACCTGGAAAATTAACAATAATGTTCTGAACAGATCCTGCCACTCTCAGTTCTCTCAAAGAATTTGCTGGAAAGTTTTTCCAGAAAAACAAGGCCTCTGTCACTCAGCGAGCTACTATATGGAATGCCTTTAAATGTGCAATTGTGGGGAAATAATTTGAATTATGACTAGGAGGAAAAAGATTACCCAAGAAAAGGGCAACATCCTTGTCACCAAAATTAGGGCATTACATACAACTCTCTCTGTCTCCACTGAGGCCTCCAAACACCAAGAGTTGGGCATTATTTTAAAGAAAGGTACCATGAGCTCAACAGAGAGAAGGCCGGAATGACACTCTTCAGAGCCAAAACATGTTACATCTTGGAAGGCAAAAAAAGGCAGGCAAACTCTTAACTCGTTTGCTCCCAGTAGCCATTTTGGGTCCATTCCAGCAATGGATGGTGCTGACGCCATATGGCATCTATGAGAACAAATGAGTGCTACTTAAGCAACAGCAATCACTGTGGACAATCAGATACATAGATACAAAGACAGTGTCGGCAGATAAGGACCTACGGCCCACCCAGTCTGCCCATTTGAGCTTGTAAATTCACTTTATGTTTTCCTAGAAGTCTGTTGCCCCTTAATCCTGACCTCCAGAATTCCTTTATGTCTATCCCATGCATTCTTAAATCCCGTGATTGTTTCAGCCCCCACCACTTCCTCTAGCAGGGTGTTCTCCTTGTTCACCACCCATTTTGTGAAGAAATTCTTCCTCACGTTTCTCTGATACGTCCTCCTCCAACTTTATCCATGCCCTCTAGTCCTGGAATATCTTTTTGCTTAAAAATAGTGTATTCCTGCACCCTATTCCTCCCTGTAAGGTACTTGTATGTCTCTATCCTATCCCCTTTCTCTCTCCTCTCCTCCAGGGAGTACATATTCAATTCCTTCAACCTGTCCTCATAGGACTTGTGATGCAATCCATGTACCATCTGTGTTGCCCTCCTCTGAAACTTCTCTACCCTGTCTATGTTCTTATGTAAGTAAGGTCTACAGAACTGTACACTGTACTCCAGGTGAAGCCTCACTAATGTCTTATATAGTGGAATTATGACCTCCCTTTTCCTGCTGGTGATGCCCCTACCTATACATCCCAGCATCCTATTTGCTTTGCCTGCTGCCTTGTCACACTGTTTCCATACCTTGAGGTCATCAGCGATGATAACCCCAAGATCCTTTTCCTGCTTGGTGCATACTATATCCTCACCCCCCAACTGATATATTGGGCCAGGGTTTTTGTGCCCCATATGCATTAGCTTACACTTCTTTGCATTGAATTTCAACTGCCAAACCCCTGACCATTCTTCAAGTTTCTGCAGGTCCCTTCTCATTCTGTCTACACCCTCTGGTGTGTCTACTCTGTTACAGAGCTTTGTGTCATCAGCAAACAGGGAAATTCTGCCTTCTAGGTCCTGCGCAATGTCACTGATGAAGATGTTGAATAGGACCAGTCCCAGCACTGATCCCTGTGGTACCCCACTGGTCACTCTTCCCTCTGTGGAGTGACAGTCATTTACCACCACTCTCTGTGCCCTGCCACCCAGCCAGTTACCTACCCATCACGCTGCTGTCCTGCCCACACCCATATTCCCCAGTTTGTGTAATAGTCTTATATGTGGCACCATGTCAAAGGCCTTGCTGAAGTCCACATAGGCCATATCCACTGCCCTCCCCTGATCCACCTCCCTAGTCACCCAGTCGAAAGATTCAATGAGGTTGGTCTGACACAACCTCCCCCTGGTGAAACCATGCTGCCTTGGGTCCTGTAGTCCACTGACAACCAGATGTTCCACCAGTGTCTCCTTCAGTAATGCTTCCATGATCTTCCCCACTACCGAAGTGAGGCTGACTGATCTGTAGTTCCCCGCTTCCTCTTTGTTCCCACTTTAGTATGAGGGGACTACATCTGTTGTCCTCCAGTCTTTGGGTACCTCCCCTGTTTCCAGTGATCAGTTAAACAGGATTGCCAGAGGTTCAGCCACCACCTCTCTTAGTTATTTAAGGACCCTGGAGTGCACCCCATCTGGCTTCATTGCTTTATCAACTCTTATTACTTAATGTTCCTTTAAGACCCTTTCTCATGTAAAGGGACTTGTGTCCATTTCTGCATCATTCCCACACCTTGTACTCCCTTAAGACCCATTACCCTCCTCTTCTTCAGTAAAGACTGAGCACAAATACCTCTTCAATATGTCAGCTTTACTGTTGTCATCCTCCATGCGGCCCCCATCCTCCCCCTTCAGTCTCACTATCCCTCCCTTTGCCTTTCTTTTTTCACTTATGTACCTGTAAAAGGTTTTGTCCCCTCTACCCACTGATTTTGCAGTGTGCTCTTCTGTCTGAGCATTGGCTTCCCATACTGATCTCTCTCCCCTCCCTTTGCTTCTCCTGGAACTTCTCCCTATCCCCTTCTGCCTCTGTCTTTTTGTATTGCCTTAATGCAATCTTTTTGGCTTTCACTTTCTCTGCTACCTCCTTGGAAAACCACAATGGCCTCCTCTTCCTTTTCCCCCTTGCTAACCTGCTTAATGCATTATTATGTTGCTCTTGTAATCCTGTTTTAAATACTTCCCACTGTTCCTCAACTCCTGATTCCTGCCCCATTCCCCTTAATACCTTTTTCAAGCATCTCCCCATTTTCCCAAAGTCTGCCTCCCTAAAATCTAGGATATGTGTTTTTGTGTGGTTTGGTTCTGCTCCTTCTGTAAATAGTACGTCCTAGAACCATCCAGGTTATTACTGATCCAAGGCTAAATACTCAAGCCTTTCAGGACCATTACTCCCAGCTAGAGATGCAGTGAAAATGAATTTCTCCAGTGAAATTCTGGCAAAATTGGGAATTTCACCACGTGAAATATTTCACAAAATTTGTCCATTTCACTGAATATTTTGCAGGAGCAAAATGCAGATGAAAGTGCAATATATGTGTACTTTAAAAAGTGTTTTCCCTCCTCCTGGCCATAGTGGCCAACATTAAGGTAAATATTTAAATCCCCAGGATCCCCGGTGTCTAGCGGTCCAATCCCTGTGTCTGATCACCGACCCAACATGAAGAATTCCCACCACCACCAAGATTCACCCCTATGACCCATCCAGAATGCTAATTAAAAATAAATATCCCTGGTATCTAGTGTCCTCCCCCGGCCAATCGCCAGCCCAATCTGAAGAATGACACCACCCAGATTCACACCCGGTCCCCCGTTGTCCATTAGTGCAGCGTCAGACTCCTCCACATCATGTTGCCATTATTTAAATGCGACATGACTGGCTGCATGTGTTCATTCATTGAAAGCACTCAGATTGGGCTCATTCATGAAAAGTGTTCAGTTGGGCTGCCATCCATGGAGGTGAGTGGAGGGCTGTGCCGGTGGCCCACTGGGTTGCTGGTCCTGGATGTGGGGGGAGCGTAGTGTGGGTCACTATCTGACAGGGGGGGGTGGTGGGGTCCACTAAACACCAGGAAAAGTTGTTGGTTTGTTTTTTTAGTTAAATATATGGAACCCTTAGCCATTAAACTGAAATTGAACAAAAACATACAGGGAGTCCTGTTTGATGACAAACAATGCAACAGTCCTTATATGCTGATCACATTTTGCTGCATGTGTAGAACCCTCAGATGTCCATCCCTGAAGTCCTGAGAGATGTGGAGGAATTTGGGAACATTGTCTTGTACAAATTAAATATATATCCAAAACAGTTGTTTTCCCTTTGAATCATCATACCAGATGGCAGAACCTTGCCCAGTTAGGACTAACATGGTCTACAACTCTTCTGCTATACCGGGGCATATATATTTCTACATTATAGAAGCAGATGATCAAAGACAACATCACTTCCCTTTTTCTCAAGATAACACAAGACTTGAACCATTAGTCCACCCTCCCTATTTCACTATGGGGCAGTTAACATTATTAAAATGAACATTCTCCCTAGAATCCTTTATCCCCTAAGCATGTTAATGATCAAACTCCAACTACAATGGTTGCACTCCATACACAGCACTATCTCTTTCTGATGGCAAGGTAAATGCCCCAGAAGAGCATACACCAAGCTGGCAGCCTCAAAGCAAACAAAGAGCCTTAACTTGCTAGACTTTCTGATCTACTATCATGCTGTCCAGGGATCAAGTATTTCAGATGGTGGGGGCTCCTGTACAAACTTCAGATGGACAGTAATGTATACAGTACAGCAGTACTGTACACAGTGACTTAAACTAGAGGATCTTCTATGTAAGAAACATGGGATTTCTTTGGCATCCCTGTTCTATACTAGGGCAAAGGCATTACCTAAGCTTCTGAAGGGTACCCCTAACACAACAACCCTTTATATTTATCCTCAGTTGGCTAGACTACTGAAAGCCAAAATGCACTGTATCTTAGCCTAGCTTTTATGGCACAGTAACAACCTTTGTATTGAAAATTAACCCATTTCTAAACAACAAGGGCAATACAAGGGCATCACTACCATAAGGAATTTAATTGTGGGTAGTAGATGGGCAACCTTTGTACAGATGCAGACTAATTTGGAGCCATTCACATATCTGGGCTGTGTAGTACGGTACAGTGTGGACCAATGGGCATACAGCCATACCGTACGCAGTCAGTCAGCAGGCGGCCGGGCGGCATGCGGGTGGGGAGCTGCCACCCGCCACTGACTGGGGAGGGAGCGGGGTGGTGGGGCTCAGTGGGCAGGTGGGAAGGGGGGTACCGCTGGACCACCAGGGATAAAGTGGAATGTTTTTAAATATACTAATGCCCGTGATTGGGCTGCAAGCAGACCACTATACCACCAGGGATAGTTTAAAATGATTTTAAGTATACTAATGCCTGCGATCGGGCTGCAAGAGGTCCACTGGACCACCAGGGATATTGGATGTGTTTTTAAATATACATATGCCCACGATTGGGTGTGGGGGGGTGTGATGCTGACAGACCCTGGCCCCGGAGCTCGGGTGGCGGCTGCCGTGTCGTGCCCTGCAATACAGCAGCTCACCTGTGAGTGGCCAGACCCTGCTCCTATTTCCTTTTGGCTCAACTTTGGGCACCAGTGTGTGGCGTAAGTAGGGGTTGCACCAGCATATGCACCGCACATCCGAGGCTGAATATTGGGATGTGTGGAATATGCATGGGCATGTCCCTGCACTTGAGCTGCATACATTACTGGTGCACGCTAGTGCATCGGGATCTGCACAGCGCAACATTCCCTTTTGAATATCACACCAGTGCAGATCAGTGGGTTGCATATGGTGCAACACTGTTGCATCATGTGCAACCCATTTGGAAATCCCACCCATACAGTTTTGTCATCAAAGTGTTTAGGGTAAGATTGCTCATTTAATATGAAACTGTTTTTATTCCTTTATGTAATATTGCTGAACTATGATTCATGACATAATGCTTTTGAAAAGTGCATTTTTGATGATGAATGTAATTAGAGTTACCTGAGTTACTTCCTGACCCCTGCCCTCACCGTGCATTCTCTCCGTTCCTCCACAGAGGACCTCCCAGTGGTTCTGAGTCCCAGGCTGAAAACCTCGGGGGACCATGTGATTTAGGTGGCCAGACTGATCCTCTACAACTCACTTCCCAGATCACTGAGGGAGGCTCCATTGGTGGAGGCTTTTAAGACGGGTTTGAAGGCATACCTTTCAGAGAAGCCTTTTTTAGCTAGTTATAGCACTGATCTTATTATTTATTTATTACTGATTTTAATTGTATTTATTTTACAGACCCTGTATTTATTTCTTGTATTGTAATTTTGAATGTCTCTTACACTTCTTTGTAAAGCACCCAGAGCCTCCAGGATTGTGCACTGGAGAAATAAAGATTAACTTACTTGCTTGCTTACTAGTATTGAATTTTGATAAGTGAACATTAATAACAGTGATATTTAAAATATTGAAGTGAAGCAGAGAATTTCTGATAGGACCCATGCATGTAATTTTATATAGTTATGAACTGAGTTTTTTTTTGGTTGTTTTTATACTACTGTATTAAAATGTATAGATAATAGGTATAAGGTAAATTTAGATAATTGTATGCTACTGCCTCAATCACACACTGTAGCCTGAGTTTGGATATGGGTGAGGGACTGAAGTTGCTTGTTGAATGCTCGTTACCCTAACTGGGGTATTTTTTATTTAAGGGGAAGTAAGTGTGGTACCCAGCTTCAGATGGGCAGTCACCTAAAGGCTTAGTTACTGGCCTGTCTCGCCTTCTAACACAGGATGTATTTAGGGTTACAGAGTATATGAGTTTAAGGCACCAAGCCCCAAGGCTTCCTGTCATCCACCCACCTCACGGATGACACAGATTACCAGTGCATCAGAAGAGTTATGAAAGAGCACAAAGAATGCCCAGTGTCATCCTGTGAGTCCACCCATTCAGGGAATGGCATGGGATCTGGCCCTATAGGGTTAATGGACAACAGAGAGTGGAGCCAGAAAGCATCTGTCCTATGGCAGAGGTGGTCCTGCACAGGTATGATTGGCAGGTTCAACAGTTTATTTTATTCATTTTCACAGATATTGATCTCTGGGGTGAAGAAAAACCATGGCTCTGAAGCGGTCACCTCATAAGTGAAATGGCATACTAGACATAAATTTGTGAAGGCTGGTCCCTGGCCACAAGAGACTCTCAGTATGATGATCAGGCAGCCTCTCAGTGTTGGGGAAATACTGATGTTGAGTTGGCTAGCCAAGAAATATCATGTATCATCAGAAAATGTTTTACTTAAAGTGCATTTGCATGGGACACTTTTCAATGTCAGGACATATCTGCCTGTGAGGATTCATGCTTGCAAATGTGATTCTGATTCTTTTCTTGGTTTAGTATTGTTCAATGTTTAAAATCTGACACCTTTCAATAATGGTGCACATCTTGGCATGCTCTAGTAGTGTACCATCTATAACTGTCAAGTTTGCCTGAAATAGTGATGTGTTCAAGTAAATATGAGGACTGCCTTTGTATTTCAGCATAGATATGCCAGCATGTCAATTTTGGGGCCAGGCGCTTATACCCCACTGGATCAGCAAGAATAGGCATACTGCTAAGAAGTGGTAAAATGTACTGTAAGTATCCAAGTGATTTTATAAAATGGGCAGAAAATGACCACTCACTTCATTGGCTAAATCCAGTCAGCTGACCATGCATTAATAGAGCACAATTCACAGCCATCTTGGTATTTATCCACTTCACATATTAATATGCTGCCACAGAATATAGGCAAAATGTTTGCAGCTATTGTTTTCCCTCACTAACACAGTAAGCAATATAGTCAACAAAGCCACAATAGGTCCTTTTCCACAAACCCCACCATATTTAGCATGCAGTCAGTATATTTAAAAATCACTATCAGCCCCATTGTGTATTTGCAGTATTCTATTTGGCAGCTTAATCTCAAAGAAGTGATTGCATCACGCCACACCACTCCCAAAAAAGCAATCACATTGTGGCTCTCCCACCCCCACCCTCAAACTCTGTATTGGCAAATGCAATTTGCAGTTTCATTCAGTAGTTTACTTATGTGAACTTAATGCTGCCATAATTAATTTTTACCTTACAGTGTCCACTTCCTTCCTACAGAAACTGTTAAGTTTGGCACTCAAAAAGAGTAAAACAGAAACTTGGTCAGCTCCCAACATTTCTATTTCATGCTGTGTTGACAATGTCCTCCAGTTGCTATTCAGCTGAGTAACTGCCCCCATCCCATTGCTATGTGTGGTGATAAGCCACTGTAAAGTAACCATGAGCCAGTTATGTTTTATAGAGGCTTAGCTACAGGATCAGTTCCCACTACTGAAATGTTCTGAAGCTACACAGCATGAACATCTCACATTGGATGCCCTAATATTTAAAAAAAAAATAGGGAGTGCTACACCCACTGCCGACAAATAGCAGACTGATATTCATTAACACTTTCAGTTCTATTTAATACTCATTTGGGCAGGGAGGGCCATCAATTAGTAAACATCACAAAACTGTAAAAAGAACTGCAACTGCGAAATCTGCATTGGATCAAAAGACCTAAACTAAATCTGTAAATTCAAAATAGTCCCAGTATGTAGAAGGCCTAAGTAAGCTTATAAACACATAATTGTTTCAACTTTTACATATAATAAATTGAATTTTGTTAATAAAAACATATTTAAAAAAAAAAAGCCAATTTTACACATGCAATAAGACACTCTGGGGTCCTCCAGTGTGTGCACTGTGCTGAGATGACCATAACTTCCAGAGCCTGTAAGCACTTGTCTGTGGCCATGTGCCTAACTACCTCTTGTCATGTGGTTATGTCAGTACAAAGCACACCCCATCATGTCATATTGCTTACATACCACACACTACTTGTCTATACCTGACATAACAAGACTTTTCTTATGATATCACAATCTGTTGATGAGGTAGTATAACGATTATGATGCCATAAACAGACCATTATGACAGATGGTACAGACAAGCAGCTAGAACAGAGAGATCTAGGGGACACTGTTCCTGCTTTATTCAAATGCAGATCACCATAATGAAAAAAGGGAACCCTAAATGTAGAAAATATGTAAAGTATATGAAGAAATGTGTCTGCAGCATGCCAGCCCCAATCAGTCATTTAATCTGGATGACTTTATTGGTGTACACGTGACTGGAAGGGAGAGGTGGAGCAGCCCAGATTATACTGAATTTTCTAATGTGGGAACCAAAGCATAGTACAGTGTTGAAAGAGGGAGCTACTGTTCAAGGCAGAGACTTGAAATCAATAGAGTGTGGTACAGGAAACTATCTATGCATGTTAACTCAGTGCAGACTGGTAAGACACTCAGTTATTGCAGCTTGCCTCATATAGTTTGCTTACTTTGCATATATTGTCCCATGAGTGCTGAATAGCAATACACAATTTGCATCACTAATGACACAAGGCAGACTAATGAATCAACCCCCCACCACACAAAATGAGGACAATGATTAAAAAAATCAGGCAAAAATCAACAGAAGCAGGGACACATCTAAAAATGGCATTGTAATTTCAACTCAAGAAGGAGACATAGTACATGGTATAGTGGTAAAAACATTTTCTGGAGGAGTATCAGAGAATTAAACTGTAATAATAGTGATTAGCATGATTTTATGCACACATATATTGTTGCAGGCAGATTAGACCCATTGGGCTCTCACATCTACCCGCTACAGTTCACTGTTTGGGCACAGCAACTGTGCTACTCCTCCCCCATAGTTTCATCTCCTTTATGATTTAAAGCCATATGATTCAGTGCATAGGTGCTGGAACAGGGGGGGCCACTAGGGCCATGGCCCTACCACTTTCATAAGTGGCCCTATCACTTTTTGCTATCATGGTAATATATTTAATAGGGGAAGATTTACCCCTTATGTCCTTGGCCCTACCACTTTTCAAACCGTTCTGGCACCACTGATTCAGTGGCATAACTGTCATATTTTAGAAAGCCTCATGAAGTTTTGAGATCAGGGATTCCATAAAAATAAGGGCCAGTTCAGGGGTATGAATAGGACAAGAAAGGAATGTTTATTTATTAAGTGCCCTTAGATGACCATAGAGTAGTATGAGCAAACATAATCTGCCCTATGCACTATACCAATGCACCACTAATATGTGGCCTGTACTGTAGGGTATAATATATGCATATAAAACATACTAGTGGTCCTAAGGGAACTCAACGACATGCACAGATGTTCACCTCCTGGTGGATCCACACATGCAGCCCACCAGGAGTGACCTGCGGGCAGAGGTACACATGTAGCTGGAGTGGGAGAGTACCAGGAGAGTGGACATACAACATGGCATGTATAATGCCACATTCATGTGGAAGTGGGGTGCATCACTTACTTTTGGTGACACCAGCTATAAGTGGCATCTCAACCCTTGCTCATCCACAAATGTTTTTTTTTTTTTTTTTTCATTAGGGGTGCTACTGCTTTATGGCATACATCAGTTTAAACCGAGAATTCAGTACACACACATACACACAACATGGTAAATCTTTCAACTATCATAAATTCTTTCTATCTGGATTGGCTGCTTACTTATTTTATCTCCAATGGGCGGGGGGTTTCTACTGCTAACACCACTCCTACTATTGTAAGAGTGGTCTCATACACATTCTTATGGTAGGAGAACTGCAAACGAAAGGTGAGTGGTTCTGGCACCCAAAGAATGTAAGTGAAACCACTCTTATAACCATAAGAGTAGTCTCAGTGGCAGCAATAATATATTATCGATCTAGCTCAATCAATGACATATACATTTTTGTTTAACTTACCAGACCATGCCCATTTCCAAGGCAGCTGTGCAGGAGAGGCTCTTCACAATATAAGAGTGTCTCACAAACAAAAGAAAGGAGTGCTCTGATTGGTTAGGAATGCTCCCTCAATCTATAATGTGAATTAAGCCCAGCTACCAAATGTCATGGTGGATGACCCATCAGCTGGGTCCCTATTTTAAAATGGATTAGCCTGAATTAGCTTCTTTTATCACAAGCAAACAGTTCTAAGTGGTTCCACCAGGTTCTGCACATACCCCAAGAAGGAATCCACTTAGATTGCCACAAAATCCAAGTGATCTACACCACTGGTGGGGGTCAGTACCAATATGCCTCTTATTATATAGAATAGTAATAAACTGTGGCATTTTGTATTTTATTTTTTTTCTTCTTTTTACCACACATTAACCGAAATAATTTATCGGAATGGCATAATATTGACAAATCAAGTCCATCATTCATGGGCTTCAAATTCTGATATTTATTTCCAACCACCTTAAAAAAAACATATTTTATTCTAGTCTGTCAGTTTTTCTTGTAATTTTGCCAATATTATAGTTTTATACCCTTAGGGCTCGATTCTCAAGGTTGATGCAGGGCTTGCATCAAGCACTGCATTAAACCCGCCACTGTGCCGAACACATTGCCACACCTTGCATCCAATTCACAAAGATTTCATGCATTTGCAACACTGTACCCCCTTTATGGCAGCTTGTCTAAATAAGTGGGGCTAACCCTGTAAAATGGTCCCATTTTTGTTGCAAAGTTAGACCAGCAAAAAGCTGGTCTACCTCATGGCATATGGCGTACGGAATCATGAATCCCAAGTGTCAGCTAGGGAATGCCACAAGCAAAATGTGCCACCTGTTCAATGCACCTAGGGTTTGCAGCATTCTGACATGTTTGAGAATTAAGCCCTCAGTATCAAAACTGTTTGTTATTAAATCCATCTGTGGCCTGAAATCCTTTGATGACTTAAACGTTTTTTGCTCAGAGATTATTTATCGCAGCTTTTTACGATGTCCATAGCAGCGTCTATTTAAATTTTGTAGCAGTGTTACTATCAACATACCGAAATTGGAGAAGTTATCAAAGTGCTTTTCAAAAGTGCTTAACTGCTCTTTATGAAACAAACACCTTACCAGGCATCTCAAGAGTGCTCTATGCTGTGCAACTGGAGCTGGTTTTCGTAAAGTGCTCTGTGTCATGTAATCCAAGTTATTTTCCACCACTGTTCTCTGCCATTCAAACCAAATGAATGCCCACATGTTCCAGCATCCATCACCAGCTTTCTCCAGACCCCCAGAGTAAGCAGCCAGCTGGATCTCTGCTCCTGCCTTGATTAAACTTTAACACAGCTACAGTTCTCTCCCTCCATTATGAGGATGGGCAATTATTTCATCACCAGCTCAAGCATTGGTTGTCTATATTGTTCCCTCTCTAAGTATTGTTGCCACTTCTGAATATGCACTTGCCAAGCATTTCTTACTGTGGTGTACTGCACTTTACTCTCTGCATGTACAACTGTTTAATATTTATTCTATTTGTACAAACTTTGTACTGTGTCCTGTTCAAATGATCTGGTTATATGTATTGCGTTTCAGTTCTTCATTATGTTTCCTTCCCCCGGGTCACACCTGAAAATGAGCCTTGGATCAGTGTGCCTTTCCCAGTTACCAGTTTTCAAATAAATAAATAAATCATAAATTATTCCTGTAGCCATTCCCCCAACAGGCTATCAACCTGAGACAAAAGTCCATAGCATTTTCCCTTGACCTCTTGGAAGCCCAATGCAATGCATATCAGCTTCCCGTTCCCATCACCACATTGCCATTCTGCATTTATACTCACAGCATAGCATGGCTTCTGCTTCATCTGTATGGTGCCAATGGCCATACTGATGAATCTCAGTGGGGTCAATAGCTGTAGCAGTAGCCTTGCAGTAGAAATGGAAGTGCATTCGTCAGTTCTTTAAAACCCAATCAACAAAACCCCACCATGTTACTTAAGCTTGATTTGCTTCTCATTGCTGCAAGACTTACAAAAATCCTCCTGTTTTGTCAGTAGCCTTAGTGTGTGATGGTCACAGCTAATTAATCCATGGCATTTTCCTGCATCTCATGGGAAATCAATTGACACATCAGCCCTAGTTTTGGTCAGTTAAAATCCAGAAGAATAAAAGTCTGCTGTGCTTTCCTAAACTTGATTTGTTTCTCATTGCTCCTGGCCTTTGATATACTGACAGCTGTTAGATCAGTTGCCTTAGTGTGTTCTGGTCATAAGGTCATTTTCCCATGACATTTATCTGTTTCTGAAGGACTCCATTTGACTCAACAGCTACAGTGGTAGCCAGTGACAAGATGCACTGTATACCTAAACATATTGAGAAACAGCACAGATCTCCAATTGAAATAAGTGTGTGTGTGTGTGTTTTATGATATAGCCTGATATATTTATGGATATTCTGCATCATGTCACTGGCTACTACTGTACTGCTATGACTTTATGATTACATGTCAAATGCCCATGTCATTCATCTGTGTCCAATTGTAACTCTGTTTTTCTATTCAGATTGTCTATCATACTGCATAACATACCCATTTGGAGTCCATGTCACTGCTACCAATATCTAAAAAGTATTTTTCTCTGAGGCAGTATATCCACAGCTCTGCCACTGTAGTGCTATACAGCAATCCACTCTCCCATCAGTTTTCCCATCAGTTTCCCTTCTATGACAAATGCCTTTTCAGCATTACTCATGGTCTCTGCAGTCACCATATACTGTGCAACAACTACTTGAAGGCTTCTTGTTCAAAGACCATCCAAACAGCTCATCAACATTGGCTATCACAGCTTGAAAACCGTAGTGCTTTAAGCACACTAATCATTGCATCAGTTTCCTCCTGCATTAACTTTCAATCCAACTCAAGCACTCTACTGTCATTCCAATGCTCTGTGAACTAACTACATGGAAGATTTCAATTGTTCATAGATCCAACATCTGATGCCATCTGGGCTCAGCTCTGATACTGTCATGCTTTAGCACTCTATTCATCCAATTAGTTTTCTCATGCAGCATCAACTTTCAGCCAACTTAAAAACATTATAGTAATCCTCAGGACTGCATCACAACTACCTCCAGCTGTTGTGTCATTCAATATTGCCAGTTAATTGTAAAGTAGGCCAAGTTACCAAACACCATGCTGGACCACCCATCATCTTTATTCCAAAATGTAACTGCCTGAATTGGCTTCTTTTATGTAAGGTAACGTTTGGTAGTTTGGCTTTCTTCACAGAAGAGATCTTATAAGAATACCTAGAGAACCCCCCTCCAGCTGTAGATAAAATAAGTAAGTAGCCATTTCAAACAGAAATGATATTATGATATTTGAAAGATTTACCATGATTTATATGTGTGTGTGTGTGTGTGTGTGTGTGTGTGTGTGTTGTGTGTGTGTGTGCACGTGCGCACACTGAATTCTCTGTTTTAACTGATGCATGCCATAAAGCAGCAGTACCGCTAATGAAAAAGTAATTTAAAGTTTGTAAATGTGCAAGGGTTGAACAGCTAATTTTGTGTGTTTGTTTAATGATTAGAAGAGCTATGGCTCTCTTTTTTTAGCAGGCTCACCAGCTACCCACACATCGGTTGGAGAATGCACCTTAAATAAACAAACTCTGGTCAGAGCCAAAATGGCTACAATACATTAATGTGATATGAGAAAAAAAACAAAAGCTAGAGTGGGCCTACAAGCTTGGTTGTCTATGTTCAGTGGCCTAAACCATCTCTGTAGGCTCTTAGCCTCTTTGTGAGGGAGAAAGAGAGGAAGAGGACGCATGCTGATTCAAGCATAGCATTACATGGTGCACTTCAACTCAACTCAGTGTAAGCCTGGTGTAAGGAGCGAGCTGTGCTGCATTAGGAGTTCCAGTCAGACCCCCAACTTCTCTTCTTCATCCACAACATGCCAGCATAGCTCTGCTATGCAGCCGTAAAAAGTTACTGTCTTCAGGACTGGAGGGAGTTTAGTGTTTTTGAGGTTGCATGTTACCTTCTCTCTGTCTCTCTGTTTCTCTGTCTCATCTGCACATCCATTCATTAACTGTCTGTTTTATACGTGCTACTAGTTTGGAGCTGTGAACACGAAAACACTGTAGATGAATGATGCACTACAAGAGTACACAGGGTAGGCATAGTGTTTGGTGGAGAGAATTCCCTCATGTAGTAGGTGAGCTATGAGCTCCTCACAATGTCACCATATGTTGTTACTCATGCTTTTATTTTATGCAAAACATGTATCTTATTTTAGGTACAAATGCAGGCACCATTTGTTTTTTGGTTACTTTTTAATTTCAGAATGATGTGCTAGAAGTGGGGTTGGAAACTCAGTTCTGAGTAATGAGCTGTTGAATTGGGGACAACTCTGACAAGGTACAAAAAGAACTGTTGTTTTGAGTCTGAATAAAAAAAGTGCTGTGGCAGCAAAAACACATTACATGATTTTGCAATACACACTATGATAGTAATCTAGAGCATATAAAGAAAATGTGGTATTAATAATCAGGAATAACGTTATTTCGACAGTATACAGTACTCATGTTTTGTACTATAAGCACAAAGTCACATAAATAGTATGTTTAGTTCAGTTCCCATTAGGTTTACCACACTAAAGGAACACATGTGGAAAGACATTTTATATGGAAGCTAAGAGATCTCAGGAGTTCTTGCATGAAAGACATATCCTGCAGCAACTGCAACCACAGTCAAGCAGCTTTGTTTGCTTTGCAGAAGATCTCCACATGAAATTAAATTGCAAGGGTCTTAGTGTTTGTTTACCTAGCACAGACATGGCTTTGAGGCTTTTCTGATAGTTTTAGTGTGAGCTTATCACCATCACCAGCACAGTCCTAACAAGGCATGCTGTGAACAGTTTGATGGCAGCCAGAAGAAACTCAACTGAAAACATGTTTCTCTGTCTCTTTCTCACACATCTACACATCCATTCTTAAGCTGCCTGGTTTATCTGTGGTACTAGTTCGCATCTGCAAATGTGAAAATACTCTACATGAATGAGGTATTGCAAGACAGCACAGAGAAGGGAGTATTTGGTGAAGAGAATTCCATCATGCAGTGGGGCAGCTATGACATCTTTACACTGTCATCACACATTGCTACTGACATGTTTACTTCAATAATTTTATTTAAAAAATGCTGGCCCCATTTGTTTTGTGGTTAGAGTAGTAAGCATGGAATATCCCAAAGATTCTAACCATGAGCTGCAAAAGTTAAATATGGAGCGGTGCAGGGGACAGAGTTTTGCTAAAACTAGAATATGCAACAAATGCCAGGAAAAAGACAGCTGTCGCTGCGCTCTCTAAAGTGAAAATGTCACAGGCAACCTGAGTTTTATAAAATGCTGAACTTGCACCAATACTAAACAATGCCATGCAACAAGAACAGACTGCCATAATCATGTTTTTATTTTAAAGGCTAACTCCATGACAGAAGTAAGCTAGAATTTAAACATTTTTGTTGGAAACTTCATATATCCAGTGCAGACGCCTCTAGGGTATATGGCTTTTCTTCAGTGTAATACATAAGTAAAGTGCAGAGGGATGTGCATGACCGTAGTACAAAAAACATAGCTTGTATTGTGCAAGTAATAGAAATACCAACACATTCCAGTCATGAAGAGTGAAGTGGTGGGGCTTGGATGTGACAGCAGCTTGCTCTGGTAACCTGTTAGCTCATATTGTTGAATTTGCTTTTTTATAAGTGTCCTTCTTCAATATATGCATACACAGCATTCTGCATTGTCATGGTGCTGTGACTTGATGTTTGTGGTTTGAATTCGGCCCCTGCTACAACATAAGTCACAACTTAAGTCAGAAGATTCAGTGTAATACACAAAATTGCCACATACTATGACATTAAAAATGATAAATGTGACAGGTGCTGCAAAATAAGATCTCATAGTCCTTAGAAGACCTCTGTATAAAGAGGCAGTAAAAAGGTATTAGGGATTGTGCTTTTGCAATGAGCTGGGGATCACTACACAGGAAGTGAGACACAGCTGCTTCCTGTGCTAGCAAGCTAAAAGAAGCTCCATTCATAAGAGAGGGGTGAGTGACAAGCCAAAGGAAAGGCAAATACGCAAAGTGGAGACATCGCGGTAGAGACACACGATTCCATACATGTTTGAGTGTTTGTGAGTGAGTTAGGAGTTAGGAGTATATCATAAAACTACAATATCATTTTATATGACCTAAACCAGGTGAAAGAAGGGTAAAGAATAATATGTGCTGACAAACATAGAAAGGCAGGATACTGCAAGAGCATTTTTAACAAAGGACTGGGACTTGTTGATACAGTGTGGAAGCTGTATAAAATAGAGGAGGAGGGAACTGACTATTCAGCATATATATGTGAGATGTGTATACACAATCAGAAGCTACAGTACAATATAAAAATGATTAGTGACAGGTTAGAAAAAGTGGATAACAGTCAGCTGGAACTGGCTGCAAAATTGAAGACCCTGACTAGCTTAAATAAAACATATATTGACAGGGAAAACAGTGAACCACTAGAGGGACTAGGAAAAAGAAAAATGGGAAGTAATAGTGAGGAAACAGATAAGGCAGAACAGAGTGAAGTAAATAATATAAAACGGAAAAGATGAGGAAGGAGCCCATTACAACCAGTACCGAGCTGATGTATAGATGAAACTATAGAAGGTGAGAGTAGAGACAAGGCTAGACCCTGTAATGGGGAGAGAGAAAACCTTGCTAACAAAGAGATGGGCGATCATGCTGAATTTTGAATTCCAGTAGCTAATAGTTTCCAAACATTGGCTGAAATGAATAATCAGTATGGGGAAACATTGGATCATTGTATGGATACGCAGCACAAAATAACTAACCAGGATCAAAGACAACTTATAGTAATTGGAGACTCAATTATAAAATACATGGACAAAGAGGATAAGGCAAATAATAGGGTGAGCAATTTCTCAGGTGCAGGGGTGAATGATTTGTATAACATGGTGGATAATATATTTACAGGAGCAGGACCCAGACCAATAGCCGTAATACACCTAGGCATTAATGATGTTGCGAGGAAGTCATTGCCAACTTTCAAAAAAGAATTTGAGGAGTTAGTCCAGAAATTAAGGGAAAAGGATAGTGAAATCCTGATATCAGAAATCCTACCAGAACCAAGAGCATCTGCTTGTAAAGCCCAAAAATATATAATTAACTAAAGCATGGCTAAATAACTGGACAAAACACAAAAGATTTTCATTTATAAAACACTGGGAAACTTTCTGTAATAAACACGAACTGTATTGTAGGGATGGACTTCTCTTGAGTTTTAGGGGACGTCGAATACTTGGAACACGTATACATAATGAAATTGAAAAACATTTAAACTAAACAGAAGGGGGACAAATGGATCTCAGCCCAAGTTCCAAATACCTATAACTAGAAATAAGAAGATAATAACTAAGACAAATGTTTTGATGTTCAATGCCAGAAGCTTAAATAAAGACAAAATGGCAGAACTAGAATTGATATTGAGTACGAGTGATATAGGATCAATAGGGATAATGGAAACTTGGTGGAACACTGATATGGAATGGAACCAGCACATTTCTGGATACTAAATCTTCATGAATAACAGGTTATTTAGGAGAGGGGGAGGAACTGCATTATACATTAAGGATGACATTGTGTGTCAAAACATTAGTACGGATGATGACTATGGAAACATTGAATCTATTACTGGACATATAACAGGACCGTCAGGTAAACCAATCAAGTTGGTTGTCTTTTATAAACCACCAGTTACTACAGTAGGAGATACAGAAGATTTTATGGAAAAAATTGCCACCCTAACAGAGGACCATGATCCACTATTAATGGGGGACTTGAATATACCACAATATGGGGAAAATGGACTTTATCATAGTTATCAAATCAGTGCATGCTTGTATGATATGATAACAGCTGTGGGAATTCAACAATGTACTAAGAAACCTACTAGGGGAGAAAATGTATTAGATGTTGTTCGTTTGTTTGTTTGTTTAAAAGTTTATTTTTATACAGGTTGATTTGTTGGAGAATTAAATCCCCATTTACAACAAATTCCTGTGGCACATTATAAAAAGATGTGGTATTAACTAATATATTTGAGGAAATTGAAAACATAAAAATTGGACCTCAGGTTGGAACAAGTGATCATGGGACTGTCACATTTACAATTAATAAAATAAGAAAATCATATAAGGGAAAGACAACCCAGATACTGTATAATAAGGCTAATTATCAGAATATAAGAAATTAATTTAATAAATTGGACTGGAATACAGAAATGAAAAGATTATCAACCGAAGAATCGTGGGGGAGTGTTTGTTAAGACAATAAATAACTTGACAAAGAAGTATATTACTATCAAAAATATGTATAATAATAGAGGAAAAAACCTTCTTGAATAAACAACAACATGTTTAAGTTATGTAAGCGAAAGAAAATACTCTTTAAAAAGATGAAACAGGTAAAGACAGCAGGTAGTAGGGTTAGTTATAAAAAAATATTTCATAAGGTAAAGTATGGAATTAGGAAAGCAAAAAAAAAACCTGGAACATAGATTAGTAACATCTAATACTAATAAAAAGAGTTTCTTTGCATATATCAACAACAAATGGGGGAATAATAATTCTGTGGGACCCCTAAATATTGATGGGAAATTATCAGTTAAACCTGAGGAAATGGCTAAACAATTTAATATAACATTGGTAAAATGTTTGTTAAAACTGACCAATTAAGAGATAACGTTATAATTGTATCAGATAATACTGTACTAACTGATATAATTACTACTGATAAAGTAATTAAAAAAATACAAAAACTTAAGATAGACAAATCCACAGGCCCAGATAGGATACATCCAAGGTTCATTAGAGAACTTGTTGATGAACTAGCACCTGCTATTACCAAAACAGGGCAGAAATCAGTACAGGAAGGGTATGTACCTAATGACTGGAGAACTGCATGTGTGGTTCCAGTGTTCAAGAAAGGAAGTAGGGCTGAGGCAGTGAACTATCGACCAATAAGCTTAACACTGGTGGTCTGTAAAATAATTGAAGGGATAATTTATGATGAAATCATGAACTATATGTTGGACATGGGATTGGTAGATAGAACCCAGCATGGTTTTCTAAGGAATAGATCTTGTGAGACTAACTTGATTAGTTTCTACGAACATGTTGGAAAATTATTGGTTATGGGGAACCAAGTGAATATGGTATTGTTGGATTTCAGCAGAGCCTTTGATACGGTCCCTCATGGGTTAATAATTTTAAAATTGAAGAAGTTAGGAATCAATGGCAGTATTATCAAATGGATATAACATTGGTTAACAATGAGAACCCAACTGGTTAGGGTTCAAGGATTTCTGTCTGATGAGGTATTGGTCCTAAGTGGAGTGCCACAGGGATCTGTGTTGGGACCTCTGCTGTTCGACATTTTTATTACTGATCTGATTACTACTAATGGGAATAAGTTAATAAAGTTTGCTGATGATGTCAAGTTGGGAGGAGTGGTGAACACTTTTCAGGACAGACTAAAATTTGGTTAGGATTTATTGTACATAGAAGAGTGGGCAAATACTAATAAAATGTGTTTAAATTTGAATAAGTGTGTTGTGATGCACATGGGAAGGGGAAATATAAATCAGGAGTATCATTTGCAGGAAGTAAAATTAAAGGATTCAGTTTGTGAAAAGGATTTGGGGATATACATTACAGTCACCTGAAGAAGGGATCCCACTATAAAAAGCAACAAATAAGGCCATGCATTTGGTTAATTGTATTCGAAGAAGCTTTAATTCAAGAAAGGAAGAGGTACTGATGCCCCTTTTTAAATCCCATGTGAGACCTCACTTGGACTATTGCTCCATGGTTTGCAGTCCATATTTGAGGAAAGATATAAGAATAACAGAAAAGCCTTAAAATGTCTGTACAAAACTGATAAAAAGAATAAAAGATAAACCCTATGGAGAAAGACTGAATAACTTGGGATTATGGGCAATGAATATAAGGTGGGTAAGGGGAAATTTGCTGATGTTTTATAAAATCTTAAAACAGGATATGTTAATGAAAGATCTAGAATTTCATACTAGGGAACAAAATTATAGACTAAGAGGTCACAAATACCAGATAATAGAAGAATTTTGTAAAACAAATTTAAGAAAATTTAGCTTTGGTCCCAGAACAAATAGACTATGGAATAAACTGCCAGCTAAATTAGTAGAGGCTCCTAGTTTCAATGCCTTTAAAGCAGGTTTAGATAATTTTATCTCAGTTGGTAACTTCGGTTTCCTTCACTGAAATGGTGGGGACAGCCAATATGGGCCTCGGACTTCTGGTTGTCTTAATACATCCAGTATAGTCCAGATCTTTAACGGCTGTACTATGTGATACTTTTACAACATTTAGTTCTATTACTTAAAATAAAAAGGGTCAGGGTGCTTGGAGGGACCAGAAGAGAGACAACACACTGATCAGGACTGAAGCAGGGTGGGGGAACTGCTTCACACGGTGATTGGAACTGGGGATGGACCAGTTGAAGAGAGAGAGGGGGAGAGAGAGAGAGAGAGAGAGAGAGTGTGTGTGTGTATGAGTGTGTCAGAAGCAGAATTATATTTCAAGTACTGAGCAGACTGGGGAATGGAGGGCAAAAATGAAAAAAAATTTACCCATTTGGTTGTCATAGCGCTTGGAGGACAAGGAGACAGAAGACTCTGATTGGAACAGTGTCAGGGAGGGGTAACCACAGCCATTGGGGTATATTATTGTTATACCTGACAGTGAAACCATTACAGTGATGCAACCTATTCAACATCAACAGTTTTGAATGGGCTTACACAGAAACATAGAAACATAGACTTTGACAGCAGATAAGGACTGCTTGGCTCACCTAGTCTGCCCATTTCTCTACCTATTGGATAAGCTGCATATCCTAGTTAACCAACAACCTACCCACCACCAGAATTGCCTTAGGTCTGTCCCATGCATTCTTGAATCCCTCCACTGTTTTTGACCTCATGACCTCCTCAGAAAGGCCATTCCATGCATCCACCACCCTCTCTGTCAAAAAATACTGTCTCACATTGCCCATGAACCATCCCTCCACTGTCTTCCAATTGTGTCCCCTTGCTCTTGCACATCTCTTTTTCTGAAAGATGCTATCCTCTTGGACTTTGTTGATTCCCTTTAGGTACTTGAAAGTTTCTATCATGCCCCCCCTTCCTCAAGGATATACATGTTAAGCTCCTTTAGCCTGTCTTCATATGGCTTCCGGTGCAGACCCTGCACCATTTTAGTTGCCCTCCTCTGGACTGCCTCCATCCTGTCTATGTCCTTGTGGAGATGGGGTCTCCAGAACTGCATGCAGTACTCCCCCGATGGGGTCTCACCAACTGTCTGTACAGAGGGATAACAACTTTCTGTTTTCTACTGGTGATGCCTCTCCCTGTGCATCCCAGTATCCCCCAGCCATCCTTACTCATTTCTCACATTGCTTGCTTACTTTTAGGTCACCAGGTTGTTGGAGCGCTGTACAGATACAGCCACTCCCAGTGTTGGCCACTCTCCCCATTAATCCGTCCCCCCTCAGAGATGATTATATAGTCTGGGAAGTGTGGGGGTCAAAGCCCTCCACATAGAGGTGTGGGGGTCAAAGCTCCCTGCAAACAATCAAAATGTGACCTGGTGCATGGGGCACCATGGCAGTCAATCAGCAAATTTGTGTCACTGTAGTATCCATCGACAACTTTGTTGTCGACGAGACTTGGTTGAACCAACAATTGGATAACTAGTTAAGGGTAACTAATTTGCACCCATTTGATTGTACTACCTAAATAAAATAAAAGGGTTATATAATACTGCTTGGAGGGACCAGGAGAGAGAAGATGTGAATTAGGACCAGAACAGGGAGTGGGAACTGCTTCATAGAGTGATTGGAACTGGGGAGGGATGAGAGAGCCACGGATGTACCTAATAATGCCTAACATGAGGGAAAATGCTGTGTTTCATTCTTGATTTTATCAAGGCAGTGTGGGAGGTGCATGTTTTTATGTATTTTTTTTGTCACCATACCTTCACAAGTGCAGTTTGTACACACTTTGTGTTCTCTAGCTATGGTGTATGTGGGGAAGAACTGACCCAAGGAAAGAGGAAAGGAAAGAGATAGTTGGTGGTGAGCAGAACTTGAGCTGTTAGGAGATGAGGGTGATGAGGGGATGAGTTCAAAAGTTCAAGATAGTAGAGTGTCAGGAAAGTGAAGGATATTAATTAAAGCTGCAGTACTGGTTAAGCAGCTTGATATGGTGCATGTTGCTGTTAGTGAATGCTGTAATGAAAAAAATAGTGTGACAGAGGACTGGGAGGGGGAGAAGAAGGAAACACATTTTAGTGAATGGGAAGACATGAACAGACTTTCAGGAAGTTGTGCTTCCATTCCTTGTAACAACACAGCTGTGCTGCATTAGGAATTCTGGTCAGAGACCCCTTCTTCTGATTGCAATACATCAACATAGCACCATGACACAATGCAGACTTAAAAAGGAAGGTAATTTAGGCAGTGCACCTTATATAAAAGAAGCCAACAAAAGCCCAGTGCCATATATCACTGGTGAGGGGCAGCACCAATCTGCTTTTATCATATAGAATAATAATAAATTGTGGTATTTTTGTATTCACACACGTTTCTTTTTTCTTCTTTTTACCACATATTAACCTAAATCATTTTTCTGAATGGCATAATATTGGCAGATCAAGTCCACCATTCACAGGTTTCAAACTCCAACATTTATTTCCAACCACATTAAAAAACTTATTTTATTCTATTCTGCTGGTGTTTCTTGTAATTTTGTCATTATTATAGTTTTGCTCTTAGTATCAAAAAAGCATTTCTTAGTAAAAATTGTCTGTGGCCTGAAATCCTTTGATGACTTAAAATTTTAAATGCTTAAAGATTATTTATAGCAGCTTTCTATAATGTCTATAGCAGAGTCTATTTAAATTCTGTAGCATTGTTACTAGCAACTTTCCTAAATTGGAGAAGTTATCAAAGTGCCTTCCTAAAGTGATTAACCACTCTTTATGAAACAAACACCTCACCAGGCATCTCAACAGTGCTCCCTGTTGTGTAACAGCAGTTCAGTTTTCCTAAAGTTCTCTGTGCTATGCAATCCAAGCTATTTTCTCATCACTATTCTCTGTCACTCAAACTGAACGAATGCCCATGTGTTCCATCATCCATTACCAGCTTTTCCATGTAATACTTGTTACCTCTGCAAACCTCATTACAGCTAGAATATTCAACTTAATTTTTCCAAGAGCAGACTCTTGTTAGTTCTTTCAAGGTAAAACAAAAAATGGCATAAAACAGCATTTTTAGTGTCTGAATGCCTGTAAGTGCAAACATGGAAGTAGACTAACATTTCAATGTGAAGCCACACCTTTTTCAGAGTCTGTTGTATGCCAGTGTTTTTTTTTGTTTGTTTATTTTTTTGTACTTGCTCAGCATCTCAGCCCTGGGGCTTTGTACCCCTCTCTGGCTCCTCTGCCAGGTCCCATCATACCAGATCCAGGCATCATATTGGGTGATGTTCTGGGGGTGTTTTGCATTTTTTCCCCTGTAGGTCCCAACCCCTGAGGGCGCCGGCACAAATAACTCAATGTCCAGACTGATGGCATGCTAATGCATGCCATAGTCAAGCAGCACCCTCCCCACCCTGACTCCAAAGAGCTGTGCATCCTACCACCCATGGTCCCACCAGCGTAGTACTGTGGGTGTGTCCGCTGCCTGGTAACCCACCCCACCCTGGAGGAGGAGAGCATCTGTTGGGACACTCAATCCTCTACCCCCCAGCCAACCCCCGATGGCGTTTGGCAGTTTTTGTTGAACTCTGTTCTAGAGACATAATTCACTTAAAGGAGCCACATATGTAGACATTGCTTAATTTACTGAACTGGTAGCATTACACATCCTACCTACTTAATGGAACTTTTTTCAGCCATTGATCTTTTGCTCTGATATCGCTTTGAAGTAGCTCACCATTGGTGTGTCTGATCTCTAGTCTTTTAATGACATGAGGCCTATTTCCTGGTAGTCACCTGTATAGTATTAAATTGCTTCCTTTAAAGCCTGCCCTTTGTTAAGCAAGCTAGGACCCACAAACTCTTGAATATATATATTTTTTTGTACTTTCTATTTTTCCCCTCCTCTCTGCCCTCAGCCCCAGTCTCCTTGGGAGTACCTATGAATCATCTCACTGCAGTTCACTCCTACCTAGTCAATCCTCCGTCACCCATGTTAGCCTCGGTTTTCCCTCCGGGCAGGGATGGGGTGGGCTCCAACACCCCGGAATTCTCTGCCAGCATCATTTGGGAAGATGCCAGGAGGGCGGCCGTAAATCATGGGCAAGTTCCGGTTCTCCATCTCCGCTGGAGCTGAAGGGGTATTTTCCCTTTTTCCCCAGGGAGTGGTCAGCACCCCGATGTCAAGGCCTCACCGACATCTGCCACTCCCCACCCCTTCACTACACTTCTCTGGCTTCTGCTGTATCTCCGGCTTCTGCCAGAGGTCAGCTGAGCGCCGAACAGGGACCCCTGTCCCTCCCGGGAGAGGAGAGCTGTCTTCCAGATGCTCGTTCCCCTCCCTCCCTCCACTGCTGACCCCCGGCAACCCGGGCTCATTCCCGAACCCAGGTCGCTGGTGTGGTGCGAGGTGTGGCGTCCAGTGCCTCAACCCTCAGTGCCACCGGGCTGGCCCACTCTTGAATATATTCTGAAATGCTGGTTAGTTTTCCCTGCACCTGATGAAGAGACCTGAGAGGTCACAAAAGCTTGTGTAAAAATTCTTCAGTTAGTCAAATATAATGGTATTACTACAAAACAAGTGCACTGTATTTTCCTGAAAGTAATATGGCATCACTAACCTACTAAACTCTAACATTCAGTACAACCCATATATAGCTGAAACATGAGCAAAAAGAGTAATAAACAAATCATATGATAAGGCCAGGGTAGACAGAGTAAAAAGCTGCTTCCGGGCTTCCATTTTGAAGTAACCTAAACTTGAATCCTCTGGGTCTGATAGTAGGAGGCAAATACAAAAGATTAAGGCTGCTACCAAAAACTTCCTATCCTGCAACAATTTTAATTTAGAGTGGGTAATGATGCACAGCCCCTGGGCTCTGCAGCAAAGGGCTATACTTGGTTGGTGGGTTTCAGAAGCATGTAGAGCAAAATGGGACCCCTCCATTCAGAGGTTTAAAGGTCAAAACAAAAACTCTGTACTCAGTTATTTGCCTATCTGATGGCCCATACAGATGGCACAGTGCAGGGGTAATGTGATCTGATATCCTAGTGGGGCTCAGTAAGCAGCAGAATTCCATACTTACAGGCTGACAGTATAACCTAGAGGTTAGAGTAATGAGCTGTGAATGAGTTTGGTACTTCCAGCAGTCCTAGGTTTGATTCCCACAACCTCTATTTGCATACTGTGTGACTGTGCCATTCACTTAACCACCCAGTGCTCCCGGGTCACCCTTGGAAACAGGCACTTTTGCCTAGTGGGCCTTACCCGGTTATCAAAAATAATAAAATAAAAAAAAAAACACTGTCTGCAGGCATTTCAACTGGCTGCTAGGCTGGCCCTTATATAGAGTTCACAACAGCAGTCAAGGCACTAAATGTCTGCACCAGAGGTTGTAGAATACCTGGTTCTAGAAATGAGGCACAACCTGGTGATGATCATGAGATGATAAAAGTAGCTCTTAACTACAGCTGACACCTGGGATTCCAAGGTCAGTCTTCTATCAAAAACAGGGTCATTACTAACAGGTTGCTAACCTCTCTTTCAGCCAAATGAATAAGATGGGTAGCCTGAGGTTGCTTTTTAAAACAGACACCTGGCACTCTGAACCCTCCAAAAGCAGCTTGTTTTTATGTTTGCTTGCATGCATGTGCAAGAAACATAGTGCCATCATCGGAGATTTCGGAGGTGTGTCACCTCCTCCTCCAATTCAGGCAGTGTGTTGGCTGGCAGGGCCCCTGTAAGCCAATGCATTTTGGAGCTGTCTAAGACACACTCCAAAATGCAGTGGCATATATTGAAAGGGGAGCCACGCCTGGTGAGCAGCAATAAGAAGCTGCTCACGCCGCTCCCCCAGCCACAGGCATGCGCGCCCGCGACGCAGCGTAGAGCCGACGGGTGCCCAATCCCCGCCGGCTGAGCTGCATCGTCTCCCCCAGTAGTTGGTGCCACGCTGGGAGCCCACCCCGGCGTGGCAATCAGTGATTTTGCAGCCGGGGTGCCCAATCCCCCGTCGGCTGAATGCCCCTCCCCAAGGTCCTTGTGTGCCACGCTGGGAGCCCACTCCAGCGTGGCAACATCTACAGTTTTTCCCTATTTTTGTTGCCAGCCGGGGTGCCCAATCCCCCGTCGGCTGAACGCCCCAAAGTCCTTGTGCAATGCTGGGAGCCCACCCCAGCGTGGCAAGCGGTCCACGAAGTCTTTTTAGTTTTAACCTGTAAAACAAAACGTCCTGCCGCGCTGCCTCCCCAACCCTCCCACAACCCGCACCCACCCACTGCGACTCAGCCTCCCACACCCCACCACCACATACTTACCTCTGCACTCCGGCGCGACGATCTTCGGTGGACCGGGAACACGTCTGCACTCTTCAAAGGCGACCGCAAACTGAGGAAATGACGGTAAGCTGTATCATGGGCTAGACAGGAGGGGTTCAACTTTATTGCATATCTCAGGCATTTTGGGGAATTTTGGCACCAAATTTTCAACATGGGGTTTTTGGGACCCCTTCTCATGAATGATGTCACTGTCATGGCGTTATTCAGGCTCGAAGAGTGATTTCGCGCAGTGACTGCGCAGTGACTGAAATCACCCTTCGGGACTGAATACCACCATGACAGTGACATCATTCATGAGAAGGGGGCCCAAAACCCCCATGTTGAAAATTTGGTGCCAAAATTCCAAAAAATGACTGTTTAACGAGCGTGCGTTGCGCAGTTCCTACGCAGGCTCGTAAGTTCGCGAAATTTCAATATTTTCACTCCAGATTTTCAACATTGCCATTTCACCACACCATCTTATGAGTAGTATAGCTGTCATTTTTCACATCTCACCCAAAATGTGTTTCCGCCCTTGTAGCGCAGAATGGCGCAGTCTGTGTGCGAAATCAATGTACAGGACAAATTAAGAAAATCACAGTGATACTGTTCATGAGCAGAGGTCTTGAAATGGCAATGTTGAAAATTTGGTGACAGAATTCCTAAAAATTACTGTTTTACGAGTGTGCGTTGCACAGTTCCCACGCATACTCGTAGGTTTGCGAATTTTCAATATTTCCACTCCAGATTTCCAACATTGCCATTTTTCCACACGTCCTTATGAGCAGTACAGCTGTCATTTTTCACATCCTGCCCAAAACGTGGTTCTGCACCTGTAGCGCACAATGGCGCAGTCGGTGTGCAAACTCAATGTATGGGACACATTAACAAAACCACAGTGACACTGTTCATGAGCAGAGGTATTAAAATGGCTATGTTGAAAATTTGGTGAAAAGATGCCTAAAAATTACTTTTACGAGCATGCGTTGCACAGTTCCTATGCATGCTCGTAAGTTTGCAAATTTAATATTTTCACTCTAGATTTTCAACACGTCCATTTTATTAAACTTCCTTATGAACAGTTCAGCTGCAATTTTTCATATGTCACCCAAAATGTGTTATCACACATGTAGCGCACAATGGTGCTGTTGGTGTGCGAAAGCAATGTTTAGGACAGATTAAGAAAATCACAGTTACACTGTTCATGAGCAGAGGTCTTAAAATGGCTATGTTGAAAATTTGGTGACAAACGTCCGTAAAATGACTGTTAAGAGTGAGCATAGTGCAGTTTCCACGCATCCTCGTTAGTTCATGACTTTGTAATATTTTCAGTCCAGATTTTCACTAGTGGCATTTTTCAACACTTCCTTATGAACAGTACAGCTGCCATTTTTCACAACATGGCCGAAGTGTGTTTTCACACTTTCAGTGCAGAGATGCGTGGTCACTGTGGGAAATCATTGTTCGGCACAGATAAAGAAAATCACAGTGACACTGTTCATGATCGGAGGCACCAAAATGCCTGAGTTGACAATCTGCTATAAAATATCCCCAACCTAATTATATAAACGGGTGTGCTTGCACAGGTTCTATGTACGCCGTGACTTCACCATTTTTTAAATATTTTTACTACACATTTGCAATATAGCCATTTTACACCTCCCCATGAAAGAGTACAGCTGTCATTTTTACATCCTGTTAGAATATTTTGCACCTGTGGTGCTAAATCTTAGTCACTATGCATAAGCAGCTTTGCTACAAACTGATACTCCCCTGTTCATGAGGTGGGGTCACAAAACAAACATGTTGAAAATTTAGAGTTAAAATACCAACGAATGCCTGAGGTATTAGGCTTTTCAACTACATTGCCCAACCCTATAGAGAATGACAGAGAATCAGGGTGTGACTTGGGATTCTTGCCTGTGATGCTCATACCATTCCACACCCTGCAGTCACTGAGAGGCATCGAGGTATGCCTTGGACTCTTCGGCCCCAAACTTCACCCCATTCTCCTATATCGCACCCATCTCACCATTTTTCCTAATGAAATGGGGTGCGCATAAGGGCCAAAGACCCCAAGGAACACGTGACACTTGTCAGTCTCTGCAGAGTGGGGTGTGGTGAAATGGCGTGGCCGTTATGCCTGACAACCCAAATGCACACCCCAATGCCTGTCACCCTCTGCAGGGTGGTGGTGGGGTTGGCTTCAGTTCAATACTTCACTGCCATTCCTATTATGCAGCTCTGTAACTTCTACACTACCACTGCCAATGCCAGCAAGCAAACATTCGGCATTGACAAATGCTTGTTTTTTTCTGGAATTCAGAGCCAGTCAGATATAAGTAATCCAGTACTTACTACCAAAAAATAGTGACAAAATCACAGAAGTCAGGGTAGAAGGTCAACTGGGGGCCAGCGACCACCACATAGTGTTTTTTTAGCTTGGGGAAAGGGACGCAATCAAGTCACACAAAGGCAAGGGTATTAGATTTCAGGAGGGCAGATAATCTTTGATAAGATGGGGGGGTATCAATGAAGCACTGGCTAGGAGGAGGGAAGGGAGGGGTTGAGGCCCAGTGGAAACACATTAAGGGAGCCATGGGGGAGGTGCAAACCAATGCACTAGGGTGATAACCAAAGACAAAAGACAGAGGAAACCACTATGGTTCTCTAAAGAGGTGGCAGAAAAGGTAAGGGCCAAAAGCCAAAAGGGTGGGATTCAGGAAATATAAGGAGACTTAAAAGGAAGAAGACAGGGAGGTGTACCTAAAGAGTCTAAGGGAAGCAGGGAAGGCTGTTAGGAGTGTGAAGGCGCAGACTGAGGTAAAATTAGCACAGACAGTAAAGAAAGGGGACAAGACATTCTTTATGCACATCAGCAAAAGAAGGAAAGCCAGCAGAAGGATTGTTAGGCTCAGAAAGGATGAGGGGAGTGTACAGAGGGAGACCTGGAAAAGGCAGAAACACTGAATAAATACTTTTGCTCAGTATTCACTGAAGAAGGGGAGGGTCAGGGACCACAGTTGGGCAACAGATATGAAGGGGGGGGAGAGGTCAACACTAGCCCATTTTTAGTGGAGAGAGTCATGGAGGAGCTGGCAAAACTGAAGATGGACAAAGCAATGGGACCAGATGGCATACAACCAAGAATATTAAAGGAGCTACGAAGGGAGCTAGCAGCACCTCTGGCAACCCTATTCACAGAGTCAATCAACACAGGAGTGGTTCCAGAGGACTGGAGGAGGGCACATGTAGGCCCCCTTTCACAAAAATGGTAGCAGGAAGGAGGCAGGAAACTATAAACCAATCAGCATCACCTCAGTAGTGGGTAAAATCATGGTGCTACTGCTTAAAGAAATAATAGTGGGGCACCTGGAATTCAACAGTGCCCAGAACCCGAGGCAGCATAGATTCACAGCAGGGAGATCATGTCAAACAAATCTGATAGATTTTTTTGACTGGGTTACAAAGAAGGTGAATCAGGGGGGAGTGGTGGACATGGTCTACCTTGATTTCAGCAAGGTCTTCATCACCGTCCCACATAAAAGGCTAGTAAACAAGATGGGTAGTCTGGGCACGGGCTAGAAGGTTTTAAACTGGGTTAGAAACTGGCTGACAGACAAGAAGCAGAGGGTGGTGATAAATGGGATTCAATCCGGGAAGAGGGGGTAACAAGTGGGGTACCTCAGAGTTCAGTCCTTGGGCCGGTACTGTTTAATGTCTACATTAGTGACATAGCTGAAGGGCTGGAGGGAAAGGTCTGCCAGTTTGTAGATGACACCAAGATCTGCAACAGGGTAGTTACTCCAGAAGTGGTGGAGAAATTAGTAGGGCTCTAAGGAAACTGGAAAACTGGTTTGAGGTGTGGCAACTGAGGTTCAATTCCAGAAAGTGCAAAATAATGCACCTAGGATACAGGAACCCAGAGGAGAGCTACAGGATGGGGATGGAGTTGCTGACAGTCACCAAGGAAGAAAGAGATGTGGGGGTTATCATTTCTGACAACATAAAGGTGTCCAAGCAGAGTACAAAGGCTGCAGCAAAGGCCAGTAGGCCAGTAGCATGCTGGAGTGCATAGGCAGAGGTATCACTAGAAGAAGGAGGGGAGGTGGTGATTCCGCTGTATAAAACACTAGTGAGGTCTAACCTGGAATACTGTTTGCAGTTCTGGAGGCTGCATCTTCAGAAGGACATATACAGGATGGAGGCAGTCCAGAGGAGGCGACAAAGGTGGTACAGAGCTTTCACTGCAAAACATACAAGGAGAGACTGAAGGACCTCAATATGTACTCACTGGAGGAAAGGAGAGAATGGGGAGACATGATAGAGACCTTCAAGTACCTTAAGGGAATAAACAAGGTACAGGGGGGCAACATACAGTATTTCAATACAGGAGAAGTAAAGGAATGAGGGGGCATGATATGAGATTGGAAGGGGGCAGGATAAGGGGGAATATGAGGAAGTTTTTCTTCACAGAAAGGGTGGTGGGGCACATGGAACTGTGTGCCACAGGAGGTGGTAGGAGCAAACACAGTGGTGGCATTCAAACATGCATAGGACAGGCATAAAGGAACCCTTGGGGTGGAAAGGAAAGAAGAAAGCCACTGATCTAGTAGGATCAAAGGCCGCAAACAAGGATAGGCTTACGGGCAGACTAGATGGGCCTAGCAGTTCATATCTGCTGGCAATTCTTAAGTTTCAATGTTTGTAAAAGATATCATTACTCACTCTGTGCAGAGCTGCCGCAGTACTGTGATGATACTAAAAACCAAACTGCACAGGCTCAAAGATGTGGTTCTCCAGGTGGTCACACAGCTGTACTGCCACAACCTTCTCAACACTTCCCAAAAATTGTAGGCTGAAGATTGGCGATAGTTGGCAGGGACATCAGGATGTAAGGACTGTTCACAGAGGCATTTTGTCAGGGCTATCAGAAATACTCCCTCCCTCAAAGAAGTATTGGCAATCCCTGCTATGGCGGGGTAACTCTGCCACCCAGACTTGATCAGCTGGGATGGAACTGGAGCATGCATGAAGGTGGTATAGGACAACATGGTGATCACCAGGCAAGGTGCTTTATTGGTTATATTATACGTCTGAATTAGTTGCTGTTGGCATAAATTAGGTCCCTCCTCCATGTTCAAATCTTTTTGACATGATAAATGTAAAACCTTTAAAAAACATATCTTACAATTCTACTTTCAATCATTAAACTCTAAAAACTAATTGGTAACTGATATAACCTATGCTTTCAAATTCAACTCCATGATTGTTATGATAAATGTAAAACCATTTTGAACACACATTTATAGTATTATTTTTAGTTTTAAACATTAGTTCATGCCCAGAAATAGGTAACCAATGCAAAACATTCCAGTCCCCTGCAGATAGTTTTGACTATCATGTCCATGTGAAAGCTAATTTCAAAAGGTAATATTCTAAATATTGCTATTAACCATTTACTTACTAACAGTTATTGGATAATAAAGTAAATCTTTCACTATTGCACTGTGCAGTTTTGATTGTTTCTACTGTTGCAAATCATTGTGTGGCTGTATCCGTGTAGCAAGCTATGCAAGTAACACATTGTATTATTTCTCAGGTTTGCATAATTCTAGTTAAAATAACTGTATTACATGAAAACGAATATAGTGATTTAATCCAGCTTGTCCATAAATCTGAACTTAGGGCATGAAGGCATAAGGTTGATCACTGCATTAAACAACCAAGTAGTCTATAGCAGCTTGCAAAAGCACTGCAATGTATTTCAAACCATCTTTCTAAGGGATCCTTTTAAAAACATGACAAAACCTAAAAGACCCTGTGCATGGGTGACAGGCTAACAGTGCTAATAGGGCTTGCCACTAAAAGGCAGGCCAGGTTGTCCAATGATCCCTGCCAGGAAGAAGCACAGGAGGGGGAGGGGTGGGGGCGACAGATGGAATAGAGGGGGTGGGGCCTAGTGACATCACCAGGCAGGTAAGGTGTAAAATGACAAGGGCATGCCAGAGCCCCAGAGATTGGCTGGGGGACGGAGCCCAAAGGGGGGTCCTGGCCAGGGGCCTATAGGGGTATATTAGGCCAGGACTCAGGCAGGACAACCTTTTTTGCTGGGAATTTTTTCAGACTGAAGAACACAGCACATCGTTGGCAAGCACTAGGTAAGGCACATGGGATGGCTAGGCCTTGCAGGCCATGTGGGCCCAGGTGAATGGTTTGTTTGGCTTTTGTTTATTCATAGTGTGAGTTTAGAGACCACAGGCCTGGACAAAATTAGCATGGTGTAATGGGCCTGTCTTCATCTTGTCGTTTTAAATTTGAAAGATTGATGACCTAAAGGTGGGCAAGCAATGTGAGAGGGCAGCAAGGAGGGCTGGGGGGATGCTGGGATGCATAGGGAGAGGCATCACCAGTAGAAAACAGGAAGTTATTATCCCTCTGTACAGACAGTTGGTGAGACCCCATCTGGAGTACTGCGTGCAGTTCTGGAGACCCAATCTCCGCAAAGACATAGACAGGATGGAAGCTGTCCAGAGGAGGGCAACTAAAATGGTGCAGGGTCTGCACCGGAAGACATATGAAGAAAGACTTAAGGAGCTAAATATGTATAGCCTCGAGGAAAGGAGGGAGAGGGGGGACATGATAGAAACTTTCAAGTACCTCAAGGGAATCAACAAAGTCCAAGAGGGTAGCATCTTTCAAAAAAAGAGGTGTGCAAGAACAAGGGGGCACAATTTGAAGATAGAGGGGTGGTGGCTCAGAAGTAACTTAAGGAAGTGTTTTTTCACAGAGAGGGTTGTGGATGCATGGAACGGCCTTCCGGAGGAGGTTGTGGAGTCAAAAACAGTGGTGGAATTCAAGCATGCATGGGACAGTCATGAGGCAATTCTAGGGGTTGGGGGTAGGAAGAAGTAGGCTGCTGGTTAACTAGGATCTGCAGCTTATCCATTAGGTAGGGAAATGGGCAGACTGGGTGGGCCAAGAGGTCCTTATCTGCCGTCAAAATCTATGTTTCTATGATTTTAGAAAAGAAACTTAGAGAATGTCCTTGGTAGAGGAACAGCAAGTGCAGAAATAGTGTGTGCATTGGGCCCATCAGGTTTTCCTGTGTCCAAAATGGTTGGTTTATCGTGGCCTTGTTTCTGTTTTTAAAAAAAAAAAAAAAAAGAAAGGGGAAGTGCTGGTTTTATCACTGCATTTGCTTTTTGGTTTCTTGTATTGGATTTAAGTGTGTATTCCACTGCAGATTGGCTGTTCTAGCTCACTGAGCCTTTTGATTGTGATAAAGGGGGAGCAGCGATAGCGTGATGGCTCCTAGTCTTTCTGGAAGTTCTCAGAATGTTGCTGAAAGCCATGGATACGTTGCAATAGTTATTGACCCATTTCAGCATGGTTTTGTCTGCTTTCACAATGTTAGCTGTGAATTTCAGGGCTTGCAGTGTTGCTAAGGGGCATGGCATTGCATCCAAAGGAGCTGGCCAGATAACAGGTTGTTTTCGCTAAAAAAGTGAGTCGGATGGCTCACAGAGGCATTTGGTAGACGCAGGATGCGGGCAGAGCTCCATGCGGTTGGTATGTTTGCTGTGTAGTAAACACAGGGCAGGCGAGGTAGAAGCTCAAGCTGCAGCCGCGTGTCGGTGGTGTTTTTAACTCATTCTCTCCCGGTGGCCATTTTGGGTCAGTTCTAACAGTGGATGGTTCTGACGCCATATGGCGTCTATGGGAACAAATTTAAGCACCGTTGTTGGTGGTTTATAAAGTGGGGAGGCAAGGCGCCTCTTTGGGGGGCCATAGGTAGAATTGTGTTTTGGGTGGCGCTTAAGGTTTTGGAATGAAGAAAACTATGGTGGAAGTGCCACGAAGCACGTGTGGGGTTTTCTTGGAGTGCTTTGGTTGGGCAGCAAAGCTTGGTGAGGGACAGGGGAAGGCCCTCCCTGTTTGCTTATAGGTAGTGGATAGGCCTGGTGAGGCCATGTGGTTCGGGTGGCCTAGAGCCGAGGTGGTGGCCTGCCTGGCACAAGGGGCCAAGGACACGGAAGGTTTGAGGGCACAAAAGGGAAGCAAATGAGGAGTGTTGCAAGCTGCTGCATGGAACTACGGGGGGGGCATGCTCCATAACAGCAGAACCAGCGTCGCTTTTGGGGACTGGCAGCATGGAAGGCCAGGCCAGGAGCAGGAGGCACAGCCGGTAGTGCGGTAGCCGGGAAGGGGATGGGAAAAGGGCCACAGCCCCATGGCCTGCTACAAGGCGAGTGGTTTTGGGGGACAGCATGACTGGGGGCCTCAGACAGGGGCTGGGGCTTGGTGGATATGGCCGCGTGGTGGGCCCGCATGAAGGGCAAGTGCAGCAGGAGGCCGGCCATGGAGGCGTAGTGGTCTTTCTTTTCAGGCTACATGGTGGGATTGGGGCAACATTAGAAAAAAACAAGGCGAGTGATTGGCGCCTCCAGCCATCAGCACATGGGCAGAGCCGAGCAGGCCCAACATGGCAGGGACCTAGCCCTAGGTGGGGCAGGGCATGGAGAGAAGGAGTGCCTGCTGGACTGGATGGGGGGGCATGGTGGGTGCCAACGCAGGCTGCTTGCTGCTGGGTCAAGCAGCGGCACAACAAAGGGGCTACATCAATTATGGCCATGCTGCATAGCGCCCAACAAGGAACAGGCACCAGATGCCTGAGCAGGGCAGGGAGACCAGGGCACTGGCCTAACAGCATGGGCCTGGTGGCACATGCCATGTGGGAGGCGTTGAGGGCAGGCCACCCATGGGTGCAGGATGGCGGGGGAGGAGGACCACGGACAGGTGCACTGCTTGGCCGGGGTAAAAAGGTGGATAGCTGGCAGGGGCAGGTGCCCTATAAGGACCGTAAGCTAGCATCAGTGGGTAGGGCAAGGTGGGGGGGCTTCGGCCCAGTTTCCCATGGGAGGGGTGCAGCTAATGCAGGAAGGTATCAGGGAGGCCAATGGGGCAATGGGCACCAAGAAGCAGGATGGGTTCATAGGACCTCCCAAGGGGGTCTGTGGGGTCGGCCCATGGGGTGCTTTTGGATGGGGTTGGCCCCGAGGGACCAAGGCACTCAAAGAAGGGGTGGCCTGGTTGTTGGTATGCATGGCTGAATGTTTGTTTTTCTGCCCCTTTGATTGTAGTGACATAGGGACACCATAGCACCCAAGCGAGCCCAGCTGTCCAGTGAAAAGTTGGTGCAGGAAGCATCCAAATTGATGGGCCAGATGTTGGAACTGGTGAGAGCAGCAAAGCAGAGGGTGGCAGAAGAGGAAGTGGTTGGAAAGCAGAAAGATTGAGAGGAGTGCCCGGGCAGGGGAAAAGGGGACAAGAGGCCCAGACGGGAAGCACCATGCCCTGCAGCCATCCCAGCACCCCTGCCCACACAGGAGCTGGATGAGGAATCCTGGATGGTGGTAAGAATGTCCTGGATCTCTTGGATAAAACTGGCTAAAAGAGTACTTAGAGAGGCTTCTGGGGGACATGGGTGATGCAGGGATTAAAAAGATGGAACAGGCCTGTTAGGCTTTAAAAAGTAAAGGGGCTGGAGCTGAAAGTGGTGGGGGGGGGGGCCAAGACAGCAGCCAAAAAATTGTATGATGGGCCTCCAGGCTGTTCGGTTTGGGACCACATTCCGGTTTCAATCAAGGAAAAAATCTGAATGGGTGAGTATGTGGACATCTTCGGGGTGGTGGACGAGGACACGGCCATGAAATATGAACAGAAGGAGTTGATAGGGAAGTCAGAAATGGCAGTGGCATTGGCAGTAGTGGGCCACAAGATGGAGGAAGCTAAGTACAAAGGGAAGACCATTGAAAACTGGCAAGGGGATTTCATCATATACAGCGCATTGGTGCTTGAGAAGCAGCTGGCGCTCACCATCCTACTGATGTACATGTCCATTATCAGGAGACATTACAAAGGTAAAGTGGTATGGCTGGTTCAAGTATGATGAGGCATTCCAGAAGAGGATGGTGGCCAAAGGGGATCTGAGATGGGGCTGTACCCACTCGGAGTTGTGGGTAAGGACCCTATCTGGGGAAGTGGGTTGGGCTGGGGGCAAGCAGGTAAGAAGGCCACATCTAACACAGTGGCCAGGTCATGTTGGGGTTACAACAATGCCACATGCACATGGGGCAACTGTAAGTTCCAGCACGTTTGTCCCAAGTGCAGGGGGTTGCACCCGGTCTCCAACTGCTGACAGGGGGCGGACAGAGGGCAGCATGGGGACAGTACCAGGAACAGTCCTTTCGAGGTGTCCAAGGACAGGGCAGGGGCTGGGGGCAGGCATAGAGGCAACACTCACGCTCCGGGGATGGTGTTAACAAGGTACACTGGGGCTAGTTGTGTGGCAGCACCCCCCATCTCCCTACAGAAATGTGGTGCAGGAATGGACCACAGACTACCCAAATAGGGAGGCAGCGGAGCTGCTCAGGGCAGGTTTCTGGGTGGGCTTTCCACTGTGGTTTCAAGGGGGGAGGGAAAGGATGTGGGCCAAGAATCTAGGGTCAGTGAAGGGGAAAGAGGAGATAGTAGGGGCCAAGATAGAGAAGGAAATCAGGGCGGGTAGGGTCGAGGACCCATTGGGGGGCCTCCCTTGCAAGCATTTCTGAGTTTCCCCTTTGGGTATTGTCACCAAGAAAGTGACAGGGGGATTTCACTTGATCCATCACTTATCCTACCCCTGAAGGCTCATCAGTTAATGAGGGCATACCCAATCACCTTAGGGTGGTGTCGTATGCCTCTCTTTAGCAAGCAATAGTGCTAATCAGGGCTCTCAAGGGGGCATGGCTTGTGAAGATGGACATAGAATCAGCGTTTTGGCTTTTACTGAGGATTGGGACCTGTTGGGTTTTCAGTTCCAAGGGGGCATGTATTTTGACAAGACCATGCCCATGGGCTGCTCAGTGGCTTGTTCCATCTTTGAAGCATTCAGCACCTGGGCACAGTATGTATTCAGGGTCCAGTATGGGCACAGGAGGGTGGTGCTCTACCTGGTCGATTTCCTCCTCACTGGGGAATCCAGGGCTGAGGTGCAGGGGATGTTTCGGGATTTTAAGGCAATGTGCCGACAAGTGGGTATACCATTGGCACAGGGCAAGATGGAGAGCCCCGCCCATAAGTTGGAATTCCTGGGCATAGAGGTGGACACAGAGGAAGGCTGTTTTAGGCTTCCCGGGGACAAAGTGGCATGACTTAAAGGCCTGCTAGCTCAGGTTATGGGGAGGCGGAGGGTGCTGCTGGTACAAATGCAACAGCTACTGGGGCAGCTTAATTTTTCCTGCAAGGCCATCAGCCCAGGCAGAGCATTCACAAGGAGGCTGGGAAGGGCCACAGGGAAGGCTTGGCTACTACACCACTGGGTGGATGTGTCGAGAGGAGTGCGGGAGGACTTCCGGGTATGGGAGGAGTTTCCCGATAGATACAATGGGGTGACATTCTGGCAGGAAGAATGGGAAAGGAATGCAGACTTGGAACTGCTCATGGACGCTTCAGGTTCCCTGGGAATGGGGGTGTATTTCCAAGGGGAATCGATGACAGAGCCTTGGCCAGCATCATGGGACAAAAGGGGGGTATTGAAGGATATCACATTCTTGGAGATCTTCCCCATATGGGTGGCTCTGGAAGGGTGGGGCTATAGGATGCAAGGGAAGTGCATCTTGTTTTGGTATTATAACAAAGGAGTAGTGGAAGTCATTAATAGGCAAGGGGGAGGATGGAGACGGTGAGCAGGCTGCTCAGGTGACTGGTTTTGTTGGGGCTGCAGCTGAATATATCTTTCAAAGCGCAACTCATTGAGGGGCTGAGGAACGAAGTGGCTGACAGTCTTTCCCGTTTACAGCTCGACAGGTTTCGGGAGCTGAGGTCTCAGGCAGTGCCACACAGGACCAGAATCCCGGACTGGATGTGGAAGGCTGGAGAGACACAGCCAGGGTGCTGCACCAGGGATCTTGGGCAGCTAACACTTTGAGGGCCTACGAGGCAGGATGGGTAACATTTCAGGATTTCAGATGGAAGTACGGGTGGGACAGGGTCAAACCAGCCCAGGACGAGCAGGTAAGGAGGTTCGTGGTGGAGATGTGGGAAGAAGGGCTGGCCCACGCCGTAATGGTCGTGCACTTAGCTGGCATCAGTTGGGTATGCCAAGATAGGGGCTGACCCAATGTAGGGGCCAGTAGGATAATAAAACGCATGGTGTCAGGGTGGCGGAGGGGTCAAGTGGCCAGGGGGACAGGAGGCATCCCATAAGAGGGGAGTTGCTGGAAAAGGTTTTAGGAGCAACCCAGAAGGTATGCACATCAGCCCAAGAGGGGGTATTATTCTGGGCCGTGTTTGTGGTTATGGTAGCAGGAGCATTCCGGGTGGGGGAGGTGGTGGCCCCACGAAAAGCAGCTGCTGGGCAGGCTTTGCAGCATGAATACATCCTATGGGGACATGACAGGGTGGTCACTACACTGGCCAGGTCTAAGACAGACTGGGGGTAGGGGGACCCAGGTGTCACTGGTGAGGCAACCGCAGTCCACCAGCTGTGCCGTGAGTGTGCTGGAGGCATACAGGAGCCTTCGGATGAGGGCCAGGGGAGTTCTGTTTCGACATGGGGACGGCTCCCCGGTCATGGGGTTTCAGGTAAGGGCAGTACTCAAGAGGGCTCTGACGTTCCTCAGAGAAGATCCAAGTAAATTTGCCCCACAGTTGTGTTGGATTGGGGCAGCCATGGAGGCAGCAGAAAAAGAGGCTGCAGTGGTGGAGGTAGAGAAGGTGGGGCACTGGAAGTCCAGCTGCTATAAGAGGTACATGAGGTATTGAAAACAGCAACTCACAGTTTATTTTGTTTTCCATGGCAGGTTCCAAGAGGAAAATCTGGATAGTGGGGCATTCCTTCATATATTGGGCTGAAAGGTTTGCAGTCACCACCTCCAGAGGAGCAGAGTTGTGATATAACACTGAGCATATCAGGGTGCTATGGAAAGGCATTAGGGGGATGAGGTGGGCACAGCTCATGCCTTTGATGGATGAATTAAAGTTGCAATGGGGCACAACAGATTGCATTATTATACACCTGGGGGGCAACAATTTAGGGAGCCTGCTATGGGGGGCATTGGGGCAGAGCAACACAGGAGATTTGGAGAAATTGAGAGGGTGGTGGCCAAGGGTGACAATCAGCTGGTCCGACATCACCTCCGGGAGGGTTTGGGGGGGGTTGAAGGACGTCTGGCTGATCGAGAAAGTCAGGAAGTGTTTAAATAGAAGGGTGGCAATTGGGGGGAGTGCACCTGCAGCACAAGGACATCTCGTTCAACCAGCCTGCGGTGTACAGGTCTGACAGAGTCCATCTGTCAGAGTTTGGCATGTGCCTATTCCTAAGGCCTATCGGGGAGCTAGTGAACCAGATAGCCAGCAAATGTTTTAGATACTAGCCCACAGGGGGCCCTCCGTCTATCACAAGCTGGAGGGGGGCAGTGGAAGAAAGAAAAAGGGGGGAGCGGGGAGGAAGGAAGGGGAGAGGGAGTAGGATACACGGGCTGGGGACAAAGAACCCAGACGTGGTGGTAAAGAGGGAGGGGGTAGGTCCAGGTGCCAGATTCAGAAGTGTCCTGGTCTGATGGGTGAATACCCGGGTAGGTGGAACCAGCCTGGTTCTAGTGTGGAGGAGGGGGCTGGATTCACAGTGTCCAGGCCCTGAAAGCCAAGATGGAAGAATGACCAAAAAAGGACAGAGGCAGGAACCAGGAAGCTTTGAAAGAAATTTTGGTGCGGAATTGAATTGTGAATTCAAAAGCTGTCATTGTAAATATATTCTTTGTGCCATAAATAAATTTGCCAATGAGCAACCAACAAGTTAAACTGTTGTAGTGTCCATCATTCCTGGTGGGATTCAGGTGGCAATGGGGCTTGCCACTAAAAGGCAGGCCAGGTTGTCCAATGATCCCTGCCAGGAAGAGGCACAGGAGGTGGAGGGTTGGGGGGACAGATGGAATAGAGGGGGTGGGGCCTGGTGACATCACCAGGCAGGTAAGGTGTAAAATGACAAGGGCATGCCAGAGCCCCAGGGATTGGCGGGGGGGGGATGGAGCCCAAAGGGGGCTCCTGACCAGAGGACCTATAAGGGTATATTAGGCCAGAACTCAGGCAGAACGACCTCTTTTGCTGGGAATTTTTTCCACCCTCCCACCCTTATTAAGGAAGGTTTGGGGAGGACGGTGTGGTTGACACAAAGGAAAGAGTTGGAGGGCAGGTTGAGTGCCCTAGGGGCCCTGGGCATAGGGCCGGTGTTTCTGCTGTGGGGAGGCAGCATCAGGCCAGGGGGCTAGGTCAGAGTCCACTGGTAGGGAGGTGCAAGGATGCCCATGGGAGTGGGAAGAAAGAAATAGAGGGGAGCAGGGGGAGGAAGGGGGGTAGGATACATGGGCTTGGGACAAAGAACCCAGATGTGGTGGTAAAGCAGGGAGAGGGACAGGTCCAGGTGCCGGATTCAGAAGTGTCTGGGCCTGGAGGGTGAAAGCCCGGGCAGGAGGAACCGGCCTGGTTCTGGTGTGGAGGAGGGGGCCAGATTCACAGTGTCCAGGTCCTGAAAGCCAAGATGGAAGAATGACCAGAAGAAGGACAAAGGCCGGTACCAGAAAGCTTTGAAATAAATTTTGGTGCGGAATTGAATTGTGAATTCAAAATCTGTGGTTGTAAATATATTCTTTGTGCCATAAATAAATTTACCAACAAGCAACCAACAAGTCAAACTGTCGTAGTGTCCATCATTCCTGGGGGGATTCAGGGGACAACTCACTGCACTAAATTTATTTATTTTTTTATTTTCCAGTTTTTGTCCAGGAAAGACACATTAAGCCTAGGCTTGGTTCCAGGCATGTCCTGGGAGCACAGGGAAGTTAAGGACATCACATGGTGTTTTAGCAACCCCGTCATATTCATAATTTTTTTCCCAGTACTTGATTTTGATGGTCATCTAAACTTTTAAAAGCCACATAAAAAAACATGGGTTGCCCTGTTTGTTTGTTGTTTTTTTTTTTTTAGTTAAATTTTTTATTAATTTTAAACATACAGACAGCAACATTTGTTACAGTATGAAACACAGGCATTTACATTACATTTATGATATAAAGTAATTCAGTAATGTCAAGTACATTCTTGTATCAGGGAAATAAGGATCAGATCCATACTTGCAATGATATTGTCCAGACATCAATTAAAGAAACTTACCTAGTAGGGAGAGGCGACTGGATGAAGACTACCATGTCACAGAAAGGGAAACTCCGGGTACTTAGGCCAGACCAGTAGGAGGTACCTCTGCTTATATATAGTCATGGCTTAAGAAGTTCAGAAAGCTGTACCTTCCAGTGGTCATCAGGAAGTGACTGTAAGGAAAAGGAGAGATCATCACAAAGCATCTGAGGTGACATAACAGTTAAGATTTGTGACATATATGCCTAAAAGTTGAATCTAGGAGAGCAGTTGCTACATACACACATAACTAGTAACATAACAACAAGAAAAACTTCATTGAGATAAAGGAGTGCACATAATCCTAATTATCTGTTAAGGATATTAATTACCTAGGAGGGTCATTAAACATTGCCATTCCAGTAAAGGTGTATCCTTGATGACAGACCTTCATATTCAGCCTATCTCAGCCCGAGGATCCATGTATGCTATATATGGGGCCAGGCATTGATGGAATTTATACCCTAGTCCAAGAGCCATATGTGACCATCTATCCAACTTATGTAATGGGGTGAGACAGGAAAGGATACCAGTGATAGAGGGTACAGTGGTGCTTCTCCAGTTACTGAGGTTTGAGCACTTTCCCTGCATGCATAACAGCATTAGCCATCTATAGTGTGAATTCCTGAGGAATGGGGCATCAACATTCATACCTAGCAGCATCAATGGGGCTGAGAGGGCAATGGGGCAGTGTAAAATCTTACTGGATTCTTGTGATACCCCCAGCCAGACTGGTGTTATGAGAGGACAGTTTCATAATACATGGACCAAATCACCCCCAGGTTGATGGCATCCCCAACAGTTATTGTTAGGTAGTGACTTGGCCTTGTGGAGTATTGAGGGGGTCCTATACCAAAAATGCATTATTTTATTCTGAATCAGTCTGCTCCGAGTGTTCCTGTAAGTAGTATGGCCGAGGTGCCAGTATTGCTTCCACTGAATATCCGATATTTTAATATGCAAAGCATGTTCCCATTTTGTCTTTAGATGAGAAGAGGAGTTCGGTAGGGAGTCTCTTACTAAGGAGTATATCACCCCCACAGTCCCCTTTGTCATTTGGCGCCATTTCACAATGAGTGATGGGTATGCTGGGAGATATGGATCTTGGGGTAGTAGGGGTTTGACTGCATTTATATTGGTAGATATTTCCAAAAATCCGAGGTGAGTAAGGACCACCGAGTTTGCAGGTTTTGAAAGGTATCTACTACCCCACTGCTGGGAATGAGCAAATCATTAAGAAAGTAAATACCCTTGTCAATCCAAGCGGACCAGCGGATATG